>JBBGZY010000031.1:7792500-9042500 GCA_037952925.1 Lithobates clamitans
TTTAAATAACCCAAAAAAAAAAAAAAAAAGTGATTTTAAATAACCCAAAAAAAAAAAAAAAAGTGATTTTAAAAAACCCAAAAAAAAAAAAAAATTGATTTTAAAAAACCCAAAAAAAATTCAAAAAATTAATGTTAAAAAACCAAAAAAAATTAAAAAATTGATTTTAAAACACCAAAAAATCGAATAAATAATTAATGTTAAAAAACCAAAAAAAGTAAAAAAAATTGATTTTAAAACACCAAAAAAATTAAGAAAATTAATGTTAAAAAACCCAAAAAAATTAAAAAATTGATTTTAAAAAACAAAAAATAAAAAATAAAAAACTTGCTTTTAAAAAAAAACAAAACTTGATTTTCCAAAAACAAAGCCTGTTTTTGAAAATCCAAAAGCCCAAAATATTTTTTTTGTGGATTAGGTAGAAATATTTCAATATAATTATATTTTGCTACATCATTAAGATACCATTATATTTTTGTCTAGGAACATTTTATACTAAATGCAGAACTGAATGCATACCAACCATTAATAAAAACATCTCCTTTTATAGGATTTTAACAAATGTGTGGTTTGTTATTTCAAGGCTCAGTATCAGTTTGGTTATAATTGTCAAAAAGTTGTTTACAGTGGCAATGGAGCTTATTTATACATTTTTAAAATTCTAATACAGTTGGCACTACAACTGCTCGACCATAACCTAGGAGACAGCCCAAAAGAAAGGCAAGCAATAAATATAATGCCAGATTTCAGCAATATTTTTTTTATTGTAAAAAAAATTATATATCCTGGCCCATTGCAATGGCCCCCCTACCCATAAAATAATCAACATATTGCTGTCTAACCTGACGGGAACTTTGGGGGGCCAAGCCAGTACGGACAGTATCCAGGCCTGTAAGGTTGGCTTCTATTTGTCCGGCCTCAGGCCCAACTGTGCCTATATAATTGGCAGAATGCTTATTTAAAAAGTTGTGCAGAATGCAGCATGATAAAATTATAAAATTAAGTTTGTATTCCGCCAAATTAATGGCTGTTTGAAACAGGCGGAACCGGCTGGCCAGAATTCCAAACGCATTCTCAACCACTCTTCTAGCTCTGGCCAGCCGGTAATTAAAAACCCTCCTCTCCGGGGTGAGGGTTCTTTGGGGGAATGGCCTCATGAGGTGCTTGCTCAGAGCGAAGGCTTCATCGGCAATGAAGACAAAGGGGAGTCCTTCCACGTTATCCTCATCAGGTGGCAATCCCAGGCCACCACTCTGGAGACGCTGGCAGAACTCCGTCTGGGCAAATACTCCTCCATCCGACATCCGGCCATTCTTCCCCACGTCCACATATAAAAAATCATAGTGTGCCGACACCACCGCCATTAAAACAATACTGTGGAACCCCTTATAATTAAAATAATATGACCCCGAATGGGGTGGTGGCACAATGTGGACATGTTTCCCATCTATAGCCCCTCCACAATTGGGAAAGTCCCAACGGCTTGCAAAATGGGATGCCACAGTCTGCCATTCCTGTGGCGTTGAAGGAAACTGGGGAATCAAACAAGAAAACCAAAATCAATTAATTTGGAAGCTAACATTGCAAGAAAATTAGACAATTAAAAACATTATTCCCCAGCATCAGTATAACATTCAATAATTTAATTCTTCTGGAATAACTAATATGGAAAAAGGCACACTTATCAGATTGCTCACCCCCTCTGATAGAACATTGATTACATTTTAGGGGGTTGTGAAATCCCAAAAAAAAATTACTTTAACAACACGCAGGAATTTAGGGATAACAAAGGCTACAAGACTGCAGTTGTCGCACTCTGCAGGTGCAGTTGCAAACCAGCTTACAGTAAATGAGGTAATGTCAAAAGGCATTCATGTTGCAAACAGTACACAATCACATGCAAGGGCAATTAATGAAAACACTTTGAGGCTTGCATATGATTTGATGATGGAAATCAGCAGAGCTTCTGCTCATTTACTAAAGCACTGGAACAAATGCACTTGTAGAGTGCACATGCATTTTGCAAAGTGCAACATAGATTTGCTTTAGACAAATCAACACCACAGAACATTCAAGCAAATTTTAACGAGGGTGGGGGTGGGGGGGTTGTGAAATCTAGCTAATTGCTAATTAGCAGCACACTATTTGGAGTGAGTTCAGGTGGGGGGGGGGGGGTTGTGAAATCTAGCTAATTGCTAATTAGCAGCACACTATTTGGAGTGAGTTCAGGTGGGGGGGGGGGTTGTGAAATCTAGCTAATTGCTAATTAGCAGCACACTATTTGGAGTGAGTTCAGGTGGGGGTGGGGGGGTTGTGAAATCTAGCTAATTGCTAATTAGCAGCACACTATTTGGAGTGAGTTCAGGTGGGGGGGGGGGGTTGTGAAATCTAGCTAATTGCTAATTAGCAGCACACTATTTGGAGTGAGTTCAGGTGGGGGGGGGGGGGTTGTGAAATCTAGCTAATTGCTAATTAGCAGCACACTATTTGGAGTGAGTTCAGGTGGGGGGGGGGGGGTTGTGAAATCTAGCTAATTGCTAATTAGCAGCACACTATTTGGAGTGAGTTCAGGTGGGGGGGGGGGTTGTGAAATCTAGCTAATTGCTAATTCTAAGCACACTAAATACACTCCAACAAAATACATTCAAAATGAGTAGACTAGGTGGATATGTTCCCATCACTTCATGCTGGGAAGGTTATTGAAGGAAACTATACATGCATGACAAAAAATAACAGGAAAAAATCCCAGCATGTGTGAGGATAAAAAGGGGACATTCACACTATATTGCAATGATGGGAAGTAGTGTTTGAAGCAAGAAATACATTACTTTATCAAAGATTACATAAAAGAACATGTGATGCTAATAAACTAAAAATAGCTTACCTTAATATAGTCCTTCTGCAGGACCTGTATGATGGCAGAACAGGTCTCTGGGATAATGATCCCCAGAGCCTGGGGGGAGATGCCTGTCGAGAACTTAAGGTCCTGCAGGCTTCTCCCTGTGGCCAAATACCGCAAGGTAGCGACCAGCCTCTGCTCCGGAGTGATGGCTTGCCTCATGCAGGTATCCTGCCTGCTGATATAGGGGGTCAGCAAAGCCACCAAACGATCAAAAACGGGGTCCGTCATCCGGAGAAAGTTCCTGAAATCCTCAGGATTATTCTCACGGATCTCACGGAGCAAAGGCATGTGACAGAACTGGTCACGCTGAAGCAACCAATTCTTGGTCCATGAACTCCTCCTCGCCCTGTTCATGGACTGGTCTTGGGCTGAAGAATAAACTACAGCACCAAGCACATACAATGCACGAGCTCTACGACGAGTACGTACAGGTAACATGGCTTCAAAACGGTCGGCTGGTCAGAACGCACTAAACAGAACGCACTGAAGAACAGCAAGGCCTGTGAAGAACGACCTGAAAATCAGGAACGAGCGGCCAATAAAACAAAGATTTCTCAATGCCAACTGACCAAACGCACTGAAAAGCAGATACAAACCTCACAAGCACAGACTGAACACCAGTTAAAACGAACTGAAAAATACGAGTCTCACAAGCGCGAATCGTCTCTCACCAAACTTCTACTAACACGAGATAAACACGAGATTAGCAGAAGGAGCCCAAAGGGTGTCGTACGGGCTATTGAACTTCCGTTTTATAGTCTCGTCGGACTTGGTGTACGTCACAGCGTACTAAACTGGCGTACTTTTGTGTGGTCGTGTGTGGGCAAGTCCGTTCGTAAGAAAGTCTGCCCCAAGTCCGCCGAAGGTACGCCGGAAGTATGTCGGACAGACTGTCCGACTTTTGTAGCTGCAAAGTCCGACCGTGTGTACGCGGCATTATTCTCATGCAAGTCCTATTGTCTTTTAGAGTTCTTCACATTTTGGCTTAAGTTGGGATTTACTTATACATCTGCAGAAAAATGGCAATGGTTACAATGCTTGTCTGTACTTTTCTTTGTTAGGTGAAAGATCTTTTCTCCTTCCAACTTTAGGGAAACTTTTTTCATTGGTGTGCTTACACCTTTTCAGGTGGTTCAGCTTCTTCCTTTTCAGATAAATTGCTGGTGCTAATTTCAGATTCAGTGGTGTTCTGTTCCCATTCCTGCAGTACTGGTGGAGCTTCCTACTGAGGATGTTGTTCAGACGGTGCTGATTGTGTAAATTCATGAGGCTATTGACACACAGGTTTTTCATTAATAAAAACAAGTCTGCTGATTGTTATATTTTTGGTGTCTGTATGCAGAATTCTGACAATACAATAGAATTCTTGACAATACTTGTCCAGGTTTAATCTAAACCTTTTCAGGGGCCATCCTCTGACAGCTTCATAAGTTACTCTTGCTGCAATATTACCACCTTTGCTTGAATATGATGCCACTCACCCCATTTTTGAATATAAATCCTCCTATATAGGATACCGCTAGAACTTATTCCAGATGTCGGACGCCGGAAAGTACTACCAGACAATGGAGTGATATTTACTTTATATATGTATCTTACAATTTATTGCAAGATAATATATCTTTGTGTTTTTTATTTTTATGGTAATCATGTCTTTGTCAATGTCTGTTTTCACAATCATCATGTTTAGATGATTTTTTATACAATCTACAAGTTATTTGTAAATAAATTCAGATCTTTTAATAAATTTTCAGTGTCTTTGCCAATTTAAAGTCCCAATATTTTTTTGGGTGTACAAACTACCTTTCTGAGCAGTGATAACAAAGCAAAGCCAAGCTACGGTAAGCTTCACCAAACGGGCTCACTCTTACAACAAAAATAAGATTCAAAACAAGGAGCGCTGATCCAGTAAATTTAAGTGGATGTAAACCCGAATTTTTTTTTTTTATCATAATGTAGAGTATGAGATTTCCTATCATTTGAGCCCAGTCTTGCCACACAGAGTTAATCCAGCTCTGAGCAATCCTCTTTTATTGTTCAGTGAGATAAATCTTGACAAACAGAGAAAAACTTTGTCAAATCCTCCCCCTTGCTGTGAGTGACAGGTGATTTACACATCTCGTGCACTAGCCTAAGACATGCATTATTTTTTAATTCCCACCTCCACTCCTTTCTTCAGCAGCTCTGCAAGGATTGGCTGTTCCACACCTCAGCATGATTTGGCATGCTGAAGTCATGTGGTTACTTTCCTGTCTTTTCACTGGATGTTAGAGATCATAGCAGAAGTTCAGTGTTAGAAATACACAGGGGAGTGTAGAGGTGGGGGGGGTCTACTGACATCACCACTCCACCCACCGAGCTCCAGACAACAGACACACCCACAGAATATGCAGTTTTTTGGCTCTCGTAACAGACAGAGGGGAGACATTTGACAGGTAAAGATACATGCAGGAGGCATGTATATCCTTATAGATAACCCCTATGGCAGTAGTTTAGAAAGGATGACATTGGGTTTACATCCACTTTAATAATCCAACGTTGTAATAAAATAAAAAAGTATAAAACTTTAATAACACTTGTATCCATTGATAGTCACAAACAATTAGTCAAATGAAAGATGCCTGGATAACACAAAAACTCACGGCTGACATGTGTAGCTCTGAATTAGCGGAGGAATGCATGGCTGTCAGGAACCCTGATGTTGAGTTGGAGCAGGGATGGCTTGCCAGGAAGATCGGGTAAGGCTCTCACCCTCAATACACTCAGTGGCCAGATGGGGAGGGATCGAGGGGAGTCCCAATGCTCCAAAGTGTGGAATCAAAGCCCAAAGAGATCGCTCTCCGGTCCTGTTGGTCATGTGACCTGACGAAGGGGAGATTGCCCGAAACATGTAGTCCTATATTTGCCTCCTGTTGTTTTGAGGTCCTCTGACTGCCCTTTGTCTGTGATCATCACTGCTTTTCAGTCCGCACTGACCCGGAAGTAAGCTTCCCGCTTGTTCCTGTCACTCCATTCCAGACTGATTCGTTCTGTCTTCCTCCCCTGACCATTAGGACCGGAGAGCGCTCTCTTTGGGCTTGGATTCCACACTTTGGAGCATTGGGACTCCCCTCGATCCCCCCCCATCTGGCCATTGAGTGTGAGAGCCTTACCCGATCTTCCTGGCAAGCGATCAATGCTACAACTCAACATCAGGGTTTCTGACAGCCATCCATTCCTCCACTAATACAGAGCTACACATGTCGGCAAGCTAACTCGGTGCTGACAGCTCTCCTCCCCGCATACACTGTCCCATTTCCCTAGAAATCAGGAGGCGCTCTATGGAGTCCAACTCCAATGTTAAGGACTCAGGGAATTGGGCCTCAAAGGCATGTTTCAGCTGCCAGTACCAGAACTGGAAGGAGTGTGATAAAGCGTAAGATCTTCTCAGTTCTTGGAAAGGCATCAGTCTACCCTCAAGGACTATATGTCTCAAGGCGATGATCCCCTTCTTTGCCCAGAGAGATGGGTCCGGAATACTATTCAGGTGGGGCAACATAGGGTTACCCCACAGGGGCATGTGTGGTGACAATGGTGACAATGGTTAGGGCGCCTGTAAATTGTCCGGGCCTCCTGCCATACCTTCACTGTGGTCCACATGAGGGTCGTCATGCAGGGGCTAAGACCCCGAAATGGCAAGTTACTCAAGGCTGCATAAGAACCCAGAATTGTCGCCTCCAGGGTGACCACTGGATTTTGTCTAGGCTGGGAGAACCACCACCTTACAGTGACCAGGACAGCCACCCAGTAATAAAGTAGAAAATTTGGGAGTGCCATTCCCTCTCCAGCCAGAGGGAGGTACAGTATCTGTCTCACCACCCGGGTAGGCCTCCCAACCCACACAAAGGATATCAGTAAACTCTCCAGCCTTTTGAAAAATGACCTAGGGATATGTGAGGGGATGTTTAGCCTTTTGAAAAATTACCTAGGGATATGTGAGGGGGTGTTTCGGAAGAAAAAATAGGAATTTTGGGAGATAGATCATCTTTAGAAGGTTGACTCTCCCTACCGGTGTCAGGGGAAGAGACTGCCACACAGCACATTTAGCTGCAAACCATGCTTAATAGTGAAAGTCCATAGTAAACCATGCGCTGAAAATTTCCTTGTGAAAATGAAAATGATGAAAATCCTTCTGACAAGTGCTCCCAACTTCAAGGTAAGTGCCACACTTAGGTGCTCCCCCCTTTAGTAATGCCCTCACCTTAGGGCATGTGACTGCACACCTAAGTTTGGTCTAACATGCTTAAGAGCCACCCCCGGGCTCTGTGGGAATGAGCTGCTCAGATATCCTGCATCATCCTAGAGTGGTATTAATTTTAGAGTGCTTGTGTGCTCTATTACTGAATAACATTCAATGTGCAAAGCATGCAATGGTGCAATGGCACTCTTCTGGGGTTACAATTTGATCATCTTATATGCTCAGGGACTTTGAACCTTTTGATCTTTCCCTGTCCACTTATCTGTAGGTGGGTTTTGCCTAGGATCTTGTATGCACTTTAAGTACCCTCTCCTATCAGTAGGATCATTTTAAATTTCCAGGACTGGTAGTTCTTGTTCATCAGATTAGCGGCTGAAAGGTATGATGAAACACTGTTAGTAGCCATCATATATGCTTTCTGACCTTTTTCTTTTTCAGAGACTGTTTTGCTGTAATGCTGAGCTGTATCTGTAGCAGTGTTTTGTGCTTTGGCAATAGATGGCCCATGACATGTTGAAAAGCCACCAGTTAAGATATTGCTGGAAAAGTGGCTGAGCCCTTCTTGTTTTTTTTTTTTTTAAAACAGGAACCCAGAAACAGGAAATTACATCATAATCATGTAGTTCCACAAAATATCAATACATTATCCAAGCATTATACATAGCACTACCATAATCCCACCGAGTGGCACAACAAGCAACAGTAAAACCATTTGGATGGTTGATGAAATAGTATGCTAACATTACTGCTTCTCTTTTTAGCTGTCTATCCTCTGCCTGTCACATGCATAATCTAAAAATTGGGCATGCACAGGCTGTTAGTAGCCTCCTGAATGCAAAACCAAGAGCAAAGATAAAACTCTATGGGGGAGTTTAGCAAAACTGGAGCACCCAGAATCTGGAGCGGTTATGCATGACAACCAATCAGCTTTTACTTTTCATTTTCAAAGCTTACCTGAACAATCTGATAATAGAAGCTGGTTGGTTTCCATGCATAACTGCTCCAGATCCTGCCTGCTCAGGTTTTTGAACTCTCCTCTGTGGGACTGGCAATTGAAACAAAATGCTGAGCATAGCAGGGATTCCTATGCTTTGTCCTGCCAATGGTGACAGTGAATTGAACCAAATAAAAATCCAAGACCTAAAATCCACACCCCTGAGGAATAAAGATCCTCAGCATCCACGAGGCTTGTTTTTTTAGGTAACAGAATAGTCTAAAGCTGGGTATACATGGTCAGTTTTTTTTTTCATTCAACTAGCGGGTTGAATGCAAAAATATCTGACAGATCCCCGCATTAACACAACGTGTGATGCAGGGATCTATCCCACTGTGCTATTGTATACTGACTAGGGGACTCAACACCCACCAGAATACAATGATAAGTGCTTGCAGCCATTGGCTCAAAGTGCTTATCGAATACTGCTTTTCAGCAAGACCATTAGACCGGCTTCTGTTGAGACACTGCTGTTAAGACAACAGTACACATGTACCAAAAAGTGGCTGGTTCCTGCTGAATCTCACAACTTTTGGTCTATGTGTATGAAGCTTAAGGCTGCTATTTACAATTATATTCAGCCAATTTTGAGTTTTGCTTTAAAAAAAAGATTTTAAAACAAGAGATACATTCTATGAAGTGCTGAGGTACTTATAAGGGGTTAATAAGCAATTGTTAAATGTTATGAAAAGGTAGTGTACTGTGCTATACCTAAAGCTCTTATATAAATAGTTTTATTTCCAAGTTGATACAAGACATGGCCAAGACATTCAGTTGTTGATCAACAACCATTACAATAGATGATTAAGTAACATTGAAAGTGGAATGTGGTTTAACAGAGAAAGGCTGGATAAAAAGTTCTGTTTGGCAATAGTATACCTTTAACGTTTTTTTGGTTTCACAGTTTAGTTTACTCACTCATGTTTCAAGGCGTATTACCATAAGGTTTGGCAAACAATACAATGTCTTTGGGGGATTTTGTTCATCTCAAGCATCTGAAGGTTATAAATGTATATTTTCTAACATAAAATAACTTTTCTTGAAAGATTGCTGTTAAAGGTCTACTGCAGAAAAATCTTTCAAAATATATATATATATACAATATATAGAGAGAAAAGCATAGCTGGCTGTTCATTTCACATTTTTATTAATACTCCATAGAATACTCTACAACATACACTATATTGTCAAAAGTATTGGGACACCTGCCTTTACACTCAGATGAACTTTAATGGCATCCCAGTCTTTGTCCATAGGGTTCAATATTGAGTTGGCCCACACTTTGCAACTATAGCATCTTCAACTCTTCTGGGAAGGCTGTCCACAAGGTTTAGGAGTGTGTCTATGGGAATGTTTGACCATTCTTCCAGAAGAGCATTTGTGAGGTCAGGCACTGAAGGCCTGGCTCACAGTCTCCATTCTAATTCATCCCAAAAGTCTTCTATGGGGTTGAGGTCAGGACTTGTGCAGGCCAGTCAAGTTCCTCCACCCCAAACTAACTCATCCATGTCTTTACGGGCCTTGCTTTGTGCACTGGTGTGCAGTCTTGTTGGAACAGGAAGGGGCCCTCCCCAAACTTTTCCCACAAAGTTGGGAGCATGAAATTTTCCAAAATGTCTTGGTATGCTGACGTCTTTAGAGTTACCTTCACTGGAACTAAGTGGCCAAACCCAACCTCTGAAAAACAACCCCACACCATAATCCCCCCTCCACCAAATGATTTGGACCAGTGCACAAAGCAAGGTCTATAAAAACATGAATGAGCGAGTTTGGAATGGAGGAACTTGACTGGCTTGCACAGAGTCCTGACCTCAACCCAATAGAAAACCTTTGGGATGAATTAGAGCGGAGACTGCGAACCAGGCCTTCTCATCCAAAATCAGTGACTAACCTCACAAATGCGCTTTTGGAAGAATGGTCAAACATTCCCATAGACACACACCTAAACCTTCTGGACAGCCTTCCCAGAAAAGTTGAAGCTTTTATAGCTGCAAAGGGTTGGCCAGCTCAATATTGAACCCTACAGACTAAGACTAGGATGCCATTGAAGTTCATATGCATGTAAAGGCATGCATCACAATACTTTTGGTAATGTGTCTATATATATATATATATATATATATATATATATATATATATATATATAAAAGCATAGCTGGGGGGTGTGGCTTGGATAGCTTCCGGATCGGTCTGCTCTCCCTGAAGGTCCCAGCCAGGCCTACCTATATACTTCTATAATCTGCAAAATGACGGCGGCAACATGGGCAAACCCCGCAAAAACAAGGATGTAGACCCCAGGGGACACACTAAGAGGTCTTCCTCGGTTCCCCCACCGCTCACAACGGAATATTTTGGGCATGGAGCTCCGGCGGGAAAGCATGAGGCCAAGATGGCGGCCGCGCCGGCTCCGGCTCCAGCCCCGGACTCTGCAGTCTTCTCCTCTCCCTCAAAGCGGGCTTCTTCTGGACACAGAACCGACAGGTATGCCTCCGAGGGGGACCTGCTAGCCGCTCATACCCCAGACCCACCAGCTGCCGCTCTGCTTGGTCCCCCGCTCCCTCTGGGGGATACATGCTGGGGAGCTTGTCACAGCCGTTCCCACCTTGCCTTGTGGAACCCCCACCATCAGCGCTCACCGGCCAGGCATCCCCCTCATGGGATTCATCTGCCTCTGATTGGGACCCCCGATCACTTCCACAGCGACCCCAGACTACCAGGGACAGGCTCCCCTCTCCCTCCCCACAACACAGAGCGTCATGCCAAGCTCCAGCACCTCCCCAAGCTCCACAGCTATCACAACCGCAAGGGGCTCATTCACATAATGACCGTCTGCAAGCAGCGACTATGACAATGGGGCTTAAAACCATTACTCTTCCACAAACATCTCAAGGAGGCTACCCCCCATTAACTGCCTATTCGGTCACATTGCAGGACTCTCATGATCACACTGCTATGGACTCTGATCCTGAACCAGAGGCGTGCACATCCTGGCGAGACTATGTTCGCTGTATGCCCACAAAGCAGGATTTCCACATGCTTATTCAAGAAGTCCGCGAAACATGCAGATCTGAGATCAACATGCTACACACCGACCTCCATCAACTATCTACCAAAGTCGCATCTCTGGAAGAGAACGCACACGATACCAAGCTTGAAATCTCGTAAATACATGACCGCCTGACCTCGCAAGCCTCTACTCTCAGAGACTTTCAACGCCATCTTGAAGACCTCGACAACAGAGGCAGACGTAACAATATCAGGGTCCCCGGCCTCCCAGAGGCTACCCAGGATGAGGATTTGCACGTAACCCTACAAGCTATTTTCAACAATATCCTGGGCCGCCCAGAAAACCAGAGAATCAAACTGGACCGTGCCCACCACGCTCTCCGCCCCCGTGGACCGGGGCCCAGACCGCGTGATGTGATTTGCAGGGTCCACAACTATGCCCTTAAAGAGGACATAATGCGAAAAGCACGTAATATGCACACCATTGACTTTGATGGCGCCTCCATACAGCTCTTTCCGGATTTGTCGTGGATTACCCTCCAGCAACGGCGTTCACTACAACCACTTCTTACCTCCCTGAGGGAACATGACTTTCGCTGAAGGGTTTTCCCTTCAGTTTAACCGCAAAGAAAGATGGGAGGTCCACCACCCTACGGTATCCTGAAGTTCCTCCAGTCTTTTTGTAGGGAGCTGGATATCCCGGTTCCACCCACCCCTGGGTGGGATCCTCTTCCGACCCCGCCACCTGGACCAGAACCCTGGATTCAAGTGAATGAAAGAAAGCGACCAAGGCCGCGTCCTGCTGGTCCGCCTTCATCATCCCACCAAAGATAAATACCTACTTCTTGAAGTCTTGTACTACAGTGCTCTTCAGTTTATTGGTTTCTCCCACCCAATCCCCTGCGTGGGGTTTCTGGACGGATCTTTCTAGTTCCCTCACTTACCTGAATACGCTTAATGAGACCGTAGGCTTATAGTCCCAACCTGTACACTGTCTTGATTAATGCCATTAGTCAGCATTTCTGCAGGCTGCTGGGGTATCTCCCTACCCTCCTCCAACCATCTTCCCCCCACTCCCCCCTCTTTTCCCTTCCTCTCTCCCCCCCTCCCCCTCCCCTCATTCCCCCCTCTCCTTTCCCCCTTCCCTCCCCCCCTTTTTTTCCCCCTTCCTTTCATCCAGGAGGGCATGGCACGAAGCTTGGGAGGACCATTCTATTCCTCAGGTGCCCCTTTCCAGGACGCTAGGATGGGTGATATGTCTCTCTTATGACATGGGACCTATAGATTAATCTTCTATTTTGAGCAAATAGTTATATCAGTTTTTTTTTTTCCTCCACCGGGGTTAGAGTTATGGTTATAGATGTACCGGTTATCAGTTGATAAAAGCAAGTTCTGTGTTCTACTTTTTTATGCATCACACTCATTTGCAAATGCAGGCAGGCCTGGGAAAGGGTTGTACCCATCCTGGGTATATCCTATCCTCCCCTGGGGGATCTTCGAATGATTCCTTACTCCATTTAAGCATTTAAATAAAGGAATTGTCAAAAACTCTCTTGTCATTTTTACCATTTTTGACAGTTTTTTTGTGAAATGGTAGGGGTAATTTTGTACCCCCTTACCATTTCACACAGGGGGGAGGGCCGGGATCTGGGGGTCCCCTTGTTAAAGGGGGCTTCCAGATTCCGATAAGCCCCCCTCCCGCGGACCCCCACAGCCACCCGGCAAGGGTTGTGGGGATGAGGCCCTTGTCCCCATCAACATGGGGACAAGGTGTTTTGGGGGGCTACCCCAAAGCACCCGCCCAATGTTGAGGGCATGTGACCTGGTACGGTTCAGGAGGGGCGCTCTCTCATCCCCCCTCTTTTCCTGCGGCCTGCCAGGTTGCGTGCTCGGATAAGGGTCTGGTATGGATTTTTGGGGGGACCCCACGCCATTTTTAAAAAAATTTTGGTGCGGGGTTCCCCTTAAAATCCATACCAGACCTGAAGGGTCTGGTATAGATTTTGAGGGGGACCCCACGCCATTTTTAAAAAAATTTTTGGCCGGGGTTCCCTTTAATATCCATACCAGACCTGAAGGGCCTGGTATGGAATTTAGGGGGACCCCCATGTCATTTTTTTTTAAATTTTGGTTTGGGGTTCCCCTGTGGGGAATTCCCATGCCGTTTGTATCAATGAACTTTTATGTGTATTGTCGGACTGGCAATTCATTAATAGCCGCGAGTAGTTTTAAATGACTTTTTTTCCTTTGAATTGTCATTTTGCTGTCAGACTGTTCTAAACACGGGAAACATGCGCCCCTTTACAGGCATACTATAGACACCCCACAGGTATGAAATTTAAAGGAATATTACACTTTTATTGTTTCACTTTAAGCATTATTAAAATCACTGCTCCCGAAAAAACGTCCGTTTTTAAAACTTTTTTTTTCAATGATCTATGTCCCCTGGGGCAGCACCCAGGTCCCCAAACACTTTTTATAACAATATCTTACATATAAAGCTTTACAATTAGCACTTTTGATTATTCATGTTCCTGTCCTATAGACTTTAATGGTGTTCGCGTGATCAAACAAATTTTTTGCCTGTTCTCAAGTTCTGGTGCGAACCGAACAGGGGGGTGTTCGGCTCATCCCTACTTAGGACCTTATTTCATTCTTAGAGGCTCATGGAAAGGAACCTATATTACTCTATGTAACATCAATGCCCCTAACACCAACCAATATTTGGTCATCGGAGGGGACTTTAATCTGACCTATTCCCCAAACCTTGACAAACACTCCATGGGGCGGGAGAAAACTCAAAAGGCCCTTGACAGAAAATCCACTCTGTTTTGCCAATTAACTAGAAAATATGCCCTGTTTGACCCCTGGCATACTACCTATCCATCGGCTAAACAATTTACCTTCTACTCCCATTCCCACAAATCCCACTCGCATTTGGATTTTTTTTTGTCCATGCTAAGACCCTGAGAGCTTGCACAGGCTCAGACATTCAGGCCATATCATGGTCGGATCATGCCCCGATCAAACTTTCTATCGCACTTTCCCCGGGTACCTTTCGCACATGTCACTGGCGCTTAAATTACTTTCTGCTCAAACATGACCCCTCCAGATTAGATCTGGAACAAACCCTCAAACTATATTTTGAAGAAAACAGTTCTCCTGAGGTCTCTACATCTTGCCTATGGGAGGGTCATAAGGCAGTGTTTAGAGGTCAGTGTATCTCACTCTCCTCTGCTCTAAAAAGGAACGCTAATGCAACCCGCCGAGCCCTATTAGAAAAGCTCCAACACTTGGAGGCCCGGTTACTCTCCTCCCCGTCCCTAACTACTCTTAGGGAACTCATAAGTGTTAGGGCTGGCCTTAGGGACATAGACCTGGGTAAAATAGAGAAAGCGTTACTTAGGTTGAGACAGACCTATTATGACAAGGCCAATAAACCACATACGCTCTTGGCAAGACAACTTCGTGAACGAGTGGCGACCACTTCGCTGTCTCACCTCAAAGATGAGAGCGGTGTCCTTCAATCTCATCCCACCAAAATTGCCCAAATCTTCCATGACTTCTATTCAACTTTGTATAATGACCCGACTGTTCCACATAACCCTCCTTCACCTGATTTATCCCAAACGATCCACTCCTATTTTGCAGACTGCGATCTACCTAAGCTTTCCCCTTCTGCCCTAACGACCCTCAATTCCTACATTACAGAGGAGGAAGTCACTGCTACGATTAATAGACCTATAGCACTCCTCACTACAGACTTGAAAATTTTTACGAAATTATTAGCAAATAGATTAAACAACTTTATGCCGTCATTGATCCATAAGGACCAAGTGGGCATTATTCCCTTTCGCCATGCTGGGGACAACATTCGGAGGGTCATTGATCTCGTGGAGGTTGCCAACAGGACCAAATTAGAGGCAATACTGCTCAGCCTCGACGCCGAAAAAGCCTTCGATAGGCTGAGCTGGCCATTCCTGTTTGCAACTCTCTGCTGGGCCGGGATTGAGGGCTCTTTTCTTAGAGCCATCTCCCACTTATATTCGTCACCCTCGGCACAGGTCCGTACCCAATTTGCCTTTTTCTTCACCTTTACGATATCCAATGGGACACGACAAGGATGCCCACTTTCTCCTCGGCGGCGGGCGGTGGAGCGTCGGGAGTGGTGGATCTGTCAATGCAGAGCGGCATTGGGAAGCGGCGTGTACCCTCTCTCTTTTCCCCTGGATACAGCTCAGCCCTGATCACTGTAGCCAATGACACGGCTCTTCACCACATGACCGGGTGTGTCCAATCACAGCCGGTCACTAACGTAAACACAAACACTGTGAGTACCTGCTGTTGCTGGGCTCTTTTTCTACACACACACCGACCCAGTGTGAGGAGAAGAGATCAGCTAACAGTGAGTTACCTATTACATATGTACTACTGTGCCCAGATTGTCCCCCCTAAATAAAGAGTCATCAGGAGTACCTGTCTTCAGGAGTACCTGTCATCTAGAGTACCTGTCATCTAGAGTACCTGTCCATCAGGAGTACCCGCCACCACCTGCCACCAGAGGACCCGCCACCTCATCACCTGCCACCAGAGTACCCGCCACCTCATCACCTGATACCAGAGTACCCACCACCTCATCACCTGCCACCAGAGTACCTGCCACCAGAGTACTTGCCACCAGAGTACCCGCCACCTCACCACCAGAGTACCTGCCACCTCACCACCGGCTACCAGAGTACCTGCCACTAGAGTACCTACCACCTCACCACCTGCCACCAGAATACCTGCCACCTCACCAGAGTACCCACCACCTCACCACCTGCCACCAGAGTACCCGCCACCTCACCACCTGCCACCAGAGTACCTGCCACCAGAGTACATACAGCCAGTCAGCCACTATGTCCAGAAAGGTGTACACCACAGAAGAGGCATACCAAATACTGAGTCTGACCGATGAGAGCAACGGGGAGCTCTCACCGCTCAATTCAGATTCTGGTTCTGGTTCGGAATATGAGCCCCCGAAGGCAGCACATCAGGATCCGAATCAGAGGAGGAAGCAGTCCGTCCAAAAAGACGATGGTCTGAACACCAGGCAGCTACCTGCAGTGCCAGCGGCGGTAGACCCCAGGAGGAGGGGACCAGTACTAGCGCTGCTAGACCCCAGGAGGAAAGGCCCAGCACAAGTGCACGCCAAAGAAGTAGGGCCCAAACCCATCTTCCAGATTCCTTGGCAAACCCATTGTGGCTGCCTTCTACCACAGGGTCAGCCACGATCCCCCCTTTTACAGCACAGCCAGGTGTGCAGGTCAACACTGCAGGTTTTTCACAAATGGATTTTTTTAATTAATTTTTCCCTGACGAATTCATTCAAGGAATCGTGGACCAAACTAATCTCTTTGCCCAACAATTCATTGCAACCAACCCCAGCTTCAGCTATGCCCGCCCTTTTGAATGGAGACCCCTAACAGTAGTGGAGCTAAAATTGTTTTTAGGCCTAACCCTCAACATGAGGCTTACAAAAAAATGAAATAAGTATTGGTTGATCAAACCCATCCATCATATGCCAGGTTTTTCATCAGCCATGTCCAGGTCCCGATATGAAATCATAATGCGCTTCTTGCATTTCAGTGACAACTCACAGTGCCCCCCCCCCCGAAATCACCCAAACTTTGACAAACTATATAAAGTTCGCCCCCTAATTAATTTTTTTTCCCAGAAGTTTGCCGAAGTTTATGTCCCTGACAAAAACATATCTGTGGACGAATCCCTGGTACATTTCACAGGCCGGCTGGGAATCAAGCAGTATATCCTCAGTAAGAGGGCGAGGTACGGCTTGAAGTTTAACAAGCTTTGTGAAAGTGCCACCGGTTATGTGCACTCATTCCGCGTGTACGAAGGCAAAGATTCCCAGCTCCAGCCCCCTGAGTGTCCCTTGTACAAGGGAATAAGTGGGAAAATTGTTTGGGAGTTGGCATTCCCACTCCTCCAAAAGGGGTACCATATTTACATGGACAACTATTACACTAGTTTGCCCCTTCTCCGCCACCTATATCTCAAACAAACTTTGGCCTGTGGTTCAACAAGAAAAAACCGAAAGGGCTTCCCACAGCGTCTTGTCACCACAAACATTCAAAGGAAGAATCTACAAGCTTGAGGAATGAAGAAGTGTTGGCTGTGAAGTGGAGGGATAGAAAAGATGTGTAAATCATGTCCACCATCCACGATGACACCTCGGTGGAACTTCACAGAAGACGCGGTACCGTTCGCAAGCCTACCTGTATCACTGAGTACAATAAATACATGGGGGGGTGGATTTA
The DNA here is from genome assembly GCA_037952925.1 of Lithobates clamitans. NCBI lineage: Eukaryota > Metazoa > Chordata > Amphibia > Anura > Ranidae > Lithobates > Lithobates clamitans. Next base: position 7,809,957 of record JBBGZY010000031.1, read on the forward strand.
AACGATCAATTGTTGCAGCCCTATCTTTCAACAAGAAAATGCCTAATCTGGTACAAAACAGTTGCAATTTACTTTTTTCATTTGATCCTTTTAAATTCTTTCATAATCTACCAAAAATCAACAGAAACACCCACCACCTTCATAAAGTTTATTGAAGACATTGTCACTGCCCTGCTTTATGAGCAAGTATCCCCCCCAGAAAGCATTTGCTCCGATACTGTCAGCAGACTACATGAGCGCCATTTCCCGGACCATATTCCACCAACAGGATCCGGAAGACGAAGCCAAAAAAAATGTTGGGTGTGCACCAAAAAAGGAATTAGGAAAGATACCGGCTTCTATTGTACCGACTGTCCCTCCCAACCTGGCCTTTGCATCGGAGAATGCTTCAAACGGTATCACACTCTGGAAAATTATTAGTCCATATTTCTAATACTGCCATCTCCCCATTTTTAATTTCTGTCCTGAATATTTCCCTTCCTCAACCAACCATATCATTGCCTTCCATGTGAACCGACCCAGGCTTGTTTCTCGACTATGCCTCTGCCTACCGTCTGCATTGTTTTTCCGCCATGTTTTTGCCTTTCACGTGAACTGACCCTGGACTGTATCGACTATGCCTCTGCCTACCATCTATTTCTGCCTTTTACCCGCACTAACCTCGGCCTGTTGACCATGTTTTTGCCTGCCCCTTGGATTGATCTTTCACCCTGCTAAGCAGGGGTCTCACATATGTGAGGGGCTCCAGAATAGTGTTCGGAGTTCAGAAAACCAGTTTTTGGTTTTCTGTGTTCCCATAACAGGGTCTGGTTGCCCGGAGGCTTCAAAGTGATTTGGGTGGGAGAAGCCTCTACCACTGTCCCCATTCTTTCCTGACTGATGCCTTAAGCTTGATGGTACTGCCTGCTCCCTGGACAAATACTCTGGCTGTGTTGACCATACCTCTGCCTGCTGTATGTACTAACTATGGACAGTATTCTTGCCTGCTGCATGGAAAATCCTTTGATCCTTTTGCTGCTGCTGACCACATCCCTGCCTGCTATCTGGACTAATGCTTTGGCTGTGCTGACATCTCTACCTGACTATTCCTGCCCGCTGCCTGTTTTGCTGTCGCTGTCCACGTTCCTGCCTGCTGCCTGGACTGATGCTCTTCTCTGTGGACCACTGCACTACTAAAACCGCAGGTAATATTTTCTTTACCCTTTACTCAGCAGAATGTATTTTGGTTTGTAATTGGTATGTACAGTACATGCTATGTGTTAAAAATATGAAGGGCCTTCAACAATGTGATAGGTTGGCAGGAATTTGTGTGTAATGTATGCTCCTAGAACAACTGACAGTGCTACTTGGATGTTGGGCCTCTGTATGTGGCCAGACTATGCAAAAGTCTCACACATGTGGTATCGCCATACTCAGGGGGAGTAGCAGAATGTATTTTGGGGTGTCCTTTTTGCTATGTACATGCTGTGTGTGGGACATATCTTATAAATGGACAACTTTGTATAAAAAAAATGCGTTTTCATTTTTTTTCCAAAAACTTTGGGAAAAAAATGAGCTATTCAAAAGACTAATTATGCCTCATAGATTATACGTTGATGTGTTAGCTTTCCAAAATGGGGTCATTTTGTGGGCGTTTCTATTGTCCTGGTGCTCCAGGGCCTTCAAAATTGTAATAGGTGGTTGAGAAATGAGATGTGTAATTTATGCTCCTAGAATGCCTGAAGCTGCTATTTCAATGTTGGGCCTCTGTATGTGGCCAGGCTGTGTAAAAGTCTCACACATTTGATATCGCCATACTCAGGAGGAGTAGCAGAATGTATTTTGGGGTGTAATTTTTGCTATGTACATGCTATGTGTTGGAAATATCTTATGAATTGACAACTTTGTGTAAAAAAAAAAGCGTTTTCATTTTTTTCCACAGTTTCCAAAAACTTTTGGAAAAAAATGAACCGTTCAAAAGACTCATTATGCCTCATAGATTATACATTGGGGTGTTAGCTTTCCAAAATGGGGTCATTTTTTGGGCGTTTCCATTGTCCTGGTTCTCCAGGGTCTTCAAAACTGTAATAGGTGGTTGAGAAATGAGATGTGTAATTTATGCATGTAGAACGCCTGACAGTGCTACTTGAATGTTGGGCCTCTGTATGTGGCCAGGCTGTGTAAAATTCTCACACATGTGGTATTGCCATATTCGGGAGGAGAAGCAGAATGTATTTTTGGGTGTCAGTTTTGCTATGTACATGCTATGTGTTGGAAATATCTTATAAATGGACAACTTTGTATTAAAAAAATGCGTTTTCATTTTTTTCCCACATATTCCAAAAACTACTGGAAAAAAATAAACCTTTCAAAAGACTCATTATGCCTCATAGATTATACGTTGGGGTGTTAGCTTTCCAAAATGGGGTCATTTTGTGGGCGTTTCCCTTGACCTGGTGCTCCAGGGCCTTCAAAAGTGTGATAGGTTGTCATCAAATGAGATGTGGTATCACTATACTCAGGAGGAGTAGCAGAATGTATTTTGGGGTGTCATTGCAAGTATGCATGTACTGTGTGAGAGAAATAACTTGTTATTATGACAATTTTGTGCAAAAAAAATAAAAAATTCTAAGAATTGTGGGAAAAAATTACAACGTCATAAAACTTACCATGCCTCTTACTAAATACATTGGAATGTCTGCTTTCCAAAAAGGGGTAATTTGGGGGGTATTTGTACTTTCCTGGCTTGTTAGGGCCTCAAGAAATGAGATAGGCCTTCAGTACATCAGGTGTGATCAGATGTGATCATTTTTCAATGATTTGCACCATAGCTTGTAGACTCTATAACTTTCACAGAGACCAAAAAATATACACTAATTTGGGTTATTTTTACTAAAAATATGTAGCAGTATACATTTTGGCCCAAATTTATGAAGAAAAATTACTTATTTGCAAAATCTTACAATAGAAACTAAGAAAAAGTGTTTTTTTTTTTCAAAAATGTTTCTCTTTTTTCGCTTATATTGCAAAAAATAAAAAAAAAACGCCTTTAATCGATGGACGCAAATTGAGAAATTATGGATGGCCCCGCCCCATCCGAACTCCATGTTATGGAGCTCGGAAGTAGCCTCAAATAGTTTACATTTACTAGGACCAATGATCCTTCTACGCTCACTATGGCGAAAATCGATATATCCTCTAACCACCACTTCTTCCCCAGTCACCTCCTTCTTATTCACACCAAACATTCCAGACAGCTTGACCTTGCAGATGTCTCACTTTTGGATTCACAGAGCCCTATTCCGATACGGCCAGTTAATAGACCCTAGAACCAGATTACTAAGATCTTTTCAAGACCTGCAAAACACCTTTGATATCCCTAGACAGGCTTTTTTCAGCTACTTGCAAATACGACATTATGCTCAATCTCTAGTAATGAATCTCAAATTCTAGCCTCTAACTGAATTTGAAAAATTATGCTTGGAGGGCTCGTCCTCTAAGGGTATGATTTTGCGCACCTATCAGCTTTTGACCATTGACCTATCGCCGGTCTGACCGCGACAGCCTATATGGATAAATGGAAGCGAGCCCTGGGTGTAGACAAACCTCTGAACACATGGCAGCTCATATGGTCTCAGGCCTCTAAGAGCTCCATATGTACTCTCTATAAAGAGAATTAATACAAAATGTTATTTCATTGGTATCAGACCCCGGACTTGCTCCACTCCATATACCCCTCAGCCAACCCCCGATGCTGGCGATGCTGTAAAGATAGGGGGAGGCTATTTCATATTTTTTGGACCTGCCCTCTAATCATTCCCTATTGGCATATGGTACACTCCTTGCTTCAGTCCATCTTTGATACTGATTTTACCTTAGATCCGCAGGCCTTCCTTCTGGGTCTCCCACCGATCTCTCTCTAAAGTGTCAAAAAAACTCATGTCACATATCTTAACAGCAGCGCGATGTTTGGTGGCCCTAAAGTGGAAACAGAGAGAACCTCCCTCGATATCCGAACTGCACTTCAGAATCAGAGATGTCAAGAGAATGGAGTACCTGACAGCCTCTTTAAATGACGCTCTTGAAAAGTATAACCGAATTTGGGAACCCTGGGTCCTCTTGGAGAATCCCATATCCTAATGATATGTCCCCCTTGACCACTTCTGGTGGGTCTCTGTTGGGGAGGTCCGGGTTCTAGAGGCGATTGATTGTCCTTTCTTCCTCTTTACCTTCTACTACTATTCTACTCTTCTCTATTTTTCTACTCTACCCTACCCCTCTCCTATTCAATTTTTTTTTTTATACGGATTTCATGATGCTGTGTTGTCTGATTACCATTATGATTGTGTATACGCCCTACAGTAATAAGCCGAGCTAGTTATGCATTGATCTGTACCTTTATCCATCTGTCTGCTGATGGTATAACAGACATACCTGTTCTACTACATATTGTACTCTCCTGTATTTTATGTTGTCATTTTTTTGTTTTTATTTTTCTTTGTTCTTAAAAATCAATAAAAATTGTCAGTTATAAAAAAAAAAAAAAAAAAAAAAAGCATAGCTGGCTGCATTTCACATTTTTATTAATTCTCCATAGAATACTCTACAATGTAAATTCTATTATTCTAATATTCTATTATTTCTATGGAGTATTCATGGTTCTACTGTGAGCTCCAGATTTTATTGGTTATGATAATTTAGACTTTGTAGGTCTGTTTTTCTTTTAACTTTTCTTGTAATATTTTCCAACATCCTGACATCCTGTGCCTAAACAGAAATTGCAAACTCCAAATTTGTAGGTACCTTATTCAACTGTGCCCCTTTTAAAAGTTACATGCCTGTCAGTGGTCCAGGAGGAGTCATCCCATCTGATCCCTACATCCACACTAAAGTTTTCTGCCTATCATCGGCCTGTTGCCGGGTATGGCAAGCAGCAAGCCCTTGGTTTTTGCTGCAGAACTTTTAAACTAGCAAGTAGTGCAAATCATGCTTTCAACATTTTGCATTATTATACTAAACAAACCTTTCCATTTCATCATGTGATTTTTTTTATTAATAACATTGTAATGATACAGCCATATATTACTGTAAGTAAAGGTCAGCAAACCAGAATACTTTAGATATTAAAAGTGCATTAAACAAATTCCCCAGTTTTTCCAGCTACCAAAAGGGACCCAATTAAAACCTGCTCTTAAATTATTAACGTAAGGAGAGGTCTCAGTTGCATACACACTAATGTCAAGGATCCTCTGCACCCATGATAAAAAAAAAAAAACAGACATTGGCATTTTTCACCTCTGCTAAATAGAAAGCATGAATGTTAAGAAATTAGTTTGTTTCAAACATTTGTAATGGCTACCCCTTCCAAGTGCTCCTTTTTTTACATTTATAGGGTAAAGTAGTTGTAAACATTATTACGCAGGCATCATAACTGCTTTTGCTTAGTTTCAGATATGATCTTTCTTAAGTTACATGATTGAAAAGTTTTATTAAGTGACCATGAATTTCTTCTTGATAGTGGGGGCAGAGTTACAGGACACTGTGCAGACGTACAGTTGTGTCTATTCCGTAGTCTTTTCATCCTAAAACAAGATGCAGACTATCTTGGTGCAGGAGGTGTTTTCAAGAGGTAGGCTGTGATTAGGTGGAGGTGTGGGCCAGATGCAGGCTGGGATTGATTGGGGGGCATGGTGGCTGACCAAACTACCAAATACAGGCATGCTATGTGTCTGTACAGTGTCATGTACCTCCAAATGGCTAGCCAAAAGATGGAAACTGGCCACGGAAGCACAGGCAAGCACAAGGTAACGGGCAGGATCAACCAGGTACTTCAGATGGAAAAAGTACAGGTAAATGATATAGACTATGATTTATAAGGTACACATATGCAAACAGACACATAGAAAAGAAATATTTAGGGTAACAAACACATTAACAAGCTGCTTGCCTTTTTATTATGGATTCCAACAACAATAAAAATTATATGCAGAAATGCAAATAAGCATATTGTAATTTGTTCATATATTTTTGATATTGTTTCTTTTTAATGGAAATACTGGCATTCATTAGTAGTCCCCCTTATGCTGGCAAATACATATGTCAACATAAAATGTTGTGCTGTGATTCTGATCTTTCTTTTATATTCTGGATGAAAGAAAAAGAGTGGGTATGAACACGATAGTTTACATGTAATTATTCTGGGTTACAAAATTATACAAAAATAATAATATGATATACTTTATTTAATGCATTCCACTCCAGCATCTTCAGCATGTGAGCAATCTGTGTTTCCCCAGCCTCTGAAGTTACATTGTGTAATGGAACGTTCATATCCAGAGCATCTAACATCATCCATCCATATTTTGAGCCTTCCTACAAATAAAACCATTGTTACCAAAGAAAATATTGTATAGAAGCCTACATTTTAGCAGCTAATATCTTTTGTTTTCAATTAAAGTAGATCTTCACTTAAAATTGAATTCCAGCCTAAGACCCCTTTCACACCGAGGGCGTTTTGCAGGCGCTATAGCGTTAAAAATAGCGCCTGCAATCCGCCCTCAAACAGCTGCAGCATTGTCTCCGGTGTGAAAGCCCGAGGGGAAAAAAAGTCCTGCCAGCAGCTTCTTTGGAGCGGTGAAGGAGCAGTGTGTTTACCGCTCCTCCACCGCTGCTCCCCATTGAAATCAATGGGGCAGCGCTGGGATACCGCCGGCAAAACGCCGCCATTGCGGTGCATTGCGGTGCATTGCGGGTGGTTTTAACCCTTTCTCGGCCCCTAGTGGGGGTAAAAGCGGCCCGCTAGTGGCTGAAATGCGCCGCTAATCCGACGGTAAAATGCCGCTAAAAATATCGGCGTTTTACCGCCGACACTATGGGCGGCCCGGTGTGAAAAGGCTCTAAATGTTTTTGGTTTTTTTTTACATTCTGGATACTATGGTATAAATTATAACCCCCTGCCAAATCTCAAAAGATCACAGACAGCAGTAAAATTGCAACAACCATTCTGGACTATATCCAAAGTAAAAGAAAGTTAACTTGGGCTTCCAATTTGTAAATGAAAGTCAGGCAAACGAGACAATTTGAAAATGTTATTTTAAATACAACTAGTATGAGTACCAGAATCTGAGCATTAGCATTCTCTAAATCCCAGCAAGACAAGGACTAGAAGTGGTTGGCCCAGTGTGAGATAGTAAGATTGCTTTGCATTGCCCAGTATTAGCAATCTAATGCAGAGAGAGAATAAAGTGCTGAATGCATCTATTGCTTTTCCAGTGTTTTCACAGTATTTCAGCCTAAGGCCGCGTACACACGAGCGGACTTTACGGCAACAAAAGTCCGACGGCCATTCCGGCGGACTTTCGTCAGACTTTTGACGGACTTCCGACGGACTTTTGAACGAATGGAGTTGCCTACACACAATCACACCAAAGTCCGACGGATTCGTACGTGATGATGTACGACCGGACTAAAATAAGGACGTTGATAGCCAGTAGCCAATAGCTGATCTAGCGTGGGATTTCGTCCGTTGGACTAGCATATAGACGAGCGGATTTTTCGTCCGGACTCGAGTCCGTCGGAAAGATTTGAAGCATGTTTCAAATCTAAAGTCCGTCAGATTTTCAACTGGAAAAGTCAGCTGAAGGTCCGATGAAGCCCATATACGATCGGCTTGTCCGCTGGACTCGGTCCGATGGACCAGTCCAGTCGAAAAGTCAGCTCGTGTGTATGCTGCATTACACTGGCAGCTTAATGACGAGACGTGAAAATGATACTGTGACTATACATCAACCTCATTTATAATCAGCAGGCCGAAAGCAAATTGGTGACTAAATGGTGTTGGCTAAAGTGTATGTTTAGCAGTTACTCTAAAAAGTGAAGGAAAATCCTCTTCTTACAAAAAGGTGTTACCAAACAGTTGTCCCTATAAGGAAAATCTATGCATATTTATTGTTCTGGTGGCAACTGTAAAGTTTTGAATTTTCCATCACTTACTGTCTCAGGGACAATGGATCAAGCAATCAAAACTTTACAGAGGTTCTAATCCTTCTCCACTCTATCCAAAAAAAAAAGTTTTGACTATACCAACATTTTAGCTCTAATGGAGTTCATCAATCTGCTTTTACTCAATCCAGTTAGGACTCTATGCAGGAATTTTAGAGTAATAAATTAAGCGGATAAATTTGTGAGATATTAAAATGTAAGCCTTACTTTATCCAGCTTTACAGAAACTGATGGATTGGTTACAGATGCATGCACATGTTTGTTATGAGATCATTAAGTGGTTCAAATGCTCAAAACACAATGGTTTAAAACTGAACTTCAGCAGATATAAATGATACAAATAATGCAGCTCTGTATTCATTAACCACTTCAATATAGTGCACTTTCACCTCCTTCCTGCCCAAGACAATTTTCAGTTTTTACTGCTGTCACACAATTACAATTGCCCGGTCATGCAACACTCTACCTATATGAATTTTTTTTAACATTTCACACAAATAGGGTTTTCTTTTAGTGGTAATTTCTTTTTTTTTTAAAGGGTTTTTTTTCATTTCTGTTATCAAATTTTGCAAATAAATAATATTTCTTCATAGATGTAGGCCAAACTGTATTCTGCTACATTTCTTTTGTGAAAATAACCAAAATAAGTGTTTATTTTTTAGTATGTAGTAAATTTAGTTTTAGTTTTTGAGTCCAAAAACTATGGTTTATATACCTGAAAATTGATCAATTCTGATGTACTGACGGCCTATCTCATTTCTTAAGGCCCAAAATGCCAGGACAGTACAAATGTACCCCAAATGACCCTTTTTAGAAAGTAGACAGTCTAAGGTAATTAGTAAGTGGTATGGCAAGTGTTTTGAAGTTGTAATTTTTTGTCACAATTTTTAGGAAAATTAAGACATTTCTTTTTAATTGTTTTTCTCACAATTGTTTTTATTTTTATACATACTGTCACCAGTGCAGTACAGCGTCATTATATAACTGGCGTGGTGGTGATCAGGGACACTGACTGAAGACAGTATGTAAAAAAAAATGATTTTTTTTACACATCAGAGCCATACATAGTAACACTGTACTACTCTGGGGAAGTGATCAGGATTTTTTTTCTTACACATTATGATTGCTTATACCAGTGAATTTCACTGGTATAAGCAGTCATTTTTACTGAATGAAATTGAATCATTCAGTGTTTATTGTTGTGATTAGCTGTGATTGGCCACAGCTAATCACATGGTACAGATTGGCTGTGATTGGCCCTTTCTGTACCATGTGATCACTGTGACCAATCACAGATAACAACACAATTGTACACAATGAATGGCATGAAAGGAAGTCATCCACTGTGTATAATTGTAATGTGATCTGCTTTGATTGGTCACTGCGATAACATGGTACCTACAGCAGGCCAGTACACTGATCAGTCATTGGCTGTCACAGATCAGTCATCGGCTAGGACACAGCGCATGGCAGATTGTGCTGCAGGGCAGCCTGTGGGGAGCGTGGGATGCGTATTCTGGGGGGACGTCATATGACGTCCACTCAGAACGACGAATGTCCCGCCCAATAGGCTGGGTGGGAAGTGGCTAAATCATTATGATCATTTTACATGCAAGCAGTGCACATAACTGAATTATACTTGATATTAGTCTTTTGCAGTCATCATTATTAAAGGACTACCACAAAAAATAGAAATATCAAAGAATGTCCCCACCACTGTCATTGTCACTTTTGCTGGACAACTAGGTCAGCAAGTAAATGTGAAGAAAAATCTAAAAACACTTATGCAAAATTAATATACTGAATACTACCTTACATGAGTGAACTACAGACACTGGTCCCTGAAAATAAATATTACCAATTCATAAATGTGGTAGCTGCACTAGATTTTTTAGGCTTATTTCCATTTATTTTCACCTAGTGATCTGACCAACAACATAATTCCTGTCTTAGGGTAACTCCACTCTATGGAGAGGCAATGGAACCACCCTTGGATAAAAGAATTTGAGAGGGTAATGTTAGATTCACTAGCAAATTTTGATGGACCTGACTAGCAAATTAAAGCTCGGTAGGCATGGATCAAAACGTGGCCGGTTCAGCAGGGAACAGCTGAAATTCGATCTGTGTGTAGCCCACCCTGTGGAGTGCCCGCTGTCAGATTATTATTATGTCCCAGCTGGGAAGGGGGGAGGGATTCCTGCATTCAGGTCTTTTTTTTATTCCAGTTCACTAGTTGAACAAAAAAAAAGATCTGTGTCTACCCAACTTATCACTTTTATGCAATGAAACTGTTTTATTTCCTTTTTTTGATAATGGTTTTATATAAAAAAATAAATAAAAGATGGCCCTTGTAAGCACCTCGTTAAAGTAGAATTACAGCTTTCCTATTATTCAAATAGCTTGTTTGAGCCAAGCTGGCCCAAAAAGGCTATTTCCATTACATAATAATGCAACCACTGTGCACACTATAACATAGTGTAGTAGCATTGACTACATACAGTAAGTGGATTAACAAAAAGGGATTTTTTGGGGGGATTTTTATTTTTTTATTTTTTAATAACGGATTTGCAGAACATTTTGATGCCTTTATTACTAAGTTACACCATTTTTGTGTGAGTTAATATGGGGTACTATGTACTCATGCTAATTCACTTGTGCGAGTAGTATCGGGGGGGCTTATTATTAAGGGGGCTTCTAGATTCCAGAAAGCCCCCACCTGCAGACCCCCACAACTACAAGCCAGGGCTGTGGGATTAGGCCCTTGTCCTCATCAACATGGGGAGAAGGAGCTTTGCGAGGAAAATACCCTCTGGCAAGGCACCCCCTATATTGAGGGCATGTGGCCTAGTACGGTTCAGAAGGGGTGTGCACACTTACCCCCCCCCTTCTTGGCCATTGTGGCTGAATGGCCATTCTAGGGTCTGATATTGATTTTTAGGGGGGCATCATGTATTTTTTTGAATGGAGAAAAGCCTTCAACTCCATACCTGACCTTAAGAATTGGGTTTAGATTTCTTGGGAGACCTCTGTAATTTTGTTTATGCATGAGGTACCTTCCTAAAATCCAGACCACTCTCAAATGGTCTAGTATGTATTTTGTGGAGGGAACTTGCAATTTTGTGTTTTCTTGTTTTTGTTCTTGCTGTAGGATGTGCTATATAAAAAAGGAAATTTACAAAAAAAATTATATCATTTAAATTGTTGGCATTTGCATTCATTGCCAGCAAAAAAAAAAACAGCACACAACACCCCTCCAAATGTCCCCCCTAATACATAACAGACCCTTAGAGAGGTCTGTGGATCTGTGTGCTTTTTTCTTCTTTTTAAAGAAAGAAACTCTTAATGACATCTCATTTGCAATTGTAATACTTTTTTCCTTTGTAAAGGGCAATGCTCACCCCTGGTTTCAATGAAGTTTGGGTTCAGCATCTTCTTTGCTGAACTCTGCTTGAGCCAAAACCAGGGCAGTTTGGCTCATCACTAGTCACGATATCCAACAAACAGACTTACTGGCCAGATCACAAGGTGAAAAAAAGGAAAATTAAGAAACACCAATGCAGCCAAAATTTTTAAGGATTGGTAAGGTGCAATATATAAAATGTTTGTTTTCGGGTTTAGATACATTTTAAGGGGCTCATCTGGGGCACTATCTGCTCTGTATTAAAATCTGCAGTAACACTGCATACTTGCCTGTTCATAAAATGTACGCCTCAGTATGCATCCGTAGTATTCAGAGTTCTCCTTGCTTAATGCAGTAGAGAGATTTTTGGTTTTGAGTTGACTCACCACTTATTAGTCAATATGGATTTAACACCTGTGCATTAGTAGTATGTTATGATTTGAAATGTTACCTTGACCAAAGAATGCTTTGTGAAAAACCTGGGAAACTCCAGAAAATCCCAGCATTTTGCACACCACTTTTCCATCATTATTATCCCATTGATCATCACATATGGTGCCCCACTGTCCATTGTAAAAAACCTCAACCCTTCCTTTGTGAGGCTCAGAGCCATCAACGAGACGAATGGTGGGTTCTACAGTAAAAATGAGAGGAAAACAAAATAACATCAGATATCTTAAAAGGCTGTGCACGACTTTGATAACTATAGTTAGTTATTAACACAAATAAATTGGTGTATGGTAGACTCTTTTGTTTATTTAATGATTTGATTACTCAGATTGAGAACACTGATTTTTTTCTTACTTTTTTGAAAATTAATTTACAGATGTATTAAAAAAAGAAAAAAAGAAAATTAAACCATGGGCTGCTTTGATCAAAAGAAAAAAGTAAGACATTTAGGAATCTTATTGCAATAAAAGATGTTTTAGCTAGAAAAAAAGATATATATTTATAGGCGGTTGTAATAAAAAATGTCTTTTAATGTAATTCAATGGCATTGGACAGGTTTTAAGTAGACAGAATAAGTAAATTTTTTTCATAGACAGAAATTATTTGAGTGGAATTTACAAAGCAAATATTGATTTTAAAACTGATTTTAAATACCCAATACACAGTTAAAGTAAGTAAAGGTTTACATCTACGGTATTTGCTTGTTCACATTCTTTATTAAAGTAAAGTGTGCCAACAGGGAGACTTTAAAGATGCCACATTATATAAAATAAGCTAATTTTAACCAGTGAGCATGAAAAAATGCTTGTTACTATAGATACTGAGAAATCTTAATCCATAACTGTCACTGTTTGTACTTCTGAAAGTTATTTGCAAATAAACAAATAGTGATGGACCAAACACCCCCCAGTTTGGTTCGCACCAGAACACTAAAACATGGAAAAAGTTCAACCCCAAACAGCGAACCCTATTAAAGTCTATGGGACCCAAAAGTCCCAATTTTAATTTCAATTTATATGCAAGTTATTGGCCATAAAAAGGGTATGAGGGCCTGGGTACTGCCCTGTGGGACATTTATCAATGCAAAAAAAATTTTTTTTTAAAGATAATTTTTACAGGAGCAGTGATTTTAAACTCTGTTCAAAATCAAAAGTGCTCATTTTAAAGGCTAATTTTCATGGTATTGTCCTAAAAAGGGTTTGGGGACCCGGGTCTTGCCCCAGGGGACATGTATCAATGCAAAAAAAACTTTTAAAAATGGACGTTTTTTCGGGAGCAGTGATTTTAATGATGCTTAAAGTTAAAAAAAAAAAAGTGAAATATTACTTTAAATATCATACCTGGGGGGTGTCTATAGTATGCCTGTAAAGTGGTGCGTGCTTCCCGTGCTCAGAACAGTCCCTGCACAAAATTACATTTTTAAAGGAAAAAAAGTAATTTAAAACTGCTTGCGGCTTTAATGTAATGTCGGGTCCTGGCAATATGGATGAAAATCAGTGAGACAAACGGCATGGGTACCCCCAAGTCCATTACCAGGCCCTTTGGGTCTTGTATGATATTAAGGGGAACCCCCCAGCCAAATTAAAAAAGGAAAGGTGTGGGGCCCCCAGGCCCTATATACTCTGAACAGCAGTATACAGGCAGTGCAAACAAGGCAGGGACTGTAGGTTTGTTGTTAAGTAGAATCTGTTTGTAATTTTGAACTGATACATTTTTAAAGTGTAGCTCCAGCCAAAAAATCAGTTTTTAAGCTTTTTGGAAAACATTGGGAAGGATTATCACCCCTGTGACATTTGTTTTGCTGTCTGTGCTCCTCTTCAGAAGATTTCACCCCACTTTTTGTCCCAATGACAAATGTTTTTTGAAAATTTGGGGTTTTTAGTGAAACAAGGATTGGTGATAAAGCATCAGTGGAAAGGAGAAAAGTTTTTCCCATATTAAATCTTACAGGAGAGAATTTCCCTTCCTATGGGGTAGACTTCATCTCACTTCCTGTTGTCTCCTTCCGTTTGCAAGTAGGAGTCGTTTGTAAGTTGGATGTTTGAAAGAAGGGGCCTGCCCTATATACTCAGCAGAAATTTGGGCCTTAGGTGTTGTTGTGGCCACAACACTGTAAGCCCTCACAGGGCCCTGCTGTGAAATATTAGATCAAGAATTGTAATAACATGCCCCTGTTGAACAGGGGCAGAAAAATTGGGCCTTTGGTGGTGGTGGTGCTGGTGCCACAACACTGTAAGTCCTCACAGTTACTCTTGGTGGGTGCAGAAACGGGCCCTGCTGTAAAATATTAGATCAAGAATTGTAATTACATGCCCCTGTTGAACCGGGGCAGAAAAATTGGGCCTTAGGCACTGGTGCTGGTGCCACAACACTGCAACACCTCACAGATACTCTAGCTGGAGCGCAGGAACTAGCCCTGCTGCAAAAGAATTGCATCAAAAATTGTAATTACACGCCCCTGTTAGACAGGGGCTGAAAAATTGGGCCTTAGGCACTGGTGCTGTTGCCACAACACTGCAACCCCTCACAGATACTCTAGTTGGAACGCAGGAACGAGCCCTGCTGCAAAGTATTGCATCAAACATTGTAATTACACGCCCCTGTTAAACAGAGGCTTAAAAATTGGGCCTTAGGCACTGGTGCCACAACAGTGAAACCCCTCACAGATATTCTAGTTGGAGCGCAGTAACTAGCCCTGCTGCAAAGTATTGCATCAAAAATTGTAATTACACGCCCCAGTTAGACAGGGGCTGAAAAATTGGGCCTTAGGCACTGGTGCTGGTGCCACAACACTGCAACCCCCCACAGATACTCTAGTTGGAACGCAGGAACGAGCTCTGCTGCAAAGTATTGCATCAAAAATTGTAATTACATACCCCTGTTAAACAGGGGCTGAAAAATTGGGTCATAGGCACTGGTGCTGGTGCCACAACACTGCAACCCCTCACAAATACTCTAGTTGGAGAGCAGGAATTAGCCCTGCTGCAAAAGAAGTGCATCAAAAATTGTAATTTCACGCCCCTGTTAAACAGGGGCTGAAAAATTGGGCCTTAGGCACTGGTGGCGGCGCCCAGAACCAAAAATGTTCTTACAAGCTATCAGCATGATCATTGAGGAGGAAGAGGATAATTACTCAGCATAACAGGATAGTCACTCAGCATCAGCATAGGCAGTCTTTGAAGGGATCTGACATTTGAAAAAAAATTATTCGGTTACATCAGCATCAGGTGCTTGGTAGCTGGTGGTGATCCAAGACTGATTCATTTTTATGAAGGTCAGTCGATCGACCAAGTCGGTGGACAGACGCACCCTGTGATCGGTTACAAAGCCTCCAGCAGCACTGAATGTGCATTCCGAAAGAACGCTGGATGCAGGACAGGCCAGTAGCTCAATTGCATACTGTGCAAGCTCTGTCAGTGATCCATCCTCAAGACCCAGTAACCCAGAGGATTTTTGGTGGGAAAGGAGTCCAAGTCAGATCTTGCCCCTAGGTATTCCTGCACCATGTAAAACAGATGCTGGCGATGGTTGCTGGAACGGATCATACCTTGGGGCTGTGGACTAAAAAATTGTCTGAACGCATCGGTCAGATGGCCACCTTCTCCACCGCTCCTTCTTTGACTGACCGAAGCCTCAGCAACACGTTGTCCAGAAACAGGAGTTTGTAACCTCCCAGTCTCTGGGAACGCATTGCACAGACCTTTCTGCAAGGCCTCCCGAAGATGTTTCATCCACTGCTCCCTCTGCGCGGCAAGATAAGGTCCGCAACCTTACGCTTGTAACGTGGATCAAGGAGGGTTGCCAGCCAGTATTGGTCCTTCTCATTGATACCATGAATGTGAGGATCCTTACGCAGGCTTTGCAGGATCAGGGAGGCCATGCAGCGTAGGTTTTCTGAGGCATTCGGTCCGGAGTCCTCTGGGTCACTAAGGACCATGCTGTTCATTGGCAAGATACGCTTGCCAATGAACTGCATGGCAGGTCAACATATGTCTGGTCAAGCATGTGGTGCCCAAGCGGGAGATGTTTTGGCCATGATACGCTTGAGATATATGTTGCAAATAGCAGCGGTGCGATCTGATGCACTCGTCTTAAAAAAAGCCCACACCAAAGAACATTTGGAATAACGCACAGAGACAGCAGCGCCCTGCACATGCGGAGCTTTGCGGTGTGATGCAGTCAGTGTGCTGCCCTTAGGCTGGCCCCCGGAGGGCATCCTGCCTCGTTGGGGATGTGCCTCCTCCTCCTCCTCCTCTCTCCTATCAGGCACCCACATTGAGTCAGTGACCTCATCATCCCCTCCCTCCTCATCACTGGAGCAAACCTGGCAGTATGCTGCAGCAGGGGGAGCATGACTGCCAGATTGCTGTCCTTCTTGGGCACCCCCTCTGTCCATGCTCACGTTACTGCCTTCATCTAGCTCAGTATCATCATCAGAGCCTTCTAAACGCTGGGCATCCTCCTGGAGCATGTACCCAACACTGTGGTCAAACAGTTCGAGGGACTCCACAGGAGGACATGGTGGGGCTAGGGAAGGAGTCACTGATGCCATTGAGCTGAGGGAAGAGGCCGCATTGGCAGCTGCTTTGCCAGACAAAGTACCCTGAGCATGGGTGAGAGAGGATGAGGAGGATGAGGACAGCTTGGTCATCCACTTGACCAAGTCTTCTGCATGTTGCGGCTCAACATGGCCAGCTGTCGAAAAAAAGGCCAAGTGTGTCTCACGGCCACGTGCTGATGAGGACGCACCGTCTCCAGGACCAGCACTGTTGCCTCTAGACACAGAGCCTGCTTGCCCTCTTTTATTGGCTTGTGACTGTCTGCCTCTCCTTGTTGGCCTTCCAGACATAATAATGGCCTGTAGCTGCACTAAGCTGGGATATATATATATATATATATACCGATACTGCAGCTAGCAAAATCAACTGCCTGCCTGTAGTATGAGAACACCACCAACCTTCTACAGGTATCTTTAGCTGAACACAGTGCAGAGGTCGCACTACACTAACTTGTAGCTTATTTAGCTGCCTGCAGTAGTGATAGGATCAGGAAAACACCACCAACCTTCTACAGGTAGCTTTAGCTGAACACTGTGCAGAGGTTGCACTACACTAATGTGTAAATAATTTAGCTGCCTGCGGTAGTGATAGGATCAGGAAATCACCACCAACCTTCTACAGGTAGCTTTAGCTGAACACTGTGCAGAGGTCGCACTACACTAACGTGTAAATAATTTAGCTGCCTGTGGTAGTGATAGGATCAGGAAAACACCATCAACCTTCTACAGGTAGCTTTAGCTGAACACTGTGCAGAGGTCGCACTACACTAACTTGTAGCTTATTTAGCTGCCTGCGGTAGTGATAGGATCAGGAAAACACCACCAACCTTCTACAGGTAGCTTTAGCTGAACACTGTGCAGAGGTTGCACTACACTAACTTGTAGCTTTAGCTGAACACTGTGAGGAGGACGCACTACACTAACTTGTAGCTTTAGCTGAACACTGTGCAGAGGTTGCACTACACTAACTTGTAATTTTAGCCGAAAACTGTGAGGAGGACGCACTACACTAACTTGTAGCTTTAGCTGAACACTGTGAGGAGGACGCACTACACTAACTTGTAGCTTTAGCTGAACACTGTGCACTACACTAACTTGTAGCTTTAGCTGAACACTGTTCAGAGGACGCACAACACTAACTTGTAGCTTTAGCTGAACACTGTGCAGAGGTCACACTAAACTAACTTGTAGCTTTAGCTGAACACTGTGAGGAGGACACACTACACTAACTTGTAGCTTTAGCTGAACACTATGAGGATGACTCACTACACTAACTTGCAGCTTTAGCTGAACACTGTGCAGAGGTCGCACTACACTAACTTGTAGTTTTAGCTGAACACTGTGAGGAGGATGCACTAAACTAACTTGTAGCTTTAGCTGAACACTGTTCAGAGGTCGCACTACACTAACTTGTAGCTTTAGGTGAACACTGTGCAGAGGTCACACTAAACTAATTTGTAGCTTTAGCTGAACACTGTGAGGAGGGCGCACTACACTAACTTGTAGCTTTAGCTGAACACTGCGCAGAGGTCACACTAAACTAACTTGTAGCTTTAGCTGAACACTGTGAGGAGGATGCACTACACTAACTGTAAATAGTCTAGCTGCCTGACTGTGGTACTAATAGGATCAAAAGAACACCAGCAATTTTCTTCAGGTAGCTGTAAATACTGTAACAACACAAGCCTGCCTGTCAGTAGGAAGATAACAGGAACGGATCTAGCTGAACTGAATACAGTGTATATATATACAACACCTGGGATGCATATATATATACACAATACACTGTAAGTGCAGCTAACTGACTGACTGTCCTGCCTAATCTATCTAACTTAAATCAAATGACACTGTCTCTCTGTCTGTCTATCTCTCTCAAGTCGGAACACACTACACAGGGCCACCGTGCCAGGCACCTTATATATTGTGGGGCGTGTTCTAAACCCCCTGAGCCATAATTGGCCAAAGCCACCCTGGCTTTGGCCAATTACAGCTCTCTCTACAGACGGCGCTGTGATTGGCCAAGCATGCGGGTCATAGTGCATGCTTGGCCAATCATCAGCCAGCAATGCACTGCGATGCCACAATGAATTATAGGCCGTGACGCGCCATACAAATTTGGTGCGAACGGCCCATATTGTTCGCAATTCGGCGAACGGGCGAACAGCCGATGTTTGAGTCGAACATGGGTTCGACTCGAACATGAAGCTCATCCCTAGTCAGGGGGTCACCAACACTTAAAGCGGAAGTTCAATTTTTGGGTGGAACTCCGCTTTAACCACTTTTACCCCGGAAGATTTGGCTGCTCAATGACCAGGCCATATTTTGCGAAATGGCACTGCATCAATTTAACTAAAAATTACGCAGTCATGCGACGTAGTACCCAAACAATATTGTTGTCCTTTTTTTCCCCCACAAATAGAACTTTCTTTTGGTGGCATTTGATCATCTCTGCGGTTTTCATTTTTTGTGCTATAAACAAAACATACTGAATACTTTTGACAAATTTTTGGGACCATTGCCAATTATACAGCGATCAGTGCTATAAAATGCACTGATTACTGTGTAAATGTCACTGGCAGGGAAGGGGTTAACACTAGGCGGTGATCAAGGGGTTAACTGTGTTCTCTAGGGAGTGATTCTAACTGTGGGGGGAGGGGACTGACTGGGTAAGGAGAGTGATCGTTGTTCATACTTGAACAACAGATCCCTCTCCTCACCTCTGACAGCACGGAGATCTGTCTGTTTACATTGACAGATCTCCATTCTGTCTCTGTGGGGAGCAATCGCGGGTGCCCGGCGGTCATCGCGCCCCCCCAGTGGTCAAAAGGCGAACCAACGTACAGTTACTTTGGTTCGCCCAGGGAGCCAACCTGCCGCAGTACAACTGTGGTGGCTGGTCGGGAAGGGGTTAATGATGCTTAAAGTAAAACAATAAAAATGAAAAATTCATTTAAATATAGCGCCTGGGGGTCCCCTTAGTCCGCCTCTAAAGTGGTGCATTTGTACAGTGTATAGGACCTGCTACAGCAAAACTACATAGAACGAAAAAAACCATTGCCGGTAATTAAAAAAATGTGAAAAAAACGCTCCTTGGTGTCTGGTATGTATTTAAAGGGGAACCCCACACCAAAATGATTTCTAAAAAACACAGAGGGCCCTGCCCAAAATCCATACCAGACCCTTAGATCTGGTATGGATTTTGAGGGGAACCCCACACCAATTTTTTCTTAAAAATGGCATGGGGTCCATCCAGAATTCATACCAGACCCTTATTCGAGCATGCAGCATGGCAGGCCAGGAAAGGAAGGGGATGAGCGAGCACTCTCTCCCTGCTAATCCACACCAGGCCACATGTCCTCAACATGGGGGGTTTCTTTGGGGCAGGGGAGGCTCTGCCCCCCCACCTCAAAGAACCTTGTTCCCATGTTGATGGGGATTGGGGACAAGAACCTCTTCCCTGCAACCCTGAACGGCGGTAGTTGGGGTCTGTGGGCAGGGGGCTTATGAAAATCTGAAAGCCCTCTTTACTAATGGGGCCCCCAGATCCTGGCCCACCTACGTGAATGATTTTGAAGTGTCAAAAAGAAATAAAAACACACACGGTTTTATACAATTCCTTTATTAAAATAAAAAATAATATCCCCCAATGTAGATCCATTGTCATTGATGCCCACTGTACTGCCGGACTCTAATAAAAAAAGCTCAACCCGCAACAAAGGCTACTGCTGTTTGCCTGCTTCACCATGTGCCAGTTTTTAAATAGGTGAGGACTGCCCCCCTTGTGATGTCACCGACTTTGGGGGAGTTTGGGATTTTGGGGGGGGGGCACGCCTTGTTTTATTTAAAGTTTTGGCGAAGGGTTAAAATGCATACCAGACCCAAAGGGCTGTTTTTTTTCACATTTTTGTATTACTGGCAATGTTTTTTTTGTCATTCAGCTATCAGCGGGGAAGCCCGCTGACAGCTGATGACTCATCTGTTGTGGTGGCCGGCTTCTGGGCCCACTCCTTAACAACCAGCTATTTATTGTGCCCTGATTGGGAAAAGCCTTGCATGGATTTAACCAAACAGGGCTTAGAATGCACTGTGCAGCGCTTAGCGGGCAAACATCCCTCTAAGCACCCCGCAAATTTGGGTGTTTGGCAGACACCCCAACTGTTCACCCACCACTATAAACAAAGTTATGTTTTAAAACCCAACTCTGAGAAGCATGGAAATTCTACATTGTAGTGAATTTATGTCCCACTGCAAGAGTTAATTGATCATTTAAGTCTAGGGGACTTGTTAAAGAAGATTTGAGAGAGAAGAAAAAGCACCTCTAAGTGCAGACAGTTTAAAGGTTTATTAGGTGCAATGAAATACTAGGGACAACTCACATGGCATGAAGTATCATCAGGATAGCGGAATCCGGAATGTCAGTGCTGCATGTCTGCAATGTCCTAGGATCCCCCTCTTTCTTGTTGGATCACTTCCTCCTGTCCTATGAACTTCATACTTATATGGACTTCTTATGAACTTCTTATGAACTATTTATACAGAGACTGCCACACACACACACGCACAGGGTCTGGTTACCTGTTGGCGCCTTCTTTCTTTGTTGTGTTAAAGTAGATTTACTTACCCAATCCTCTACTCCTCCATGCTGCTAGACTGGTCCCCCAGCATCCCCTCCACTATACTTCAATGGTCTAAGGTCCTGATGTAATCAACACCAATAGCCCTGCTTTGGATGTGAGAATGCCAAGGGACAGTACAGCAAGGGAGTGGATCTGATAAATAAAAAGCACTTTTATTCTCCCTGACTAAAGCAGCAATTAAAGCAGCCCCACTGCAAGGGATAACGTTCAAGCTTCCTGAAGTTGGGCTTTAGGATGTTGTTTTTTACCACAACACTAGGAAATTAACATAACCAAAAAAGTACAACACATTGTGCAAGAACCTAAACAACTTAAGTGAAGTCCTTCAGGATATTTATATGATGTACTTAATTGGTTGTAACCAACATCCTATTAGTGTTTTTATAAATTAATTTTAACAGCAATGTTAATAATGTCCTGTCATGTAGAATCTAGGCAGAATACACTACATTATTGTTGCTGTGGATTACTGCATTTTGCTTATCATTTTTGCACTTTTTACTGCCCTACTAAATAATTCTGCAATTGTCTTAGTTTCCCGATATTGTGGTCAAATGTGTCTTTATGATTCTGATTCTTTATGAGTCTGAGTGCAGTAGAAGAGAGAACTGAAAATATGGTCTGTATTCCAGTTTGTATACTTTTACATCCAACACTGTTCTAAAATGTTTAGCTTTATATTGCTTTAGTTAAAATGGTGGAAGAAAAAATTAAGTTGACATGTTTTAGAATGTCACAAACCTGATTTAGTAGAAGGGGTTGTAAGGGCCACAGTCGCAGAATTTCCTTCTCCCTTTTGTCCATTTTCTCCTTTTTCTCCCTTTTGTCCTTTTTCACCTTTGGCACCTGTCTCACCTTTTAGAAATGTTAGAGTTTTAATGATTTTGTTGATTAATTGAGGTGATGTTTACTTAGTTGACAGTGGTATAGGAACAAAAGCTCAGTCCCAGGCAATATCATGAGTTGGTAAAGTATTTCATGTGTTGCAACAATTGAATCATTTCTTTCTTACTTTTTTCTTTCCTCTTCTCCTTTTCTCTTTTTCTCTTTCTGTTTCTCTTTGTCTCTCCCTCTGTCTCTCTTTATTTTTTCTCTCTCTTTCCCATTTTCTCTCTCTTTCTCTCTCTTTCTCTCTTTTTCTTTCCCTCTTTTTCTCTCTTTCTCTATTTTTCTCCCTCCTTTTCTTTCTCTCATTTTCTCTTTCTCTTTCTCTTTTTACTCTCTCTCTCTCTCTCTCTCTCTCTCTCTCTCTCTCTCTCTCTCTCTCTCTCTCTCTCTCTCTCTCTCTCTCTCTCTCTCTCTCTTTTTCTCCCCTTTTCTCTCTTCTTCCTCTTTCTCTCTTCCTTTTTCACTTTCTTTTTTCTCTCTCTTTCTCCCTAAACTATTCTGTAACATAACATTAAAAATTCTACCTTTAGTTGCACGTCCTACATAACCTTGCAGTCCTTTTGGTCCTGTGGGTCCTGGAGGTCCTGGAAATACATTAAAATAAGCATATTCCCAAGTTAAAATATTAAGTAAAAATAGAAATCAATGGGTTGGTTTACTAAATGAGTTTAGACTTAGCAAAGTGAATCTTATCTTAGCTTAATTTAGCTTTGTGGGGAAAGAAACCGTGATAGTTGCTTTCACATGATTGAATGGCTGAAGTCAGCAGAGCTTCAGCTCATTCACTGAGCAATGTGAAAAAATTCCCTTGCAAACTGAAAATTCACTTTTCTAAGTGAATTATATTCCTTTAGCAAATCAACCCCAATGTTTTAAAGTTAACCTATCCTCAAACAAGGCTGTTTTATTTTGTGTGCATGCATAAGTAATGTGTTATTTTCACATTTGTAGCAATGTATTATTTTTCAAAGATTTTACTCCCCCTGACAATGCCTGCATCTTACTTACTAACCAGAAGAATAGCACCATCTTTGGTCAGCCACCATCCATGGGCAGCATCCACTTCCTGAACTAAGATGCTTGTCAATACATGACACAGTCCTCTAAGTTCTTGTAATAGTAATCTTTATGTACCAGGCTGGGTGCACACATATTTTCTCATAATGACCGGCCCCTGTGCCTCCAAATCTGTATGCTACCAGAAAGTCCAGTAGTTAGTAGTTAATCACGTTCAATTGGACTTTTTCTGTAATGTTAAAGACATTTTGTCACTTACACCAGCCACTCCTTCAGTTCTAATGAGTGTCAGGAGCAATAGACTAGCATTTATAGCTACACAGATAGCATAGGCACATTAATCCAATCACAAAGGAATATGCCAAGGCATATGTTAATTGTCCAAGAACACGAAGGCAGATGTGAAAGTTGTGGATCCACCTTGTTGTAATGGATTCACTTAATAAAAAAATCATCTGCACAGGATGGATTAATTAAAGTGAATCTTCACACAATTTATTGCATGAACATTTTCAGATCCTTTTGTAAATTAACCTCTGTGTTCCCTCCCCCTACCTGAATTCTCTGCGTATGCATTCGAGCAGTACAACACAACTCATCTCAGTCTGAGTTCTAATGTACAAGACCAGCAAGCTGCTTTTAACAAGTCAAATTCAGGTAGTTACGCTGCAAATGTTTTTGTCTTCTGCTTGGAAGTCAACTTTCAGAGTTCAGTCAGTTTCAATAACTGATGTAATTGAACATTTTAGTGTATTTTACTTTAAGTAAAAAAAGAACACTTGCAGTAGTTACAATTTGTTTATAGCTTTGAGAATTCGAATGAATTACCCTGATTCATTCAATAATGTAAGAGAATTGGATATACAGAATACTGATCTGGATAACTATAATTTGTTGCACAATAGTTCATTTGCTGAAAGCGTATGCTTTTAGATCTAGATCTCAAAAACCTTTCTTTTCTGTGCCTTTGCATGTGATAACACTTACCACACTTAGGTCACTAAGCCGCTAAATTGTTCAGTTTACTGTAAGTTAACCAGTCTAAAATTCTGACGCAGACACAAATGCAACCCAATGCACCTATTGCGTTAATGGGCATTTTTTGAAGCATTTATTGTGTGTTTAAAGTGTGGTAAAAAATGTGCATTATCAAAGACTTGCATAGAAGGTGTCACTCCGCTTGAGTGCTTCCGTCAGTATACCGTAAGTGGTGATTGTGCTGTGATAAGAGGGGAAGGAAGGAGGAGGGAGGGGAAGGGGCTAGCTCAAATGTATAGAGAGGTGAATGAAAAATGAAAAAATTATACAAAATATAAAGGTATAATGAGCATGAGGGGTAGTATCATACTAGCACATAAAAAAAATCATGTAAATACTGAAACAGAAGAAAAGAAAAATCTCAGTGAAAAAGGGCTAGTACCATACTAGCACATGTGTGGTAACTCAGCAAATACTTATCAAAAGAAAAATCTCAGTGCAAAATGGCTAGTATCATACTAGCACATATGTAGTAACTCAGCAAATACTTAATGGTGACTCCAAGTAAATAACTAAATGGTGAACAGTCCCACCGCCTTGTAGTACAAAGTGTTCAAACAATGAGTCATCAGTTCCAAAAGGCAAAATGGAAAAATTATACAAAATATGAAAGTGTGATGAAATGTAATAAAGTGCAGTCTAATGAGCACTAAATCCGAATAAACTGAAGAAACAAAATAGTCTAAAGCATATAAAAAGCTATGAAATGAGTGACAAATACAGTGTGGTTACAAAAAAAATTGAACAAAATAAAATATATAAATCAAACAAAGTCCCAGTGCATGAGGGCTAGTATCATACTAGCACATAAAAATATTGTAAATACAGACACAAAAGAAAAGAAAAAAATCTCAAAGTGCAAAGGGGCTAGTATCATACTAGCACATATGTGGTAACTCAGCAAATACTTATTAGTGACTCCAAGAAAAATAAATAAATGGTGAACAGTCCCACCACCTTGTAGTACAAAGTGCTCAAACAATGAGTCATCAGTTCCAAAAAGGCAAGTCCACAAGCCACAGGAAAGGGAAACAAAGTCTTCAGTGGGGACACCTCTGTGCTCGCAAGCAGCTCACCTTACTGCTGCAAGACAACAGCTTGTAATCTAACAAATCACCAGCAAGCAAGAGTCCCATCCAGTAGTTCAGGCGATTCGGGTGGTGGGTGTGCAGGATGGTATATAAAAAACATAAGCAGACAGTATATAGTATAACTCCGTGGTGGCCAAAGTGGAAAAAAGGGACAGGACACAGAAGGGGGATGCACTCACTTTTGTAAAATGAGTGTGGGCGTCAATCCAACGAACGCCGAGTTCGTATACCTCAAAAAAGGGTGTCTTCAAACGTCCCCATTTCCTCAATGCTCGTCACAATGGGATGCATATATGTAGAGTATTGGAAGAGAGTGCACATAGCGTGATCCCGTATATAAATCAGTTTATAAGGTTAAAAACAACATGGTACACTTACATTTAGCAGAAGGCTATAGTAAAAAACATCCACGAGCGCCGAGCTCATATCCTATCATCAGTCTGTGACAGTTCCCGTGCTCCAAACCTCACGCGTATCGTCACATCACGTGACTTCATCAGAGGATAACACGGGATGAAGAGTCTATGCTTTTATATGGTCTCTATGTAATGGGCATTTGGCGGCCATTTTCTTGAAGCCTGCCTCTACAAAAATGGACGCCCGGCGGCCATTTTCCTGAAGCCCGCCACTGCACTGGGCGAACCCAGCACTGGACAAGTCCGTCGGCCATTTTGTTGAGGTCTCACTCTTATATTAATAGAGGTACTATTAGTCATAGTCATGCTTAATAAAAAGCAGCCAAGAGGCACAGCAAGCCGCACACACTACAAGGTGCATAGCAGCCAATATATGTATGTAGTCCTGGGGAAAAAAAATTTAATAAACTGGGAAATGTATAGCAAACTAAAATAGTGTATAAAAAGGGCAAATATACAGTAAAAACGAAAATGCAAACATCAGCAAAATTATTAAGAAAAAAATAGACTAGTTGTTAGTCCAGCGGGAGAGGGGGCATCCAATAAATGTCAAAAGTAATGGATAATATAAAAATTTTAAAAATAAATGGAATAAACAGAGATATAAAAAAATAAATAAATAAATAAAAATTATACTGGAGCTCGGGGAATATCACAGGCTTACTGAAAGGGAATGCATAAGGTAAATACACTAAAATTAAAATATGTATATATGACAGTGAGAACAATATAGCAAAACCAAGAAGATTAAAAATTTAAAAATATATATACGTAAAACTAATCAGGAGAGTATATAGGAAAATCAGTAAAGGATTAAAAAAGGAGAGGATGTGGGACCCGGTGAACATAATCGCATGGGGTGCAGAAGATTAATAGTCGCTAAGAAAGCAATTCAGGTCAAACTCGATGTTAAGCCCTTTGGGTACAAGAGTGTCCATAGAAAAGATCCATTGGGACTCGAGTTGACTTAAAATCCTCACTTTGTGTCCCCCACACCATGGTTTGGTATAGGGCACAATACCCCAAAATCTCAGATGGCTAGGGTCTCTATTGTGACATTTATCAAAATGCCTAGAGACATTGTGTTTGTCATACCCCTTTTGAATGTTTTGAACATGTTCCTTGATACGAATTCTCAATAGCCTTTTGGTACGGCCAATGTATTGGAGGCCACAGCTGCACTCCAATACCTAGACCGCTCCCCAGGCCCGGATTTACTCCCTTTGCCGCCCCAAGGCCGGGTCCTTCAATGCCGCCCACACACACACACACACACACACACACACGCAACCATTTTCGTCCTTTATCGATGACTGCTACAATAGCTCAATTAAAAACATATCTCCACACACGAGAACACTGAAAATAACTGGCTTTAATTGTACAGACTGAAAATACTCTAATGCAGAAAATGTCTATTATAATAATAATAATAATAATACAGTGCACAGTGCAAATCCTAACCAGTACTGCATTTTTTATGATAAATAATAATGATAATAATAGAAATCAGATCCCAGGCAGCATTGCAGGACAGTCCAGCTGTTTTGCACTAAGCCACAAACACACTGACAGCCCTGATCTGTGCCGATATTGTCACACTCCACAAAACAGCTGGGCTGACAGTCCACAGCACTATGACATCACAATACCTAATAACAAAAAGTAAAAAAATAAAATCTCCAACACAATGCACCTACAAACTACACTGCACAACGTTGCATAGAACGCAAAACAAAACCCAAAAGCAACACATGAAGGAATTTCAAAGGGTGCAAAGCAATACATAAATTGCAACACACACACACACAAAAAAAACTCCTGCACCCCCCAGCTCCCCACTCTCCCTTCTCCTGCCCAAATTCTGCAGCCTAGATCTGGCGATTAGCAGCAAATGATGGCAGAAAAATGCATGAAAATGGAGGCAGGGGTGAGCTCTGGGCTGGTGTCACACAGCTCAGTCAGTTTTGATGACTCGTGGGCAGTCCTCTAGCACACTCTATATCAAAAGCCAGGAATGTAGTTTCACAAGACTTGGAACGTTTCAATAAAGGGAAGGATAGAGAGAAAAAAAATGGTTCTCGTTAACTTTTAGGTAAGTTTCGTTTTTGCACAGATTGGGCTTTTTGTGGGTGCCAGGGATGGTGCAGGGGAGCTACCTGGTGCTCCACAGGGCCTGGCACAGGGCACAAAGCTCACTGCTTTGCCTGGGAAGCTTCCTCTGGAGGTCAGGAAAATAGAAGCACATATACTGTATCCCTTTTTTTCAAGCCTGGCCTGCCTAGGCAGAGGGGGGGAGAAGGTGCAGCCTTGCTGCCAGAAGGGATCAGCTCTGGGGGAGGCTGTGCTGCCTGCCAGGGGGGCTGCAAGGAAAGAAAAGGAACCTACTTTTGGCCAGTTTCCTCGCCCTCGCCATGGATCTCATCTTGTCAGGTGGTGGGTTCCTCTTCTCCTCCTTGAGCCCAGAAGCAAGGAACACACTATCTTCATCTCAGCAGCATTGTCAGTTCGGAGACCTTTGCACATGCGCACAGAGCATTCAATCTGACGCCCTCGCCAGCAGGGGAGGGCTGGCAGCCTTAGGCCTTGGGGGCAAGTCCAGTCAAGTGGCCCATTAAAACCTTGCCGATCAGCTGCCGTCGTTATACGGCAGCAGGTTAGCTCCCTGGCGCCCGCGGCATGACGCTGGAGCCTATGTGTGTGGCCAGCAGCCGCGATATCTGCCGGTGACCCGCGATCGCTCCTGAGAGAGACAGAACGGGGATCTGTCAATGTAAACAGATATCCCCGTTCTGACAGGGGAGTTAGAGAGAGAGAGAGAGATCTGCTGTTCCTAGTGATCAGGAACAGCGATCTCTCACTACTCCCTGTCACTACACTGCCCCCCCACAGTTAGAAACGCCTCCCTATGGAACATTTAACCCCTTGATTGCCCCCCTAGTGTTAACCTGTTTCCTGCCAGTGACATTTATACAGTAATCAGTGGCTATTTTTAGCTCTGATCGCTGTATAAATGTCAGTGGTCCCAAAAAAGTGTCTTGTCGCAGTCCTGCTAAAAATCGCTGATTACTGCCATTACTAGAAAAAAATAAAAATAATAAAAATGTCAAATCTATTCCCTATTTTGTAGATGCAGACGCTATAACTTTTTTTTTTACCAAAAATATGTAAAAAAAATACATATTGGCCTAGACTGATGAAGAAATATATATATATATATTTCAGGATATTTATTATATTAAAAAGTTAAAAGAATTGGTTGGTTTTTTTCAAAATTTCGCTCTTTTTTTTGTTTGTAGCGCAAAAAATAAAAACTGTGACCAAATACCACCAAAAGAGAGCTCCATTTGTGGGGAAAAAAAGAAGTCAATTTTGTTTGGGTCCAAAATCACACGACCGCGCAATTGTCAGTTAAAGCGACGCAGTGCCGTATCGCAAAAAAATGGCCTTGTCAGAAAGGGGGTAAATCCTTCCGGGGCTGAAGTGGTTAAACCACCGAATCAGCTAACCATCATCAGTGCCCATCAATGCAGCCTCACCAGTGCAGCCTGATCTGTGTGCATCAGTGCAGCCTCACTAGTGCAGACAGTGCTCATAAGTGCAGCCTGATCAGTGCCCATCCATGCCTCCTCCCCAGTGCAGACAGTGCCCATCAGTGCCTTCTGATCAGTGCCACCTCACCCATGCAGACAGTGCCCATAAGTTGCAGCCTAATCAGTGCCGCCTGCCTCACCAGTGCCCATCATCAGTGCAGCCTGATCAGTGCCCATGGAATGTGGGGGGTCAGCTGGGGGTGTGTCAGGGTCTGTGTTACAGCTAGGTACTTACTCTGCTTGCACGGCCTCTTCGGAGGGGGTGATAAATCTCAGTCACTTCTCATCTCTGCCTCTCCTCAAGCCAGCTCCCAGTCCCAGCTCACAACTGCTCAGGTCACGTGTGACGTGCCGGCTGCCTCTGAGGCTCCTGGGAGGTGGGAGTTGTAGTCTGTTGCGCTGCTGAATTCCTCCCACTGCCAGGAACTTCAGTGAGGCCAGACTACAACTCCCAGAGTGCAGCGCAGTATGACACAGTCACACGCCCCCGGCCCAGCCCGCCCCTGCTCGCCCCTGCTCGCCAGGACTAAGAAAGTTTGCAGGGGCTATGTTAGTGCGGGGGGGGGCGGCCGAGAAGTCACCGCAGGAGCGGCGCCGCCCCCGCACTACTGCCGCCCTGAGGCCTGGCCTCGGTGGCCTTGTGAGGAATCCGGCCCTGCCGCTCCCTCAGAGTTACAACCAATAAACTCGTTGATCTCATATTTTGTGCCATTGCTGTTTGATTGAAAAGAAAACACTTTTTGGTTCGGACGTTTAGTGCGGGTACAGACATAACATCGTTTACAAGGGTAAAAACCCTTGCCTGTGAAGAAAGAAAATTGTTTCTTTGGAGGATCATTTACACTTTTAACTAACCGATCTCTTAGTGTGGGTGCCCTTTTGTAGATAAATTTAGGTTTATCTGGTAGCACCTCCCTGAGCCCTCTATCAGATTTCAAAATATGCCAGTGTCGTGATACGATGCTTTCAATCTTCTTATATTGGGAATTGTACTCAAAGACTAGGGTCACCTGTTCCTGTTGACATGTTGGTCTTTTGTCTTCGAGCAATACTCGTCTTTGCATTTGTCCTACTTCTTCGATTTTTTCTCTTATAAACTCTTGACTATAACCTTTATTTATGAATCTTTTTCCAATCAGACTGGCCTGCATATAGAAGTCTTTTTCAAGAGTGCAATTATGTCTTAGTCGCATGATCTGGCCTTTAGGGATGTTAAATAGCCAGTTTCTGTGATGGCAACTTCGCAGAGGTAAGTAACTATTACGGTCGACGTTTTTAAAGAAGGTCTTAGTAATGAATTGATTGTTGATACGTGAAATTTTAAGATCGAGAAATGGAATAGAGTGTTCCTCTATTTGCCACATTAATACAATATTTTTGGTATTGTTGTTTAATTTGGAAAAAAATGAGATTAAGAGGTCACGATCACCTTCCCAAATAATAAAGATATCGTCGATATACCTTTTGAATAGGCGTAATTCCTTGGGTGGGTCCGTAAAAACAACTTCCTCTTCCCATTGGGACATAAAGAGTCCTGCGACGCTGGGGGCGAATTTAGCCCCCATAGCTACTCCTGTCTTCTGTTGGTAAAATTGTTTCCAGTACCAGAAATGGCTGTGTTTCAGGCAAAAGTCGAGACATTTAACGAGAAATTTCCTCTGAAAGCAAGGGAGTTTGGTGTATTTTCTGAGGCCCCATTTCATCGCCTCACATGCTGCAAAGTGGGGTATGATCGTATAAAGTGATGACACGTCTGCTGTTGCCATCCACACAATACCAGTATCTACTCTGTTTTCAAGTATTTGAAGCATTTGTTTCGTATCACGCAGATAGGCCTTAGTGCTGAAGATATTTGTCGATGTATTCGCCCAATCTTGCTGTGATTGATTCTATACCGTTAACAATCGGTCTTAAAGGGGGATCCGTTTTGTCCTCATGGATTTTCGGTAAAGCGTAGATAATTGGGGTTCTGCAGGCTTCCGGAACCAGATATTTTGCTTCTTTTTTGTTAAGTATACCTTTAGTGAGGCCCAGTAGTACTACTTGTTCAAGCTCTTTTTTCCATTTAAAAATAGGGTTCTTGGATAATAAGCAGTATGTTTTGTGATCTTCTAATAACTTCATCATGCCTTTGTGTATTGTTCGGTGGTTTGAATCACAATGCCACCTCCTTTATCTGAAGGCCTTATCACGAGGTCCTTTCTTTTGATAAGTTTCTGGATGCCGGTCTTAATAATCCTCGGTTCTCCTCTTTTCTTTATGGTTAAATGCTTAATTTCTTCTGTCACTAGGTTCTTAAAAACTTCTATATGGGTTTTGTCCTTAGGTTTAGGATTATGCGTTGATCTGTTCCTCAAATTACTTTGTACCACTGAATTGTTTTGTGTGGTGCTGACATTAATGGGTTTTTCGATCAAATATTTCTTGATATTTAATTTTCTTATACACTTTTGTATACTGATATACGTCTCAAATTTATCAAGATTTTTCACTGGTGCATACTTTAACCCTTTGTCTAGCACTACTAGTTCTTCCCGAGTGAGTGGTACATCTGTAAGATTAAAAATTCCGTCTCCTATTTCTCCCTTTTTCGTTTGTTTTCCGTTTCCTGCTCTGCAGCCTCTTTTCTTATAGGGCTTTTCCTCCTTGTTTCCTCTGTTCTCCTCGGTGGATGGTATTCCGTTCCTCTCTCTAAAAAAGATCTATTGTGACCCTGTTCATGATGGTAATCATATTGATGTCTCCCGTCCCTATCTGTGTCCCGGAGATCCCTCAAGGGGGCATAATAGTTTTGCGTATAGATGGGACTACGTTCTCTAGGTCTGTATGGTACATTAGGTGGACTTCTTCCTTCTCTGGGTGGATTGTGATAGTAGGGGCCAGGGCTTCTATCACGTGATCTATAATAATCATATTGCCCATGTTGGTAGTCTCTCGTCTCATGGTTATTCTGGGGGTATGCTGGGTGCCTCTCTTGCCTATATGGCTCATGAGGAGGGCCTCTTGCATTTCTTGATGCATTATTAGGTCGTGTCCAATGAGGTCTTCTGTTATGATTTCCCTGATTGTTGGATTTTTTCCACCACTGTTGTGGGGTACGTTGTGGGTAGAGTGGTTGTTTCCAGGTGTTATATGGAGTATTATTACTGGAATGCCTGTATCTAGCATCATCCTTCATGTGTCTTGGGGAATCTTCCCTTGGTGTATAATTGCCTGAATGTCTACGGGAAGTGCTATACCGAGGTGATCTGGGTATAGGTGATAGATCAGTATGGCAAGGGTTAATTTTAACCACCTTTTCCGGAGTGGAGAATGCAGAAATAGGTTCAACCTGTCCAATATTGTTCTGCCATTTAAAAACCAGGTCCTTTTTAAAATCGCTGATATCCCTGGAGAATTTCTTTCCCTTTCTTTGCTGAGCTTCAGCGTCCTTTCTAGAAAGGTCTTTATTTAATTGTGCAATGAGGCATGGAAATTCAGCTGTATCTTTGTGGGCCTCTAATTGCTCTTTTAATTCTGCTATTGTTTGCTCTACTTTTCTGATTTTCTTCTGTTTTCTTTTCAGCAAGAGTTTTAGCAATTCAATACCCTTATCATTAAAAAATCTGAACCACTCATCTATAGATTCTTGGTCTGTGTGGCCATCATTTAGAGGGACGTCCCACATAAGACACCTAGGCACAATTTTGGCCTTAATATACCTGTCGAAGGTGGTGACATTACATATTCACTTTTTTCTCCATGTTATGGCCGGGCTTGCGTACTAAGCTCTCAATAGTACTATCTGGTTTTTTATCTTCACTGTTGAATACTGCATCAAGATCAACCTCTCTGCGTTCTATAAACGTGAAAATATCCATGACTGCAGCAGGGGTTAACACAGGTGGATAGAAACAAATGGATGAATAATGAAGAAACTTCTGCGCTGTCAGAAATACCTATGCTAAGGGGCACTGCTGCAACACCTAAATGGCTGATCCAAACAGACAAAAGTGGTGTGAATAAAGTAAGTGGTGATTGCGCTGTGATAAGAGGGGAAGGAAGGAGGAGGGAGGGGAAGGGGCTAGCTCAAATGTATAGAGAGGTGAATGAAAAATGAAAAAATTATACAAAATATAAAGGTATAATGAGCATGAGGGCTAGTATCATACTAGCACATAAAAAATATCATGTAAATACTGAAACAGAAGAAAAGAAAAATCTCAGTGCAAAAGGGCTAGTACCATACTAGCACATATGTGGTAACTCAGCAAATACTTATCAAAAGAAAAATCTCAGTGCAAAAGGGCTAGTATCATACTAGCACATATGTAGTAACTCAGCAAATACTTAATGGTGACTCCAAGTAAATAACTAAATGGTGAACAGTCCCACCGCCTTGTAGTACAAAGTGTTCAAACAATGAGTCATCAGTTCCAAAAGGCAAAATGGAAAAATGTATTTATTTATTTTTTTATATCTCTGTTTATTCCATTTATTTTTTAACAATTTTTATATTATCCATTACTTTTGACATTTATTGGATGCCCCCTCTCCCGCTGGACTAACCACTAGTCTATTTTTTTCTTAATAATTTTGCTGATGTTTGCATTTTCGTTTTTACTGTATATTTGCCCTTTTTATACACTATTTTAGTTTGCTATACATTTCCCAGTTTATTAATTTTTTTTTCCCCAGGACTACATATATATATTGGCTGCTATGCACCTTGTAGTGTGTGCGGCTTGCTGCGCCTCTTGGCTGCTTTTTATTAAGCATGACTATGACTAATAGTACCTCTTTTAATATAAGAGTAAGACCTCAACAAAATGGCCGACGGACTTGTCCAGTGCTGGGTTCGCCCAGTGCAGTGGCGGGCTTCGGGAAAATGGCCGCCGGGCGTCCATTTTTGTAGTGGCAGGCTTCAATAAAATGGCTGCCAAATGCCCATTACATAGAGACCATATAAAAGCATAGACTCTTCATCCCGTGTTATCCTCTGATGAAGTCACGTGATGTGACGATACGCGTGAGGTTTGGAGCACGGGAACTGTCACAGACTGATGATAGGATATGAGCTCGGCGCTCGTGGATGTTTTTTACTATAGCCTTCTGCTAAATGTAAGTGTACCATGTTGTTTTTAACATAATAAACTGATTTATATACGGGATCACGCTATGTGCACTCTCTTCCAATACTCTACATATATGCATCCCATTGTGACGAGCATTGAGGAAATGGGGACGGTTTGAAGACACCCTTTTTTGAAGTATACGAACTCGGCGTTCGTTGGATTGACGCCCACACTCATTTTACAAAAGTGAGTGCATCCCCCTTCTGTGTCCTGTCCCTTTTTTCCACTTTGGCCACCACGGAGTTATACTATATACTGTCTGCTTATGTTTTTTATATACCATCCTGCACACCCACCACCCGAATCGCCTGAACTACTGGATGGGACCCTTGCTTGCTGGTGATTTGTTACTGGATTACAAGCTGTTGTCTTGCAGCAGTAAGGTGAGCTGCTTGCAAGCACAGAGGTGTCCCCACTGAAGACTTTGTTTCCCTTTCCTGTGGCTTGTGGACTTGCATTTTTGGAACTGATGACTCATTGTTTGAGCACTTTGTACTACAAGGTGGTGGGACTGTTCACCATTTATTTATTTTTCTTGGAGTCACTAATAAGTATTTGCTGAGTTACCACATATGTGCTAGTATGATACTAGCCCCTTTGCACTGAGATTTTTTTCTTTTCTTTTGTGTCCGTATTTACAATATTTTTATGTGCTAGTATGATACTAGCCCTCATGCACATGGACTTTGTTTGATTTATATATTTTATTTTGTTCAATTTTTTTTGTAACCACACTGTATTTGTCACTCATTTCATAGCTCTTTATACGCTTTAGACTATTTTGTTTCTTCAGTTTATTCGGATTTAGTGCTCATTAGACTGCACTTTATTACATTTCATCACACTTTCATATTTTGTATAATTTTTCCATTTTGCCTTTTGGAACTGATGACTCATTGTTTGAACACTTTGTACTACAAGGCGGTGGGACTGTTCACCATTTAGTTATTTACTTGGAGTCACCATTAAGTATTTGCTGAGTTACTACATATGTGCTAGTATGATACTAGCCCTTTTGCACTGAGATTTTTCTTTTGATAAGTATTTGCTGAGTTACCACATATGTGCTAGTATGGTACTAGCCCTTTTGCACTGAGATTTTTCTTTTCTTCTGTTTCAGTATTTACATGATATTTTTTATGTGCTAGTATGATACTAGCCCTCATGCTCATTATACCTTTATATTTTGTATAATTTTTTCATTTTTCATTCACCTTTTTGAGCTAGCCCCTTCCCCTCCCTCCTCCTTCCTTCCCCTCTTATCACAGCGCAATCACCACTTACTTTATTCACACCACTTTTGTCTGTTTGGATCAGCCATTTAGGTGTTGCAGCAGTGCCCCTTAGCATAATTATTTCTGACAGCGCAGAAGTTTCTTCATTATTCATCTGTCAGTATACCGCTTCCTAAGTTCTGGAACACAAGTCCAATGGATCTGGCTATAGGAACCCCCAAGAACTAGACAACACCAGTCTTGGAGTACATCAGAACTAACTTTATTTAGAATCAAAATTACAAGACTTTATATGCCTTTGGAACCTCCTCTAACAATACAACTGTAACCTAATTAACATGAGCTAATTATCTAATCCTTTATACAGCCTAGGTGACTGAGACATGACCTTTCGCCCAGACTTGTGGGCACCGAGCTTCACACAGTAGTATAAACACAATAGCTGGAGCTAATTACAATTAACAATACAAACAAAACCTAATTAACATGAGCTCCAATAGGAGTCGTCCCGTCTCCTACATTGTATAGAGGACAATGTGATCAGCTCATTCAATTAACAGGTTGCGTTCAGAATCAACCAAACCAATAATAGTCTCTACATACATCCTGGGAGATATTGTGGACAAATATTACTGTCCCATTTTAAGTAGTCCAAGATATATTTTCTCACTCACCCTGTGCCAGGATGGCACAGGGTGACTTAGACATAAGATGTATTCTGAGTTCCACGGGCCCTCCCGTCACAGAAGGAATTGACAAGCTTCAACTCCTCCCAGACTCAACATGTAGCCTATTTTTGCCACACGGAAATGAAAAGCAATGCTACATGTTTTTCAAATGTGAACAGCTTTGTCCGCTGTCCACTTTGTCCAATTGTAGGCTATTCAGGGAGCGACAAAAACATGGCTCAAATACCTGTTTCTAATGCTGGTGTAAACAGGGCCTTATTTGCTGCACATACCGTATATTCCAGACCAGTGACTCCAAGTGACTCTGAAGCCAGACACAGGCAACAAATGTTATCAGAAGGAAACCAAAAGAAGACAGCTCCTATGATTTTGTCTAGGCAGGTGTGCTTTAAGCTGGCTCCTGGACCTTGACATTTCGAGCTTTTAGTAACTAATGCAATACAGGCAAAAGATTCTTTGAAATTCCCAATTGTGCTGAAGTATTCAAATCTTAAACATTCCAAAAACATCACATAAAAATGTACCTGGTCTTCCAATTATTCCTGCTAAGCCATTGTCACCTTTTTCTCCTTTTTGACCAGGAGGACCTAGAATATAAAATTCAGCAGTTTAAATAACAAAAGGGATAGTTGAAATAAATTGGTACTACTGTTGAAAATGCTTCATATTCATGTACAGATATCAAATAACAACTAATAACAAATTAGATCAAATACTTTTTTCATGAACCTACTATCTAGCAGGTTTGCAAGAAGGTCCTAGTAGTTTCTGACCAGGCTTTCTGATTAACATCACCTGACAGGGCAAGGTCACATAACAACTTTAAGCCAGTGTTGCTTTTTCATTGAAATTCCCAGAATCTGAATTGGTTACTTAGGTGATAACTCATTTATTATCTCTGTAAGGCAGTTAATTGGAAACTCTCTGATTCTACAACTGTTTATATAAGGAAATATTGTCTGATAGGATGTTAGATACAAAGAACCCCTTGAATAACACCAGGATTTCAGCCCCAAGGCTGAATTCTATTTATGTGATCCTTCTTTTTCCTAAAATCTATTTTTAGGGATGTGGTACAAAGTATGTTTTTTATTAGTTTTTTATTAGTAGTAACTTTGGGTTAACATTACCCAGTCAAAGAGGTAAAAAATCTGACTTATATATGAGAAAAAAATCCTACATAAAATAAAATTCCCACAAATCTTTAAAAGCAAAAGGGCAAGGTGTGCGCATGTAGGCCCTCTAATAAATGAGAACTCAGATTTAGTCACTGAGAACAACAAGAAAGCAAAATAAATATTTTCTTTAACTTTGTGTATGCAAAAGAGAATTTTCATGCTAATGTTTTGATATTATTTCAAATGCAATGCAGTGGCTTAATGGCTAAATTCACCTCATGAGTAAAACAGTCCATGCAGACAAGTGAGCCCTACTATATTACAATGCACTGTGAACTTTTTGCAAAATATAGTCCAATGTGATTGGTATACCTGTAGGCCTCTGCGTGCACCCCTGAAGCCTGCCCAGTAAATGCCCAGAGCGTGGACGCTTATTCTCAGCATTAAAGTAGCAAACACCTTTTTCAAAAAAGTGCACACTCCCTCTCCCTATCCCAGCAATTCTGAAACAACAGAAAATGTGCTCTGTGCTAAGGAAATTAAAAAGAGAAATGTTATTAAAAATTACATTTGCTTTTCAATCTGCATCCACTGTAATTTTCTGTAAAGTTCAATGCAATATGGCAACCTGGAAGTATTCTCTGTGTTGGTGTACAGGACACCCCCACAAATGTAATTTCCAGCTTGTGTGATTGGCTCACTGATTTCCCAAGTCTGCACTGAGATGCAAGTTACATTTTAGGTATCATCTGCATTAGAAATGCAGACACTGTAGCTTTTTTCAGCAGAACGCGAAGAGTGCACCAACTGATTATTTTGAACTCAACGCTTCTATTCAGAATCACTATCCAAAGGACATAGAGGAACAAACAGCTTTTTCTTCACAGCAGAAACAGGTATCTGCTACAAAGTCTGTTAAAAGCCCTGAAGTATACACTGATCACCTAGGTGGGATTGTTGTTTTTTACTTTTTAGGATAACAAAGTAACAAATTTATTTTTTGGGGGGGATGAACTGCTTTTGTTTGGTGATATTTTCTTGGAAAATAATTTTTGTGCAATCCATAGACAAAAGATGTTTGGTGATATTTTCTTGCAAAACAATGTTTTTTGCAATCAATAGACAAAAGCTTCAAGATTAAAATCTGATTAAAATTAAGATTAAAATGTGATTAAGCAAAATAAACATGAAAAAGCACCTGGGCTAGATAGCTTACATCCATAAATCCTCAAAAAGAGGAGCTTAGTTATTTCAAAGCCATTGTTCCTAATTTGTATATGCTCTTTAATGACTGGCTGGCAAGGGATTGGAGTAAAACAAATGTGGTACTTCAAAAGGTAATCAATGCCTTCACCCAATAACCACAGAGCAGGAAATTTAAGTTTTATTGTCAGAAAGACCTTGGAGTGGTTAGTAAAGAACCATATATAAAAGTATGTAATGAAAACTAAAATAAAAAATTATAGCCAGGATGGATTTATGAAAGATACGTGTTAAATACAAATCCATATTCTTTATATGGGGAAAAAAACAAAAATGTGAAATAAAGGTTGGCCATGGAAGTAATTTATTTGGCTTCTGGAAAAGTGTTTGGCATGGATCTCAATACATAAGATCTGTTGGTTTAAAATGATTCTTATGCCACGTACACACGAGCGGACTTTCCGGCATACTTGGTCCGGTGGACCAGAGTCCGCCGGACAATCCGATCGTGTGTAGGCTTCGGCTGACTTTTTTTTCCCAAAAGTGCATAAGGGGGCATGGTCAACAACCACCACCCCTAAAACGTCACAGTCCCAGCATGCCGAGGGATGGCATAAGGGGGCGGGGTCTCCGCCTATATAAGTCACATCGAAGCACTCAGAGAGTATTCCAGCCAGAGAGACCGTCGTGTCAACATCGGAAGAAGAGAAGAAGAGAAGAAGCCAAGAAGCCAAGAAGGCCAGAAGCCCAGAAGTCTGGCCTCCGTTGGCAAAAGAGCGGCATGAAAACAGCGAAGGAGTCGGCAGAAGAACTGGAACACCGGGAGAAGAGGCCAGAGAGAGCGGAGAAGAACCAACCGGACGCCGGGAGAAGAGGAACCGGAGGGACCCCCAAAGTCGGAAGACCTCCCCCGGAGCTGTCTAATAAATTACTTTAAAAACCTGTGTAGTGTGTTTTATTATTGACACTTTTTTACCCTAGGTAAATGGGTAGGGGTACCATGTACCCCATATCATTCACATAGGGTGGGGGGCCGGGATCTGGGGGCCCTCTTATTATAGGGGGGATTCTGATAAGCCCCCCCGCCCGCAGACCCCGACAAAAAATGGCCAGGGTTGTCGGGAGAGGCCCTTGTCCTCATCAACATGGGGACAAGGTGCTTTGTGGTGGGGGGGCCCCGCAGGGCGC
Organism: Lithobates clamitans; assembly: GCA_037952925.1. NCBI lineage: Eukaryota > Metazoa > Chordata > Amphibia > Anura > Ranidae > Lithobates > Lithobates clamitans. Next base: position 7,849,572 of record JBBGZY010000031.1, read on the forward strand.
CCCCTCCCCCAAAGCACCCACCCTCCCATGTTGAGGGCATGCGGCCTGGCACGGTTCAGGAGGGGGGGCGCTCGCTCGTCCCCACCCCCTTTCCTGACCGACCGGGCTGCGGGCTTGGATCGGGGTCTGGTATGGATTCTAGGGGCGACCCCACGCCGTTTTTTCAGTGTAGGTGGTCCCTTTAAAATCCATACCAGACTTAAGGGCCTGGTATGCCCCGCAAGGTGTCAATCTCGCCGATAAAGCGGCGAGATTGACTTCCTTTTCTAGTCCTGTCGTACCTGAGTCACATTCAAAATGAATGGACTTGTCCGTGTGTGGGCAAGTCCGTTCATTCTGAAAGTCCGCCGTAACTCCGGCGAAAGTCCGTCGGAAAGACGGGCGGACCTAGCCTGCCAGAAAGTCCGGTCGTGTCCGGTCATGTGTAAGCAAGTCCGTCCGTTCAGGTAGTCCGCCGGAAAATCTGGCGGAAAGACCGTCGGACCAAGTCTGCTGGAAAGTCCGCTCGTGTGTAGCCTGGCGTTATTAAGGTGTCTACCCCAAGCTTCATTACTCTCATTACTCTTTTTTTCTTGTACATAATGTGACAAGTTGGGGTTATGTAGCTCAGTGGTAGTGCCAAAACAGTGAGTTCACTCCATGCCCGGAATAGTTTTCAGGGCTTTCCTGCCCACTCCAAAATTAAAGAACATCAAAAGTTCATACAGGTATGTCTTCCCATGCAGGGGGTTCTCATCATCAATACAAACCAAACATTCAGCCTCCTGGCTCTCTTGGCAGCTTTACTCTGATTAATACCTTTTGGTCCACCTGACCATTAGTACCTTTTGGTCCTCCTGACCATCAAACGCATCCCAGTGTTTGTGCACAGGTGCTATACCTCAGCTGTGGCAGCTCCCTGCTGCTTTGTTCCTCCTGGACTCTCTCTCAGGCTCACGCCCTTGTCTGTCCTGTCCTGGACAGTACAGTGCATACAAGCACCTCTCACTGCTCCCTTCACACACTGACCCCCTTTGGAGGATGGGACTCCGAGCTCTAATGCTCCGAGCTCTCATATAAGGCCAACACATACCTGTTCCATTAGTGTGCTTGCTTCTTACAAAATCTGGTTTAAACCACCAAATTAAACAGTGGCACGGGCTCACCCTGCCACAATTATTATAGTTTGGGTTTAATAATATTCATGTGTTTGCAATGAAGTGGAATGCAATGGAAGCAGTTTTGACTTTTAGCTACTTGGGGTTCAATGTGGATACTTGGAGCTAAAAACAAGCAAAGCACCTCCCAACCTACAGTTTGTTTACTATAATTAAAATAATTATTTAGTACAGAAGGGATGTGCGAGCCAGGACTCTCCCAATATCTGGGATTCCACTGTCATTAGACAGCACAAATCACAGGCAAAAGGCATAGAGTCAATCAGAGTGGCTTTGTGTCTTGCTGTGATGACCAATCACAGATGTGAACACTGCACATGTTTACCTTTGAGAGAACTGCACTTGCAGAGTTTATTCGCCTTTAGTAAATCAACCCCTCATTCTCTTAGCATCCTTGCGTTTAGTAATGCAGATTAATTTGAGTGAATGAGCCCTAAAAGAAGCTTGACAAACCCCCGTCCACTAAAACCATGGGGGCTTCATAAGAGAGAACCATTTTTTTTCCTTTTTGGTCTTTTTTCTTTTTTAGGACTTAGGCCGGGTTCACACTAGTGCGACAAACGCTCCGACATTGGGAGCTCATGTCGCATGACGTTTGAAAATCAATGTTTCCCTATGGGAGCCGTCCTAACTGGTCCGACACAAGTCGGTCCGACTTTGAAAATGCTCCCTGTACTACTTTGGTCCAACTTTGTTCCTACTTCAACCCATTGACTATCATTGAAGTTAGATCGCCATCTTGCATGATCCAACTTTGGCATGCGAGTTGTGCCAAAGGGTCTGGTATGAATTTTAAGGGGAAAAAACGGCATGGGGGTCACCCCCAGATCCATACCAGACCCTTATCTGAGCACGCAGCCTGGCCGGTCAGGAAAGGGGGTGGGGACGAGCGAGCGTGCTGCATGCCCTCAACATGGGGCCCCCCACCCCAAAGCACCTTGTCCCTCATGCCCCGGGACTGTGACATCATAAGGGGTGTGGTCACCAGGTGACATCACCCGGTGACCACGCCTCATCCCTATATAAGTCGTTGCGCACCGCATGCACAGCATTACAGCGGGAGAGAGCGTCCTGTCAACATCAGAAGAAGAGAAGAGGGAAGAAGACGGCAGAGAAGACCGGGCCACAGCTAGCAAAAGAGCGGGCAAAAGAGCAGAAGACAGCGGAGGAGCCCGGCAGAAGATACCGGAGAGTGGGAGAAGAACCAGAGAGTGCGGAGAAGAAGCCAGAGAGCACGGAGAAGAAGAAAGAGACCGCGGAGAAGGAAGAGACCCTCAAAGTCGGAAGAAGACCCCCAGAGCTGCCTAATAAATTACTTTAAAAACCTGTCTAGTGTTTTTTTTTATTGACACTTTTTTCCTAGTTGAATGGGTAGGGGTATGATGTACCCCATACTCATTCACATAGGGTGGGGGGACGGGATCTGGGGGCCCCATTATTAAAGGGGGCTCCCGGATTCCGATAAGCCCTCCACCCGCAGACCCCGACAACCAACGGCCAGGGTTGTCAGGAAGAGGCTCTTGTCCTCATCAACATGGGGACAAGGTGCTTTGTGGTGGGGGGGCCGCAGGGCACCCCCCTGCCCCAAAGCACCCACCCCCCCATGTTGAGGGCATGCAGCCTGGTATGTTCAGGAGGGGGGTGCTCGCTCGTCCCCACCCCTTTTCCTGACTGTCCGGGCTGTGTGCTCGGATAAGGGTCTGGTATGAATTTAGGGGTGACCCCGCGCCATTTTTCGGCATAGGGGGGGTTCCCCTTAAAATTTGGGGTGGGGGGCCCCATGTTGAGGGCATGCAGCCTGGTACAGTTCAGGAGGGGGGCGCTCACTCGTCCCCACCCCCTTTCCTGACCGGCCAGGCTGCGTGCTCAGATAAGAGTCTGGTATGGATTTGGGGGTGACCCCCATGCCGTTTTTTCCCCTTAAAATCCATACCAGACCAAAGGGTATGGAGGGGGAATCCATGCCGTTTTTTTATTTAAAATTTAGCGTGGAGTTCCCCCTCAAGTTTCATACCAAACACAGTGCCTGGTATTGGCGGGGATGCAAGTCGGATCCCTGTTCATTGAAAGTCGGACGTATGTCGGCTCCAAGTTGCAGGGCAAAGTCAGATCCAAAGTAGGATGGCTGTCGTGTCGTACCAGTGTGAACCCAGCCTTTAAGGGGGTTGTACAGCATCCAGAGCCTACAAATATATTTTTCCAGGACCCAAAGCTGCTGCGGACAGCCACCATTAGTCATCAATTTGAAGATGCAGCTGTGCAAGGTTATGCATCAGGGGTTGCATAAAGCACTATCTACATTTGTGGCATACATCCATGCACATGTCAGTGCTTTTCACATAGCTCCGTACAGCTACATTGTCTAATATGTATGGATGGCTATAAACGGCAGCTGTGAATTACTGGTAATGTGTTTATGCAGGCTCTGGATACTGTACAGCCACCTTATGGTTGTGTGTATAGTAAAAAATCCCAGTGGTTTTTAACCAGCCCCCAACTGGCCATTGTACTAAATGGCTGCTATGGAGGGCAATTATTCTAAGTGGGCGTTCAAAAATTTCATTGTGCTTACTGTTGGCATGTATGTCCTGTGTGCGCACAATGCCTATAAACAGGCAATGGACCAAAGGCACTGAGCCAATCAGAATTGGCCATCAAAGCAATCACAAATGTAAACTACCGTTTACATTTGACAGCCCGCCCCTTCCTTTGACAATGAAGGGAGGTAAAGAAGGAGGGTTAGTTTCCTTGCAGGACCAGGGACAAGCAAGGCAGCAGAAGCAAGGCTGTGATTTAACGAGGGAACGGGGACGAGGGAAAATTTATGTGCCACTAAACAACAGTTTTCTTGTATTGTTTTGGGGGGATTCAAGTACCATCGACTCCAGCAAGGGAGGCAGAGGGGGAGACCTTTTATGTGGGTATACCTAGTAGAGAGATTCCTACTTATTTATTACAGACTAAAGATTAGCACACAATGCCAACCTGGAGCTTCTAAACAAGGAAACGAGTAAGATGCTTTCCTGTGATACGTAGTAAATGTACCCAAATCATTTGGGTATCAGTTCATAGAAAGGATGTCCTGAAATTGGAAAGCATTAAATTAATAAGACACATAAAGGAACTCAACTAGAAAGATATATTAAAGCAGAACTAAAGTTCTCACAGGGGGCTAGATCCTTGACATATTCTGCAAGTATTCACAGCCAGGGCCAACATTTAGGATGGGCAGTTGCATGGGCCCTGCAAATCCTAAAGGTCCCAAGGAGCTGCTCACCTTCCTTTCTCTGCAGGAAGACAGAAACTAGATACTACATATCAAGTAGAGCTTCACTGAGGTAAGCTGGGACTAAAGCAAGGGCTGGCTTCTGATTGTACATATGGTACTGGTATATTTGTGTGTATGTTTAAGAATATAGTGCTAACAGTGCTGTTTGTATGTTTGTAACATTTGAATAATGTGTTTGTTTCCATGTAGTGTGCAGATTGTGTGTGTTACATAGTTATATAGTTAGTCAGGTTGAAAAAAGACACAAGTCTGTCTAGTTCAACCAAAAAAATAAAATACAATTCCATGTACACAATCCTTCACCCACAGTTGATCCAGAGGAAGGCGAAAAACCACAGCAAAGCATGCTCCAATTTGCTACAGCAGGGGAAAAATATTCTTCCTGATCCCCCAAGAGGCAGATTTTCCCTGGATCAACTTTACCTATAAATGTCAGTACTGAATTATATTATGTACATGTACATTTAGGAAAAAATCCAGGCCTTTTTTTGAAGCAATCTACTGAGCTGGCCAGAACCACTTCTGGAGGTAGTCTCTTCCACATTTTTACAATTCTTACTGTGAAGAAACCTTTCCGTATTTGGAGATGAAATCTTTTTTCCTTTAGACGTAAAGAGTGCCCCCTTGTCTTCTGTGATAACCTTAAAGTGAATAACTCAAACCAAGTTCACTATATAGACCACTTTTGTATTTGTACATGTTGATCATATCCCCCCTTAATCTCCTCTTCTCAAGACAGAATAAATTCAGTTCCTCTAATCTTTCCTCATAGCTGAGCTCCTCCATGCCTCTTATCAGTTTGGTTGCCCTTCTCTGCACTTTCTCCAGTTCTCGGATATCCTTTTTGAGAACTGGTGCCCCAAATTGAATTGCATATTCAAGATGAGGTCTTACTAATGATTTGTACAAGGGCAAAAATATATCTGGCTCTCTGGAGTCCATATCTCTATTAACCACTTAAGGACTAGCCTCGTTTTGGATTTTAGGTGTTTACATGTTTAAAACAGGTTTTTTTGCTAGAAAATTACTTAGAACCCCCAAACATTATATATTTTTTTTCTAACACCCTAGAGAATAAAATGGCGGTCATTGAAATACTTCTTTTTGCACCGTATTTGCGCAGCGGTCTTATAAGCGCACTTTTTTTGGAAAAAATTCACTTTTTTGAATAAAAAAATAAGACAACAGTAAAGTTAGCCCAATTTTTTTATATATTGTGAAATATAATGTTACGCCAAGTAAATTCATATCCAGCATGTCACGCTTCAAAATTGCGCCCGCTCATGGAATGGCGTCAAACTTTTACCCTTAAAAATCTCCATAGGTGACGTTTAAAAAATTCTACAGGTTGCATGTTTTGCTCTACAGAGGGGGTCTAGAGCTAGAATTATTGCTCTCGCTCTAGCGGTCGTGGCAATACCTCACATGTGTGGTTTGACCACCGTTTTCATATGCGGACGCTACTCACGTATGCATTCACTTCTGCGTGCAAGCTCGTCAGGACAGGGCGCTTTAAAAAAAAAAATTCTATTTTCTTATTCATTTTACTTTATTATATTTATTTTTGCACTGTTTAAAAAAAATTTGGATCACTTTTATTCCTATTACAAGGAATGTAAACATCCCTTGTGATAGAAAAAAGCATGACAGGTCCTCTTAAATATGAGATCTGGGGTCAAAAAGTCCACAGATCTCATATTTGGACTAAAATGCAAAAAAAAAAAAAAATTTTACAAAAAAAAAATATGCCTTTAAGACATATGGGCGGAGATGACGTCATGACGTCGCTTCCTCCCTCCTATGGTATGGAGACGGGTGGGGGCCATCTTAGCCTCACTCGTCTCCATACCTCAACAGTGAGAGGTCCCGATCTCCTCCGCCGCTACCGACAGCTCCGGTAAGCAGCGGAGGGCGCGGGAGAGCGGCGGGAGGGAGGTGGCACCTCTCCCGCTGCCGATAACGGTGATCTCGCGGCTAACCTGCCACAGAGACCACCATTATCGTACACAGAACCGACTCCTGTAAAGATGGATACCTCGGTTGTGGCAGCAGCTGCTGCCGTTACCGAGATATCCATCTTCAAAGTGCCGACGTATGTGTACAGGAGCCGGTCGGTAAGTGGTTAATACAAGAAAGGACTTTGCTCACTTTGGAAACTGCAGCTTGGAATTGCATGCTATTATTGAGCTTATGATCTACCAAAACCCCCAGATCCTTCTCCGCTATGGATTCCCCTAGTTGTACTCCCCCTAGTATGTATGATGCATGCATAATCTTAGCCAAGTGCATAACTTTACATTTATGAACATTAAACCTAATTTGCCACTTAGTTGCCCAATTAGACAGTGCATTGAGGTCAGCTTGTAAATTAGAGACATCCTGTAAGGATGTAATTCCACTGTGTAGCTTGGTGTCATATGTAAAGGCAGAAATAATACTATTAATTCCAGACCCTATATCATTTTACAGGTATTAAATAGTAAGGGTCCCAACACTGAACCGTGGGGTACACCACTGAGAACTTTAGACCATTCAGAGTAAGAATCACTAGCTACTACTCTCTGAATTCGTTTTTTTAACCAGTTTTCTATCCATTTACAAATTGATCTTTTCAAGCCTGTAGACTTTACCTTACACATTAGTCGTGTGTGGGGAACTGTGTCAGTTTTGCAAAATCCAAGTATACCATGTCCACAGACACTCCTCTGTCCAAGGTTTTACTTACCTCCTCATAAGAAATCAGGTTTGTTTGACAACTTCTTTCTTTCATGAAACCATGCTACCCATTTCTTAAAATATTTTTTTCCAGCAAGAACTCGTCTATGTGGTCTTTTATTAAACTCTCCAGTATCTTCCCGACTATAGAAGTTAAATTAATGCTTATTAATGTACACACGATAGGATTTTCCGACAACAAAAACATGGATTTTTTTCTTCGGATGTTGGCTCAAACTTGTCTTGCATACACACGGTCACACAAATGTTGTTGGAAATTCCGAACGTCAAGAACGTGGTGACGTACAACACGTATGACGAGCCAAGAAAAATGAAGTTCAATAGCCAGTGCAGCACTTCTGCTTGATTCCGAGCATGAGTGGACTTTTGTGCATCGGAATTGTGTACACACGCTCAGAATTTCCGACAACAAGTCTGAAATTGTCTGAAATTTTGAGAACCTGCCCCCAAACAGTTGTCGGAAATTCCGACCGCAAATGTCCGATGGAGCATACACACGGTCAGAATTTCCAACAACAAGCTCACATCCAACGTTTGTTGTCAGAAAATCCTATCGTGTGTACGGCCCATAACAGGTCTATAGTTAATTGGTAAAGACTTTGATCCCTTTTTCAATATGGGCACCGCGTTTGCCCCTACGCCAACCCAGTAGTACTATTTCAGTCATTATCGAGTCCCTAAAAATGTGTATGTGTGTAATGTGTACATTCTGTGATTGTTTATGAATATAATGCAGTGCTGCGTGTATGTTTATAATATTAAAACCATGTGTTTGTGTGTAATGTGCAGATTGTGTGTATGTTTATGTATGTATTGCAAATTGTGTGTACTGTGCAGATTGTATGTTTACAGCATTTAGGTTGCATTCACACAGGTGACTGATTGCTGCTATTGGTTTTCACAGCTGGGAATGGATAGATGCGGCCTCCCATCTTATACACTGCAATGACAGGCTGTCAGCAGCCATAGTTTTTTTGTGGTTGTTCACACAGCCAGAGAATAACTAAAGTGCATCCAGCTGTGATCACCACAACTAATCGCTGGCTGTGTGAGCCATCACAATTAGCTGTGGCCGCCAATAGCCTGTCATTGCAATGTAGGAGTATCCGATCCCAGCTGTCAGACCAGCTGCAGGAATCAATAGATTCCTGCTGCTGGGATTTGCACCATTGTTCAACACTCATGCAAATGCAGCTTTACGTATATAATGCAGTGCTGTGTGTGTGGTAATGTACTGATTGTGTGCATGTTTGTGTGGTGGTGCAAATAAGTCCAGTCATTATTACAACAAATTTTTATTATTATACCTAAAACCCCTTAGTGCAAATGTGATGAAAATTGTGATAATTACAACAAGTACAGAAACAGATTTTCCTCTTAAATGTTTCCTTCCACTTTTTACCCCAAATAAACTCCACTTTTTATGGTTCCTTTCATTAAAAGCATTCGCCCCCAAACTATGGACCGTGAGCAAGTTAGTTGCTGAATAGGGATGAGCCGAACACCCCCCGGTTCGGTTCGCACCAGAACCTGCGAACGGACCGAAAGTTCGCACGAACGTTAGAACCCCATTGACGTCTATGGGACTCGAACGTTCGGAATCAAAAGTGCTCATTTTAAAGGCTAATTTGCATGGTATTGTCCTAAAAAGGGTTTGGGGACCCGAGTCCTACCCCAGGGGACATGTATCAATGCAAAAAAAACTTTTAAAAATGGCCGTTTTTTCGGGAGCAGTGATTTTAATGATGCTTAAAGTAAAAAAAAAAAAGTGAAATATTCCTTTAAATATCGTACCTGGGGGGTGTCTATAGTATGCCTGTAAAGTGGCGCGTGTTTCCCGTGTTTAGAACAGTCCCTGCACCAAATGTCATTTTTAAAGGAAAAAATCTCATTTAAAACTGCTTGCGGGTTTAATGTAATGTCGGGTCCTGGCAATATGGATGAAAATCAGTGAGACAAACGGCATGGGTACCCCCCAGTCCATTACCAGGCACTTTGGGTCTTGTATGGATATTAAAGGGAACCCCGCACCCAAATTAAAATAAGGAAAGGTGTGGGGCCACCAGGCCCTATATACTCTGAACAGCAGTATACAGGCGGTGCAAACAAGACAAGGACTGTAGGTTTGTTGTTAAGTAGAATCTGTTTGTCATTTTGAACGGGTACATTTTTAACGTGTTTAGCTCCAGCCAAAAAATCTTTTTTAAGCTTTTTGGAAAACATAGGGAAGGGTTATCACCCCTGTGACATTTGTTTTGCTGTCTTTTCTCCTCTTTAGAAGATTTCACCTCACTTTTTGTCCCAATGATAAATGCTTTTTGAGAATTTGGGGTTTTTTGTGGAACAAGGATTGGAAAGCATCAGTGGAAAGGAGAAATGTTTTTCCCATATTAACTCTTAAAGGAGAGAATTTCCCTTCCTAGGGGTAGATTTCATCTCACTTCCTGTTGTCTCCTTCCGTTTGCAAGTAGGAGTCGTTTGTAAGTTAGATGTTTGAAAGTAGGGGCCTGCCCTATATACTCAGCATAAATTTGGGCCTTAGGTGTTGTTGTGGCCACAACACTGTAAGCCCTCACAGGGCCCTGCTGTGAAATATTAGATCAAGAATTGTAATTACATGCTCCTGTTGAACAGGGGCAGAAAAACTGGGCCTTTGGTGGTGGTGGTGCTGGTGCCACAACACTGTAAGTCCTCACTCGCTCTTGATGGGTGCAGAAATGGGCCCTGCTGTGAAATATTAGATCAAGAATTGTAATTACATGCCCCTGTTGAACAGGGGCAGAAAACTTAGGCCTTTGGTGGTGGTGGTGGTGGTGCTGGTGCCACAACACTGCAACCCCTCACAGACACTCTAGTTGGAACGCAGGAACGAGCCCTGCTGCAAAGTATTGCATCAAAAATTGTAATTACACGCCCCTGTTAAATAGGGGCAGAAAAATTGGGCCTTATGCCGCGTACACACGGTCGGACTTTCCGGCATACTTGGTCCAGCGGACCAGAGTGTGCCGGACAATCCGCCCGTGTGTGGGCGGCGGCGGACTTTTCCGGCGGACTTCTTCCCAAAAGCCCGCCGGACCTAGATTTAAAGAAAGTTTCAAATCTTTCCGTCGGACTCAGTTTCGGGCGGAAAGTCCGCCCGTGTGTGTGCTGGTCCGACGGAAAGCCCGCTCGTGTGTAGGCTGGTCCGACAGACCAAATACGACACGAGGGGATGGTATTGCATCTCGCGCTCGCTGCAATAGGAAAAACAAATCTTCCTATTGCGGCGAGCGCGGGGCATACCAGGCCCTTAGGTCTGGTATGGATTATAAAGGGGAACCCCTACGCCGAAAAAACGGCGTGGGGCCCCCCCTAAAATCCATACCAGACCCCGATCCGAGCACGCAGCCTGGCCGGTCAGGAAAGGGGGTGGGGACGAGCGAGCGCCCCCCCCCCCCCCTCCTGAACCGTACCAGGCCGCATGCCCTCAACATGGGGGGGTGGGTGCTTTGGGGGAGGGGGGCGCCCTGCGCCCCCCCCCCAAAGCACCTTGTCCCCATGTTGATGAGGACAAGGGCCTCTTCCCGACAACCCTGGCCGTTGGTTGTCGGGGTCTGCGGGCGGGGGCTTATCGGAATCTGGGAGCCCCCTTTAATAAGGGGGCCCCCAGATCCCGGCCCCCCACCCTATGTAAATGAGTATGGGGTACATGGTACCCCTACCCATTTACCTAGGAAAAAAGTGTAAGTAATAAAACACACTACACAGGTTTTTAAAATATTTTATTAAACAGCTCCGGGGGGGGATCTTCCTCCGGCTTCGGGGGTCTTCTTCCGGCTTCGGGGGTCCCTCCGCTTCATCTTCTCCCGGCGTCCGGTTGGTTCTTCTCCGCTCTCCGGCCTCTTCTCCCGGTGTCGCAGGTCTTCGGCCGGCCCCTCCGCTGTCTTCATGTAGCTCTATTGCAAGCGGAGGTCCGGACTTCTTGGCTTCTTGGCTTCTTGGCTTCTTGGCTTCTTGTCTTCTCTTCTCTTCCCCCAGATGTTGACACGACGCTCTCTCCGGCTTGACTGGTCTCTGAGGGCTGCGTTGTGACTTATATAGGCGGAGACCCCGCCCCCATATGATGTCACAGTCCCTGGGCATGCTGGGACTGTGACGTTTTAGGGGGCGTGGTCGACCGGCCGAAGACCTGCGACACCGGGAGAAGAGGCCGGAGAGCGGAGAAGAACCAACCGGACGCCGGGAGAAGATGAAGCGGAGGGACCCCCGAAGCCGGAAGAAGACCCCCGAAGCCGGAGGAAGATCCCCCCCCGGAGCTGTTTAATAAAATATTTTAAAAACCTGTGTAGTGTGTTTTATTACTTACACTTTTTTCCTAGGTAAATGGGTAGGGGTACCATGTACCCCATACTCATTTACATAGGGTGGGGGGCCGGGATCTGGGGGCCCCCTTATTAAAGGGGGCTCCCAGATTCCGATAAGCCCCCGCCCGCAGACCCCGACAACCAACGGCCAGGGTTGTCGGGAAGAGGCCCTTGTCCTCATCAACATGGGGACAAGGTGCTTTGGGGGGGGGGGGCGCAGGGCGCCCCCCTCCCCCAAAGCACCCACCCCCCCATGTTGAGGGCATGCGGCCTGGTACGGTTCAGGAGGGGGGGGGGGCGCTCGCTCGTCCCCACCCCCTTTCCTGACCGGCCAGGCTGCGTGCTCGGATCGGGGTCTGGTATGGATTTTAGGGGGGGCCCCACGCCGTTTTTTCGGCGTAGGGGTTCCCCTTTATAATCCATACCAGACCTAAGGGCCTGGTATGCCCCGCGACGGGGCTCGCAAGGTGTCAATCTCGCCGATAAAAGCGGCAAGATTGACATCCTTTTCTAGTCCCGTCGCACCTGAGTCACGTTCAAAATGAACGGACTTGTCCGTGTGTGGGCAAGTCCGTTCATTCTGAAAGTCCGCCGGAACTCCGGCGAAAGTCCGTCGGAAAGACGGGCGGACTTAGCCCGCCGGAAAGTCCCGGCGTGTGTGGGCAAGTCTGTTCGTCGGAAAGTGTGCCGGACCAAGTAGGATAGAAAGTCCGCTCGTGTGTACGCGGCATTAGGCACTGGTGCTGGTGCCACAACACTGCAACCCCTCACAGACACTCTAGTTGGAATGCAGGAACGAGCCCTGCTGCAAAGTATTGCATCAAAAATTGTAATTACACGCCCCTGTTAAACAGGGGCTGAAAAATTGGGCCCTAGGCACTGGTGCTGGTGCCACAACACTGCAACCCCTCACAGACACTCTAGTTGGAATGCAGGAACGAGCCCTGCTGATGAGGAGCAAGAAGAGGTCCTCTTTGTTCTTTGGTGTGGGTCTTTTAGATACGCTTGCCAACGAACTGCATGGCAGGTCAACATATGTCTGGTCAAGCATGTGGTACCCAAGCGGGAGATGTTTTGGCCACACGAGATACGCTTGAGACATATGTTGCAAATAGCAGCGGTGCGATCTGATGCACTCGTCTCAAAAATGGCCCACACCAAAGAACATTTTGAATAACGCGCAGAGACTGCAGCGCCCTGCACATGTGGAGCTTTGGGGTGTGATGCAGTCAATGTGCTGCCCTTAGGCTGGCCCCTGGAGGGCATCCTGCCTCATTGGTGATGTGCCGCCTCCTCCTCCTCCTCCTCCTCTCTCCTATCAGGCTCCCACGTTGAGTCAGTGACCTCATCATCCCCTCCCTCCTCATCACTGGAGCAAACCTGGCAGTATGCTGCAGCAGGGGGAGCATGACTGCCAGATTGCTGTCCTTCTTGGGCACCCCCTCTGTCCTTGCTCATGATACTGCCTTCATTGAGCTCAGTATCATCATCAGAGCCTTCCAAACGCTGGGCATCCTCCTGGAGCATGTACCCAACACTGTGGTCAAACAGTTCGAGGGACTCCTCAGGAGGACATGGTGGGGCTAGGGAAGGAGTCACTGATGCCATTGAGCCGAGGGAAGAGGCCGCTGCTTTGCCAGACAAAGTACCCTGGGCATGGGTGAGAGAGGATGAGGAGGATGAGGACGGCTTGGTCATCCACTCGACCAAGTCTTCCGCATGTTGCGGCTCAACCCGGCCAGCTGCCGAAAAAAAGCCCAAGCGTGTCCCACGGCCACGTGCTGATGAGGATGCAGCGTCACCACGACCAGCACTAGACACAGAGCCTGCTTGCCCTCTCTTATTGGCTTGTGACTGTCTGCCTCTCCTTCTTGGCCTTCCAGACATACTAATGGCCTGTAGCTGCACTAAGCTGGGATATATATATATATATATATATATATGTACTGATACTGCAGCTAGCAAAATCAACTGCCTGCCTGTAGTATGAGAACACCACCAACCTTCTACAGGTAGCTTTAGCTGAACACTGTGCAGAGCTCGCAAAAAAATAACTTTTAGCTTTTTTAGCTGCCTGCAGTAGTGATAGCATCAGGAAAACACCACCAACCTTCTACAGGTAGCTTTAGGTGAACACTGTGCAGAGCTCGCAAAAAAATAACTTGTAGGTTTAGCTGAACACTGTGAGGTGGACGCACCACACTAACTTGTAGTTTTAGCTGAACACTGTGATCAGGACGCACAGCACTAACTTGTAGTTTTAGCTGAACACTGTGAGCAGGATGCACTGCACTAACTTGTAGCTTTAGATGAACACTGTGCAGAGGTCTCACTACACCAACTTGTAGGTTTAGCTGAACACTGTGAGCAGGATGCACAGCACTAATTTGTATTTTTAGCTGAACACTGTGAGCAGGACGCACAGCACTAACTTGTAGTTTTAGCTGAACACTGTGAGCAGGACGCACTGCACTAACTTGTAGCTTTAGATGAACACTGTGCAGAGGTCTCACTACACCAACTTGTAGGTTTAGCTGAACACTGTGAGCAGGACGCACCGCACTAACTTGTAGGTTTAGCTGAACACTGTGAGGTGGATGCACCACACTAACTTGTAGTTTTAGCTGAACACTGTGAGCAGGACGCACCCCACTAACTTGTAGGTTTAGCTGAACACTGTGAGCAGGACGCACTGCACTAACTGTAAATAGTCTAGCTGCCTGACTGTGGTACTAATAGGATCAAAATAACACCAGTAATTTTATTCAGGTAGCTGTAAATACTGTAACAAGACAAGCCTGCCTGTCAGTAAGAAGATAACAGGAACGGATCTAGCTGAACACTGTGAGCAGGACGCACTGCACTAACTTGTAGCTTTAGATGAACACTGTGCAGAGGTCTCACTACACCAACTTGTAGGTTTAGCTGAACACTGTGTGCAGGACGCACAGCACTAACTTGTAGTTTTAGCTGAACACTGTGAGCAGGACGCACAGCATTAACTTATAGTTTTAGCTAAACACTGTGAGCAGGACGCACTGCACTAACTTGTAGCTTGAGATGAACACTGTGCAGAGGTCTCACTACACCAACTTGTAGTTTTAGCTGAACACTGTGAGCAGGATGCACAGCACTAACTTGTAGTTTTATCTGAACACTGTGAGCAGGACGCACTGCACTAACTTGTAGCTTTAGATGAACACTGTGCAGAGGTCTCACTGCACCAACTTGTAGGTTTAGCTGAACACTGTGAGCAGGATGCACTGCACTAACTGTAAATAGTCTAGTTGCCTGACTGTGGTACTAATAGGATCAAAAGAACACCAGCAATTTTATTCAGGTAGCTGTAAATACTGTAACAAGACAAGCCTGCCTGTCAGTAAGAAGATAACAGGAACGGATCTAGCTGAACACTGTGAGCAGGACGCACTGCACTAACTTGTAGCTTTAGATGAACACTGTGCAGAGGTCTCACTACACTAAATTGTAGGTTTAGCTGAACACTGTGAGCAGGACGCACCTCACTAACTTGTAGGTTTAGCTGAACACTGTGAGCAGGATGCACCCCACTAACTTGTAGTTTTAGCTGAACACTGTGAGCAGGACGCACCGCACTAACTTGTAGGTTTAGCTGAACACTGTGAGGTGGACGCACCACACTAACTTGTAGGTTTAGCTGAACACTGTGAGCAGGACGCACCCCACTAACTTGTAGGTTTAGCTGAACACTGTCAGCAGGACGCACTGCACTAACTGGAAATAGTCTAGCTGCCTGACTGTGGTACTAATAGGATCAAAAGAACACCAGTAATTTTATTCAGGTAGCTGTATATACTGTAACAAGACAAGCCTGCCTGTCAGTAGGAAGATAACAGGAACGGATCCAGCTGAACACTGTGAGCAGGACGCACTGCACTAACTGTAAATAGTCTAGCTGCCTGACTGTGGTACTAATAGGATCAAAAGAACACCAGCAATTTTCTTCAGGTAGCTGTAAATACTGTAACAAGACAAGCCTGCCTGTCAGTAGGAAGATAACAGGAACGGATCTAGCTAAACTGAATACAGTGTATATATATATGTGCAACACCTGGGATGCATATATATACACAATACACTGTAAGTGCAGCTAAACTGACTGACTGTTCTGCCTAATCTATCTAACTCAAATCAAATGTCACTGTCTGTCTCTCTCTCTCTCAATGAACGCCGGAACACACACTACACAGGGCCGCCGTGCAGGCGGCCTTATATAGTGTGGGGCGTGTACTAAATCCCCTAAGCCATAATTGGCCAAAGCCTCCTTGGCCAATTCGGAATTCGGCGAACGGGTGAACAGACGATGTTCGAGTCGAACATGGGTTCGACTCGAACACAAAGCTCATCCCTATTGCTGAAGATGAGCCTTTGCAATGAGAAGGCTTTTCTCATTGGAAGCTGCACATAGTGAGACATTATATGCAGAGAGGCAGTGGAGGGTGTCGGTAGCTAGAATGCAAAGTGTTATAGTACCTAGCAATGTAAATGGCAATACTGGGTAGAGAAATCTCCTTCCGGATGGTTCCCCACTGTCACAGGGCACCATTCCTACCACACAAGGAAGACCAGAAAATTTTTTACTCCCACTGATACCAGAGTATTTCCTACTCTCACCGATCACTGACACCAAGGCATTTATTACTCCCACTGACCACTGACATTGGGGCCTTTTTTTATTCCCACTGACCACTAACACTGGGGAATTTCTTACTCCCACTGATGCTGGAGCATGTTTTTCTCCCACTGATGCTGGAGCATATTTTACTGCTGTTGACCACTGATGCATAGGCATTTTTTACTCCCATGGACCACTGACATAGAGGCATGTTTTACTTCCATTGAACACTGATGCAAAAACATTTATTACTCCCTCTGATCATCAATGCATGGCATTATATTACTGTCACTGACAACAGTTGATCCTCCAAGCAGTGTGACAGACAGTAAACTGAATTTTTGTTTTGAAAGTTTAGGGATCCACCATCTTCTCCACAAAATATATGCAAATAATAAAGAGAAAATATATGCAAGTAGCGTTCAGTAACAATCAATTTTACTTGCTTTAAACTATTCAGTAAATAAGCACTACACATTCCTTTTGTTTCTTAATCCCTCCACCTTCTAAACTCACATGCTTTTTAATTCGTCCTGTGCATTGTATATGTGTTCCTTCGCAAAATTTTCACCACGTCTGTTTTCCTCTAATTACTCTTCATTCTCTCCTATCCTCTCTCATTAAATAAAGCTCCTATAGAGTAGTATTCCAAATAATTATAAGATACAGTATAGTATTCAATTAATTCAAAACATCTGTTTACCGGTTAGGTGATTTACATTAGAAAGGCGAAAAAGAAGCAGAGTATTTTGTATGCTATGAAGTGGGTCCTGTCAAAGAGCCTGCAATATTCCAGCCAAGAACACCCTGATTTGATTTTTGCCTAGGGTTCCAAAGGCTGCATTCACATTACAGAATTTTGAATTGCGGGCAGATTTCCAGCGAATTTGACCGCACTGAGGTGTGAATGACTGGACTCATATTCGAGATGCCATTTATTTGAACTACACCTCAAATCGCGGTGTGGGTCTGCCGCGATTGTCGCATGATAAATTGTGCTGCAATTGCGGCAACCCGCATCGCCGGGCGCACGTCGCCAAAAGTAGCTTCTAAACTATTTTTGGGCGACATGCGTTCCGCGATACGGGTTGCCGAAAATTGCAGCAGACCCGCACTGCTATTGGAGGTGTCATTCAAATGAATGGCATCTCCAATGCAAGTCCCGCATTGTCATTCACACCTCGGCGCTGTCAAATAGCGGGCGGATCTGCGGCAAATCTGCCCATGATTCAAAAAGCTGTAGTGGGAATACCGCCTAACCACCACTGCTCAAAGTATACTTACACATTTTACCATACTTCTTACGCTGTGCTTCAGCAGTGACTTGTCGCCACACTGCCACCCACCACTGCTATCACCACTGTTCCTCTTTAGCCATTGGTCAGCTACTGGTCATACAACTCCTTCAAAATCGCACTGGGTTATGTCATTCACACCACTCAGGTCTGTTCTCGGCACCTTACAAATGCCAAGAATGAGTCAGAGCTGTAGACAGTAAAAGTTGCATGTCTCTACTTATTGTAATTTTTTTTTGTGGGACTTTTGCTCCACTTTAAGGTTTCATTCACACTGGCTTGAAAATTGCTTCTTCTACAGGAGTTTTGTGTTTTGCCTGTAGAAGCAGCTCAATGCTATCCTATGTGTTCATGTACATTAGGACGATTACAGGCATATTTCAGGCTCAACATTTAGAGGCAGGAAAAAAAAAACCTTCTGGTTTGCATTT
This sequence comes from Lithobates clamitans, assembly GCA_037952925.1. Lineage (NCBI taxonomy): Eukaryota > Metazoa > Chordata > Amphibia > Anura > Ranidae > Lithobates > Lithobates clamitans. Next base: position 7,867,477 of record JBBGZY010000031.1, read on the forward strand.
CTGATCGGAGCTTTCTGGCAGAAAAAACACAAAACTCTCCTAAACTCATCTAAACTCTGTACAAAAAATGTTTTATATGAGCATTTATTCTACCAAGAGAAGTAGCATTTTTTTTAACTGTGCATGGAGCCTAACCAATTACTTAAAGTATAGGTAAACTTAACTTATCTTACTTGCTCCCTTTTGGTTTATTAAATATACTATTGAAAGAATGTTGTTGTATCTGTTCAACAAGTGCAAAAGATACCGGTTTATCGAGCTAATAACTTCCTATGCTCTCTGCCTCAGCTGGCTTTTATCAGTTGGTAGTGTCATCATGCCTGCCCAGTTTTCTCAGTGGAATACAGAAAAAACTTCCTGTCCTAGAGTGACAATGCTGCTCCTCCATAGATATCATACAGTAGCTAAGCATTGCCACCCTAGGACAGGAAGTGTGCTACTGGCAGGATCACCAGGTGGAAAGAAAGGAGAAATATTCCATAAAAAATAACTAATGCAACCACAGCATGTAAGGACTGGAAAATTGTTATATATACAATTTAATCTGGGGTTGATATACACTTTAATTAACGCCTAGCATTAATAGTCCACCACTATAGGTGATATGAGGAAGTTTTTTTTTTTTTTACATAGTGCTTATAGCCTGAGTTTAATAAATGGACAGTGCTGTAAATAAATTAAACTTGTAAATGTATTTACCTTGAATTATTGTTAGGTTTTTCAGTGTAAGCGAATGCTCCCAGTCTTTTAACTGAAGATCATTGGTAATCTTATTCAGTGTTTTCACTTCCTCTTTCATTTCTTGTTGCATTGTCATATACTGCTGTTTTACAATGTTGATATCTGATGATGCATTCTGAAAGTATGTATACTGTTGACCAATTTCCTTTAGGAAGAATTGATAAAGGAATTTTAAAAGTTGTTTTTAAAGTTGTGGGTTTTGTTTTTTGTTTTTGTAGTGGTGATACAAGTTTTACCCATTTCTTACCCTTTTTTTCAAAGGGTCAGTAAGTGGGTGAAAATCTTCCCCACAAAGCTTTAATCTACCCCCACATTTAAAAAGATAACACTTTGGCTGAAGTTGTATGTTAGTATAATAAAATAATGTTAAAGTGATTGTAAACCCTCAACTTATAAAAAAAAAATTCAGTTTAAAACGGAAATAAAAGGCAAAACACTTTAGTATTGATATAAAAAACATTATAAATACTTTTTTCCCCCTTTCTTATACAGTGGGGACGGAAAGTATTCAGATCCCCTTAAATTTTTCACTCTTTGTTATATTGCAACCATTTGCTAAAATCATTTAAGTTTATTTTTTTTCCTCATCATTAATGTACACACAGCACCCCATATTGACAGAAAAACACAGAATTGTTGACATTTTTGCAGATTTATTAAAAAAGAAAAACTGAAATATCACATGGTCCTAAGTATTCAGACCCTGTGCTCAGTATTTATTAGAAGTACCCTTTTGATCTAATACAGCCATGAGTCTTTTTGGGAAAGATTCAACAAGTTTTTCACACCTGGATTTGGGGATCCTCTGCCATTCCTCCTTGCAGATCCTCTCCAGTTTTGTCAGGTTGGATGGTAAACGTTAGTGGACAGCTATTTTTAGGTCTCTCCAGAGATGCTCAATTGGGTTTAAGTCAGGGCTCTGGCTGGGCCATTCAAGAACAGTCACTGAGTTGTTGTGAAGCCACTCCTTCGTTATTTTAGCTGTGTGCTTAGGGTCATTGTCTTGTTGGAAGGTAAACCTTCGGCCCAGTCTGAGGTCCTGAATACTCTGGAGAAGGTTTTAGTCCAGGATATCCGTGTACTTGGCCGCATTCATCTTTCCCTCAATTGCAACCAGTCGTCCTGTCCCTGCAGCTGAAAAACACCCCCACAGCATGAATGCTTCACTGTTGGGACTGTATTGGACAGGTGATGAGCAGTGCCTGGTTTTCTCCACACATACCACTTAGAATTAAGGCCAAAAAGTTCTATCTTGGTCTTATCAGACCAAAGAATCTTATTTCTCACCATCTTGGAGTCCTTCGGGTGTTTTTTTAGCAAACTCCATGCGGGTTTTCCTGTGTTTTTCACTGAGGAGAGGCTTCCGTCGGGCCACTCTGCCATAAAGCCCCGACTGGTGGAGGGCTGCAGTGATGGTTGACTTTCTACAACTTTCTCCCATCTCCCAACTGCATCTCTGGAGCTCAGCCACAGTAAACTTTGGGTTCTTCTTTACCTCTCTCACCAAGGCTTTTCTCCCCCTATAGCTCAGTTTGGCTGGACGACCAGCTCTAGGAAAGGTTCTGGTCATCCCAAATGTCTTCCATTTAAGGATTATGGAGGCCACTGTGCTCTTAGAAACCTTAAGTGCAGCAGAAATGTTTTTGTAACCTTGGCCAGATCTGTGCCTTGCCACAATTCTGTCTCTGAGCTCTTCAGGCAGTTCCTTTGACCTCATAATTCTCATTTGCTCTGACATGCACTGTGAGCTGTAAGGTCTTATATAGACAGGTGTGTGGCTTTCCTAATCAAGCCCAATCACTATAATCAAACACAGCTGGACTCAAATAAAGGTGTAGAACCATCTCAAGGATGATCAGAAGAAATGGACAGCACCTGAGTTAAATATATGAGTGTCACAGCAAAGGGTCTGAATACTTAGGAACATGTGATATTTCAGTTTGTCTCTTTTAATAAATCTACAAAAATGTCAACAATTCTGTGTTTTTCTGTCAATATGGGGTGCTGTGTGTACATTAATGAAATAGCAAATGGCTGCAATATAACAAAGAGTGAAAAATTTAAGGGGGTCTGAATACTTTCATCCCCACTGTAAGTGAGTACCTTCCCTCTGTTCTCAGCTGTATAAAAGTTGGTGGGAGGAGAAGCAGCAGTACACTAATCTTCCCAGTAAAGGCCGTGCAGGGGGGGGGGCATGTCAGGACAAGTCTGATCATTGGAGGCGAGCAGGCTGAGTTCTCAGCATAGCTAGAAAACTGATCAGTTTTAACAGGAAAGCTGAGGGACTAGCAGGAATGCCAGGAATTTTACACGAAGGAAGCAATACAAAGTGAGCAGGATATCTTTACATACTGTAGATGGGATTTCTGAACAAATATGGTTACTGAAATGTAGTTCCATGTACTTCCCTTTAGATAATTAGCAAAATAACCTTACAATAAGAAAGGTGAAGCTACACACAATCAATCCATCCAGTAATAGAAGTGTAATAACCGACTTCAGATAGCATCCTCCCATGCCATGGCCCTCTGACTTGTTTCACCCTCCCAAATGCTTAGTCAGGTGAAACGCACCAAAGGGGTGAGGCATGGGAGTAGACTAGCTGAAGTCAGTTTTTATATTTCTATTACCAGGCAGTTTGCGTGCAGTTTCACCCTTTATTACTGTAAGTTTGCGATATGGGGTCAGACCGGCCCTCAGGATGTCTGCACCTCACAGCAGTTGGAGTCACCAGGTGGATACACACAGTCACTTGGCCATGGTGGCACAGTTTCTTATGAGGTCACACTGAGCAAAATAACCTGTCATGAGCCATTCTGTTATAGCTGTAAAGCTACCAGTAGTTAGTCACATTTAACTGGGCATGTTACTTATGCAAAGAGTTTTCTTCAGTTATGTAATGTTAACATTATACTCACTATACATATACTCTACAATGTAACATTCGAAACAAAGGTGCTGCATGGATAAGCAGCAAATTATCCTAAACACTACAGAATAAGTCCTGTAGAATGTGATTAATTACTATCAGCTATACCATTAGCTGGATGAATGGGAACCTTCATAGTCGTCTAGCTGTGCATTCCAGACTATAGGTCCCATATCTATTGTTTATGGGGCCCAGCCATTTCCACAGAAGGCACTGAAGCTGGGAGTAAATAGGGGAGTGTTTCCTAGACAAAGCCATGTCTCCCAAGTTCCCCAATGAAAACAAGCTACATTTTGAAAAAAAAAACAAAAAACGTATAGACTATTGGGAGACTTAGAATACGGCAAAGGTGTATATGCAAAAGAGAACATAAGAATGCCTAAATAGTATTTTTGAAGGTAACTATTCCACAGAAAGCTGGTGTTATATATTAATTTACAAAACACGTGCTATAGTAGTGTAAGCATATATGGCAAAATCCGATATCAATCCAGCTGCCTGAAGGTTATATCAAATGCTATATATTTTCCTAAAAGTATATTTTAAACAGTTGGAATAGAGCATTTCACTGTTTTAGCTTCATACAAGCCTTAATAAGGGAACTATGTTATCCTGAAAGCTTGCTGATTTCATAACATAAGTTAACCAATAAAGGGTGGAACTTTAACTCCAAACTTTCAGCAAGCATTTCATTTTAAACATAGTTTCACCACTTATACCCCTTATTGCAGCTGTCAGGTTGGTGACTAATGGTGAAATCTGACATGGTGGTTCCTCCAGTAGTATACTGTAATAACCTGGAAATACATGCTATAATTTCAAGGACCACTAATCCTAAAATAGAAAGTTCAAATTTGTGTCAGTCTTGCTATTAACATTTACATTTTTTGCAAGTAAATGCATCCATGGATGTTAATAAAGTTGAATTGTAAAAGCACCCATAAATTTTTATAAAATTGGATTTTTGACATTTGCAGATCAATTAAGTCATGTTTAAGCAAATTACGCTATATTTTAAGCACATTAAGGGCTGGTAATTTTCTAATATGGGTGTCTCTGAAAATGTTGCTTTCCACTATATAACATTAATGCTGAAGAACTCAGAGATGTTGAAAGTAAGTGTAATGAGCAAATTTGACCAAAACCTACTTGATTCATCCTCTAGGTATGCCTAGGTGAAAAATGGTTTGCTGCTCATTATTAATATAAATTATATATTCTACCTCTAGTGGTTATATTTACAGTATAGCAGACAGTGAGTATAGTATCCTGGCCAGTTCTTAAAGGCAATGTTCTGAAGCTTTTGGGTAAGGTTGGAGCTTGCACCTAATCCCAACCCTCAGACCCATTCCTACTGGCTCACCACTATGATGAGTAGCCTCTCTGGCCATTATGCATGTACAAAAGGTCGGTAGAGTAAGGCAAGCTTTGCCTGTTAAAACGAGCTGATATTCAGCCCATGAAAGGAAGAGTTGAGAGGCTGTTGAAGTTATGTGTGGGTAGGTGTGCACATTATAATAGTAGCAGCTTTTCATTTAAACAACATAGTCTCTTGAAAGAGGGAACTCATTTTAGGTTTTCCAAAATGAATATTTGAATAATTCCTGAAAATTCACATGTGTATTCTTGATATAATTCTGCTTTCTGTTTTTTTCTTAAACATTTCAAACTAGCCTTCATATGCTCTTACCTCCTTCAGAATGTGAACCTTTTCAGAAAATGTCATGTTTATATAATCCATTTTCATGTCGCTGTCATCCAGTGTAGTGGTTAACTGTCCTAGTGTTTTTTGTATGTCCTGCATGCATTTGTCCTTTTCCTGACTCTGTGATATGCTCTCATTTAATATTTTACTTAGAGATTGCAGTTTTGCTGAGTTCAGTGAAACTTGTGATTTACAGTCAGAGAGGTTTTGTATAAGCTGGCTCAAAATAATGGAGTAATCATGGAGGCTTCCTGTTTCTGATTCTTTGCCGACTTCTCCTTCACGCTTTTCCTCGCAAATGTGTTTGTATTTTTCAAACTGGGAGATCTGACCTTCAAAAGAGATTAGAAAGTAATACATAATTTATAAATTTCACATGTACTTCCAGTCGCAGATGTATTTGTCCAGAAACTGGTTATTAAGAAAGATTCCAAAAAGCCAGTGACAGGAACAAGATAGCTAAATGAACTTTGTTTGAATCAGAGATGAGTTTCAGTTATTATTTTTAGAACAGAGTGGTCTTATATTCATTGCCAATTGACACAGAACTTAAAATGCTGAAAACTACATCTTTGTGTTAAAGGTGATCGTTGGGCAAAAATGTATTACAGAAAATACCTCCTTTATCTGTGCATTATGAAGGTACCGTATATACTCGAGTATAAGTCGAGATTTTCAGCCCTTTTTTTTGGGCTGAAAGTGCCCCCCTTAACTTATACTCAAGTCACCGCCGCCTGCCTACATGATCAGCGTGTCATGCAGGCAGACGGCAGCCAGCGTGTGATATTACCATTCGGCGGCCATTCACTGTTCAAAAGCCGCGCCTCCTCCTCGTCTGTGATGGGCAGAAAGCTCCATTTGCCAGCAGTTAGTGCACAGCCTATCATGGACATTCTCTCATTCTCGTCCGTGGTATGAGGATGAGAGAATGTCCGTGATAGGCTGTGCACTGACTGCTGGGAAATGGAGTTTTCTGCCTATCACAGACGAGGAGGAGGCACAGCTTTTGAACAGTAGAATGGCCTAATTGTATTATGACGCACTGATCGGTGCAGAGCGGCACACGGAGGATGGAGATCGCCACACAGAGGCATGCACAGGACACAGGTAGGATGCACACATACACAGGGACACATGCACAGGACACAGGTAGGTGACACATGCACAGGGCACATGCACACATACACAGGGACACATGCACAGGACACATGTAGGTGAAACATGCACAGGGACACATGCATAGGACACATGCTCACATACACAGGGACACATGCACAGGACACATGCACACATACACAGGGACACATGCACAGGACACATGCATACATACACAGAGACACATGCACAGGACACAGGGAGGTATATATACCTGCAGATGGGCATTGTTGACCCTCTTTTTCCACTTACAGTAGCTGCTGCATTTCTCACCCTCGTCTTATACTTGGGTCAATACATTTTTCCCAGTTTTTTGTGGTAAATTAGGGCCTCGATTTATACTCGGATCGACTTATACTCGAGTATATACGGTAGTCTGTGGGCTGGCTTTTAGGAGACATAAACCTTCCTTCTACTTATAAAGCATTGCACAGCAAGCTGGGCAAGGAGAACTGAGGTAAACCCTGTCAACGCTGTCAAAATCTACAACCTGGATTTTTCTAAAGAACTACAGGGTGGTAATTTGAATGGTCATCCTACACATAGGTAGATAACAGAGCTGACTGGTCTGGTCAATGTGGGCTGGCCACTATAAGAATATAAAAAGTTATTAAGAAGTTCCGCTTCAAAATGGACACTGGACATTAAAATATTTACTGTTTTTTATTTATATTTGTAGCAATCAGTAAATATGCTTTAAAACAAGCCTCACTGTAGCTGTGGAGTAGAGAAATGAATCCACAAAGTTCACAGCAAAAGCTCTGTAGTCCTCCTTTCAACAGCTAGGTTCACAAGCTCTACCAATAACTAATGGGGATGAGCTTTGGGTTCTGGTTGTATATGAATTTGTCCCAAACTCAGCCTGTTCTGCCAACATGCACACAAACTGGCCAAACCTCCTGCTGGAGCAGCTGGAACTCTGGCATATAGAGGTGGTATTTCCCCTTGTTACTAATTGAAAAAAAAATAGGCAGTAAATTAAAACATCCCTGCCATGAAAAAAGCTCTTTATTAGAAACAATAATAAAAAATAAACAATGTCCCCAGATCAGTGACACCATTCTGCGATTTAGATGCACATCAGTCATGATGGTTGATGCCTGATGATGTAGATCTGACACAGGAGTAACAGCGGGTTAACATTTTGCAATGTGCTGGGTCTTTCATGTTGGCGCCATGTACTGTACTTTGTTATGATTGATGTGACTCTACTTCAATAGAAAAAATGATTGATAGCTGATTTACACCTGGTAAATTAAGGACTCTTTTGCGGCACCCCGCTTCACATAGAAGCTAGGATGCCGATATAGCAATCCATACACCACAATTAACAGCCCCAGAGTGAGTATCCATTATAAATCTAGCAATGGTATTGCCTGAAATGGCAAGCATTCATTGGTCAGCATGACCATGTGACCACGATGTCCAGTGAGGAACACTCAAATTTAGATACCAAATACATAAAGCCTTAAAAGTGTGTAGTTCAATGAAATGGCAAAAAACTACAGTCCATAAAACTGTCCATGGGCATTTAGAGTTAACAGTAAATGATGTCCCTAGAATTAATGTTCTCACTATAATGTGTGCAAATGGATTTGACATTTTTTGGGGGCTCAAGTGATGTCAGGAACCGACATGGGTCTTTTTCTTTCAGCGAGGCGGCTTGCAGCAGGAATCGTGATTGACATGGATTAGATGTTTACCAGTGGATTACATTGTGAGACTGTTTCTGCTTTTATTTTCCTAAATGGCTTGTTTTTCTTTATACTTTATAATTTGTTAGTGAATAAGTAGGGGCACTATGTACCCCTTACGCTGGCCATACACCAGTAGAACATTCGTATGGAAATTCTGACTTGACAAATGTCATTTGATAGTACTTAAACATTTAATTTGCTTTTAACATTCGATTTTGAAATCTTTAATCATTAAAATAGATATGGGTCTGGTGTCAGGATGCCCCCTATTGTGCTAAAGGTTGCTTCCAAATTCCTACAAGCTCTCACCTGCAGATCACCACAAACGCCTGGCTAGGGTTGTGTGAAAGAGATCCATGTCCTCATCAACATGGCATCCTTGTCCTCATCAATAAGGGCATCATGCTTTGCCGGGGGGGAGAACTCCATGCCAAACTTTTTTGGGGGGGTCCTCGATTAACATTTATATAAGGTCCTTAGCTAGAATATGCTTCTGCTATAGATGAAGAATGCCTGGCTACTCTGTTTACAAATAGGACCTAGCAAGCCTTTTAAACACACTTTTATCATTATCTTCACATATATGGTCAGGGCATCTTCGAGGCTTTATTGTTTTTGAAGGAATTTAGTATTGTAAAGTTTAACTTTAAGTATTACTAAAATTTGTGCTCCACACCAAATGGATTTTTTTTACATGTCCCCCAAGGCAGTCCCATGCTGTTTGTTAGACAATGGTGGCAACATGGTGTTGATTTACATAACCAATCACATGCAAAGCAAATAAGAGAAATTAATTTTTACCTGCACATGATTGGATGATGGAAGTCAGCAGAGCTTTCCCTCATTTACTAAGCTCTGAAGCAACTGCCTGTGCAGAGTACACAGTCTATTTGTCTTTAAAGGAATTGTAAAACCTCCTGTGCTGCAGCTGCCCCCCAGAGTCCCCCTTTTTCTTACCTTAACCCGATCGATCCAGCATCGGGTCCTCATTGGATAGATTGAATTCAGCAGGAGCCATTGGCTCCCACAGCTGTCCATCAAATCCAGTGACACAGAAGTCAGGGGCAGGGCTGATTCCTGCTTTCTGTGTCAATGGACACAGCAGCAGGACTCGGGAGCGCACCCACACGAGTGCCCCCATGGAAAATGTCTCTCTGTAGGGGCACTTGATGAGGAGGAGGAGCAAGGAGGGCCACCGGGGAACCCCAGAAGAGGATTGGGGCCGCTCTGTGCAAAACCCCTGCACAGAGCAGGTAAGTATGACATGTTTGTTATTTAAAAAAAAACCAAAAAAAAAAAAACCTTTACAATCACTTTAATAAATCAACATAACACATGACAGGACAAATGGGGCACTTCACAGTACAGGTGAATGGGATCTGGTGACTTTATTACCACAAGAATCACTTCCACAAGAAAGCTGACAGCTCGACGTGAGAAGGCGAAAGGGTTTAATTGACCTGTGCCCAAATGGTGTACACTAAAGTATTTACATATTTTAAAGATGCAGTAAAGCAGCTTCAAACAAGCCCTAATCTACCTCTGTGTCTATAAAGCATTGTGGTGAAATTAATTTTCAAGGTTGAAAATGCAGGCAGTGGGTTTTTCTATGAGAACAGTATTCTGGCAAGGTGAAATATGAATTACCTCACTTGGATAAAAATTTGTGTTATCACACTTGGGACAGACAATTTAGAGACGGGGATGGAGAAAATGGAAAATTAATCAGTTTCAGTGTGTTGGATTCTGATGATAAAGAGCAAAAGTGGTGTAGGATTTACTGAGGAGGATAGGAATGACAAAATGGTTACAATGGATTTACTAAGGAGGATAGGAATGACAAGTGAAAAAAATGAATAAGAAGTTGTGAAAAAGTCTCTGACAAGCTGTTAATGTGTTCAGCAATAAAGAAGTTCATGAGTACTAGAAAGATAGTTTGCTCAAGTGGAAATCCTCTACACAGCTCAGTCCCTGTGTGCAGGCAGCAGGTGCTACAGCTAAGCTTGCCAAAAGAGTGTTTGCCTTATAGTGCAACATTTACTGCCTGCCTTTGAAACAGGGTGAAATGGCATAGGGTGAGCTGGAAGCAATGTGTCTGTAATTAACATGAAATAATATATTTGCCCAGTCAAAAGGATTCTATCTTTTTAAATATACATGTTCTTTGTCAGGATTGTCCAGAATCTTGCCTTAAAGTGTTTCATATGTATGACTATAATCTGGGTTATTTATGTCTTTATTTTCACTATTTATATTATGACCTTGGTCATTACCATAGCATCACCCTAGGCATTGGCAAATATTACCTGCACACACATCTTAAAGTAGAATTCCAGATAAAACCTAAATAGTCTTAAAAAAATGCTTTTTCCCCCCTCCCAACAACTATACTAACTAGCCTGTGTAGAAAAGGGTGTACTGTATATACTTACCTATTTTCAGCCCACCCCAGTCCAGTCACATGATCCCAAGTGTCAGACAGTGGTGGCTTCAGGGAAGAGGAGAGAGTGCCCAACAATGGCTGTGAAAGCTGGGACCAATAAAATCACTCATAGGCTCCAATGGTGCAATCATTGTAGTCGGTCCCTTCTCTTTCCTACAACCACCACTGGCTGACAGAGGGGGGCCAAATCACGTGACTACAAAGGCGCATTCACAAAATAGCTGGAATTCTACTTTAAAGTGGGGTTCCACCCAAAAAAAAAACGACATTAAAAATCCTAAAAAGAATACAAAAAAAATTTGGATATTTTTTTTTTTACTTCCCTTTAAATGCCTGCTGCTAGGTGGTCCCTCGTAGTCTGCCTCTTCCAGTGCCTGGGCTGGTGACATCACTTCCCCCTCGGCACAAGAAGGGCTCAGCTCTGCTCCCTCCCTCCTGTCAATCATCTGGGACCCATTACAGGTCCCAGGTGACTGAGCGGCCAATCCCGGCACGCGGTGCCGCTCGCGCATGCGCAGTGGGTGCCAGGCTGTGAAGCCACAGCCCGGCGCCCACAGTTGCAATGCCGGCGCTGCTGAATGGAGGGGAAGACGAGCGGGGCTTCGATCCCCCGCATTGCTGGACCCTGGGACAGGTAAGTGTCCAATTAAACGTCAGCAGCTGCAGTATTTGTAGCTGCTGACTTTTAATTTTTCTTTTTTTTTGACTGGACCTCGGGGGAAACTCCTCTTTAAGCTTCAATTGGGATAACCAACAAGGAATAATGTTTATTTCTGCAGTTATGTCTGCACTGTACCTTTTAGCCTGAGAGTAGCTACTAGAAGACCAAATACAATGATATAAAGTAAAACAATGGCAGCAATCACACACTTCAGTTTCCTTTCATTTTTTGGTGTAGTAATACCTGAAATTAAAAAAGAGCGTAGAGTCAAATGATTTAAATATATATCCATCCTTATACACATGTAACAAGAGAGGGTTGGAAGTCAATCTGGGCACCGAAGAACAATTAATATTTTCACCTTTTCAGTCAAATTTGAGAAAACACCACTATTTGTTTGTTATGTATCTCCATTCAAAAAGCAAACCTAAAAATAATTAAAAAAATATTTCTTACCTTTTAGATGTTTCTCAGGAGAATGCCTCTGAGCAGACTGCAAGTTACTCTAAAGATAGTTCCCATATTAACATACAATCCCAAAAGCCCAGCTTCAGGATGGAGTAGACCGGGTTAATGTGGAATGTGAAATGTTGTCTCTATTGACTGCTTGTATGGTATGAAAACTCTAATAAACATATTTTCACAAAAAAAAAAAAAAGAAAAGCCCAGCTTTTAGAACTATAACCCTTTGTTAGGACAGATAGTTCAGATCTAGTTTAACCACTTGCCACCCACGCTATAGCCAAAAGAAGGGAGACTCGGCTGATCAGAGATCGGGTAAAGGGCCAGTCATAGCAGGCTTTTGATCAGCTGACAGCTGATCACGGAAATAACTGCTGTCAGCGTTAAGGTAAAAGAAGCCGCAGCTCCTTTATAAGGGACATCTGTCTCCTTAGCACCCAAATGTGCCACATTTCAGTGCCCACTAGTGCCACATATCAGTGCCCACCAGTGTCACCTATCAGTGCCCACCAGTGCCACCTATCAGTGCCCATTAGTGCTGCCAATCAGTGCCTCATCATCAGTGCTGCCTATCATTGATGCCTAATAGCACCCATCAGTGCCACCTATCAGTGCCGTCTATCAATGCCCATCAGTACAGCCTCATCAGTGTCTCCTGAACAATGCCCACCAGTGCCACCTCATCAGTGCCCATCAGTACCACCTATCAATGCCCATCAGTGCAGCCTATCAGTGCACATCAGTGCAGCCTTATCAGTGCCCATCAGTGAAGGAGACAAATTACCTGTTTGCAAAATGTTATAACAAAATATGAAAAACCTTTTGTTTTTCAAAATTTTCCGTTTTTTTTTTTGGTTTTTTAGCAAAAAATAAAAAAAAAACAGTAGTAATTAAATACTACCAAACAAAAGCTCTATTTGTGTGAAAAAAAATGATAAAAAATTCATATGGGTACAGTGTAGCATGACCTCGCAATTGTCATTCAAAGTGTGAGAGCGCTGTAAGCTGAAAAATGGCCTGGACAGGAAGGGAGTATAAGTGTCCAGTAAGCAAGTGGTTAAAATTCATAATGAGATCTCCCAGAACAGTACAGAATTATTTACGGTAAACACTAAGGGGTAGATTTACCAAAGGTGTATAGACTGTGCACTCTGCAAGTGCAGTTGCTCCAGAGCTTAATAAATAAGGTAAAGCTTCACTTTTCAAAGAATACCCAATCAAGTACAAGGAAAATTAAAAAGTCAGAAGAGCTTCTGCTCATTTATAAAGCTCTGGAGCAACTGCTCTTCCAAAGTGCACACACTATTTGCCTTTAGTAGATCAACCCCTAACTTTATAGCCCCTCTTAAACATTGCATGTAATAAGGAGAGCTAAGCAGGATTTTCAGTTTTAGAGTTTTCAGAAAAGGGCAGGTAAAAAGGTAGGCACCAATTTCTAAATATTGTGTTTACTCTGTTCTATTTGAATTGGAACATGTAGCAAATATAAAGTAGTTGTTATCCCAATTTGGCTGTAAAAGTGGAAATATACTTTAGCTGTCCAATTTCAATATGATCCCTCAAGATTCAGCAGACATTAGAAAAATTCTGCCAGAGAGATAAAAAGCAAACATATTCTACTTTGAAATTCTTTTTTAAATATTTGGAAAAAAAAAATTGCATTTAACTCATTAAATTAGTTAAGAAACTCAAGAAGACTATATTTACCTGATGGAAGAAGGGACTTCTGTGACACATTATCCAACTGATCCTCAATTGGGTCAAGGCAAGTAACGCCTTCATTATTTTCATATGTTTTTGACCACCTTGCCATATAGATCACTGTAAAATATAACACAATTTACAAGTATTGTGCGGTTGCATATTCCCGAAGTATAATGCTATCTTCCTTAAAACCACTTAAGGACCAGCCTCGTTTTGGATTTTAGGTGTTTACATGTTTAAAACAGGTTTTTTTGCTAGAAAATTACTTAGAACCACCAAACATTATATATTGTTTTTTTTCTAACACCCTAGAGAATAAAATGGTGGTCAATGCAATACTTTTTTTTGCACCGTATTTGCGCAGTGGTCTTATAAGCACACGTTTTTTGGAAAAAATTCACTTTTTTGAATAAAAAAATTAGACAACAGTAAAGTTAGCCCAATTTTTTTTATATTGTGAAATATAATGTTACGCCGAGTAAATTGATACCCAACATGTCACGCTTCCAAATTGCGCCCGCTCGTGGAATGGCGAAAAAATGACAAAAAAAATGTGCCTTTAAGACAAATAGGCGGAGCTGACATTATGACGTTGCTTCCGCCCTCCTATGTTATGGAGACAGGTGGGGGCCATCTTAGCCTTACTCGTCTCCATACCTCGGAAGTGAGAGGACCCGATCGCCTCCACCGCTGCCGACGGCTCCGGTAAGCGGAGGGTGCGGGAGAGTGGCGGGAGGGGGGTGGCACCTCTCCCGCTGCTGATAACGGTGATCTCGCGGTGAACCCACCGCAGAGACCACCATTATCGTACACAGAACTGCCGGCCCTAAAGATGGATACCTCGGTTGTAGCAGCAGCTGCTGCCGTTACCGAGCTATCCATCTTCAAAGTAATGACGTATATATACAGTGGCCGGTCGGTAAGTGGTGCCGACCATACAACTTACATATATGGTGGCAAGGCGGCTCTGCTGTGCCATTTCTTGTACCTAGTATGTGATCCGCACTCCGGCCCGGCGGTGCTGTGTTTCGCTCCAGCACTGATCAGTCTTCAGGTCCAGGCCAAAAATCATTGATTGGTTCTGATGAATCACAGATCAGCATTTGCCAGTGTTTACTGGCTGATAACTGTATTAGTGTCATGAGTGATACTAGATAGCGTTAGCATCAATCCCAGATAGTGTCAGTTTGCCTGCCACATATTCCCTAATAAATTTTAACCCCCTGATCACCCCCTAATTAACCCTTTCAATGCCTTGTCACAGTATCATTACTACAGTGTACAGATTTTTTTTTCTGATCACTGTATTAGTGTCTTAGCGTTAGCATCAGTTAGCATCAATCCCAGATAGCATCAGATTGTCCGCCACATATTCATTATCCTATTTAACCCTTTAATTGCCAGTAACACTCTCACACACACACACACACACTATAAAACTCCATTAGTAGTACAGTGTCTAAATAGATCAGAACTATACTAGCGTCCCCAATAGTATAGTGTTCCAAAAAATGCAGCCTTAGCACGATCAGCCCTGGCACCTGCCAGCACTTGCATTTAGCCCCCCCCCCCCAACAAAGGCAGTGTCAGTAGATCACTGTCACTTCTGGTACACAGTACACAAAACTGCTACGTGAGCAAGATAAGGCCTGATCTCTGCTAGCATTAGCAGGTCAATTTTTTTTGTAGCAGTTCAAACAGTCCCTGACAGCCAAGTGCTCTTTTACTCGTGAGTTGCACTAGGTACCTGCAAATTTAGTGGCCAAAATGTCCATCCAAAGGTACACTAGTGAAGAGGCCTACAGGATTCTAAGCATGTCATATGAGAGTTATGGGGAATCCTCACATACAGAATCAGGCTGAGAATACGAACCTGTATAGAGCAGCGGCACCCTGACAGATAGCCCAGATGATGGAGTAGAGGTTCCTGCTAAGGTCAAGTGTACCCAACCCCATACCCAGATTGCAGAGGGGGTACAATTGCCTGATGAATCTCATATGCAGCAGAGTGCCAGTACTAGTGTCGCTCTACCTTTTGGTGAACTGGTGACCACCAGTGGGCTAGTACATCCTGGTCTTAGATACACCAGCACTACAGTAACACATGGTGATGTGGCAAGTCCCATAAGTGCAGTCCCAACTTGTGTGGTGGCTAGCACAAATAGCGTCGCACAGCCACCAAGAATTTGAGCACAGGCCTATAGAGCCCATAGTGTCCTTCCTGATGCACTTGCAAATACTGATTGACAGCCCCCAGATTCTGCAGCAAACGTACTTCCTCCATTCCAGGCCAACCCGGAATTCGGGTAGGAACAGCAAATTTAACTCCCCTTGGTTTTTTGGGGCTGTTTTTTACAGAAGATCTGTATCGATCTTTAGTAGACCAAAGCAATGTATATGCCAATCACTTTATCACCACCAACCCAAATTAATTCCTTGCCAGATCATTCGAATGGAAATGAATCACAGTTTCTGAATGTATTTTTTTTTGGGCTTAACCTTCAACATGGGCATTGCTAAAAAGAATGAGTTGTGATCATATTGGTCCACAGACCCAATTCATTATATGCACATGTTCTCTGCTGCGATGACCAGACATAGATACAAGAATATGATGCAATTTATGCATTTCAACAACAATGAACTCTATCATCCTCAAGGTGACCCTGGATATGATCGGCTCCACAAAATTTAGCCCCTCATTAATCTCTTTAACCAGAACTTTGCAGACTTGTATATGCCCCAACAAAATGTCTGCGTAGATGAGTCCCTCATTAATTTTTCTGGCTGCCTTGCTTTCAAACAGTTTTTCCCCAGCAAGCGTGCCAGATATGGGGTCAAAATGTATAAGCTCTGTGAGAGGGCAACAGGCTATACATGTACTTTCCAGATTTACGAGGGGAAAGATAGTCAGACAGATGCCCAGACTACATAGGGAGCAGTGGCAAGATTGTTTGGGACTTGGTGTCGCCCTTATTCCAAAAGGAGTACCACTTGCACATTGTAAATTTCTTTATAAGTGTGCCACTTTTTAGACACCTTTTTGAATTTGGAATTGGCTCATGTGGCACCATGCAACCTAATTGCTGGGGCTTCCCCCAACGGCTTGTGAATACCTGACTTAAATGGGGGGAGAAAGCCTGCTTGAGAAATTATGAATTGCTTGCAGCGAAGTAGAAGGTCAAACAGGATGTTTTTGTCCTGCCTTCCATTCACGCAGATACCACAGTCCAAATTACAATGGCGACTGGTGTTGTTGATAAGCCCCTCTGTGTCCTCGACTACAACCTTAACATAGGTGGGTGGACTTCAACAATCAGATAATGACACTGTACTTAATTTCCCATAAAGCCAGGCGCTGGTGCAAGAAAGTGACTATATATTTATTTCAATTGGCCATGTTCAACACTTTTGTACTATAGAAAGCGTTGGGAAGAAGTGCATTCTTCCTAAAATTTCAGAAAGAGAAAATCACAGCCCATTTGTTTCCAGAAGGTGCTGTGGCCCAATCTCCCAATCCAGATGCAGTGAGCTTGCTGCATGAGAGGCATTTTCCAGATGTCCTCCCTGGTACCCCTACTCAAAGAGCACCCCAAAAAAATGTTGTGTTTGTAGTAAATGCAGATTTAGGCATGAAATCCACTATTTCTGTCCCTCCTGTCCTGACCAACCTGGTCTCTGCCTCAAGGACTGTTTCTGTTGCTATCACACACTAGTAGAGTATTAGTATAGGGTACAGCATGGCACTGTCCAAGGCAAACATTCATACAGAGTCTCGAAAGATGTTAGATAGTCAGGAAAATGGCTAGCACATTTTAAGAGACCCTAGCCTGGAAAGTTTACAGTTTTTACAGTTACAGGAAAGTTACAAAAAAGTAAAAAAAATAAAAATAAAAATGTAAAAAGTAAAAAAAAAAAAACAAATAAAAAAATAGTTGTTGTTTTATTAAATTAATGTGCTGTGTTTTATTGTTAACCATTTTTTAACCATAACCATATTTATGATAGCAAAAACTACAAAATATTGTGTTTTTTTAAAACTGTCACTCTTTTTTTGTTTATAGCGCAAAAAAATAAAAACCGCAGAGGTGATCAAATACCACCAAAAGAAAGCTCTATTTGTGGGAAAAAAAAGGACATCAATTTTGTTTGGGTGCAACGTTGCACGACCACGCAATTGTCAGTTAAAGCGACACAGTGCCAAATCACAAAAAATGACCTGGTCAGTTCAAACACCTCCCAAAATGACCCCTTTTGGAAAGTAGACACCCTAAGGTATTTGCTGAGAGGCATGTTGAGCCCATGGAATATTTTATTTTTTTGCCACAAGTTTCTGGAAAATGACAAAAAATCGTATTTATATTTTTACAGAAAGTTGTCACTTAAATTATATATTGCTCACACATGCCATGGGTATATGTGGAATTACACCCCAAAATACAACTTGCTGCTTCTCTTGAGTATGAGGATACCACACATGAGAGACTTTTTGGCAGTCAAGCCGTGTACAGGACTCCAAAATCCAATAAGCACCTTCAGGCTTTTAAACAGCGTTATTTCCTCATTACACTTCCTGGCTACTTATCACAGGTTCAGAGGCCCTGAAATGCCAGGATAGTACAACCTCCCAAATGACCACTTTTTGGAAAGTAGACACCCTAAGGTATTTGCTAAGAGGCATGGTGAGTATTTTGCAGATCTCATTTGTTGCCACAATTGTTTGGAAAATAAAAAAAAAAAACTAAAATGTATTTTTTCTTTTCTTTTTTCAATTTTTAAAACCTTGTGACAAAAAATGAGACCTGCAAAATACTCACCATGCCTCTTATTAAATTCCTTGGGGTGTCTACTTTCTGAAAAGGGGTCATGTGGGTGAGTTTTGTGCTATCTTGGCATTTCAAGGGCTTCAAAAACTGTGATAGGTAGTGAGGAAGTGAAATGAGTAATGTATGCCCTTTTAAAGCCTGAAGGCTGTGATTGGTTTTCAGCACCTGTACGCAGCTAAGCTCCCAAAAAGTCTCACACATATAGTATTCCCATACTCAAGAGAAGTAGCAGAATGTATTTTAGGTTGTAATTTTACATATACTTATGGCATGAGTAAGCAATATATCATTTAAGTGACAACTTAAATACATTTTTGTCATTTTTCCAGAAACTTGTAGTAAAAAATAAAATATTCAATGGGCTCAACATGCCTTTCAGCAAATTCCTTGGGGTGTCTACTTTCCAAAAAGGGGTCATTTAGGGGGGTTTGTACTGCCCTGGCATTTTAGCACCTCAAGAAATGTAAGTAAAGAAAGTAAAAGTTTGGGGCGTGGCCTGGAAAGCAATAGAGTAGGTCGCAGGCTGTGTGAGCTCCGCTGACCCATACTCCGATTCTCATATCCTGCAGCCATGCTAGCCATCAGACACTATACCAAAATTCTGGGGATAGATCCTGACTCCTTTGCTAATTTTGGAGCCTGCTGAACTGCCAAAACACTGCCTGAGACTTTCGGACTGGCACGGGCCCAAGGAAAGACCGCGGCTTCGGCCTAGTATCCGGAGCGGCGGCCATATTGCTCCACCCGGCGGAGGCCTGGGCTTGTTTTTCGGGCCCCGCAGACTGCCAGAAGGTGCCCCCTCTCCTGGAACCACCTCCGGACTGCCTGTGGCCGCTGCCACAGTAAATTCAAGGCAGAAATTTCCCTCAGGAAAGCCTGTGACGCCGGCCTGTTATCCGGAGTGGCGGCCATCTTGCTACACCTGGTGGAGGCCCGGGCTTGGATTTTGGGACCCACTGTTTGCCAGAGG
Source organism: Lithobates clamitans (assembly GCA_037952925.1). Taxonomy (NCBI): domain Eukaryota; kingdom Metazoa; phylum Chordata; class Amphibia; order Anura; family Ranidae; genus Lithobates; species Lithobates clamitans. The sequence continues at coordinate 7,886,770 of JBBGZY010000031.1, forward strand.
ATACCCCCTCTCCTGGAACCACCTCCGGACTGCCTATTACCACTGTCACTGCAATCTAAGGCCGAAATATACATTAGGACAGCCTGTGGAGCCGACCTGTTATCCGGCGGCCATCTTGCTCTACTCGGTGGTTCCCTAAGGAGTTCTCCTGACCCTTCTGCATACCCCCTGTCCATCTTGCTGCACCTGGAGAGGGCCGGGTGTAGATAGCTTGGAGCAGCAAGGGAATATGTCTCCGCCAAAAAGGGCTTCTGAGGCGGTGGATAAGCTGGCGAAATACCGCCACCAGGACCAAGACCCGCAGGCCAAAGATGGAGATGGCACGTGCTCGGCGACGGTTCATCAGAGTGCGGCCACTACCAAGGTCCTAGATGCTATAGCAACGCTGCAGGGAACACTCACTGCCAAAATAGATGAGGTCAAAATTGACATCTGAGAATGAAACCGGCGCTGCCCTCCTATATTGATATTAAATAACGGGTAAAGGTGTCATAAAATACAGACTGACTCCAAGCGGCTCCAATGTGTCAAAACTGCACCAATGTCAAAAGATAATACGGTCTAAACCAGGGAGAGCCATATATTTGGAAATAACCAAAAAATTCAAAAACACCAGTGTTTTAGAAACAGCTGAATGAAGTGTGTCCCATCAACGGAAAAATGTCATCCAAGTTAAAATATATAATGAATGGTGAATGAATAGTGGAAAAATATATTGTGGTGAACTGTGCGCAGAAGAACAGTGTAAAAAAAGGAGAAAATTAAAAACTTGACCCCAGAGTTCAAAAGTATTGGGACAAGATGGCGCCAAATAAAAAAATGATAAGATAGACACATTGGAGCCGCTTGGAGTCAGTCTGTATTTTATGACACCTTTACCCGTTATTTAATATCAATATAGGAGGGCAGCGCCGGTTTCATTCTCAACCTTGCCCATCTATTATGTAATTAGACCCCTAGGGGTACTAATTGGAGATAGGCAGCAGCTCTCACACTGTCCTAAGCGCGGATTCACTGATTTATATTTTTACAAAATTGACATCTCCCTACTACGGCAAGATTTATCCAAGGTAAAAGATAGGGTAGCCAAAGCCGAGGCACGCATTGGAGTGGCAGAAGACATCCTACACCCCCTGAGCCACACTATGGAGGACCTACAGCACCAGATTCATCAATTACACGCACACCAAGATGATATGGAGAATCGTTTAAGGCGCTGTAATCTCCGGTTCATCGGTCTACCGGAAAAGGCGGAAGGTACCAACCCTGCAGAATACCTGGAATCTCTGCTGATTCAACACTTTGGAAGAGAAGCCTTTTCGGTCATGTTCGCAGTGGAACCTGCGCATCGCATCCCGGCTAAACCTCCACCGGTGGGAGCCCCCCCCAGGACCTTCATTGCCAAGTTCCTTAACTTCAAGGACAGAGATAAAATCCTGCGGCTGACCAGAGAGAAAGGTAATATCACCCTGGGTAACGGTCATGTTGTGGTGTTCCCGGATTTTTCTAATGAAGTCGAAAAGAAGCGGGCACAGTTCCAAGATGTAAAGAGGCGGCTCAGGGTAGCACACCTTAAATACACCATGTTGTTTCCGGCCAGACTGAGAGTGGAGAAGGATGGCAAAGTCCTATTTTTTGAAGAGCCGAGGGCTGCCACACAGTGGTTGGACCAACGCGGAAGCCCGGACGGATAACCGAACACATTATCGCTTTGGTGGAAACGCATGTCACAGGCCACTTACAGGCGGCCCTAAAGCGCCCTTGGGTGGGGTGGGCTTACCACAGCACTCACACAAATATGTCTAGAGGGATAGCGGTGCTGGTGGCAAAATCTACCCCCTTTGAGCTGATATCCATGGTGTCGGATCAGCAGGGCAGGTACCTCTTTCTACATGCACTTGTGGGGGGAGACCCCTTGTTGATATTGGCTAGTTATATCCCCCCTCCGTACAGGTCGGACGTGGTTGCGGAAGGTCTTGCCTTTATATCACTGTACCCATCCGTACCCATTTTAATCACACAATGACTCCATCCTTGGACAGACCAGCACAGGTTGAACCTAGACAGGGCGAACCATTGCACACTAGACTATACCGTACACTGACCGAATTTGCCCTTATAGATGTCTGGAGATACGCAAATCCCACTACTAGAGCATATACCTGCCGATTGGTTAGTCATAATACTATGTCCAGGATAGACTATATACTTGTCTTAAAGGACCTTCTGCCTAAGGTAACGGGCTCAGGATTTGCTCCCCGAATCCTGACCACTCTCTGTGTTGGATGACGGCATCTTTGCGGATAGCCTCTCCTGTCAGGCGATGGTGACTAAACCCTCACTGGCTATCCCTTCTTTCGAACCATGACTCCATTGCCAGGGAATTACTCTTTTTTTTGGAAAGGACACAAGGGCCTTCTGCACTTAGCATACACTGGGACGATTTTAAAAACCATGCTCGTAGAATTTTCTCCTCCAGCATAAACAGGCTAAAAAGAGAGTCTAACACTATACTTCAAATCACTTCTGACAAACCGCGGGAATTAGAAGTATACAGCTCTAACCCATCCCTTGAAAACCTAGAAAGAGTGAAACTACAGACACGTCTAGTCACGCAACTACACCTAGAGAAGGCAAAACAGCGTGTGTTTTCAGAGGGTATATGAACAGAGAGAAAGGGCTGGGAGACTGTTGGCATACCTGGCCCATATAGACGATAAGCCCCCAATTGTGGTATCGCTAGCTGACCCAGAAGGATGTAATATAACGGATCCGGGGCGGGTGGCGGCTCAATTTAGACAATTTTACTGTAACCTATACAAATCCCAGAGTACATATACACAAAGAGAAATACGTTTGTATTTATCTTCCATACAGTTCCCCCAGTTGAACCGAGAACAGGTTGAGCTGCTGGATGCACCTATCACAGAACATGACATCACAGAAGCAATTGCACAGCTAGCCAAATCTAAGGCTCCAGGGATGGATAGTCTACCTCTGGAATTTTATGTAACATACTCAGATATTTTGATTCCTAAGCTGAAAGCCCTATACAAGTCTATTTTCCATCTTAATTTACTCCCCGAATCTATGCAGGAAGCCCAAATCATAGTTCTCCCTAAACCGGGAAAAGATCCACATTTTCCTGAGTCCTACAGGCCTATTTCACTCCTGCAGGTAGATATTAAAATCTTAGCTAAAATTCTGGCCTCCAGGTTAAACACTGCTATCCTGACTTTAATTCATACGGATCAAACGGGCTTTATGTCGGGGAAAAACACAGCTATGAATATCAGACGACTTTATATGAATATTCAAGCCCGACACGATAACTCAGGAACAAGGGTGGTGGTGGCGTTAGATACCGCTAAGGCCTTTGATTCTGTAGAATGGCCATATTTGTGGGAATGTTTGCGCAATTACGGTTTTGGGGCACGCTTCATTAAATGGGTACAGCTCCTATATCAAACACCCAGGGCCAGAATATATGTGAATTGATGGCTCTCGGAGGAGTTCCCACTTGAGAGGGGCACCCGACAGGGGTGTCCCCTGTCTCCTTTACTATACGCGCTGGCAGCTGAACTACTGGCGATTGCCATTAGGGCACACCCTGATATTCAGGGACTACGCCAGTCAATAAAATAGGAATGTATGCTGACGACACCATATTATACCTTGCGGACCAGGGACCCTCAGTCCCAGCAGCGTTACAACTTATTGAACAAATGAGGGGATACTCGGGTCTGCGTATAAATTGGGACAAGTCCCAGATTCTTCCTATAGATGTGTTCCCTCCCCCTTCACATCCCCTTCATTACCACTTGCTAGGGTATCCAAGATTAAATATTCGGGTGTGGAGGTGACGAGAGACCTGGTGGACTATACTCCTTTAAATGTAGCTCCATTGTTTAATTTACTGAAAAATAAAACGCAGACATGGTCTAGATTACCATTAGGGGTGATGGGATGAGTAAATTTAATTAAAATGATTATACTGCCTAAGATCTTATATTTGGTGTGGCATGCCCCTCTATACGTCCCCTTAAAACTTTTTAAGCAAATGGAAGCTATCTTAAATTAATTTGTTTGGGGGAATAGTAGACACAAACTGGCTTGGCAAACCTTAAAAAACCCCACAGATATGGGGGGCATATCCCTCCCGGAACTACAGGACTACTACCTGGCCTTACAACTATCCCATATGTACCATTTTCACAAGTCGGAAATGCAGCGATACAGATCTTTGTTTTTCTACAAACCGGGGCACCAGACTTATACACCGATTCAGGCTATTCTACGCGGGAAAAAAGCATCGGGTCCCTTTGCGCGGTATAACTCGGGCATGTTGTCACATCACCAAAGAATATGGGAAATTTCCCTCAAAAAGCAAAATGTGGGGAAATTTCACTCACACACTCCATTATGGCTCAATAGTCATATGCCGGAACTGGAAACAATTCCAGATTCAATCGTTTGGGCTAGACACGGAATAATATTTCTCCATCAGGTACTTTCTGCCTCCGGGCTTAAACAATTTCAGACCCTTAAAGAGGAGTTCTCCCTCCCACACCAACTAACATTTAAATACTTGCAGCTCAGGCACGCTCTTAGAACTCAGTTACCGACTCTGGATCTAGAGTTGGAGCCCCCCCCCCTGTGCTGGGCATAGTTTTGGGAAACGACCCCTCTAAGCTGATATCACATATGTATTATGCAATTAGACAACGAGGAGTAGCAGCTGTGTCACACAAAGCTAAGACGGAGTGGGAACAGGACATTGGGCCCATAGATGACACTGATTGGAACGAGATTCTAGAGGGAACCAAGACAGTATCTCCCAAGATGTCCGATAGACTGACAGAAACATATATAGCTCATAAAGCCTATCTGACACCGATGAGACTGGCAAAGTTTCAACATACACCGGACCCAACGTGTTGCTTGTGCAGGGCTAACGCAGGCTCGTTTTACCATCTTATATGGAGCTGCCCTCATATTCAGACATATTGGGCACAGGTTGTCAGTTTCCTCCATGATAAAATGGGGTCCACTGTGGTGCTTGACCCTAAGTTATGTATATTGGGGCTCCTGCCAGTCGTAGAGGTGGATAAGTATCACACAATATTCATTTCTGAGACATTATTTTTAGCGCGTAAGGTAATAGCCCAGAGATGGATGCAGAGTGTACCCCCCCACGATACAGATATGGAAAAAAGCAGTAAATGATACCCTACCATTTAAGAAACTAATTTACACACACAGGGGAGCATCACAAAAGTTTTCTAAGATCTGGGACAGATGGCTGGAGGACGGGGAGACATGTGTGTAGATGTGGCATACCCGGTGTAGTGCTCACCCACATCCATGGGTTATACTGTTCGCAGGTTAGAACAATGTATCATTTGGGACATTGCACATGCAAATATATGTATGCACACCCTGCAACACTTTTGTATACTTAAAATCGCAGACATAATATGTAATTGACATTCTATGAATATAGGTACCTGAATGGCTTGTAAAATGTGTTTTCTATCAATAAAGTTTGTTTTTTCCAAGTAAAAAAAAAATAAAGTAAAAGTTGCATAAGTCCCAGTATATACACCATAGTTTGTAGACGCTATAACTTTTTTGCTCAAACCAATCAATATACGCTTACTGGGATTTTTTTTTTTTTACCAAAGACATGTAGCTGAATATATTTTTGGCCTAAATTTATGACAAAATAATTTTTATTGGATTTGTTTTATAATAAAAGTAGAAAATGTTTCTTTTTTTTTTTAAATGTCTGCCTTTTTTTGTTTATATCGCAAAAAATAAAAATACCAGTGGTGATCAAATACCACCAAAAGAAAGCTCTAATTGTATGATGAAAGGGACGTTTTGGGTACATCGTTGCATGACCACGCAATTACCAGTTAAAGTAGCACAGTGCTGAATAGCAAAAAAATGCCTGGAAGGGGGTAAAACCTTCCAGAGGTCAAGTGATTAAATATCAAAATTGATTCAGCAGAAAATGTTGTGTTTTATTTGATGATGTTTTAAATACTGAAAAATTAAACCTAAACATGATCTGTAAAGCACTGCAAAGAAGTCAGTATGAACAGGGTATAACAAGAACTACAGTGAACTTATAGAATTGTAATATAAGGACTGTAGGCTTAACATTTGAGGGGATACAAATGAGGTATTTTTCATTGTCATTACTGTACTCTACACTTTGAACTTCTGCCAGCTATGACTATGTAATCTGCTCTCTGCCCTCTCTATTCCTTTAATGAGGAAAGCAAACTCTATAGAGACATTTATTAAGTCAAACACAGGCCACACAACAAATATGAATGGCTCTCTTTTGATGCAGCATTGACTGTGATGGCTGTTTTATGTAAGCAACATTATGCAGTCTCATTAAAAATAAGTATATAGGTAATTAAAAATGTGCACTAAGGCTGTGTGAGTATCATGAATAAAAAGAAAATAAAAAGTTCCTTCAGCTTGTTGCTTATTTAGATTAATAGAAGCTAAATTAAAACTTTAATGAAATTATTAGTAGTCTCACCTTTTTTCACACTGAAATAGGATGAAGTAGTGAAGTAACGTTCCTAGATTTCCATATGAAACTAAGATTTCAAATGAGACTTCTTTCCTTTAATAAAGAATGCTGACTCATATTGTCATCTGACAGAGCATTAGTGGTCTGTAGACTTACTATGTAAGCAAACTACAGGCACCTTCCTTACAGTGCCTTGAAAAAGTATTCACACCCCTTGAAATTTTCCACATTTTGTCATGTTACAACCAAAAGCATAAATGTATTTTATTGGGATTTTATGTGATTGAACAACACAAAGTGGCACATAATTATGAAGTGGAAGGAAAATGATAAATGGTTTTCAAATGTTTTTACAAATAAATATCTGAAAATTGTGGCGTACATTTGTATTCAGCCCCCTGAGTCAATACTTTGAAGAACCAAATTTCGCTGCAATTAAAGCTGCAAGTCTTTTTGTGGATGTCTCTACCAGCTTTGCACATCTAGAGAGTGAAATTTTTGCCCATTATTCTTTGCAAAATAGCTCAAGCTCTGTCAGATTGGATGGAGAGCGCCTCTGAACAGCAATTTTCAAATCTTGGAACAGATTCTCAATTGAATTTAGGTCTGGACATTGACTGGGCCATTCTAACACATGAATATGCTTTGATCTAAACCATTCCATTGTAGCTCTGTCTGTATATTTAGGGTCTTTGTCCTGCTGGAAGGTGAACCTCCACCCCAGTCTCAAGTCTTTGCAGACTCTTAATAGTTTTCTTCTAAGATTGTCCAGTATTTGGCTCAATTCATCTTCCAATCAACTCTGGCCAGCTTCCCTGTCCCTGCTGAAGAAAAACATCATCACAACATGATGCTGCCACCATGTTTCACAATGGGAATAGTGTGTTCAGGGTGATGTGCAGTGTTAGTTTTCTGTCACACATAGCATTCTGCTTTTAGGCCAAAAAGTTACATTTTGGTCTCATCTGACCAGAACACCTTTTTTCTACATTTGCTGTGTCTCCCCCATGGCTTCTCACAAACTGCAAAAAGGACTTCTTATGGCTTTCTTTCAACAATTGCTTTCTTCTTGCCACTCTTCCATAAAGACCAGATTTGTGGAGTGCACAACCAATAGTTGTCCTGTGGACAGATTCTCCCACCTGAGCTGTGGATCTCTGCAGCTCCTCCAGAGCTACCATGGGCCTCTTGGCTGCTTCTCTAATTAATGCTCTCCTTGCCCGGCCTGTCATTTTTGGTGGATGTCCATGTCTTAGTAGGTTTGCAGTTGTGCCATACTCTTTCCATTTTGATGGATTATGATGGATTAAACAGTGCTCCGTAAGATGTTCAAAGCTTGGGATATTTTTTTATAACCTAACCCAGCTTCAAACTTATCCACAACTTTATCCCTGACCTGTTTGGTGTGTTCCTTGGCCTTCATGATGCTGTTTGTTCATTAATTATGTTTCTCTAACAAACCTCTGAGGGCTTCATAGATCAGCTGCATTTATGCTGAGATTAAATTACACACAGGTGGACTCTATTTACCTATTAGGCGACTTGTGAAGACAATTCCTTCCACTAGATTTTAGTTAGGGGTATCACAGTAGAGGGGGCTGATTACAAATGCACGCCACACTTTTCAGATATTTATTTGTAAAAATTTTGAAAACTATTTATCATTTTCCTTCCACTTCACATGGATGTGCCACATTGTGTTGGTCTATCACATAAAATCCCAAATAAAATACATTTATGTTTTTGGTTGTAAAATGACAAAATGTGGAAAATGTTAAGGAGTATGAATACTTTTTCAAGACACTAAAAGAAAAACGTAGGCTCTGATTGGCGACCTCTCACTTTCTTCACTGGCCCTAATTATATAAAATATCAAGAGTTTTGATTGGCTGTATATTTGTTGCAGGCCAGGACTCAAAATGTATTAAAAAAGCCAGAGACCGATAAACAACTTACATTTGCAGAAGAAATTCAAAAAAGGTTAAAGGATAAGTTCAACTTTTTTTCCCCCCTAAATTCCAGCTCCCCTATAAACCAATATACCATCAGCCTCATTGCTCTTGTGTAAGCAAACCGATTTCACCTTCAGGCCCCATTCACATTTAGCATAGTGGAAGTGCACATTTTTATGGCACGTTTTTACTGTGACATGCATAGGACAGCATGTTGATTTTAGTGAGTTGTCTTACCTGTGGCAAACTAGCTCATGCATTTTTTGCTCATTTTTTCACATGGCAAAATGTGTCTTTATTGAAAATGGTGGAGGGGTTTGGCGCTGTTCCTTTTAGTTGAACAATTCCCTATCTACGTGTGGGTCATTAGGTGCAAATTAAATATAGATTCCCAGGTATACCGTGTATGTGTCAGATTGGTAGTATTGATGAATATTGTGCAATCATAAGTGATACATAAACTTTAAATAATAAAAAATAAAATTAGATATCAAGTCCCATATATAGTAATGCTGGTAGGTATTCCAAACAACCTACAGTGCAAAGGGAAGGGAGAGGGGGGGGGGTGTAGGGAATGGGGGGAGGGGATTGACGGGGAGGAGGAAGGGGGGAGGTGTAGGAGATTTGCTCCTGTTGGAGGAAATAGACAATATCAAGATGCCTCCTAATAAAGTGCAAACGTGCTGGTGAATTTCAAAGGAAGTCCTTATGTGTGATACACTGGTTATCAGGTTCTTAGCATATATCTTGTGCAATTTCTTGTGATGTTGTGATAATAACCCTTCAATTTTTATCCTTGCTCTGAAAGTGCAGCCACTCACCAGATTACTTCACCCCTGCGGGGGTATCAGGCAGTTACAGTTTTGCGCCACTGTACGGCGTTTGCTGGCGGGCTCAGGATCGTGGTATATCATATGTAAAGAGAGAGGGAGTTCCCATAGCGTAAAATTGTTTTTTAAAGTTTTATTAAACAAATTAGAAAGGTACTCACAATTTTACAGTGAAAATCAAGCGAGGTAGTAAAAAACGTCACAATGTCCTTCAGCGCTGGTATAGTAGATGATGTTTGGGAAGCACAGATTAGGCCACGCCCTACGTGTTTCGTCGTTAGGACGTCTACGCTCCCGCATGTGGCCTGGTACGGTTCAGGAGGGGGCGCTCTCTCATCCCCCCCTCTTTTCCTGCGGCCTGCCAGGTTGCGTGCTCGGATAAGGGTCTGGTATGGATTTTTGGGGGGTCCCCACTCCATTTTTTAAAAAATTGTTAAAATTTTGTCGCGGGGTTCCCCTTAAAATCCATACTAGACCTGAAGGGTCCGGTATGGATTTTGAGGGGTACCCCCACGCCATTTAAAAAAAACATTTGGTTCGGGGTTCCCCTGCGGGGATATCCCATACAATTTTTATCAATGAACTTTTATGTATACTGTCGGACCGACAATTCATTAATAGCCGCAAGTAGTTTTAAATTAGTTTTTTTCCTTTGAAATGTCATTTTGCTGTCAGACTGTTCTAAACACGGGAAACATGCGCCCCTTTACAGGCATACTATAGACACCCCCCGGGTACGAAATTTAAAGGAATATTACACTTTTATTTTTTCACTTTAAGCATTATTAAAATCACTGCTCCCGAAAAGATGGCCATTTTTAAAACTTTTTTTTGCGTTGATACATGTCCCCTGGGGCAGGACCCAGGTCCCCAAACACTTTTTATGGCAATAACTTGCATATAAGCCTTTAAAATTAGCACTTTTGACTATTCATGTTTGAGTCCCATAGACTTTAATGGTGTTCGCGTGTTCAAACACATTTTTTTGCCTGTTCGCATGTTTTAGTGCGAACCGAACAGGGGGATGTGGCAGGCACTTGAAGAGACAGCGGTCAATGATAGTGGAAGTCCAGCTCTGAGCTTAGGTGCTGAAAATTATCACCTCCTGTGCTTATACTCCTTAGGAGCAAGTTGTAGAAGCAAATGTAAACATTTCCATGTCGTGTTTACATTGGGAGTGAAGTGATGTCACAAATGACATGACGTCACTTCCTTTGAGTATAAAGACTCATACAGAGCTGTTACAGCTCTTTCCAGCACCTCTTTGCAGCAATGGATCACTGCTATAGTGACCTATTGCTGGCTGATCACCACTGTGCAGACCCACCCTGAAAAAGAGTGGAACAAAACTTTGTTGATTATATTTTAGGGTAAATATATGGGGGTGCACACATTAAATAAGTGTTGTCTTGGGCTAAAATTACAGGAAATGCAATGCAAAAGTATATGTATCCAATTTTTCTACAAAGTTAAAACCCCATCTGTCCTGAAAAAAACATGTATGATACGTTAGGGTAGACTACAAAGCCTAAGATATGATGTGTGGATGCGAGGTACAGTAAAATCTTGGATTGTGAGCATAATTCGTTCCGGAAATATGCTTGTAATCCAAAGCACTCGTATATCCAAGCAAATTTCCCCATAAGAAATAAGGAAAACTCAGATGATTCGTTTCACAGCCATTTATTCATAAGTTCTTCAGTTTATAGTCCATTATAGATTATAGCAATGTGATAGGTTGTGTAACCAATATAATGTCCATATAATGTCCATCCACAAATGGCAGCCTCCACAAGGGGATTACAAGCAAAATCCAGCAGGAGCTACAGAGTATAAAAGAGAAGAGAGGCGTCTGTAAGTGTAGTAATATATTTAATGAAGGCACAACATTTAGCAACTCACATGGTTGATGATTAAAAGAGGCACATCTAAGGCTGGGTTCACATATGAGCATGCAGCAGCTCACAGCAACAGTCTGGTGTGTAGACAAGAAAAGGCAGCTCACAAACACTCCTTGTTCTAAGATGACACCGCCCTAGTGAGAACTAATTCCAGGTGCTGGCTTTGCACAAGTTGCAGTGAGATAAGAAGAAATCCTGGATAGCCGCACCCTGGGATGAGGACATTTTTATTGAAGTAAAACCCAAAATACAGTCAAAAACAGGATGGTACAGGGTAATAAATTGCTAATGCATTTCACATCATTGGATGCTTATTCGTAGCTGGAAAGGGACAGTAAAAGTGTGAAATAAATAGGCAGAGCAAGAAAGGGGGTGGAGTATGTGCATCGGTGGAACAACCAATCAAGGCGCCCCATAACAGTCCCACCCTCTCAGTGCAATAAAGAGGTTGAATAATCTCATAAATAAAAACTACACCTGCAGAATGGGGAGAGAAAACATCCACCTTGATTCAAAACCAGTATGCATAAATAAGAGCGTCAAAGTTATATGAACTGAGACGCCATACCAATATAAGTCAAAACGAACCAATGTCATATGCATAAAGAAAAGAACAAATGTTGGATGCCGTATCTCCCCACAGTAGGTGAAACCACAACAATGGAATGATTAGAGTAGTAAAAGCACCGAAAAGAATTAAACCATAACACCATGAAATGCCGCACATATATAGACAATAAAATGTCAAAAAATGTAAAAAAGATTATATATGTAGGAAGGCCAGTATGGTGGCCTGAATTTATGGGAGGAGCCCGGGGGGTATTTAAGCAGCCCGCTCACCTGTGGTGCTTGTCGGTTTCCTGTGCACGACATACGTCACTAGGCCGACGATTCGAATACCAGCGTCCGCAAGTTCTTGTCTCGCAAATTTCCGCATTCGCAATTTCGTGCTCGAGAGTTTTGAAGTCATGTTACCGGTTCGTAGTTTCGTACCACGCGTCTGGCTCGGCTGTCGCAGGTAGGGTCTCGGCTGACGTTTGTTTTTCACGCATTGTTAGATATCATGTCACTAAACCATGATATCAAACTTACGAAACGCTCGCACATTTCACAACGGAACCGCAGTGCATACCACTCGCACCATCGTTATGTTACCGTTTCTCGTTATTTATAAACCACAGCGACATAGACGTCGCTTTATTCAGGCATGTCTAACAAATGGTTACCATGCGTCAGTAGACAATCGTTGTGATTTGCAATTCGCTATTTTCTTATCAACTCATGTCAGTTCGATACCAAGTTATTTCTCATTTCGGAAACATTTCTAAACATTTCAAACATTTCAAACCATTTCGAATCATTTCATTCATTTCTGTCACGTACCGCGCTCCGATCCGAATCCAGTCGCATCTATAGATGCACCGATTCGCCCCGGTGTGCCCCAGTTGTTTTCGGCCTCATTTCAGTGCATGCTCCAGAGTCACATTCATTGTCAGTCGCTCGTCACGACTCACCGATTCGTACCTCTGTCATGACCATCATTTCACTGTCACGTATCACGCCCCGATACAAATTCAGTCGCATTAGATGCACCGATTCGTCTCGGCGTGCCCCAGGAATTTACCACATTTCGCTACATGCTCCAGAGTCCGATTTGTAGTCAGCCGCAACAGCGGCATGATCGATTCGCACCTCTGTCATGGCAAACAAACTGTTACACCTGCACTTACCGCGCTCCGGTTCGAATCCAGTCGCATCGACGATGCACCGATTCGTTACAGCGTGCCCCAGGGCTCGGCTTCATTTCAGGACATGCTCTAGCGTCCGGATCGTAGTTAGTCGCAGACAGCGGGCGACCGATCCGCATCTCTGTCATGGGAATTATTACCATTCATTTCACTCCCACATATCGCATCACAGTTTCAAAATCAGTCGCATCCGAGATGCACCGATTCGTCACGGAATGCCCCAGTTGTTTCGACCGTATCCATACCTATACCAGAGCTCGGTTCGTTGCCAGTCGCAAATGTGGCACAACCAATTCGAGCCTCGTCAAGGTAAAACATTTCTGTCATTTTGTTGTTTCATACTGCGCTCCGATTCGAATCCACATGCATCCAAAGATGCACCGATTCGTTCCGGTGTGCACCAATGTTTCTGTTGCCTCATTTTAGTACATGCTCCAGAGCCCAGTTCGTGGTCAGTCGCAGTCGCGGTATGACCGAGCTGGAGCTCTGTCAAGGTAAGAGATTTCATCCATTTCATGATCAAGGCAAACATTTCAAATCATTTCCTTTTCACTATATCACAACCGGCAGGCCCCAATTGGCTTGGCCTCATTGGCGCAGTCACGGCACACCGATTCGTGCCTCTATCATGGCATAGACATTTCACCCATTCTATTTAATTTCATGCATCCGTCGTTTAAACACATTACAAGTCACTTTTCAAGTCAGGTAGTCAAACCCTTCATCGGTTGTCATCTGTCATTTTCCTCCAGGTCAGTCAAAGTTCAAAAAAAAAAAAAAGCCACACCCCGTCTTCCTTCGAAGTTCAGTCATGGTCCCAATTCATTGGTTAAAACCTGCGCCTCACTACTATCCCCCCTTATAGTCGCACAATCCGGTTTATGTTGGTATCATTTCATACACCTTACAAACTGATTCGTATCAGGATTCATTGTATACAACATACAAAAGATTTGTATCGGTTTAATGTCATACACGCTACAGCTTCGATTCAAATCTAGTCGCGTCGGTGGAATAGCGATTCACATCGGATCCAGATTCATACTCTTCACAATCCAATTTTACATTGGATTAATTTTCATACACTCTACAATCGGTTCTTATCAGAATGATTTCATATGACCGATTCGTATCGGATTCATTCATACACCTTACAACCAGTAAATTTCATACACAAAAAAAAAGCACAACGTCTTGCAATCATTGAAAGCACGCATCCAAGCACAACTCCCCGCAATTGTTGCAAGCACGCATCCAAGCATAAACATCTTGCATTTGTTGCAAGCACACGTCGAAACATAACTTCTTGCAATCAAGGCAAGCACAACTTCTTGCAATCGTTGCAAGTACGCACCCAAACATAACTTCTTGCAATCCTTGCAAGCACACCCAAGCACAATTTCTTGCAATCATTTCAAACACACAACCAATCATAAACTTCTTGCAAACATTGCAGGCAGGCATTCAAGCATAACTTCTTGCAATCGTTGCAAGTACGCATCCAATTACAACTTCTTGCAATCGTTGCAAGTACGCATCCAATTACAGCTTCTTGCAATCGTTGCAAGCACACATCCAATGCGAACATGCATCCAAGCAGTCCAATGCAAGCACATGCAGCAATACGGACTTCTCACAGTCACTGCGAATACATCTCTATGGACACAAACTCCCTTGCAATCGTTGCAAGCACGTATCTAAGCACAACTCTTGCAATCATTGCAGGCCTCGCATCTTAGCACTACTTCTTGCAATCAGTACAAAAACATTCCCAGTGGCACACAATCAGTCACACATCATTCTTCAGTGGCACTTAATCGGCCAGTTGTCTCCAGTGGCATCTTCATACGATCCACTCGTCATTTTCTGTATCATTTCTCGCTTAGGTCAGTTGAGTTCAGGTTCCATCCCGCACCAGGTATCATATTGCCACACACAGCTAGCTCCTTCTCATAACACTATCAGGCTATACCTAGCCAGCATCCAGCATTTCCAGTCCTTACAGGACCCCAGAGAGCCGTCTGTGTCTACGGCCCATACAGAAAGATCCCTTCTACTAGGCATCCAGAAGCATCAGCCCATAGCTAACGGCAACACTTGCCCATCACAACTGCCATCTTTACGGACATGTCACAAACCTCACACATTCCCTAGTCTAGTCATCCAAGCAGCCATCTACCTGGCCTTCTGTGGTTTTCTATGGCCTAACAAATTCACTTTTACTGGCACTAGCAGCCAGGTACTACGTAGACACCACTTGACTCGCTGATAAAACCATTACGTCTTTTCAGCTTGCGGTCTCCAAAACTCAACAACCGGAACCGAGGTCTACAATAACCTCTTCCGAACTAACAACTTCATGCAGGCCAGCCTCCCCCTTGACAAGCTGACCCGCATCAGGCCAGTTCCCCAAGACTTCACCCATACACGGGTGTGTACTAAGAAGCAGCTTTAGTCTTTCCCGGGAATGCTCAATTTTGCAATACAGGTCATTTTCCCAGGATCGATCTTCTGTGTCTTCCTCTCCCACACACAGGACCCCTTGCAAATCCTTAACTTAGACGCTGCGGCGGTAGCGGACCTATCAATGGCGGAAAGTCCCGTACTTCGTGGATCGGTATATCAATGTTTATACCATCTATGTCGCCCTTATCACCCCAGGTAGTGACAGATGCCACAGCCTCCACAGGCTTCGCTGCAAATTTTGGCCACCATTGGTTTACAAGAACATGGCCTCCAGAGACACTCCTAAACCCCGTGTTTACACGGACTTCCACCCTCTTCAAGCTATACCCGGTCATGGCAGCCGCTCAACTCTAGGGTCATATCTGGACAGGACAGGCCGTGGCTTTCGCCACCAACAACCGGTCCGAGGCGATCTTGATGAAGCCAGGTCCGCATCGCTCTGTTATGTCCTTCCTGCTCAGGCTGGTGCAATTATCTTGGCAACACCAGTTTAATTTCTGATGGTAAGTCTTATGTTAACTATAAATGTTATCTATGTCCATATCGGACATAGGGCTCCAACCATAAGTAGGAAGGCCAGTATGGTGGCCTGAATTTATGGGAGGAGCCCGGGGGGTTATTTAAGCAGCCTGCTCACCTGTGGTGCTTGACGGTTTCCTGTGCGCGATAACCACCCTCCCATCCCCATTTCAGACCATATCGGACATAGGGCTCCAACCATAAATATATAAATGTGCGAACCCTACATAGTGTAAATGGATATTCTAAGGAGATTCTAAAACGAATCTCCCGCTGATACATGGGGGATGAGCAACAGCGTCCCGTCTGTCACTATCTGCTAATGATTGATGCCGATGCCGTGGCTGTACGTGACGGACGGGACGCTGTTGCTCATCCCCCGTGTATCAGCGGGAGATTCGTTTTAGATTGAGGAGCTGCTTCCCATCTCCGTGTGCCAGCGGGAGATCCGTGTGTCAGCGGGGGTTCCGGGTGTCAGCGGGAGATCCGTGTGTCAGCGGGAGATTCATGTTAGATCTGAAGAGCTCCAGTGAGCGGGGGTGAGAGCCTGACTAACGCTTACCTTCAGTCCGCCGCGACCTTCATTCACAGTGGTGCTGAGCGCTTCACAGAGGAGGATTGTTATTTGGATTGCAGTGTAGTTTTGGCTTGATTCAAGAGGTTTTTATGTGAGTGCAATGGTTGAAGTTTTTCACTAAGTTGAATAAATTTTATGTTTTACGGTATCACACTATTTGTGTATTTCTAATTTTTTCATGGATTGAGATGACACTGGGATAGATGGAATTTGGAGCCTTAACCTTCATCTGACCACCTAGATGATCATGCTTGATTGCCAAAACACGAGAGTGTGAGGCATAGTGAGTCGGTGAGTGTTGAGTTCAAGGGGAGAGGAATCACGGACACTGAGTGAATTGGTGAACAGTATTCAGATATCGCACACTCTCTTCACGGTGTTCTTTTTATGGACTTTTCATGGACTATATACTTATACTATTTTATATTTTTCATTTTTGATACATTTGTTGTCCAGATTGTGCTGTGTATGGTATATCAGATTATCATGCATTATCACGTTATGTGTTTTCACGTTTGTTACTATTTTTGATACAGATTGTTGTGTGTATGGTATATTCTATTATCACGCAATTGTACTAGAACACTCTAGCACAAAGGGTTTAACACATTTTTTGAGCACCAGTTGGTGTCATCACTGTTAGTAGCGCCACTTATTGATTTATAGAGATCCCTTTGGACTCTAGGTATCAATAGAGGTTTTTTTTAGTTTTGACTTATATTGGTATGGCGTCTCAGTTCATATAACTTTGACGCTCTTATTTATGCATACTGGTTTTGAATCAAGATGGATGTTTTCTCTCCCCATTCTGCAGGTGTAGTTTTTATTTATGGGATTATTCCACCTTTTTAATTGCACTGAGAGGGTGGGACTGTTATGGGGCGCCTTGATTGGTTGTTCCACCGGCGCACATACTCCACCCCCTTTCTTACTCTGCCTATTTATTTCACACTTTTACTGTCCCTTTCCACCTACGAATAAGCATCCAATGATGTGAAACACGTTAGCAATTTATTACCCTGTACCATCCTGTTTTTGACTGCATTTTGGATTTTACTTCAATAAAGATGTCCTCATCCCAGGGTGCGGCTATCCAGGATTTCTTCTTATCTCAAGAGTCCGATGTGTCCCAGTTCACCGTTTCAGGTCCAATTTCAGCCTGAATTTTTTGCTGAATTCAGACCCGAAATTAACCAAAATACACACAGGGCTCCTGTGCAAATCACTTTGGAGCCGCTGCGGAGATATGTGAACCAGCTCTTTAGAGAGCCGGTCACAATCTCCTGCTGTACGAATTGGATGTCAGTCTGCAATCATGACCGGGAAGATTACCCTGCAGTAGAGTGATCTGAAAGTAAGGCTTGAAGCGCTCGTGGAGTGCAGCGTGGAAGGGATGATGTTAATGGCAGTGTGGGGGATGGTCTATGTGGACAGCTTTACCCCAGATGTCTGCATACATATGCCTGTTTTAATCATCAACCATGTGAGTTGCTAAATGTTGTACCTTCATTAAATGTAACCATATTGCTACACTTAGAGGCACCTCTCTTCTCTTTTATACTCAGTTGTGACATGATGCTACTTGTATATCAAGACATCACTTGTTTATTAAGTAAAAACTTTTTTAAAAAAATGTGCTTGTCTTGAAACACTCTCAAACCAAGTTACTCTCAATCCAAGGTTTTGCTGTATTGTCAAAATGAAAAAAAATGCTCTGGGAGGGGAGAGGGTTTTTTTTTTTTTTAGTAAAAGGCCAGGGACTCAAATGGTTAACATCCCTTTAATTCAGTTCAGGGATATTGTAGAAAATATAGAAACTTCTTGGCAATAAAGACTATGTACTGAAGCTGAAGCCTTTTTATATCTAAATGTAAAAAATGAATTAGCATACATCTTCTTTACCTGCTTGCCGAGCAGCCGCCGTCATTATACAGCGGCAGGTTGGCTCTCCTGCATGAATCATTGCAGCTGTATGTCGGCTCACACAGGTGCAGTTGCTATGGGAGCGTACCCGTGGCTCGAGCAGACTCGATGTCCACCAGCGACCCACAATCGCCTAGTACAGAGGCAGAATGAGGATCTGCCTTTGTAAACAAGGCAAATCCCCATTCTGACAGGGGACATGACAGAGATCTACTGTACCCAGTCACCGGGAACAGTGATCTCTGTCATGTCCCTGGCAGCCCATCCCCCCTACAGTTAGAACACATCTAGGGAACACAGGTAACCCCTTGATCGCTCCCTAGTGTAAAACCCTTTCCTGCCAGTGTCATTTTTACATTGATCAATGCATTTTTATAGCACTGATCAATGTAAAAATGTCACTGGTCCCCAAAAAGTGTCATTTGGGGTCAGATTTGTTCGCTGCAATGTTGCAGTGCCACTAAAAATCTCATATCGCCGCCATTACTAGTAAAAACAATTAAAAATAAATAAAAGTCCCTAAATCTATCCCATAGTTTGTAGACGCAATAACTTTTGCGCAAACCAATCAATATACGCCTATTGGGCTTTTTTTTTACCAAAAATATGTAGAAGAATATATATCAGCCTAAACTGATGAATAAATTTGTTTTTTTGTATAATTTTTTTTTTGGATATGCATTATAGCAAAAAGTTAACAGTGGTCGCTCTTTGTTTGTTTATAGAGCAAAAAATCCAAACTGCAGAGTTGATCAAATACCACCAAAAGAAAGCTCTATTTGTGGGAAAAAAAGGATATCAATTTTGTTTAGGTACAGCATTGCACGACCGTGCAATTGTTAGTTAAAGTGACACAGTGCCGTATCGCAAACAACGGCCTGATCATTAAGGGATTAAGGGGGCAAATCCTTCCAGGGCTGAAGTGGTTAAACTATTCTCACTATTACTAGAAGCATATTTTACTAGTCTTTTAATGTAGCCCTGGCAGAAAAGGGAAGACAAATGAGAAACCTAAACAAATCTAAAGCAACCAACATTTTTATACATAAAATTAGCTTCTGATAATATAGCTCTACATGCACGTAAACCTATTTTTAGTCATCTGCTTTAGAATTTCAGGATATATTTTTAAATTAAACTAATAATTTAACATTAAAATTAAAAATTAAACTTATTTACAAGGTATTAATTGGCCTTATGTGGATAAAACAGATGAGATGTAACATTACTCTCGCTGCATGTTTTGAATCCTATATTAAAGACATGCTTTCCTACCAAGCATTTGATGACATTTATTCTAGGGTCACCTTGGTCAGAATAAAAACTAGAATACATATAGTTCTATAGGTAAAACCTAAATCAGGGTCTGGTATGTTACCATCCTAATTAACGTGTGATGCTTCCTCTGATTTTGAAAACAATCATATAACACATTATTAGGTTTGTTGTCTTATTTTGACATGGCTTATGGATCTTTGTTGTTTAACTACTTAAGGACCGGAAGGATTTGCCCCCTTAATGACCAGGCAATTTTTTTGCGAAATGGCATTGTGTCACTTTAACTGACAATTGCTCGGTTGTGTGACGTTGTACCCAAACAAAATGTAAGTCCTTTTTTCCCACAAATAGAGCTTTCTTTCGGTGGTATTTGATCACCTCTGTGGTTTTTATTTTTTGCGCAATAAACACAAAAAGAACAACAATTTAAAAAAATATATATATTTTTTTACTTTTTGCTATAATAATATCCAAAAGTTGTAGCGCCTACAAAATGAGAGATAGATTTATGGCATTTTTATTATTATTAATTTTTTTTTTACTTGTAATGGCGGCAATCTACAATTTTTATCGGGACTGCAACATTGCGGCAGACAGATTGGACACTTTTGACACTTTTTCCGACCAGTGACATTTATACAGTGATCAGAGCTAAAAATAGCCACTGATTACTGTATAAATGTCACTGGCAGGGAAGGGGTTAACACCAGTGGGCGATCAAGAGGTTAAGTGTTCTCTAGGGAGGTGTTTCTAACAGTGGGGGGGGAGTGTACTGACTGGAGTAGGAGAAAGATTGCTGTTCCTGATCACTAGGAACAGCAAATCTCACTCTACTCACCTGTCAGAATGGGGATCTGTTTGTTTACATACACAGATCCCTGTTCTGGCTCTCTGTGGAGCTTTCGCGGGTGATTGGCAGACATCGCGGCCGCCGGCCACACGCATCAGCTCCGATGTCGCAGAGCACCCTATCGCTTTTAGAGCGGCCAAGGTACACCTACACCGATTCACGCAGCCGTGCCAACGTGGCGCAGTATAATGATGGCGGCTGGTCAACAAGCGGTTAACCACTTGCCGAGCGGGCCATAGCCAAAAAAGCACGGTCGGATAAATCTGGAAGGGCATACTATAACATCCTCCCAGAATCGCATCTCCTGTGCGCCCCCTGGGGCGCGCACCCGGGAATGTCCATGACCATTGGGACTCCCAGACCCAGCTTATCACGGATCAGGGTAAAGGGCCAATGACAATGACTCTTTACCACATGATCTCCCTGTCCAATGAAGGAGTTATCACTTGTAAACAAACCAGAGCATGTCTGGATTGGCTCCTCCTCTCTCCTCACGCCGATCAATACAGCATGTGAGGAGGGAGCCAGTGCAGCAGCGCTGGGGGGCTGGATCTGAAGTGCCCACAGTGCTGATCTGTGCCCATCCCTGGCTCATCCATCCACATTCATGCTCAGCCATGCTCCATCCCTGGCTCATCTATCCTCATTCATGCTCTATCCTGGCTCATCCATCCACATTCATGCTCATCCATGCTTCATGCCTGGCTCATCGATCCTCATTGATGCTCCATCCCTGGCTCATTCATGCTCCATCCCTGGATCATCCATCCTCATTCATGCTCTATCCATGGTTCATCCATCCACATTCATGATCCATCCCTGGCCCATCCATCCACATTCATGCTCATCCATGCTCCATCCCTGGCTCATCCATCCAAATTCATCCCCATCCATGGCTCATCCATGCACATACATGGCTCATTCATGCCACATCAGTGATTATCAATGCCACATTCATGCCACATCAGTGATCATCTGTGCCACATCCATGACACATCAGTGATCATCTGTGCCACATCCATGCCACATCAGTGATCATCTGTACCACATCCATGCCACATCAGTGATCATCCGTGCCACATATATGCCACATCAGTGCTCATCTGTGCTACATCCATGCCACATCAGTGCTCATCCGTGCCACATCCATGCCACATCAGTGCTCATCCATGCCACATCCATGCCACATCAGTGCTCACCCATGCCACATCCATGCCACATCAGTGATCATCCTTGCCACATCCATGCTCCATCAGTGCCCATCCGTTCCACATCCATACCACATCAGTGATCATCCATGCCACATCAGTGATCATCTGTGCCACATCCATGACACATCAGTGCTTATCCATGCCACATCAGTGCTCATTCGTTCCACATCCATGCCACATCAGTGATCATCCGTGTCACATCCAAGCCACATCAGTTATCATCCATGCCACATCACTGATCATCTGTGCCATATCCATGCTACATCAGTGCTCATCTGTGCCACATCCATGCCACATCAGTGCTCATCCATGCCACATCAGTGATCATCCGTGGCACATACATGCCACATCAGTGCTCATCCGTGCCACATCAGTGCTCATCCGTGCCACATCAGTGATCATCTGTGCCACTTCAGTGATCATCTGTGCCACATCAATGATCATTCATGCCACATCCATGCCACATCAGTAATCATCTGTGCCACATCCTTGACACATCAGTGTTTATCCGTGCCACATCCATGCCACATCAGTGATCATCCGTGCCACATCCATGCCACATCAGTGATCATCCGTGCGACATCCATGCGACATCAGTGATCATCTGTGCAACATCGATGCCACATCAGTGCTCACCCATGCCACAACCATGCCACATCTGTGCTCATCCATGTCACTTCAGTGATCATCTGTGGCACATCCGTGCCACATCAGTGATCCTCTGTGCCACATCAATGATCATCCATGCCACATCCATGCCACATCAGTGATCATCTGTGCCACATCCCTGACACATCAGTGCTCATCCGTGCCACATCAGTGATCATCTGTGCCACATCCATGCCACATCAGTGTTTATCTGTGCCACATCCCTGACACATCAGTGCCACATCAGTGATCATCTGTGCCACATCCATGTCACATCAGTGATCATCCTTGCCACATACATGCCACATCAGTTCTCATCCGTGCCATATCCATGCCACATCAGTGCTCAGCTATGCCACATCAGTGCTCATCCATGCCACATTCATGCCACATCCATGCCACATTCATGCCACATCCATACAAAAAAATACATTTTCTTTTTCTTTACACATTTTCCATAAACTTGTGGAAAAAATTACATGTTCAAAAGACTCACTATGCCTCATAAAATATACGTTGGGGTGTTTACTTTCCAAAGTGGGGTCATTTTTTGGACGTGTCCATTGTCCTGGTGCTCCAGGGCCTTCAAAAGTGTAAGAGGTGGTCTAGAAATGATGTCCCTAGAATGCCTGATGGTGCTCCCTGCATGTTGAGCCTCTGTATGTGACCCGGCTGTGTAAAAGTCTCATATATGTGGTATCTACATACTCAGGAGGAGTAGTAGAATGTATTTTAGGGTGTCATTTGTGGTATGCATATGCTGTGCGTGAGGCATAACTTGTTGTTATGACAATTTTGTGAAAAAAAAAGAAAAGAAAAAAAAAATCTTAATTTTGCAAAGAATTTTGGGAAAGATTTACAACATCAAAAAACTCACCGTGCCTCTTACTAAATATCGTGGACTGTCTACTTTCTAAAAAGGTGTCATTTGGAGGGTATTTGTACTTTCCTGGCTTGTTAGGGTCTCAAGACATTAGATAGGCCATAGTACATCAGGTGAGATCAATTCTCAGTGATTGGCACAATAGCTTGCAGACTCTATAACTTTCACAAAGACCAAATAACATGCATTTATTTGGGTTATTAACAAAAAATAAAAAAGGACTAACATTTCATATGGATACAGTGTCGCATGACTGAGTAATTGTCATTCAAAATGTGAGAGCACTGAAAGCCGAAAATTGGCCTGGTTAGGAAGTGGGTTTAAGTGCCCAGTGGGCAAGTGGTTAAAAACAACTGTCTGATATGCAATATTCTATTCTTGCAGTAGAAATTGCCTAAGAATGGATACATACTATAACTGGTCAATAGAGGGCCACCAGAGACTCTAGTGTGGATGGTGCAGCTACCAGACAATGTAGTGTGGACATGGGGGGTATCAGAGAATGCAAGGTGGATGGACAATGTTTGCTGGAGAATAGGTACTAGGGAATGTCTTTACAAAGGTGTCTACCCTACTGAGTAAACAAAACTCTGTAAGGGGTTGGATCTGAAAGGAGTAATTTCCTGCTACATTCAATTTTCCAGCAGTAAAAGCAAAAACCTACAAACTATCTTTATAGTGCAAAGCGAGAATAATTGAAACTTGCATATCCTGCAGTCACCTGAGGAGTACTGAGAATCATCACGTGCTTTGAACAGCTATGCAGGACTGACCATTCAAGTCTAGAGTTTCCTCTTTGCACTGAGCAAAAAAAGGAAATAATTGGTAGGATCCCATGAAAATACAAAGCTTCAAACCAAGTAATAACTTTTTAATTTAACTTTGCTTTACCAGGCAATTTTAGTTTTTATTTTCTATCAGCCCTTTCAAAGTCTCATTCACATGGGCGCTGAGATCCATAGTCTTTGCATGGGTTTGGTGCATATACAGCTTGAGCCGCCAGGTGACACGTGCAGGCAGCCAAATTCAAGTCTATAAAGAGGCAGAAAATCCATGGACATAGCTGCTGGTCTCAATCTGACAGGTCTATGGGTGAGAAGCCCCAAAGGTACACTCCAGGCAAGCATATAAATATGAATTTAAAATAGATGAAAGTGACTACACTGAGAGAAGCAGCATATCTTACCGGTCTTGAGTCCTGTCTGAGGAATTATAATGTAGCGGATACCTGGGGGAAAGTCTATGTGACCATCTGTGTTGAGTCCAAATGCAAAACACTCAGAGATCTCACTTATAGATACAGGATGTAGCAAGAGGGCACTGGCTAATTGTGCTGCCCAGAAAAACCGGTGGTCTTTTCTATCTTTTTTCCACATATAGCTCCCTGTGCTTGACATGGTATCTCTCGCTCTTCAAAAATAGGTCCTTATGCAGTATGTGCACTGCAGTAGAGCCTGGTTGGCCCCAAGCATTTTCTAATCTGTTGTTCTAGGGATTACACGAGACTGCTACCAAGAGAATTTAGTTACTTATAACAGATGTATAAAAGTACTTTTCTTTGCTTTACTAATTACCTAGTTGATAGGGGTTCAGCTTTACTCTAGAAAATTAGTCATTTATATTACTTTTGTTAACTTAAAAAAATAATCATGTTCAGGTGACTTTACTAATAAAAAGAAGAGCCCACAGCACCTGCTTGAGGATGAAAATGTCCTCTTAAGTAAATCATCTTCTCTGTGCTGTGGAATTCTTCAGGACAATGCTGAATATGCAAAAACATAAACAATTTTATTTTTACAAAGCTCCTGTACACTACCTAGACACTGCTGGTATTATAAATACATTTATTGCATAATAAAATTTGAAGTACAAACTGTGCATTCTTGTTTCCACGTCAACTCCATATGAAAATAAACTTCAAGTCTAAGTTCCTCATTTGGTTACGTAAATCGAATTTAGTCAAACGAGAAGTTATGGGCTTATTGTTAATAATATAAACCATTGTGTATATTATGCAATGACCTGTGACTTATAAATGTTGATGATACATGTATTTACAGAAATGCAAACTTCTGTAAATCTATTAGCCTGACAGTATTTTCCATGCTAATATGAGTCACTAAACTAAAGGAGAACACTTTTGTGGAAAAAAACTGATATGTAGTGCTAGCAATTTTGTAAATTAAAGTGGTTATAAAGCCTAAACATTTATTACCTTACTGCATTCCTTGCAGTAAGATAAAACATGTTTAGGAATCAGTATCCCACCTCACCCCCCCTTTTTTTCTTACCTGAGCCCTCATTCAATCCAGCCCTGTGCCCATTTGCAGCTCCTCTCTCCTCTCACTTCCTGGTCTCTTGGGCTTTTCTGATGCAGTGAGAACCATTGGCTCCCGCTGCTGTCAATCAAAGTAAGTGATAAGGGAGCAGGGGGCATTATCCCAATATATATGTGTCAATAGGCAGGCAGTGAGGCTCAGGAGTGAGCCTGCATGAGTGCTCCCTTAGAAAGCAGCTTTCTATGGGGCCACTCGGTGGAGGGGGGGAGCCAGGAGCACTGTTGGGGGAGCCTGAGCTGCTCTGTGAAATTCAATTACACAGAGCAGGTAAATATTAACCTGTTTGTTATTTTTTTAAGAGCATTTACCTAGCTAAAAGTGTGTTTAGTTGGCACTGAGTGGAGCAAAAGCAGGTACAAAATCTTTGTAAGTGACGTGAAGATGATTTTTGTTTTCTCAAAAAAGCTTTTTAATGTTATATTACTTTGTTTTATTGTGTTCTTTGTTAATTGTAGGAACTTCTGCAACATTTCCATCTGATTTCCACCATTTATATTGAAAATAATATGTGCCATGAACATACAAATGAATGTATCTGTTTATTATTCTACAGATTGGTAAATAAAATCACATGGAGTTTGCATGTTCTCCCTCTACTTGTGTGGGTTTCCTCTAGGCTCTCTACTGATAGCTTAACTACTAAAGTACCGGAAGAATTTACCCTCTTTAATGACCAGGCCATTTTTTGCGATACAGCATTGCGTCGCTTTAATTGACAATTGCGCTGTTGTGCTACACTGTACCCAAACAAAATTGATGTCTTTTTTTCCCCCAACTAGAGCTTTCTTTTGGTGGTATTTGATTACCTCTGCAGTTTTTATTTTTTGCACTATAAACAAACAAAGAGTGACAATTTTGAAAAAAATATATATTTTTTTATTTTTTGCTATAATACATATCCAAAACAAAATGATAAAAAAAAAACAAATTTTTTTTCATCAGTTTAGGCCAATATATATTCTTCTACATATTTTTGGTAAAAAAAATCCCAATAGGCGTTTATTGATGTGTTTGCGCAAAAGTTATCGGGTCTACAAACTATGGGATAGATTTTATTTATTTTTTTGTTTTTACTGGTAATGGCAGTGATCTGTGATTTTTAGTGGGACTGCGACATTGCGGCGGACAAATCTGACCCCAAATTTCACTTTTTGGGGACCAGTGACATTATTACATTGATCAGTGCTATAAAAATGCATTGATTAATATAAAAAGGACACTGGCAGGGAAGGGGTTAACACTAGGGGACAATCAAGGGGTTAACTGTGTTCCTTAGGTGTGTTCTAACTGGGGGATTGGCTGTCTGGTACATGACAGAGATCACTGTTCCCGATCACTGGGAACAATAGATCTTTGTCATGTCATCTGTCAGAACGGGGATCCGCCTTGTTTACGAAGGCAGATGCCCGTTCTGCCTCATTACTAGACGATCGCGGGTCGCCGGCGGACATTGAGACCACCTGACCCGCGGGCACGCTCCCGCAGTATGCAGCAGGTGCGAGAGCGTGCCGCCCACAACTGCGCCTGTGTGAGCCTCTGTACAGGTATGGCGATTCACGCAGGAGAGCCAACCTGTCGCAATACAAGTGCGGCGGCTGGTCCTTAAGTGGTTATTTGGCTCCTGTCTAAATTGGTGCTAGTTTGTAAAGAAGCAAAGAAATATGGAAGGGACTTTAAAGCGGGATTCCACTGTCTCCAATTTTTTTTATTATAAGTAAATGACAAAGATTATATCATTGAAGTATGTTACTCACTTTTTCAGTTTTTCTTACTTTCGGATGTCATTTTTCTCCCAAAAAAAGAACTTTTAAAAATTCCTAACGACGGTTCTCATCTTGCCTGTGGGCATGTGAAGCCCACAGGCATCCTCTTCCGGGATATTGTGCCGCTGATCGACCAGCATGCACCGCCCGTTGTATTGCCGATCTCGTGCATGCGCAGTAACCCTAAATCAGAGCGCCATAAACCGCTCAGTTCCAGGATTGAAATCTCGCGATAACTCACGCCAGGCCGTCGCACTAACTCCTGGGAACAATGACACAAGCTCCCAGGAGCCAGTGCGGCTAATAGGAAATGACGACTTAGCCGCACTAATCCCGCCCATATCCGCAGGCTGTACATCCTGGAACACAAAAGGATAATATGAACAACAAAGGTACAGTGGGAAAAAAAAGTGCCGTTTTCTCATTAGGACATTGCAGTCATCCTCTTGAGATATTTTCATAAAATCGGGTGGAGCTCCGCTTTAAAGGCACCAATAATAGACATATAATTGTATAAAACATACAAAAGTATACAGTAAAAGTATATGGAAAATGAAAATTCATACAAAAAAATACATAAATTATAAAATTCTCCATTCAAAAAAGAAACATCAGAACCCAAAAGGGACCCCCTGGGGCAGGTAACACTCTTGGTGGGTCCTCACTTGCCATGGCCGCATTGGGAACATCTGTTGTTGGGGGACCTCATGCTGGCCCTCCTCCCCTATCATCAAGTACCACGGCCAAATCCTCAGGTTCCACCACTAATGTTTTTCCTTCTATCACCTCTCACTTCCCTTTAGACCCTCACCGCCTCAAAACAGGTAAAGGGATCGCAAACTCACCTCACCAATCTTCCTTCCACAGTGAAGCGGGATTAAAGGTAATCAATCTATCATCTCTCTCACGATCTTTGGAGGAGACGCGGGTCTTCTCTTTGAAACTCAGTTTCTGTCCCATGGCCACAATAGACAAATTTACTGTTATTAAAGATTTACATTTATTTGCTTGTAAAATCATTCTACGTTTACTTTTTGATAAAACTTCAGAACCTGAACCTGAGGCCAAATTACTGATGCGTGAGTGTGGAGCTCTCCATGACTTAATCCTTTTGTATGAGGAGAGCAATTCCACCGAGACTCATGATTCATCTTGACTTGATGACTCGATGGATCTCATTGATCAGGTATAGACATGTGCAATTTGTTTCATTCCAAATGTGTTTTTTAACGAATTTCGACAAATTTGTTAATTCGGAAATGTCTAAATGAACTAAAACCTGTTTAACAAATTTTTCTGAATATTCGTAAATTTGAATATTCATAAATTTGTAAATTTGAAAATGAGTAAATTCATAAATTAGTAAATTCGTAAATTCGAAAATCCAAAAATCCGAAAATGTGAAAATCTGAAATGATAACTAACTAATAATAACTTAACTATTACTAACTATTACATTCTAGGTATTGGAGTGTCCTTTCAAATTTGGCTGTTAGTGAATGTAACGAATATGAATTTATCCAAAGTTACGAATGATCCAAAATAACGAATGCTATATCTAAATGAATGGAACGTAACAAATTAATAATAATAAATAACAATAATAAAAACATATTATTATTATTATTATTATTATTATTTAATTATTAATTTGTTTCATTCCATTTGTTTAGATATGGTATTTATTATTTCGGATAATTTGTAACCTCGGATAAATTTCTATTCATTATGTTACTAACAGCCACATTTGAAAGGAAATTCCAATACCTATAATTTTAATAGTTATTATTAGTTAGGTATTCTTTCGAATTTTCAGATTTTCTTTCTTATTTTCAGATTTTTGAATTTACGAATTTTGGAATTTACGAATTTTCTAATTTACGAATTTACAAATTTACGAATTGCGATTATAACGAATGACCCTAAAAATAAAAAAGAAAGCAAATTAAACGAAAACAAACACATTTTTTGGCAGTGCACATGTCTAATCAGGTAGATCTTGAATAACTCCTCTTAGATATCCAGACAAAAGGCCCCCTCCCAGACCCCACCTCAGTCTCATAAGTTTCCGTCCATTAATTCTAACCCCAATGTTTCTGCTTTCATTAGGTGCGTTACCAAAGCCATTGAGGGAATCCGCCGCTGTGGGGTCGTTGACTCCAACCTGTGCCCTGAACATATTGAGGCTCTTTACAATCTTCAGAATAACCCATCCCTTGTCATGAAGGCTGCTGACAAGGGTGGGAACACTGTAGTTTTGGACCAGACTGACTATTGTAGGATGTGCATGGACATCTTAAACAATCATAACTGGTATTGTCCAATCTCTGTAACATGCATTGATAGATTTAATTTAACCTTTTGGTCTCTGATTCTAATGGCTTGTGACAATGGAATTATCTCTGAAAAACATGGGACTATCTACAATAAATTCCCAAAAATTGCAGCTTTTTACACGTTACCTAAAATTCACAAATCACAAGAAGATCACCCTGGTAGACCCATTATCTCGGGTAACTCTAATCTGACTGAAAATGCCAGTAAATGGATCGATACCTTTTTACGACCCTTTGTTTTAAGTTTATCATCTTATGTTAAAGAAACTATTAATTTTTCATAAATCATTGAGGATCTTGTTGTTCCCCCGGGTGCAATATTGGTAACAATTGATGTGAAAAACTTGTATTGCTCTATTCCACATTCTAATGGCATAAAAGTGTTTAAAAATGTATTTGATCAGGGCATAGAACATTCAACATTCAAAGCTCTTTCTGATTTTGTGATTCATGTGTTGGATTTCCACTTCCCCAGGTGCAGGGCGTAGCGATGGAGACTTGCTGTGCCCCTTTTCTACACCAATCTGTTCCTGGGAGAGTGGGAGTGATCTTTTTTACTTTCAGACAATATGGCAAAATATGTCATCAATTGTCTCACCTGGCTAAGATATGTAGACAACATTTTTGTAATATGGGATGGCCCTGTTGAATTCCTACATGAGTGTCCTGTAACCATGAATTTAAATTCTTATAACCTCACGTTTACCATGTCATTTTATTATCATAGAGTTACTTTTTTGGACTTGGAAATTGAGGTCAACAAAATGCTGGCACCCTGAACTAGTAATCTATATAGGAAGCCCACCGCTGGCAATACAATTTTGCAAGCACAGAGTTTCCACCCCAAACCTCTTGTACAATCTATTCCGTACTCACAGTATTTGCGCGCAATTACTTGATGGGGAAAAATTCAAGAAAGCTGCTGATGGACTCAAACTTTGCCTCCTTGACAGGGGCTACTCTAAATCATGTCTTAGAAGAGCTTAATATCGAGCTACAATCTAGGTCACAATTATTGTTTGGCCCACGATCCACTCAAAACAGTGACTACTTACTATTACTATTTTAATAAATTTTGAGACTGCATTTACTCTATCAATTGTTGGCTAAACACATTCACCTCATTTAAAGTCCCGGGGCGATTTGCTGTTTTGTGTTGCATATATTGGGATGGAGGTGGTTTGTGGGTGACACCAGACGTTTTCCTTTTCCTTTTTGTCACTCAAAACAGTGAGGCCATGCTGCGCATTATAACCCCCTATAGTGCGCAGCATGCAACCATTAGAAAATATACGCAAAAACATTGGCATCTTCTCATGTCTGATCCCAAAAACGCTAAGACTGTCCTTTCATGTACTCAGATTATATTCAAACGTGCTCCATCCCTTTGTGACAGGTTGGTGTCAAGCAATTTTGTAGCAAGTGGTGCACTTGATATACCAACACAGTTGGGCACCTTTGCATGCAGCACTTGCAATTATTGCAAATCTATCTGTCCTAACATCACCCCCCTTCTTCAAAATGGATGCACCTTTTGCCCCAAATTTATATTATGACCTGCCCTTGTGGCGCTTTTTATTATCGGCAAGACCTTTCCAAGTTTTGGAGAAGAAATTATGAGCACACACATGCGGCCGAAATAGGCAATATGTATTCTCCAACTGGACCTCACATTATTCAGAAGCATAACTATCATATTCCTCAACTCCTATTCTGGGCTCTGGAACACGTAGATCCAGACACCAGGGGTGGACACCAGGATAATATTGCAGAGGAATTCTCGTTGAATTTTTTTGCTCAAGCAAATAACCTACCAGGACTTAATGAGGTCTTTAGTTATCTACCTTTTCTGGAGGGCTTCACCTCTGGCAAAACTGAATACTTGAAGTAACTGTTATTCCAGTCCTGTTTGGTCTTCTTTTTTTTTTTTTTTTCTTCTCTCCTCTTTCTTTTTCTTTCTCTTTTTCTATTGATTATATTGAAGTAAATATTTTGCTTTGTAATATTATATAACTATTTTTTTTGAATATAATACTTACTGGTTAATTTTTGGCCATTGTATAATTATTATTATTGTTTTTTATGGACCAACATCTGTGATCCCTTTTCTGATTCCTTATTCCAGTTTACCATTCCCAGCACGCATGGCCCCCGCACAGGTTTTCCTGGAGTGGGGTAACACCTTCCTGTCCGAAGTGTCGTGCTTTCTGTGGAGGGTTTCACATCCTCTGTTATGGGCTATGAACTCTGGTCCAGGAAGGTTTTGTGCCACTCCCTAATCAGGGGTCAGGCACCTGCATGCTTCAGGTTCAGATGAGATTGCATAATGCATGTTGGCACCTTTGCATCAGCCAGATGCACACGCCGCGAGTCTCGTTGCACTGGATATGACGTCAGCGTCTACGAGAAGCAGTATCCTTGCACTTGGCACGAGGTGGGGGATGATATGGCAGCCGGTGGCTACACCACACGTGCTTTACAGCGGGGTCCACTGCAGATTACCATTTGACCCTTCTTATTGGTCTTTTTGGTTTGTGCTATCCCTGTTTTTTCATTGGCACATCCTTGGATCCCACTTACTGTTACCTTATTAAGGGGAAATGCTTGTATTTGTGAAATTTTGTATTTGTGAAAAGTTTTTGGCTCTTTCCACCTACCTGCCCCAACTCCATCAGCAGCAATAGCTAGCAGTTTATATGGGACATGTCAGTATCAATGGGATCTTTCTGAACTACCAAGTAAGTGTATGTGATAGCTCTATGCACCATAGCTAGTATATATTAGTTCAGTTTTGTTTTTTTACCATGTATTTGAATTCTTCTTCTTCTTTC
The DNA here is from genome assembly GCA_037952925.1 of Lithobates clamitans. NCBI lineage: Eukaryota > Metazoa > Chordata > Amphibia > Anura > Ranidae > Lithobates > Lithobates clamitans. The sequence goes on from JBBGZY010000031.1 coordinate 7,919,378, forward strand.
TTTTCCTTTTTATTTCATATAAGATATCCATGCTTATTGCCCCCACCCCTTTTTTTTTCGCATGTTTTTTGCTCATGTTGGATACATTGGGCATTCATTTTGGGTTTTCTATCATACATTAGGTTATTGCCCCTTGAATTGTTTTCTGGTCCTCTGAGCTATCTGGAGGGATCCTGGTGTCTGTTCCTGTGTTTTTTCCAATCTCCATATCGTGAATTACTACACATGTATGATGTATCATATTTGTATATACAGTGGGGATGGAAAGTATTCAGACCCCCTTACATTTTTCACTCTTTGTTATATTGCAGCCATTTGCTAAAATCATTTAAGTTCATTTTTTCCTCATTAATGTACACACAGCACCCCATATTGACAGAAAAACACAGAATTGTTGACATTTTTGCAGATTTATTAAAAAAGAAAAACTGAAATATCAAATGGTCCTAAGTATTCAGACCCTTTGCTCAGTATTTAGTAGAAGCACCCTTTTGATCTAATACAGCCATGAGTCTTTTTGGTAAAGTTGAAACAAGTTTTTCACATCTGGATTTGGGGATCCTCTGCCATTCCTCCTTGCAGATCCTCTCCAGTTCTGTCAGGTTGGATGGTAAATTTTGGTGGACAGCCATTTTTAGGTCTCTCCAGAGATGCTCAATTAGGTTTAAGTCAGGACTCTGGCTGGGCCATTCAAGAACAGTCACAGAGTTGTTGTGAAGCCACTCCTTCATTAATTTAGCTGTGTGCTTACGGTCATTGTCTTGTTGGAAGGTAAACCTTTGGCCCAGTCTGAGGTCCTGAGCACTCTGGAGAAGGTTTTCATCCAGGATATCTCTGTACTTGGCCGCATTCATCTTTCCCTTAATTGAAACCAATTGTCCTGTCCCTGCAACTGAAAAACACCCCCACAGCATGATGCTGCCACCGCCATGCTTCACTGTTGGGACTGTATTGGACAGGTGATGAGCAGTGCCTGGTTTTCTCCACACATACCGCTTAGAATTAAGGCCAAAAAGTTCTATCTTGGTCTCATCAGACCAAAGAATCTTATTTCTCACCATCTTGGAGGTGTTTTTAGCAAACTCCATGCAGGCTTTCATGTGTCTTGCACTGAGGAGAGGCTTCCGTCGGGCCACTCTGCCATAAAGCCCTGACTGGTGGAGGGCTGCAATGATGGTTGACTTTCTACAACTTTCTCCCATCTCCCGACTGCATCTCTGGAGCTCAGCCACATTGATCTTTGGGTTCTTCTTTACCTCTCTTTACCTCTCTCACCAAGGCTCTTCTCCCCCGATAGCTCAGTTTGGCCAGACGGCCAGCTCTAGGAAGGGTTCTGGTTGTCCCAAATGTCTTCCATTTAAGGATTATGGAGGCCACTTAAGTGCAGCAGAAATTTTTTTGTAACCTTGGCCAGATCTGTGCCTTGCCACAATTATGTCTCTGAGCTCTTCAGGCAGTTCATTTGACCTCATGATTCTCATTTGCTCTGAAATGCACTGTGAGCTGTAAGGTCTTATATAGACAAGTGTGTGGCTTTCCTAATCAAGTCCAATCAGTATAATCAAACACAGCTGGACTCAAATAAAGGTGTAGAACCATCTCAAGGATGATCAGAAGAAATTGACAGCACCTGAGTTAAATATATTAGTGTCACAGCAAAGAGTCTGAATACTTAGGACCATGTGATATTTCAGTTTTTCTTTTTTAATAAATCTGCAAAAATGTCAACAATTCTGTGTTTTTCTGTCAATATGGGGTGCTGTGTGTACATTAATGAGGAAAAAAAATGATTTTAGCAAATGGCTGCTATATAACAAAGAGTGAAACATTTAAGGGGGTCTGAATACTTTCCGTCCCCACTGTATATGTATTCATGAGATTTTTGTCTTGTTTTGGCTTTGTATTATTGATTGATATTTATTTTGTAGAGAGCCATTCACTGCATCTTTCCAAAAGAACTGTCAGAAACCATGAATCAGACTGAGATAGAAGTATAGTTAACTCACACTTGTTTAATAATAATAATAAAAAAACCAGAGTAAACATAGTCAAAACATAGCCAGAGTTCAGGAACTGGAATGGATAGTCAGACAAGCCAAAACGTCAGGGAGCCAGAGATGAGAGTAGTAGAACAGCAAGTAGGATCTGGAGCCAGAAGGAATGTCAACCAAGCAAGTCTTTAACAGGAACACAGGAGAGCGTCTCTAGAGATGTGACCAAGGCGAAGGCAGAGATCATCTTGGCTGGACTGCTTACGAAGGCAGGAATGACGAGCAGGATATTATCAACAGGTGAGTCACTGTGGAGAGAAAGGAGCTGGCAATTAGCCGACAGCTGAGCGGCCAGCTTTGAGAAGGAAGGGCTGAGACCAGCCCTGACAGTACCCCCTCCTCAATTACCCTTTCCCCTCGGAGGACCATCAGGCTTGAGGGGAAAACATCTATGGAAATCACAGAGGAGGACAGGGGCATGTACATCCAAGGATGAGACCCAAGAGCGTTCCTCCAGACCGTACCCTTTCATATGCACCAGGTAATGTATGCGCCCACGGAACCTACGGGAGTCAACAATGGACTGTACTTCATACTCCTCATGGTTCTCAACCTGTACAGGGTGAGGACAAGGCACCGAGGTAGTAAAGCGGTTGCAGACCAAAGGTTTTAATAAGGAGACATGAAATACATTCGAGATACGCATATTAGAAGGAAGGTCTAAAACATAAGCCACTGGGTTAATCCTGTGAAGAATATGGAAAGGCCCGATAAACCGAGGTGCGAACTTCAGAGAGGGAATACTAAGTCGGAGGTTGCGAGATGACAGCCAGACCCTGTCCTCAACCTGGTAGGAAGGAGCAGGCAGGTGTCTGTGGTCAGCATGGAGTCTGTACCTATAATTAGCATGTTGCAAAGCCTCCTGGACTTGTGCCCAAGTGAAACGAAGACAATGGAGATGCTCCTCTAACGCAGGAATACTCTGCGGAACAAAAAAGTCAGGCAACATGGAAGGTTGGAAACCATAGTTCACCATAAACAGGGACAATCAGGAAGCAGAATTCAAGGCACTATTGTGAGCAAACTCTGCCCACAGTAATAGGTCTAACCAGTTGTTATGATGGTCAGAAATATAGCAACGTAGTAATTGCTCCAAGAACTGATTGGCTCATTCTGCAGCCCCATTAGACTGTGGGTGATACGCAGAGGAGAAAGCAAGCTGAATTCCCAACTGTGCACAATAGGCTCCCCAGAACTGGGACACAAACTGACTACCCCTGTCCGATACAATCATCTTGGGTAGCCCATGTAAGTGAAAGATCTCCCGAGAAAAAATGGAAGCTAGTTTCTTAGAAGTAGGCAACTTCTTAAGTGGAATACAATGGGACATTTTCGAGAACTGGTTAACCACAATAAGGATAACTGTGTTGACCTGGGAGTTGGATAACTCCGCAATGAAATCCATAGAATGGTGTGTCCAGGGCCTCTCTACATATGGGTTGTAGGAGGCCCACTGGAAGATGTCCCGGAGTCTATTTCTGAGCACACACAAAACAGGCAGCTACGAAGGCGGTTACATCAGCACGTAGACTAGGCCACCAGAATTGTTGAGAAATGGCCCAAAAGAGTTGATTCCTCCCAGGGTGGCCAGTAGCCTTTGAAGAATGGTAAGTCAGGAGCACGGCAGTATGGAGACTCTCTGGGGCAAAGCAGCAGTCACAAGGTTTCTCAGGAGGAGCATGGACCTGAGCGGTAAGAATTTTGTCACCCAAAGAAGAAGTGACTGGTGCGAACCGTAGCCAGAGTACAATCAGGAGGATTCACAGGAACCAGAGCCAACTCCATCTTGGAAATGGAGGAAAATTGTTGTGACAAAGTGTCAGCCCTTTCATTCTTAGTACCAGGTAAGAATGAGACAATGTAACTGAAACTAGACAAGAAAAGAGCCCATCTTGCCCTTCTGGGAGAGAGTTGTTTAGCCTCAGACAAGAATGTGAGATTCTTATGGTCAGTAAGAATGAGAACACAGTGGTACCTTTGAGGAGATGTCTCTATTCTTTCAGGGCTAAAATGATCACTAACAGCTCTCTGTCACCAATCTCGTAATTGCACTTTGCAGGTGACAATCTCAGAGGTAGGATGTTGAGACAGAAGGGCGGCAATTCCAGTCTCAGAAGCATCAACCTCAAGGATAAAAGGTAACGTAGGATCAGGATGTGCCAACACAAGAGTAGAAACAAAGGCAGCCTTGAGACTCTCAAAGGCCTTAATGGACTCCAGAGACCAACTCTGTGGGTTACCGTCCTTTCTGGTCATATCAGTCAGGGGCTTGACCAGAGACGAGAAGTTACAAATAAACTTCTGATAATAGTTGGCAAAGCCAAGAAAACGCTGCAGAGGACATAAACCCACGGGTCGGGGCCAATGTAGGACTGCTGAAAGTTTCTCTGGGTCCATCGAAAAAAACCAGCAGTGGAAATGACATAACCCAGGAATTTTACCTTTTCACGATGTAATTCACACTTCTCCAATTTACAGAAGAGATTGTTTTCTCTTAGTTTATGAAGCACACGACAGACATCTGTGTGGTGGCTCTTCAGGGACTTGGAAAATATGAGGATATCATCAAGATAAACCACCACACCTAACGGCAACAAATCTCAGAGGTCATCGTTAATACATTCCTGGAAAATTGCCAGGGCGTTACAATGGCCAAAAGGCATTAAAAGTTAGTCATAATGGGCTGTTCTGGTATTAAACCCAGTTTTCCACTCGTCGCCCTCCTTAATCCTCACGAGATTGTATGCCCCTCTCAAATCAAGATTTGTGAAAAACGTTGCTCCCTTGAGGCAGTCAAATAACTCCATAATCAACGGAATCAGATAGGCATTTTTAATCGTGAAACGATTGAGACCCCTCTAATCAATACAAGGTCTAAGTTCACCACTCTTCTTCTTCACAAGAAGAAACCAGCACCAACAGGAGACGAGGATTTGCGGATGAAACCTCAAGAAAGTGTGTCTGCAACATACTCCTCCATGGCCCTATCTTCCAAGACCAACAAAGGGTAAACCAGGCAGTATGGCATCAGGTTCAAGGTCAATTGCGCAATCATACAACCAGTGTAGAGGCAAACTACCGGCTTGACCTTTGTCAAAGACATTGCTAAAGTTGCGGTACTCCTCCAGTAGGGAGGAGAGTGAAGAGGTGCACAGAACCTTGGCTACCTTCTGGAAGCATGTCTTACTGCATTGTGATGTGGAAAGAACCTCAGCATGGAGCCAATCAAAAGAGGGGTTGTGCCTCTGTAACCAAGGATAACCAACAACCAGCGTAAACTTGAGTGAGTAAATAACTTGTAATTGGATTATCTCATGGTGTAGAGGTCTCCCATCAAGAGCTTCAATGGCAAGTGGAGTGTCACACAGCTGCAGTGGAATTGAGTGCTTCGATACAAAGGCAGCATCAATGAACAGGCCTGCAGCCCCAGAGTTGATTAGACCCTGTATCTCTATGGACAACACAGCCCAAGAAAGGGTAACCGAAACCAAGGGCTTATCCCTCTGGATAACTGAGGATGAAACAATGCCACCTAAGGTCTGTCCGTGACAGGACCTCAAGGTTCGGGCGTTCCCTGGACGGGTAGGACAAGGCTTCAAAAAGTGACCTGCCTGGCCACAATAAAGGCACAATCTCTCCCTCCTCCTAAGGGTTCTCTCATCCACAGAGAGACGTGTCAAGTGCATTTGTTCATCTTCACAGACCGACTCGGTACAAGGAGGCATGGGAGGTGAGGGAGGCACAGGTGGGACTGCAAAGTTCGGAGACAAATGTACAGAAGGCTTCTGCAAGCGATCCTTAAAAGGAAGTCTTTCTCTGAGTCTGAAGTCAATGAAGATGGCAAATGTGATCAACCTCTGCAGCTCAGTGAGTATATCTCGTTCTGCTATCTCATCCTTGATGGTATCCGAGAGATCATGAGAAAAAGCAGCCATGAGGGCCTCATTGTTCCAAGCAACCTCTACTGCCAGAGTACAGAATTCAATGGTGTAATCGGCAACAGTTCTCGTACTCTGTTTGATGGACATGAGGCACTTGGCAGCAAAAGCGGAGCATGCGGGAATGTCAAATACCCTTTTAAAAGAAGCCACAAACTCTGGGTAACTCAAGACAACAGGTTTTTGCGTCTCCCATAGAGGGTTTGCCCAGGCAAGGCTCTCTCAGAAAGCAAAGATATCACAAAACCTACTTTGCCTCTGTCCGTGGGAAACGCCAGGGGCATCATTTCAAAGTATATCTCAACCCAGTTGAGAAACCCTCTGCATTGGACTGGATCACCCCCATTTGTAATGCCATGGCAAACTTACCCATGCGGTGATCCTGCTCATCCAATCTGGAAAGAATATTACCAATAAGTGGATTGACTGCATCTTCTGAATTCATGGCCCTCGCCTACAGTCAGAAACCATGAATCAGACTGAGAGAGAAGTACAGTTAAATCACACTTGTTTAATAATATTAATAATAAAAAAGTAAACAGAGTAAACGTAGTCAAAACATAGCCAAAGTTCAGGATCTAGAACGGATAGTCAGACAAGCCAAAATGTCAGGGAGCCATAGATGAGCATAGTAGAACAGCAAGCAGGATCTGGAGCCAGAAGGAATGTCAGCCAAGCAAGTCTTTAACAGGAACACTGGAGAGCGTCTCTAGAGATGTGACCAAGGCGAAGGCAGAGGTCATCTGGGCTGGATGGCTTAAGTAGGCAGGACTGACGAGCACAATATCATCAACAGGTGAGTCACTGTGGAGAGAAAGGAGCTGGCAATTAGCCGACAGCTGAGCGGCCAGCTTTGAGAAGGAAGGCCTGAGCCCAGCACTGACAAGAACACCCTAATGAAGACTCAACAAGTCGAAACTAGGGTTCCCTTCTGGGTTCTAATGTTTCTTTTTTGAATGGAGAGATTTTATAATTCACGTCCATCCAAAAAATTTTGTTTTTTTGTATGAATTTTCATTTTCCAAATGCTTTTAACTTATACAATACATTTTTGTACGTTTCATACAATTATATGTCTATAGATCGCCACCATTACTAGTAAAAAAATAATAATAATCATAAAAATAACATAAATCTATCCCTTATTTTGTAGACGCTAAAACATTTGCGCAAACCAATCAATATACGCTTATTGTTATTTTATTTATTTTTTTACCAAAAATATGTAGAAGAATACATATAGGCCTAAACTGAGGAAAAAAATAGTTTTTGTGATAAAAAATGTGGCATATTTATTATAGCAAAAAGTAAAAGATATTGTATGTCTTTTTTCAAAATTGTCGCTCTTCTTTTGTTTATAGCACAAAATATAAAAACCGCATAGGTGATCAAATACCACCAAAAGAAATCTCTATTTGTGGGAAAAAAAAGGATGTCAATTTTGTTTGGGTACAGCGGTCCACGACTGCGCATTTGTCAGTTAAAGCGACACAGTGCCGAATCACAAAAAATGGCCTGGTAATTGAGCAGCCAAATCTTCCGGGGCTGAAGCGGTTAAAGATGATATCCTACTTATTCATGCTGTTAACACAGTCAAGAGCCTTTTAAAATAGATTTTAAAGAAGCAATAAATTTGTATGCTTTTGTATTTTTAATTTAGGATTGTATTCTAAATGACGAGAGAGAAAATTTGTTTTTTTCATAGCATTGCATTTCACCACATGATAGCTTCTGAGTGAGAACTCAATCACATATAATTCATATTAATTATCTGTCACCTTCCTGAAGTATTTATGGTTTTGTTCTCTGCTGTGCACTTTAATTCAAAGTTTTAACAAGTTTTATTTGTCATATCATGCTGAGAAGTATTCTAGTTGCGACAGAATTAGATTTCATGTCTAAAATTATGCAGTAGCTGATTTAAGATGTGATCAAGCCACTTCAGCTTAATGTTTTCTTCCAGAGCATTGTGGTAAATTCTGACCTTGTCAGCTAAAGACAGCTGAATTATGATTCTTATCCTGTGAAAAATCACAGATCTCAGATAACAGATTAATTTTGTATGATGCCAAACACTTTGTATTACCAGGCCTTGTGCAAGTCAAACGTATTTATCACCCACTTGTGTTTGCTGCGTGTGTCTTCTCAGTTTTCAGTAGCACTACATGTGTGCTTATGCAGTTCAAGTAGAAGGGTCTTTTTTATTAAATATTGACCACAATGAAACATATCAACACATAAAAGCATCTTTGTGCTTTGCAGGGAATTTTAATGGCAGCAACACATACTCACCTATCATTACCTCCTTCGACATTGTACCTGGCCGGAGGTAGGGAGCAATACCCAGTGTTTTATGGTGGAGACTTTGATTAACATTTCTTGTCCTATGTCTTCCCATGTCCTAAAACTGGTGCTTTGTGATTGGCTGCATAGGTGCCCAGTACTGTCACATGGGATGAGAGAAATTCCCAAGGCCACAATTTGGTGCATGCACAGGGGTTCCTTTCATCATTCTCAGTAACTGAGCTGAGTGGCTAAGGAGAGAATTCAATATACAGTAAGTTTTAAAGAGTTGGTGGGGCCACCAATAAATTAAGGTGAGCCAGTTGAGCGGTGCTCTGCCATTTCTCAGGTGAGCCATTTGCTTTGACCTGCACAGGTTCATTTTAAGGAGGCTATAAACAATAATGTGATAAGTACACTAGCAGTAATGCATTCATTTGGAATATATACCTATAAAGCCCCTTGCTGCTAAGTAGTAATAATATTCAGCACTGCCAAATTAAAGTCTAATGAATTAAAAAGATGACTGCTTCCTCATGTGACCTAAGGCCTACCCAAAGATCATATGGTTACAAGGATGTTCAATGTAACTGAAAACTGCAAACTTTCAAGCAGACAGACCTTGGCTGGTAAACTTGAAGTACGACAAAGTAGCATGAAGGCACAACACTGTGCAGCACTTCCAAGCAAGAAGAAAAGCCTGCATATTTAAGGGATTGTCCCCACTAGCATTAACCTTTCCTAGCTTGTGAATTATTTGAATAAGTATTTTATTTTTACATTAATTTTTTAAGCATTATTGAGTGGTTTAGGAATGGCAAAAAGCCTTCTTTAACGCATCACCACCCTTTAAAAATGATGTAAGAGGAATACCTGAGACAGGAATTGTGGATAGCAGTAGTAGTACTTGATAAGAGAGGTCATGATGGCCTTGTCTGTGCAGAGAAGAGCTATGACAAATCTGGGGATTTTTTTGCCCAACCTTTATGGTGTTCCAATGTGAATACAGACTTTTTTTTTAAAGTCAGTATTTACGTAGGCTAAAGCTGGGCATACATGTGTCAATTTTTTTCCCGTTCTACCAGCGAATTGAATGAAAAAAACTGAATTGATTCCCCCGTCTACAAATTTGAGATGGAGGAGGGAATCCTCCCCATGGTGTCTCTGCATTCTAACAGTGGGGGGACTTCCCTGCTGTCAAAATACCCTGATCAGTGCTACAGTCATTTGCCTGCTGTGCTGATTGAGTGAAAAAATGGCAACAGGGTGGTTGAACAGAAGTCAACCAGTAGGTTGACTTCTGTTCAAATACCGTGCCCACACATACATGGTATATGTGACTATATAATTTCGATCCATGTATGGCCTGCTTTAAAATCACTGGACACCCACATAACACTACTCAGGCCTGAAGATTGGTTTCTCTGACACTGCCTTGTGAAAGGCCTTGTGAAAGGTGGGAGAGCACATGCCTATGCCCCATCTCTCTATATTTAATGGTTTTTGTGGGGGATGTAGGGAAGCAAAATGTTGTGTCTTATTAATTGAACTACTTATTGACAATCACAATAATTCCAACAGAGAGTTTTAAAGTACTGCAAATAAGGAGATTGTGTATTGCCCAGTAGTAGCATGAGATTAGAATCTGCAAAGGATCCAGACAAATTAGACAACCAGAAGAAGCATATATATATAAAGTGTTATTTTGATCTTATTAAAACAAAAATCTCTTTTTGGATAGATGTATTCATATATGGCTTCTATGCCCATATGGACATATGTATAAAGAAGGCCATGCTAGATCTTTGCAGTAAAGGATCTGACTCCTGCCCCTTCAACAATCATTTGCTGCTGACTTCAACAATCACTTGACATCCTGGTTTGATCATACAATGGAGAAGTATTGATGCTTATTTATCATCATTATTATTCATCCAGCACTGCCTAGTTTACACCTATTTGGTTCATGAAAACTGAAAATACACAGTTGGCTTTTCTTATTCTAGAGATGATCTATAGTGTTTATTCTAATAAAGAAGATCATCTCTGTATTTGTTGTATATTTATGTTGCATACACAGTTTGATTGATTGCTTGTCAATGTATAGGCTGGAGGGCAGTAAGATAGATATTACCCTAAACAGACAGACTAACAAATTACCTGAGCATTTAAAGTGAAACGGAGGTGTTTTTTATTAGCATCTTTACTTGGAAAGAGTGTAATTGTCCCTGAGGGAATTTATGGCAGCTTATACACTTGAATTTCTTTTTCACAGATGGTAGAAAAGACTAGACTGACACATATGGAGATACCTGTCCCATTATAGTTAACTGCTGAAAAAGGCAAACATTGTTAACATAACACATGCAACACTTTGGAAACAATAATTCTCTAGACCGTAGGTTGGAATATTTCGAGTCAAATCAGACTTGCAAACTTACAATATCATTTTGTATTTTAGAACACCATTACAGTACGTAATAAAATGTACAATTAGCAGTAAACAATAAAATTATTACTACTAATTATTATAATGGTTTCAGCATAGCATTTGCATTGAGCAGGCTGTGCAGATTTTTGCTGTGGCCAAAATGCAGTAATTTTTCTCACTGAGAGTTCAGAAAACTATACTGTGTTTTCGCCACTAGGTGAAGCTGATTATTATTATTATTATTATACAGGATTTATATTGCGCCAACAGTTTACCCAGTGCTTTACAATATAAAAAGGAAGCAATACAGTTATAATACAATAAAATACAAGAGGATTAAGAGTGCCCTGCTCAGAAGAGCTTACAATCTAATAGAGTGGGGCAGGTGGTAAAAAAGGTTGTAACTGTGGGGAATGAGCTGATGGAAGTGGTAAAAGATTAGTTGGAGACGTGATAGGCTTCCCTTAAGAGATGAGTTTTAAGGGATCGCCTGAAGGTTGCAAGAGTAGGGGATAGCCAGACAGGTGGAGGTAGCGCGTTCCAGAGGATGGGAGAGGCTCTGGAGAAATCCTGGAGACGAGCATGGAAGGAGGAGACAAGAGAGCTTGAGAGTAGGAGGTCTTGAGAAGAGTGGAGAGGACGATTTAGGTGATATTTGGAGACAAGATTGGTGATGTAGCTCGGGGCAGAGTTGTGAATGGCTTTGTATGTTGTGGTTAGTATTTTGAATTTAATTCGCTGAGTGATTTGGAGCCAGTGTAAGGATTGGAAGAGAGGATCGGCAGAAACTGAGTGGATGGTAAGGTGGATAAGTCTGGCAGCAGCATTCATGATAGACTGAAGAGGTGATAGCCTATGAATAGCCTATTCATAGCCTATCATATGAATTTGAAACAAATGCAGTTTGTACATTTGCTAGTGACATCCAAAAAATGTTTTATAAATAGATCCACACTGTTGTTACCTGTCCTCATTATGAGAAATAAACAACCAGCTGGGTCTTTTATTTTGGATTGAGGAGCAATTGTTTTTGGAGGACTGGCCCATATATTTTTGGCCTCAATTCAAATGTGGTGTTTTGATGTGACAATAATAAGCAATTTGGCCAAAACAAAGCCAAATTAAAGCAGAATTCCAGCCAAAATAACAATTTATAATGAATAGCCCAATGAAAGATAAAACAAAAATACCAAATTTTTGTTGTAATATTTAGCTTTAACCCATACATTTTTACCATGCCCCTTTTCTCTGCTGATGGACAACCTAAATCTTGGGCCAGCATCGTTGAACCTACTTACTTTGAGCCCATGTCTTCATAAACCTCCCTTACCCTGTCATTGGATACTGAACAGAGAAGGAGCACTGTGATTAGTTGATTTCTGTCAGGACATGAGCTAGTTTATTCCTTGTAATGCTTCTTCCTCTCATACTGTATGGTGCCTCTTTTTGAAGCGTTAAGCTGCCTGCGGATGGTACCAAGTCAGCAAATGACAATATGATTCAGACAGGTTGGGGTAGATTTACTAAAACTGGTGCACTCATATTGATGTGAGTCGCCACAAATTGGCCTGGAGACCACTCAAGAACCCGGGCTCTTTGGGGGAGTGACTCTGCCTGAGTTCAATTTATACTATATATCTTCTTTGTTGTCTCACCTGTACTATTTCGACAAGCAAGATAAACAAATGTATCTATATGTGTGTATGTATAATGTAGCTTTGATAGCCAGCTCATCAACCCAATTTGCCATTCGCCCCCTCCAAATTATAATGTGTGGGACGAGGGGCACACGCAGACGTTCCCTGCGTTCCAATGTGACCATCTCAGAATTTGGGATCTAGTGATATGCAAGATTGGGGCTCCTGCTTTTCACACTCACATGCCTCTATGGCGCAATGCTCAATTACCAGTACTTCTAACAATACCTGACTATACCCTCTAGATTCCTAGAGGCATTATGTATATGTGATTTCGGAAACAGGACCAAAAACCTTCCAAGAGCTTAAAACCAAATTTGCCCTCCCTAACTTTATTCTTTTCAGATATTTACAAATGCTGCATGCCCTACATGCACAATTTCCTGAATCTTTTCACCAGCTTCCTTCACTTCCAATTCTAGACGCGATTCTAGGCTCAGACCCGAAAAAGCTGATTTCCATATTTTACAATGACCTCCTCACACCTCTTGCTACTGTTTTGACATATCGACTTAAAACCAGGTGGTCAAGAGATGCAGGTGAAATGGAAGATGAGAATAGGGCTGAAATATTAGAGGGTTAAAAGCTGGTTTCTCTTAAGGCTTTTGACCACCTCACCCAACTCTACATATTACATAGCACATACTTAACCCCAATTTATATAGCTGGATATCATCCCTCCAAATCTCCAAACTGCCCTTGGTGTGCAAACTCTTGAGGAACATTCTTTCACATGTTGTGGAAAATTCCCGGCCATACATGCATATTGCTCGCAAATAGTCCAGTTTTTTAATGAAAAAATAGTCTCTCTCCTCACAGTTGACCCTAAACCCTGCCTATTAGGCTTCTACCTGTTCCAGAGGAGGACAAGTTTGAAATACTGTATTTATTGGCGTATAACACTCACTTTTTCACCATGAAAATTGGGTGCAAATAGCGTGTGTGTGTTATACGCCAATACTTCAATTTTAGCTGCCTCGGAGGGGACAGGGAAGGGGGCAGGACGAGCGGCATCAGAATACATACAGTGAGAAACTCCTGTTTACTTGGTGGCCTCTGTAATAGGAAGTCCCGTCTCCTGGGCCGCCATTGGACCACTGTTCTGTCTATCATAGGAGATTCTCACGGTATGTAATCTGTCGGCGCTCATCCCACCCTCCTCCCTGTCCCCTCTAGGCTGTGCGTGTTATACGCCTGTGCGTGTTATACGCCGATAAATATGGTAATCTTCCTTTATAAAGTCCTGTTTACTGCCAGAAAGCTTATTGCATGTCATTGGATGCAGGCATCACCCCCCACCATACAAACCTGGTGCCAGGATTAATTAACGCTGTTTTACCCTACAAAAAGCAAATTTGTACACCCCGTGGGTGCTGAACAAGAATAATAAAATCAGGGACAGACGTGCTCATAACTAGGGATAAGCTCGATGTTCAGATCAAACATAAGTTCGACTCAAACATTGGGTGTTCGCCCGTTCGCAGAACAGCGAACATTATGGGGCGTTTGCGGGAAATTCGAGCTCCACGGAATGCCCTATAGTGCACTGCGAGATCGCAGTGCATTACTGTATGATGATTGGCTAAAGCATGCACCTGACCTGCATGCTTTGGCTAATCACAGCGCGCTCTGCTGAGAGAGCCATAATTGGCCAAAGGCAGGGTGCATTTGGCCAATTATGGTTTAGAGGGACTAAGTTCATGCTTCACACTATATAAGGCTGCTTACACAATGGCTGTGTGTAGTGTTGTTGGCGTGGACAGAGAGATAGCTTGAGTTAGATTAAGCAGGCAGGTTATTCAGTTAGTGGCAGTGTATTTGATAAATATAAATATATATATATATATACCGTATTTATCAGCATATAACACGCACTTTTTCCCCCTTAAAATCAGGGGAAAATCGTGGGTGCGTTTTATACGCCGATCCCTGACGATCTCCGCTCCGCTGAGGGGAGAGGAGCGAGCGCTGCCGATATACACTTAGCGTTTTTTTTTCCTTAAAATTCCCTCTTAAACTTGAGGTGCGTGTTATACGCCGGCGCGTGTTGAACGCCGATAAATATGGTATATATTCACACATATATACAGTCTTGTGTGTGTGTGTATATGTGTATATATATATATATATATATATATATATATATATATATATATATATATATATATATACATATATATCAGTCATGGCCAAAATTGTTGGCACCCCAGAAATTTTTCCAGAAAATCAAGTATTTCTCACAGAAAAGTATTGCAGTAACACATGTTTTGCTATACACATGTTTATTCCCTTTGTGTGTATTGGGGAAAAAAAACAAAAAAAGGGAGGAAAAAAGCAAATTGGACATAATGTCACACAAAATTCCAAAAATGGGGTGGTCAAAATTCTTGGCACCCTTTCAAAATTGTGGATAAATAAGATTGTTTCAAGCATGTGATGCTCCTTTAAACTCACCTGGGGCAAGTAACAGGTGTGGGCAATATAAAAATCATACCTGAAAGCAGATAAAAAGGAGAGAAGTTCACTTCTTTGCATTATGTGTCTGTGTGTGCCACACTAAGCATGGACAACAGAAAGAGGAGAAGAGAACTGTCTGAGGACTTGAGAACCAAAATTGTGGAAAAATATCAACAATCTCAAGGTTACAAGTCCATCTCCAGAGATCTAGATTTGCCTTTGTCCACAGTGCGCAACATTATCAAGAAGTTTGCAACCCATGGCACTGTAACTAATCTCTCTGGGTGTGGACAGAAGAGAAAAAATTATGAAAGGTTGCAATGCAGGATGGTCCGGACACAGATTCCATTTAAAGACATCTAATTAGATGTCCAAACCAATTCTAATACACAGTAAAATGGAGTACCCATCCGATGACATAATCTGTATTAATACTCCTTAACGCTATCAAAGGCATAACAGGACCTCTAATAATTATAAATAACATCTGTAAAATAGCAAGTGGGTAACTAAAAACTTCCAAACGACAATACTGTGACTTACACTGTAACAGAAGTAACCCAATTCTATAATAAAAGCTCCATCTAGTGGTCAGCTCTAAAATGGTTCTCATTAAAACTATGGTGATACAAATTAAAATAACTAATGTCCAAAATAATAACATAATTCGACCCATAAAGAAATATCTTAAAAATATATAAAGCCCGATATCCAATGAATGAACTGCATATATTAATAAAAATATTAAAACTCAGATAAAAAAATAAAAATCAATAATTAGAGATAAAACAATTCAATTCGATTTCTACATTGTGTCCTAGCGGTACTAAGGTAAGGAGCTCATGTATCCAGCGAGATTCAGCCTGGCTTAATTTCCTAATTTTATTATCCTCCCTCCAATGAGGTTTATATTTTTCAATCCCCCATACTAATAAAGAGGAAAGGTCTCTATTGAGGTACTGGTCATAATGTCTGGAAAGGCTATGCTTTGGGAATCCATTTTTTATATTTTGTGTATGTTCCCTTAGTCTTTTCCAGAGTTCTGTTACCTCTTTGTTCTTCCAACATACTGGATCCGACATGAACACTCTAGAAGATAAACAACACCTTCAGTCTTACATGAAATAAAGTCTTTAATCTGGTACTTTCTCCCGGTGACTGTTGATTTAAGACACGTTTTGTTTTTTTTTACTCTCTTTTGTGTGTCTACAGGTATAGCATGTTTTTCATGGATAATATCCTTTCCCTTCAAAGAATGTAAACTTTTTTGGGGCAGGTGGATCCAACACGTTTTTTGCAATGAGATCTCTCAGGGTTGGGGCCCTCCGATATATAAATTTTGGCTTTTCAGGTAGCATAGCTCCCAGATGTCTATCAGCTTTTATGATATTCCAGTGATTTTTACATATTGTTTTGATCTATCTATGCTGGATATTAAAATCCATAACAAATGGTACATCATCCATACATTCTTTATTTTTAATTGAATCTTGAATTAAAGTATCCCTATCTAAAGCAGAGACCTCATCTATTTTTTCTTTAATAAAACTTTAATGATACCCTTTTCGGACAAATCTTTCTCCAATAAATTCTGCTTGTTTAACCGCCCTGGCGGTATTCCCGAGTCTGGCTCGGGTTGGATTTTTTATACCAAAAGCGGTATCCCCGAGCCAGACTCGGGCTTGCATCGCAGGATCCAGGAAGAGCATACTTACCTTGTCCCCTGGATCCTGCGATGTCTCCCCGCTGTGATCGGCGAGCCGCTGTGTCTCGCTCGATTCACAGTGCCGAGCTCCGTTCCCTGCGAGCGGTGCGACGCACGGGGACGGAGTTCGGCGGTAAATTCAAATAGTGAAACACACAGTATAGATACAGCATACTGTAATCTTACAGATTACAGTACTGTATCAAATAACTACACATCCCCTTTGTCCCTAGTGGTTTGCCCAGTGTCCTGCATGCAGTTTTATATATATAAAACTGTTCTTTCTGCCAGGAAACTGGAGATTGCCCATAGCAACCAAAACTGTCTCTTTACATCAAAAGTGGTTTTAGACCAGCTAGAAAAAAGCGATAATAAATTAGAATCACTCGCAGAATTGAGCGATAGTGATTTGTGGGGAGATCCGTCATCAAACACTAAAAGTAATAAAAGCCAAAATTCTGCAACTGAGCAAATTTCAGTGTTTTTGATTTGATTACATTATTATATAATTTTTATTATTATTATATTATTATTTGTTATAATTATTTATAGTTATTTATTATATTATAATTTTTTATTTAGTTTTTCAAACTTTATCATACCCGGGATGTCTACTAGACTCTTGTTTGGACAGATTTAAGTGAACTATTCCTAAGAATTACAGGCCTACAATATAAAACGCCAAATTTCTGTGCAAAATAATTGTACCGCTTTCAGCACCTAAAATCAGAAATAATCATACCGCCAGGGAGGTTAAGGAACACTTCCTTCTTCGTGCAATTTCTCCTTAGCCTAATAAATTGGCCTTTGGGTATATTATAAAGCCATGGAGTATGGTGGCAGCTGTCCAATGGGAGGTAGCTATTACTGTCTACCAGCTTAAAATGTGTTTGTGTCACAAGCCTTCTATTTTCTTTTGAGATCTCCAAATCTAGAAAATGTATCTTCTCATCACTTATTTCCCAGGTTAGTTTGATGTTCTTGTTATTCGTGTTTAGGCCAAAGCCAAAATCAATCAAACTTTCTCTATCCTCTTCCCAAATTACAATAATATCATCAATAAATAGTTTAAAAAGAAGCAGTTGCTGTGGTTTCTTATTATAAGGGGCCTCCTCCTCCCATTCTGTCATATACAAATTTGCCACACTGGGTGCATACTTGGCACCCATTGCTCTACCACAGATCTGCTTATAATAATTTTCTTCATACCAGAAATAATTGTGATCCAGACTATATTTCAGGCAATTAACAAGAAATTTTCTTTGTTAACGTTTCAATCCACTAAGGTCTCTTAAGGCCCACTCGGTGGCTTGTAATGCCTCCTCATGATTAATAATAGTATATAGCGACACAACATAAGCTGTAGCAAGATATACTGGTCTATCATCAAATTTAATATTATCCAATAATTGGATCAAATGTTTTGTGTCTCTCAGGTACGAATTAGCTTTCCTTACTAATGTACAGTTTCTAATACAGTGCAGGTGGTCTACACAGTATCTAGTATAGTGTGTACAGTTTCTACTACTTTTATGGTGGTGTACACAGTATCTAATACAGTTTGTACAGTTTCTAATACACTTCAGGCAGTGTACAAAATTTCTAATACAGTGTGTACAGTTTCTATTACACTTCAGGTGGTGTACACAGTATCTAATACAGTGTGTACAGTTTCTACTACTTTTCTGGTGGTGTACACAGTAAGTAATACAGTGTGTACAGTTTCTACTACTTTTCTGGTGGTGTACACAGTATCTAATACAGTATGTACAGTTTCTAATACACTTCAGGTGGTGTACACAGCATCTAATACCGTGTGTAGAGTTTCTACTACACTTCTGGTGATGTACACAGAATACAATACAGTGCAGGCGGTGCACACAGTATCTAATACAGTGTGTACAGTTTCTAATACACTTCAGGTGGTCTACACAGTATCTAATACAGTGTGTACAGTTTCTACTACACTTCTGATGGTGTACACAGTATACAATACAGTACAGTTGTTGTACAGTTTCTAATACAGTGCATGCTGTGTACACAGTATCTAATACAGTGTGTACAGTTTCTACTACTTTTCTGGTGGTATACACAGTATCTAATACAGTGTGTACAGTTTCTAATACACCCCAGGCAGTGTACACAGTATCTAATACAGTGTGTACAGTTTCTACTAGTGAAGACTAGTAGAGTCTTCTGGTGGTGTACACAATACAGTGCAGTCATAGTACAGTTTCTAATACAGTGCAGGCGGTGTGCACAGTATCTAATACACTGTGTACAGTTTCTACTACACTTCTGGTGGTATACACAGTATCCAATACAGCGCAGGCATTGTACAGTTTCTAATACAGTGCAGGCAGTCTACACAGTATCTAGTATAGTGTGTAGTGTCTACAGTTTCTACTACTTTTCTGGTGGTGTAAACAGTATCTAATACAGTTTGTACAGTTTCTAATACACTTCAGGGTTTTAAGCAGGAGGTGTCAGAAAAGTTACCACAGGGACCCGAGAGGCCAGAGTCAACCCGAGGTGGAAAGCTGTGTGGAAACTGTACATACAGTATCTAATACAGTGTGTACAGTTTCTACTACTTCTCTGGTGGTGTACACAGTATCTAATACAGTGTGTACAGTTTCTACTACTTTTTTAGTGGTGTACACAGTATCTAATACAGTGTGTACAGTTTCTACTACTTTTCTAGTGGTGTACACAGTATCTAATACAGTATGTACAGTTTCTAATACACTTCAGGTGGTGTACACAGCATCTAATACAGTATGTACAGTTTCTACTACACTTCTGGTGGTGTACACAGTATACAATACAGTACAGTCATTGTACAGTTTCTAATACAGTGCAGGCTGTGTACACAGTATGTAATACAGTGTGTACAGTTTTTACTACTTTTCTGGTGGTATGCACAGTATCTAATACAGTGTGTACAGTTTCTAATACACTCCAGGCAGTGTACACAGTATCTAATACAGTGTGCACAGTTTCTAATACACTTCAGGTGGTGTACACAGTGTCTAATACAGTGTGTACAGTTTCTACTAGACTTCTGGTGGTGTACACGGTACACAATACAGTGCAGTCGTAGTACAGTTTCTAATACAATGCAGGCAGTGTATACAGTATCTAACACAGTATACAATACAGTGCAGGCATTGTACAGTTTTTAATACAGTGCAGACGGTCTACACAGTATCTAGTATAGTGTGTACAGTTTCTACTATTTTTCTGGTGGTGTACACAGTATCTAATACAGTTTGTATAGTTTCCAAGACACTTCAGGCAGTGTACAAAGTTTCTAATACAGTATGTACACTTCAGGTGGTGTACACAGTATCTAATACAGTGTGTACAGTTTCTACTACTTTTCTGGTGGTGTACACAGTATCTAATACAGTATGTACAGTTTCTAATACACTTCAGGTGGTGTACACAGCATCTAATACAGTGTGTACAGTTTCTACTACACTTCTGGTGGTGTACACAGTATACAACACAGTGCAGCCATTGTACAGTCTCTAATACAGTGCAGGCGGTGTACACAGTATCTAATACAGTGTGTAAAGTTTCTACTACTTTTCTGGTAGTGTACACAGTATCTAATACAGTATGTACAGTAAGAGGCCGCCTTTGAAAACGTTGATGATGAAACGTGTAAGTTGGGGCTACGCACTTACGTCACTTCTGGTACAGAGACAGGGAGCCTGGAACGTAGCTGATCTGCACGCTGTGAGACGGCTCTTCCTGGATAGCGATGCACATATGCTGTAGTGTTTTGTAGCTTTTATCCCTGACATAGGGATTCTTTGTGATTTTATAATTTTAATAAAAGCTTTTTTATCTAAAATACTACACTATGGGAGCATTATCTCTTCCTATGAGGACTTACGATTGAAGATCCCCTTTCTGGATATGGTAGCAGGGGTGGAGATGTGCAGCTGACCGATCTGGACGTCCTGTTTAAATGGATGCACGGGCCATTGACAGATGGACCGAA
This sequence comes from Lithobates clamitans, assembly GCA_037952925.1. Lineage (NCBI taxonomy): Eukaryota > Metazoa > Chordata > Amphibia > Anura > Ranidae > Lithobates > Lithobates clamitans. The sequence goes on from JBBGZY010000031.1 coordinate 7,939,952, forward strand.
GGAGACCATCCATGTGGAGTACCTCTGATGTTCCATACTGCCTGTCATCCCTGTAGGGGTATGAGGAGCTGGTGAGTGGGGAGCCATAGGGGGAGCACAGAAGTCACCGGTCAATATTGAGCACAAGAGTCACCAGACTGTTTGAACTTTTAAATATCCTCGTTTTGTCATTTTTTTGGAATTGCACTGATTTTTAATTTTTATTCTTTTTTACTACATTTTCTATTATCATTTTTGGGACACTCTAACATCATTTAATAAAATTTTTAATTCTCTGGTGGACGATTCGCCTTTTTGGATATCCACATAATGGACTTGATATGATGCACATGTCTTTGGCACAATATTGCATCTACTTAGTACAAGTATACAATTATATATTACTGAGTTTACACTTTGCTATTTATGGGTTTATGGTAGTACTGATTATTTTTGGAGCAGTAATTGTTTGGACATAGTTACATGATAGGGGGTTATCACTTAATGTTTATATCATTATAGTGGTTTGGTAGCACTGGTGTTGCACAAACAGAATATAATATCCCCCAGTAGGGAGCACCACTCACCCCACTTTCTACTCTCTTTACACATAATAGCCCTCTAGGGGATTACCAGGGGAGGCTGCATACCTGGTTTTATTTCATTTTTTAGTCCTAAGCACGTAGTTCCTGGTCTTTCTCTCTAATACAGTGTGTACAGTTTGTACTACACTTTCGGTGGTGTACACAGTATACAGCACAGTGCAGCCATTGTACAGTTTCTAATACAGTGCAGGCGGTGTACACAGTATCTAATACAGTGTGTAAAGTTTCTACTACTTTTCTGTTAGTGTACACAGTATCTAATACAGTGTGTACAGTTTCTAATACACTTCAGGTGGTATACACCGTATCTAATACAGTGTGTACAGTTTCTACTACTTTTCTGGTGGTGTACACAGTATCTAATACAGTGTGTACAGTTTCTAATACACTTCAGCTGATCACACCGTTGCTGTTTGCAACCTATGTCTGAAGCGGATCAAGCGTGGCCAGAACAGCAGCCACTTGGGCACCACATGCTTGACCAGACATATGACGACCTGCCATGCAGTCCGTTGGCAACAGCACTTGAAAGACCCACATCAAAGAAAAAAGTGGTCTTCTCCTTGCTCCTCATCTGGGATTTCCAACCCTACTATACCTCCGGTCCTCTCAAAAACCTGCACCGAGAGGAATGAAGGTATAGCAATAGGTGTCCCAAGTACTTGCAGCCAATCTGCTGGCAGTACACCGCCAATTGATTTAGGCAGGCAAATTTTTCTACCCAAGTTGCTGAACAGTAAAAAGAAATTCGGTCTCAGCCATCCACATGCTCAGTGTATAAATGCTAGCTTGGCCAAATTGCTAGCACTGCAACTACTGCCTTTTCAGCTGGTAGACTCTGCCCCCTTTCGTGAATTTGTGGAATGTGCTGTACCTCAGTGGCAGGTTCCAAAACGCCATTTCTGTTTACGGAAGGCCATTCCAGCTCTCTACCGGCATGTGGAAGGCGATGTTTTGGCTTCGTTGGACAGGGCGGTCAGCAGTAAGGTTTATATTACCACTGACTCATGGTCCAGCAGGCAAGGGCAGGGACATTACCTTTCCTTCACGGCACACTGGGTAACTTTTCTGGCAGCTGGGAAGGATGCAGGACAGGTTAGAGCTTGTTCCAGGACAGGTTGGAGCTTGTTCTGCCACCACACCTCCAAAATGCTAGTGGTGATTCTGCCACAGCTCTCTCCTCCACCCCCTCCTCTTCTTCTTCCTCTATGGCCTCTTCTGCAGATTTGTCCTCTGAACCAGCAGTGCTCCCCCGTAAGCATTCAAGGGGCTATGCAAGCAGTCCGGCTAAAAGATGCCATGCGGTGCTTGAGTAGTGCCTAGGGGACAGGAGCCACACTGGGGCAGATATTCTGTCAGCTCTGCAGGGGCAGGCTCAGAGGTGGTTGACACCAGGCCAGCTTCAGCCTGGAATGGTTGTATGCAACAATAGCACCAACCTTCTCCCTGCCCCTTCCTTCCTCCTCTTCCTCCCCTGCGGGAGGAAGAGGAGGACACACAGGAAGAAGAGGAGGAGAAAAAGGAGGAAGATTGTGTCAGCATGGATGTAAAGCATAGCACTCAGCAGCAGTCCTCAAGGGATGTTTTTTCAATCGCCAGAAACCCAAGGAGTTGTACATGGCTGGGAGGAGGTAGTTACGGATAATGTGGTCCTTGGTGACCCAGAGGACTCAGAAACGAATGCCTCTGCAAACGTACGATGCATGGCCTCCCTGATTCTGCAATGCCTGCGAAAGGACCCTAGGATTTGCGGTATCAAGGGGAGGGATCATTACTGGCTGGTAACCCTTCTTGATCCACATTACAAGGGTAAAGTTGCAGAACTCACCCTGCCTTTGCAGAGGGAGCAGAGGATGAAACATCTTCAGGAGGCCTTGAAGAAAGGTTTGTGTAACGCATTTCCAGACCTTGGGAGGTTACCATTTCCTGGTGCTGGACAACGTGTAGCTGAAGCTTTGTTCAGTCAGAGGAAGAGCGATGGAGAAGGTAGCCAGGTGACCGATGCCTTTAAACAATTTTTCAGTCCTCAGCGCCAAGGTCTGATCGATTCAAGCAACCATCGCCAGCGTATACATTATATGTTGCAGGAATTTCTAAGGGCAAGAGCAGACTTGGAGACCTTTCCAACAGAGCATCCACTGGGTAGGAATGAGCCGAACACCCCATCGTACGTTTGCAGAGCATTCGTTTCTGAGTTTCTGAGTCCTTTGGGTCACCAAGGACCACATTATCCATAACTACCTCCTCCCAGCCATGTACAACTCCTTGGGTTTCTGGGGATTGAAAACCATCCCTTGAGGACTGTTTCTGAGTGTAATGCTTTACATCCATGCTGAAACAATCTTCCTCCTCCTTCTCCTCCTCTTCTTCCAGTGTGTCCTCCTCTTCCTCCCGCAGGGGAGGAAGAGGAGGAAGGAAGGGGCAGGGAGAAGGTTGGTGCTATTATTGCATACAACCATTCCGGGCTGAAGCTGGCCTGGTGTCAACCACCTCTGAGCCTACCCCTGCAGAGCTGACACAATATCTGCCCCAGTGTGGCTCCTGTCCCCTAGGCACTCCTCAAGCACCACATGGCATCTTTTAGCCGGACTGCTTGAACGCTTACGGGGGAGCACTGCTGGTTCAGAGGACAAATCTGCAGAAGAGGCCATAGAGGAAGAAGAAGAGGAGGGGGTGGAGGAGAGAGCTGTGGCAGAATCACCATTAGCATTTTGGAGGTGTGGTGGCGGAACAAGTTCCAACCTGTCCTGGAACAAGCTCTAAACTGTCCTGCATCCTTCCCAGCTGCCAGAAAAGTTACCCAGTGTGCCGTGAAGGAAAGGTAATGTCCCTGCCCTTGCCTGCTGGACCATGAGTCAGTGGTAATATAAACCTTACTGCTGACTGCCCTGTCCAACGAATCCAAGACATCGCCTTCCACATGCCGGTAGAGAGCTGGAATGGCCTCTCGTGAACAGAAATGGCGTTTTGGAACCTGCCACTGAGGTACAGCACATTTCACAAATTCACGAAAGGGGGCAGAGTCTACCAGCTGAAAAGGCAGCAGTTGCAGTGCTAGCAATTTGGCCAAGCTAGCATTTATACGCTGAGCATGTGGATGGCTGGGACTGAATTTCTTTTTACGGTTCAGCAACTTGGGTAGGGAAATTTGCCTGCCTAAATCATTTGGCGGTGTACTGCTAGCAGATTGGCTGCAAGTACTTGGGACACCTATTGCTATACCTTCATTCCTCTCAGTGCAGGTTTTTGAGAGAACTGGAGGTATAGTAGGGTTGGAAATCCCAGATGAGGAGCAAGGAGAAGACCACTTTTTTCTTTGATGTGGGTCTTTCAAGTGCTGTTGCCAACGGACTGCATGGCAGGTCGTCATATGTCTGGTCAAGCATGTGGTGCCCAAGTGGCTGCTGTTCTGGCCACCCTTGATCCGCTTCAGACATAGGTTGGAGGGTGGAAAGGAGGTTGGTGCGATTGAAGCAAACCACCATACCTGGCTTAAGCTGGTGTGGTGTCAACCATCTGCAGCACTGTCTCCACGACCAGCACTGTTGCCTATAGACACAGAGCCTGCTTGCCCTCTTTTATTGGCTTGTGACTGTCTGCCTTTCCTTGTTGGCCTTCCAGACATACTAGTGGCCTGCAGTGAGATGTAGCTGCACAAAACTAGGATTTATATATATATATATATATATATATATATATATATATATATACTGACACTGCAGATAGCAGAATCAACTGCCTGCCTGTAGTATTATTAGTATGAGAACACCAGCAATTTTCTTCAGGTAGCTTTAGGTGCACACTGTGCAGAGGACACAGTACACTAACTGTAAATACTGCAGCTGCCTGCCTGTGGTATTAATAGGATCAGAAAAACAGCAATTGTCTTCAGGTAGCTTTAGGTGCACACTGTGCAGAGGACACAGTACACTAACTCTACATACTGCAGCTGCCTGCCTGTGGTATTAATAGGATCAGAAGAACACCACCAATTTTCTTCAGGTAGCTTTAGGGGCACACTGTGCAAAGGACACAGTACACTAACTGTAAATACTGTAAATACTGTAAAAACACCTGCCTGCCTGTCAGTAGGAAGAGAATAACAGGAACTGATCTAGCTAAACTGAATACAGTATATATATATATATATATATATATATATATATATATATATATACACACACACACAACACCTAGAATGCATAACCTGTTTCCCGAAAATAAGACCTAGCGTGATTGTCGGTGATGGCTGCAATATAAGCCCTACCCCCCCAAAATAGCCCTAGTTAAAGTCCTTGTAGGTCTTATTTTCAGGGTAGGGCTTATTTTCAGGGAAACAGGGTAGGGCTTATTTGGGGGGTAGGGCTTATATTGCAGCCATCACCGACAACCATGCTAGGTCTTATTTTCAGGGAAACAGGGTATATATATATATATATATATATATATATATATATATATATATACACAATACACTGTAAGTGCAGCTAAAAACTTAAATCAAATGACACTGTCTCTCTGTCTATCTCTCTCTGCCGCAACACACTACACAAGGCCGCCACACAGGCAGCCTTATATAGTGTGGGCGTGTACTAAACCCCCTGAGCCATAATTGGCCAAAGCCACCCTGGCTTTGGCCAATTATGCCTCTCTGTACAGACGGTGCTGTGATTGGCCAAGCATGCGGGTCATAGTGCATGCTTGGCCAATCATCATCCAGCATTGCACTGCAATGCCGCAGTGAATTATGGGTCGTGATGCACAACTTGAATTTGGTGCGAACGGCCCGATACATTCGCAATTCGACGAACAGTCGAACAGGCGATGTTCAACTCGAACATGGGTTCGACTCGAACTCGAAGCTCATCCCTACCACTGGGTTACTGGGTCTTGAGGATGAACCACTGGTCAGAACTTGCTCAGTATGCAATTGAGCTACTGGCCTGTCCTGCATCCAGCGTGCTTTCTGAACGCGCATTCAGTGATGCTGGAAGGTTTGTAACAGATCAAAGAGTGCGCCTGTCCACAGACTCCATTGATAGGCTCACATTCATAAAAATGAATCAGTCTTGGATCAGCAGCTATCAGGCACCTGATGCTGATTTAACTGATTGAATTTGCTATGGATCTGGGATCCCTTGAAGACTGCTTATGCTGACTATCCTATTCCTCCTCAATCTTGATGATGCTAGCTTCCAACAATATGTTTGGTTTAGGGCACCACCACCCAAGGCCCAATTTTTCTGCCCCTGTTTTAATTACAATTTTTGATTTAATATTTCACAGCAGGGCCCGTTCCTGCTCCCAACAAGAGTATCTGTGAGGGGTTACAGTGTTGTGGCACCACCACCTAAGGCCCAATTTTTCTGCCCCTGTTTAATAGGGGCATGTAATTAAAAATGTTTATATTTATATATTTCACAGAAGGGCCCGTTGCTGCACCCAACAAGAGTATCTGTGAGGGGTTACAGTGTTGTTGCACCACCACCCAAGGCCCAATTTTTCTGCCCTTGTTTAACAGGGCCATGTAATTACAATTTTTGATTTAATATTTCACAGCAGGGCCTGTTCCTGCTCCCAACAAGGGTATCTGTGAGGGGTTACAGTGTTGTGGTACCACGACCGCCCAAGGCCCAATTTTTCTGCCCCTGTTTAACAGGGGCATGTAATTCCATTTTTGATATAATATTTCACAGCGGGGCCCGTTCCTGCGCCCAATAAGAGTAACTGTGAGGGCTTATAGTGTTCTGGCACCACCAAAACCAAAGGCCCAATTTTTCTGCTTTCTGCCCCTGTTTAACAGGGCCATGTAATTACTATTTTTGAAAATAATAGTTAAGCAGGGCCGTTCCTGCACCCAACAAGAACTGCGAGAGGTTACAGTGTGCTGGCGCCACCAAAACCAAAGGCCCGTATAGTATATATACTGCTGTTCAGAGTATATAGGGCCTGCCCCACGCCATTTTTTTTAAATTTTGGTGCAGGGTTCCGCTTAATATCCATACCAGACCAGAAGGGCCTGGTATGGATTTTGGGGGGGACATCCACGCCATTTTTGGGGTGTTTTTGGTATTTTTATCTATATTGCCAGGATCCGACAATACATTACAGCCGCGAGCTGTTTTAAATTACATTTTTTGTTTAGAAATGTCATTTTGCTGTAGTACTGTTATAAACATGAGAAACATGTGCTACTTTACAGGCATACTAATGAAACCCCCCAGGCATGATATATAAAGGAATATTTCATTTTTATTGTTTATTTATTTATTTATTTATTTCAGGTACTTATATAGCGCCATCAATTTACGCAGCGCTTTACATATACATTGTACATTCACATCAGTCCCTACCCTCAAGGAGCTTACAATCTAATGCCCCGTACACACGGTCGGATTTTCCGACGGAAAATGTCCGATCGGAGCGTATTGTCGGAAATTCCGACCGTGTGTGGGTTCCATCTGACATTTTCCATCGGATTTTCCGACACACAAAGTTGGAGAGCAGGAGATAAAATTTTCCGACAACAAAATCCGTTGTCAGAAATTCCGATCGTGTGTACACAAATCCGACGGACAAAGGGCCACGCATGCTCAGAATAAATAGAGAGATGAAAGCTATTGGCCACTGCCCCGTTTATAGTCCCGACGTATGTGTTTTACGTCACCGCGTTCAGAATGATCGGATTTTCCGACAACTTTGTGTGACCGTGTGTATGCAAGACAAGTTTGAGCCAACATCCGTCGGAAAAAATCCTAGTATTTTGTTTGTCGGAATGTCCGACCAAAGTCCGACCGTGTGTACGCCCTATAACTCTAATCTAGGTCCCTAACTCACATTCATACATACTAGGGACAATTCAGACAGAATCCAATTAGCCTACCAGCATGTCTTTGGAGTGTGGGAGGAAACCGGAGTACCCGGAGGAAACCCATGCAGGCACAGGGAGAACATGCAAACTCCAGGCAGGTAGTGTCGTGGTTGGGATTCGAACCAGCGATCCTTCTTACTGCTAGGCGAAAGTGCTATCCACTATACCACTGTATTGTTTCACTTTAAGCATTATTAAAATCACTGCTCCCAAAAAAAGTCAGTTTTTAAAACTTTTTTTTGCATTGATACATGTCCCCTGGGGCAGGACCTGGGTCTCCAAACACTTTTTTTGGCAATAACTTGCATATAAGCCTTTAAAATGATCACTTTCGATTTTTCACGTTCGCATCCCATAGACTTTAATGGTGTTCGCACAAATGTTTTACCTGTTTGCATGTTCTGCTGCGAACCGAACCAGGTGTGTTCAGCGCATACTACTCATAACTACTCATTGCCTTAATTGGAAGCTATTGTTTTCAGTCCCCCCGTAGTAAGGATTAACAGTATCTGTAATGAGCCTCCTGCGGAGGGTCTGTCCCTGCCCACACAAGGTGCATATGTCTGTTTGATCTTTTTTCTTTTTTTGATAACACAGCGGTTTATTTTCATATTGCCTTTTCACAGTCAAGCTTTAGATCATGCTAAACTATATTGTGCATATGCTGTCTGTACTTTATGTATACCAGACTCCATATGCATTATGCCCCAAAGCCTCCTGAGATGAGTGATGTCAGTGATGTCAGTCGAGAGGCTTCGGGAAAGGGGAGAGGATATCATCCTACACAAGAAAGCCAGGAGAGTGGAGCAGGAACCCAGATATTTAGAAAAAACATATTTTTTTTGTTTTTGTCTATATACAGTATTTCACAAAAGTGGGTACACCCCTCACATTTTTGTAAATATTTTATTATGTCTTTTCATGCGACAACACTGAAGAAATGACACTTTGCTACAATGTAAAGTAGTGAGTGTGCAGCTTGTATAACAGTGTAAATTTGCTGTACCCTCAAAATAACTCAACACACAGCCATTAACCCCTTCACGCCGGCCGTATGCAAATATGCATTCTCGGCTTGAAGGGGTTATACCGGGGTGATGCCTGCAGCTGGATGCATCACCCCGGTACCATTTTTTAGAGCCAGCAGTTGGCGTTTTAGTGATAACAACCAATGTGGCTAAAAAAGTCGCTCGGCTGTTATCATTTCAATAGTTTTTATTGGTTTCATAAATGTATAAAGAAACATTGCGTTCATTGTTCATCGTACATTAAGTTGCAACAGGTAAGATACATTGGTTAGGTGTAGATAACATACCAAGTATATAGGGGTAAAAGCAAACAGATAGGAAGTAACCTTTTGTCAGGCTGGGCTCAGCCCTTCCTTCTCAGAGCTGGCCGCTCACCTGTCGGCTAATTGCCAGCTCCTATATCTCCACAGTTACTCAGCTGTTGATGATATCCTGCTTGTCAGTCCTGCCTACTTAAGCCGTCCAGCCCAAAGGATCTCTGCTTTTGCCTTGATCAACATCACAGAGCCTATCTCCTGCGTTCCTATTTAAAGACTTGCTTTGTTGACATCCCTTCTGGCTCCAGATCCTGCTTGCTGTTCCACTACATTGATCCCTGACTTCTGGCTTGGCTGACTATTCAATCCGGTTACTGCACTTTGGCTATGTTTTGACTACGTTTGTTCTTTTTACTTTTATTATTAAACAAGTGTGATTTAACTGTACTTCTGTCTCGGTCTGATTTCATGGTTTCTGACAGTAGGCGAAGGCCATGAATTCAAAAGGTGCAGTCAATCCACTTGTTGGTAATATTTTTTCCAGATTGGATGAACTGGATCACAGCATGGATCAGTTTGCCATGGCATTACAAACGCTCCTGAGTTGCACGGCTCACCTAGAATCTCCCACTGTGGCTGCTCCAGTACAACATAAGTTGCAGGCTGTACCTTCTTATGTTCCAGACTACTTGTGCAGGCTCAGAGTATTACCTCTATAAGAGGTATGCCTGGTTCCACTCTGCTTCCCCAGCAATTGGGGGGCATTCCAGTCCAATGCAGAGGGTTTCTCAACCAGGTTGAAATATACGTTGTGATGCTGCCCCAGGAGTTTCCCACGGACAGAAGCAAAGTAGGTTTTGTGATATCTTTGCTTTCTGAGAGAGCCTTGAGCCTTGGCCTGGGCAAACCCTCTATGGGAGACACCTGTTGCCTTGATTTACCCTGAGTTTGTGTCTTTGTTTACAAGGGTATTCGACATTCCCGCATGCTCCCCTTCTGCTGCCAAGTGCCTCATGTCCATTGAACAGACTACGGAACTGTGGCTGACTACGCCATTGAATTCCATACTCTGGCAGCAGAGGTTGCATGTGTAGCAATAACTCTCGGTGGAGTTGCTGGTTTAAGCGGGCTTGTTACCTTCACTCTCGACACCTCTGTTTCACCGGCACCGGGTCTAGGGTTCCGTTGAGTTTACCTCTGGACGTTATAAGCACCAAACACTTGAGTAGGTTTTCCAATGCTTTAATAAAAAGAACAAGGGAAGTAGCAGGAAAGAGGTAGTAGGAAAGCTGCAGGGAAGCTCAAATACCTTTCTGTTGTATTTCTTCAGAACATTCTTTGTAATTGAACACTTGTAATTGAATAGTCCCCCTTTCGTAGGATTTAATCTTTCCCGCCTGGATAGACATCTCTCACTTGCCTAGCAGCCAGTACGTAGCACAAACAAAAGTCTCTGCCACAGACTTATCTGGAATAAAACCCGTACGATCCTCTGCCACAGGATGTATTGGTTTGTGATGAATGTCAGATACAATACTTGAACCTTTAAGCCAACCCGGCAGTACTATACTGTAAGATTACTTCGGGATGCGTCCTCCAACCGAGTCACCAGGCCCCTCTCCAGACCAGCACTCTGCATGATCCTTCCATGACGGGTCCTCTCCTGGAATCTCCTCGGTTGTCCAGCTTCTTCACTCAGGATAGACAGCTCAGGACCATTCCTCCACTGCTGTGGTAGACCCCAGACAGGCTTCTGGGCCCACCCACACGTCGCATTGATGCGGGCCTCCGGAACCGAGGACCATGAGGTGGTATTCCTAGTGCATACCTGTCGGCCAGGAGGGCCAGCAGGTGGCTGAGAAACGAACCCTAAAACATGGTGTCTGACCCATAAATACCCTCTCCCAGAATGCAACTCGGAGGACCACCTCCACCGAGTTATCTCCGGGACAGAGGAGCACTCATTCGCTTCAACACGCTGCTTTTCCAAAACCTGCCGATGGTAACAACGACACCCACCGGCGCAATGTGGAACTGCATGCAACGTCAGCCAAGCTGGAACAGAGGCAAATCTAACTTCCTATAATAAGCGACCCACTAAATTTACCTATCAGCGGTAGATAAAAATCTACCAGCGCTACATACTCCCCCTAGTACAATAGACGTTGTCCTCAATGTCTGTCACAAAACAATAACTCCCAAGCCTGAGTGTAGGTATTTGAGCTTAAAACTTGGATTTAGTTAAAGAAGAAAGAAAGACAGCAGAAAGACATTTTAAGATCAACATTTGTAAAACATTATGTTCACATCCGCAAACAAAACCATCCTATGACTGTACACAACCTCACTATCTATTTTAGCTGAAAAGCCTAACAGCTTGATAGGGGATCAAATCATTCCTGAAAAGGAAAACATATTAAACATACATGCAACCTATACTGTTTCAGGAGCAAAGTCTCATTTGAAAAAAATGAAACTCTCTTCCCATTATCTATATCAGATTAATCTTTAGGAGTCCATCCCTATATATACACAATTTTTCTTAAATGAAGAAAATCCGGCTAGCAAAAATAAGTCCTTGGATTTAAAACACTGAGATGAGTATTCAGATCTTGACCACGAAGATCTCTATGCACTGACACTAACTAACTAACTAACTAACTAACTAACTAACTAACTAACTAACTAACTAACTAACTAACTCAAAGTTCTTTTGTCCATAATTACCAATAAAACCGGGGATCTGGCAATGTCAGTGTCTTTCCCAGTTTATCAACTGTAGTGATGAAATACACAACGTCATCTTTTCCGGGTCTGCAAATGACCACTTTGTCAGCATGAATGTGCCGACCATAATTCCAGTGCATAAAACATCCACTGTAACGTTCATCCATAGCAACAGAACAACCAGTTTTCCGGAAAGGCTTAGGCACAGACAAATAGTCCCAAACAGCTTCACTGTACCAAAGCTCCCGGTTAGCTTCAATCACTTGAATTATGTCCTGAGGGACATATGGGAACTCCAAACCATACTCCGTAGCGACACGCTTGTTCAACATTCTCTGCAAACGTGCAAGATTCGGTAAGGATCTATTTTTCCCCATACCAGGAGGCACATACGAATCCAATGACTTGCTCACCATAGACCAAGCCAGTGTCTGAAGTGAACTAGTAACTTTTGACAATGTCTCATTTAGGTCATCATCACCGGAGAGATCCGACATGGATTCTATCTCCGAATCTCCCAGTTCTTCTGCTGGCAGATATCTATTTACAGTCCCAGATACATTCCCCAACAATTGCTTACCCGTTCCTGACGTGGACTTTGTTGGATCCGGTTCGGGTAGTCTCTGGGGTAGGCCTCGACCACGGCCATGGGAAGCCTTCACATATCCCACCTTCCTCTGGACAGGTACAACAGGGATAGGTGTAGTGGATGCGGAAATCAAAGTAATGTCCGCTGATGAATCGGTAACAGCAGTGTCTCTCTCCGGAACACTCTCAGTAGCAACAGGCAAAGTCACCGTCTGCCGTTCTCTTCCAGCAGAAGTAGCAGCTTCTACTGTGGCGACACCTGTAGCCCAGTCTATACGATAGGCATGGGGCGACATGGTAGGTTGCTCCACCACAAACAAATATTCTCCACATTGCGGGCAGCGACCAAATGGACGGAGATGTACGACCAGTCCCTCACATTTGTGGCAAATCATGCCCAGCCCTTCGATATCTCCAACGGTGTAGAGAACAAACCTTCCCTGCGGCTTCAGACAAATACCCGTATCTATAAGCAGGGTTCTGGTCAACACAGTACTCGACACGGTGCTCGCTGGGAACATTCTTGGTCCCATAATAGACTGCATCGCCGAAAAAGACATGGCCACACTCTGATCTTTTCAGCACGATCACGAGGCCTCTCTTCTTCTCTGGCGCCAAACACATACACGCATCCCACGCGGTATCAATTAGGGTAGGCTCCTCCCACTTTTTCTTCTGATCACGTAGCTCCCGGGCTTTTACTGGCGCCCGCCGCCTACGCACTCAGAAATAAAGTCCTGCAACTTTTAACCTCTTCTTCTCCTGAGAAAATGACAAAGTCCAGTTCTCACCGTAAACTCCCGGTGAAACACCTCTCCAGGTTGTGAGAATTGACGGCTAACAAATCCTGGACGACGCGCCCACATGTAGCAATAACTCTCGGTGGAGCTGCTGGTTTAAGCAGGCTTGTTACCTTCACTCTCAACACCTCTGTTTCACCGGCACCGGGTCTATGGTTCCATTGAGTTTACCTCTGGACGATAAAAGCACCAAATACTTGAGTAGGTTTTCCAACGCTTTAATAAAACGAACAAGGGAAGTAGCAGGAAAGAGGTAGTAGGAAAGCTGCAGGGAAGCTCAAATACCTTTCTGTTGTATTTCTTCAGAACATTCTTTGTAATTGAACACTTGTAATTGAATAGTCCCCTTTTCGTAGGAATCTTTGCCTGCCTGGATAGATATCTCTCACTTGCCTAGCAGCCAGCACGTAGCATGAACAAAAGTCTCTGCCATAGACTTATCTGGAATAAAACCCGTACGATCCTCTGCCACAGGATGTATTGGTTTGTGATGAATGTCAGATACAGTACTTGAACCTTTAAGCCAACCCGGCAGTACTATACTGTAAGATTACTTCGGAATGCGTCCTCCAACCGAATCACCAGGCCCCTCTCCAGACCAGCACTCTGCATGATCCTTCCATGACAGGTCCTCCCCTGGGATCTTCTCGGTTGTCCAACTTATTCACTCAGGATAGACAGCTCAGGACCATTCCTCCACTGCTGTGGTAGGCCCCAGACAGGCTTCTGGGCCCACCCACACGCCGCAGCGACGCGGGCCTCCGTAACGGAGGACCACGAGGTGGTATTCCTAGTGCATACCTGTCGGTCAGGAGGGCCAGTAGGTGGCTGAAAAACGAACCCTAAAACATGGCGCCTGTCCTATAAATACCCTCTTCCAGAATGCAACTCAGAGGACCACCTCCACCGAGTTTTCTCCGGGACAGAGGAGCACTCATTCGCTTCAACACGTTGCTTTTCCAACACCTGCCGATGGTGACAATGACACCCACCGGCACAATGTGGAACTGCATGCAACGTCAGCCAAGCTGGAACAGAGGCAAATCTAACTTCCTATAATAAGCGACCCACTAAATTTACCTATCAGCGGTAGATAAAAATCTACCAGCGCTACACATGGAACAATGAGGCCCTCGTGGCTTTTTCTCATGGTCTCTCTGATACCATCAAGTATGAGATAGCAGCCTGAGATATACCCACTGAGCTGGAGAAGTTGATCACGTTTGCCATCCTCATTGTCTCCAGACTCAGAGAAAGACTCTTTTAAGGAGCGCTTGCAGAAGCCTCCTGTATGTTTGTCTCCGAGCATTGCAGTCCCACCTCATCTCCCATGCCTCCTGGTACCGAGTCGGTCAGTGAAGGTAAACCCATGCACTTGGATTTCACAGAACCTTTAGGAGGAGGGAGAGATTGTGCCTTTATTGTGGCTAGGCAGGTCTGTTTTGGAATCTTGAATTTCTCAGATATTTGCGCAAATGATTTTTATATTATTATTCCAGAACAGCTGCTCCACATATCTCAGCCCCTGAGTTTGCCAAAGCCCAAATCCCTCCTGTCTCCGCACTTCTTCATAATTTGCATTATTCCAGATTGGTGTATAAGCAGTATAGCCTGTAATATTAACAATCTTTTTTATTGCTTGCCATACTTTAATAAATAATTCGCCTGTCATGAATCGCTTATCTTTTTGAAATTTTTTTGCCTCTAATAGGGACATCAATGAGTATCCCTTGCCCATCGGAAGTAATAACCCTTGTTTGGGATTAGTATCCTCTGCCGCTGTCCAGCCATGGAATTGCTGTATTTGCGAAGCTAAAAAATAATTTTTAGGGTGTGGGATAGCGAGCCCTCCATCATCTTTAGCTAGCATTAACGTTGTTAATTTAATGTAAGTAAGATCCTTCGCGCTATCGCAAAGGTGAGTGTATGGCAAAGATAATGTAAGTAAGATCCTTTGCGCTATAATGTTACTTTAATACGTACATTTTTTTCCTCCAAAAAAGTTCACAAAAAAGTGATTCTATCCTTCTTAACCAGATTGTGGCTATCCACATTGGACTGTTATGAAAAATATACAATAATTGTGGGGCCCAGATAAACCTGAGCAAAAGTGGTCTGAGGTTGAAGGTCACACGGTCTCCTACTTTTTGCGTTACCTGAATCCCTAAATACTTCATTTTATGTTTTATTTGAATTTGTTTTGCCCGGTCTGGTAAGGGGATATTCGCATTGTGTAGCGGCATCAGTACCGACTTCTCCCAATTGATGCGAAACCCAGAAAGTTTCCAAATGCAGAGACAAGAGTCATGAGTTCCTCTAGAGATTTTATGGGGTCACTCAAAAAGATTAGGGCATTGTCTGCATATAAGGTTATTTTATCCTCTCTTCCTGCACGTCGAAATCCCTCTATCCCCGCAGACTGTCCGATTGCAGCAGCCAGTGGTTCCACTGCCAACGCAAACAGCAGCGGGAACAGAGGGCAACCCTGTCTGGTTCCCCAGGATAACGGGAAAGCTGGCGACATAGTGTCATTGATCCTCAGCCTCGCCCTTGGCTCTTTATATAGTAATTTTAACCAGTTTATAAAACCTGGACCTATACCGAAGGCAATCAAAACCATCCATAGATAAAACGACAAAATGGCACCAGCTCCCCCGTTATCCATTGGCAATTGCAGATTCAGAAAGAGCCTGTGAATATTTGCAGCTGCTGATCTAGAGGGGATGAAACCCATTTGATCCGTATGGATCAAGATCTCAATGTGTCTAGATAGCCTATTTGCCCAAACTTTAGCTAATATCTTGACATCAGATGAGGAGAGAGATTGGGTACCGCGATTTTAGCGATGTCTTTGACAAAGGTAAAGTCGGCAGTTTGCCTCCACACCGGCCGTATGATTGCGCAATTGACCTTCAACCTGGTGCCATACCCCCTTATGGCCGGGTTTACCCTTTACTGGTCTAGGAGGATAAGGCCATGGAGGAGTATGTTGCTGACGCACTTTCTCGAGGTTTCATCCACAAATCCTTGTCTCGTGCTGGCACTGGTTTCTTCTTTGTGAAGAAGAATAGTGGTGAACTGAGACCTTGTATTGATTATAAGGGTCCCAATCATTTCACAATTAAGAATGCCTATCCGATTCTGTTGATTACGGAGTTATTTGACCGCCTCAAGGGAGTAACGGGTTTCACAAAGCTGGATTTGAGAGGGGCATACAATCTCGTGAGGATTAAGGAGGGCAACGAGTGGAAAACTCCGTTTAATACCAGAACAGGCCATTATGAGTACCTCGTAATGACTTTTGGCCTTTGTAACGCCCCGGCAGTTTTCCAGGAATTTATTAACAATGTCCTCCGAGATTTGTTGCAGTTATGTGTGGTGGTTTATCTCGACGATATCCTCATATTTTCCAATCCCTGGAGAGCCACCACACAAATGTCTGTCGTCTGCTTCAGAAAATAAGAGAGAACAATCTCTATTGTAAGAAGTGCAAGTTCCATCGTGAACAGATTAAATTCCTGGCCTATGTTATTTCCACTGCTGGTTTTTCAATGGACCCAGAGAAACTTTCAGCTGTCCTACAGTGGCCCCAACCCATGGGTTTACGTCCTCTGCAGTGTTTCCTGGGCTTTGCCAACTATTATCGGAAGTTTATTCGGAACTTCTCGTCTCTGGTCAAGCCCCTGACTGATATGACCAGAAAGCACAGTAACCCACAGAGTTGGTCTCCAGAGTCCGTTAAGGCCTTTGAGAGTCTCCAGGCTGCCTTTTGTTTCTGTTCCTGTGTTGGCACATCCTGATCTTACGTTACCTTTTATCCTTGAGGTTTTTGCTTCTGAGACTGGTGTTGGAGCCCTTCTGTCTCAACCTCCTACCCCTGAGAGCTCTATTCATCCTTGTGGCTACTCTTCCAAGAAATTGTCACCTGCGGAGTGCAATTAAGAGATTGGTGACAGAGAGCTGTTGGTGATCATTTTAGCCCTAAAAGAATGGAGACATCTCCTCCAAGGTATCACTGTGCCGGTTCTCATTCTTACGGACCATAAGAAGCTCACATTCTTGTCTGAGGCTAAACGCCTCTCTCCCAGAAGGGCGTGATGGGCTCTTTTCTTGTCAAGTTTCAATTGCATCATCTCATTCTTACCCGGTACTAAGAATGTATGGGCTGGTGCTTTGTCACTACAATTTTCCACCACCTCCAAGATGGAGTCGGTTCCTCCTGATTGTATTCTGGCTACAGTTTGCATCAGTCTCACTTCTCCTTTGGGTGACAAAATTCTTGCTGCTCAGGTCCATGCTCCTCCTGAGAAACCTTGTGACTGCTGCTTTGTCCCAGAGAGTCACCGTTCTGCAGACTTACCATGCTCCAAAGGCTGCTGGCCACCATGGGAAGAATCAACTCTTTTGGGCCATTTCCCAACAATTCTGGTGGCCTAGTCTACATTCTGATGTAACCGCCTTCTTAGCTGTCTGTTCCATGTGTGCTCAGAGTAAGACTCCACGACATCTTCCAGTGGGCCTCCTACAACCCATACCCAATGGAGAGAGGCCCTGGACCCACCTGTCTATGGATTTCATTGTGGAGTTACCCAACTCCTAGGGCAACACAGTTATCCTTATGTTGGTTGACCGGTTCTCAAAAATGTCTCATTGTATTCCACTTAAAAAGTTGCCCACTTCTAAGGAACTGGCTTCCATTTTTGCTCGAGAGATCTTTCGCTTACATGGGCTACCCAAGGTGATTGTCTCGGACAGGGGTAGTCAGTTTGTGTCCTGGTTCTGGTGAGCCTCTTGTGCACAGTTGGGAATTCAGCTTGCTTTTTCCTCTGCGTATCACCCGCAGTCTAATGGGGCCACAGAATGAGCCAATCAGTCCTTAGAGCAATTCCTACGTTGCTATATTTCTGACCATCATAACAACTGGTTAGACCTATTACCGTGGGCAGAGTTTGCTCATAATAGTGCCTTGAATTCTGCTTCCCGATTGTCCCAGTTTATGGCAAACTATAGTTTACTATGGTAACACAGAGTATTCCTGCGTTAGTGGAGCATCTCCGTGGTCTTCGTTCCACTTGGGCACAAGTCCAGGAGACTTTGCGACATGCTAATAATAGGTACAGACTCCATGCTGACCGCAGGCGCCTGCCCGCGTCTTCCTATTAGGTTGGGGACAGGGCTTGGCTGTTATCTCGCAACCTCCAACTTCGTGTTCCCTCACTGAAGTTCGCACCTCTGTTTATTGGGCCTTTCTGTATTCTTCACAGGATTAACCCAGTGGCTTACTCATTAGACCATCCTTCTAACATGCGTATTTCGAATGTATTTCATGTCTCCTTATTAAAACCTTTGGTCTGCAACCGCTTTACCACCTCGGTTCCACATCCTCACCCTGTACAGGTTGAGAACCATGAGGAGTATGAATTACAGTCCATTATTGAATCCTGTAGGTTCAATGGGCGCATACAGTACCTGGTGCATTGGAAGGGGTACTGTCCGGAGGAACAATCTTGGGTCTCATCCTCGGACGTACATGCCCCTGTCCTCTTCTGTGATTTGCATAGATGTTTTCCCCTCAAGCCTGGTGGTCCTCCGAGGGGGAGGGGTCATTGAGGAGGGGGTACTGTCAGGGCTGGGCTCAGCCCTTATTTCTCAGAGCTGGCCGCTCACCTGTCGGCTAATTGTCAGTTCCTATCTCTCCATAGTTACTTAGCAGTTGATGATATCCTGCTTGTCAGTCCTGCCTACTTAAGCCATCCAGCCCAAAGGATCTCTGCTTTTGCCTTGATCAACATCACATCACATCCTGCATTCCTGTTTAAAGACTTGCTTTGCTGACATCCCTTCTGGCTCCAGATCCTGCTTGCTGTTCCGCTAAATTGATCCCTGACTTCTGGCTTGGCTGACTATCCGTTCTGGTTACTGAACTTTGGCTATGTTTTGACTACGTTTGTTCTTTTTACTTTTATTATTAAACAAGTGTGATTTAACTGTACTTCTGTCTCGGTCTGATTTCACGGTTTCTGACACCTTTAAAGACCTTTGGAGTCATAACGGATGTAAGGCTTTAGTCAAGAGGGATGTTGGTCCTCACTCCGGCACACCCTGTTAGGGAACTTACTGTGTCTTGGGGGGAGAAGCCCCATCCGAGCATATCTATGTTGGTTATACTCTATATTTGATGCCTTAACTTATATCAATAGGAAAAGTATACATGGAGTAGAGAGGAAATGGAAGATTTTTAATTCCCAGGGTTAAAATCAATCATTTCTAGATCAGTAAACTTTTGAACAAACCGGGTTGGTAGGTTAGTTAATTCTTATCTAATTTCCAGGATTCCCACAAATACCATTTTTTCATTGTTTGTTGTATTTTCCCACTGCTGACTGCCATCATGAGTTCATAAGAGTGGTGAGTCTTAGTCAATTCTATGGTCTCTAGTAAGGCGGGAGGTGTGGATGATTACCAATGTCTAGCTATGGTGAGTCTTGCAGCTAGGAGCAGGTGTATTGTTAAGTGCTGTGTGTTGTGTAGCAAGGATTATATGCCCAGATTTAGTAGTGCCATACCTGGAGTGATGGTAATTTGGGTTTGCGATATTGTATATAGTAGGGTCGTAATGGCATGCCAAAAAGGATTGCGTTTGGGGAATCCCCAGAATATGTGAAGTATGTCTCCCTTTTGATAACAGTTTCTCCAGCATTTATTGGAAGGGTTCCCTTTGAAGTGGGAAAGTTTATCTGGGGTTAAGTACCATCTGAGTAGGAGTTTTTGGGAGAGTTCCCATAATATGGAACAACATGTAGCTTTATATGTTGCTTTACATGCCTGTGCCCATTGAGAGGTTGAATAGTTATGTCCCAGATCTGTTTCCCAACTGTTAATTGCATCGTTTTTTATGAAGTCAGTTTTCTGTTGAAGTAGATTGTAAGAATTGATATACCTTTCCTAGATAACAGAGGTGAGTGTTAATATGTCCATGTTTGATGGGGGATATTAAATGATGACTTGGGTAATCGAGATATACAGTGGATAGTGCGAGTGTAGAGATATGTAACATGATACGTGATACGTTTGGAGTTGTGGAAAGGATTTGGGGGTGTCAGCTATGTATAGATCGTCTATGTGTTTGATACCTTTTATATGTCAATTAGTAAATGAGGAGTTGTCTATAAGATACTCAAGGGATGTTATTGGGATATTAACAAGTATGAGGTCATCAGTGTTGTAATATGTTGTCCGATTTATGTAGGATATTATATTATACAGTATAATACAGTAAAGTACCTAGGTATGTGAGGCATGGCCTGTTAATCTAATTACGCATTTCAAAGGGGACTTGTTGATCAAAGTGGATACTGACCAAACAATATTTACTCCACATATCAAAGGTAGTGACTCTGTTCTATGTTAATGTTAATATGCAAGAATGCAAATTTAGGGCAGTTTATGACTGCAGCTGTTTACGACTAGGGGTCATTATCTATCACTCTGAAAGACAGAAGCAGATCAAAGGCCTAATGAAAACAGCCAATCAAAATGCTCAGCCCTTCGGTGTATAAGGTGTATAAGCTAGCAGTCTTTTTTTCATTCTCCATGAAAATGAAGGCCACAGGTCTAGATATAGTCTAGGACAAATGTGACTCTGAAAACTACTGTTTGTTGTCATATTTACTCTGTTGGATTTTGTCATCTGTTGCAAGTATCTTATGGACTTTGTTCTGACTGAAGTTCCAATAAATGCATCTCTCTGGAAGAATCAGTTTGCTACTGGAAATTACTCACATCATTATAATAATAAATAATAATCATCATCTATCCTCTACACTATTATATTGCTGCAGTCAGAATTAGGGCTTAGGTTATTTAATGTTTGCCAGGCCTGAATTGATGCTGCCATGGTCGGGGAGATAAAGGAGGGGGTAGGGCATCCTAATTGATTTCCATGTAACCATGCCAATAGGGATTTTTTTGTGGTGAAAGAGGATTCAATTTGTCCCCAGAGTGTATGGGGGAGGGGCATAAACCATTCTTTAAGCTGGGTTAGAATGGTGGCTAGGTAGTAGTCAATGTACCCCATTCCTCCTGCAGAGCGGTGCTTTATTAAATTTCTATGGGCACATCAGTTTTTTTTTCCCTTGCCATATGAAGGTGGCCAGGATGGCTTGTAGGGATTTGAAATATTTGGAAGGGATGGGGATAGGGAGTGTCCTAAATAGGTAGAGTAGTTGGGAAAGGTGCATCATTTTGAATGCTGCCAGTCTCCCTGCCCAGGTGAACTCATATTTGGCTAAGTTGGCCAGATCATTTTGTAGTTTGGTGCAGAAGGGTATGTAGTTGGCTTGGAAAAGATTTTTACCTGAGAGAGTAGTTGGGAAAAGTTCATCATTTTGAACGCTGCCAGTCTCACTGCCCAGGAGTACTCATTTTTGGCTAAGTTGGCCAGATCATTTTGTAGTTTGGTGCAGAAGGGTATGTAGTTGGCTTGGAAAAGATTTTTAACTGAGTTAGTCAGGTGGGTGCCTAAAGTATACTGTGTTCCTTCCAGGTATATGGGAATGTTTGTTGAAGTAGATTGCTTACTACTCCATCTTTTTTTATCTCCAACATAGAAGATTTTGTTTTGTTGACCTTGTTGTAAGATACTTTGTTGAATCGGGATAAAGTACATTGAACCTCAGCCAGGGAAGAAGTCAGGTTTGTCAGTATTATGCCCCGTACACACGGTCGGACTTTGTTCGGACATTCCGACAACAAAATCCTAGGATTTTTTCCGACGGATGTTGGCTCAAACTTGTCTTGCATACACACGGTCACACAAAGTTGTCGGAAAATCTGATCGTTCTAAACGTGGTGACGTAAAACACGTACGTCGGGACTATAAACGGGGTAGTGGCCAATAGCTTTCATCTCTTTATTTATTCTGAGCATGTGTGGCACTTTGTCCGTCGGATTTGTGTACACACGATCGGAATTTCCGACAACGGATTTTGTTGTCGGAAAATTTTATAGCAAGCTCTCAAACTTTGTGTGTCGGAAAATCCGATGGAAAATGTCCGATGGAGCCCACACACGGTCGGAATTTCCGACAACACGCTCCGATCGGACATTTTCCATCGGAAAATCCAACCGTGTGTACGGGGCATTAAGATTACATCATCAGCAAATAAGCTGATCTTATGCTCCTGGGAATTAATAGTAAGTTCAGAAATTTTGTGATTAGTCCTAATATGTTCAGCTAAAGGCTCCATCAAGAGATTAAAAATTAGGGGAGAGAGGGGGCTGTGTCTTGTGCCATTTGTTATTTTAACCACTTAAAGACCGAGCCTCTATCTGAGATTTGTTGTTTACAAGTTAAAAACAGTTTTTTTTGCTAGAAAATTACTTAGAACCCTAAACATTATATCTATATTTTCTAACACCCTAGAGAATAAAATGGCGGTTGTTGCAATACTTTCTGTGACACCGTATTTGCGCAGCGGTCTTACAAGCGCACTTTTTTGGGAAAAAATACACTTTTTTGAATTAAAAAATGAGACAACAGTAAAGTTACCCCTATTTATTTTATATTGTAAAAGATAATGTTACGCCAAGTAAATTGGTACCCAACATGTCACGCTTCAAAATTGCGCCCGCTTATGGAATGGCGACAAACTTTTACCCTTAAAAATCTCCAAAGGCGACATTTAAAAAATTTTACAGGTTGCATGTTTTGAGTTACAGAGGAAGTCTAGGGCTAGAATTATTGCCCTTACTCTACCGATTGCGGGGATACATCAGATGTGGTATGCGTTCGCTTCTGCACGTGAGCTCGACAGGACAGGGCGCGTTTAAAAGTTTTTTGTTTTTTTTTCAAAAAGACCTCAGATCTCATATTCACTCTAAAATGCAATAAAAAAACTTAAATGTCAATTAAAAAAAAAATGTTGCTTTAAGAGCTATGGGTGGAAGTGACGTTTTCATGTCACTTCCACCCTGCAATGGTATGGAGATGGTTGGGGGCCATCTTCCCCTTACTCGCCTCCATACCAAGCCAGGGAGAGGACCCGATCACCTCCGCCACTACTGACAGCTCCTGTAAGCGGCGGAGGGCACCAGAGATAAAAGTGATCTTGTGGTGAATCTGCTGCAGAGACCACTTTTATATGAAACCAGACCGCTCACTGAAGGAGAAGATACCAGGGTTATGGTAGTTAGCTGCTGCCATAACAATGATATCCCTCTTCAAAGTGCCGACGTATTTCAGCGTGAGCTGGTCTGGAAGTGGTTGGGAGTTGACATGATGTGCGAGGTAAAGTCTCGGGCAGAAGGGGAAGTGTAAAGTGCCATTATTGCTTTGAGGATTGGGCCTTGAAAACCAAACTTGTTTAGTATTGATTGTAGGTATTTCCAGTGTACTCTGTCGAATGCCTCTGCATCCAAAGATAGGAGCAGAAAAGGCGTTCCTGTGGTTTCAGCAAGGTGGATGATGTTAATTTACCTACTTGTGGCATTCAAAGTTTGTCGGCCTTTTGTAAAGCCAGTTTGATCATTGTGTATCAGGAATGGGAGGATGTCTACTAACCTGTTGGCTATGAGTTTGGCATAGATTTTGATGTCTAGGTTAAGGAGCAATATTGGTTGGAAGTTTTTTGGAGAGGTCGATTCTTTTCCTGGCTTAGGTATTGCGGATTTCTCAAAAGTGTGTAAAAGCAGGGAGCACAATTCTTGGAGGTCAGTTGTGGGGATGGGTTGGCTTTATTTTAGTTATCGATAGCGTTGATGTCTGTTGTGATGGCATCTAAATGCTGCGTCCTCTCCTTCTTGGCTCGCGAGCCTAGTAGAAAAAGCACACCTCTTATTTATGCTTTGTGCTTATTCCATTGGGTCCTCCACTGAGCCTGAGTTGTTGAAGAACTCTTAAAGATGGTTTATATGATTTTAGCATAAGAAGGATGTTGCAGGAGATAGTTATTAGTGCGCCATATAAATGTATTAGGCTTTTTTCCCAGGGTGTAATACTGATTGGTGCCTGGTTGGACCAGGTGGTGGTGTGGATGTGCGATGATTGTACATTTTGAAGTAACCAATGAACAAACGGAACAATGCTGCATCCACCTAGGTAAGTACAATTGAGGAAAAATTCCCAAATCCATACTTCTCTTTTAAAGCAAGATTTCATAAAGTAAAGAAATCTGAATACAAATGCTTTCTTGAACATGCATGTATCACTTTGATTACACTCTATTACAAATGTCCTTACTTGATGAATGCATGGGAGTGTACAGTATGTCTATAATATGTAGTAAAAGTCAGCAGAATTAGTCAAGAAGGTCAAATGAGCACTTCATTAAATTTAGCAAAGATTGTTCAACCCTTGAAAGAGTCTACAGGGCTTTTATTTTTAATTACATTTTAAGGGCTGTTTATGTAAATTCTGCTTGAAACCTTTATCAAAGGACTACCTAAAGATATTCATACCTAAAGCTAATTTATCCTGCCAATGACAGCCCTGCTGCTTAAGGAAAATAGCTGATTATAGTCATTTTTATTGTGCCTCGTTTGCAGTGTCTGAACAAATTGTGTATATACTCTAAGCTTAGTTGATGTTAATAGAAATCAGCAAGTGACACATCAGATTTGCAAAG
Organism: Lithobates clamitans; assembly: GCA_037952925.1. Lineage (NCBI taxonomy): Eukaryota > Metazoa > Chordata > Amphibia > Anura > Ranidae > Lithobates > Lithobates clamitans. The sequence continues at coordinate 7,964,431 of JBBGZY010000031.1, forward strand.
AAAAGGTAATGCAAAAAAAAAGCCTTAAAGAGATCAGTGGAAAAACACCGACATGTGATGTGTCATTAGTAAAACAGTATTATGGCCTAGGTCTTATTCATTTTAATTTTGATATTCTGAATTGGATGATTTTATATATTATGTTGTATTTATTGATATGATTTATTTTTATAATATTTATAAATAAACTTTATTTTACAGATAACATTTAATAGAGGGTGCACCCATGTTAAAGAGAAAACAGAGCAGAAGCTGTGTGTTTTCAGTCTATGAGTTAATCTTAGCATGTCCTCATATAACCAGGCAGGCAGGAATAGAAGGGGAGGTGGGGGGATCACTTTTCTACCTTAAGATGTTCTGTGTCTAAATCTTTCAGCTACTGAGCTCTGTAAACAGTATACTTTGTCAACAAATCAGTTAGGAATAGACAGTTCCTCACTGTGTAGTATTTAAAACCAGGATACATTTATTTCTTTAAAAACAACCAGGTTACTCACATTTTGTTGAATAAAAACAGGCATGTCAGAAACAGCAGTCTGTCATGGATAGCATTTGTTTCCAACCACAAAGATGGCCATAATCGGCATGTTACAGCGTTGTGATATCAGAGCTCTACCCTACGCGGCGTTTCATCCAATGGAACATCATCAGGGGCGTGGCCAGAGCTCATCATATCCTCTTTATATAGTAAGGAGGGCGAGATAGAAATGCCCATTCCCCCTGCACTCCAAGCCTCTCTCTCATCTGCCAGAATGCGGGGTGCAACCAGGATCAAGTAAAACATCTCCTTTTTGTTCAAAATATCTTTATTGATTTGCATTCTGGTGATCTACTATCTCCCGAAAGTTCACAAGAACCCTCTTAACCCACCTGGCCGCCCCATAATTAGCAAAATTGATTCCGTTACTTATAGGATTGGGAGGTACATAGACAATTTTTTGCACCCTCTTGTCCCCAAAACTCCTTCCTGTCTTAAAGACAGCACACAGGCCATTAACATTTTAATGCAAATCACTTTGAAAGAAGGGTTTATTATGACTACTGCTGACGTGGCCTCTTTATACACCATTATTTCCCATCACCAGTGCAGAGAAGCTGTGAAATGCTTTTTGGAGAGAGATTTGGGCATTTGTGGGTTGCAGCAATGGTTCCTTCTCCATCTCCTTTGCTTTGCTATGAGCCACAGCTATTTTTGGTTCAATGGTTCTTACTATCTGCAAGGTCAGGGAGTGGCGATGGGTGCCAAGTTTGCGCCTAGTATGGCTAATCTTTTTATGGTCAAGTGGGAGGAGGATGTCATCTATGGTTGACAGAGGACTGAGCTGATCTTCTGGGGACAATACATTGATGACGTCCTCCTCCTATGGGAAGGAGACCGTGCTTCTTTGGATCTCTTCATTGGTGAGCTTAACACCAATGATCGAGGCATTGTTCTCCAACACGAGGCCAGTACTTCCGTTATAAACTTTTTGGACCTGGAAATTAGGGTACAAAGCGATAGGCTCATTACTTCTACATACTTCAAGGATACGGTTAGCAATGGCTACATAGGGACAGACAGTTGCCATCATGAGTCTTGGCTCAGGTCTGTCCCTATGAGTCAATTCCTCAGAATGAGGAGGAATTACTCCTTACAGGAGGACTATTTGAGGGAGGCGGAGTTCTTGAAAAGGCGCTTCCTGCAGTTAATGATCTTGATCGGATCATATATGATGTCGCTTCAAGAGAAAGAGATGATTTATGAAAGCCTAAAATAAGAGAAAAAGGGGAAGAATTTTTTTCCCGCTTTTCGACCTCTTTCACACTGTGCCGCCACTGGCGTCAGCGGTAAAGTGACACTATTTTTAGCGCCGCTTTACCGTCATTATAGTGGAACTATTCGTGCGCTAGCAGGGTGGTTTTAATCCCCCCCCCGCTAGCGGCTGAAAAGGGGTTAAATCTGCCCCCAAAACGCCACCGGAGCGGCGTTTTGCCAGTGGTATTGCAGCGCTGCTCCATTGATTTCAATGGAAAAAAGAGAGACCTCCACCATATCAACTGTAGAGTGTGGTGGTCCCATCCCTGGTATAATGGAACTAGAAAAAATACCCCCTAGATGGGACTTTGACAGACCACCAACTCAATGATAAAAAAATATCTTTAATAATAAGAACAATAAGACATATGTCTTCTACACATTGCATAAATATATGAAATACATCACATAAAAAATAAAACAAAAACAAGAAATATACACAGATACAGATCATCATATGTACTCTCATAGGGGTAGTGTACCCTAATGCCCGACGTGTTTCCAGTATTCTGATACCTTCATTAGGGGATGAGAGTTGGGTATATTTACATATGTTTAAGTTCTAATAGAATGACTCCCAGTACCAAGAGCTCATTAATCCAAACAACCTGATTAAATGGACGCCAGACCACAATGACCGAATCCCAGTTGCACTACATCTGCAACCTCAGTAAAGATTGATAGAAGGACCATACAAGCTGTCATACAAGCCTGAAATATGGGAAAAGTGACAAACGGATAGTATCCAAACGTCCTTGGGTAGAGGTATCCTGTGAATGTTAGATTCCAGTGTGTGGCGTGCCCCCTCTGTGTCAGTGCCTGTCTACACCATGGGTGGTTCCAGTTTTTCTTTTTCCTGAACAAGGACTTTGTCTTAAACACTATGGACTCTTATTTTTATGTTTTTAGCACTGCATACACTCATTTTTCATGCCTTTATTGTCACCATACAATATATGCCAGCTGCTTTAGTAGTGTTAGTGCAGTGATTAATCTTGAATTTAAAGAATAGACAGTTAACAATCCAAAAAGGAGCTCAGAGCCCCAATTGTTTGTTGAAAATGAAAATACAAAGTATTTATATTTACTTTACTAAAAAACATTTTAGTTTTCAACATAACAAATAAAGGAAAAACCACATTTCTTAAAAATTATATATTTCCTAAATGTGGATTTGTAGCAATCCACTAAAAACCGTCTGTTTTTTGCACAATAAATAATTGTTACCTGGCAGCTGCAGTGCTGGACACTCCATTCCATTAGTAATCACAATATACCGTATTGAACTATCTGCTCCGTCCACAATCTTATTGATCAGATTTAGATCTACTTATCAGCTATATGCATTCATTCAAAGTATATGTAAACCGTAACTCAATGCTAAAGCACTGTGTTTCATAAACAGTTGCTATTTTTTAAAATAAAATGTGCAGCCAATTTCTGTCTTCATGCATGTACACCAATAATAGCTAAATGGTATTTTTTGGGTGGGAGTGGGGGTTCCTGATAGTGACAACAGTGAACTATGTCTGCAACACCAGTTCCGGACCACCGCACGCCAATATACATTCTCACTTTGAAGAGGAATATCGTTGTTATGGCAGCGGTATCTTCTTCTTCAGCGGGCAGTCCAGTTTCCGATAATAGTGGTCTCTGTGGTGGATTCGCAGGGAGATCACTTTTATCGGCGGCAGGAGAGGGCCCCCTCCCGCCTTGCTCCGGTGCCCTCTGCCGCTTTCGAGAGCCGTCAGTAGTGGTGGATGCGATCGGATGCTTCTCCTTCCTGGGTATGGAGATGAGTGAGGGGAAGATAGCCCCCACCCGTCCATATAACATTGCCGGGCGGAAGCGGCGTCAAAACGTCTCTTCCTCCCATAGCTCTTAAAGGGCAATTATTTTTTTGATTTTTTCAAATGACAAAATGTTATTTTTATTTTTTTATTGCATTTTAGTGTAAATATGAGATCTGAGATCTTTTTGACCCCATATCTCATATTTAAGAGGTCATGTCATGCTTTTTTTCTATTACAAGGGATGTTTACATTCCTTGTAATAGGAATAAAAGTGACACAATTTTTTTTTTAAAGAACAGTGTAAAAATAAAAAACAAAAGGTAAAATAAATAATAAAAAAAAATTTAAAAACTGTAAATGTGCCCTGTCCCACCAAGCTTGCGTGCAGAAGCGAACGCATACGTGAGTAGCTCCCCCATATGAAAACATGTTGGGTATCAATTTACTCAGCGTAACATTACCTTTCATAATATTAAAAAAATGGGCTAACTTTGTCTAACTGGGCTAACTTTTTTAATTCAAAAAAGTGTATTTTCTCAAGAAAAAGTGCACTTGTAAGACCGCTACGCAAATACAGACTAATATCCACCAAGCAAGGAGGCTGTGAGCATGTGACCCCACCTGCACTGAAACAGTCTATAGCCTGTTAGCACAGGGGTATCTAAAGTTGGCCAGACACTATACAATCTGATTGTACAATCTCTGTGCAATCTCCTTTAGAGTTATCAAAACGATTTAATAGAACAGACCTAAACAATAACTTAAATTTGTATCATATCAGACAGGCTCTTGTATTACATTAGTTTATGGTAGATCCAAATAAGATTGTAAAATCAAATTGTATATTGCTTGGTCACCTTAAAAGGAAACCCATCCAAAGCCATTACTAACAATAATGTCACCCTTTAATTCGTAAACCTTTGAGTCTTCCTCTGTTACCTCTCACACATCCCTACTGCTCATTATCCTTCAAAGTTACTGTTGAAGCAGATATTAACAAAAAGATAGATGAAGATATGTGTCTTAAGGTAATTTTATTTTCTGTTGTTAGTATTACAAAGAGTCAATGGTTTCCATAGTAGTTAGAAAGCTAATCTATACCTGACACCTGGCAAGTCACCTTGTGACTTTTTGATTGGCTAGTTTCAGGAGCATAAAACCTTGAGAACTTGATCCAAGAACTGTTAATAGAAAGGAATGGAATAAAATAAGGAACACGTGAATCACTTAAATGTGTTCTTCTGTAAGCGTCTCTTATCTTCGGCTACTGTAATGTTTACTGTAGTTGTCTAGCTGTCCCTGGCAATGGGTACTTCCTACTAACAGATGTAGTTTTGGGCATGGTAAGATAGGGCAGTTCCTTGTTATATCTTTAACCACTTGCCGACCAGCCGCTGCAGTTTTACTTTACGTTGATTTGCCTTTTGGCCACTAGGGGCACACGTGCGCCGCCGGAGGCCCGCACGCGCACCCACAGCAGGTGCCTGACCCCGATGCGAGTGCCCAGTGGGCGCGATGACTGGTGGGCTCCTGCGATAGCTCGTGACAGAGCGAGCACACACAGATCCTGGTTCTTTCAGGGGAGAGGAGACAGATCATGTGTTCATACTATGTATGAACACCGATCTCTCTCTCCTCCTAGACAGTCCCATCCCCCCACAGTTATAAAGACACACAGGGAACACAGTTAACCCCTTGATTGCTGCCTAGTGTTAACCCCTTTCCTGCCAGTGACATATACACAGTAATCAGTGCATTTTTATAGCACTGATCGCCGTACAATTGTCAACAGTATCAAAAATGTGTCAAAAGTGTCTGATGTGTCCCCCATAATGTCCCAGTCCTGAAAAAATCACAGATCATTGCCATTACTAGTAAAAAAAATAATAATAAAAATGCCATAAATCTATCCCCTATTTTGTAGACGCTATAACTTTTGCGCAAACCAATCAATATACACTTATTGCGATTTTTTTTTTTACCAAAAATATGTAGAAGAATACATATTGGCCTAAACTGAGGAAAACATTTTTTTTTGATAAAAAATGTGGGATATTTATTATAGCAAAAAGTAAAAGATATTGGGGTTATTTACGAAAGGCAAATCCACTTTGCACTACAAGTGCACTGCAAGTACACTTGGAAGTGCAGTTGCTGTAAATCTGAGGGGTAGATCTGAAATGAGGGGAAGCTCTGCTGATTTTATCATTCAATCATGTGCAAGCTCAAATGCAGTTTTTTATTTTCCTTGTCCCCTTCGGATTTACAGTGACTGCACTTCCAAGTGCACTTGCAGTGCACTTGTAGTGCAAAGTGGATTTTCCTTTCGTAAATAATCCCCATTGCGTTTTTTTTCAAAATTGTAGCTCTTCTTTTGTTTCTAGCGCAAAAAAATAAAAACTGCGGAGAAGATCAAATACCACCAAAACAAAGCTCTATTTGTGGGAAAAAAGGACATCAATTTTGTTTGGGTACAGCGTTGCATGACCGCGCAATTGTAAATTAAAGTGACGCAGTGCCGAATCACAAAACATGGCCTGGTCATTGAGCAGCCAAATCTTCTGGGGCTGAAGCGGTTAAAATTTTAATTTTGTTTTGCATAGAAGAGTGGTCCAGGTTGTAGGGCTTATTGGGTACTCTTCAGAGTATAGCAGCATTTGTTTTTTTATAATAATTTAGGAGGTTTGGACTACCAAAAGTTTGACTTTTAAAAAGAAATAGGCCTTAAAAAAGTAGTCCTACATCCTAAAACACAAGCCAACTACTAATGCCGCGTACACACGATCGGAATTTCTGTCCGAAAAAACTTGGATGGTTCCGCTCAAGCTTGCCTTGCATACACACCGTTACACCAAATTCCGACTGTCAAGAACGAGGTGATGTACAACACGTAAGATGGGACTAGAAAATGGAAGTTCAATACCCAGTGCGCAACCCTTTGGGCTCCTTCTGCAAATCTCATGTTTATCTCGTGTTAGTAAAAGATTGGTGAGAGACGCATCGCGCTTTTCAGCTTTCGTGCTTTTCAGCTTTCGTGCTTTTCAGTCAATTACTGCTCTTCAGTTTGTGCTTGTGGGTTTGTATGTGGTTTTCAGTGCGTGTAGTCAGTTCGTATCTGTTTTTCAGTGCGTTCTTGTCCGCTCGATTCTGATTTTCAGCTCGCTTTTCACAGGTCTTGCTGTTCTTTAGTGCGTTCTGTTAGTTTGTTCTGACCAGCCGACCGTTTTGAAGCCATGTTGCAGGTATGTGCTCGTCGTAGAGTTCGTGCTGTGTGGGGGCTTGGTGTTGGGGTTCTTGCTTTGACCCAAGCCCAGTCCATGAACAGGGTGGGGAGGAGTTCATGGACCAAGAATTGGTTGCTCCAGCGTGACCAATTCTCTCGTAATGCCTTTGCTGCGGGAGTTCCAGGAGAATAACCCTGATGTTTTTAGGAATTTTCTCTGGATGATGGACCCCCTTTTTCACCGTCTGTTGGCTTTGCTGTCCCCTTATATTACGAAGCAGGACACCTGTATGCGGCAAGCCATCACTCCGGAGCAGAGACTAGTTGCCACATTGCGGTACTTGGCGATGGGGAGAAGTCTACAGGACCTCAAGTTCTCTACAGGCATCCCCCAGGCTTTGGGGATCATTATTCCAGAGACCTGTTCTGCCATCATACAGGCCTGCAGAAGGACTATATTAGGGTAAGTTTTCTCTGTTAGCATCACATTCTATGTATTTTTGTATATTTAATGTATGCTAATGTATTGTATTTCTTTCATTATTCCCTAATTACCATGATTGTAATATGCTGTGAATGTCCCCTTTGTCCTCATGCATGCTGGAAGCTTTTAATGCTCCTTTTATGTCCTCCATGCATATTTGCTTTCACTAACCTCCCCAGCATGCTATCCTTAACCCATATACACCTAGCCTAGTCACTTAACAATGAAATTTGTCAGCTCCATTGTAGTGCTTTACCCTAAACACCCCCTAAAATGTGTCCAAATGTTATTGTTGTCCTTAAATTCAGACAGAGTGCCAGAGGCTTTTTTGGGGGTCCAAAACTCATTTATAACCCCCCCTAAAATGTTTCCAATAGGCCATCAGAGGGGGTGAGAAATCTGATAAGTGGACCTTATTTTTTTGTCTTTAAATACTCCTTAAAATAAATGTTATACTGAATGTTTGTGTTTAATCTGCTTACAATGTTATGTGCAAAAGTACTAATATTTTTTTTCTTTTTTGACTTCACAGTTTCCTTCAGCACCACAGGGATGGCAGACTGTGGCTTGCGAATTTGCTCATCGTTGGGAATTTTAGAGTATTGTGTTGATGGCGGTGGTGTTGGCGACATACGAGTTTCTCTATGTCAACGTGGGGAAGAATGGGCGGATGTCGGATGGTGGAGTCTTTCTACAGACCGAGTTCTACTGAAGTCTCCAGATTGGTGGCTTGGGATTGCCACCTGTGGAAGAAAACATCGAAGGACTCCCATTTGTTTTTATCGCTGATGAAGCATTTGGTCTGGATGATCACATGATGAGGCCATTCCCCCAGAGGATCTTCACCCCGGAGAAGAGTCATGGAGAATACCTTTGGGTTAATGGCCAGTCGGTTCCACCTATTTCTAACGGCAATAAATATGGCGGAGTACAAATGTAATCACATCGTGTTATCATGCTGCATACTGCACAACTTTTTAAAGCAAAATACTGCTAGTTATGTAGCCTCAGTTGGGCCTGAGGCCGGACTTCATGAAACAACAGTGACGGCCCTGGAAGCTTACTGTCCTGGCTTGCCCCCCAAAGCGCCCGTGAAGTGCGTCATAAATAAATATATTCAAAATAAAAAAAGAATTGACATGATAAAATCTTGAATTTGATTTACTGCTTGTGTTTCTTTTATCTGTCTTTTTTCCATTATTTAAATAACACCCATTGCCACTGTAAACACCAGCTTAATACAAAAACTGATATTGAGCATTGAAAGAAGAAGCCACACATTGTTGAGTATAAAACCTTTTACTCCATGCACATTCACATGTGCATTATAAAAAAATTTTGTCAAAAAAATAACATCTTAGTTTTATAAAGTTTTACCTTGAAATATTTTTTTTTGTACATAAACAGGCATGTTTCAAAACATAACATACACAACTCAGGAACTTACAAAGTTCAACATTGAAAAACTGAAGGCAATATCAGACATTATAGTGTCAAAAATGTGTTGATATTGCCTTCATCAGATGGGGTGATGTACCCTGTAAAAGCCAAATTTAGAAGATGGACACAAACTGGGAGTCAAAATGGGGATTTCCCTCCTGATCCCATGCCTACTGTCAACATGTGCTATCTCCCATCATGGGGGATCAATGGACGTGTTTTGGGGGTGCAACCCCTTCCTCTCACCTATTAGAGTTGGGGTTGCACCCACAAAATGCGTACATTGATATCCCCTGATGGCAGATAGCACATGTTGACACACTGTGTGCATCTTCCAAATTTGGCTTTTAAACCATATTAAAACATTATTTAAATTTTCTTTTTTTAACAAAAAAAAAAAGCTGTAATATTTTTTGGATGTAGATTCTCCCTAATATATAAATCATCTAGCAAATGAGCATGGTGCTGCGCTAATCCAAAAAAATAAATAAAATAAAAAATACTTAGTTACTGGGTCCTCTCCATGCAGCAATCCTACACTAGTAGATAGTGGCCCCTTACCTCATTACACTGAGGTTACAGCATAAGTGAAACACCGCTCATATCAGCTTCTCTGGGGGTTGGTCCTGGGTCCCGGACAAGATTTCTATGTGCCTAAGATCCTCAAGGAGCAGGGCGGCTATCTGTCTCTGATGAAAGAGTTGTGGTGTACTCCCAGATGACTTCGCTATACAGTGCTGTTCTGTCACAGGAACTCCGAGAAGACACCACCTTCCTGGTCGCCGGCGAAGTCAAAATTTGGCCATTATTTTTTTTTTTTTTTTGGATTAGCACAGCACCATCCTCATTTGCTAGTTTATTATATCAATAGGGCCCGTTTAGGACCCTATCCGGTGCAAGCGGATTTTCCTTTGCTAGCATATTTCTCACATGGTAGCGCGGAAATAAAATACTTTAGATAATACTTAAATCATGTTCTTTATTCTTTATTCAATCTCCTTGGTTTTTTCCTTTATGATGTCAAAATCCCGACTACAAAACATCTCTTGGATTAGCCTTTGTGCACTGTCAGTGGTGAAATGAGGAGATTGTTCTTCCACAACATGCACATCACCTAAAAGAAAAAATACACACCATGTATTATAAATATGCAGGCATACATCTATTACCTGAATCTGTGGCTCAGACACTCACCTGTTTTGGTGACAATTTCAACCACCTCTCCTTCCTCCACATCCTCTGGTTGTGGTGTCCTCTGTTTCCCTTCTTCAGGAGTGGGGGGGTTCCTGGTGTCCTCAGATGTCCTGAGTCTTTTCTCCCCTATGAGAATGAAACAAAAGGTATACTTAGCACACCAATATTTGTGGCCAGAAATATGAACGTGAAACATTACTTGGAACTGGGGTACAATTGTCTGTTTGGGCAGAGTTCCAAGTTGAAGACATGATTTATTCCCTTAACAAAGCTGGAATACTTACCTTTTTTGGACAACTTTCACACATGTAGACACCCCTAGTATCGACTGGAGTACCTGTGTGGGACACCCTAAAAAGTTTGTTTTTGTGTCCCACATTAGTGCTCCTGAGTCCAGATGTGTAAACAGCTGCTGAGTTTCCTCTCCTTACATTACACTGAATCAAGTTCGCATTTCATTCTAGTTACAAACACATCTAGACAGCAATGTCCTAAACTTCTTTTTATACAAATTAGCATGACCAAATGTAGTTAACCCTGTATCTGCCAAAAACATTGTATTTAGTTGGCGAACGAACTATGTTTACTACGAACGATTACTGTGCCCGAGCCTGAAAGTTGCCATTTTAAACTGTACAACAGTAAAGAAAAGCACATGAAGCAGCATGCAAGTAATAATAACAATAGGAACACACAACAACTACTTACTTTTTAGAAGAACTCTCTTGATTCTTCTGTACTGATCCTGCTCCCTCAATTTCAGGTCTGACCAGGGTTTCCTCAGTTGCTCCTTGGATCGTCGTACCCCAAAATTCCTGTGCAGACTCTTCACAACTTTAGTCATGATCTTGGCCTTTCTCACATTTGGGTTTAGATGTGGTCCATACTTCCCATCATAGTCAGCCCTCTTCAAGATGTCCACCATCTCCACCATCTGTACAAAGGCCATATTTGAGGTCTTAAATCTTCTCCTCCGGGATCGTGACGTTTCTGGCTCCGGACTTTCCTCCTCGTTACTGCTATTACACACCTGCTGTGTCTCCGCCATGTTCATCTCCCACTGCACCAAAAGAGAAGGGGTGGTAAATATTCTAGAAAGAACATCAGGGGCGGGCGACACGGGCGAAGATTCACGCATGCGCAGTGTATATAAAGCTAACGCGCGTGTGTCGTACCTATGTTCTGTGCGCCAAACGTTATAACAAAGGTAACATTTTAACTTGGGACATCAGTGGCCTATACTGATTTGAGATTGAGGCCTATATTGGGATAAGATTAGGAGAGTTTAGCCTGATATTTGTGTTTTGTCTTGTGTTTTGTTTTGCAGCAAATATGAAACAATTCAAAGACCCTGAATTCATGGGCCAGTTCATAGACAGATACAGGGTTATGAGAAATTTGTGGGAGGTTTAAAAACCCCTTATATAGAAATAAACCAGCTAGGAAGGCATAGCTGAAGAAACTGATGCATTTTGTGAAGACGCAGTTCCCCGACGCAGACATCGAGTTTGTGGAGAAGAAAATTGGTAGCTTGAGAAGCACGTATAGGAAGGAGCTTAATAAGGTCCAGGCTTCCATGAAATCAGGAGCAGCAGCAAAGGATGTGAATGTACCCAGTCTGTGGTACTACAACAGGATGCGGTTTCTGGAAGACCAGATGGGAGCCAGAAAATCACTTTCTACACTTCCATCCACCCTTCCCTCAACCCTTCCCTCAACCACAGCTGAGGCTTCCGAGGACCAACCTGGGCCTTCCATCCTGGAAGAAGTGGAGGAGCCCAGCTGGAGCCAGGTATAGTATTATTTAACATATTAACATATGTCCGAAAATTATTGCTGTTAACTAGATGTTGTTATTGCTAACAAATGAATTATTTAACAAAAAGTGTTTGATATATCAATAGACAGTAGGAGCCAAAAATGATTGGGACAAGAATGAAAAATGCTGGGCTCAGAATGATAGGCAACAGTCATGAGCTGAAAATTGTGTGTGATTAATGAACCAAAAACTAAAACTATGTTCCTTTTTTATACACAACAAGACCTCAGCCAGGACAAGGCTCTGGAATGTGACAGCCAGCAGGAGGCAGGAATAAGTGTCAGCCAGGAGGTGGCCAGGCCCAGTAGCCTCACCCAATCCCAGGTGCCTCCCCACCGCCTTACAACAAAAAGGGCCAGGAAGGGGAGTAATGTGGAGGAGGCAGCACTGGACCTCATTAAAGATGCTAATGTGGCCCTGAAAACACCCCCGGCGCTGAAGAGGCCTATGGCTGCTATGTAGCTGCAAAATGCAGCAAATGGAGGAGGGCCAATGCTTCATGTGTGAGAATCTTATTTTCCAGGCCCTTCGGAAGGGGTTGAGGGGCCAAATTAGTGAGAACATGCACTTATGTGCACTCGCCCATCCTCCTCCTCCTCCTACCCCTGCCACAAATCCACCTCCAGGGCCACAGCCTCCAAGGAAGGCTGCAGGGAAGGCTGCAGGGAAGTGTGGAGGGAAGGCTACAGGGAAGACAAGAAAGTGATAGCCTGGGTTCAGTCTGGTCTGACAAAAGATGCAGGCTGTTATAGTACCACAGCCTGGGGACATATATGTCATCTGCTGCTGTTCATGATCTCTGGGAGTCCTGGACCAGATTGTGCTCCCTATTATGTGGACTTCTCAGACTACCAATTTTATTTACAAAGAGTTGATGTGTGCCCTGGGGGCCAAAGGCTTTGCAAATTCAAACAGTTTCTCCAGTGTTGCCTTCCTCTTTATTTGGTTATTATGAGCCCGAATAAATGGAGATTTTTTTATATGAAAATACTTGCCTAGGACAGTTTGTTTGTGAGTAGGCAGGTACATTTCAAAAATACAATGCCTAATTAACAAGGGACACCAACAAACCTCCTTGAGCTTTATAAAAATACAAGATAATAATGTTGTTGTGGAAACCTGACACGCAAAAAAAAAAATTATGGAGATCACTAGAAACTAATTAAAAAATAATCCAAAAAACAGGAGATCTTGAATAAAAAAAAAAAAGATGACTATAAAAATAATTCTAAACAATATTATGGAGATCTGGCTTTAAAAACAAAAAAGATTATTCATGAGGTCACAAGAAATAATAAAGAAATAATTTTGTCATAACTCTGTGTGAATATCAGCAACAAAACAAATTCATTCTTCTAGCATTATAAAGAACAAAAGAATGTGCTGCATTAAAAAATTAACAGCGTAACGAATGTGCTATCTCCATTACAAACGCTCGTTTTACCAGAACGAGCGATTCCATCTCGTACTTGTTTCTGAGCATGCGTGATTTTTTGCACGTCCGAATTGCATACAGACGATCGCATTTTCGGATAGGAACTTTTCCCGACCAAAAAATAGAGAACATGCTCTCAATCATTTGCTGACTGGAATTCCGCCAGCAAAAGACCGATGGAGCATACAGACAGTCGCATTTTCTGACAAAAACCTCTCATCGGAGTTTTGCTGGTGGCATTTCTGATCGTGTGTACGTGGCATTAGGGACGCCAAGCTAAATATATAATATAGGATATGCATACAAATGCATGACTCTTTTTAGCATGCCTACTTTAAATGGGGAACTCTAGATGATAGGTTGTCGGACCAATGTTTGCACAGGTTTTTTCTTACATACAGATTACGTGGCAGAATATGTATGAAAATGTCTTACCAAACATAGTGCAATAGACTGAAATGAGTAGCTATGTTCACCAAGAGTAAAAAAAGTCCTGCTAGCAGCATCTTCGGAGCGGTGAAGGAGCGGAGTATATACCGCTCCTCCACCGCTCCTGCCCATTGAAATCAATGGGACAGCGTGGCTTTGGCGCTTTGCGATGGTTTTTAACGCTTTCTCGGCCCCCGCTAGCGGGCGAATATCGCTCTTTACCGCCGACGCCGCCCCGTGTGAAAGGGCCCTAAGATTCGCATTTATATTTTTGTGCTGGATTGTAATAAATTACCTTATGTTTTATTGTACATGCCGCAAATAAGCCTGCATCTCTGCAGATGACTGCTACAGCCTTTTTAAAACTATCTTGTAACAAAAAAGTGTGCAATGAGCAGCTTATGTCTCAATCCATGAGATTGACACATAACAATGTGGCTTTTTAAATCAGGAATTACATAAGCACATACTGTTATAGAATAAAATAGGAATAGAAATTTGCAGAAAAAAACAATAATAAAACATCTGACAGGAAGACCAATTGTAGTAAGCATATTTTATTTCTAATAAAGCCTCAGTCCTTTCTTGTTAGGGGACTCTGTAACATAGCCATAGCTACCTGCTGCATAAAAAGGAGACAATTTTTTAAATGCATCTATTTTTCACTTTATAGAGTAGTGATAATAGCATTTTAGTCTATGTATGTTTAGTTGAATTTGATTTTCTTTGAATTCCATCTTTAAAATCATTTGAATTTAAAAAATTCAGATAAAAATGAATACCTGTCTGATTTTAGCAGGGGTTACTGTGTTCTCTACATGTTTTTTCCGCTTTGAATATAAAAGTCAGTCTATGTGCCAAACTGCCCCACGAAATTGAAATGTTCCTTACTACAGGAATGTATGTAATTTTAAGGGAAAAATGCTGGCAAAGCCCTAAACATTCTGTATATTTACAATTGTCTTTTCTTTGAAGTTTTAATACTTTGTGACTTGGTTAAAATAATATCAGGTAATCTTGCCACAAAGGTCCTTGTTTAGGCATTTCACTTATTGGGTGACACTATATTTGCACACAACTTCTGACATAAACTAAAAGTGTCTGTTTAACATATCGTATTTTTTGCTTCATAAGACACACCTGACCATAAGACACACCTAGCTTTTAGAAGACGAAAACAAGAAAAAAATATTCTCACCCAAATGGTGTACTAAAATATTTACCAGTGCCCATGAAATGCAGCCTGACCAGTGCTAGTTAAATGCAGCCTTACCAGTGCAAATTAACCACTTCCCGACTGCCTCAAGCAGATATACTGCGGCAGAAGTGCACGTACAGGCAGATTAACGTACCTGTGCGTTGCCCTTTAAGAGGCGGCTTGCAGGTGTGCACCCGCTGGAAGCTCCATGACCGTGATCGCGAGTACCGCGGACCCGATGTCCGCGGGGATACCCGCGATCATCTCACGGTGAGGAAGAACGGGGAGATGCTAATGTAAACAAGCATCTCCCCGTTCTGCCTAGTGACACTGTCACTGATCTCTGCTCCCTGTGATCAGGAGCGGCAAACAGTGTAGTGTCAGACACAGCCCCTCCCCCCACAGTTAG
Organism: Lithobates clamitans; assembly: GCA_037952925.1. Taxonomy (NCBI): domain Eukaryota; kingdom Metazoa; phylum Chordata; class Amphibia; order Anura; family Ranidae; genus Lithobates; species Lithobates clamitans. The sequence goes on from JBBGZY010000031.1 coordinate 7,979,650, forward strand.
AAACTCCCTAGGACACACTTAACCCCTACAGCGCCACCTAGTGGTTAACCCCTTCACTGCCAGTGACATTTTTACAGTAATCAATGCAATTTTTTAGCATTGATCGCTGTATTAATGCCAATGGTCCCAAAAATGTGTCAAAATTGTCGGATGTGTCCGCCATAATTTTGCAGTCATGATAAAAATCACTGATCGCCACCATTACTAGTAAAAAAAAAATTATCAATAAAAATGCCATAAAACTATCCCCTATTTTGTAGATGCTATAACTTTTGTGCAAACCAATCAATAAACGCTTATTGCATGTTTTTTTTACCAAAAATATGTAGAAGAATACGTATCGGCCTAAACTGAGGAAAAAAATGTTTTTTTAAAATATTTTTCGGGGATATCTATTATAGCAAAAAGTAAAAAATAATGTGCTTTTTTCAAAATTGTCGCTATTTTTTGTTTATAGCACAAAAAATAAAAACCACAGAGGTGATCAAATACCACCAAAAGAAAGCTCTATTTGTGGGGAAAAAAAAGGATGTCAATTTTGTTTGGGAGCCACGTTGAACGACTGTGCAATTGTCAGTTAAAGTGAGCGACGCAGTGCCGCATCGCAAAAAGTGCTCTGGTCTGGTCTGGTTCTTCCGGGGCTGAAGTGGTTAAGTGCAGCCTTACCAGTGCCAATTAAAATCAGCCTGACCAGTGCCAATTAAATGCAGCCTTACCAGTGCCAGTGAAATGCAGCCTTACCACCAGTGCCCATGAAATGCAGCCTGACCTGTGCCAATGAAATGCAGCCTTACCACACAGAGCTCTGTCACCATCCGCCTCCTATGATACACGTCACACTGATCCATCTTTCACTCAGATAGAAGACAGAGCAGCCATACACCATTCGGCCACTCTGGCTGCTTTGTCTTCTGTATGTGGCTGAATGACAGGCCCAGCCGGGAGATCGCCCGGTGCTCACGGGAGACTTGGGATGTCTCTCCTCCTCTCTCCTGCCTCTCTTCTGCCAGTATTGTAACATGGTGGTGGTGGCAGCGATGGGGGGAAGCCTGGTCAACATTCGCTCCATAAGATGAACAGACATTTCTCCCTATTTTTTGGGGGAAAAAGTTTGTCTTATGAAAAATACTGTACATTATGCTTGTGTAGTCCACTGTTGTCACCATAAAGAAGTTGGATAAATGCCATGCAGCTATTGTTGGAGTGCATGCATGTAGACAGGAAGTGGCTGCAAGCAGAATGACGTGTATCAGCAGCACTGGCATTTAACAGGAGAAAAATGCTGGATACAAAGTATTATATTTTAAAAGTTCTAATTGTTTATGACAGGGGGTTGTAGCAATCTAAAACTAGGTATACACTACTAGAATTTTAATTTGAAATGCTTTGTTTCAAAAACATTGGTTCAATCCCATACTGGGATCAAGTGCGTAAACATTTATTTTTGACCGCAGAGATTAATAATTTTGAAAGAGCAGGATGGAAAATTTTGATGGAGCAAACTCATTTCTCATAGTGTATGCAGTTTTTATTTGGTAAAGTTTATTCGTTCCAAAGTCTGTTAAAAGTAAACTAAATTTTGAACTACTTTACAACAACATTCATCAAGCTGTCAATGTACTGAGAATTGTTGTTTGAACTTTCATCTAAAAATCTACTAATGTATAGCCAGCTTTAACGTCATTCAGTTAGTGTAGCTTTGTATCTGATATACAATATGTATGCATTTTATTTTATTCGTATGGGTGTACTGTGATAAGCTATAAATGATGCAGAAGGACATAAAGTAGGCTGAGTTTAAATGTACAAAATTACAAGAATTCTAAACTCCAAAACTTAATGCTTTGAAGAACTCCAACTTAATTTTTTTTCAGTGTTCTGTTCCCCTTGGGACAAAGTACATATACAGTAGGGTTTTGTCTCATATCCCCCCCACAGCCATCTGACAATGCAGCAAGCAAGGAGACAGCTACACTGTACATGATAACCAATGTAAGCTGTACAGGATGCAGAGGTCTTAGCAGAGGCTAAGAACAGGTAATGAATAGGCTAATTTACAATATAAAAATGATCTCCTCCTGCCAGTACAAATCTCCCAAAGTCCCTATGCCCCACAGTAAACATCTCCCCTCCCCCACAACCCTAAATCCCCCTCCCAGTACAGAACCACTGTTTCCAGCTCACCCCCTTAGTACAGACTCCCTCCCCAGTACAGACCCTCCTCTCCCAACCTAACCCCTCAGTACAGCTCCCCCAGGCACAGACTCATCTTCAGTACAGATTGTCCCCATCAATTTACCAGAAGTAGCAGCAGTTCAGAGTGAGGATAAATCGTCACCTTGGCATTTGATCGGCCAAGGGGGAACTGCCTCTGTCAGATGGACAGAAGTGGTCCTGCAAGTGCCATTAGCATTGGCACTGAAGCACTGTACAAAGAAAACAATTTGGAGCAGCCGACACCTTGTGTCAGCACCCAATACCGACTGACCTCCCTACACCAATGAATAGTAGTGACATGAGTCTCTAGCCTGTGTTGTGTTTCTCACCCTAGTTTGGTCTTAATTTCTTTCCCATTAGAATAGGACCATTTAACTGGATTATTGTAAAGTAGAACATTTATGTTTTAAAGCAGATGTATTGGTTTTTGTTTTGTTGTTTTGTATTGTCCAACAGTTACTGAAGTACCTTTCTTTTAAAATCTTCCCCTCTCTGGTGCTATCCCCTGCAGACGCTCTTTCTGTCAATCCTCTTCAAGGTTGAATGATTATCAGCAAAAATGGAGATACTGTATCCTTTAAAACGAAGGCAATTAAAATGTATCTTTTCCAATAATTTATTCCTCAGTATTCAACTGTACATCTGTAACTTCTGTTGTACATCACAAATACAGTACAACATGAATCTATAGTTTTACTTGCTACCCACACCAACAGTGGACAGCCATGGCACATTTTTGACAAGGTGGCAAGATATAGCATGGGCACATTTATGAAACACCCAATGACATTTTATATGTATTAGGGATTTAGGCTGCCCTAGTTTAGGTTTTAAAGACACCTTTTTGCTTGGTATATCACATATTGCAGCTTGATGCATCTAGTCTGGTTTCTTAGAATATTGTTCACCTCACAATAATTGTTATACACTTTGTGATTGCTGAATTTTACATTATTGCTGAAAACTGATATTGTACAGTACATTGAGGGATCCATGTGAGTAGGTTTTCATGTTTGTTGGCTGAGTACAATTTTTTTACTGTCCATTACGAAGGTAAATACATGCAATGTACCTACTGTATAGGGAATACGCAGTTTAGAAATGGCATTTTCATTATAAAGTCTTGCAACCTTTGTTAAAATACTGGCATATAATTAGTGTTATTATATCTTGATTGCTAAAGGCAGACAAAAGGCAGCTTCCTATAGAGAACATAAAGAAGAAATGTCGCTGACTAAAATTTTGTCTTTTATCAGAATGCTTAATGTTGCTCTAATGGCTTAAGCAAAACTAAACTCTTAGATGTTAGGCAGAAAAGTAGGTTGATTGTCTTAAAATATTTAATTTTCCTGTAATAGTAGAAAATTGCTGCTTTTACAATAGTCACTGAATAAAAAGAATATATTAGTGTAGTGTAATTGTTAAAATTCCGTGTTAAACATTGGTGAAAGTCATTCCTGTTACAGTGAGGTGCAGAATGAGTAAACCCCCCACATTCCCTATTGAACACAATTAAGTTCAGCATTGAACATTATCAGAGCCCTCTAAAAAAAAACATTCCTAACAATAAATAAATAAACAGTAGTTAGTAGATACAGAAAAATCCTAATGCCCCAAGTAGACCTGTGCACCAGCAATGGTTTATATCACTCATAAAGGGTAGTTAAAGTATAGAGGACTGATCTACAGTATGCTGAGGTTTAATGTTAGTTTACTCAAATTTGTAATCTTCAAGCTAATGTTAAGGAAATGTTGCCACATACTGTGTACCAGTATTTCCAAGAATGCCTTGGAAACACTATTATTAATTTATTAGAATGTTGTCCCAAGGTTGCTATATACCCAGTGCCCATTGCCTGTCTTCAATTAGTCTTAATGTATATCTTAATGCTCCCTTTAGCATCTACTAGGTGGAAAAATATGCTCACCTCAGATATATACCCCTCACATTTTGTAAATATTTTATTATATCTTTTCATGTGACAACACTGAAGAAATTGCACTTTGCTACAATGTAAAGTAGTGAGTGTATAGCTTGTATAAAAGTGTAAATTTGCTGTTCTCTCAAAATAACTCAACACACAGCCATTAATGTCTAAACTAATGGCAACAAAAGTGAGTGCACCCCTAAGTGAAAATGTCCAAATTGGGCCCAAAAGTTTCAATATTTTGTGTGACCACCATTATTTTCCAGCACTGCCTTAACCCTCTTGGGAATGGAGTTCACCAGAGCTTCACAGGTTGCCACTGGAGTCCTCTTCCACTCCTCCATAACGACATCACTGAGATGGTGGTTGTTAGAGACTTTGCGCTCCTCCACCTTCCATTTGAGGATGCTCCACAGATGCTCAGTAGGGTTTAGGTCTGGAGACATGCTTGGCCAGTCCATCACCTTTACCCTCAGCTTCTTTAGCAAGGCAGTGATCATCTTGGAGGTGTGTTTGGGGTCCTTATGTTGGAATACTGCCCTGTGGGCCAGTCTCCAAAGATAGGGGATCATGCTCTGCTTCAGTATGTCACAATACATGTTGGCATTCATGGTTCCCTCAGTGAACTGTAGCTTCCCAATGCCGGCAGCACTCATGCAGCCCTAGACCATGGCACTCCCACCACCATGTTTAACTGTAGGCAAGACACACTTGTCTTTGTACTCCTCACCTGGTTGCTGCCACACACGCTTGACATAATCTGAACCAAATAAGTTTATCTTGGTCTCATCAGACCACAGGACATGGTTCCAGTAATCCATGTCCTTAGTTTACTTGTCTTCAGCAAACTGTTTGCAGGCTTTCTTGTGCATCATCTTTTAGAAGAGGCTTCCTTCTGGGACGACAGCAATGAAGACCAATTTCATGCAGTGTGCAGCGTATGGTCTGAGCTCTGACAGGCTGATCCCCCCACCCCTTCAACCTTTGCAGCAATGCTGGAAGCACTCATACATCTATTTCCCAAAGACAACTTGTGGATATGATGCTGAGCACATGCACTCAACTTCTTTGGTCGAGGCCTGTTCTGAGTGGAACCTGTCCTGTGAAACTGCTGTATGATCTTGGCCACCATGCTGCAGCTCATTTTAAGGGTCTTAATTTTCTTATAGCCTAGGCCATCTTTATGTAGAACAACCATTCTTTTTTTCAGATCCTCAGAGAGTTTTTTGCCATGAGGTGCCATGTTGAACTACCAGTGATCAGTATGAAAGAGTGAGAATAAGAATACCACATTTAACACACCTGCTCCCTATTCACACCTGAGATCTTGTAACACTAATGAGTCACATGACACTGGGAAGGGAAAATTGATAATTGGGCCCAATTTGGAAATTTTCACTTAGGGGTGTACTCACTTTTGTTGCCAGCGGTTTAGACATTAATGGCTGTGTGTTGAGTTATTTTGAGGGGACAGCAAATTTACACTGTTATACAAACTGTACACTCACTACTTTACATTGCAGTAAAGCGTCATCTCTTCAGTGATGTCACATGAAAAGATATAATAGAATATTTACAAAATGTGAGGTGTGTACTCACTTTTGTGAGATACTGTATATCACTTTTTGTATAGATTTTCTTTCCTTATTAAGTGCCGGTACACACTGGAATCACACTGGAAATCGCTCTGCATTCCTATGTGATTCCTGGGTGAGATCACGCACCCAGTGCTTTTTCAACGTAGTGTGGGAAACACGCATGGAATGCAAAAAAAAAAGATATAAAATACATAGTATTAAGGAAAAACTAAATTTTTGTTAAACAGTATTATACCATAAAACAATGACCATATCATTTCAGTCTGCAGAGACTGTAACTTTCTAAAATTATCAAAGTATGAAATGCAATAGACATAACTGGAGACTATAACTGACAACTTCACATCCCTGAAAGTCCTGGTGCCTCTTTGTCTTTGAGGGGCTTCTTTTCAGTTTGTTTCACTATATATCACATAGGATGTGGATGTGGGCAGCTGTCCCTGGAACTGGTTAGATTTAGATTTATAGCTATTTTCTTGGAACAAAGAACATAAATCTGCATCAATGTTTGTTAAAGCATAAGTGCACTTATCTTTTTTGACCCCTTCCCTTGGCCTAAACTAAATCACCCTCCGTCTCCACAGATTCATACCTAACTTGATCCTGCGGTGAATCTGTTGTTTGTTTACATCCAATTATGGAAGTCTTCACTGTCCTGGCCACGCCTGCTCATTTTAGCCCAATATACTTCTTTGGGACTATTTATGATCATCTCTGGCCTTAGGACACAGCTACATAAAAGTCTATGGGACACTAATGTGCAGAACAGTGAATACCTAAACAGTTTCAATGTAAACAAACAGTGGAACTGGGGTTATCGGATCGAGGTGAGTATGCATCTGTGGAGGGGGAGGGTGGGTTAGGTTAGGAAAAGGGAGGCAGGCAAAAATGCCTAAACGGGCGTGTGCACTTATCCACTAAAACTCTTGCAATATACATTGATCACTCAGAGGGGATTTTTGCTCAACTAAAGTAGAGTTACACCCTAAAAATGATTGGTTGTTCCAGTAGTTTTACAGTGGATCAACATATTATTTGTAATCCAGGCCCTAACCTATAAACGTCTTTTAAAAATTACCAAAATCATTGTGCTGTTTGGGATATAATGATTCAGATCTGTTGTGGTTGTACTGCTAACAGCCTGAAGCTAAAGGGGTTCCAGTATTAGCTCCTGTGTATATTAGTAGAAGTGGCCAGAGTGCCTCAAAAACTTGCCCTACAATCTATTCATTTAGTCAATAAATGGTATCACCCTAAACCTACAGTAGCGCTTCTACTTTTGTTGATGGCTAACACAGTACAAAACTCCATTGCTGTATCTAGTGTATATAAAGCATATGCTAAACTTCTGTAAAGGTGTTCTCTTTTTATCTTTTATAGTTACATGAAATATATTAAATTCACTCTTACCGCAGCAAATTGTAAGTATCATTTTGCAAAGCATAGCTACAAAAATGCCTAGCAGGCACATTTTTCAAATTAGTCTAAGATTTTTGTGCTATGGTATTTGTAGAATCTCATATATAATCACATGTTGTGATTAATAATCCTTGGAAAGTTGAGAACAAATAATACAATTTTACTGTTAATGGTTCTGTGAATGCATTCAGAGTTAGGAAGAACAGAGTTCACAGCAAACTGTCAAGTCAGCTTCCTACACAGTGTACCATTACTTTTGTAGTGTGTAAAAGCCTAATAACTGTATACTATTTTAATATTTTTTTTTTTTCATAAAGGAGTTTAATACATAGTTGAAAGCTTCCTTTTGTGTTATCAGTGTGACTTTAAATATATTGATGCAAAACTATATTGGACTTAATTTAACTTATTAAATAAAGTGATGTTTTACTATTTAAAAAAAAGGTAATACAAGTTACCCCTTGACACTACTTTTGAGGGCAGTTCTATTTCTTTCTTGTTGAAATTCTATAAACTGTGTGTGTAATCTGAGGTTCAGCTGTTAAACAACAGTCTACTTTCAGCAAAGCAGTTACATTTAGCTTGGTTAACATGTTAAAAAAGAGTCTAGAGATAAAACTGCTTGATGGAAATTCTGAATATAAAATATTCATATGTATATTTGCCAGACCAAAAAAAAAGTAAAAAAAAAAAACATATATTTTTAAAAATTCGGAGAATAATAAAGCAATAAAATAATTCTCAAAAAATTAAAATATACAGTGATACATGATGCAAATATATACAAAAACACTATCCATTCTCTTCATGCATACTGAACAGAATATTTTCATTTTCCTAGTAATTATTGTTGCTTTACAATATGCCATATTTCAAAGTTCAGTATAAACTTCATACAAATGAGAAATGCATAGTTGCTACTAATAATGAAATTAAGCTCCTTTACAATAAGTTATGTAAATTTCAGACAGCTCAATATATCTGAGCAGGCATTATGGATGGCTGCCTCAGTGTTGTACTTGTTGTTTTTGTTGCTTTTGTTTTTGTTGGTATGTCCAATTTACAGCTCTAATGCCACGTACACACAACCGTTTTTGCTGTCGGAATAAACACCGAAAGTTTCTCCGACGGAACTCCGACAAAATTACATTCAAGCAGTCTTGCCTACACACAGTCAACCCAAAGTCTGACTGTCCAGAACGCGGTGACGTACAGCACATACGACGGGACTAGAAAAAGGAAGTTCAATAACCAGTAGCCAATAGCTTCCATCTCATACTTGCTTCGTTTGGTCTGTCGGAACAGCATACAGACGAGCGGTTTTCCCGATACGAATTGGTTCCGTTGGAAATATTTAGAACCTGTTCTATTTCTAGGCCCGTCAGAATTTTAGAAAATAAAAGTCCGATGAGGCACACACATGATCGGAATAGATGATGGAAAGCTTTAGTCTGACTTTTTCTGTCGGACATTCCGCTCGTGTGTACGCAGCTTTATTTTTGGATCAGATACACCAGAGAATAATTTCTAAATAAACAACAGTTCATCCCACAAACTGTTTTACTTGCTTTCTATAGGTCTTAGAGGAGATACAGGAGACACCGTTAGGGGAAATGTGCTGGTGCTCTGGTGAAATGGAGAAACCAGGGATTTTAAACGGCGCTCCCCATGATATATCCAGTAAGTCTTCACACAAAATGGATAAACTACTACTCCTCAATAAAACAAATACAGATTTTTCAAGTTCTGCTGCACAGTGCTTCACCGAAATTTGACTCAGTAATTCCATTCTGGACAATGTGCTCTGCTGGGCTTCCAGCTTCACCATGCAGAACATGTAACATAGCTATTGAGGAAAGCATAAGGAGGCTTGATCTGTTTCCACATAAACAAAGAACTCCTCATCTAGAGTCACTCTTTATAAACTGCAAACCTTTTTTTTTTTACCTCAGGAGCTGTCTTCCTTTATTCTTGTTGTTGTCTACATCCACCTTAAGCCTGTGTCAGAGCGGTAATACAATATCTGGTAAAACAGATAATAACAGCATAGATAGACCTTTCCAGACTCCCTAATCATCAACCTTGGAGATTTTAACTGAGAAAATATGAACCCCAAACTGACAAAATATAGACGTGGTTTGTTTTCCATGGAGACAAAAACACACTAGACCATTGCTACACTGTAATGAAGAATGCTTACAGATTTGTTCCCTGTGCAGCCCTGTTGAAGACTATTCAGTCGAAACGCATAGGGATAGCATTTTTAGCTTCCCACATTGCCATTTTTATCTTTCGGTGATAATTTTTATCCTTATATGGTGATTTATTCCAATAAAACCCCATTTGTTTTGACCTACACCATGTGGAGCCCCCTTTTTTCTCTTACATGCTGAACCACCACTCCTGGATTATTCCTCCTTGAAAACTGGGAATTTGAGGGATAGTCGTTCCACTCCTGTCCGTGTCTACCACCATCCGTTTGGGTTTGCGGCCTACAAGACACCATCTGGTCTGGATACCACGGGAGACACCACCTGGTCTGGATACTACGGGAGAATCTCCCTATGCCTTTTTGACGTACTGCCATAAGGTACGTACATCCTACGGATCTGGTAAGGGTACCCTCTCATTCCTTATTGAATATGTCTCTAGATGTTCATCGGCATCTTCCAATTTTAAGAGATATCCCTCCTATATCTTTCATATGAACCCTTTTTTTCACTGTTTTTCATTTTGCTGTTCCATATTTACATAGGACATTATTTGATGCCCAATTTTTCACATCTGCATTTTTCCAATTTGTAGAGACATTACTCTTCATATGGACCCTTTTTTTTACATACATTCTTTTTGCTGTTCCATATTTCACATAGGATATTTCATTAATATTTGATATTTTTTCACATTTGCAAAGGTGTTCACTTTATATGCCTTATTTTCACATGTTCAATATTGTAGCGCTGCATTTTTTCCTTGTTATGTCCTATGCATGCCCCACATGCAGCTGCAGATAGAGGACCTTGCGGACAGAAGCCGAAGGAACAATGTTCTCCCAGAGGCAATCACAGCACTTCCAAAGATTTCTCCCCAATGTTGGTTGCCCTGATTTTGTCAAAGATAGGATTCATTGTACTCTGGGATGCAGTTTAGTCGACCCCTCCCACCGCAAGGGTGTCTTATGCTGCCTGCACTACTTTTCAATGAAAGAAAATCTCACATGGGCTGCTTGTCAAAATATATATGTGGATTTTGAGGGCAACCGTTTGTAACATGCCAGACCTCTGGAGGAACACCCTGCGCCGACAGAACATCCTAAAGCCACTGTTAGATAGACTGCTGCAGGTTTAGTTTATAATTTTGCATGTACTGTCAAAACCTTTTTTCAACAGTTGAGGACTGTGAAATGCTGCAGTATTACCAGCCATATATACCAATATTCATACATCTGTATTGATTTTAATATTTGGTGTATAACTACATCTTGTAAATGTTTGGTGTATAACTACATTTTGTAAATTTTATATGGCGACTAAGGCTTTAGTCTGCTAGATAATGGGCAGTTTTACTTTAGCATTTCCATTTTAGTTCCACTTAAACAAGCTGGCTCTTAGTTTAGTTCCTATCCCACTTGCCTGTTAGTCTTTGCATGCTCTAACTAGTCTTTACATAAACGGGTGGCCCCGCCTCCCTCTGATGCCCCAGGAAAGCCATAGGGATGTCCCCATGCGTCAGAGGGGGGCGGGGTCACCCAGGAATGTCACGGTGTGGCCCTGCCCTCAGTTATAAAAGAACTGTCATCTGCAAAGACATGTCATACGATGGGTGCCTCCCATGGAGGCGGGTCAGTCGCATTTTTTTTTTTCGTCCATTGGCGGAGCAAGAAAAGAAGAAGACTTTGTGGGACATTTTTATTTTTTTAGTTTTTAATAAAGGACTTGTCCCAAGCCATGTCTTGTCATTTTTACTATTTTGACACTTTTTTGTGAAATGGTAGGGATACATTTGTACCCCGTTACCATTCCACACAGGGAGGAGGCCGGGATCTGGGGGTCCCCTTGTTAAAGGGGGCTTCCAGATTCCGATAAGCTCCCTGCCCACAGACCCCCACAAACACCGGGCAAGGGTTGTGAGGATGAGGCCCTTGTCCCCATCAACATGGGGACAGGGTGCTTTGGGGGGCTACCCTCCCCATGTTGAGGGCATGTGGCCTGGTACAGTTCAGGAGTGGGGGGATGCTCTCTCATCCCTCTTTTTCTGCAGCCTGCCAGGTTGCGTGCTCAGATAGGGGTCTGGTATAGATTTTTGGGGGGACCACATGCCATTTTTTTTTTAATTTTGGCGTGGGGTTCCCCTTAAAATCCATACCAGACCTGAAGGGTCTGGTAAGGATTTTGAGGGGGACCCCCACGCCATTTTTTTTAAAAATAACCCAAATCAGTGTATATTATTTGGTCTTTGTGAAAGTTATAGAGTCTATAAACTATGGTGCCAATCACTGAAAATTGATCACATCTGATCAGGCCTTCAGTACAGTGAAGTTCAGTGCTACTCCTCCTCAGTATGGTGACACCACATAGTTACATAGTTACATAGTAGGTGAGGTTGAAAAAAGACTCAAGTCCATCAAGTCCAACCTATGTGTGTGATTATGTGTCAGTATTACATTACATATCCCTGTATGTTGCGGTCATTCAGGTGATTATCTAATAGTTTCTTGAAGCTATCAATGCTCCCCGCTGAGACCACCGCCTGTGGAAGGGAATTCCACATCCTTGCCGCTCTTACAGTAAAGAACCCTCTACGTAGTTTAAGGTTAAACCTCTTTTCTTCTAATTGTAATGAGTGGCCACGAGTCTTATTAAACTCTCTTCTGCGAAAAAGTTTTATCCCTATTGTGGGGTCACCAGTACAGTATTTGTAAATTGAAATCATATCCCCTCTCAAGCGTCTCTTCTCCAGAGAGTATTCAGTGAAAAGTTCAGTGCTCGCAACCTTTCCTCATAACTAAGATCCTCCAGACCCTTTATTAGCTTTGTTGCCCTTCTTTGTACTCGCTCCATTTCCAGTATATCCCTCCTGAGGACTGGTGCCCAGAACTGGACAGCATACTCCAGGTGCGGCCAGACCAGAGTCTTGTAGAGCGGAAGAATTATCGTTTTATCTCTGGAGTTGATCCCCCTTTTAATGCATGCCAATATTCTGTTTGCTTTATTAGCAGCAGCTTGGCATTGCATGCCATTGCTGAGCCTATCATCTACTAGGACCCCCAGGTCCTTTTCTATCCTAGATTCCCCCAGAGGTTCTCCCCCCAGTGTATAGATTGCATTCATATTTTTGCCACCCAAATGCATTATTTTGCATTTTTCTACATTGAACCTCATTTGCCATGTAGTCGCCCACCCCATTATTTTGTTCAGGTCTTTTTGCAAGATTTCCACATCCTGCGGAGAAGTTATTGCCCTGCTTAGCTTAGTATTGTCTGCAAATACAGAGATTGAACTGTTTATCCCATCCTCCAGGTCGTTTATGAACAAATTAAATAGGATTGGTCCCAGCACAGAACCCTGGGGAACCCCACTACCCACCCCTGACCATTCTGAGTACTCCCTATTTATCACCACCCTCTGAACACGCCCTTGTAGCCAGTTTTCAATCCATGTACTCACCCTATGGGCCATGCCAACGCACCTTATTTTGTACAGTAAACGTTTATGGGGAACTGTGTCAAATGCTTTTGCAAAATCCAGATACACCACGTCTACGGGCCTTCCTTTATCTAGATGGCAACTCACCTCCTCATAGAAGGTTAATAGATTGGTTTGGCAAGAACGATTCTTCATGAATCCATGCTGATTACTGCTAATGATATCATTCTTATTACTAAAATCTTGTATATAGTTCCTTATCATCCCCTCCAAGAGTTTACATACTATTGATGTTAGGCTAACTGGTCTGTAATTCCCAGGGATGTTTTTTGGGCCCTTTTTTTAATATTGGTGCTACATTGGCTTTTCTTCAAACAGCTGGTACCATTCCAGTCAATAGACTGTCTGTAAAAATTAGGAACAACGTTCTGGCAATCACCTGACTGAGTTCCCTAAGTACCTTTGGATGCAAGCCATCTGGTCCCGGTGATTTATTAATGTTAAGTTTCTCAAGTCTAATTTTAATTCCGTCCTCTGTTAACCATGTAGGTGCTTCCTGTGTTGTGTCATGAGGATAAACACTGCAGTTTTGGTTACTGAAGCCCCCGATTCACTCGTGAAGACTGAGGAGAAGAATAAATTCAATACCTTTGCCATCTCCCCATCCTTTGTAACCAGATGTCCTTCCTCATTCTTTATGGGGCCAATATGGTCTGTCCTCCCTTTTTTACTGTTTACATACTTAAAGAATTTCTTGGGATTTTTTTTGCTCTCCTCCGCTATGTGTCTTTCATGTTCTATCTTAGCCGTCCTAATTGCACCCTTACATTTCTTATTGCATTCTTTATAAAGTCTGAATGCTGAGGATGATCCCTCAACCTTGTATTTTTTGAAGGCCTTCTCCTTTGCTTTTATATGCATTTTTACATTGGAGTTAAGCCATCCAGGATTTTTGTTTGCTCTTTTAAATTTATTACCCAATGGGATACATTGGCTAATGCCCTTATTTAATATGCTCTTAAAGCAAACCCATCTCTCCTCCGTATTCTTTGTTCCTAATATTTTATCCCAATTTATGCCTTTTAGCAAGGTTTGTAGTTTAAGGAAGTTGGCTCTTTTGAAATTCAGTGTCTTTGTGTTCCCTTCATGTTTCCTATTTGTGTGATTTATACTGAAACTAATTGACCTGTGATCGCTGTTACCTAAATTGCCCCGTATTTCCACATCTGTGATCAGGTCTGTATTGTTGGTAATCAGTAGATCCAGTAATGTTTTATTTCTACTTGGTGCGTCTACCATCTGACCCATAAAATTGTCCTGCAAGACATTAAGGAACTGGCGAGCCTTAAATGAATGCGCGGTTCCCTCCGCCCAGTCTATGTCTGGATAATTAAAATCCCCCATTGTAATAACACTTCCCATCCTTGCTGCTAATCCAATTTGTGATAGGAGATCCGTCTCCACTTCCTCCCTCAGGTTAGGGGGCCTATAGCATACTCCCAGTATTATTTTCCACTTAGCTTCATCCCTTTGGAGCTCTACCCATAAGGATTCCACCTCCTCCCTAGCTCCCTTAGTGATGTCATCTCTCACATTCACTTGTACATTATTCCATTATTCTTGATATATAGGCATACCCCTCCCCCTTTTTTACCCTCACTATCCTTGCGGTATAGGGTATACCCTTGAATGTTTGCCAGCCAATCATGAGAGCTGTTGAACTAGGTCTCTGAAATTTCCACAAAATCCAAATCCTCCTTGTACAACAGTATCTCTAGTTCACCCATCTTGTCCGCCATGCTCCTGGCATTAGTGAACATGCCACATAGTTTAGATCGGTCACATATTGTCCTCGTATTGGGTGTTTCAGGATTGCAACTAGGACTTGCTACTATACTCAACTTGTGTTTTTGTGCTTTGGTTAACCTACCACTAATGCCCCCAATACTACCCTCTGGAATATCTTCCGCGCTGGCTATCACTGTCTCTGGACCCTCCCCCCCATCGCCTAGTTTAAAAACCCCTCTAACTTTTTGGCCATCTTCATTCCCAGCAGATCTGCACCCTCCTCATTTAGGTGCAGTCCGTCCCTTCTATAGTACCGGTTACCGACTGAGAAGTTGGCCCAGTCCTCCAGGAACCCAAACCCCTCCTTACTACACCAGCTCTTCAACCACTTGTTTACTTCCCTAATCTCCCTCTGCCTTTCTGGTGTGGTGTGGCTCGATGTACCGGTAGTATTCCTGAGAACACTACCTTGGAGGTCCTTTTCCTCAATTTAGCACCTAAATCCCTAAAATCGTTCTTTAGGACACTCCATCTGCCTCTGACTTTGTCATTGGTGCCAACGTGCACCATGACAGCCGGGTCTTCCCCAGCCCCTCCCAGTAATCTGTCCACAAGATCCGTGAAGTGCCGAACCCGAGCGCCCGGTAGACAACATACTGTTCGGCGCTTCAGGTCTTGGTTACAGATTGCCCTCTCTGTCCTTCTAAGAATTGAGTCCCCAACCACCAGAATCTGTCTTTCCTTTCCCTTTGCTGCCCCCCCACTCTCACTGGAGGAGTTCTTCCCCTGGCAGCTAGGAGAGTCCCTCATCTCCAGCAGTGCTGGTCCCTGACTGGTTTCACCAATGTCACTCAATGGAGCGTACTTATTGGGATGCTCCAGTCCTGGATCGGCCTCTCTGGCACTTCCCCCTCTACCCCCCCTGACTGTCACCCATCTACTCTTTGCTAGTGCCTGCACCTCTTTGTCTCCACCCGCCTCTGTGCTGGCTCCTGCCGGCACCTGCCATGTACGTTCCTGGCTCACCTTTAGTATGGAGGGACTTCTCAGTGCTGACAGTTGCTTCCCCAGATACAGAACCTGGGCTTCCAGGGAAACAATGTGCTTACATTTTGCACAGCAGTATTCGCCCTCGATCGGATGATCAAGGAACGCATACATGCGGCAAGATGTACAAAGAGTCACCTCTCCACACCCGCCGGGCATCGTACCTATTGAATATAGTGAGGATTTGGGGATTTTACCCTGTCCAAATTACCTAACAGCTAGCTTCCTGGCACTAATACTCAAGACAATACACAGGTACACAACAAGACAATACACAGGTACATGTGTGAGACTTTTACACAGCCTGGCCACATAGAGGCCCAACATCCAAGTAGCACCATCAGGAGTTCTAGGAGCATAAATGACATATATAATTTGTGGAAACCTATCATTTTTGAAGGCCCTTCATATTTCTAACACATAGCATGTACATACCAAGAATTACAATCCAAAATAAATTCTATTGCGGAAAGGGTAAAAAAAAAGCATTACCTGTGCTTTTAGTAGTATCCACAGAGGAGAGCATTGGTCAAGGCAGCAGGCAGGGATGTGCTTAGCGACAGCAATGGTAATTATCCAGGCAGCAGGCAGGAATATTGTCTATAGTCAGCACAAGGATATTGTCAGCACAGCACAGTCCATAGAAATTGTCCAGGCAGAGACAGCCAGCACAGCCATTATATTGGTCCTGGTACACTGTTACTTGCAGACACTCATTATTGTACCGCTCTCCAGCCCTTCATAAACATACTGCCTCTTGCTACAGCTAATTATTTGCATAGCCCAGGTAGCGGTGTGGTCCGTTCATGCGGCAGGCAGAGGCCTGGTGGCAGTAAGTCAGCAGCAGGTAAGACCTGTGCACAGGGGCACAGGGGTAGAGGCTTCGACCCACCCAAATCTATGAAGCCTTCGAACTCCAGACCCTAATCCGGAAATTCCGAAACCTGGAGAAAACAAAAAAAATTGTTTTCTCCATCCGGAAAAACAATTCTGGAGCCCCTCACGTATGTGAGACCCCTATGTACTACAGTAGCAGGGCAACAGATCAGTCCAAGCAGTTGGCAAAAGCATAGTCCATAAAACAAGCCAGTTTCAGTTCATGTGGAAGCAGTCCAAATGGTAGGCATAGACATAATTAAAAAAAACAGGCCAGGGTCATTTCACATGGAAGGCAGTGGCATGGTTATTTGGGGAAGCATGGAAAATGGTCAGCACAGATGGTGAAAATGGGGAAATGGTTAAAAATATGGGCTAATATTTTAGGGATGTATGACAAAGTTGGAAGCATTCACCAATGCAAAGGCCAGGTTGGGAGGGACACTGGGGACAATGGTAGCTGGTATCTTTTCGAAATCCTCTTTTGGTGCACGACTTTTTTTTTGCCGTCTTCAGCCTGCTTCAGATGGTGGAATGCTGAAGGGTAGGGATGAGCCGAACACCCCCCGGTTCGGTTCGCACCAGAACCCGCGAACGGACCGCAAGTTCGCACGAACGTTAGAACCCCATTGACGTCTATGGGACTCGAACGTTCGAAATCAAAAGTGCTCATTTTAAAGGCTAATTTGCATGGTATTGTCCTAAAAAGGGTTTGGGGACCCGGGTCCTACCCCAGGGGACATGTATCAATGCAAAACAAACTTTTAAAAACGGCCGTTTTTTCGGGAGCAGTGATTTTAATGATGCTTAAAGTAAAAAAAAAAAAGTGAAATATTCCTTTAAATATCGTACCTGGGGGGTGTCTATAGTATGCCTGTAAAGTGACGTGTGTTTCCCATGTTTAGAACAGTCCCTGCACCAAATGTCATTTTTAAAGGAAAAAATCTCATTTAAAACTGCTTGCGGGTTTAATGTCATGTCGGGTCATGGCAATATGGATGAAAATCAGTGAGACAAACGGCATGGGTACCCCCCAGTCCATTACCAGGCCCTTTGGGTCTTGTATGGATATTAAGGGGAACCCCGCACCCAAATTAAAATAAGGAAAGGTCCCTATATACTCTGAACAGCAGTATTCAGGCGGTGCAAACAAGACAGGGACTGTAGGTTTGTTGTTAAGTAGAATCTGTTTGTAATTTTGAACATTTTTAATGTGTTTAGCTCCAGCCAAAAAATCTTTTCTAAGCTTTTTGGAAAACATAGGGAAGGGTTATCACCCCTGTGACATTTGTTTTGCGTCTTTCCTCCTCTTCAGAAGATTTCACCTCACTTTTTTGTCCCAATGAAAAATGTTTTTGGAAAATTTGGGTTTTTTTGTGGAACAAGGATTGGAAAGCATCAGTGGAAAGGAGAAATTGTTTTCCCATATTAACTCTTACAGGAGAGAATTTCCCTTCCTTAGGGGTAGATTTCATCTCACTTCCTGTTGTCTCCTTCCGTTTGCAAGTAGGAGTCGTTTGTAAGTTAGATGTTTGAAAGTAGGGTCCTGCCCTATATACTCAGCAGAAATTTGGGCCTTAGGTGTTGCTGTGGCCAAAACACTGTAAGCCCTCACAGGGCCCTGCTGTGAAATATTAGATCAAGAATTGTAATTACATGCCCCTGTTGAACAGGAGCTGAAAAATTAGGCCTTAGGCACTGGTGCTGGTGCCACAACACTGCAACCCCTCACAGACACTCTAGTTGGAACGCAGGAACGAGCCCTGCTGCAAAGTATTGCATCAAAAATTGTAATTACACGCCCCTGTTAGACAGGGGCAGAAAAATTGGGTCTTAGGCACTGGTGCTGGTGCCACAACACTGCAACCCCTCACAGACACTCTAGTTGAAACGCAGGAACAAGCCCTGCTGCAAAGTATTGCATCAAAAATTGTAATTACACGCCCCTGTTAGACAGGGGCTGAAAAATTGGGTCTTAGGCACTGGTGCTGGTGCCACAACACTGCAACCCCTCACAGACACTCTAGTTGGAATGCAGGAACGAGCCCTGCTGCAAAGTATTACATCAAAAATTGTAATTACACGCCCCTGTTAAACAGGGGCTGAAAAATTGTGCCTTAGGCACTGGTGGTGGCGCCCAGAACCAAAAATGTTCTTACAAGCTATCAGCGTGATGATTGAGGAGGAAGAGGATAATTACTCAGGGATAGTCACTCAGCATCAGCATAGGCAGTCTTTGAAGGGATCTGAGATTTCAAAAAAAATTATTCGGTTACATCTGCATCAGGTGCTTGGTAGCTGGTGGTGATCCAAGACTGATTCATTTTTATGAAGGTCAGCCGATCGACCGAGTCGGTGGACAGACGCACCCTGTGATCGGTTACCACGCCTCCAGCAGCACTGAATGTGCGTTCCGAAAGAACGCTGGATGCAGGACAGGCCAGTAGCTCAATTGCATACTGTGCAAGCTCTGGCCAGTGATCCATCCTCAAGACCCAGTAACCCAGAGGATTTTCGGTGGGAAAGGTGTCCAAGTCTGATCTTGCCCCTAGGTATTCCTGCACCATGTAAAACAGACGCTGGCGATGGTTGCTGGAACCGATCATACCTTGGGGCTGCGGACCAAAAAATTGTCTGAACGCATCGGTCAGACGGCCACCTTCTCCACCGCTCCTTCTTTGACTGACCGAAGCCTCAGCAACACGTTGTCCAGAAACAGGAGTTTGTAACCTCCCAGTCTCTGGGAACGCGTTGCACAGACCTTTCTGCAAGGCCTCCCGAAGATGTTTCATCCTCTGCTCCCTCTGCGATGGCAAGATAAGGTCCGCAACCTTACCCTTGTAACGTGGATCAAGGAGGGTTGCCAGCCAGTATTGGTCCTTCTCCTTGATACCACGAATACGAGGATCCTTACGCAGGCTTTGCAGGATCAGGGAGGCCATGCAGCGTAGGTTTGCTGAGGCATTCGGTCCGGAGTCCTCTGGGTCACTAAGGACAACAACGTCCGCAGCCACCTCCTCCCAGCCACGTACAAGTCCATGTGTTCCTTGGGACTGATCCCTTAAAGACTGCTGATGCTGAGTGCCGGGCTCCACCTCCATACTGACACAATCTTCCTCCTCCTCCTCCTCCTCCTCCTCGTCCTCTTCCTGTGTGATCGGCGGGCACGCAGGAACACTGTCTGGATAAAGGGGGCCTTGAGAGCTAAGGAAGTCCTCCTCTTCCTGCCTCTGTTCTGCCTCAAGTGCCCTGTCCATTATTCCACGCAGCGTGTGCTCCAACAGGTGGACAAGGGGGACAGTGTCACTGATGCATGCACTGTCAGTGCTCACCATCCTCGTGGCCTCCTCGAATGGTGACAGGACAGTGCATGCATCCCTGATCATGGCCCACTGGCGTGGGGAAAAAAAACCAAGGTCCCCTGACCCTGTCCTGGTGCCATAGTCGCACAGGTACTCATTGATGGCCCTCTGCTGCGTGTGCAGCCGCTGCAGCATGGCCAACGTCGAGTTCCACCTGGTGGGCATGTCACAGATTAGGCGGTTCTTGGGCAGGTTAAACTCCTTTTGGAGGTCCGTCAGCCGAGCACTGGCATTATATGACCGGCGGAAATGCACAGAGACTTTCCTGGCCTGCCTCAGGACATCCTGTAAGCCCGGGTACCTGCCCAAGAACCGCTGCACCACCAAGTTAAGGACGTGAGCCAAACAGGGCACATGGGTCAGTTGTCCCTGTCGGAGGGCAGAGAGGAGGTTGGTGCCATTGTCGCAAACCACCATTCCTGCCTTAAGTTGGCGTGGCGTCAACCACCTCTGAACCTGCCCCTGCAGAGCTGACAGAACCTCTGCCCCAGTGTGGCTCCTGTCCCCCAAGCACACCAGCTCAAGCACCGCATGGCATCTTTTGGCCTGCGTACTTGCGTAGCCCCTTGAACGCCTACGGAGCACCGCTGGTTCCGAGGAAGAGGCCATGGAGGAAGAAGAAGAGGAGGGGGTGGAGGAGAGAGGTGTGTCACAATCAGCATTTTGGAGGCGTGGTGGCGGAACAACCTCCAACACTACTGCACCTTGTCCTGCATCCTTCCCAGCTGCCAGCAGAGTCACCCAATGCGCCGTGAAACTTAAGTAACGTCCCTGTCCATGCCTGCTGGACCATGAGTCAGCGGTAATATGCACCTTACCGCTGACCGCCCTGTCCAGCGAGGCATGGACATTGCCTTCCACATGCCGGTAGAGAGCCGGAATCGCCTTCCGTGAGAAAAAGTGGCGTTTGGGTACCTGCCACTGAGGAACCGCACATTCCACAAACTCACGGAAGGGGGCAGAGTCTACCAACTGAAAAGGCAGCAGTTGAAGTGCTAGCAATTTTGCCAAGCTAGCATTCAACCGCTGGGCATGTGGATGGCTGGGAGCAAACTTCTTTCGGCGGTGCAGCAGCTGGGGCAGGGAAATTTGCCTGGTACAATCTGACGTCGGTGTACCAAAAGCAGATTGCCCACAAGTACTTGGCTGTGACACACCTAATTCTACACCTTCATTCCTCTCACTGCAGGTCGCAGAGAGGACTGAAGGTCTAGTGGGGTTGGAAATCTCAGCTGATGAGGAGCAAGGAGAGATCGTCTTTGTTCTTTGGTGTGGGTCTTTTAGATACGCTTGCCAACGAACTGCATGGCAGGTCAACATATGTCTGGTCAAGCATGTGGTACCCAAGCGGGAGATGTTTTGGCCACGCGAGATACGCTTGAGACATATGTTGCAAATAGCAGCGGTGCGATCTGATGCACTCGTCTCAAAAAAGGCCCACACCAAAGAACTTTTTGAATAACGCGCAGAGACTGCAGCGCCCTGCACATGTGGAGCTTTGGGGTGTGATGCAGTCAATGTGCTGCCCTTAGGCTGGCCCCTGGAGGGCATCCTGCCTAGTTGGTGATGTGCCACCTCCTCCTCCTCCTCCTCCTCCTCTCTCCTATCAGGCACCCACGTTGAGTCAGTGACCTCATCATCCCCTCCCTCCTCATCACTGGAGCAAACCTGGCAGTATGCTGCAGCAGGGGGAGCATGACTGCCAGATTGCTGTCCTTCTTGGGCACCCCCTCTGTCCGTGCTCATGTTACTGCCTTCATTGAGCTCAGTATCATCATCAGAGCCTTCCAAACGCTGGGCATCCTCCTGGAGCATGTACCCAACACTGTGGTCAAACAGTTCGAGGGAATCCTCATGAGGACATGGTGGAGCTAGGGAAGGAGTCACTGATGACATTGAGCTGAGGGAAGAGGCCGCTGCTTTGCCAGACAAAGCACCCTGGGCATGGGTGAGAGAGGATGAGGAGGATGAGGACGGCTTGGTCATCCACTCGACCAAGTCTTCCGCATGTTGCGGCTCAACACGGCCAGCTGCCGAAAAAAAGGCCAAGCGTGTCCCATGGCCACGTGCTGATGAGGATGCACCGTCTCCACGACCAGCACTAGACACAGAGCCTGCTTGCCCTCTCTTATTGGCTTGTGACTGTCTGCCTCTCCTTCTTGGCCTTCCAGACATACTAATGGCCTGTAGCTGCACTAAGCTGGGATAGAACACCTGTAATTTTCTTCAGGTAGCTTTATATACTGTAACCAGACAAGCCTGCCTGTCAGTAGGAAGATAACAGGAACGGATCTAGCTGAACACTGTGAGCAGGACGTACTGCACTAAATGTATATAGCAGGAACGGATCTAGCTGAACACTGTGAGCAGGACGCACTGCACTGAATGTAAATACCAGGAACGGATCTAGCTGAACACTGTGAGCAGGACGCACTGCACTGAATGTAAATAGCAAGAACGGATCTAGCTGAACACTGTGAGCAGGACGCACTGCACTGAATGTAAATAGTCTAGCTGCCTGACCGTGGTACTAATAGGATCAAAAAGAACACCTGTAATTTTCTTAAGGTAGCTTTATATACTGTAACCAGACAAGCCTGCCTGTCAGTAGGAAGATAACAGGAACGGATCTAGCTGAACACTGTGAGCAGGACACACTGTACTAAATGTAAATAGTCTAGCTGCCTGACCGTGGTACTAATAGGATCAAAAAGAACACCTGTAATTTTCTTAAGGTAGCTTTATATACTGTAACCAGACAAGCCTGCCTGTCAGTAGGAAGATAACAGGAACGGATCTAGCTGAACACTGTGAGCAGGACGTACTGCACTAAATGTATATAGCAGGAACGGATCTAGCTGAACACTGTGAGCAGGACGCACTGCACTGAATGTAAATAGCAGGAACGGATCTAGCTGAACACTGTGAGCAGGACGCACTGCACTGAATGTAAATAGCAGGAACGGATCTAGCTGAACACTGTGAGCAGGACGCACTGCACTAAATGTAAATACCAGGAACGGATCTAGCTGAACACTGTGAGCAGGACGCACTGCACTGAATGTAAATACCAGGAACGGATCTAGCTGAACACTGTGAGCAGGACGCACTGCACTAAATGTAAATACCAGGAACGGATCTAGCTGAACACTGTGAGCAGGACGCACTGCACTGAATGTAAATACCAGGAACGGATCTAGCTGAACACTGTGAGCAGGACGCACTGCACTGAATGTAAATAGTCTAGCTGCCTGACCGTGGTACTAATAGGATCAAAAAGAACACCTGTAATTTTCTTAAGGTAGCTTTATATACTGTAACCAGACAAGCCTGCCTGTCAGTAGGAAGATAACAGGAACGGATCTAGCTGAACACTGTGAGCAGGACACACTGTACTAAATGTAAATAGTCTAGCTGCCTGACCGTGGTACTAATAGGATCAAAAAGAACACCTGTAATTTTCTTAAGGTAGCTTTATATACTGTAACCAGACAAGCCTGCCTGTCAGTAGGAAGATAACAGGAACGGATCTAGCTGAACACTGTGAGCAGGACACACTGTACTAAATGTAAATAGTCTAGCTGCCTGACCGTGGTACTAATAGGATCAAAAAGAACACCTGTAATTTTCTTCAGGTAGCTTTATATACTGTAACCAGACAAGCCTGCCTGTCAGTAGGAAGATAACAGGAACGGATCTAGCTGAACACTGTGAGCAGGACGTACTGCACTAAATGTATATAGCAGGAACGGATCTAGCTGAACACTGTGAGCAGGACGCACTGCACTGAATGTAAATAGCAGGAACGGATCTAGCTGAACACTGTGAGCAGGACGCACTGCACTGAATGTAAATAGCAGGAACGGATCTAGCTGAACACTGTGAGCAGGACGTACTGCACTAAATGTATATAGCAGGAACGGATCTAGCTGAACACTGTGAGCAGGACGCACTGCACTGAATGTAAATAGCAGGAACGGATCTAGCTGAACACTGTGAGCAGGACGCACTGCACTGAATGTAAATAGCAGGAACGGATCTAGCTGAACACTGTGAGCAGGACGCACTGCACTGAATGTAAATAGCAGGAACGGATCTAGCTGAACACTGTGAGCAGGACGCACTGCACTGAATGTAAATAGCAGGAACGGATCTAGCTGAACACTGTGAGCAGGACGCACTGCACTGAATGTAAACAGCAGGAACGGATGTAGCTGAACACTGTGAGCAGGACGCACTGCACTGAATGTAAATAGCAGGAACGGATCTAGCTGAACACTGTGAGCAGGACGCACTGCACTGAATGTAAATAGCAGGAACGGATGTAGCTGAACACTGTGAGCAGGACGCACTGCACTAAATGTAAATACCAGGAACGGATCTAGCTGAACACTGTGAGCAGGACGCACTGCACTGAATGTAAATAGCAGGAACGGATCTAGCTGAACACTGTGAGCAGGACGCACTGCACTAAATGTAAATACCAGGAACGGATCTAGCTGAACACTGTGAGCAGGACGCACTGCACTGAATGTAAATAGCAGGAACGGATCTAGCTGAACACTGTGAGCAGGACGCACTGCACTGAATGTAAATAGCAGGAACGGATCTAGCTGAACACTGTGAGCAGGACGCACTGCACTGAATGTAAATAGCAGGAACGGATCTAGCTGAACACTGTGAGCAGGACGCACTGCACTGAATGTAAATAGCAGGAACGGATCTAGCTGAACACTGTGAGCAGGACGCACTGCACTGAATGTAAATAGCAGGAACGGATCTAGCTGAACACTGTGAGCAGGACGCACTGCACTGAATGTAAATAGCAGGAACGGATCTAGCTGAACACTGTGAGCAGGACGCACTGCACTGAATGTAAATAGCAGGAACGGATCTAGCTGAACACTGTGAGCAGGACACACTGCACTAAATGTAAATAGTCTAGATAGAAGATAACAGGAACGGATCTAGCTAAACTGAATACAGTGTATATATATATATGCAACACCTGGGATGCATATATATACACAATACACTGTAAGTGCAGCTAACTGACTGACTGTTCTGCCTAATCTATCTAACTCAAATCAAATGACACTGTCTCTCTCTCTCTCTATCTCTCAGCACACCGGAACACACACTACACAGGGCCGCCGTGCAGGCGGCCTTATATAGTGTGGGGTGTGTACTAAATCCCCTGAGCCATAATTGGCCAAAGCCACCCTGGCTTTGGCCAATTACAGCTCTCTCTACTGACGGCGCTGTGATTGGCCAAGCATGCGGGTCATAGTGCATGCTTGGCCAATCATCAGCCAGCAATGCACTGCGATGCCGCAGTGAATTATGGGCCGTGACGCGCCACACGAATTTGGCGCGAACGGCCCATATCGTTCGCAATTCGACGGACGGTCGAACAGCCGATGTTCGAGTCGAACATGGGTTCGACTCGAACACGAAGCTCATCCCTACTGAAGGGGAAGTGGCGCTCATGAAGTCAGTAAACAGCCTCAGAGCGAAGGTCTTCTGGGGGGTCTTTGGTGATAGATGAGGGACGTGACAACTTCTTCTATGAATTTTAGGAAGGGGCAAGGCTTTCCATGGATTTGGTGTAGACTACATAGGAATTTTAAATGGCCAAGTGGATGCGATAAATTGCTACCTTCTTGTACCAGAATCGGGGCCTCCTTATTGACAAATAGGGCTGAATCATTTGATCATTGAAATCTACCCCCCCCCCCCATGTAGAGATTATAATCTTGGATACATGTTGGCTTTTCAATGGGACCTCATCTTCTTTGAACCTCAATTGTAGTGTCGTCATGGATGGTGGACACCATGTGCACGTCCCTTTTATCCTTCCACCTCAAGGCCAGCACTACGTTGCATCTCAATGATGTTCTTTCCCCTTCGCAGCTTTGTGTTCATTAGAGATTGTGGGAAGCCCTTCCTATTTTTCTGGAGGTTCCACAGGCCAGGATTTTTGCGATGTATAAGTGTTTAAAAAGGGGCAGACTGGTGTAGAAGTTGTCATGGTATATGTGATATCCTTTGTTCAGAAGTGGGTTTACCAGGTCCCATACAATCTTTCCAGTTGTGCCCATGTAGGCCGGGCATTCAGGGGGCTGCAGCTGGGAATCTCTTCCTTCATATATGTGAAAGGATCACAGCCAAACACGTGGGGGAAACAGCCGGCCAATGGCTGTTTACCAGCGTCGGTGACGAGCAGTGTTCCCGGCCGGGAACATGCCATCACTGACATGCACGCACAGCGCGGTCACGCGCATGCGCCATGCACATTGGGGTGGAACCATTTGTAATCGGCCGTGACTTCATCACGGAGGATCACGTGGTAAACGGCCATGCCCAATGGCTGTTCACCCCCCTCGGTGGCGAGCAGTGTCTCCGTGACATGCCGCCACCTAAGGGATGCATGTGCACGATCGCACGCATTCCCTGTTTAAATGGGAGGACATCATATGACGCCCGCCCGCAACGACATATGACAGCCGGCAGTCGGCAAGCAGTTAAAGGAATATTTCACTTTTATTGTTTCACTTTAAGCATTATTAATATCACTGCCTCCGAAAAAACTTTTTTAAAACTTTTTTTGCATTGATACATGTTTCCTGGGGCAGGACCCAGGTCCCCAAACACTTTTTATGACAATAACTTGCATATAAGCCTTTAAAATGAGCACTTTTGATTATTCATGTTTGTGTCCCATAGACTTTAACAGTGTTCGCGTGTTCAAACAAATTCTTTGCCTGTTCGGTATGTTCTGCTGTGAACCGAACCGGGGGGTGTTCGGCTCATCCCTAATAGAGACATATCCCCCACTTGATGTTGATAATCACAATCACAGGCTGAAGATGTTAGGGGCTGTTTTCAAAGTGCCACACTAAAACCAGTAATATTGTGGGCTGCTTCCAAATTATTTAGATTGAAGTGGTTGTAAACCCTCTCCTATACGCAGTGAAGTGAACAGCCTCAGATGATACACTAAGATAAAACAAATCTCCCTACATAAGTTTTACATGTACTGTATATCTGCAGTCTTTCGCTTTCTACATTCTTCAGAAAGTGCACATCATGTTACAAATCTTTCTTCCTCATTCAGCAGTGGGTTCGGAGTCTGGGCATACACTGTGCGAGAGCTGATTGGAGGAAAGGTACACACTCCCACTCCACAGGCAGAGGAACAAAGGAACATGCAGAGCTGCAGTCTGAATAGGCAAGCTCTCTGCTTATCTAGCTCTAAGTTCCCTCCCTGACACACATTTACAGTTGCCTTTATCCTGTGTGTTGGAGCAGCAGAAGGACATGACACTCAGTGCTTTGGGGAGAGATAAGTAAACACTACAGATATATGTGCTCAGGTCAGATTTCATGAATGGGGTTTACAACCACTTTAAGTTTCCCTCAGAAAGCGACTTCTCCTCTCAGGATAGCATGCAAGCGAATCATTAAATCAAAGTTAGGACACAATCCAAGAGGCTGTCATAGTCACATAGAGCTGTAGTAGTGTATGAGGATCAAAAATGACAAGTTGGTACTTACAAGGACTGCCAGCCACCTCATAAGAAAATAGGTTTCACCCCAGGTTTGTCGTTTATCAGCACAGGAAGAATGCCATAGGACTGGATGGGTCTATATATGCCGTCTCTAGGGATCGGCTCAGGGGCATTACAGGTCACTATACACCAGGGCAAACAGATATAAGAACAGATCCTTCCCCCAAGGTATAACTCTAATGAACTCCTGCATCCTCACGTTTACAGTTACAATTTTTACCATTTTTGTGTCTGTAGTAATTCAGTGTTTAAATGTTCACAGATCCCAAAGCAAGGCATTGTTTGTTTGTAAAATGTTAGCATGTGTATATAGTAAGTGTGTATATAACTAGACCTACATATTTTACTGTTGTTTCCTGGATTTGTTTACATATGTCTATGTTTATCAATGACCATAGACAAATTGAAACTCATCAGGTTCAGCAGGCACAAACTGCATTTCAATGTGCATCTGTCCCTGTTTGACAGAAGTCGCTTTCTAATTCAGTGGCTGCAGTGGAAGCTACTGTCAGAATACAATATCCCAGGGGGAATCCTTCATCCTCCTTGTTTGTGTGGATGGAAGAATGTGTTTTTTTTCATTCAGTCCTTTGGCTGATGACCAGCTGTATACTTGTACATACTTTTCCAATAAAGTTAATTCTCTTTTAGATTTCATATAAGTTGGCTGTTGGAATACAATAGACTGTATATGATGCGTAGCAGTTATAGCAAATACACGCTGTACCAAATATTTAAAAATATCAACACTCCCTTCAGCTGATATCTCATTTGTGAATATATGTAGTTGTATCAAATATGATAAGTGGGTCCTGAATGCTGAAGAATGGCACCACATAATGAAGACTATTTTCTGTGAGCCCAGACTGGTGTGATGGTGTTCCCTCTGGGATTGAAGCAAGCCAGGTCCTACATAAAGTGGGTTGAATGGCACTGGCTGTCTTGCAATCCAGAAGACTGGCAGAATCTAATGGCAGATTAGAAATATTACAGGATGTAAAGTATTTTCATGGCTCTTAATTTTGTGCTTTGCAAAAAATAACTAGACTTCATTATTAAAGAATAATATCCCCTGACATTAAAAAGTTTGTGTTATTCAGGTTTTGGGTAAAACCTAAATAAATGAATAAAGCATTTATTATTTAGCTTGGCTTTTCAAAGATCATCTGTTGATGTATGTAGGTGTATATACACTTCAAAGTGTTTGTTTAGAACAGGAACAGGAGAAGATGGAAGCAATACTACAAAGCTGACACATCATAAAACCAAGCTGTAAATATTCAGAGGGAGCTTGTAGGTGTAGAAAATGATTCTGTTCAAATTAATTTGATCAATATTTCTAAAAATATGTTATGTTTCCACTAGTGTATGAATTTTAAAATAGACTTACAATTTACAGAATATTGTTCCGTGATTGTATAAATAAATGTGACATGACAGATTAGGAAACTTCAAAGGACTGAGTGAAATTGTGAAGGCCATATTGTTGTAACAAATGAAATTTCATAAAAGCACTTAAAAGCAGACATTTACTTTTATAATAATTGCTGTAATTATTTCAACAAATACATTGCATACCCGCTGGTTATCAGGGAGGAGAAAATCAGTGGCAGCTACAGTGTATCAAAATTTAAATTGAACAAAATGATAAGACAGTCAATGCAGTATTAACAGACAAGCCATTTGTCTTAACAGCACCAATATTTCCCAAAGGAGTTCCCATCTAACAGCATTGCACAGTTGTCAGCAAGTAGCAAATGTCAGAACCTTACATCTGACAAGATTTCACACCATTAAATGCTAGTCCTTATTACCAACAGTAATGGATTCTTACGGAAATTAGAACAACTTATTTTAAAATCCAACAGGAAATGTAAGAGTTGGAAAGGTGAACACACATTCTTAAAATAAAATCATATCACTTTTATGGTGACATTTTCTTTCTACAAATGAAACCTGTAATGAGAAAAATAGGGACTCTGCCATGTATGACCTCCTTCTTCAAATACTAGCTGCCTGTCTCTGGTTTATAAACTCTTTGATATATTAACGCAGAGCAAGTATTCAAATCAGGAAAGTCTGAACTCCTATTCTGCACACATTTTCCTGTTGCGAGTCAGGATTCTGAAGCTTTTGGATTAGCATGACAGCCAAGGTACTAGTATTTTCAAAATGAGACATCAGCAATCACAGCTTCAATACTTCCACAATATGGGATTTTTTTTTTTTTTTTTTAAACAGTCACATTTTATTAAATTTGAAGGTGCATAAACAAGTATTAGCAATACAATTTCGCTACAGATAAGTAAAGAACATAGATTTTAAATAGTAACATTCCAAGAGTTGGTGTCCAGTCTTGGACATATGGTAATTTTTTTAACATTTTGACATGGAAAGAAAACGAGACCGGAGATAATGACCCAAACGATCTGTTGGGTGTAGTTCAGTATGTCGAGTTCTTTTAGGCTGATCAGGTGTGTAAAAGGGTTATATAATAGCAGGTATGCAAGAGACCAAGTACATAAATGCAGTAACTGGTTTTAATGACTCCTGGGAGAAGAACCCAGCCGGGTACTTCTAAAAAAAAGGGGAGACCTCAAAAGATAGGCTTGGGAAACATAAAGGCTGGCTTCCCAGTGAAACATTGCGTGTTATCGTGCCATCATTACGGATGCGCTGTGCAGGACAGATGCTGAAACCAAGGTGATCAACAAGACCAGAAGGTTTGACCTTTATCATTCTTGATGGAGAACACAATTTGAGATTTTTTTTAAAGAGATCCATACACCTAAAGAATACATCCTTTCACCATAAGTGCAATATTAACTTCTAAATAAAATTGGACTAATATTTCTGAGTTCCTTTTGTAACAATATTCCCTTTCAGTGCCTCCCATATTTTGATAGGGCTATGAGCTATAATTTTAGAATTTTCTCACAATGCAGCCAAAGGTGAGACCAGAAATTTACACTTGACCATCAGATATAATAGTGACACATAACTGTTTAATGTACATTTAATTTTAAAGCAGAACTAAAGTCCACTGCACTTATCTGTACATAATCTCCCCCTCTGTGGCTTACATCTTAGTTCGGCATTCTCAGACATCTTACATCCAACTCAACCTATGGTATACACACAAAGAGGGAAATTAATTTGGTACCATGGTTATATACAATTTTTTACTCCAGCAAAAACTGCCCTCTAACATTTGATAAAAGTATGGGCAAAGTAGATTGGCCTAGGCTGTTGTACTAACCTCCTGTGAGATGGTCTCAAGTCTGTCCTAAGAATACATTACAGCCACTACATATAAACTTAGTCCTTTCTGGGTATATGTGATTTTGGTTCTCTTGCCCACATTCCCTCCAAATGTAGATCATCTATGTATGCTATGATATTATGATTTATCTACAATGTACATTTGCTTCAATGCCTGATAACTGACTTCTGCAATTACTCTCTGCACTAAAATCTACTCCAACGCTTAGTACCAATAGCTGCACTATCCTCTGTGATTATAAAGTGGGTAATATTATATAAAGTGCAAACTGTGCCTAAAAGGTGCTTAACAGTCTTTAAAAAAGTGCAAAAGTGTTGAAAAAAGTGTTCCTTCTGCGTATTCTCAAGTAAAAGTGCTTTATCTTGTGCAAAAAAGCTGCAAATACACAGGAGGAGCTTTTTTTCAACACGTTTGCAATTTTTAAAGACTGATAAAAATGAAGTGCAGCACAATCACAATACAAATAGAGTCCACATATAAAATGTAGTGATCAATGAAGAACCACATTTCCAGGCTGAAGAATTGGGAAGACACCATGAGAGGATGAATCCAGTCCACTGAGAAAAGGAGTGACAAACCCTCCACCAGCTGATATGAATTGTGCTTACCAGATCTGATGGACCCGTGAATTAACAGGAGGTGAGACACGCTTGCTGACGAAGTCCTGCAGGATGTAACACGTACAGGGGGGAGCTGATTTGCGGATGTCACCCACTGCCATCCCGTGCTATACAACGGAGACATATGGCACTGTATTTCTGCCTACTAGCAGTACTGTTGTATTGCTTTTATTCATGCCATCTCTATGTGAGTGAGCATTTTAGTAATAAATTACATTGAAGTTTACCAATGGAGAGCACTTAGTGTGTGTTTAATTTTCATATATTGGATTGGGCTGACTTATCTCACCAGAGTGCGGGCGAGCCATACTCTTCCCATATGTGGAAACAAGCGTGTCTGACCTCCTGTTAATTCAGGATCCATCAAATCTGGTAAGCGCAATTCATATCAGCTGGTGGAGGGTTTGTCACTCTGTTTCTCAGTGGACTGAATTCACCCTCTCACGATGTCTTCCCAATTCTTCAGCCTGGGACTTGTGGTTCCTCATTGATTACTACATTTTATATGTGGATTGTGATTGCGCTGCACTTATGTCTTACCAGTATGTAATATAAGGTGATGTGATTAACCTGAAGTGTTCAGCTTGCAATTTTGAGATTTCATTTTATTTTATTTGTTTGCACTGATTGTCTTATCTTTATACTTTTTAAAGATGGTTTAGCAGCACTTTTGAAGCACAATTTACACTTTATATAATAGTTGTCCCTTTATAATCACAGAGGATAGCACAGCTATTGTTACTATTGTTATCACTGATTGTGTTTCACACAAATTATAGTAGCAGCTTTATTATTATTATACAGGATTTATATAGCGCCAATAGTTTGTGCAGCGCTTTACAACATGAGGCAAACAGTACACTTACAATACAAATCAATACAGGAGGGATCAGAGGGCCCTGTTCGTTAGAGCTTACAATCTAGAAGGGAGGGTCAAGTGGAAACAAAAAGGTAATAACTGTGGGGGATGAGCTGATGGAAAAAATGAAAATACAGTTGTTAGGTGTGGTTAGGGTAGGCTTCTCTAAAGAGAAGGGTTTTCAGGGATTGTCTAAAAGCTAATAAAGTAGGAGATGAGCGGACAGATTGGGGTAGGGCATTCCATAGGATTGGAGAGGCTTTGGAAAAGTCCTGCAGGAGAGCATGGCAGGAGGTGACGAGGGAGCTAGCGAGCAGGAGGTCTTGAGAGGAATGAAGAGAACGAGTAGGTTGGTATTTAGAGACTAAGCTAGTGATGTAGCTGGGGGCGAAATTGTGGATGGCTTTGTACGTAGTTGTTAGAATTTTGAATTGAATTCTTTGGCCGAGCTGAAGCCATTATTTGTACCTTACATTTTTTTGCATCTTATTTGTATTTTTAAAAAATATAAAAGGAGCAAAAAGGATGGGACTTTCAATGAAGCACATGGTTGAATTGACAGCAATGGTGGATATTAAAATGTTTAACCGCTTCAGCCCCGGAAGATTTTACCCCCTTCCTGACCAGATCACTTTTTGTGATTCGGCACTGCGTCGCTTTAACTGACAATTGTGCGGTCGTGCAATGTTGCACCCAAGCAAAATTGATGTCCTTTTTTCCCCCATAAATAGAGCTTTCTTTTGGTGGTATTTGATCACCTCTGCGGTTTTTATTTTTTGTGTTATAAACAAAGAAAGAGCAACAATTTTGAAAAAAAAAGCAATATTTTTTACTTTTTGCTAAATAAATATCTCCCAAAAATATATAGAAAAACAAATTTTTTCCTCAGTTTGGGCAGATATGTATTCTTCTACATATTTTTGGTAAAAAAAATGCAATAAGCGTATACCAGCTCATTCCCCACAGTTACAACCTTTTGTACCACCTGCCCCACCCTATTAGATTGTAAGCTCTTCTGAGCAGGGCCCTCTTAATCCTATTGTATTGTATTGTATTATATTATAACTGTATTGTCTCCCTTTTATATTGTAAAGCGCTGCGTAAACTGTTGGCGCTATATAAATCCTGAATAATAATAATAATAATATTTATTGGTTTGCGCAAAAGTTATAGCGTCTACAAAATAGGGGATAGTTTTATGGCATTTTTATTATTAATTTTTTTATTAGTAATGGCGGCGATCTGTGATTTTTATCATGATGGCGGACATATCGGACACTTTTGACACTATTTTGGGACAATTGTCATTTATACAGTGATTAGTGTATAAAAATGCACTGATTACTGTGTAAATGACACTGGCAGGGAAGGGGTTAACGACTAGGGGGCGATTAAGGGGTTAAGTGTGTCCTAAGAAGTGATTCTAACTGTGGGGGGGATGGGCTTCAACTCACATGACAGCGATCACTGCTCCTGATGACAGTTGATTGACTTATTTACATAGGCACTTCCTTGTTTTGCGGCTCCGTGACAGGATCACTGGGAGACCCGCCAATTAAAGCGGACGTACAGGTACACCCATTTGCACACCGCTACCATTTTACCGATGTATATCGGCATGCAGTGGTCGTCAAGTGGATAATATTCTGTAAATATATGATTACATACATAAATTCCATATACATAGAAAAACACTAACCATGGTGTCATTTTCTAGAACAGTGGTAACTGATATTAACATGTTAAAAATGGGTAACGTGATAAGATTACACCAAATGTCACGATCGGGTACACATATAATGCAAAATAACATCTGCATGGCCTATGACCTTGCTGATCCCTGTCGCGAAAAGTGATGGTAGAAATATAATGTCATTAAAATCTGGTAGGGCTATAGTACTATGGTACACGGCAGTTGGTAGCTCAAAGCGTTTTGCGGCTTTGTGCCGCTCTTTAGAAGCAAACATGCAATGTATCTGCAAGTAGGAGATAGATGTTGGAATAAGTAAACTTGTATCAATAAAGGGGAAAGGTGGATGGGAACCACGATGGGAAAGGTAGGGCAGGGAAGGTTAACACTGGGCCACCAATGAGCAGAGTGAGTTGTATGAATAAAGCCAGCTAAATGCAACCACGTGCTTCCATCCCTATTACAGTGAAAAATGGGCAAAAAGGGAAGGGGGAATTTTGTTTTTCATGGTACATTTGATTGATTTGATATATCACTGGAATTATAAGCAATGGCTTAGTACATTAGGTGTTTCAAACAACATTATGCAGAATGCTCTTTTAATAGTTTAAAAATAGACAAGTATGTCATTAATATGTGCAAAATATAGGCAAGGTTTGTCTGTTAGCATTAAAAATGTTCTCCACATTTTCCCACTAATGGAAAATAATAAAAAATAATGGAAAGTAAGGACAACTGTATCTTGAGGAGTATTATAATAAATGCAGTGTCCCAAATGCCAAGTGAGTACAGGGTTTTGGTAAGGCCGTGGGTTATCAATAGTACCAAATGGTAGAGAGTATGAGAAAAGTCTCCATTGGATTTCACTGTGAGCAGGTAGTGCAGTTTCTGCTGAGTGAACAGGTTGAATTTCAGATTTAAGAGGTACTAAAAGTGAGTCTGGTGTGAGAAATAGGGTTAGTCTGGTAAGACTAGGTGTTTGAAAGGCATATGGAAAATGAAAAAATAGTGAAAGAAAAAAGAAAGAGAAGTCAAAAGAAAATATCTCCACTATAGGAAGTATTTTTGCATGTTTGAAAGGAGGGAAAGGTATCTTGAGAGTGTAAAGGAAATTTGTAAGTTCTGTATGAAATTGTATTCTATTTTGTATGTATTGCACACTGCCCTCACTGTGCACACGGCACTAATAATGTTTTCAGTACGTTTGCATTCTTTCAAGTCCTGATTAGAATAAGCCTGCCTATGTTACGCCCCTTGTTACCATAAACGTACAATTGTAATATTAATGTGATACCTACGTAATCATGTGTATGAAAACCTTCAATTGCGTCATAATAAAGCAGAACAGTTATTTGGAAAGATGCAGAGTGTATCTTTTGTGTCTGTTCCCTACTACAGTAGTTATTATTAATTTGGATCCACTAATCAATATAAGGATAGGAGTTGCCTATCTATAAATTTCCATGTCAGATGGCAAGCTTTGCCTAGGAGGGGATTTACAAGTGAACCTGAGAATCCGAAACGAGGAGCTTGAGACGATCTGGGAATTTCTGATAAATCAGCTGCCTTTTGCTTACATTTGAGTTATCAGACTTCCTTGATCGGTAAGGCATTTTAGGGACAAAGGGTACCTACTGTATTTTACTCCCCTTAATCAAACTGTATTGATTGGTGGTTATATGTTATGTTGTCCCTGTCTACTGTCAAGCGGAGTGTTATAGATAAGAAAGGGAAGAATAGTGCTGTTCAAAGGTATAAGTAGTTTAGAGGCAAGAGGGTATAGGCACAAGTATAGAAGAGAGAAGACTGGTCAGTTATTATGGGCATTAAATTAAGTAAGGGAATGAAGGGTAAGAGACCCTCTAAAAAGGCCCAGCGCAAGAAGAGTGCTATAAAATATATGAGCCGAAGGTGCGGTTCCGCCTATACTGAGCCCCTAGATTAATGGTTAAAGTGGACAGGGATCCACAATGGGTAACTGGGTTTCCACCAAAGTCCACAGGGACTAAGAATCATGCAGAGTAAACAGCTAGAGTAACAGCTATCTATGTGAGTAGGATGGATCAAGGGTGACAAGTAACACTAGACAGAAAGGGACATTTTCATAATAAGTTGTGGGATGAATTTGGGGTCTGGCACTACAACTAGTAAAGTAAAAACAGAGAAATGAGAGTTAAAACAGAATATTTTATATGTTGTCAGAGAGGGAAGATGGGATGAGAACCTTTGCTGCCCGTCTGATCATAGAATCATAGAAGCTAGAGTATGTGAAGTAGGGGATTACAATACATGGGATGCAAAGGATATAAGAACAAAATAAAGAAAGCAGAATTTAAAGCAGGGAAATATTAAAGAGAGTTAAAAGAAAGTGAGAGAATGATATGCATGCGTTGTTTACAAATGGGAAAAATGTAAGCGATTTTAGAGAGATATTTGTGTATGTGTGTGAATGCTGGAACCTTTAGTTCTATCTCTTGTGTGTGTCATGTATGCAGATGTGACCCCCTCCTTAGCGCTCTCATGAAAGAATGTAGCTGGGATGAGAGATCAGTGATAAGCTGGGCGGACACCATGCCAACTTCTGTTTTTTAAACGAAACATTTATAACAAAATGTGCCATGTTAATTAATCTAATATTAAACAAAGTGATCATGATTATTTTGAATCTGTTTTCCAAACATGGTAAAATGAAGGTTACATTTAACCGTGTATTACATAAATTGAATATCCTTTGATAGTGGAAACATTGCATTTAAAAAATGGAATCTAAGAAAAATGTCATCCTCTAAGGAAATATATCTGTGGATATATATTAGTATTAGGATGTGATATTGAGATTATCACTTGAGTATTAATTTCTAATATCAGTTTAACAATGTTATTAATAATATAGATATATTGTAACCGGTTTAGACAACCTTTGGTTGGAAATGAAATCCAGGTTATTGGGGAAATTTGTAAAATGGGATTAGTTGAGATTGAGATGTTGTAATTTTGTAATTTTGTAATTTTACATTTATACAATAAACCCTTATTAAGAAAAAAAAAAAGATTAGGATGAGGTTGTTCATTGGAATACAGCTGCCATAATATTTAACAAAGCCAAGATGGATGGGATACATAAGAAGTTTTTCTACATAAATGAAATCTAAAGGTCTGATAATAACTTGTTGTGCGGTCCATGATATGAGAGCAATAATAAATACAATTTAAATATAACAGACCCATCACATCAAGTCCACACACCCTGTTAGGATAGATGCCACCTGCAGCCAATTGTATACAGTAGTTTTTGATGTTACATAGTTACATAGTACATAGTTACATAGTAGGTGAGGTTGAAAAAAGACACAAGTCCATCAAGTCCAACCTATGTGTGTGATTATGTGTCAGTATTACATTACATATCCCTGTATATTGCGGTCATTCAGGTGATTATCTAATAGTTTCTTGAAGCTATCAATGCTCCCCGCTGAGACCACCGCCTGTGGAAGGGAATTCCACATCCTTGCCGCTCTTACAGTAAAGAACCCTCTACGTAGTTTAAGGTTAAACCTCTTTTCTTCTAATTGTAATGAGTGGCCACGAGTCTTATTAAACTCTCTTCTGTGATGTGGCTGAGAGCTTTCTGTTCTGTCATATACAGATTGTGGGTACTTTTGTTTTTAATTATTTTTATTTTTGAAATCCAAAGCAGAATGTGTGGATTGTGAAATGATGTGCCCCTTTTACTGTCAGATTGAAACTAAGGACTTGTGTTATCTAGCTAAAACTAACAACAGAGCAAGCAATGAGAAATTATAATATTGCCAGGAAAAAGTTGTCTTTTTGAAACATGGAACTGGAGTTCTTACACAAACAGCATGATAGAAAAAAAGCCATTGTAATATATTTATGCAAACTGGACCCAGTAATGAAGGGTTCAATTCAATATATCAGTGCTGTAGCTTTAGGCAAAGGTGCTATTAGACAAAGTTAGACATTATTTTGGTCAAATATTAAATTTTTAATGGTCCCACATTCTGTGCGGCAAATATACAGCTAAATGTTTGTCTAATGAAAGGTTCAAAATATGAATTTGTTATGTTTGTTTATGTACACATCTAACAAGGAAAAATGTATACATTTGAATCCAGACACCTTATTACCTCTATTGGAGTAGGCTGGAGACAAAGGAAAACCACATGTGTTAAATTGATGACGTAGGAACCAGCTGCTATGAGCCCAATACAGAACACACTCCCTGAAGACCCAGATATTTATTTTTTTGTAGATTTGATCCTGGTTTTATACTGAGGATGGCAATACCCATACTGAGTATGCAGTTTATCACCCAGAAGGATACTCTGTATTCAGAGTCATTGGGTCCTTTTTTTTCAGCTCAAGAAGCAGAGCTCCATGTTTTTGCAAGCCTGTGAGCTATAAAAAGAGTATATATTTATATAGATAGTCAAGATAAAGATAGCTTTTGGATCCATTTAAAGGGCCAGAAGTTTGTTTTTACTTCAGCCTTCCAGCTTCTTGCTGAGGTAGCCATACTAACATTAAAACTCACACATGGAAGCAGACTAGGCGACCAAGGATGCTGCATTACAGCCCTGGACACTTGCTGGGTATGTGCAACTCACAGATTCCACCCTAGTTCTGGCCCAGTATAGCTGAGATTAATATATCTGCTTTAAGGACCCCAGAGCGAGAAGAACAAGTGGTCCACAGGGGGCAACTTCTTATGAAACAGGATTTTGGAAAAATGTGATCTTTTATGTCTGCCAGTCACTCTTTTCCCTCCAGCTTGACAGATGGACTGTATCATCAGTCACGATGAAAAGGGGATATCAAAAAAGAACTGCTTAAACAAAGGTGTGCCACATCCCAAATGAATGTGTCATCAGTCACAAGCATTTATGGCTGCCTTAGTAAATGAGCATGGGATAGAGCCAGGGTTCTCCGCATTTGTTTCTCTATAACATACCACTTCTTGTTTTACCTGTTACCAAAAGCTGAACAACCCTTCCAGAGATTACAAAAAGATATATCCAGATGCCCAAGTCAGGATCTTACGAGTATGCATTTTGTCTGTATGGACATGTTTTCTGGATGTCCAGTGGCAAATGCTACTAAATACAGAGTGCCAGAATCTACAGAGAGTAACAGAGGAAATCATTTTTATAGGAGAGGCCTTACTAGAAGCTTTGAGGTTCTATTTTTACACTCCCTACTGTCTACAATGTAGCGGAAAAAGTAGAGTAAGAAACTAAAAAACTTTTGCCTGAATGTTTTCTTATATTTATCAAGCCCCTAAGGGGATGTTGGACTCTCTCCCTATGGGATTTGGTTTGGGAGTGTGTTACACACTTGCTTATATTTAGTCTCAGCAGCTGAAGTCCTCCATTTGGATCTCACAGAGAATGCTGTTGATCTTTTAAGGTTTTTGACAAACTCATGTATGTGTTTTCTCTCCAATTCCATATGCTAAAAGTTTGGAAGGATCTAAAACTGAAGCCAGGTGACTTCTGGCTTGTTAAGAGACATTTATATATAAGGAAATGTTTGGAGGCTCAATACAGCTTCTATTTCATGTACAGTTGTGCAAAACTTGAAGGAAAAGTCACCTGGATCCACACCAGACTCTGAAAAAAGGACTAAATTAAAGAAATCTCGGTGTTTGATTTGTTTCCCTTTTGGAATCACAATCTAGGATACTATTTATTGAAATACTTTAATTATAAGGGATATACAGTGGCGCAAAAAAGCATTTAGTCAACCACCAATTGTGCAAGTTCTCCCACTTAAAAAGATGAGAGAGGCCTGTAATTGTCATCATAGGTATACCTCAACTATGAGAGACAAAATGTGGAAACAAATCCAGACAATCACATTGTCTGATTTTTGAAAGAATTTATTTGCAAATTATGGTGGAAAATAAGTATTTGGTCAATATCAAAAGTTCATCTCAATACTTTGTTAAAATTAAAGTATTTCAATAAATAGTATCCTAGATTGTGATTCCAAGAGGCAAACAAATCAAACACAGAGATTTCTTTAATTTAGTCATTTTTGCAGTGTCTGGTGTGGATCCAGGTGACTTTTCCTTCAAGTTTTGCACAACTGTACATGAAATAGATGCTGTCATTTGTTGGCAATGACAGAGGTCAAACATCTTCTGTAAGTCTTCACAAGGTTGTCACACACTGTTGCTGGTATGTTGGCCCATTCCTCCATGCAGATCTCCTCTAGAGCAGTGATGTTTTGGGGCTGTCGCTGGGCAACACAGACTTTCAACTCCCTCCA
Source organism: Lithobates clamitans (assembly GCA_037952925.1). Taxonomy (NCBI): domain Eukaryota; kingdom Metazoa; phylum Chordata; class Amphibia; order Anura; family Ranidae; genus Lithobates; species Lithobates clamitans. The sequence goes on from JBBGZY010000031.1 coordinate 8,019,844, forward strand.
AAGGTTTTCTATGGGGCTGAGATCTGGAGACTGGCTAGGGCACTCCAGGACCTTGAAATGCTTCTTACGAAGCCACTCCTTCATTGCCTGGGCGGTGTGTTTGGGATCATTGTCATGCTGAAAGACCAGCCATGTTTCATCTTCAATGCCTTTGCTGATGGGAGGAGGTTTGCACTCAAAATCTCACGATACATGGCCCCATTCATTCTTTCATGTACAGGGATCAGTTGTCCTGTTCCCTTTGCAGAGAAATGCACCCCATGCTTCACAGTAGGTATGGTGTTCTTTGGTTGCAACTCAGCATTCTCTCTCCTCCAAACACGACGAGTTGTGTTTCTACCAAACAACTCTACTTTGGTTTCATCTGACCATATGACATTCTCCCAATCCTCTTCTGGATTATCCAAATGCTCTCTAGCAAACCTCAGATGGGCCCGGACATGTACTGGCTTAAGCAGGATGACACGTCTGGCACTGCAGGATCTGAGTCCCTGGCGGCTTAGTGTGTTACTGATGGTAGCCTTTGTTATGTTGGTCCCAGCTCTCTGCAGGCCATTCACTAGGTCCCCCCGTGTGGGTCTGGGATTTTTGCTCACCATTCTTGTGATCATTTTGACCCCATGGGGTGAGATCTTGCGTGGAGCCCCAGATCGAGGGAGATTATCAGTGGTCTTGTATGTCTTCCATTTTCTAATTATTGCTCCCACAGTTGATTTCTTCACACCAAGCTGCTGGCCTATTGCAGATTCAGTGTTCCCAGCCTGGTGCAGGTCTACAATTTTGTTTCTGGTGTCCTTTGACAGCTCTTTGGTCTTCATCATAGTGGAGTTTGGAGTGTGACTGTTTGAGGTTGTGGATGGGTGTCTTTTATACTGATAACAAGTTCAAACAGGTGCCATTAATACAGGTAATGAGTGGAGGAGAGAGGAGCCTCTTAAAGAAGAAGATACGGGTCTGTGAGAGCCGGAAATCTTGCTTGTTTGTAGGTGACCAAATACTTATTTTCCACCATAATTTGCAAATAAATTCTTTCAAAAATCAGACAATGTGATTGTCTGGATTTGTTTCCACATTTTGTCTCTCATAGTTGAGGTATACCTATGATGACAGTTACAGGCCTCTCTCATCTTTTTAAGTGGGAGAACTTGCACAATTGGTGGCTGACTAAATACTTTTTTGCCCCACTGTATGTATATATAATGTGATTTGAAAAGTAGTTTAGCCATGTTGAAGTCATATTTTCTTTTGTATGTCTTCCATTTTATGTAGAATTGTCTGTGTTTACTTATGCTGATAAGTCAGCATGCCAACAATTAAGCTAAACAAAAATTTTGGTCTTAGCCACATAAGCTTAGTCCATATAAAAGGTGACACAAAAAATTGTTGATAGAAGATCCACCACCGCTCTTAGTAAAGGCTTACCAGAAAGATTGGACACAGATGGGCCTATACCTACTGGGTCAATCAGGATTGTAAAGTGGGGATCCTTGGTGACAGCTACTGCAGAAGACACATTTCCAGGTGGTCAGGGTGCTTGTAATGATGCGTTTTTAAAGATAGGTCCAATCAGACATCAAAGATATATGTGAAGGAAATATAAGAGCACATAGCGTGATACTGTATAAAAAACTCATAACATGTTTATTGAGGGTAAAAACACTCACATTTCTGAAGGTAAAAAAGCGTTTTGTAAATAAAATAACGGCAGTACCAGTGGAGTCAGTAGTCCGTCCCGACGCGTTTCGTCCTCTAGGACATCATCTGGGGTACTGTGCCACTGTATGTACTGCCTTATATATACACTAAGAAGGACCCCCATGTTAAGACGTAGCTCCAATAAGATACGCTCTTCAATAGCAGCAACTTCCGGGTATGTAAAATGGCGCTAGCAGCGTGCTTTGCAAGCCTCGCTGTAAGCAATGACATTTGGAACGCACAGCTAAGAGGTATATGGTATTGATGGCGTGCGTTACAAGCCACTCCCCTAATAAGGGAAGACGCCTGGAATGCACGGCTGGAACACGGAAGTACATCTTAGGATCATCTATATTAAGGAGCTTGCATCGTGACGTCGCAACGCTGCCTGTCAAGCCTCAATGTAGATGAGGACAAATGGAGCACATAGCGTAAATGTCTTATGTACTGATGGCATGACGCTACTCCCCACGTAAGAAAGGAGTGAAAAAACCCATAACAAAATACCTTACATTTTAAAATAACTTGCGCATATCGGAATAATGAAGTAAAATAACATACGTGTATGTAAATGTAAAGTAGAATGAGAGTCATCAGTCCGAGGGTTAGAAAATACAAGCATATTATAAAGGCGGTATATTCATGTCCCATAACTCCTTGGGAATAAAACGACTATGATGACATGACAGTATAAATGTGTATGTTAGAATTAATGGACATTGCAGGGATATATTTACAAAAATGAAATAATAATAATAATAATAAGTGTTATAATTGGGAATGGTAATTGTAATAAATGGCGAAAAACGGAAAAAAAAGGGCAAAAGTAATCCAGATAGATTTTCCACTGAAAACAATAATGGTGGTGTTCGTATTAAAAATACGTATACATAACAAAAAATTAACAAAAAATTAACAAAAAATTAAATATGGAGGCATGGCTTAACATAGAGCCCCGTTGTGAAACATACCTATATTAGATAAAGTTATATTAACAATGCACCCAAATGTAAACAAAAATTCAAAAAAAGGGGAAAAAACAGAAAAAATTAGAAAATAATATAAAATAAACTTATAATCGTTTAGGATTGATTAATGAAGGCATTAATATCCCACTCGACATTGAGCCCCAATGGCGAGTGGGATTGGAGTTTGTATATCCAGTACGTTTCTAACTGTGACACGTCCCGAGTCCAGTTGGATCGCGATTGTAGTACTGTCTATAGTGCCTGGGAACAGTATGTTTGGTATCGCCCCCAATGATTTTTGCGACATGTTCACTTACCCGGACAGAAAAAGCACGAGTAGTACGACCTACATAGTGCTTCCCGCACGGGCAGGTGATAAGATATACCACATATCTAGTTGCACAGGTACAGAACATTTTGATGGGGTAGGTTTTGTTGGTAACATTTGATCGAAATTCTAAAGTTTTATGTCTTCCACATGTATTGTGTTGACACACAGGATCCTTAGTGATCGGGATAAATACACTCAACTCCCCAATAATCCTACTAATCAATTAAAAAAAGACCTGACTGTGTTAGTCAATAAAGGATTTGATAGACAGATATTGAATAAAAAAGAGAAAGCTTACTTATTAACCACAGCACTCAGGATTCCTACAATATATCACTTACCCAAAATTCATAAGGACCCCCTGCATCCACCAGGGAGACCAATAGTAAGCGGTATAAATTCAATAACATCCCGCATTGGTCGTTATATTGATTTTTAATTACAGCCGCTGGTTAAAAGAACACCATCATATTTGAAAGATACGTCAGACACCATTATGCCCCGTACACACGGTCGGACATTGATCGGACATTCCGACAACAAAATCCTCAGATTTTTTCCTACGGATGTTGGCTCAAACTTGTTTTGCCTACACACGGTCGCACAAAGTTGTCGGAATTTCCGATCGCCAAGAACGCGGTGACGTCAAGCACGTACGACGAGACTAGAAAAGGCCGGTTCAGAACCAAGCGCGGCACCCTTTGGGCTCCTTTTGCTAATCTCGTGTTAGTAAAAGTTTGGTGAGAGACGATTCGCGCTTTTTCAGACTCGTGGCTTTCAGATCGTTTTCTGCCGTTCAGTTTGTGCTTGTGGGTTTGTATCTGCTCTTCAGTGCGTGCAGTCAGTTCGTATCGGAGTTTTCTGTGCGATCTTGTCCGCTCGTTGCTGTTTTTCAGGTCGCTCTTCACAGGCCTTGCTGTTCTTCAGTGCGTTCTGTTACTTCGTTCTGAGCAGCCGACCGTTTTCTAGCCATGTTTCGTATGCGTACTCCTCGTACAGTTCGTGCTGTGCGGGGGCTTGGTGTTGGGGTCCTGACCTTGACACAAGTCCAGTCCATGAACAGGGTGGGGAGGAGTTCATGGACCAAGAATTGGTTGCTCCAGCGTGACCAGTTCTGTCATATGCCTTTGCTCCGTGAGATCCGTGAGAAGAATCCTGATGATTTCAGGAATTTTCTCAGGATGACGGACCCCGTATTTCACCGTTTGTTGGCTTTGCTGACCCCCTATATTAGCAGGCAGGATACCTGCATGAGGCAAGCCATCACTCCGGAGCAGAGGTTGGTCGCTACCTTGCGGTATTTGGCCACAGGGAGAAGCCTGCAGGACCTCAAGTTCTCGACAGGCATCTCCCCCCAGGCTCTTCTTTGTGGACATTTACTGCTTGTGTTTGTTTGAGCTGACCCTGACAGAAATGTGTGGAGTGCAGAAAATGTCGTGATTGTGTAACCTTACAAAGCACTGTTGGCTGTTATTTACTAAATGCAAAGACACTTTTCACTACAAGTGCACTTGCAACTGCACTGAAACTGCACTTGTAGTGCAAAGTGGATTTGCCCTTAGGAAATTACCCCCATTTTCTCATAAAACAACAATTACATCACCCCAAAAGTGTTGTAGCGTTGAGACAATAATCCACACATTCTTGATGAACAATCTTTTTAATACCTGCACAATCACATGTGCATTTACCAAAGGTTTTTCTGACAAACCGACATGTTTGTTGTATAACATATTTTGTGGTGTCATTATCCAAAATCAAAATGTGCATTTTATAGAAAACAGGCCTGTGTAAAACCCACAAGAAAGACACAAATCTTGATCTTACAAAGTTCACATTTGGTAGAACTTGAAGGCAATATCAGACATGAATATTTAGGAACTGTGTTTGATATAGCGTTCAGATGGGGGGAAATCACCCCTGGAAAAGCCAAATTTGGAAGATGCACACAAATTTCCCAATGTCAACATGTGCGACCTGCCATCAGGGGGGATCAAGGGACGTGTTTTGGGGGAGAAAGCCCTTCCTCACCGCTACTTTATTATTGAGGAAGGGGTTGCACCCCCAAAACACATCCATTGATCTCCTGTGATGGCAGATAGCACATGTTGGCACTCTGTGTGCATCCTCCAAATTTGGCTTTTGGAAAAATCACAAAAACATTTCGCACATTGTAGCACACAAAAGAAGAAAGTGATTTGGAGGGGTTTTAAACTCGCCCCAAAACATCAATGATGTTTTTATATTTTGGAATAACATCATTGATGTTTTGCTTGATGTTTTCCAATTGTAAATTACACCCCATGATCTCCCCGATCAGGATCTGGGCACTTTCGGATGTGAAAGGATCTTCATCCACAACCTCACGATCACCTAAAAAGAGAGGAAACCCAAAATAAATTAGGTTTGCAAAAAAATGCCGCCATCCATCTCTTATCTGAGCCTGTGGTCGCAGACACTCACCTGTTGTGGTGACTAGTTCCACCACGTCTTCTTCCTCCTGCTCATCTTGTATTGGGGGGATTTTCCCTTCTTCCAGAGGGGGGGGGGCTCTGGTCTCCTCGGATGAGGGGTGTCCTCCGAGTCTTTTCTCCCCTATGTAAAACAAAAATGGTATACTTAGCACACAGATATTTGATGGCAGAACTATAAATAGGAAACATTGCTTGGAAGTGGGGTACAATGATCTATTTTAGCCGAGTTCCAAGATGTAGCTTTTTTAGTGCCCTTTGTCAAGCTGCAATACTTTACTTGTTTAGTACAAGCTTCACAGATGGAGACCCCCCTATAGTATACACTGGACCACCTGTGTGGCCCCCCTAATAAAAAGGGTGTTCTGGGGTCCCACACTAGTGCTCCAGTGTCCAGATGTGAAAACAGCTGCTCAGTGTCCTCTCCTTACACACAATCTAGTTTGCATTTCATTCTAGTAACAAAGCCATCTACACAACCCAATTCTTTGAAGACAAGTATAGGGCATCAAAATGGTGGCCAAATGCATATGGGCTAAACAATGGTATTTTATAGTCCGAAAAAAAAATGTGTGATCCGAACGAATAATGTGCCCATGAACATGAAAGTTGCCATTTTAAACTGTACAACAGTTCCTAAAAGCACATGGAGCAATAGGAACACAGCACAACTACTTACTTTTTTGCAGCACTCTCCGGATCTTTCTGTACTGCTCATGTTCTCGTAATTTCAGGTCCGACCACCGCTTCCTGAGCTCATCTTTCGATCGTCGTACCCCGAATTTCCGTTGCAGACTCCTGACCACTTTCGCCATGATCTTGGCCTTTCGGACATTGTGGTTGGGGTAAGGCCCATACTTTCCATCATAGTCGGCCTTCTTCAGGATGTCCACCATTTCCAACATCTCCCCAAAGGACATATTTGAGTCCTTTAATCTCCTTCTGGATCGGGACGTTTCAGGCTCCGGCCTTTCCTCCTCCTCCTCCTCGTTGCTGTACTTAGCACTATCCTGCTGTCTCTCCGCCATGTGCTCTTCCTCCACTGCGCCGAACGAAAAGGGATGGGGAATAGAATAGAAAGAACGTCAGGGGCGGGCGGAGTTATACGCATGCGCAGTGTGTATAAATCGTAACGCGCGCGTCTTACGTACGATCTGTGAGCGGAGGAAGGAGCATCGGAGACGCCGATCGTGCTAACGAAGGTAGGATCTAAACTTGGGCCTATACTGCTTCGAAATTGAAGCCTATATTGTAACAAGATTAGGGGAGTTTGGCCTGACATTAGGGTTTGTCTTGTGTTGTGTCTTGCAGAGAAAATGGATGGGTTCAACGACCACAATTTCCTGCCCCTGTTCATAGACAAGTACAGGGAGCTGCCCTGTCTGTGGCAGGTCAGACACCCCCACTATAATCACAAACAGAAGAGGCAGGCAGCGCTGGAGAAACTGCTGGAGTTGGTGAAGCCGGTGGTCCCCACAGCAACCATCCCTTATTTAAAAGCTAAAATTGGGGGCCTGAGGAGCACATATCTTAGGGAGCGCAAGAAGGTCACAGATTCCCAGAGGTCCGGAGCTGCAGCAGATGACGTTTATGTCCCCAGGCTGTGGTACTATGAGAGACTGCGATTTCTGTCAGACCACACTGAAGTCAGGGAATCCCTCTCCACTCTTCCTTCCACCCTTCCTTCCATCCCAGCTGAGGCTTCTGATGTCCAACCTGGGCCTTCCAGCCAGGAAGAAGTGGAGGAGCCCAGCTGAAGTCAGGTATAGCATTCCTCTACAGATTTCTGGGCAATAAATAAATGATGTTTACTAGATGTTTTTATTGATCACTATTTGCTGATTTCATAAAGTGTTTTACATATCAATAGACAGTAGTGGGCACCCAAAATTGGGACAAGAATGAAAAATGCTGGGTTTAGAAGGATAGTCTGTTATATTTGTTAACATTCAATTTGCAGCAGTCAGGAGGTGAAAATTGTGTGTGATTGATGAAAACAATACTAAAACTATGTCCCTTTTTCATACACAGGAAGACCTCAGCCAGGAGGAGGCTGTGGAATGTGGCAGTCAGGAGGAGGCGGGGATTAGTGGCAGCCAGGAGGAGGCGGGGATTAGTGGCAGCCAGGAGGAGGCGGGGCTAAGTGTCAGCCAAGAGAAGCCTGGGACAAGTCGCAGCCTGACTGAGTCTCAGGTTCCTCCCCTCCGCCTTCCATACAAAAGGGCCAGGAAGGCCACTCCCAGTCCTGTGCAGGATTCAGTGTACAGGCTGATCCAGGAGGCTTCGGCGTCCCTCAGAGCCTTCCCCAGTCCTGCAGAGGCCTTTGCCTGCATGGCTGCCACCAAATTGCTGGGCATGCAGGAGGGCCAACGCAAGATTTCTGAGGACCTGATTTATAAAGTCCTTCGGAAGGGGGAGAGTGGGGAACTGACACACAAGACGGATGTCATGGAGAGGGACGATCCTCCTCCTCCTCCTCCTCCTGCTGCCACAACTCCACCACCACAGCCAAAGGCTGGAAGGAAGCGTGGAAAGAAGACCTGAGAGTGATGACCTGGGTTCAGTCTGGTCTGACAGAAGATGCAGTCTCTCGTATGACCACAGCCTGGGGACACAGATGTCATCTGCTGCTTTCCGGATCTCTGGGACTTCTGGACCAGACTGCACTCCCTTAGATATGGACTCCTCAGGCCACCAATTTTGCTTTTAAATAATTGATGTCTGCCCTGGGGGTCCAAGGCTTCGCCCACTTCTGCAGTTTCTCCAGCGTTGCCTCCCTCTTTGTTTATAGCTGTGACCCCTTAATAAAATATTTTTAGGTAAATTCTACTCTCCTGTGTGTGTTTTCATCCAAAAAGGACAGTTTGTTGGTGAGTATTCAGGTACATTTCTAAAGTACAATGTGAAATTAACAAGGGACAACAACACCAAACAATCTCCTCCTACAGATTAAATAGAACAACATATCAATGGTGTTGTGGGAACTTGTCACAAAAAACACACAAACATTTTAGGGAGTACAAATCAAAATCACCAAAAAAAATTAAAAAATAAAAAGAGAAACACAAAAAAAGATTCTACATTAAAGTAAAAAAAAAAAAAAAATATGTTGTCAGATGTGAGAAATCAAAATATATTGAGGGAATCCCGATAAATAGTAACGAAAAAAGTTTGTGAGAAGTGTGTGTGAATATGAGCATCAAAACGACTTAATTCTTGTCACATTATAAAGAAGAAGAGAGTGCGCTGTATTAAACCATTTTTTACATTGCAGCGTGACGAAAGTGCTTTATCCATTATGAACGCTAAGTTTACCAGAACGAGCTGTCCCGTGTCGGAATTTCTTCTGAGCATGCGTGGCACTTTGTGCGTCGGAACAGGCCACACACGGTCGGAATTGACGCGATCGGATTTTGTTGTCGGAAAATTTTATCTCCTGCTGTCCAACTTTGTGTGTCGGAAAATCCGATGTAAAATGTCCGATGGCTCCCACACACGGTCGGAATTTCCGACAACATGCTCCGATCGGACATTTTCCATCGGAAAATCCGACCGTGTGTACGGGGCATTAGACTGTTGGAAGGTATTGATGTGCAGGGTGATTATCTGCTAGCCACTGCTGATGTGGCATCATTATATACCTGCATCCCCTTGTGAGACTGCCATACTCTTGGCGTCGAGGCAGTCTCACATTTTTAAAATAGTGACCCGTCTCTTACTGACATCCAAAGACAATACATTATCGAACTATTATAGGGCGTATACACGGTCGGACTTTGTTCGGACATTCCGACAACAAAATCCTAGGATTTTTTCCGACGGATGTTGGCTTAAACTTGTTTTGTCTACACACGGTCGCACAAAGTTGTCGGAATTTCCGATCGCCAACCACGCGGTCACGTACACCACGTACGACGAGACTAGAAAAGGCCGGTTCAGAACCAAGTGCGGCACCCTTTGGGCTCCTTTAGCTAATCTCGTGTTAGTAAAAGTTTGGTGAGAGACTATTCGCGCTTTTTCAGACTTGTGGCTTTCAGATTGTTTTCTGCTGTTCAGTTTGTGCTTGTGGGTTTGTATCTGCTCTTCAGTGCATGCAAGCACGTTCCGCGTGACTATAATTAGTCATTTTATTCTTGTTCGTTCGTTACTGTTTTTCAGGTCACTCTTCACAGGCCTTGCTGTTCTTCAGTGCTTTCTGTGTCTTCGTTTTCTAGCCATGTTGCGTATGTGTACTCCTCGTAGAGTTCGTGCTGTGCGGGGGCTTGGTGTTGGGGTCCTGACCTTGACACAAGTCCAGTCCATGAACAGGGTGGGGAGGAGTTCATGGACCAAGAATTGGTTGCTTCAGCGGGACCAGTTCTCTCATATGCCTTTGCTCCGTGAGATCCGTGAGAATAATCCTGATGATTTCAGGAACTTTCTCAGGATGACGGACCCCGTGTTTCACCGTTTGTTGGCTTCGCTGACCCCCTATATCAGCAGGCAGGATACCTGCATGAGGCAAGCCATCACTCCGGAGCAGAGGCTGGTCACTACCCTGCGGTATTTGGTGACAGGGAGAAGTCTGCAGGACTTAAAGTTCTCGACAGGCATATCCCCCCAGGCTCTGGGGATCATTATCCCAGAGACCTGTTCTGCCATCATCCAGGTCCTGCAGAAGGAGTATATGAAGGTAAGATTTATCCTTTAATATCACATTTTATTGTATTGAATGTTTGCTAATATATTGTATTTCTTTCCTCATTCCCTAATTACCATGATTGGAATATGCTGTGAATGTCCCCTTTGTCCTCATGCATGCTGGAATTTTATGTAAATATTATTTTAGGTCCTTCATACATATTTGCCCTTCACTAACCTCCCCAGCATGGTGTCTCCTGCCCTATATTCACCTCATGTAGTCACTTAACAATGTATTTTATCAGCTCCATAGTAGTGCTTTACCCCAAACACCCCCTAAAATGTTTAGAAATGTTATTTTTGCTTTAAATTCTGGCAGAGTGCTAGAGGCTTTTTTTTGTGGTGTCCCCAAATAATTTTTAGTAACTCTCCCAACTCCCAACTGCTAAGTCAGCTGATCCCAATTCTCTATCTATCCTCAATCATCTATCTGCTGACTTTGCCAAACCCATACACACTATACCCATCTCTTTTGTGCTCAGATTTATGGATGAATTCCCCAAAGCATGTAGTGCAAGGGCCCTGCCTGTATACTTTCAAAGGGTACTGTTTAAAGTTTTGGGATCCTATTATTATCTTGATAGGTAATAGCAGAATGGCCAAATGTCCTCAAATGTGTACAATGTGTATTTATATCTTTGTATTATGACACTTCTTACCTGTACAGTGGGCTGCCAATAGTGTAACTAAGGAAGGGCTGTTCCAAGTAATACCCTGAATTTAGGCATTCATCTCTCAATGAAGTGAAGAGGGTTACCTGTCCAAGATTTCCACACACCCCATAATGTTAGAAATGGCCCATGAGAGGGGGGGGGATATGATAGGTGTACCTTATACTTTGGCCTTGTTAAATTCCCCTTAATAAATGCTATCTGGAGGTTGCCCCATAATGTTTGTGTCTAATCTGCTTGCCATGTTTCAGAGTAAAAATAGTAATGTTTATTGTTTTTTCCTCAACAGTTTCCTTCCACGCCACAGGAATGGCAGACTGTGGCCTCCCACTTTGCCGAGCGGTGGGACTTTCCTAACTGCGGAGGGGCAATTGATGGGAAACATGTCCACATCGTCCCACCACCCAACTCGGGGTCGTACTATTATAATTACAAAGGGTTCAATAGTATAGTGATGTTGGCGGTGGTGTCGGCTAATTACGACTTCTTGTATGTGGACGTGGGGAAGAATGGCCGGATGTCCGAGGGTGGAGTCATTGCCCAGACGAAGTTCTACAGGCGTCTCCAGAATGGCAGCTTGGACTTGCCAGCTCCAGAGGACAATGTGGAATGACTCCCATTTGTGTTTGTTGCTGATGAAGCGTTTGCGCTGGGGGACCACCTGATGCGGCCATTCCCAATGAGGACCCTCACCCCGGAAGAGAGAGTTTTTAATTACCGGCTGGCCAGAGCCCGAAGAGTGGTGGAGAACACATTTGGAATCCTGGCCAGCCGGTTCCGCCTATTTATGACACCCATCCATATGGTGGAGTATAAACTGAACCGAATTATACTTGCGTGCTGTGTTCTCCATAACTTTTTAAGGAAATATTCGGCCAACTATGCTGGCTCAGTTGGGCCTGAGGCCGGAATGATACATCAAACCACACTGACGGCGCTTGAAAGTGGCCGTCCTGGCTTGCCCTCCCTGAGTGCCCGTGATGTCCGGTTATGCTACCTGGAGTTCTTTGCGGGTAGGGGGGCTATCAATATGCCAGACAATCTGTGAAGCCTTTTTATAATAAAAACAAAAAAAGAAATTATTTGTGGACATTTACTGCTTGTGTTTGTTTTAGCTGACCCTGACAGAAATGTGTGGAGTCCAGAAAATGTCGTGATTGTGTAACCTTATTATACAAAGCACTGTTGGCTGTTATTTACTAAATGCAAAAACACATTTCACTACAAGTGTACTTGCAACTGCACTGAACCTGCACTTGTAGTGCAAAGAGCATTTGCCCTTAGGAAATAACCCCCATTTTTGCTGAAAACAGCAATTACATCACCCCAAAAGTGTTGTAGTGTTGAGACAATAATCCACACATTCTTGAGTAACCAACTTTTTTATACCTGCACAATCACATGTGCATTTATCAAAGGTTTTTAAAACAAACCAACATGTTTGTTGTATAACAATTTTTGGAGTAGCATTATCAAAAATAGAAATGTCCATTTAAGATAAAACAGGCCTGTGTAAAACCAACAAGAAAGACAAAAAACTTGAACTTACAAAGTTAACATTAGGTAAAACCTGAAGGCTATAACAGACATCAGTATTTAGGAACTGGGTTTGATATAGCGTTCAGATGGGGGGAAATCACCCCTGGAAAAGCCAAATTTGGAAGATGCACACCAATTTACGAATGTCAACATGTGCTATCTGCCATCAGGGGGGATCAAGGGACGTGTTTTGGGGGAGCAAGCCCTTCTTTACCGCTACTTTATAATTGAGGAAGGGGTTGCAGCCCCAAAACGCGTCCATTGATCTCCCGTGATGGCAGATAGCACATGTTGGCACACTGTGTGCATCCTCCAAATTTGGCTTTTCAAAACATTGCAAAAATATTTAAAAGATTGAACCACAATCCAAAAAGTGATTTTGTGGGGTTTGAAATTCGCCCCAAAACATCAATGATGTTATTATTTTTTTAATCACATCATTGATTTTTTGCTGTATGTTTTGCAGTTCTACATTACACCCCATGATCTCCCCGGACAGGATCTGGGCACTTTCTGATGTGAAAGGATCTGGATCACGATCACCTAAAAAGAGAGAAACAAAACAAAAACAGGTATCAAAAATATGCCGGCATCCATCTCTTACCTGAGTCTGTGGTCGCAGACACTCACCTGTTGTGGTGCCAATCTCCACCACATCTTCTTCTTCCTCCTGCTCAGCTTGGGTTGGTGTTATTTCCTCTTCTTCCATAGGTGGGAGGTCTCTGGTCTCCGCGGATGAGGGGTGTCCCCTGAGTCTTTTCTCCCCTATGTAAAACAAAAATTGTATAATTAGCACACAGATATTTGATGGCAGAACTATAAATAGGAAACATTGCTTGGAATTGGGGTACAATTGTCAATTTTAGCCGAGTTCCAAGATGTCTTTTTTTATTGCCCTTTGTCAAGCTGCAATACTTTACCTGTTTAGTACAAGCTTCACAGATGGAGACCCCCCTATAGTATCCACTGGAGCACCTGTGTGCCCCCCCTAATAAAAATGGTGTTCTTGTGTCCCACACTAGTGCTTCAGTGTCCAGATGTGAAAACAGCTGCTCAGTGTCCTCTCCTTACACAGAATCTAGTTTGCATTTCATTCTAGTAACAAACCCATCTACACAAGCAAATATTTGGCATACAAGTAGGCCCAAAAAAAATGTGGGAAAATGCATATGGCGTAAACAATGGTGTTTTAGAGGCCGAAAGAAAAATGTTTGATACGAACGAATAATGGGCCCATGAACATTAAAGTTGCCCTTTTAAACTGTACAATTAAGAAAAGCATATGGAGCAGCACGGACGTAATAAAGACAGAAAGAATAGGAACACAGCACAACTACTTACTTTTTTGCAGCACTCTCCGGATCTTTCTGTACTGCTCTGGCTCTCTTAATTTCAGGTCCGACCACCGCTTCCTGAGCTAATCTTTCGATCGTCGTACCCCGAAATTCTTGTGCAGACTTTTGATCACTTTTGCCATGATCTTGGCCTTTCTGATATTGGGGTTGGGGTAAGGCCCATACTTCCCGTCATAGTCGAACTTCTTCATGATGTCTACCATCTCCAACATCTCCCCAAAGGACATATTTGTGGCCTTAAAACGTCTCCTTCTGGATCGGGATGTGTCCGGATCCGGGCTTTCCTCCTCCTCCTCCTCGTTCCTGCAATTATCACGCACCTGCTGTGACTCCGCCATTTGTGCTCTTCCCCCACTGCGCCGAACGAAAAGGGGCGGGGAATAGAATAGAAAGAACGTCAGGGCCGGCGGAGTTACACGCATGCGCAGTGTGTATAAAGCGCAACACGTGTGCGTATTACGTACGATCTGTGAGCGGAGGAAGGAGCATTGGACGCGCCGATCGTAAGAACGAAGGTAAGAGACAAACTTGTGCCTATACTGCTTCTACATTGAGGCCTATATTGTAAGAAGATTAGGAGAGTTTTGTCTGACATTAGGCTTTGTCTTGTGTTGTGTCTTGCAGTGAACATGGATATGCTACTGAAAGACAATGACTTCATGTCAGTATTCGTAGATATGTTAAGGGAGCTGCCCTGTCTGTGGGAGATTAAACACCCCCATTTCAAGAACCAAGCAAAGAGGAAGGCAGCACTGGTGCAATTGTTGGAAATTGTGAAGCAGGTGATCCCCACGGCAGACATCACCTATTTAAAGATATTAATTGGTGGCCTGAGGAGTACATATCTAAGGGAGCGCAAGAAGGTCCTGGATTCACAGAGATCTGGAGCAGCAGATGACATCTATGTCCCCAGGATGTTGTACTACGACAGGCTGCATTTTCTGGCAGGCCAGACTGAACCCAGGCCATCCCTCTCCAGTCTTCCTTCCACGCTTCCTTCCCCCCCGGCTGAGGCTTCTGACGCCCAACCTGGGCCTTCCAGGCCGCATGTGGAGGAGCCCAGATTGAGCCAGGTATAGCATTCCTCTAAATATTTTTGCTTGTCTAATCAATGATGTTAACTAGATGTTAGTTGGGAGTACTAATTTAGGATTGTGATTGATGATGCAAAACATTACAACCATGTCCCTTTTTCATACACAGGGAAGTCTCAGCCAGGAGGTGGCCGGGCCGAGCCGGCTGGCTGATCTGCATGTCCCTTCACCCCCCCTGAAAAGAGAAAGTGGCAGGAGGAGGAGTGCCCTAGAGGAGGCTGCCAGAGGACTCTTTTGGAGGGCTACAGAGGTCCTGGGAGCATGACAGACCGTGGAGGAGGACATTGCTGCCGTCATTGCATATAAAATGCAGAGGATGGAGGAGGGCCAACAAGCCATGTGTGAGGCGCTCATATCGGAGGCTCTTAACAAAGGTATGAGGGGCCAAATTACAGCTCAGACACACCTTTGCGATGGTCCTCCTCCTCCTCCTGTAGGTCCTCCTCCTCGTCCTCCCTCTCCTCCAGGTCCTCCCAGGCCTCCTCCAGGTCCTACTCCTCCTCCTGCTGCATCTCCAACTGCACAGCCACAGCCTGGAAGGAAGCGTGTAAGGAAGACCAGAAATTGAGGACCCTGGATCCAGTCTGGTCGGCCAAAAAATGCAGCCTCTTGTGGTACCACAGCCTGGGGACACACATGTCATCTGCTGCTATCCGGATCTCTGCGAATTCTGGACCAGACTGCCCTCCCTTACATATGGACTCCTCAGGCCACCAATTTTGATGTTCAAGAATTGATGTCTGCCGTGGGGGTCCCAGGCTTCGCTAATTTCTCATGTTGATCCAGTGTTGCCTTCCTCTTTGATTGGTTCTGAGCCCTTAATAAAGGATTTTTGTTTTGAATTATACTTGCCTATGTGTGTTTTACTTCAAAAAGGACAGTTGGTTTGTGAGGATTCAGGTACATTTCAAATATACAATGTGAAATGAACAAGGGACACCAACAACAAACAATCTCCTTGAGATTAAATAATAAAAGATATCAATGGTGTTGGGGTAACTTGACACACAAAACACACACAAAAATATTCTTGAGTAAAAATAAAAATAACATTGAACAAAGATCAGCCTTTGAAAAAATACAAACATGAAATAAAAAAAAGGCTTAAAATCCCCCAAAAAATTAAATAAAAAAAAAAATTATGTCAGATGTGACAACTAATAACAATATATTCAGGGAATACCAATAAAAAAACAAAAATAAAACTTTGGGAGAAGTGTGTGTGAATATGAGCAGCAAAACTACTTCATTCTTGTCACATTATAAAGAAGAAGAGAGTGCGCTGTATTAGTATTAAACCATTTTTAACATTGCAGCGTGACGAAAGTGCTGTATCCATTGCGTATCCATTGTCGGAATTTCCGACAACACGCTCCGATCTGACATTTTCCATCGGAAAATCCGACCGTGTATGGGGCATTAGAGTTTGCCACAACACATAATTATTTTTGGTTCAACAATAAAATTTTTTTACAACACAAAGGTGTGGCGATGGGGGCTAAGTTCACCCCTAGTCTTGCCAATCTTTTTATGGCCAAGTGGGAGGAGGATGTCGTCTATTCTGAACACAGGCCATCCCTGGTCTTGTGGGCCAGATATATACACGACATCCTCCTCCTATGGGATGGCTCCCCCAAGTCCCTCGAGGACTTTTTTTCATTCCCCAATTGCAATGACAGGGGGATCTCCCTAACTTTTGAATATAGTTCAACAAAAGTACACTTTCTTGATCTGAATATTGAGATTTGTTCCCGTCAATGCAAGTTTCAAACTCCCTTCAAGCCAACTGATCGTAACAGCTTTATACCCATCGACAGTTGCCACCATAAATCTTGGCTCAGGTCAGTCCCTCACAGCAAATTTTTAAGGCTGAGAAGGAACTGTACTAGCATTGACACGTTTCAAATTCAGGCACTGTCTCTGAAACAAAAATTTCTAGAAAAGGGGTACGATTTAGCTACTATAGAGTTGGAGGTACAACACGCCATGCAAACTGATAGGAGATCATTACTGACTCCCAAAACTCCATGTATACCCAATTAATTCTTTAAATACTCTATATTGACTTCATTTTCAACCCAACACAAAGATATTAAGACCATTATTAAATGTCACTGGGATGTACTCAGGAACGATCACATCCTTATCACTATCCTACCGGAACAACCCAAAGTCATCTATAGAGGGGCCCCTTCCTTACGGAATAAAATTGCCCCTAAAATCATAGACCCTCCTAGGCTCACCTTCTTTCATGAGATGGTGGGTTATTTTCCATGCAAGAAGTGTACAGTGTGTCAACACAATATATGTGGAAGACATAAAACTTTAGCTTTCAAAAATTTAACTTTCAAATGTTATCAACAAAACCTACCCCATCAAAATGTTCTGTACCTGTGCAACTAGATATGTGGTATATCTTATCACCTGCCCATGCGGGAAGCACTATGTAGGTCGTAGGTAGGTGAACATGACGCAAAAATCATTGGGGGCGATACCAAACTGTTCCCAGGCACTATACACAGTACCACAATCGCGATCCAACTGAATCATAATTCCTTATTATAGATCGATACGTCCCCCCCTGGAGGGGAGGGGCTTTGACTCGGGGCGTGTCACAGTTAGAAACATACTGGATCTACGAACTCCAATCCCACTCACCATTGGGGCTCAATGTCGTGTGGGATATTAATGCCTTCATTAATCAATCCTAAACGATTATAAGTTTATTTTATATTATTCTTTCATTTTTTCAGTTTTTTTCCCCTTTTTTTGAATTTTTGTTTACATTTGGGTGCATTGTTTATATAACTTTATCTAATATAGGTATGTTTCACAACGGGGCTCTATGTTAAGCCATGGCTCCATATTTAATTTTTTGTTAATTTTTTGTTATGTATACGTATTTTTAATACGAACACCACCATTATTGTTTTCAGTGGAAAATCTATCTGGATTACTTTTGCCCTTTTTTTTCATTTTTCATCATTTAATACAATTACCATTCCCAATTATAACACTTATTATTATTATCTAATTTATTTTATTTTATTTTAATTGTAAATATATCCCTGCAATGTCCGTTAATTCTAACATACACATTTATACTGTCATGTCATCACAGTCGTTTTATTCCCAAGGAGTTATGTGACATGAATATACCGCTTTTATAACATGCTTGTATTTTCTAACCCTCAGACTGATGACTCTCATTCTATTCTACATTTACATACATGTATGTTATTTTACTTCATCATTACGATATGCACAAGTTATTTTAAAATGTAGGGTATTTCGTTATGGGTTTTATCGCTCCTTTCTTACGTATAAGCTTGGGGGGGTAGCGTCATGCCATCAATACATAAGACATTTACGCTATGTGCTCTATTTGTCTCCATTTGTCCTCATCTACATCGAGGCTTGACAGGCGTTGTGACGTCACGACGCAAGCTCCTTAATATAGATGATCCTAAGATGTACTTCTGCATTCCAGCCGTGCATTTCGGGCGTCTTCCCTTATTAGGGGCGAGGCTTGTAATGCATGCCGTCAATATCATCTACCTCTTAGCTGTGTGTTCCAAATCTCCTCGCTTACAGCGAGGCTTGCAACGCTTGCTGCTAGCGCCATTTTACACACCCGGAAGTTGCTGCTATTGAACAGCCCATCTTATTGGAGCCACATCTTAACATGGGGGTCCTTCTTACTGTATTTATAAGGCAGTACATACAGTGGCACAGTACCCCAGATGATGTCCTAGAGGATAAAATGCGTCGGGCGGACTACTGACACCACTGGCACTGCCGTTATTTTATTTTTACCTTTTTTACCTTCAGAAATGTGAGTGTTTTTACCCTCAATAAACATGTTATGAGTTTTTTTTACAGTATCACGCTATGTGCTCTTATAATTCCTTCACATATATTTTTGATGTCTGATTGGACCTATCTTTAAAAATGCATCATTACAAGCACCCGGACCACCTGGAATTGTGTCCTCTGCGGTAGCTGTCACCAAGGATACCCACTTTTCAAGCCTGATTGACCCAGTGGGTATAGGCCAATCTCTCTGTGACTGCCCAATACCTCTGCTGGGGTTAAGGAAGCTGGGTGGGATCCAAGGGTAACCAGGGATACAGATATGAGAACAAGAAACAGAATACAAGAAGAGACACAATGGAAGAGAGAACGGATCAAACATACAGACCACCAAGATGGGGAAGAGGAAACGAGCAAGAGGGAAGAGAGGAGGGACAAAGAAAAAGAAGCAGAGAATACTAGGAGGAGGCATTTTAACCTTAGGTGACCTTTAATGAAGAAGAAAGGAGGGTGCTAGATCTAGGCCTTAAATATGCTCCTGATAAAAATCTGGACCCCTTCGAAGCATATATAGACCTACAAAAATTTGTAAGGAAACTAAACATTAAAACTTTTTTTACAATGAAAGGGGAAAACAAGGCACATACGGAGAAGGACGCATCTATCTTTCAACATTCAAAACTAAGGAATAATTCCACATTCAACCACAATACGCAACAAAACGACAGCCTCACAGTTTTTAAAAAAATGGTAGAACAGGACATAAGAAAATTGAAACCAAAGAAAGTTAAATCGAAAATTTGGAACTCCATTAAAGAATTAGAAAAGAAAAAGAATAAAGTCATCCGCCCGGCTGACAAAGGTGGAGGATTAGTGATATTAAACAAGAAGGATTATGAATCAGAAATGGATAACCTACTAAGAACCCCAAATACATACAAAAAACTAAGAGGCACACCGAAAGTTGAATATGGAAAGAAATTGAAGGCCTATATACAAAAGGGTGAGAAAAGGGGGGTCCTAACCAAAAAAGAAGCTAAATATCTAGTCCCCAAAGCGGCAAAAACTCCAGTCATCTATTACATCCCCAAAATCCACAAAAATCAAACAAACGCCCCCCGGAAAACCCATAATAAGTGGTACTGATGGAATGTTTTCTAGATTAGGAGCATATCTAGATGGGTACTTACAACCACTGGTGGCTAAATGGAAATCCTACCTGAAGGACAGCAGGCAATTGATTGGGGAACTGAGCGACTTCAAAGTAAATGAAGAAGATATCCTTGTAACTATTGATATAAATTCTTTATATACGAATATTATACAAAAGGATGGCCTAAGTGGGGTAGAATGGGCATTACACCTACAAACTGACTTGAGAGAAGAACAAATCAAATACCTACTAGAAGGTCTAGAGTTAGCAATGGGCCATAACTAATTCTGGCATAAAGGAGATTTCTACACCCAGGTCAAAGGAGTAGCCATGGGGGCGAAGTATGCCCCCAGTGTGGCCAATTTGCTCCTCAATAAATGGGAAGAAGAACAAATCTATAGTACCGCTAGGAGGAGCCTGAAACTATATCGATGATATATAGATGACATTGTTATAGTGTGGGGCAGCACTGAAGAGGAGCTGCAAATTTTCTTTGACGAAATAAATCATAATATCTACGGACTCACCTTCTCTGGCAAATGGAGTAAATACAACATAGATTATCTAGACTTACAGATATACAAAAATAATGGATACCTTAATACCAGAACGTTCTTCAAGACCACGGATAGGAATGGGTACATTCCAACCAGTAGTTGCCACCATCCACAATGGATAAGTAACATTCCTAAGGGACAACTTATGCGTATACGCAGAAATTGCAGCAAGGGAAACGAGTTTGAGGAACAGGCAGACATTTTAATAAATAGATTTGTGGAAAAGGGGTATAAAAGGAAGGATCTCATACCATTAAAAGAAAAGGTGAAGAACATGGATAGAAAAATGCTAATTGAAGGAACATTGAATCACCATAAAAAAGAAAAGAATAAGAATTTGAGCCTTGCTTTCCTAACAGGATACAACAGACAATATAAGGATATAGAAACCATAATAAGGAGACATTGGCCCATCTTACAATCAGACAAAGTCCTAAACTTAATACTGTCAAAGAAACCCATCTTTATTTATAGGAGGGCCCCTACTCTGAGGAACAAACTAGTACATAATGCACTTGACCCCCTGAAACAGATTAAAATAGGAAATAGGCTAAAGGGATTTTATAAATGTGGGAAATGTTTGCCATGTAGGGTCAGTAGAAAGACAAACAAGAAGATAGCTAACTTCAGGTCAACATCAAATGGAAATGAAAACAACATCAGGGAATTAATAACCTGTAATAATACCCATGTCACTTACATATTAGAGTGTCCGTGCCATAAGCAGTACGTAGGAAGAACCACCAGGCAGTTGCATGTAAGAATTAGAGAACACATTACAAACATAAAGAAAGGATTCAATAAACATAGTGTTTGTAGACACTTCAGGGATTACCACAACAAAGATCCAACGTGTATGGTCTTCTACGCCATTGACAAAATTAAAGGGCACTGGAGGCAAAACGAAACCAGATGGATCTTCCAGTTGGATACTCTCCAACCAATGGGAATGAATATAGATGTTGACCTGAACTGCTTCCTTACCAACTTTTGATAGTACAAATATACCAATATTTGAACTACTAATACGAGGGAACCCACAATCTTGTAAACTCCCAATTCTGCTTTAACATGGCATATATGTGTATTAAATGACCCCCTAAACACGGGGGTACCTACATTGTTGCAGACGTCTAACCCTGTTTTTTAACACAATGTATATATGTACTATTTGATCCTTTAGATGCTTTTAGATCTTAGTCCAGTATTTTGATCCTTTGGGGCACAACATAATTTAAAATGTACCAATGTGGGGGTGATTTCACCCACATATCACCATACCTGGTCCTTTTAGACCATTTAAACCACAGATTATCATTCCTGATCCTTGGGGCCAAGGATAGCTCCAACTGCATCTAGGCCTCCTGTGTCTGTATATAGAAATTATAACATTTCCATTCTCTATTCCCTTTATCCTTTTTTCCCCCTTTTTTTCTATACACAAAATAAAATAATATGAGGCCCTTAGATATGAGATGGAACACTATGGGCTGTTTGAATTTTTAGAGGTAGTAAAAACACCACGAGGGAGCCCAACGATATTGCCATTTAAAATGCATCACAACAAACACAATTTAACCACTTCAGCCCCGGAAGGATTTACCCCCTTCCTGACCAGAGCACTTTTTACAATTCGGCACTGCGTCGCTTTAACTGCTAATTGCGCGGTCATGCAATGCTGTACCCAAACGAAATTTGCGTCCTTTTCTTCCCACAAATAGAGCTTTATTTTGATGGTATTTGATCACCTCTGCCGCTTTTATTTTTTGCGCTATAAACGGAAAAAGACCAAAAATTTTGAAAAAAAATGATATTTTCTACTTTTTGTTATAAAAAAAATCCATTAAAATCAATTTTAGTCATACATTTAGGCCAAAATGTATTCGGCCACATGTCTTTGGTAAAAAAAATGTCAATAAGCGTATATTTATTGGTTTGCGCAAAAGTTATAGCGCCTACAAACTAGGGTACATTTTCTGGAATTTACACAGCTTTTAGTTTATGACTGTCCATGTCATTTCATGAGGTGCTAAAATGGCAGGGCAGTACAAAACCCCCACAAATGACCCCATTTTGGAAAGTAGACACCCCAAGGAAATTGCTGAGAGGCATGTTGAACCCATTGAATATTTTTTTTTTTTGTCCCAAGTGATTGAATAATGACAAAAAAAAAAAAAAAAAAAAAAAATTACAAAAAGTTGTCACTAAATGATATATTGCTCACACAGGCCATGGGCATATGTGGAATTGCACCCCAAAATACATTCAGCTGCTTCTCCTGAGTACGGGGATACCAAATGTGTGGGACTTTTTGGGAGCCTAGCCGCGTACGGGGCCCCGAAAACCAAGCACCGCCTTCAGGATTTCAAAGGGCATACATTTTTGATTTTACTCCTCACTACCTATCACAGTTTTGAAGGCCATAAAATGCCAGGATGGCACAAACCCCCCCCAAATTACCCCATTTTGGAAAGTAGACACCCCAAGCTATTTGCTGAGAGGCATGTTAAGTCCATGGAATATTTTATATTTGGACACAAGTTGCGGGAAAGTGACAAATTTTTTTTTTTTTGCACAAAGTTGTCACTAAATGATATATTGCTCAAACATGCCATGGGCATATGT
The DNA here is from genome assembly GCA_037952925.1 of Lithobates clamitans. NCBI lineage: Eukaryota > Metazoa > Chordata > Amphibia > Anura > Ranidae > Lithobates > Lithobates clamitans. The sequence goes on from JBBGZY010000031.1 coordinate 8,042,796, forward strand.
GGAATTACACCCCAAAATACATTCTGCTGCTTCTCCTGAGTACGGGGATACCACGTGTGTGGGACTTTTTGGGAGCCTAGCCGCGTACGGGGCCCCGAAAACCAAGCACCGCCTTCAGGATTTCAAAGGGCATAAATTTTTGATTTTACTCCCCACTACCTATCACAGTTTTGAAGGCCATAAAATGCCAAGATGGCACAAAACCCCCCCAAATGACCCCATTTTGGAAAGTAGACACCCCAAGCTATTTGCTGAGAGGCATGTTGAGTCCATGGAATATTTTATATTTGGACACAAGTTGCGGGAAAGTGACAATTTTTTTTTTTTTTTGCACAAAGTTGTCACTAAATGATATACTGCTCAAACATGCCATGGGCATATGTGGAATTACACCCCAAAATACATTCTGCTGCTTCTCCTGAGTACGGGGATACCACATGTGTGGGACTTTTTGGGAGCCTAGCCACGTACGGGGCCCCAAAAACCAAGCACCGCCTTCAGGATTTCTAAGGGCATAAATTTTTGATTTTACTCCTCACTACCTATCACAGTTTTGAAGGCCATAAAATGCCAAGATGGCACAAACCCCCCCCAAATGACCCCATTTTGGAAAGTAGACACCCCAAGCTATTTGCTGAGAGGCATGTTGAGTCCATGGAATATTTTATTTTTTGACACAAGTTGCGGGAAAGTGACAATTTTTTTTTTTTTTTGCACAAAGTTGTCACTAAATGATATATTGCTCACACAGGCTATGGGCTTATGTGGAATTGCACCCCAAAATACATTCTGCTGATTCTCCTGAGTATGGGGATACCACATGTGTGGGACTTTTTGGGAGCCTAGCCGCGTACGGGGCCCCGAAAACCCAGCACCGCCTTCAGGATTTCTAAGGGCGTAAAGTTGTGATTTCACTCCTCACTACTTATCACATTTTTGAAGGCCATAAAATGCCCAGATGGCACAAACCCCCCCCAAATGACCCCATTTTGGAAAGAAGACACCCCAAGCTATTTGCTGAGAGGCATGATGAGTACATGGAATATTTTATATTTTGACACAAGTTGCGGGAAAGTGACAATTTTTTTTTTTTTTTTTTTTTTTTTGCACAAAGTTGTCACTAAATGATATATTGCTCAAACATGCCATGGGCATATGTGGAATTACACCCCAAAATACATTCTGCTGCTTCTCCTGAGTACGGGGATACCACATATGTGGGACTTTTTGGGAGCCTAGCCGCGTACGGGGCCCCGAAAACCAAGCACCGCCTTCAGGATTTCAAAGGGCATAAATTTTTGATTTTACTCCCCACTACCTATCACAGTTTTGAAGGCCATAAAATGCCAAGATGGCACAAAACCCCCCCAAATGACCCCATTTTGGAAAGTAGACACCCCAAGCTATTTGCTGAGAGGCATGGTGAGTATTTTGCAGCTCTCATTTGTTTTTGAAAATGAAGAAAGACAAGAAAAACGTATTTTTTTTTTCTTTTTTCAATTTTCAAAAGTTTGTGACAAAAAGTGAGGTCTGCAAAATACTCACTATACCTCTCAGCAAATAGCTTTGGGTGTCTATTTTCCAAAATGGGGTCATTTGGGGGGGGTTTGTGCCATCTGGGCATTACATGGCCTCCGAAACTGTGATAGGCAGTGAAGAGTGAAATCAAAAATTTACGCCCTTAGAAAGCCTGAAGGCGGTGCTTGGTTTTCGGGGTCCCCTATGCGGTTAGGCTCCCAAAAAGTCTCACACATGTGGTATCCCCGTACTCAGGAGAGGCAAAAGAATGTATTTTGGGGTGTAATTTCACATATTCCCATGGCATGTTTGAGCAATATATCATTTAGTGACAACTTTGTGCAAAAAAAAAATAAAAAAATAATAATTTGTCTTTTTCCCGCAACTTGTGTCACAATATAAAATATTCCATGGACTCGACATGCCTCTCAGCAAATAGCTTGGGGTGTCTACTTTCCAAAATTGGGTCATTTGGGGGGGTTTTGAACTGTCCTGGCATTTTATGCACAACATTTAGAAGCTTATGTCACACATCACCCACTCTTCTAACCACTGGAAGACAAAGCCCTTTCTGACACTTTTTGTTTACATGAAAAAATTATTTTTTTTTGCAAGAAAATTACTTTGAACCCCCAAACATTATATATTTTTTTAAAGCAAATGCCCTACAGATTAAAATGGTGGGTATTTGATTTTTTTTTTTCACAAAGTATTTGCGCAGCGATTTTTCAAACGCATTTTTTGGGGAAAAAACACACTTTTTAAAATTTTAATGCACTAAAACACACTATATTGCCCAAATGTTTGATGAAATAAAAAAGATGATCTTAGGCCGAGTACATGGATACCAAACATGACATGTTTTAAAATTGCGCACAAACGTGCAGTGGCGACAAACTAAATACATTTTTAAAAGCCTTTAAAAGCCTTTACAGGTTACCACTTTAGATTTACAGAGGAGGTCTACTGCTAAAATTACTGCCCTCGATCTAACCTTCGCGGTGATACCTCACATGCATGGTGCAATTGCTGTTTACATTTGACGCCAGACCAACGCTTGCGTTCGCCTTTGCGCGAGAGCAGGGGGGGACGGGGGTGCTTTTTTTTTTTTTTTTTTTTTTTTTAATTATTTTTTTGATTTTTTATCTTATTTTTAAACTGTTCCTTTCATTTTTATTTTTTTTAAATCATTTTTATTGTTATCTCAGGGAATGTAAATATCCCCTATGATAGCAATAGGTAGTGACAGGTACTCTTTTTTGAAAAAATTGGGGTCTATTAGACCCTAGATCTCTCCTCTGCCCTCAAAGCATCTGACCACACCAAGATCGGTGTGATAAAATGCTTTCCCAATTTCCCAATGGCGCTGTTTACATCCGGCGAAATCTAAGTCTTGAAATGCTCGTAGCTTCCGGATTCTTAGGCCATAGAGATATTTGGAGCCATTCTGGTCTCCGATCAGCTCTATGGTCAGCTGGCCGAATCACTGGCTGCATTCTCAGGTTCCCTGTTGGGACAGGAGAGCCAGAGAAAAACATGGAAGACGGTGGGGGGGGGGGGGGGCATTTCCTCCCACTGCTTGTAAAAGCAGTCTAGAGGCTAATTAGCCGCTAGGATTGCTTTTACATGAAAGCCGACCGCTGGCTGAAAAGAATGATACCAAGATGATACCTAAACCTGCAGGCATCATTCTGGTATAACCACTCAAAGTCCAGCAACATACCAGTACGTTGCTGGTCCTTGTTGGGCATATATTGTAAACTTTTTTTTCATGCAGCCTGTGGGCTGAACGAAAAAAAGATATTGATCGGTGGGTATGCCCACCATTAGAATACCTCCCTTCATCCACCCACTTCTAATGATGGGCATACATGCACCATTTATATATGCCGAAGCATGGGGGCATCCTCCCGCAAAAGGCAGGAGCAAATTGCTCCTCCACCCACTGCCCCCACGCTTCGGCATATATGCTGAAGTATGTAACTGTGGTGGTGAAATCACCTCCGACAGCGTTGGAGTCACGGCTTTATGTATCGTGGGAGCAAACGCTGTTGCTGTCAAGATAAATAAATCCGCGCTGCAACTGAATGGCGTACCTGCTAAGCAAATGATGGTTAACAAAAAACAAAGTAACATTACAGTATAACAGTAATACTTACCATACCTGCAAAGCAAATACAAAAAAAAAACCATAGTAAAAAATAAAACATTTAACGCAACCTGTGCCTACCTAAAATATATATATGCCGAAGCATGGGGGCATCCTCCCGCAAAAGGCAGGAGCAAATCGCTCCTCCACCCACTTCTGCCCCCACGCTTCGGCATATATGCTGAAGTATGTAACTGTGGTGGTGAAATCACCTCCGACAGCGCTGGAGTCACGGCTTTATATATCGTGGGAGCAAACGCTGTTGCTGTCAAGATAAATAAATCCGCGCTGCAACTGAATGGCGTACCTGCTAAGCAAATGATGGTTAACAAAAAACAAAGTAACATTACAGTATAACAGTAATACTTACCATACCTGCAAAGCAAATACAAAAAAAAACCATAGTAAAAAATAAAACATTTAACGCAACCTGTGCCTACCTAAAATATATATATGCCGAAGCATGGGGGCATCCTCCCGCAAAAGGCAGGAGCAAATCGCTCCTCCACCCACTTCTGCCCCCACGCTTCGGCATATATGCTGAAGTATGTAACTGTGGTGGTGAAATCACCTCCGACAGCGCTGGAGTCGCGGCTTTATGTATCGTGGGAGCAAACGCTGTTGCTGTCAAGATAAATAAATCCGCGCTGCAGCTGAATGGCGTACCTGAAAACAAAAAAATGTTGAAAAGCAAACATGATAAAACATAACAATAAAACAATGCAGAATAGAATACAGTAAAAAAGAGCAGAACAATAGAGAGAAAATAGAGAGAGAGAGAACAATAAAACGACAACTATTTTTGGTTTTTTTATTTTATATTTTTTTTGTGTATTTTTTTTTTTTTTTACTTTTTTTTTTATAACTGTAACTTTTAAAACTGTAACGGTTCCAGGTTTGGGTCTCTCAAAATGCGATGGCATCTTGGGAGACCCTGTGGAAGTGTGTCCTAGTCTGTGCAGTGCTGTACCCTACGCTAATACTCAACTAGTGTATGGTAGCGTTCAAAACATTCACCAATGCAAAGACCAGGATTGCCAGGACAGGAGGGACAATAATACCGGGTGTCACGCCTAAATCCGCGCTTTCTGCAGACACGACATTTTCTTTGGGGGGCTCGTTGGGTAGGGGTACTCGGGAGGGCATAAGGAAAATGCCTCTCATGCAGCCGGCCTACTGCATTTGGATTGGGAAGGTGAGGTGGAGCACCGTCTGGAAACAGAAGGGCTCTGACGATCTCTTCCTGGAATTTAAGGAAGGATCCAGTCCGTCCTGAAGCTCTGTATAGCACATGAGCGTTCAGCAAAGCCAATTGAAATAAATAAACAGACACTTTTTTGTACCAGCGTCTGGCCTTACGGGCAATTAGGTACGGCGCCAACAACTGGTCGTTGAGGTCCACCCCTCCCATATTAAGGTTGTATTCGTGGACACAGAGGGGTTTCTCCACAACACCAGTCGCCGTAGTAATTTGGGTCATCGTGTCTGCATGAAGGGAGGTGAGAACGAAAACATTCTTCTTATCCCTCCACTTCATAGCGAGCAAATTATTATACTGCAAGCAGGCTCTCTCCCCCAGCCTAAGACGGGACTCTACAAGCCGCTGGGGAAAGCCCCGGCGATTAGGTCGCACGGTGCCACATGCTCCAATCTGATGATCAAACAAGTGACTAAAAAGTGGCACGCTCGTATAATAATTGTCCACGTACAAGTGGTACCCCTTTCCGAATAAGGGTGACACCAAGTCCCACACTATCTTGCCAGCGCTTCCTATGTAGTCAGGGCAGTTTATCGGCTCTACGTGACTATCTTTGCCCTCGTAAACCATAAATCTACATGTATAGCCTGTGGCCCTGTCACAGAGCTTATACATCTTGACCCCGTATCTGGCACGCTTGCTGGGAAGGTACTGTTTGAAGGACAAGCGGCCAGAAAACTTAATCAGGGACTCATCAACGCAGACAACTTGATGGGGGGTAAACAAGTCTGCAAAACGTTGGTTGAAGTGGTTTACGAGGGGCCGAATTTTGTAGAGCCGATCGTATGCAGGGTCTCCACGAGGACGACAGAGTTCATTGTCGTTGAAGTGCATGAACCGCAAAATCTGCTCGTATCGTGCCCTGGCCATTGAAGCAGAGAACACGGGCATATGGTGAATTGGGTCAGTGGACCAATATGACCGCAACTCACTCTTTTTGGTTATGCCCATGTTGAGGGAAAGGCCCAGAAAGATCTTAAATTCGGAGACCGTAATTGGTCTCCAATCTCTGGCAAGGGAGGACTGGGGATTAGCGGCGATGTGTTGACCAGCGTACAAATTGCTTTGGTCCACAATAGATCTATAGAGATCTTCGGTGAAAAACAGTGAATAAAAATCCAGTGGCATAAAGTCAACTGTTTCCACCTGAATTCCGGGTTGGCCAGTGAAAGGGGGAAGTACGGGTGCTGCAGAAGTGGTGGGTACCCAATTCGGATTGGCGAATGCAGCAGGAAGGGCACTATGGGCACGACGGGCCTGTCTTTGTCTTATTGGTGGCAGCGGGACACTAGTTGTGCTTGCCACCTCGCCAGCTTGAACTGCACTTATGGGACTCGCCACGTCACCACGTGATACTGCAGTGCTGGATGTACGACCAGGGTGTACTAGGCCGCTGGTGCTTGCCAGTTCACCAGAAGGAGTAGCGGCGCTAGTACCTCTCTGCTCCCTACGAGAGCCCTGCGGTTCTTGCACGTCAAGGACAGAAGAAGAAGATCGGGGTCTGGTACGCCTGACCCTAGCAGGGACCACAACTCCGTCGTCAGAGCTATCTGTCATGGAGCCGCTGTCCTCTACAGGTTCGTATTCTGAGCTTGAACTTGACAGATGAGTGACTTCCTCTTCACTATCTGTCATGCTCAGAATCCTGTAGGCCTCTTCACTAGTGTACCTTCTATTTGCCATTTTGGGCTCTAAATTTAGGGGTACACTAGTGAGACTCACAGGCAAAAAAGCTCCTGACTGTCAGCGACTGTATCAAAACGCTACCAAAAAACTGTTAGCGATCGCAGGGATCAGGCCTGACTCTGCGACCGCTGCAGTTATGTGTGCTTAGTGTTTTGTAAGTGTCAGTTATCGATCGATACTGCACTTGGGTGGGCTGGGCTGGGCTGGGCCGAGGAGCAAAACGCAGGTGCTAGCAGGTATCTGGGCTGATCCCGCTAACACTGCGTTTTTTGGGGGGACCCTAAACTGCTGGGGAGTATAGATCTGATCGGATCAGATATCGATCCGTTCAGATACTATAGCACTAAGGGAGGTGTATGCTGCGTGCGTGGGTTTTAGCGGTACTAGCGCTAACCTGACGCTGCCTGGGGCGACGCAGACCTTATCTGATCCTAAAAACTTAACTTCTATCACCGCCGGGCAATTAGGGGGTTAAACCTTTATAGGGTAATAAACGGCGGGTGCCCTAAAACTGTAATAAACTACAATAAACTACAAAAAACAAACCAACTAACCAGCGTCACCTGTAACAATTATATGGTGATCGCTGGTGAAAGGGTTAACTAGGGGGCAATCAAGGGGTTAAAACCTTTAGCAGGTAGTATATGGGGGTCCCTGTCGCTATAAAACACTGACAGCGAACCTATATACTTACCTCCCTAACTAGCGTCACCTGTGTCACTAATACAGCGATCAGAAAAACGATCGCTTAGTGACACTGGCGACGGGGGGTGATCACGGGGTTAAAACTTTATTAGGGGGGTTAGGGGGGTACCCTGGACCTAAAGGGGGGTACCCCTGACCTAAAGGGGCCTAACCTAACTGCCCTAACACTTGTTACTGTCACAAACTGACACCAATGCAAAAAATCAGAAAAAAAAAAAAACTGCTATTGGTGTCAGAGTGACAGGGGGTACAGGGGGGTGATCAGGGGGTGATCGGGGGGTGACAGGGGGGTGACAAGTGTGCCTGCGTGTTCTACTGTATGTGTAGTGTTGGTGCACTTACTTGGATGTCTTCTCTCCTCGGCGCCGGACGAAAAGACCGGCTCAAGGAGAGCTGACATCACTTCCTCCGCTTCTGTTTACATTCACAGAAGCCGAGGAAGTCTGTCATTGGCCAGGAGCGATCGCGAGGTGGGGGCCACGAATGAGTGGCCTCCCCCTCACCTTTGATCGACCCTGACCTCGATCCGACCGCCGCAGGCACCGGGGGGGGGTCCGATCGGACCCCCCACCCGCGGGCAGGCAGGGACGTACAGGTAAGCCCTTTTGCCTGCCCGTGCCGCTCTGTCGACGTACATCGTCGTGCGGCGGTCGGCAAGTGGTTAAGGAACCCTATCACCCATTTTCCTCTCATGGAATTAATAACACCCACCCTTTTTTCATTTGACCCTATCATAAAAGACAACAAGATACCCCTTGCCCGTAATTTTCCACAGTTCTGCCCTTCACAATTTTTAGCTAAAAGGCTTGGAGGGGAAGGCTGGAATTACACTCCTATAATGGGTTCACCATCCCCCCACCCAAACCCCCCCCCCCTCTGTGAAAAGGATTAGGACACCCCCCTTTTTTCTATATATTTTTCTATATTTTTTTCTCTATATATTTTATTTTTCTATATATTCCATATCGTCATCATTTTTCCCGACAACCTCCCCCCCTTTTTTTCTATGCACCAAGACACCTTATAATTATTGCACATTTGATAACCCAACCCTTGATCGCCCATTCCCCAACGCCCATTCGCAGAATAAGCTACTAACCAACTCTCTTCCTTGGAATCTATATTCAAAGTTTGAGGGGTAGCATCCAAACATGTAGAGAAGACCAGATGTCGCATTATTTTCAACAAAGGCCCCTTTCTCCACATGTGTGCATGCATACATGTATTCATATTTTTTAAAAAAATTTAATTTCATTTAAATTTAATTTTAAAACACATGATGCATATTTTTAGCAGCCTTTATTAAATTACATTACATTTGTATTTTTTTAATTTTCAAATTTTATTTATTTTTAATTTTGTATTTATATTTCATTTTTTTATATGGCCATATGTACTGTTGTGTATTACCGTCAAAAACCGTCAAGTACCTGGTTATAGTGTACAAGATTGTAACGGCTTTCAAGTTTCCAGTTTAAATACCACTATATTAGTAAAACCACCGCAGCAACGGTGACACCAATCCGAATATCAAGTAAAAGTCCCGAGGGGTCACCACTTATGGGCTAACGTGGTAAGCCGTATTCACGAGGCCCACAGACGGTCTTCGGTCGGCAATAATCATAGGCAAAATGGCCGCCAGGCTTCGGTCTGCAGCAAACATAGGAAAAATAGCCGCCGATGTCTTTCAGGCGCAAGCGCAGAACGATCGCCGCACACTATAAAACAAGGGGGAGGTACAGCATAGGTCACGCTCCCGTAGAGGTCCAATGATGAAACACGTAGGGTATGGCCTAATGCTACGTTGCAGTATCTCCCAGGAAAGCTAAGATTATCCTGACGGTTGTACTGAGATCCTTTCTTGCTTTACATGAGCTACTAATTTGTGAGTACCGCTCTGTCATTTTTTACAATAAAATCTTTTAAACGGTATTATGCTATGGATTTCCCTTCTCTTTTACGGTAAACATCAAATCCGATCCTGAGATTGCCAGTTATTGCTGCACAGTAGCACAGACTGTGACTGCCCAATACCCCTGCTGGGGTTAGGGAAGCTGGTGAGTGTGTGCACCTTAAGAGCACGGGATTTTAAATACTGTTACCAAGAAAAAGGATTGGAAGATTGCTTTTGAACACATCTGCACTTTAAAATAATCAAGCCATCAGCACTTTCTTGTCACAAATGCACTTTATTTGGACTCTCTAACAATACCATTGGCACCTGTGCACATTTGGACCATCCACACCTCCCTTGCCCTTCCACCCCCTCACTCTCCCTTCCCTTCCCCCCTACCCCCTCCCTTGTTTAAGTTTGGTTTGATTATATTTATTTATGTTTGCCATGCTAAACCTGTACTGTATTTACACAAGGTAGCAATATTTGGACAGCCCGACAGCACAATTTTACTTCATCTACCTTTATCTGGCATTTTAATTTACCTTTTTTTGTTTGAGCACATTTACATTATTTTGCATTTTTTCTGAGGAACAATTTCTTTTTCACTCACGATTGAGCATATTATTGCACATTAAACCTCACATATACCACAGGCATATATATTTCAAATTTCAATTTTCCTTTTGAATGGCGCCACACCCACATTTAAATCTTCCTTTATCCAAATAGGATTGGGTTGAGAAGACAAGTAGTGGAGGAGCTTATATCTTGCAGTAATAGTTGTTCTTGATAGGAAATTAATACTGAATCAGCAGTTCTGGTGGTACAAGAAGCTTTTTTTTCCCATTGTTTTATCTTTTGTTTCTAGCTATATGTTGATTGGTATATTCTGAAGCATATTTATTTCTTAGTCAATAAACAAGGTAATGTATTTTAACAATTATTTGTAAGTTAATGGTCAGAGTGAGTTTTTACTTAAGTTTGGTTGTATTGATTGCTCCAATGTCTATTACTCAGTAAAATAAATACTGTAGGAAAGAAAAATATTTGCAGAGGGTATATGGATCTTTATCTACTTTCTTGTCAAGTGTCTATTGGTGAGTACAAAGAAATGTCAATCCAGAGTGCAACTAAACAAAGTAGAAAATTACAAACAGGGCTAAAATGCAAATTACCAGGACACTCTGTACAAGGTAGAACATTACTTAAAACCTAAATAGGACAAATTGATAGTAGTACTTTATTTCAAGTAGTTTTGTTAAAGGCGAACATAATTGCTCAACATAGCCACTGAATGAGCTAAAGAGCTGAAAGAGTAAATATAGTAATTTACAGGGAGCTGATCTCACAGAAATGAACAAAAAGACACAAAAGTGGCCTCCTTTCAGTCTTTGTAAGGAAATGTTTTGAAGTTGTAATTGTTCATGCACCATACCAATTGAAAACGATTCCTCATGATTTTGGTATTGAAAGTATTGATCAGTCACATAACACAGCAAACTTTTCCTATGTAACAGAGGTAATTTAAAGTGGTTGTAAAGTCAGCAGGTTTTTTATCTTAATGCATTCTATGCATTAGGATAAAAAGCCTTCTGTGTGCAGCAGTCCCCCTCAACCCCCCTAATACTCACCTGAGCTCCCTCTCGATCCAATGATGTTGCATGAGAGACTGGGGATGTCCAGGACTCTCCCTCCTCATTGGCAGAGACAGCAGCGAAGCGCGATTGGTCCCCACTGCTGTCAATCAAAGTCAGTGAGCCAATGAGGAGAGAGGATGCGGCAGGGCCGCTGATAGGGCAGTACAACCATCCCTGTTGTACCAGAAAGTGGGCCCTAGCAGCTTTGTAGTTAAGTTCTAGCTAAAAAAACTAACAAGCTACATAACTTTATTAACCTGCACCCACTTGATTAGCAAGGTATATAGTAAATTCCCAAGGCCCATTAGGTTAACAGAGGGGACCAGGAGGTGAGAGCAGAAGAGGGACTTTTTCTCCATTTTCGGGCGCAGGCAGACAATCCCATGCCGCATGCTGCTCTGCACCAGTGTACCTTGTAACAAACTAAAGTTCCAGCCGCTAACTGTATGCTTTCCCCTTCGGATGGATTCTATTGTAATGCGGCTCCCCTCCATCAGTAAGTGCTGGCGCTGCAACCTGAGGGAGAGACTGATCACTGAGGCGTCTGAGACAGCGCAGCAGGACTAATCCCAGCAGCACAGGCAAGCAGTCCCCTGCACACACACTGACACATCACACAGGCTAAGGTGCAGTTCCCAGACTCCCCATTGTGTGCTCATGGTCATTATCATTATGATGATCAGAGCACAGCAGGTGCTGTATGGCTCTGTCAGTGTCACATGGCTGTTGGGTGCTGACTTTCTTAATTTATGGCTGTAATGTGTGTGTGGCACCCTCTACTGAGCAGGAGATGACAGCGGGGAATACTGCCGGGCAAGTCTCCAGGAGGGATCCACCAGGTGTCGGTGAGTGGCAGGCATAGTTGGGAGAGCTGGGAGGCATGCCGGAGTGGACTAGGAGTGTGAAGTCTGAGATGGATGTAGAGCCAGCGGGAGAGACTGTGATGTTACTGGCAGTGAAGTCGGACTGCTGCAGCTGGGAGGGCTGTCAGGGTCTGCAGAGGGATGAGTGGGATCAGTAGTCCAACAAAGCGGGCAGCTAGCAACAGAACTTTCTTTGCTACACCATAGGGGCCTGCAGTTCCTGCCTGTAATAAGGTACTTTTGCTGAGGCCTGGCTGAAATCAGAGTCCGGCCTAGCCATGTGCTAGCTGCGCCTGAAGAATTGTGCTGGAGGGAGAGGGAGAGATAGTCTGCAGCAAGTGTTGTGCAAGAGGAGAGTATCTAAATTGTCCGAAACCATGCAAGAATCTTTTTCCTGGTCATCCCATGAATTCCTTAACCCCATCCATGTTCTAACCCCTCAATAAAATACAAAAAAACAAAGCTGATGGACTTGTTTATTGTCTTGGAGTGTCTGGAAGTGAATGGGCAGGCTGGGCAGGGTGACAGGTGGGCCACAATCACTCAACAGCCCCTATGGGGGTACCGCTTCATGTGTTACAGACTATAACACAGCACAGCCATTACAAAGTCAGCACCGAACAGCCATGTGACACTGACAGAGCCATACAGCACCTGCTGTGCTCTGATCATCATAATGATAATGACCATGAGCACATAGTGAGATGCTACTTTACACATGTGATGGGGAGGGGGAGGGACAGTAAAAACACAGCCAAGATGCATTTTACCACTCCCCTTTGGGAATTTTTCACCCAAGCTTTGCAAGTAGGTCCGTCTGTCAGTTTTTCATGCGGACCTGATTGAAAGCTCCATGTAGTTCTACAGGAATCCAGATATGAATTGAGTCGTGTGCATTTAGATCTGCCTACCTCCTGTCCATTCATTAAAAAAAAAAATTGGAAAAGAACAGGCATCCTTTTCTATTTTTCCAGACCTAAATGTGACAGCTTAGTGGTAGTCTGATGTGAATGGACACAAGTCCGTAGTGTACACGGACACAAACTGAATGGGCACGGATGACATCTCTCCCATTCAGCTCCAGTTTTGATTGGTGGGGCCCTGCAAAAGCTTACTGGTGGTAAAGCTAAGGTGGGTTCAGACTATGGTTTAAACACGCCCAAGCTCATCCCTGCTAATTAGTTGTTGTCAAAAAGAGTTCTAAAATAAGACATCTCTGCTGCTTTATAATAGTGTAAAAAGTTTAAAATAATAATGGTTATTAAAAGGTTCACCTTTTGGTACATGTTCCAGCTCCTGCCACCAGTCCCCCAGATCCCCCCCTGTAACAGGGGGGCCCCGTCAGGTAGGCTGTATGGGGCCCCATGATTTCTAACAGTGACTCTGGGGGGTGGGGCAGGGCCAGGCCACGGCTCTGTGTCTGAACGGAATCACAGAGCAGTGGCTCGACCTGGGTGCCCCCATAGTAAGCTGCTTGCTGTGGGGCACTCAACGTGAGGGAGGGGTCAGGATCACTGAAGAGGGACCCGAGAAGAGGAGGATTTGGGCTTCTCTGTGCAAAACCACTGCACAGAGCAGGTAAGTATGACATGTTTGTTATTTTTAACAGAAAAAAAAATAGACTTTAGTATCACTTTAGGTTCTTAGAAACTGTTCTGACAATAGTTTCCCTAAGTTACCCCTTGATATGATTAGTAGAAGAAATCTGCACTGAGGCTACTGGTGATTTAATTACACTCAAAGAGCTAAAAGATGACCTGATGAGTTAGGACTGCAAGTAAATAGTACTACCCCTGCTACACAGACTCTGTTCAGACAACAATTTCCCTAAGTTACGCCCAATATGATTTACATTAGGAGAAATCTGCACTGATTCATACATTTTCTCACTGTAGGCTTTCCTAGAAATCAAAAGGAATCCACGGCAGTAAGGCTATCAGATCATTTGGGATGCTTTTTCTGGTTAAAGTGTCACTAAACCCAGGACCCTGAATTCACTTTATCTGGTCTCCCACAGTACACAGAATATGGAAATGCAATTATTTTAGTCAATATATACTGCTAAATACCTTTTTCCAGAGCAGTCTTGTGACCTCTATCAGTGTCAAGCCAAGCACTGGTTATAGCTTGTGGGTGGAGTTTTCTGACTGTCCTATTAGACTGCAAGACCCCTGACCCTCTGTCTGGATAGTGCTGATTGGCTCTGTGCTGATCACATGCACTCTCCCAGGAAAAAACCTCTCTAGCTATACCCACCAAACTGAGCATGTGGAGCCTGACTCCATAAACTCTGTGTTATCAGGAAATTATCAGGGGACAGTGGAAGCAAGGGAAGTTTAGATAAGACCAAACACAATGCGAAGGATTAGCCCCTTAGGTTCCATAGTGAGTATAACAAGCATGCTTTACTGCATAGACTGATTTTACTGTTGTTGGTTTAGTAACACTTTAAGTTACACTCAAAGAGCTAAAAGATGACCTGGTGAGTTAGGAAACAGTGTTTCCCCTATTCTAAACAGAGAACAGTGTAAGAAGTTCAAAAGCAGATTGACTCAGGCAAGGAGATGCAACCCAAATTCAAAGACTAATCCTCTAGGTTGGGAAAGCCTTGACGAGACTATTTTAAAAAAAAAGTGATGGTCCAGATACCAGCATATATATATATAGCCAGATAGGAAAAATGTATGCTTGTATAGAGCAGCCTTTCTCCATCAGGGTTCTGCGGCACTCCAGTGTGCCGCCTGAGGTCGCCAAGGGTGCCGTGGCCTCTTGGCAGAGAAAGGCTGTCACATGAGACAGAGCTTCCCGATCCTCAGCTGCACTGTCAATTGGCACTTCAGGAGCTCGGCCAGACTGTGTTTACACATTCTAAAATGAAAGCAAGGAAGATGTGCTCTTTGCCTCCCCCTACAGTGCAGTACCTCGCAGGGAAGAGTGAACATAAGTAATGCCTATTTTTCAAAAGGCTATTTGTATGTGTGTTTATATATGTGTGTGCATGTATGTGCACGTGTGTGTGTGTGTGTGTCAGGAACCATGAAACAGAGGCAGAAAGTGCAGTAAAAAACGCACCTTTTAATTAAATAGTAAAAATGGTACAACTGGTAAACATAGTCAAAACATAACAGGGTTCGGTAGCCAAATTGGGTAGTCAGAACAAGCCAGAAAATCGGGGAGCCAGAGATCAGAGTAGTCAGAGGCAGCAGGCCGGATCAGGAAACAGAAGGGACGTCAGCCAGGCAAGTCTTCAACAGGAACACAGCAGAGAGTCTCTAGATATGTTTGACCAATGCGAAGGCAATTGATGAAATGAACCAGGCAGTTTAAATAGCCAGGAGGGGCTGGCTGTGGGCTTGACTGACGAGCAGGAGATGATCAACAGGTGAACCACTGTGGAACGATGAGTTCTGGCAATTACCCGACAGCTGAGCAACCTGAGCATAGAGAAAGAAGGGCTGAGAGCCCAGCCCTGACAGTGTGTGCATGTATGTAAATATGTGTGCATATATATGTGTGTGCGTGTGTGTGTTTATATGTATATATGCATGTATATGTGTGCGCATCTATATGTGTGTGTGCATGTATATGAGTGTGTGTGTTCATGTATTTGTGTGTGTGCATGTGTTTGTATGTGTGCATGCATGTGTGTGTGTGCATGTATGTATATTCGTGTGTGTGCAATGTGTGTGCATGTATATGCATGTGTGTGCATAAATGTATGTGTGTGCGTGTATTTATCTGTGTGTGTGTGTGCATGCATGTATTTATGAGTGTGTGCAAATATTTATGTGTGTGTGTGTGTGTGTGCGCGCGCATGTATTTATATGTGCGTGTGCATATATTTAAATGTGTGTGTGTGCGCATGTATGTGTGTGTTTATATATGTGCCTGCATGTATGGGTGTGTGTTTCTTTATATATGTGTGTGTGAATGTGTGTACATGTGTGTTTACATGCGTATGTATGTATACCTTACTTTTAATCCTGACCCCCTATTTCTGTATGACCAGAACTGATTTTTTTTATGGCTTGTTCATAATACCAGCAAGAAAAAGCATTTCTTCTGAAAAGCAATCCATGCTCAGATCACTTTTCAGAGGCATTTGACAGGCAGCGAAGAGGCAAAACAACTATGCCATGCTGTCTCTTTAAGTTGTTAGATTGCAGCCAGCACAGCAAACAATCAATTGCAAGTGAAAAAGTTATAAATAAGTGCAGCGCTAATATACTGTCTTAGAATAAACCAAGACTGAATATTTGTGCAAGGTGTACACTGTATGTGAACCCATTGGATGGTAAAAAAACCTGTGATGGGATAAATGTGATTACATACAAATTAAATGTACACAATATACAAGGGTAATTAGTGAAAAAAAAATATTAAAGGGACATGGCACTCAATGTAATACTTATGTCTCGTGCACACGGACTTTCCAACAACAAAACCGTGGAATTTTGCCCGAAGGGTGTTGGCCCAAACTTGTCTTGCATACACACGTTCACACAATTGTTGGCCAACAATTACACACATAGTGACGTACTAGAGGTACTAGGTGGTGTTTCAGCTCTTTAGTGCCACTCTTTGGCTGCTTCTGCTAATTTCGTGTTAGTAGAAGTTTGTGAGGGTTGATTCATGCTTTTCTTTTCACGTTTTTTAGTTTGTTTCTGAATGGCCGTTCGTCAATCAGACATGTTGCAGAATCAGAGAAGATAACGTGTTATTTATTATTGGCCTTGGAGTTATTGCTTTGACATTTTTTTTTTTTGATTGAATAATTATTTGATTTGGTATATTTTCTATATTTTTGGATGCACAAAATGCACTTTTTGGTTAAGTTCTATTGGCAGATAGCATGTCTATTTTTTCTTTGTTCATCCATTTATGGACTCTGAATTACATTTGGATTTTTGCTTCATTGTCATTATGTTCATTTGTTTCATTTTTATCCACTTGACTGTGTATATATTAGAGATATGTCACTCTCAGTACTACATTGAGTGCCATGTCCCCTTAAGATTTGTTTTTACTAATTACCCTTGTATATTGTGTACATTTAATTATTATGTTGCCTCCTCACCTCCTGCTTAAAGCCCCTAAATACATCATCACTATGCTGCAACTGTGTGAAGTGCACACAGTTGCAGGGTGGTTGCAGCACAGCCCCATTCACCTGGGTGTATACTTCCAGCCACAGCATGTGTACGCCCCAGCTGCTTCTTTTGCAGCTAAAAGGGGAGCAGTTGGAGGTGGTAAAAATGCAGCTAAAGCATGTGGTTTTACCGCCCCTCAACCCCACATGTAAACAAGCCCTTAGTTCACATCTGTGCAGCTGTGTGCTGATTGGACAGCAAATTCATTTCAGTGGGCTGCCCCACAGAAACACAGGGAAAAAATTCTTATCTTTTTTTTCTAATTGCGCTGCACAGAAAATTCCCCACGCTTGCCAATGCATGGGGGTACCATTAAGAATAATGAAATCCCTGCGTGTCTGGTAAACAGCAGTGTGTTTGTCTGCATGTCAGGAACACGCACAATTTTGCGCACATTCCATGAATTGCAGTAATGTGAACCAAGCCTTAGACTGGAGTGCCTCGAGAATGAAAATACTTTTCAAGGATGGCCCGACTGGAAAAATGTTGAGAAACATTGGTATAGAGTGATATAAATGATTTAAACTTTTATATGATCAGTGTAAAAACACTCATAGAGACTTATGCCCTGTACACACAGTCGGACTTTCTGACGAAAAATGTGCGATCGGAGCTTGTTGTCGGAAATTCCGACCGTGTGTAGGCTCCATCTGACTTTTTCCATCGGAATTTCCGACACATAAAGTTTGAGAGCAGGCTATAAAATTTTCCGACAACAAAATCCGTTCGCGTAAATCCCGACCGTGTGTGGCCAATTCCGACGCACAAAGTGCCACGCATGCTCAGGATAAATTCCTGAGACGGAACTGCTCGGTCTGGTAAAATTAGCATTTGTAATGGATATAGCACTTTCGTCACACTGCAATGTTTTAAATTGTTTAATGCAGCGCACTCTCTTCTTCTTTATAATGCTAGAAGAATGAAGTTGTTTTGCTGCTCATAATCACACAGAGTTCTAACAAACTTCTTTCTTTATTATTTCTCGTGATTTCATGAATATAATATTTGTATTTGTCAGATCTAACAAAATTTGGGGGGGTTTTATGTTTTTATATTTTTGTTAATTTGTTGTTTGTTTTTTTAATCAAGATCTCCTGTTTTTGTGTTTTGGGTTTTTTTTGGTGATCTCCATAATTATTTTTTGTGGGTTTTGTGTGTCAAGTTACCACAACACCATTATTATATTGTATTTTGGAATCTCAAGGAGGTTGGTTGGTGTCCCTTGTTAATTTCACATTGTATTTTGGAAATGTACCTGCCTACTCACAAACAAATTGTCCTTTTTGAAGTAAAACACATAGGCAAGTATTTGTGAAAAATAAATATCCATTTATTCTGGGTCATAACAAAATAAGGAGGAAGGCAACACTGGAGAAACTGGTGAAATTTGCGAAGCCTTTGTACCCCAGGGCACACATCAATAATTTTACAGTCAAAATTGGTGGCTTGAGGAGTCCTCATAATAGTGAGCACAATCCGGTCCAGGACTACAAGAGATCAGGAACAGCAGCAGATGACATATCTGTCCCCAGGCTGTGGTCATACAACAGCCTGCATCTTTTGTCAGACCAGACTGAACCCAGGGCCATCATTTTCTGGTCTTTTTTTAGACATTTCCCTCCAGGCTGTGGCTCTGGTGTTGGAGGTGTGGCAGGAGGTGGAGGAGGAGGAGGAGGAGGAGGAGGAGGAGGAGGACCATGGTTGAACTCACAAACGTGACTTTGGCTTGTGAGTTGGCCCCTTAACCCCTTATTTAGGGCTTGGAAGGTGAGATACTCACATATTAGGCGTTGGCCCTCCTCCATTTGCAGCATATTGCAGGCTGTAATATAGGCAAAGTCCTCTTGAACACTGTGGGGGGTTCTGAGGGCCGCAGTAGCCTTCCATTTGGTATTTGGTATATTTTCTATATTTTTGGATGCACAGAATGCACTTTTTGGTTAAGTTATATTGGCAGATAGCATGTCTATTTTTTATTTGTTCATCCATTTATGGACTCTGAATTACTTTTGGATTTTTGCTTCATTGTCATTATGTTCATTTGTTTCATTTTTATCCACTTGACTGTGTATATATTAGAGATATGTCACTCTCAGTACTACATTGAGTGCCATGTCCCTTTAAGATTTGTTTTCACTAATTACCCTTGTATATTGTGTACATTTAATTATTATGTTGCCTCCTCACCTCCTACTTAAAGCCCCTAAATACATCATCACTATGCTGCAACTGTGTGAAGTGCACACAGTTGCAGGGTGGTTGCAGCATAGCCCCATTCACCTGGGGGTATACTTCCAGCCAAAGCATGTGTACGCCCCAGCTGATTCTTTTGCAGCTAAAGGGGGAGCAGTTGGAGGTGGTAAAAATGCAGCTAAAGCATGTGGTTTTACTGCCCCTCAACCCCACATGTAAACAAGCCCTTAGTTCACATCTGTGCAGCTGTGTGCTGATTGGACAGCAAATTCATTTCAGTGGGCTGCCCCACAGAAACACAGGGAAAAAATTCTTATCTTTTTTTTCTAATTGCGCTGCACAGAAAATTCCCCACGCTTGCCAATGCATGGGGGTACCATTAAGAATAATGAAATCCCTGCGTGTCTGGTAAACAGCAGTGTGTTTGTCTGCATGTCAGGAACACGCACAATTTTGCGCACATTCCATGAATTGCAGTAATTTGAACCAAGCCTTAGACTGGAGTGCCTCGAGAATGAAAATACTTTTCAAGGATGGCCCGACTGGAAAAATGTTGAGAAACATTGGTATAGAGTGATATAAATGATTTAAACTTTTATATGATCAGTGTAAAAACACTTATAGAGACTTATGCCCTGTACACACGGTCGGACTTTCCGACGGAAAATGTGCGATCGGAGCTTGTTGTCGGAAATTCTGACCGTGTGTAGGCTCCATCTGACTTTTTCCATCGGAATTTCCGACACACAAAGTTTGAGAGCAGGCTATAAAATTTTCCGACAACAAAATCCCTTCGCGTAAATCCCGACCGTGTGTGGCCAAATCCGACGCACAAAGTGCCACGCATGCTCAGGATAAATTCCTGAGACGGAACTGCTCGGTCTGGTAAAATTAGCGTTCGTAATGGATATAGCACTTTCGTCACACTGCAATGTTTTAAATTGTTTAATGCAGCGCACTCTCTTCTTCTTTATAATGCTAGAAGAATGAAGTTGTTTTGCTGCTCATATTCACACAGAGTTCTCACAAACTTCTTTTTTATTATTTCTCATGATTTCATGAATATAATATTTGTATTTGTCAGATCTAACAAAATTTTGGGGGGTTTTATGTTTTTATATTTTTGATAATTTGTTGTTTGTTTTTTTAATCAAGATCTCCTGTTTTTGTGTTTTTTTTTTTTCTTGGTGATCTCCATAATTATTTTTTTGTGGGTTTTGTGTGTCAAGTTACCACAACACCATTATTATATTGTATTTTGAAATCTCAAGGAGGTTGATTGGTGTCCCTTGTTAATTTCACATTGTATTTTGGAAATGTACCTGCCTACTCACAAACAAATTGTCCTTTTTGAAGTAAAACACATAGGCAAGTATTTGTGAAAAATAAATATCCATTTATTCTGAGTCATAACAAAATAAGGAGGAAGGCAACACTGGAGAAACTGGTGAAATTTGCGAAGCCTTTGTACCCCAGGGCACACATCAATAATTTTACAGTCAAAATTGGTGGCTTAAGGAGTCCTCATAATAGTGAGCACAATCCGGTCCAGGACTACAAGAGATCAGGAACAGCAGCAGATGACATATCTGTCCCCAGGCTGTGGTCATACAACAGCCTGCATCTTTGGTCAGACCAGACTGAACCCAGGGCCATCACTTTCTGGTCTTTTTTAGACATTTCCTTCCAGGCTGTGGCTCTGGTGTTGGAGGTGTGGCAGGAGGTGGAGGAGGAGGAGGACCTGGATTAGGAGGAGGAGGACCATGGTTGAACTCACAAACATGGCTTTGGCTTGTGAGTTGGCCCCTCAACACCTTATTTAGGGCTTGGAAGATGAGATACTTACATATTAGGCGTTGGCCCTCCTCCATTTGCAGCATTTTGCAAGCTGTAATATAGGCAAAGTCCTCTTGAACACTGTGGGGGGTTCTGAGGGTCGCAGTAGCCTTCCAAAATAGGCCAATTGCTGCCTCCTCCAGGTTACTCCTCTTCCTGCCACTTTTTTGTGGAAGGAGGAGGGGAGGGACCTGGCTATCGGGCAGGCTACTGCGCCCAACCACCTCCTGGCTGCCACTTACCCCGCCACCTCCTGGCTGAGGCTTTCCTGTGTATGAAAAAGGGACATAGTTTTAGTTTTTGGTTCATCAATCACACACAATTTTCATCTCATGACTGTTGCAAATTGAATGTTAATAAATAGAAAAGACTATAATTCTGAGCCCAGCATTTTTCATTTTTGTCACAATCATTTGTGACCACTACTGTCTATTGATATGAAAAATGCTTTGTGAAATCAGAAATTATTTATCAAAAGTAACATATATTTAACATCATTAATTTGACAACCAGAAATATTTAGAAGAATGCTATACCTGGCTCAAGCTGGGCTCCTCCACATGTTGCTGCCTGGAAGGCCCAGGTTGGGCGTCAGAAGCCTCAGTTGGGGGGGAAGGAAGCGTGGAAGGAAGACTGGAGAGTGCTTGCCTGGGTTCTCTCTGGTCTGCCAGAAAATGCAGTCTGTCATAGTACCACAGCTTGGGGACATAAATATCATCTGCTGCAGCTGCTGATCTCTGGAAATCCTGGACCTTCTTGCGCTCCCTTAGACAAGTGCTCCTCAGGCCACAAATTAGGGCCTTCAAATAGGGGATGTCTGCCGTAGGGATCATTGTCTTCACAAATTCCACCAATTGATCCAGCGCTGCCTTCCTCTTTGCTTTATTGGTATTATAGGGGTGGTTTACCTGCCACAGACAGGGCAGATCCCTGAACATATCAATGAATATTGGCATAAAGTCATGATCATTGACTAGATCCATTTTCTCTGCAAGACACAACAGAAGACAAACCCTAATATCAGGCTAAACTCTCCTAATCTTGCCCCAATATAGGCCTCAATCTATAATCAGTATAGACCCAAGTTAAACTTGTACCTTAGTTATCACGATCGGCGCTTCCGATACTTCCCTTCCTCCGCTCACAGATCGTACGTTCGACGCACGCATCTTACGCTTTATATACACTGCGCATGCATGAAACTCCGCCCGCTCCTGACGTTCTTTCTAGTCTATTCCCCGCCCCTTCTCTTTCGTGCAGTGGGGGAGAGCATATGGCAGAGAGACAGCAGGTGCATGATAAAGCAGCAACGAGGAGGAGGGGGAAAGCCCGGAGCCAGAAACGTCTGGATCCCAGAGGGGAAGATTTAAGGCATCAAATATGGCCTTTGTAGAGATGGTGGAGATGGTGGACATATTAAAGAGGGCCGACTATGATGGGAAGTATGGACCTTACCCCAACCCAAATGTGAGAAAGGCCAAGATCTTGGCTAAAGTTGTGAAGAGTCTGCACAGGAATTTTGGGGTAAGGCGATCCAAGGATCAATTGAGGAAACGGTGGTCGGACCTCAAATTAAGGGAGCACGATCAGTATAGAAAGATTAGGAGAGTGCTGCAAAAAAGTAAGTAGTTGTCCTGTGTTCCTATTCTTTATTTTTATGACGTTCGTGCTGCTCCATGTGCTTTTCTTTATTGTTGTACATTTTAAAATGGCAACTTTCATGTTCACGGGCACATTAATCGTTCGTAGGAAACATTGTTCGTTCGGCCACTAAAATACGATGTTTTGGCCAGATGCAGTTCAATACGGTTTTTCAGTGGGGGACACCAGAACATCCTTTTTATTAGGGGGCCCACACAGGTGCTCCAGTGTATACTATAGGGGTGTCTCCATCTGTGAAGCTTGCACAAAACAAGTAAGTATTCAAGCTTTACAAAGGACAAAAAAATTTCTTCAGCTTGGAGCTCTGACAAAACAGACCACTTTCAAGCAGTGTTTTATATTCATATTTCTGCCATCAAATATCTGTGTGCTAAGTATACCTATTTTTGCTCACATAGGGGAGAAAAGACCCGGAGGACACCACTCATCAAAAGATACCAGGGACCCCCCACCTCAGGAAGAAGTGGAAATCCCCCAAACCTAACCAGAGGAGGATGAGAGAGACGTTGTAGAAATTGTCACCACAACAGGTGAGTGTCTGCGACCACAGCCTCAGGTAAGAGATGGATGCCTGCATATTTATAATACATGGTGTGCTTTTTTTGTTTTTTTGTAAGTGATCAGGATGTTGTGGAAGAGGAATGTCATTTCACCAGTTAAAGTGCCCAGATCCTCATCGGGGAGATAATGAGGTGTAATAGCGATTTAGAAAACATAAAGCAAAACATCAATGATGTTCAAAACAAAATTAAGGACATCATTGATGTTTTAGGGAGAATCTAAAACACCCAGAAATCCATACATTTCTTCTGTTTTTTGTGACAGCATTTTTTTAATGTATATTAAAAGCCAAATTTAGAAGATACACACAGTGTGTCAACATGTGCTATCTGCCATCACGGGAGATCAATGTACGTGTTTTGTGGGTGCAACCCATTCCTCAATAATAAAGTAGCTGAGAGGAAGAGGTTACACCCACAAAACACATCCATTGATCCCCCATGATGGCAGCTAGCACATGTTGACATTAGGCAATTTATGTGCAACTTCTAAATTTGGCCTTTACAGGGGTGACATCACCCAATCTACTGAAAGCAATATCAAACACAGTTTGTACATACTCATCAACGAAATTTCGTTTGCACTGTTGAACAAAAAGGCCAAAAAATTAGAACATTAAAAAAACATAACTGAGGAGACAGCTAAAAGAAAGCCAAGCAGTAAATCAAAGCAAATATTTGTTCAGTTTCAAATATATTTTCATTTTAAAAATGTCTCAGACATTGTCTGGCATATCGATGGCCCCCCTACCTGCAAAGTATTCCATGTATTTTATACGGACCTCACAGGCACTCTGGGGGGGCAAGACAGGACGGCCAGCTTCAAACGCGGTCAGGGTTGGTTCATTAATATTAATTCCAGCCTCAGGCCCAACTGAGGCAGCATAGTTGAAAGAATTTCTCTTTAAAAAGTTGTGGGAAACACAGCAACACAGGATGATGTAATTGAGTTTATATTCCACCATGTGTATCGGTGTAAGAAATAGGCAGAACCGGTTGGCCATTATTCCAAACGTATTCTCCACCACTCTTCTGGCTCTGGCCAGCCGGTAATTAAAAACCCTCTGGTCCAGGGTGAGGGTCCTCATAGGGAATGGCCGCATAAGATGGTCCCCCAGCACAAACGCTTCATCCGCAACGAAGACGAATGGGAGTCCTTCCGCATTGTCTTCTGGAGGTGGCAAGCCCAAACTGCCATTCTGGAGATGCCTGTAGAACTCAGTCTGGGTGATGACTCCACCATCCGACATCCAGCCATTCTTCCCCAAGTCCACATACAGGAACTCGTAAGTAGCTGACACCACTGCCAACATCACAATACTATTGAACTCCTTGTAGTTGTAATAGCATGACCCCGAGTTGGGGGTGGGACTATGTGGATGTGTTTCCCATCAATTGCCCCTCCGCAGTTAGGAAAGTCCCACCACTGGGCAAAGTGGGAGGCCACAGTCTGCCATTACTGTGGGTTGGAAGGAAACTGTGGAGTCAAACCAGAAAATAAAAATGAGTAATTTTGCACATAAACATTGAAAGCAGATTAGACACAAACATTCTTGGCCAACATCAGTATAACATTTATTTTAGGGAGCATTTAAAGACAAAAGTATAAGGTCCACCTATCAGATTCCTCACCCCCTCTGATGGCCCATTGTTAAATTTTTAGGGGGGGTGTTTTGGACAGGTGACCCTCTCCACTTCATTGAGAGATGAATGCCTAAATAATGTGTATTACTTTGGCCGGCTCCTCCTTACTTACACTATTGGCAGCCCGCTGGACAGGTAAGAAGTGTCATAATACAAAATTAAAAATACACACTGTCCAAATTGGAGCACAATTTTAACATTCTGCAATGACCTATCAAAA
This sequence comes from Lithobates clamitans, assembly GCA_037952925.1. Taxonomy (NCBI): domain Eukaryota; kingdom Metazoa; phylum Chordata; class Amphibia; order Anura; family Ranidae; genus Lithobates; species Lithobates clamitans. The sequence goes on from JBBGZY010000031.1 coordinate 8,067,774, forward strand.
TAATAATAGGATCCAAAAACTTTAAACAGTACCATTTGAAAGTATTCAGGCAGGCCCTTGCACTACATGCTTTGGGGAATTCATACAGAAATCTGACCTCAAAAGAGGTAGGTATAGTGTGTATGGGTTTGGCAAAGTCAGCAGATAGAAGATTGTTATGGGTTGACTAAGCGGTTGGGGGGAGGGAGGGTTCCAAATGAGTTTGGGACCCCAAAAAAAAGCCTCTGGTACCAGAATTTAAGGACACAAATAACATTTGTACACATTTTAGGGGGTGTTTAGGGTAAAGCACTACTATGGAGCTGACAAAATACATTGTTAAGTGACTAGGCGAGGTGAATATAGGCCCAGGAGAGCATGCTGGGGAGGTAAGTGAAGGCAAATATGTATGAAGGACAAAAAAAAGTTAAATCATTCCAGCATGCATGAGGACAAAGGGGACATTTACAGCAAAAATTCAATCATGGTAATTAGGGAATGAGGAAAGAAATACAATATATTATCAAACATTAAATACAATAAAATGTGATGTTAAAGGATAAAAATCTTACCTTCATATAGTCCTTCTGCAGGACCTGGATGATGGCAGAACAGGTCTCTGGGATAATGATCCCCAGAGCCTTGGGGAAGATGCCTGTCGAGAACTTGAGGTCCTGCAGGCTTCTCCCCATCACCAAGTACCGTAACGTGGCGACTAGCCTCTGCTCCGGAGTGATGGCTTGCCTCATGCAGGTATCCTGCCTGCTGATATAAGGGGTCAGCAAAGCCAACAAACGGTGAAAAACGGGGTCCGTCATCCGGAGAGAGTTCCTGAAATCATCAGGATTATTCTCACGTATCTCACGGAGCAAAGGCATGTGACAGAATTGGTCACGCCGGAGCAACCAATTCTTGGTCCATGAAATCCTCCCCACCTTGTTCATGGACTGGACTTGTGTAAAAGTAAGAACCCCAACACCAAGACCCTGCACAGCATAAACTCTACGATGAGTACGTACACGCAACATGGCTTCAAAATGGTCGGCTGGTCAGAACGAAGTAACAGAACGCACTGAAGAACAGCAAGGCCTGTGAAGAGCGACCTGAAAATCAGCAATGACCGGACAAGAACACAATGATAAACCAATGGGAACTCACTACATGCACTGAAGACCAGATCCAAACCCACAAGCACAAACTGAACAGCAGAAAAACGAACTGAAAACCACAAGTCTGAAAAAGCGTGAATCGTCTCTCACCAAAATTTTACTAACATGAGATTAGCAAAAGGAGCCCAAAGGGTGGTGCGCTTGGTATTGAACTGCCCTTTTATAGTCCTGTCGTACGTGGTGTACATCGTGTTGGTGTTCGGAAATTCCGACAACTTTGTGCGATCATGTGTATGCAAGACAAAGTCGGAAAAAGGCAGATGGATTTTGTTGTCGGAATGTCCGATCAATGTCCAATCGTGTGTACAGGGCATTAGAATAATAACATCAAACATTTATTTTTTATGAGCAAATGGAAGAAAATTATAACAAACAGAATACCCAGCCATGTAAGCAAAGAAGCCAGGGACAGTTTATAAAAAAATGCATGTCCCCCCCCCCAATTCATACCAGTCCCTTCAGATATGGTATGCATTTTAAGGGGAACCCTATGCAAAAAAAAAGAAAAAAAGTGGTGTGTTTTGAATAGGGCCCCCCCCCCCTTAAAATTTATTCCAGACCTGTAGGGGCTTTTGAGGTATATGGTTGACTTTTAAAGCCTGAAATGATCTTAAGTCTGGTTAAAAATTTAGCTTAGACTGTGAAAAGGTTGCATCTCTCTCCAAACCTTACAAGCATCCTTTAAATGCAGCAAACTAGTCAAATGGAAATACTGTATTTCCAAATTAAACACTTTATTATGTCCTTTCCTCGAAAGGATCACTTCTTAGGACCAATTGCTTCTCTGGAACACTTACCGTATGTTCCAAAACTCAACTCTTTGAGGCCTACTTTCCCAAATGTATAAATGGCTGTACACTGATCACCCTACTCCATTCCAGATTTCCAGATTTGGGAAAAAAGACTCACACAACAACTTACAGTCTCAGATTGGGATGCTGTTTTGGACTTGCCCAAACATACGATCATTCTGGCATGCACTCTCCCTTATTATCACCAAGCAAGTGAACATGCAACCTCCCAATAAGGTGAAGTCCCATCAAAAACCTTGAGGAGCGAAAACTAGTTTACTGAACAAAAATTTGGATCAGTATAAAGCATCTATATTCATTTTTTACCGTGTGGGCCAAAACCCTATTTGTCTAGAGTGTAAAAGAGATCAGGCCATATGAGTCTATTTAAAGCCTTTCATATATCAAATGATAGTAAGCTGGGGATCTAGTTTTTTAGCAAGATGTAAAGGATGAAGTAACTGGTGCATATTATCTGTTGCTTGCCTAATGGGCATAAAGCCTACTTGGTCTTTACTATTAAGTTTAGTAATCCCACTACTCAATCTGGGGACCATAATTTTTTCAAGAAGTATAGCGTTTAGGTTAGGCAGGGAAGTGGAACAAAATTTGGACCAGTTTGCTTTGTCAGTATGTGGTTTTGGTATTATGGATACTGCTACCATCAGGGTTTCTGATTCAATGTTTTCATCCTTGAAGATGTCATTGAAAAAGTTTAGCTACATGTGGGACAAGGATACACATTTCAACATCTTTTTGTATCTCCTTGCCCTCCCCTCTCTTAATCATGGCAGACAATAGACAATTATTAGTCCAAGCAGGGTTAAAGTTGTTTTCAGTTATGATGTGTGCTGTCCAGCTTGACTACAGTGAGGCCTGCAAGAATTTTCCAACTGTGACATACAACTTTGCTGAGATAGTGAGTGCTTAAAAATAACTTTTGAAAAACAGAGGTATTCCCAACTAGGAAGCATTCAGTTGATGAAGAAGGAGACCAGTGGTACAATGCCACAGGTGAGGTGGGATCTGTAGGTTATAAAATTTATCTGCTCCTTGGAGGCCTTTGCTGTATATGCTGTCTAGTTAATAATTTATGTGCAGAGGAGTGAACTGCAAATGACATAAGAAACTCTCAGCCACAGTTACATGCCTAGAACTCCATTTGCTATGTTTTGGAGGCAAATGGACCACCCGTTACAGTAAAGTGTTCAAAATGGATACTTAAAGTGACTAGCACTCCTTATTTCTGCAATGCATTTTTGAAGCACTCACAAAGATCTCAGAGCTCTCAGACCACAACTTCTAAGCATAAGACTACCCAATACAATCACACCTTAACCAGAATTGGGGTTTAGCACACCCCTATAAATGACATAAAACTATGTCCAAATTGCCTGACAGTATCTCATGCATTTCCAATATCCTTTATTCCATACCAACTGTATCCACTGTAATCAAATCATAAAAATTGAGTCTAGGTAACTTTGCTCAACTAACTTTTGTATAAATTAGTTGTACAGGGTAACAAATGTCAAGAAGTAAAGCCTATAAAAGTTCAAATATGAAAATGCTTATTTGCCTTATCATTTTGATTCAATTGCATACCTCTGGACCGAGGTAATGGATATATATGCCTGATTCTCTTGCAGCAGGGATCAAGTTGCTTTGTCTATATCCAGTGTACTAGCAAAGTCACCACCCTTTAGTATTAGGCTACAGCCTTATTACATAAGGCAGCTGTAAAGAAACTAAGCTATAGGAGAGCTTGATTAAGATAAATTATAAAGGGGAGTGATCCTAGGTTAGGTAGCTATACAGACACAAAGAAATATTAGATAATTATGTAATTAACAATGATTACAGTAACGATTGCCTATAAAATCATTGCTACATTACTCACAAACCATTAAAAATGATTAAAGTCAACTTATGTTAACATGCTAAATTTATAGTGGAAGTATGATGATCCTCTGTAGACCCAAGTTTGTGCAGACAAAGCAGCAAAAGCTATATAAGTGAATTTAGAAATGACTGTAGAAAATCTGGTAAGCTATGTATGATTAAATACAGAGATTTTACATATTACATATGATTTAATCCTGAATAACAGAATACTTAATTAAAACAGGTGAAGATAAGACAAGAGAAAATGGGGAGTTGGCTTACTAAAGAATATTGGACTGTGCGCTTAGCAAAGTAAAGTTATAAGCATGAATCTACAAATCAGGAAATTTCCACAGACAAAACTTTTCAACAATCTCATGTTTAAAATAAAAAACATAATATATCTATTGTACAAGATGTCTCTCAGGTTTTTAGCTTGAATTCTGACAATGAGGACTGTGGTAAAATACATCTCCGGGCTCCAGCCACAGGTTTTTGGAATTTTTGGTGAATCTAACAAGACTGTAACTTTGAGTAAGCATCAAAGATTGTCTGGTTTAACTTTGAAAAGTTTAGGAAATGGATTTCTTAGGAAGAATTCTTGCCTCAAATCAAGCAGAAACTGATTTTCTCAGATAAATTTCTTTTTAGAACAATTTATTGTAGATCTGAGAAAATGTAATGCCAGTATGCTTTTGGAAATGTAAGATGAAAGCAAAGAAATGAACAAACTCTTAACTACAGTGGATTGTGAAATCATTTTTTATGAGATCAGGATGGAAACGAACTGTCATTTTATGACCTGGTTAAAAAAAAAAAATCAGTTGTTATAGGAGTGTGCTGAAAATAAGGATTCCATAAGCCATGCCACTAATATGGAGACATTACTCATTTATAATGGTCTTATACAGTAGTTGTATTATTGAAACAATAGGTAGCAGTGACTGTTCAATCTGTGCATAGTTTTGTCCTATACTTTTAAAGCATAAAATTGAGTTTTTTTAATCATAACTTATTCAACTTATTCATGACCATGACTGTAGTATTCCATCCTCCCAGCAGGTACCATGTGTTGGGAGGGCATTTACTAAAGTACTGTCAGTGTCAACTGCTGCAGGTTTAGGAAGGTTTAAGGAATCACTTTGATTTACCACAGCCAACCGCATGGTGCAGCTGGTGATTCACCTGTCTGATTCATCAGTCACTGCTATGAATGGTGACAGATTAGCATGATTAATGGACCATGGTGATTAAAAGTACTTTGTGCCCTGCAACAAACTTTATTGCTGCCTGTTACATTTTAGCAGCTTCACTTTACGCACAACAGCTTCATCTGTGAACGAGTGAAGTAGAACTCTATGACAGGCAGATTAAAACATAAAAAAATCCCTTTTACATTATCTATAAATTATAGCTGTATCTCAGAGTCATATCTCAGGTCATGGGAAATGCCAATAGCTTGAAATCTAACATTTACACACTTGTTTATCAATCATACAGAGCTGACACATGTGTCTTATGCCCCATACACACGATGAGATTATTGGACGAATGATCGTCCGTTTTTTATTGCATACTGATCTCAGATCGAATCTGATGAGTTTACTAAAGTCACGAAAATTCCCGCACGACAGAAATAAAATTCGGAAGTGATGTCATGTGTTGTAATGCATTTGTATAGCATTTTCGAAACGATAGCTGTACTGATTAAACGAAAATCGTACGATCTGGCATCGTGCGAAAAAAAATTTCCTGCATGTCCGATAGAATACTATCGGATGAACTGTCCTGATCGGCTCTCGAAAGCTCTGTACTAACGATCCGATTATCGTACGATCGCTTCGAAAGCGGTATTTTCCATACGATTTTCTGATCGTGTTTACGGGGCATAAACCTACACAAAGTTTGGGTCTTTGTACTTGGGAAAATAGGAGCAAACATTTTGTGTTAAAATAATATTATTAATACAAAAAATGTTACGCATTAAAAAAAATACATGTCTCTGTTTATTTAGAAATACTGTATATTCATGGTGTTTTTAAAGCAAAACACAAAAAAAAGTGATTTCATTGTTGAGTAAACCAGTGCATATCAAAACTTAAAAATTTGGTTTGTTACCTAAGATTTTGTTTATCCCAGGGTTATGAACATATTTCATGCCCATCTTTGGGAAAATCTTCTGATATTTACATTTTGGTGGATGAGTCAGAAAAATCAAAATAACTGCCAATAGTTTGTTGGGTTGCTAAGGGAACATTGACTTTGCTTAAAGCTGAACTAAACCCTTCTGGAGAAGATTTTCAACGTTCGTATGAACATTCTCAAATTCTCAGTTCATTCAATGACCTGATGAATCATTCAAAGATACTTTAAAAAATGTATTTGCTTTTAACATTCAGTTATGGAATGAATGTAATTTCCTGAATGAAAGCCACATACACTATTACAAATTTTTGTTTGTGGAAAAAAATGCAAAACTTCTTTGAGTTTTTCTATCACTATGGTCAAAAACAAATTAGAAAATTGAACTATTTCTCTTAAAATATAAAAAAATTGAATCAAACTCTACTAGTGTATGGCCAGCCTAAATCATTGACAGGATCTCTGTAAAAAGTAATAAATGATAGACAGGCTATATTTACACTGTTTTGTGTGCATGCAACATGCAAGGTAACATGCATGTATAGATGTGAAAGAGGTCATTAATTTTTCTCTCACACTAAACTACAGAACATAGATGTGAACCATCCACATGTTATAGCCATGGGGGACTTCAACTATTCTGATATTGTTTGGGCAGACAGAACTGTTCACTTAAGTAAGAGATGTAATTTATTGAATGTAATGCAGGACTATTTCTTGAGTCAAATGGTGAAGGCTCCAGCTAGAGATAATGCTCTGCTTGACCTACTAATTACAAATAACACAGAGCTGATTGTAAACTTAGCAGTAAATAATAATGTAGGTAACAGTGATCACAAAGTAAATACATTTGACATAAATTATAAGAAAAGGACACATGTGGAAAGGACAAGAACACTACATTTTAAAAGAGCCAACTTAAACAAGTAGCAATCCATACTGCATGATACTAAATGGAATCAAATTCTTGAAAAAAAATAACAAGAAGTGGGAATGCTTTAGGGGCATATTAAACAATGACATGCATCAGTGCATTCCACTGGGCAACAAATATAGAATAACAAAAGTTAAACCTGAGTGGCTACCGCGTACATGGATGCCGAATACACACGACCAGACTTTCCGGCAGAAAAGGTCAGACGGAATCATTCCGTCGGACATTCCGATCGTGTGTGGGCTTCATCGGACTTTTGCTTTCTAAAATTCTGATGGACCTAGAAATAGAACATGTTTCAAATCTTTCCGACGGACTCGATTCCTATCACGAAAACCGTTCGTCTGTATGCTAGTCTGACGGACCAAAAATGATGCAAGGGAAGCTGCTGACTACTGGCTATTGAACTTCCATTTTCTAGTCCCCTCATACGTCATCGCGTTCTAAACTAGCGGACTTTGGTGTGATCATGTGTAGGCAAACCTGTATCAGCGGAACTCTGTCAGAACTCCGTCGGAAAGACCGTCAGAGTCTATTCTGACGGAAAGTCCAGTCGTGTGTACATAACTTGTTCATAAACAGTATAGAGATTGGAATAAATAGTTCAAAGCTGCACCATTCAAGGCAAGCAGACTATCAGCATGCAAAAGAGTAATTATTAAAGAAAAAAACTTTAATTCCACCACTTTGCAAAATTCTGGTTCAGCTGCATCTTGACTATGCTATCCAGTTCTGGTCACCAATCCTCAGGAAGGACATGCTTGAACTGGAGAGAGTACAGAGGAGGGCAACAAAGCTAAAAAGGGGGCTGGAGGACCTCAGTTAGGAGGATAGACTACAAACATTAAAAATATTTTTCCTGGAGAAGAGGTGCGTAAGAGGGGATTTGATAGTGATATACAAGTCTGGGTAATCCAAGATTTGCAAGCATTTACAAATACAGAATATTTGTCATGTATAATAGCTAAAAAATTTTCATAAACAAAATTGATTTTAACCAGCTCAATAGTTTCTGAAGGACTAGGCACATACTACCATTTCCAGTGCCTAGTAATTGTTGTTCTAGAAACTAACAATAAATGAATGATAACAGTATGAGAATATGAAGGGGACTTTTTTATTCCCAGATTTAATATTGCCAAATTCCAAAACTGAGAAAGATGTTATTTGAATTCCAGTACTCTCTGCTATAAGTTGAAAAATTATCCTTCAGAAACTATTGAGGTTTTTACAATGCCATAATATATCTATCAGCATGCCTGTGGAACCACACTCTCTCCAGCATAAAGAGGACTGCGATGAGTAGAATTTGGCATGCCTAAATGAAGAAAAGTCCCATTGTAAAATAATATTTTGCATCAGTCTCCAATGCTCTATGCAACTCGAAGATTTATTAGCAGTATAAAGGATCAATGTAATTGGGTAATAGTATATGGTATAGAAAGGTCTTCACCCCACTGTAAAAAAGGTGAAGATTTATGGAATCTTAGTACATTGTGTAAGATATTGTAAAATAAAGGTATACCTTTTTTTGCCATGGGTACTGGTTGTATAATATTGCATGATATACACATTTTTAAAAGGTAACTCTAAGATTTGGAGAAAACTTTTAAATCTTATCTCTAAAGAAGACATTTGGCCACACAAAGAAGATGGAGAAGCAACACATAAATCCTAAACTGCATAAAGGGTTTCTCTTTATTGTTAGAGAGGTGAGGATGTGAAACTCCCCTCCACAGTTGCTGGTGTCAGCAGAGACAGAGAGTGAAAGTAACATTGTGTTTCTTAGTGAACTTACAGGCATATGCAAACCAGTAGTCACACAAACACATTCTCAGGTTGAACTGGATGGACTGCTGTGTTTATTCAACCTTACCAACTAGCTAACTATGTAACATGGAAAAAATGCAATTTTCTACTTGACATGAATTGTCATGCAGCAAAATGCAAGCGTTTTGCTGCATCAAAATGGGCAAGTGTGAATAAGTTCATCTTTTTTACAAAACATGTACTTAACTTGAAAAATGTGTCTGATGAAAGGTCCATTTTAAAATAAAATTGTCAATGATATATTCTTTTTAAGCTTCAAAACATTATAGATTCCCCTTAAGTACTGAAAGAGTTTGATTAAGCTCATTCATGGTGATGTAACTCTACACCGATTTAACATTTTCATGTGTATTAAAATATTCTAGCCCAGTTTTAGAGCTTATCCATTGTTATCTAGCACACTGTATAGGAAACAATTTGTACTATAATAATAGTAGTGAGTAAAATTTAACAGTACTAGTTTCATGTACCTTATCCGAGGCCAAGATGTTGAGAGAGGCACCCCTTATGGCTGAGCACAGTATACCCCTGGAGGTGGAACAGAAGGTATAATGCTCAAAGAAGCATGGGTTGCCAGCAGGGTGAAGAAGACTGGAACAGGTGATTCCTGAAAGCCACTTGAGACTAGTGCAGGAGTAAGTCTTTAGAGAACCGTGCTGAGAGCAGTGGGCTTGAGAATCCAAGAAGCTTGGTAAAAGCCTAGCAGAGGATCTAGCACAGTGGATCAGGCTGCAGCTGCTGCAAGTGGGATCCGTATGGCAAGCCTGGGTTAAGTATGGTACATGATAGAAAGCAAAGTCCTTCAGGCAGGCCGGGGTCATACACAGGTGATTAAGCAGGTTTAAAGCAGAAGCAAAGTCCTTAAGACAAGCCAAGGTCATTCACAGGTGGTCCGGCAGGTAAAGCAGACGCGAGATCCTTAAGTCAAGCCAGGGTCGGAGGTAGGAGAAGATCAGAGCAGATCACAGAGTAACCTGGGTCAGAACAGCAGCAACAGGAAGCAGATCAGGTTTCAGAAACACAGGAACAGCTGAAGGCAATCCAGCAACTTGGGTCAGACAGAGGCAGTCTTATATAGGCCAGCAGGGGGAACCATCTGTCACATGATGTGCCTATGGTGCCCATTTCTTCCACTGGCAAGATTGCCAGTACTTCCACGGCCTATTCCCTCACATTACCCCCCCCCCCCAAGAGGCAGCATCCGCATGCCCAATCTAGCCATTCTCTCGGAGTGTCTGCTGTTGAAGGCTTGTACTAGTTGTGGGGCATGTATATTGCTCGAGGGCTCCCAGTAATTATCCTCTGGAGGGTACCCCTTCCACTTGCTGAGGTACTGCACTTGTCTCCCTCTTTTTCTGCAATCCAAAATGACCTCCACTTTGAATTCATTTTTGCCTTCTACCAAGACTGGAAAAAAATACTGTATATAGAAATGCCAAAAAAACAGTAAATGCACATTCCTTAAGTCCTATATATTCAAAATCTTGTGGAAAAAAAAGGAGCGTAAGTAACCAACATGCAAGAGAAGTAGCAACAAATTAAAAACAGAAGGAGTAATTACATATGATAACATTAAAGTGCAAAATTACACAGTGATATCCCTAATCAAATAACAGTCAGTGATAATGAAAGTATGAAACAAAAAAAGATCAAATATGAGAAAGATGATTACATGAATGTATTGTAAAAAAATGAAATAAATAATACAAGAATAAGTAATAAGCAAATGAATGACGTGTCACACAGACTAAGCATTCTCTGAAGAATAAGACAATAAAGAAGCTAGGTTAAATGAGAAGACTAGAAGACTAATTCATGAAGAATTAAATGAAAGCTTAGGATTAATGAGCAGCTTTTCTTCCAAAGTGAAATCAGAACACAGAAGCTATAAACATAATATATTTCATGTCATTAAAAATGTTTCTAAGCCTCTAATGTTTGTTGTTGTATACAGCAGTGTTTCTCAATTTCAGTCCTCAAAGCGCCCCAACAGGTCATATTTTCCGAATTTCCATTATTTTGCACAGGTGATTTGATCAGTTGCACTGCCTTAGTAATTACCACAGCCATTTCATCTGAGGGAAATCCTGAAAACATGACCTGTTGGGGCGCCTTGAGGACTGGAGTTGAGAAACACTGGTATACAGTATATGCAAGACTAAAGTCTCTTGAAAAAAGAACAGTTATTTATCCCCCGCCCTACAGTTTTTACTGATTTTTACACAAAATAACAAAAAATATGAAGGCTTAGAAAATCTACGTCTATCAGAAACACCTTTTCTACCTGTGCTATTGTGCCTTTTAGTAAAGTGTGAGGTTCTATCAACTTCCTCCATCCTGTTATTGGACAGTGAAGGGGAAGCAGTTCACTAACAAGGTGATCACTTTGCTTTCTAGGTGCCCCCCTTAAAATCCATACCAGACCTAAAGAGTCTGGAATAGATTTTAAGGGGAACCCCGCACCAAAATTAAAAAAAATGGCATGGGGTCCCCCCAAAATCCATACCAGACCCTTATCTGAGCATGCAACCTGGCAGGCCGCAGGAAAAGAGGGGGGACGAGAGAGCCCCCCTCCTGAACCGTACCAGGCCACATGCCCTCAACATGGTGAGGGTGCTTTGGGGTAGCCCCCAAAGCACCTTGTCCCCATGTTGATGGGGAGAAGGGCCTCATCCCCACAACCCTTGCCCGGTGGTTGTGGGTGTAAGAGAACTATTAGTTCCCGTCCGGTGTGCACTTGTGCGCATGCGCGTACAACCAGACGTTTGCAGATACCTGGGTGCATCAATGCGCATGCACGTGCGTGGAGGACTGCATGCACGTGCAGGAGCGTGCCCATTGCGCCAATTGGTGCCAGACGGCCTATTTAAGGAAGTGCTCTAACCCTCCTCACCACAGCCTGCCTGCATAAAAGAAACCCCCCTCCTCCTGTCAGATGACAAGCACTGCAGATAGATCGATCGATCCTTCCCTCTCAGCCGGGACTAACGAAGCATCAGCGGCTTATGCGGCTGTATCCCTCCTCTTCAAAAAGAGTCCCCAGCCAAGTAGCAGACAGGATTCACAGCAGCATTGAAACCGCCTCTGGGAACATTCCCTCTACATTGGTGCCCCTGCTATTGCTGACCAGTTGCTTAGGAAGGAGACCGGCAGGACAACCCATGGAATCCACTGTGAGACATCCCTAGGAGTCTACCCTCCACTACTAAGCCTGTATTGACCCCCCTGAGAAAGGGCGGTCGCAGGCTCTCTGGTAAGCCTCCAATTCTTATCATCTGGTGGCGGGCTATACTAGTGGTGGACCACGTGACTTCGAACTCTGCTTTGGCCTATCTGTGGATTTGATTTTTTCTTTACCACTTATATGAACTTTTTTTCACCATATTCATGAACTTTATTCCAATTATTTGTATTTATATTCACCATTTACACATTTTATATGGTATAGCTTCTCACTAGCTAATTATTTGTTCATCATCTATACTCATTATATGGTATGGTTCTTCACTAGGTAATATTATTTGTTGGTATGGTTCCTCACTAGTTAATACCACTTGTTATTTTATTATTGCTGTTTAAAGGATTTATAGTTTTTGGTCATAACACATACCGTTGTTTAATCACACATCTACCCACTTGGTTACCAGGCCAGCGCTGCACTGTTCTTTTGTAAACCCCAGACCATTGCTGACTGGTCTTCAGCTGTGTTCCCGTTACCCTGAAACCTGTGTTGTTCTGCCTGATTCTCGTTGCTGACCTTCGCTCCTGTTGACCCGGCTCTGAACTCTGCTATACCTGATCTTTGGTTCCTGATCCCGGCTCCCCATCTGACCCGTCTCTGCCTAATGTACCGGTACTCTACTGCTGCCTGTTAACGAACCTGGCTTCCCATCTGACCCGTCTCTGCCTAATGTTCCGGTACCCTGCTGCCCGCCTGTTGATGAATCCGGCTATCCCTGTGGCCTTGCCCTGGTTCCCAGCTTGGCCCAGCACAACTACCCGAGTGTCTGCGACTACAGCCCTGTGACCAGCTGCGACTTCCTGCTCTGCAACCACAGTCCTGCGACCAGCTGCAACTTCCTGCTACAGGTTTCCAGGTCTCCATCTGCAGGCACTCGTGTGCCTCCTGTTCCTTGGCGACTTCCGAGGCCGACCTTGTCATTTCAGTCTCCCTTCAGGTACATGACAGTGGGGGTCTGCGGGCAGGGGGCTTATCGGAATCTGGAAGCCCCCTTTAACAAGGGGACCCCCAGATCCCGCACCCCCTGTTTGAAATGGTAACGGGTACATTATACCCGTACCATTTCACAAAAAAAGTGTCAAAATGTTAAGACAAACCTTGGGGCAAGTCCTTTATTAAAAAATAAAAAAATATAAATGTCCCACAAACTTCATTCATTTTCTTCTATGGCTCCGCCGACGGACCGAAAAATAAAATAAAAAAGATCCACCTTCATGGGAGGCACCCGCCATATGACACTTCAGCTCCGATGACAGTTCTTTTATAAGTGAAGGCGGGGCCACACGGGACTTTGTGGGACATTTTTATTTTTTATTTTTTAATAAAGGACTTGTCCCAAGGTGTGTCTTGTTTTTTTTAACATTTTGAAACTTTTTTTGTGAAATGGTGGGGTACAATGTACCCATTACCATTTCAAACGGGGGGCGGGATCTGGGGGTCCCCTTGTTAAAGGGGGCTTCCAGTTTCCGATAAGCCCCCCGCCCACAGACCCCCATAACCACCGGGCAATGATGGGGATGAGGCCCTTGTCCCCATCAACATGGGGACAAGGTGCTTTGGGGGGCTACCCCAAAGCACCCTCCCCATGTTCAGGGCATGTGGCCTGATACGGTTCTGGAAGGGGTGCTCTCTGGTCCCCCCCTCTTTTCCTGCGGCCTGCCAGGTTGTGTGCTCGGATAAGGGTCTGGTATGGATTTTTGGGGGACCCCAAGTCATTTTTTTTATTTTGGTGCGGGGTTCCCCTTAAAATCCATACCATTCAGGTTCTGGTATGGATTTTGAGGAGGACCGCTACGCCATTTTTTTTTTATTTGGCGCAGAGTTCCCCTTAATATCCATACCAGACCTGAAAGGCCTGGTATGGAATTTGGGGGGACCCCCACGCAATTTTTTTTTTTAATTTTGGTTCGGGGTTTTCCTTAAAATTTATACCCAAGGGGCCTGGTAATGGACTGGGGGGATCCCATGCCATTTTTTTCAATGACTTTTATCTGTATTGCCGGGACCCGACAATTCATTATAGGTGTGAGTAGTTTTAAATGACTTTTTTTCCTTTAGAAATGTCATTTTGTGCAGGGACTGTTCTAAACATGGGAAAAAAGTGCCATTTTACAGGCATACTATAGACACCCCCCAGGTACGAAATTTAAAGGAATATTTCACTTTTAATGTTTCACTTGAAGCATTATTAAAATCACTACTCCCGAAAAAACAGACGTTTTTAAAACTTTTTTTTGCATTCATACATGTCCCCTGGGGCAGGACCCAGGTCCCCAAACATTTTTTATGACAATAACTTGCCTATTAACCCTTAAAATTAGCACTTTTGATTTTTCATGTTCGTGTCCCATAGACATTAATGGTGTTCGCGCGTTCAAACTAATTTTTTGCCTGTCTGTTGCAAACTGAACCGGGGGGTGCTCAGCTCACGCCGTTATACGTTGGCAGAAGGGCACGTACAGGCATATTAGTGTACCTGTACGTTGCCCTTTAAGAAGCGGCTTGCGCACGTGCCGCCGCAAGCTCTGTGAGTGTGATAGCGGGTCCCGTGATCGTCTTACGGAGAGGAATAATGTAAACAAGCATTTCCCCATTCTGCCTAGTGACAGGACACTGATCACAGCTCCTTGTAATCGGGAGCGGTGATCAGTGTCATGTCACACATAGCCCACCCCCCACAGTTAGAATCACTCCCTAGGACACACTTAACCCCTACAGTGCCCCCTAGTGGTTAACCCCTTCACTGCCAGTCACATTTACACAGTAATCAATGCATTTTTAATCGCACTGATCGCTGTATAAATGTGAATGGTCCCAAAATAGCGCCAATAATGTCGCAGTCATGATAACAATCACTGATCACTGCCATTACTAGTAAAAAAAAAATATTAATAAAAATGCCATAAAACTATCCACTATTTTGTAGACCCTATAACTTTTGTGCAAACCAATCAATAAATGCTTATTGAGATTTTTTTACCAAAAATATGTAGAAGAATACGTATCGGCCTAAACTGAGGAAAAAAATTGTTTTTTTTATATATTTTTTGGGGATAATTATTATAGCAAAAAGTAAAACATTTTTTCAAAATTGCCGCTTTTTTTGTTTACAGCGCAAAAAATAAAAACTGCAGAGGTGATCATATACCACAAAAGGAAAGCTCTGTTTGTGGGGAAAAAAGGACGTCAATTTTGTTTGGGAGCCACGACGCACGACCGCGCAATTGTCAGTACAAGCGACGCAGTACCGAATGGCAAAAAGTGCTCTGGTCTTTTGCCAGCCAAATGGTCCGGGGCTGAAGTGGTTAAATGAATATTTCACTTTTATTGTTTCACTTTAAGCATTAAAACTTTTTTTTGCATTGATACATGTCCCCTGGGGCAGGACCCAGGTCCCCAAACATTTTTTATGACAATAACTGGCATATTAACCCTTTAAAATTAGCACTTTTGATTTTTTACATTCGTGTCTCATAGACTTTAACAGTGTTCATGTGTTCAAACAAATTTTTTGCCGGTTCGCATGTTCTACTGCGAACTGAACCGGGGGGTGTTCGGCTCATCCCTAGATCCAGGTAATTCTCACATACAACCACCTACACTATCTACCCCATTCCTGACCTATCGCTTCTTTACAAATTACATCCTTGAATTTTAAAGGGCTTCGCTCCCTGATAAAAAGAATGAAGATCCTCAGACACTTAAAGCGGGGTTCCACTCAAATTTTTAACTTAATCTTACCCCCTTCAGTTAATTGCATAGATGTTCAAATGCCGCACGAAAACATTTTTTATCTCTGTAATTACCTTTATATTGTACTTTATTGTGGCACTTCCTGTCTCTCCTCCCATGGGAGTAGGCGTGTTTATTGCCTTTCCCCGGCGCCGCACTGTCTCCTGGGAGCTTAGTGTCAGGCTTCCCAAGATTCAGTGCGAAAACAATGATCATGCATGTGAACAAGCTGTGAATGAACAGCATTCACCGCATCCAGGAAATCAATGCTTGTGGGCTTCACATGCCCACAAGCAAGATGGAAACAGCCAACATCACATTTTTTATTATTCTTCAGTACGAAAACAGACAGAGGCAGAAATATTACACCCAAACTGTGAGTATTATTTTGGTATCCTTGAGAAAGTCACGTGACGGTGACGCAACGCGTGGGAGGAGCCTAGGATGCATTCTGCAGTCTATCACTTGGCAGTGTACTGCAGCGATCCTTTTTCTCATCCACAGCGGCTGACTGCTACTTGCATATCCATATGTTTTCTTGCTACGGGGCGCACGTGAGTGTATCTCATAGTATTTTGCTGGTGTACTACATGTAGTTCATTGCGCAATGAAGTTTTCCTTGTCTATTTGCTTTACATATAACCAACGGTGTTGAGAATTTTATCTTATGAAGCTGGAGGTGAATGGCATTATCGCTCAGGAATGACAAGCGAACACCCCAATTAAGCAATTAAAGAACCACAACCACTGGGACTATTTTTAAATTTCCACTAAAAATTGTTTTTTTTAATGTCTCTCTCCTTGCTAAACCACAACATTATTTAATTATTTGTTTATTTATTCTATTAACTATTTATACATTAACACTTTATATTTTGATGGACGATTGTCCCTGTTTGCACACTGTATATCATTTTATTTATTCATCTATCTATATATTTATATATGTGCAATATCACTCTAATTTTATATAGATATTTAATGGTTTGGAGTTTTTGAAACACTGGAATAATTTTTTAGCATATTCCCATGCAATCCCACATTGGTTTGGGTATTTATGTGCGGGATGCACAGTGGTGTACATAATATTTTATATTTTATAGTTTACTGATCATTGAGTGAAGGGCTTCAATTATTATTTTATATGTTTTGTGTGTAGGGACTTTGAGCACCTTATATTGATAGCAGCCTTACTTATATATTTGATTAGTTCAATTTTGGATTTTGGTTTTTCTTTTTAACCATCACAGCGCTTTGTTTTTCACATTCACTACAATTATAACTTTAAATGTTAGTTTTCAATGGCTATCCTTAGTAATGCAAAAGTTTGGTATATCAGGCCCCTTTTACCATTTCATACATAACTTGTATTCATCCCTGTAAGCCACAGTAATAGCATCAGGAATACAATCTAACCCCATAAGACTGCACAAGGGGACAAGACAGGGATGCCCCCTCTCTCCCCTGCTATTCAACCTGGCCATTGAGCCCCTTTCACGTTACCTTAACACCACAGCCCCCATTCAAGGAATCCCTTTTGGGCGTGAGGAATTGCAAGCCGCCCTGTTTGCGGACGACATCTTGTTACTCACGACTTCCCCCCAAACAGATATTCTTGCCATACAAAATATTTTCAACTCCTTCCGCAAGTGCTCTGGCCTGAGAATACATTTTGCCAAGAGTGAAATTCTTCCTCTGGGTTGCACACACGTCCCAGCCATGGGTGTCCTCCTCCCCTTTTCACATAAACAAGAAACATATCATCTATTTAGGCATCAAAATAGGGAAGGATTCATCCTCTCTTTACCACCTCAATTACCCTCTGATTTCGAAAATTGTGGGTGAGCTGGAGGCCTGGTCCAACCTTCCACTATCACACTTTGGGAGAAGCGCACTCTTCAAAATGGTCAGCTTTGCTCGCCTTTTATACCCCCTACAAACTTTACCAATACTACTTAAACATAAAGATGTACAGACTTTAAATAAGAAAGGCAGTTACTGCCTTTCTATGGAAAAAGGGTAAACCGAGAATAGCTCTAACAAAACTTGTTCTCCTAAGGAGTGAAAGGGGAGCCAGCCTTCCGAACATTAGAGTGTACAATCTTGCATGTTTATTGAGATCAGGCATGGACTGGCTATCACAATCGTCCAAATACTCTAACTATGACCTGGAATCTGCCACGGTCCACCAGATATTAATCTGTCAGCACTCCTACATAGCTCTCTACGACAAATCCCGAGCCATATTAAACAAAACCTGATGTTTAGAGATACGATAATAGCATGGAAGTAAGGAAAAAATTAGGCCTCTCACCCCATTTATCCAAATTCCTCCCATTCCAAGGCAACCCCATGTTCCCCCTTGGTCTACAATATGAACCTTTTTCCAAATTGAAAGACAAAGGGCTGACCAGAGCTTATTATCTATACCACAGCAAAAATGGTACCCTTAAACCTTTACACCTCATAGCGAAAGAATTTAACCTACCCACCCACCACTTCCTTCCAGTCTCACAATTGTCAGACGTCATCAGCAAGACCTGCCCAAGGAAAAACATTAGATTCCAACCATCCTTCTTGGATACTCTGCTTGAGTAGCACAATACTCTATCATGGACTTGAACCACCCTCTGAATGGGAAATTTGCAAAACCTTTACATGACACTTCAATCAGATCCTGGATAACACTCCTACCAGGTCAAGTCAATATAGATAACATCCTCACAGGCTACAGGGTCACCCGAAGCATTACACCAAATGAATCTTGGAGGGAAACTCAATTCAAGCTAATGTACAGAGCCTACTACCCTTTTTCATTGAATCATCCCTCCACCACTGGACCATCTTGTCCATGGTGCTCATTCAGTAAACCATTGTTACTCCACTGCTTCTGGCTTTGTCCAAGGATCATCACCTATTGGTCCTCAATCCTCACGTAAATTTATGAACTGGCAACCCAAGAAAGACCCTCTGCTCCTCCTGTTCGGATACCTCATAATAAAATCAGAATCCCCAAACACATCTAATTTTCTACCCCAAGAAAACCGTCAATGGATCCTCCTAACGCTGCTCATAGACCGCAGAAACATCCTTAACCATTCAATTGTTCCCGCTCCTCTGAAAGTATCCGGAACGATAAGACCCCTCAAATCTCTGCTTTTTCAAGAAAAATTGGATTTCATCTTCTTTCTTCTGTTCTTCT
This sequence comes from Lithobates clamitans, assembly GCA_037952925.1. NCBI lineage: Eukaryota > Metazoa > Chordata > Amphibia > Anura > Ranidae > Lithobates > Lithobates clamitans. The sequence continues at coordinate 8,086,678 of JBBGZY010000031.1, forward strand.
TCTTCCTCCATCTTCTTCTTCTCCATCTTCTTCTTCCTCCGCTCTTCTCGTCTCGCATCTTCCTCCGGCTTCTTCTCCGCTCCGTCCGCACGATCTTCCCTAGTTGGCTTCTTCCGCCTTGTGACGCTTCGTTTCTTCTGACACTTCTTATATAACGGAGGGCGGGGTCACCGGGTGACGCACGGGGACTTTACAGGGAATTCCTTGTGGCTTTCCCTGTGCATCAGAGGAGGGTGGGGTCACCGGGTGGCCCCCGCCCTCCATTATATAAGAAGTGTCAGAAGAACCGAAGCGTCACACGGTGGAAGACTCCCACTGAGGCGGATCGTGCGGACGGATCAGAGAAGAAGCAGGAGGAAGATGCGGGACGAGAAGAACGGAGGAAGAAGAAGATGGAGAGGAGGAAGATGGAGGCAGAGAAGATGGAGGCAGAAGAAGAACACTGAAGGAAGATCAGAAGAAAGAAGATGAAAGAAGAAGAAATTAATAAAGGACTTGTCAAAAACCGTCTCTTGTGTTTTATAACCTTTTTGACACTTTTTTTGTGAAATGGTAGGAGTACAATGTACCCCATTACCAATTTACACGGGGAGGGGGCCAGGATCTGGGGGTCCCCTTGTCAAAGGGGGCTTCCAGATTCCGTTAAGCCCCCCACCTGCAGACCCCCACAACCACCGGGCAAGGGTTGGGGGAATGAGGCCCTTCTCTCCATCAACATGGGGACAAGGTGCTTTGGGGGGCTACCCCAAAGCACCCTCCCAATGTTGAGGGCATGTGGCCTGGTATGGTTCAGGAGGGGGGCGCTCTCTCGCCCCCATCTTTTCCTGTGGCCTGCCAGGTTGCGTGCTTAGATAAGGGTCTGGTATGGATTCTTGGGGGGACCCCACGCCATTTAAAAAAAAATTTTGGCCCGGTACTCCCGTTAAAATCCATACCCCCGTTTTTATCAATGAACTTTTATGTGTATTGTCGGACCAAAAATTCATTATAGCCGCGAGTAGTTTTAAATGACTTTTTTTTTCTTTACAAATGAAATTTTGCTGTCAGACTGTTCTAAATACGGGAAACATGCGCCCCTTTACAAGCATACTATAAACACCCCCCAGGTACGAAATTTAAAGGAATATTACACTTTTATTGTTTCATTTTAAGCATTATTAAAATCACTGCTCCCGAAAAAACGGCAGTTTTTAAAACTTTTTTTTGCATTGATACATGTCCCCTGGGGCAGGGCCCAGGTCCCCAAACACTTTTTATGACAATAACTTGCACATTAACCCTTAAAATTAGCACTTTTGATTTCTCCCATAGACAATTCACTATAGCCGACACCGCTATTACTTAATGACTTTTTTTTCCCTTTAGAAATGTCATTTTGCTGTCAGACTATTCTAAACACGGGAAAAAAGCGCCATTTTACAGGCACACTATAGACACCCCCCAGGTACGAAATTTAAAGGAATATTTCACTTTTATTGTTTCACTTTAAGCTTTATTAAAATCACTGCTCTCGAAAAAACTGCAGTTTTTAAAACTTTTTTTTTGCATTGATACATGTCCCCTGGTGCAGGACCCAGGTCCCCAAACACTTTTTATGACAATACCATGCATATAAGCCTTTAAAATTAGCACTTTTGATTTCTCCCATAGACTTTTAAAGGGTGTTCTGCGGCTTTCGAATTTGCTGCGAACACCCCAAATTGTTCGCTGTTCGGCGAACTGGCGAACACCCAATGTTCGAGTCGAACTCATGTTCGACCCAAACATAAAGCCCATCCCTAATTCAGAAGAGATAGCAGTTTTGTACAAGATAAGTCTAGTTGCACTTTATGATATCTGCGACATCTCAAAATAGTTTTTTTAGCTTTCTTGCATTCCAAACACAATTAGGTCTGGGCAATGTTTATGTCACACAATGTTTTAATGACTATGGCAAATTGTGCATGTACACCAAAAAAACTGCATAGTTTTAGGACTAGGAGGTTTACAATTGTTGTGCATTTCTGTCTATACACATCTGTCTAAGGCCTGTAGCCTGTAAATGGGACATGTGTTTATGTGGCATGAGATGCCCGATGGTGTGTGCAGGCAGTCCATGTAAGTGTATGAGAACATAGAAAACAAATACAACCACATATACTAATTTAACAGGCGTGCATGTGCGATTGAGCAGCCCTTAATGCACACTGCCTGTGTTTAAGGCCACTCACCAGCATGCCTAAGCAATTAGGACAAAGTGGCTGTGTTTGTGCAGCTGTTGTGTCCCCATACATGGACTGCCTGCTTGCGGCACCTTGTGGCTCAAGTCATATGAACACATGGCCTATTACCAGACTATGGGCATTAGTGCCCATGTGAATGAGGCCTTAGTTGCAAATTTGTTATTATTACACATTCTTGTATTGCACAAATGTATTTGCACAAAAATCAGTAAACATTAAACTATCATGAGTTACAACGTACCTGCAAACCGTGTACATTTAAATATTTTCTTTCAGCTCCATGGGTCATCTTTAATGATAACAAATTGGCCAGTTTTTGTTTTTTATGTTTTAAATGAGAAAATGAATTCACTGTGTGTGGTGTATACTGAAAATGCATAGAGTCAGCAATCATTTTATAACATTGTTGACATTAATCAAACCTTAAAATTATATATTATAAATGAATCCCTGCATGTAACTCAAATGTCATTCCTATAAAAATATGACAACATGATTGCCATGAGGGGGCACAAAGCGAATATCATGTATTTGTTATGTTTCTGTTTATATTTACAGAAGGACAAATCATTAATATATTCATTTCTGAGTAATCAAGAAATGTCAGAAAATGTCATACATTTAACTTTTGCCAAAAGGTAAAATTGTTAGCTTATTAAACAAAATTACTTTAGTGTCTTAAAACTATGTAGATTCCTTATTAAATGTATTTATAGATAACATAAATTGTCTTTTCTATTATAGACAAACTCCTGTCATAACAACTATGCTGCATATATTAAGTGACCCATCTGAATTGATCCTCTATAATATGAAATTAGCATTAGCAGACAAATTGAATTCTCTTTGGCATTAGTGATCAATTGCACATCATACAGTAGATATTTCCAGCCAAAGATGCTGTAAGTAAAAACAGTCATAACAGAATTCTCATATAAAACATGCTAGAGAGTGTGGAGAAACCTGATATGAGCAGGGAATTCGTAGGAATTGATTTCTATACTTGCCATCATTATATCTACAGAATCCATCTACATCAAGCTACATTTTTCATTTTATATTAGCCAGTAGGAACTGTAACTTGAATTTTGTGACCTGTAGTCCTGACTTCTACCTAAAGTTTATGTCCGGATATTAACTACCCCCTTAAACCTTTCACTCCTGCTGTGGAGAATGTCTCACCATGAATTATTTTCCACTATCTTGTACCTGCTGTGAGACACAACTTAACTTGTTCTTAGTGACTTCATCACCAGCCCATTTTTGACCATCTGGTGGGAGGACTATCACTAATAGCACACCTGGCACACCTCCCCTGCTACATCTCCCAGAACACCCTTTCCATATATACAATATGTGGGCAGGTTCTTGGGAGTAAAGACAGCAGCACTATTTTGTTTAGAAAGAAAACAATTTCTGCATGTAAAGTGGGACCGAGAGGGGTGGGGGGTAGATAGATTTATGTAGTCCAGCAGGCAGGGCTTACAAAGCTGACTGAGAAGAAGCCCCTGAAATGCATTAGGAAAAACTACATATGTGACGTTACTCCACCACATTATTCTATGTTGTGGCAGTGGGAGATGTAAATGTATAGCGGCATTGCCTTGTTTGTGAACCTGTCAATGGGTGGATTCATGGATTGATTTTATATATTACTCTATTACTGGAAATTTCATTTGAATAAATACTACCCTATGGGAAATATTTAATTCATGGTTTGCGGCATTACTTCATGACCATATGAGTGGATGACAGCCCCTAGTGGAAGATAAAGGAAGGAGTTTGCTAGACGTGTGGAGATCAGTGGGAAATGTGGCTGATGCCGGACTATGGAATGAATTGAGCTCTTTTGCTGTGTATCATCTAGAAGTCCATGCATTTGGTGAGTGCGCATTTTGCCCATTTAATGGAGCAGAGTCACAGAATTCCTGGTGTAATTTGAGTCACTATGGTGGTGGTATGGAAGATGGAATGATACTTCAGTGAATATTGACACACTTTGAACAATATTTTTGTTTTTAGTTCCTTTTGGGACTTTATCATCACAGTACTTTATTTGTATGTCACATATTATAAGTTTTGCTTAGTACTGAAATTTTTGTTATACATTCATACCTCATATTGTATGTGTAGCTATCACTGTTTACATATGCATGCTAGACCTACATGTACATTTTTTATAATTTACCTTTATTGTTATCACAAGTGGGTAAACAAGCCCCTTTTGTGATAGCTTTGAGCAGTGACAGGTACTCTTTATGGAGACATCAGGGGGTCTATTAGACTCCCTGATTTCTCCGCTACCCTCCAAGGCATCTGATCAGACACAAATTACATTAATCTGACCTGACTGTAACAGACACGAAATAACAGCTCTGAAATTGGAAGTGACAAAATCCTTGTCATTTCTGGAATAATTCACAGAGGAGAACAGGAAATGAGAAAGCCCAGGAAACACTGCAGACAGTGGTGGAAGGGGGGTTCCAAGCACTACAAAAGTGATCTTTACAGCTGCCCGGATCACATTTACCAGAGAACCAATCACAGGCGTAAAGATTAGTACCAGAATCATGGCTGCAGCTGCACTTGCTGTCCAAGATGTTTATATACAGTGTGTACTGTATGCTAGATGGCAAGTGGTTAATTGCCTATACTCAAGGAAAAATAAATCCAGTTCAACTAATGTTTCCTTATAATTGAGGTCCTCCGTGCCCCTTATGCCGCGTACACACGAGCAGACTTTACGGCAGACTTTGCCCGGCGGACTTTTCGACGTACTTTACGACGGACTTTCTGAATGAACAGACTTGCCTACAAACAATCCACCAAAGTCCGTCAAATTCGTACGTGATGACGTACGACTGGACTAAAACAAGGAAGTTCATAGCCAGTAGCCAATAGCTGCCCTAGCGTGGCTTTATGTCCGTCGAACTAGCATACGGACTTTTCGACCGGATTCGATTTCAACGGATTAATTTAAAACATGTTTCAAATCTAAGTCCGTCCAACTTTTGAGAAAACAAAGTCCGCTGGAGCCCACACACGATCGAATTGTCCGAACAAATCCCGTCCACCGGACAAAGTCTGCCGTAAAGTCCGCTCGTGTGTAAGCGGCATTAGTCAGTTAGCCTTGTTATCCTCTGTACTCTTTCCAGTTATTCAATATCCTTTATGTGAATTGGTGCCCAAAACTGAACTTTGGATGCCCTTTAATATAACAGAAACATCACAGAATGTTTTAAAGTGCGTCAATCCAAAACTTTTTTTGTTTTAGGTAGGATGATGTCTGTTTTTACTGCACTCTCTTAGAGAGACTTTCATTTACTGTCCTACTGAGAATGGTTCCATCAGACAAGAAGTAAGGATACATCTGTAATAGGAGCACAAACAGAAATAAGATGTCTAGCCTAGCCCTACGATACTAAAAAAATATTGTTTTTTTCTTTCTGTGATTGTTTCTGTAGGATAGTTCCCCTCATTCTAGTAACAGAGCCCATGGTGGAGGTAAAAATCTGACAGGAGACCCTTTCTCACTTTATCCAAAGCTAAGAAAAAAACTATTATTTGGTATGGCATACATGTTAATGTTTTTTTCAGCAGGTAGTACAATCCCTGTCACAGTTATCTTAGCATTTCCTAGAATTCCTGTGGCAATTTAGCAGATAGCTGAGAATTTTTTAATTATGTACTGTAAATGCCTATAGACAATTCTGTCTGGATACATACTGTAGCTTTGTTGGGTATGTAGGTATCAATACGCACAACAGCAGAGAAACTAGTACAGTACATGACCTGTCTTGCGTACAATGCCTTTCAGAAACTATACATTTTCTACATATATTTGTGTTTCCTCTGAGTAGGGATGAGCCGAACACCACCCCTGCAAACGGACCGAAAATTCGCATGAATGTTAGGACCCCATTGACGTCTATGGAACTCGAACGTTCGAAAAATCAAAAGTGCTCATTTTAAAGGCTAATTTGCATAGTATTGTCCTAAAAAGGGTTTGGGGACCCGGGTCCTGCCCCAGGGGACATGTATCAATGCAAAAAAAAAGTTTTAAAAATGTCCGTTTTTTCGGGAGCAGTGATTTTAATGATGCTTAAAGTAAAAAAAAAGAGTAAAATATTCCTTTAAATATCCTACCTGGGGGGTGTCTATAGTATGCCTGTAAAGTGGCGTGTGTTTCCCGTGCTTAGAACAGTCCCTGCACAAAATGACATTTTTAAAGTAATAAAAGTCATTTAAAACTGCTTACGGCTTTAATGTAATGTCGGGTCCTGGCAATATGGATGAAAATTAGTGAGACAAACGGCATGGGTACCCCCCAGGCCATTACCAGGCCCTTTGAGTCTTGTATGTATATTAAGGGGAACCCCGCACCCAAATTAAAATAAGCAAAGGTGTGGGGCCACCAGGCCCTATATACTCTGAACAGCAGTATACAGGCGGTGCAAACAAGACAGGGACTGTAGGTTTGTTGTTAAGTAGAATCTGTTTGTAATTTTGAACTGGTACATTTTTAAAGTGTAGCTCCAGCCAAAAAATCTGTTTTTAAGCTTTTTGTAAAACATAGGGAAGGGTTATCACCCTTGTGACATTTGTTTTGCTGTCTGTGCTCCTCTTCAGAAGATTTCACCTCACTTTTTGTCCTAATGACAAATGTTTTTTGAAAATGTGGGATTTTTAGTGAAACAAGGATTGGTGATAAAGCATCAGTGTAAAGGAGAAAAGTTTTTCCCATATTAACTCTTACAGGAGAGAATTTCCCTTACTAGGGGTAGATTTCATCTCACTTCCTGATGTCTCCTTCCGTTTGCAAGTAGGAGTCGTTTGTAAGTTGGATGTTTGAAAGTAGGGGCCTGCCCTATATACTCAGCAGAAATTTGGGCCTTAGGTGTTGTTGTGGCCACAACACTGTAAGCCCTCACAGGGCCTTGCTGTGAAATATTAGATCAAGAATTGTAATTACATGCCCCTGTTGAACAGGGGCAGAAAAATTGGGCCTTTGGTGGTGGTGGTGGTGCTGGTGGTGCTGGTGCCACAACACAGTAAGTCCACACAGTTACTCTTGGTGGGCGCAGAAACGGGCCCTGCTGTGAAATATTACATCAAGAATTCTAATTACATGTCCCTGTTGAACAGGGGCTGAAAAATTGGGCCTTAGGCACTGGTGCTGGTGCCACAACACTGCAACCCCTCACAGATACTCTAGTAGGAACGAGCCCTGCTGCAAAGAATTGCATCAAAAATTGTAATTACACGCCCCTGTTAAACAGGGGCTGAAAAATTGGGCCTTAGGCACTGGTGCTGGTGCCACAACACTGCAACCCCTCACAGATACTCTAGTTGGAGTGCAGGAACGAGCCCTGCTGCAAAGAATTGCATCAAAAATTGTAATTACATGCCCCTGTTAAATATGGGCTGAAAAATTGGGCCTTAGGCACTGGTGGCGGCGCCCAGAACCAAAAATGTTCTTACAAGCTATAAGCATGATCATTGAGGAGGAAGAGGATAATTACTGAGCATAAAAGGATAGTCACTCAGCATCAGTATAGGCAGTCTTTGAAGGGATCTGACATTTCAAAAAAAATTATTCGGTTACATCAGCATCAGGTGCTTGGTAGCTGGTGGTGATCCAATACTGATTCATTTTTATGAAGGCCAGTCGATCGACCGAGTTGGTGGACAGACGCACCCTGTGATCGGTTACAAAGCCTCCAGAAGCACTGAATGTGCGTTCTGAAAGAACGCTGGATGCAGGACAGGCCAGTAGCTCAATTGCATACTGTGCAAGCTCTAGCCAGTGATCCATCCTCAAGACCCAGTAACCCAGAGGATTTTCAGTGGGAAAGGTGTCCAAGTCAGATCTTGCCCCTAGGTATTCCTACACCATGTAAAACAGACGCTGACGATGGTCTGGAACCGATCATACCTTGGGGCTGCGGACTAAAAAATTGTCTGAACGCATCGGTCAGACGGCCACCTTCTCCACTGCTCCTTCTTTGACTGACCGAAGCCTCAGCAACACGTTGTCCAGAAACAGGAGTTTGTAACCTCCCAGTCTCTGGGAACACGTTGCACAGACTTTTCTGCAGGGCCTCCCGAAGATGTTTCATCCTCTGCTCCCTCTGCGACAGCAAGATAAGATCCGCAACCTTACCCTTGTAACGTGGATCAAGGAGGGTTGCCAGCCAGTATTGTTCCTTCTCCTTGATACCACGAATTTGAGGATGCTTCCGCAGGCTTTGCAGGATCAGGGAGGCCATGCAGCGTAGGTTTGCTGAGGCATTCGGTCCGGAGTCCTCTGGGTCACTAAGGACGACATGGTCCGCAGCCACCTCGTCCCAGCCACGTACAAGTCCATGTGTTTCTTGGGACTGTAAATGATCCCTCAAAGACTGCTGCTGATGCTGAGTGCCAGGCTCCACCTCCATACTGACACATTCCTCCTGCTCTTCCTGTGTGATCGGCGGGCATGCAGGAACACTGTCTAGATAAAGGGGGCCTTGAGAGCTAAGGAGGTCCTTCTCTTCCTGCCTCTGTTCTGCCTCAAGTGCCCTGTCCATTATTCCACGCAGCGTATGCTCCAACAGATGGACAAGGGGGAAGTGTCACTGATGCATGTACTGTCACTGCTCACCATCCTCGGGGCCTCCTCAAATGGTGACAGGACAGTGACATGCATCCCCGATCATGGCCCACTGGCGTGGGGAAAAAAAACAAGCTCCCCTGACCCTGTCCTGGTGCCATAGTCGCACAGGTACTCATTGATAGCCCCCTGCTGCGTGTGCAGCCGCTGCAGCATGGCCAGCGTTGAGTTCCACCTGGTGAGCATGTTACAGATTAGGCGGTTCTTGGGCAGGTTAAATTCCTTTTGGAGGTCTGCCAGCCAAGCACTGGCATTTAATGACCGGCTTTCCTGGCCTGCCTCAGGACATCCTGTAAACCTGGGTACCTGCCCAAGAACCGCTGCACCACCAAGTTAAGGATGTGAGCCAAACAGAGCACATGGGTCATTTGTCCCTGTTGGAGGGCGGAGAGGAGATTGTGCCATTGTCGCAAACCACCATTCCTGCCTTATGTTGACATGGCATCAACCACCTCTGAACCTGCCCCTGCAGAGCTGACAGAACCTCTTCCCCAGTGTGGCTCCTGTCCCCCAAGCACACCAGCTCAAGCACCGCATGGCATCTTTTGGCCTGTGTACTTGCGTAGCCCCTTGAACGCCTACGGAGCACCTCTGGTTCCGAGGACAAAGGACAGGAAGAGGCCATGGAGGAAGAAGAAGAGGAGGGGGTGGAGGAGAGAGCTGTGTCAGAATCACTAGTAGTGGCATTTTGGAGGTGTGGTGGCGGAAAAACCTCCAACACTACTGCCCCTTGTCCTGCATCCTTCCCAGCTGCCAGAAGAGTCACCCAATGCGCTGTGAAACTTAGGTAACATCCCTGTCCATGCCTGCTGGACCATGAGTCAGTGGTAATATGCACCTTACCACTGACCGTCCTGTCCAGCGAGGCCAAGACATTGCCTTCCACATGCTGGTAGAGAGCCGGAATAGCCTTCCATGAGAAAAAGTGGCGTTTGGGAATCTGCCACTGAGGAACCGCACATTCCACAAACTCACGGAAGGGGGCAGAGTCTACCAACTGAAAAGGTAGCAGTTGAGGTGCTAGCAATTTTGCCAAGCTAGCATTCAACCGCTGGGCATGGGGATGGCTGAGAGCGAACTTCTTTTTGCGGTACAGCAGCTGGGGCAGGGAAATTTGCCTGGTACAATCTGACGTTGGTGTACCAAGAGCAGATTGCCCGCAAGTACTTGGCTGTGATTGTGATGAGGAGTAAGGAGAGGTCCTCTTTGTTTTTTGGTGTGGGTCTTTTAGGTACACTTGCCAACTAACTGCATGGCAGGTCAACATATTTCTGGTGAAGCATGTGGTGCCCAAGCGGGAGATGTTTTTGCCATGCGAGATACGCTTGAGACATATGTTGCAAATAGCAGCGGTGCCATCTGATGTACTCGTCTCACACCAAGGCCCACACCAAAGAACTTTTGGAATAATGCGCAGAGACAGCAGCACCCTGCACATGCAGGGCTCTGAGGTGTGATGCAGTCAGTGTGCTGCCCCAGGAGGGAATCCTGCCTTGTCGGTGATGTGCCTCCTCCTTCTCTCTCCTATCAGGCATCCACGTTGAGTCAGTGACCTCATCATCCTCTCCCTCCTCATCACTGGAGCAAACCTGGCAGAATGCTGCAGCAGGGAGAACATGACTGCCAGATTGCTGTCCTTCTTGGGCACCCCCTCTGTCCGTGCTCACATTACTGCCTTCATCTAGCTCAGTATCATCATCAGAGCCTTCTAATCGCTGGGCATCCTCCTGGAGCATGTACCCAACGCTGTGGTCAAACAGTTCGAGGGACATGGTGGAGCTAGGGAAGGAGCCGCTGATGCAATTGAGCCGAGGGAAGGGGCCGCGTTGGCAGCTGCTTTGCCAGACAAAGTACCATGAGCATGGGTGAGAGAGGATGAGGAGGATGATGACGGCTTGGTCATCCACTCGACCAAATCTTCCACATGTTTGTGGCTCAACACGGCCAGCTGCCGAAAAAAAGGCCAAGCGTGTCCCACAGCTACGTGCTGATGAGGATGCACCGTGTCCACGACCAGCACTGTTGCCTCTAGACACAGAGCCTGCTTGCCCTCTTTTATTGGCTTGTGACTGTCTGCCTCTCCTTGTTGGCCTTCCAGACATACTAATGGCCTGCAGTGAGATGTAGCTGCACTAAGCTGGGATATATATATATATATATATACTGATACTGCAGCTAGCAAAATCAACTGCCTGCCTGTAGTATTATTAGTATGAGAACACCACCAATCTTCTACAGGTAGCTTTAGCTGAACACTGTGCAGAGGTTGCACTACACTAACTTGTAGCTTTAGCTGAACACTGTGCAGAGGATGCACTACACTAATGTTTAAATAATGTAGCTGCCTGCAGTAGTGATAGGATCAGGAAAACACCACCAACCTTCTACAGGTAGCTTTAGCTGAACAGTGTGCAGAGGTCGCACTACACTAACTTGTAGCTTTAGCTGAACACTGTGCAGAGGACGCACTACACTAACGTTTAAATAATGTAGCTGCCTGCGGTAGTGATAGGATCAGGAAAACACCACCAACCTTCTACAGGTAGCTTTAGCTGAACACTGTACAGAAGTCGCAATACACTAACGTGTAAATAATGTAGCTGCCTGCGTTAGTGATAGGATCAGGAAAACAACACCAACCTTCTACAAGTAGCTTTAGCTGAACACTGTGCAGAGGTCGCACTACACTAACGTGTAAATAATGTAGCTGCCTGCAGTAGTGATAGAATCAGGAATACACCACCAACCTTGTACAGGTAGCTTTAGCTGAACACTGTCCAGAGGTCGCACCACACTAATGTGTAAATAATGTAGCTGCCTGCGGTAGTGATAGGATCAGGAAAACAACACCAACCTTCTACAAGTAGCTTTAGCTGAACACTGTGCAGAGGTCGCACTACACTAACTTGTAGCTTTAGCTGAACACTGTGCAGAGGACGCACTACACTAATGTTTAAATAATGTAGCTGCCTGCGGTAGTGATAGGATCAGGAAAACACCACCAACCTTCTACAGGTAGCTTTAGCTGAACACTGTGCAGAGGTCGCACTACACTAACTTGTAGCTTTAGCTGAACACTGTGCAGAGGTCGCACTACACTAACTTGTAGCTTTAGCTGAACACTGTGCAGAGGTCGCACTACACTAACGTGTAAATAATGTAGCTGCCTGCGGTAGTGATAGGATCAGGAAAACACCACCAACCTTCTACAGGTAGCTTTAGCTGAACACTGTGCAGAGGTCGCACTACACTAACTTTTAGCTTTAGCTGAACACTGTGCAGAGGTCGCACTACACTAACTTGTAGCTTTAGCTGAACACTGTGCAGAGGTCGCACTACACTAACGTGTAAATAATGTAGCTGCCTGCGGTAGTGATAGGATCAGGAAAACAACACCAACCTTCTACAGGTAGCTTTAGCTGAACACTGTGTAGAGGTCACACTACACTAACTTGTAGCTTTAGCTGAACACTATGCAGAGGTCGCACTACACTTACTTGTAGATTTAGCTGAACACTGTGCAGAGGTTGCACTACACTAACCTGTAGCTTTAGCTGAACACTGTGCAGAGGTCGCACTATACTAAAAAATATTGTAGCTGCCTGCGGTAGTGATAGGATCAGAAAAACACCACTAATCTTCTACAGGTAGCTTTAGGTGCACACTGTACAGAGGACGCACTACACTAACTGTAAATACTGTAGCTAATAGGACTAATAGGATCAGAAGAACACCAGCAGTTTTCTTCAAATACTGTAACAACACCTGCCTGCCTGTCAGTAGGAAGATAATAACAGGAACGGATCTAGCTAAACTGAATACAGTATATATATATATATATATATATATATATATATATATATATATATATATATATATATATACACAACACCTTGGATGCATATATATACACAATACACTGTAAGTGCAGCTAACTGACTGACTGTCCTGCCTAATCTATCTAACTTAAATCAAATTACACTCTCTCTGTCTCTGTCTCTCAACGCCGGAACACACTACACAGGGCCGACGTGCAGTCGGCCTTATATAGTGTGGGGCGTGTACTAAACCCCCTGAGCCATAATTGGCCAAAGCCACCCTGGCTTTGGCCAATTACAGCTCTCTGTACAGACGGCGCTGTGATTGGCCAAGCATGCAGGTCATAGTGCATGCTTGGCCAATCATCAGCCAGCAATGCACTGCGATGCCGCAGTGAATTTAGGGCCGTGGCGCGCCAATCGAATTTGGCGCAAACGGCCCATACCATTCGCAATTCGGTGAAATATCAAACAGACGATGTTTGAGTCAAACATGGTCTCGACACGAACACGAAGCTCATCCCTACCTCTGAGTAAGGATTCGTGTTAAGGTTACTTACACAAAAAAAAGCATAGGGATCATTTAAATCTATATGCTTGGATTTTATAGTACACTCATTTATTGCTAATATATTCTTTGTTTCTATGCATGTGGTAGGGACATTTGACTATATTTCTTCCAGGAAATCACATTTCTAGGACATTATAATTGGTAATTCATGATAAAATCCCACAAAGTAAAAATGTACACAAATGCAAATAAAAAAAAGGAAATTAGTTAAAATTGTTAATAATCTTCTAAGTAATAAAAAGTAAATAAGATGATCTCATATTTCTTAGTAAAAGCCTCAAAATTAAACTATAATTACAAAGAAATATAATATGCATTCATCCATGCATATGAGCACAGGTTTAAAGATTGGAAAAACTATTACTTTATTATTGATATTCTGTAAAATTCTCTGTTTTCAAGCATCATGCTTCAAGTTCAAGTTCAAGTGTGCAAACACAGTTCACAAAATTCAAAGAAAATGTGTGATTGCTATTTAGTCTCTTTCACTGAACTAATTAGTCTTTTTTGTGTCATCTTGTGTTACCATCTAAATTCTCAATATATTCTTACTTTGTATAATTATTTATTTATTTTTTTGCTTTTCTCTGGTCTACTCTGTTTTGTGTGTTTGTCTTCAGCTCTTAAAAGACTTTATTGAATTTCTGTTGAGTCACTACTCAATGGTAACAAAACCTTTGTTCTCTTTGATAGGTTTCATCAGGGTTCATTAATTTTCCAGCACATATTTCAAGTTGTAATATTCCAGCAAGCCATCTAACATCAGTAGACACATTAAAGTGAATAGTTTAATTGATGCTATTTTCTTCTTCTTAAAAAATATTGATCCTTTGTAGATAACTTCTGTTTCTAACAGTGCGTGTTATGTAATACCCACTATTATTATTAGGCATGTGCATAATTAACCAGTTCTGGACCAGCTGCCGCAGTTGTACTGTGGCAGGTTGGCTTGGCTGGGCAAAGTGACGTTATTCTACATTAGGTGCACGGCCGCCTAGGGGGAGCGCGTGCCCCCTAGGCAGCCGCAATGATCGGATTCGCTTCAGAACCGATCAGTCTCCAGGCCCAGGCCAATGATTTCTGGCCTGGACCTGGTGATCAGTTCTGGCGAATGAAATTCTTCCCCTGCCTGTGTAAGTGTAAACACAGGCAGGGGAAGTGATGTCATCTCCCCTCGTGGAACTCTTTTCAATCTAGAGAGAGGAGAGAAGACAGTTGCACCAACACTACACTAACAACGGTACACGTAGGTACACTTGTCACCCCCGATCACCCCCGATCGCCCCCCAATTAACCCCTTCCCTCCCTGTCACAGTATCACCCAGTGCAGTGTTCATATTTTTTTTTTATCTCTGTACTTGTGTTATTTGTGACAATAATCAGTGTTAGGGTACTTAGTAGTAGGCCCAGATAGGTCTAGAGAGCCCCCCTAAACCCCCCTAATAAAGGTTTAACTCCTTGTTCACCCCCTGTCACCAGTGATCACTGTATTAGTGTCACGGGTGATGCTGGTTAGTTAGTTATTTTTTTATAGCGTCAGGGCACCCGCCGTATATTACCTAATAAAAAATTTAACCCAGTTAGGTTTTAGCGTCAGTTAGGGTCTGCGTCACCCCAGGTAGCATCAGATTAGTGCCAGTATCGCTAACACCCACGCACGCACCATACACCTTCCTTAGTAGTATAGTGTCTGAACGAATCAATATCTTTGATCTGATAAGAACTAAATTAGCATCCCAATAGTTTAGGGTTCCCAAAAACGCAGCGTTAGTGGAAACAGCCCAGATACCTGCTAGCACCTGCGTTTAGCCCCTCCGCCCAGCCCAGCCCACCCAAGTGCAATATCAATCAATCACTGTTGCTTACAAAACACTAAACACATAACTGCAGCATTCACAGAGTCAGGCCTGATCCCTGCGAATGCTAACAGTTTTTTTAGTATGATTAAAGTAGTCGCTGACAGTCAGGTGCTCTTTTTTCCTGTGAGTCGCACTAGTGTACCAGTAAATTTAGAGGCCAAAATGTCCAATCGAAGGTACACTAGAGAAGAGGCCTACACGTTTCTGAGCCTGACAGATGAGAGTGAAGAGGAAGTCACCCATTTCTCAGATTCAGGCTCAGAATACAAACCAGTATACAGCAGCGGCACCCTGACAGATAGCTCTGACAATGGAGTAGTGGTCCCTGGTCAGGCGTGCCCAACCCTGTTCTTCTGCTGTTGTTGAGGTGAACTGGCAAGCACCAGCAGCTATGTACATCTTAGTCGTACATCCAGCACTGCCATTACACGTGGTGACGTGGCGAGTCCCATAAGTGCAGTTCAGGCTGGTGAGGTGGCTAGCACAAGTAGAGTCCTGCAGCCACCAAGAAAACAAACACAGGCCCATTGAGCCCATAGTGCCCTTCTTGCTGCATTTGCCAATTCGAATTGGGAGCCCACCACTTCTGCAACCCCCATATTTCCCCCATTCACTGGCCAACCTGGAATTCAGATTTTACGTCACTTGATTTTTATTCGCTGTTTTTCACAGAAGATCTCTATAGATCTGTTGTAGACCAAAGCAATTTGTATGCTGGGCAATTCATCACTGCTAATCCCCAGATGACCCTTGCCAGAGATTGGAGACCTATCACGGTCTCCGAATTTAAGACCTTTCTGGGCCTATCCCTCCTCATGGGCATAGTTTAAAAAAGTGAGTTGTGGTCATATTGGTCCACTGACCCAATTCACCATATGCCTGTGTTCTCTGCCTCCATGACCAGGACACGATACGAGCAGATCTTGCAGTTCATGCATTTCAATGACAATGAACTCGGTCGTCCTCAGGGTGACCCTGGATACGATTGGCTCCACAAAATTCGGCCCCTCGTAAACCACTTCAACCAACAGTTTGCAGCCTTGTTTACTCCCGATCAAGTTGTCTGCGTTGAAGAGTCCCTGATTAAGTTTTCTGGCCGCTTGTCTATCAAACAGTATCTTCCCAGCAAGCATGCCAGATATGGGGTCAATATGCATAAGCTCTGTGACAGGGCAACAGGCAATTCATATTGTCACAGTATACAAGTATAGGCGCAGTTAACTGGGAAAAAATAGGTGAAAAAACCATAGCCCACAGACAAATATATATATAGAAATCTCATATGTATATCTGATTAAAACGTTTTGAAGCACACAAATTAGAGTCCATGATAAAGTATATTAAAAACTATATAAAAAAATATATATGTATTTTAAAAAATATATATGTATTATAAAAGTCTAAGATCCAAATAAGGGAGGATGATCCACACATGGGGCTGCCTTTAAAAGCGAACTGAAACCAGGTTCCAAGATTCTGAGGAGAAGCACAAAGAGAAAGGCACCTCTGGGTGCAGACGTAAAAACAGTTTATTCACAGACACATGTAAGAACAACTCACAATTTGGAAGTCATCAAACAGCATGTAAATTAAGACATCCATCAGGGGGGTAACCATCAGATCAGTCAAGTACTCTTACTGCCTGCTACATGCTCAGCTGCGTATGGGGGACACCGCTGGATGGTAAGCCGGCCGCAGTGGAGACGAACACCAAAATGAGGTCTGTAATAATTTGTTAGCAGTGAAGTGTAGAGATACCCAGAATGTTTTTGTTCTGTCCTCCCTTCACGCAGATACGACTGTCCAAAGTCCTACGGCAACTGGTGTTGTGGAGAAACCCCTCTCTGTCCACGAATACAACCTTAAAATGGCAGGAGTGGACCTCAACGACCAGTTGTTGGCACTGTACCTAATTGCCCGTAAGGCCAGATGCGGGTACAAAAAAGTGTCTGTATATTTATTCCAATTGGCTCTGCTGAATGCTTATGTGCTATACAAAGCTTCAGGACAAACGGGATCCTTCCTTAAATTCCAGGAAGAGATCATCACAGCCCTTCTGTTTCCAGATGATGCTGTGGCCCACCTTCCCAACGCAAATGCAGTGAGCCAGCTGCATGAGAGACATTTTCCGTATGTCCTCCCTGGTACCCCTACCCAAAGAAATGCCCAAAGAAGATTTCATGTCTGCAGAAAAAGCAGATTTAGGCATGACACCCGCTTTTATTGTCCCTCCTGTCCTGACCAACCTGGTCTCTGCATCGGTGACTGTTTCAAACGCTACCACACACTAGTGGAGTATTAGCATAGGGTACAGCATTACACAGTCCTAGGGCACACTTACACAGGGTCTCGAAAGATGAGATGGCCATCACATTTTGAGAGACCCTAATCTGGAACATTTACAGTTTACAGATTATATAAAAGTGCAAAAAAAAATAAACACACAAAAACCCAAAGAGAGCCAAAAACAGTTGTGTTTTTTTTTCTTCTCTCTCTATTCTCTTTCTTATGTTCGCTCTCTATTGTCCTCTCTATTGTTCACTCTCTATTGTTCTATAGCTATTGTTCTCTCTCTATTGTTACTGTATTTTAGAACTGTAATGTTTAATTTTTACTATTTTATTGTATTTTCTTTGCAGGTATGGTATGTCTTACTTTTATGCTGTAATGTTACTTTGTTTTATTGTTAACCATCATTTGCTTAACAGGTACGCCATTCAATTGCAGCACGGGTTTATTTATTTTGACAGCAACAGCTTTTTGCTCCCACGATACGAAAAGCCGTGACTCCAGCGCTGTAGGAGGTGATTTCACCACCACAGTTAAAAAAGAGCATATATGCTGAAGCATGGGGGCATTGGTGGACCAGGCTATTTGCTTCTAACATTAGCGGTGGATTGCCCCCATGCTTCGGCATATATTTTTTAGGCACAGATTGCGTTAAAAAATCAAGTTGTTTTATTGAGTTCATGTTTTAGCGTTACCATTGTTTGCTTTTCAGGTACACCATTCAGCTGCAGCACTGATTTATTTATTTTGACAGCAACATTGTTTGCTCTCACGATAGTAAATCAGCAACTCCAGCGCTGTAGGATGTGATTTCACCACCACAGCTAAAAAAAATGGTGCATTTATGCCCATCATTAGAAGTGGGTGAATGAAGGGCGGTATTCTGATGGTGGGTATACCCACCAATCAATCCCTTTTTATCGTTCAGCCCACAGGCTGCATGAAAAAAAGAACATTACAATATATGCCCAACAAGGACCAGCAACGTACTGGTATTTCCAATATCAAGCTGCGCTATAAAGTGAGTCCGTGCTTAAAAAATTAGATAGTTCAACCTTATTAATGAAAAAAATATAAAAATGAATCAGATTATATATTATGAATAGTCCATTCAAATTGCTAGTTGATCTCCGCTGTGAAATTAGCACACAAAACACCCAAGAATGGTGATGAAAGAAAAGATCTGCCTTCCACCTCAACATACACTGCCGCTTACCAAGTCCTATTGATCTCTTAGTTATAGGAGATCACACACGCCTACGGCTTGTTACCCAGCTGGGGCCTTTATTGCATACAGCCAAATTCGAGCATCCTCACAGGAGTTGCAACTTGTATCAGTATGTACTATCACATGTTTCCCAGAAAAGAATAATAAAAGGCTTCCATAGCGTAAAACCATATGACATTTCATTCATTAAAAGTTAAAAAGTATTGCACATACATTTAAATAAGCATCACATGCAATGTAAAACATCGAGCCGGCCGGCTCTCGATAGCAACCCGTGTATCTGGGACCCGCGTGTATCGTGGTGACGTCAGCACGTCGCTCTTCCCTATGCATTTCATCACACCTGACGTCGTCCTGGGGCACGCATATGGAGGAGCGACGTGCTGACGTCACCGCAATACACACAGGTCCCGGATACAAGGGTTGCTATCAAGAGCTGGCCTGCTCAACGTTTTACATTGCATGTGATGCTTATTTAAATGTAAGTGCAATACTTTTTAACTTTTAACGAATTAAATGTCATATGGTTTTACACTATGGAAGCCTTTTATTATTCTTTTCTGGGAAGAATCTGATAACACATACTGGTGCAAGTTTCAACTCCTGTGAAGACGCTTGAATTTGGTTGTATGCGCCAAATACATCAGAACAAACCAAACTATAACTGGCATTGAAGTAGGAGGTATTACACACAAATTATGTATATGTGCAGACGATATATTACTTTTTCTATCATCACCACAGGTCTCTGGTCCTAACTTAATACCAGCTCTTGATGGATTTGCAGCCCTATCCGGCCTTATGATTAATCCTAAGAAATGCCTAGTGCTTAATATTTCACTCACAAACATGGAATTGATCCCGGCTAGGGCTGCACTCCCATTCACATGGGCAGAAAAATCAATCCCATATCTTGGAATTCATTTAACAGCATCTCATTCTGACTTATTCTCAACCAATTATCCTCCTGTATTAAGACAGATCACAAATCTAATAAAACAATGGTCGCAACTTCCTTTATCCTGGATAGGGAAGATTAATGCAATCAAAATGACTATTCTACCCAAATTGCTTTATCTATTCAGAGTCCTCCCTATTCCAATTCCTTCCTATTTTTTGAGAATAGTACAAAAAAGAGCAACTTTGTTTATATGGGGCTCTTCTAAACCACGTATACCTATACACACACTACATCTTCCCAAAAATAAAGGAGGCCTGGGATACCCTAATTTTACTAACTACTACAGAGCAGCACATTTGGCCAGTCTGTCCAAATACCATGCAAAACAGGAAATCCCATTATGGGTATTTATAGAGGCTTCAGAAAATGACCCTCTATTAATATCAAATTTATTATGGCTTGATTAAAATTCATAATCCCATAACTAAACACTTCTTATCTCTCTGGGATAAACTAAAAACCAAATATCAGTTACAATCTCCACACAATCCTCTCCTTTCTTTTATCAGAAATCCGGCCTTTTATCCGGCATGGATCTACCCAAATTCTTTTAAAGCTTGGACAACATCAGGCATTCAGACACTAAATGACTTCATAGCATCTAAATCATTCCTTTCATTCCCATCGCTTAGAGAAAAATATGATCTACCAAACTCTGAGATATTTAGATATCTCCAAATCAAAAATTTCTATACACCATTCCTAAAGGGGGATACACCATTATCCCAATTATCCATTTTTGAATCAATCTGTACAAAAGATCCATGTGCTAAAGGTACAATTTCATCACTTTATAATCAATTATATGGAGTAGCAAATCTTAATAGACCCTCTTACGTTCAGAGGTGGGAGGAGGACCTGGGACGAACTTTAGAAGACACGGACTGGTCTAACATATGGCTCACATCTAAGTCATCTTCACCCAACATCTTAGCACTGGAGACAAATTATAAAGTCCTAACTCGCTGGTACCTTGTACCCGCTAGAGTGGCAAAATATTCACCTAATACCTCAGCTCTTTGTTTTCGAGGATGCCCAGAAATAGGCACATATTTACACATATGGTGGACGTGCCCAGTAATCCAAACCTTCTGGAAGGAAGTCTTCGTGATTGCATCTAAAATATTTAAAAAAATAATACAACCAGATCCATATTTAACTTTACTTAATCTAAAACCGGAATGGTTAACACTCTCACAATTCAAACTTATGATCCAATTAATAACGGCTGCAAAACAAACAGTGCCCAAGGCATGGAAATCTCCTACATTGGTACTAGCAGAAACAATTCACAGAATGAATAATACAATGTCCCATGCTAAGATGGTAGCCATCGATCAAAATCAAATTCCAAAATTTGAAAAACTTTGGCATCCTTGGATAAAACAACAGTTCCTGTCAAACTTCAATGACTCTGTCCTGTTGCCATGGTAACAGATTAAATGACTTACAGAGACACCCATTCTAAGGCTTCAAAGAGAACTAAAAAGAATAATAAACTGACGAGCGGGACAACCTTGTGGACCATACCTCTACCTTTCAACCCTTTTTCTTCTTTCTCTTTCCTTTTCTCCACCTTACGATTAAAGCTCATTATCAGAATTTATTTGACCTATATACACTCTACCTGTAAACAATATGTATAGTAGGTATAAATCATTTAAATACCTACAAAAGTAACTAAGGAAATGATATATATCTTTAATTTAGGTTTACGTGAACCCAATGTTTAATATTTGAAATTTCATGATATTTACCTATATAAACCCTACTTTAAAACAATGAGCTTACTTTATAGATCCTTGTAAACTTACTTTATGTATCTTTATAACATTGTATACTCAATAAACTTCTTTTGACAAGGAATTTGGTTGTATGCAGTAAAGGCCCCGGCTGGGTAACAAGCCATAGGCGTGTGTGATTTCCTATAACTAAGAGATCAATAGGAGTCGGTAAGCGGTAGTGTATGTTGAAGTAGAAGGCAGATCTTTTCTTTCATCGCCATTCTTGGGTGTTTTGTGTGCTAATTTCACAGCGGAGATCAACTAGCAATTTGAATGGACTGTTCATAATATATAATCTGAATAATTTTTTCATTAATAAGTTTGAACTATCTCATTTTTAAGCACAGACTCACTTAATAGCTCGACTTGATATTGGAAATTGTTGGTTGATGTGTGTATCTTACATAGAAGTCGCATCTGTTCATATTCACATATCTGCCTCCAATCACATATTTGTGTCATTCGGCATTAGGGACAGCACAGTAATTTTAATTATCATTAACGTACTGGTATGTTGCTGGACTTTGAGTGGTTATAACAGAATGATGCCTGCAGATTTAGGTATCATCTTGGTATCATTCTTTTCAGCCAGCTGTCGGCTTTCATGTAAAAGCAATCCTTGCAGCTAATTAGCCTCTAGACTGCTTTTACAAGCATAGGGAGGGAACGCCCCCCCCCCACAGTCTTCCATAGATTTCTTGGGCTCTCCTGTCCCAACAGGGAACCCAAGAATGCAGTTGGTGGTTCTGTTAGCTGACCATAGAGCTGATCGGAGACCAGAATGGCTCCAATCATCTCTATGGCCTAAGAAACTGGAAGCTACAAGCATTTCATTACTTAGGTTTCACCAGATATAAACAGCGCCATTGGGAAATTGGGAAAGCATTTTATCACACCGATCTTGGTGTGGTCAGATGCTTTGAGGGCAGAGGAGAGATCTAGGGTCTAATAGACCCCAATTTTTTCAAAAAAGAGTACCTGTCACTACCTATTGCTATCATAGGGGATATTTACATTCCCTGATATAACAATAAAAATGATAAAAAGAAAATAAAAAATGAAAGGAACAGTTTAAAAATAAAATAAAACAGTAAAATAAATAATAATAAAAAAAATCCCTGTCCTCCTGTGCTCACGCGCAAAGGTGAACGCAAGCGTCGGTCTGGTGTCATATGTAAACAGCAATTGCACCATGCATCATGTGAGGTATCACCACGAAGGTCAGATCGAGGGCAGTTATTTTAGCAGTAGACACCTCTGTAAATCTAAAGTGGTAACCTATAAAGGATTTTAAAGGCTTTTAAAAATTCATGCAGTTTGTCGCCACTGCACGTTTGATCTTTTTTAATTCATCAAACATTTGTGCAATATAGTGTGTTTAAGTGCATTAAAATTTTAACAAATGTTTTTTTTCCAAAAAAATTGAGTTTGAAAAATTGCTACGCAAATACTGTGTGAAAAAAACACCCACCATCTTAATCTGTAGGGCCTTTGCTTAAAAAAACAAAATATATAATGTTTGGGTGTTCAAAGTAATTTTCTAGCAAAAAGAAATATTTTTTCATGTAAACAAAAAGTGTCAGAAAGGGCTTTGTCTTCAAGTGGTTAGAGGAGTGGGTGATGTGTGACATAAGCTTCTAATGTGTGCATAAAATGCCAGGACAGTTCAAACTCCCCCCCCCAAAGGACCCCTTTTTGGAAAGTAGACACCCCAAGCTATGTGCTGATAGGCATGGAGTCCATGGAATATTTCATATTTTGCCACAAGTTTCGGGAAAATGACAAACTTTTTTTTTGCACAAAGTTGTCACTAAATGATATATTGCTCAAACATGCCATGGGCATATGTGGAAATGAACCTCAAAATACATTCTGCTGCTTCTCTTGAGTATGGGGATACCACATGTGTGTGACTTTTCGGGAGCCTAGCCGTGTACAGGACCCCCAAAACCAATCACCTCCTTCAGGCTTTCTAAGGGCATAACATGGTGATTTCACTTCCTCACTACCTATCACAGTTTCGGAGGCCATGAAATGTCAAGATAGCACAAACCCCCTTAAATGACCCCATTTTGGAAAGTAGACACTTCAAGCTATTTTCTGGAGAGGCATGTTGTCACTTTTTGTCACAAAGTTTTGAAAATTGAAAAAAGAAAAATACATTCTTCAAAAGGCTCCCAAAAAGTCTCACACATGTGGTATCCCCGTACTCAGGAGAAGCAGCAGAATGTATTTGGGGGTGTAATTTCACATATGCCCATGGCATGTTTGAGCAATATATCATTTAGTGACAACTTTGTGAAAAAAGAAAAAAAAAGTTTGTAATTTTCCCGCAACTTGTGGCAAAATATAAAATATTCCATGGACTCAACATGCCTCTCAACAAATAGCTTGGCGTGTCTACTTTCCAAAATGGGGTCATTTGGGGGGGGTTGTGCTATCTTGCCATTTTATGGCCTTCAAAGCTGTGATAGGTAGTGAGGAGTAAAATCAAAAATGTACGCCCTTAGAAATCCTAAAGGCGGTGCTTGATTTTCGGGGTCCTGTATGCGGTTAGGCTCCCAAAAAGCCTCACACATGTGGTATCCCCATACTCAGGAGAAGCAGCAGAATGTATTTTGGTGTGTAATTCCACATATAACCATGGCATGTGTGAGCAATATATCATTTAGTGACAACTTTGTGTAATTTTTTTTTTTTTCAGTCACTTGTGACAAAAAAATAAAATATTCAACGGGCTCAACATGCCTCCCAGCAATTTCCTTGGGGTGTCTACTTTCCAAAATTGGGTCATTTGGGGGGAGGTTTGTACTGCCCTGCCATTTTAGCACCTCAAGAAATGAGATAGGCAGTCATAAACTAAAATCTGCATAAATTCCAGAAAATGTACCCTAGTTTGCAGACGCTATAACTTTTGTGCAAACCAATAAATATACGCTTATTGACATTTTTTTACTAAAGACATGTGGCTGAATACATTTTGGCCTAAATGCATGACTATAATTGAGTTTATTGGATTTTTTTATAGCAAAATGAGAAAATATAATTTTTTTAAAAGGTTTTGGTCTTTTTCCTTTTATATCGCAAAAAAATAAAAATCACAAAGGCAATCAAATACCATCAAAAGAAAGCTCTATTTGTGTGAAAAAAAAGGACGCAAATTTTATTTGAGTACGGCATTGCACGACCATGCAATTACCAGTTAAAGTAGCGCAGTGCCAAATTGTAAAAAGTGCTCTGGTCATTGAGGGGCCAATTCTTCCGGGGCTGAAGTGGTTAATAAACCTATTCAATTTAATTTTGGCATGAAGAAAATGAAATAATTCAATTATAGCCAATAAAACAGTAATAGCTTGGAATCAGTATATAGATTTGCCTGCTTAATGACCAGGCCATTTTTTGTGATGCGTCACTGCGTCACTTTAACTGACAATTACGTGGTCATGCAACGCTGCCCCAAACAAAATTGACGTCCTTTTTTTTCCCACAAATATAGCTTTCTTTTGGTGGTATTTGATCATCGCTACGGTTTTTATTTTTTACACTATAGACAAAAAAAGAGCGACAATTTTGAAAAAAACATAATAGTTTGTACTTTTTGTACTTTTTGCTATAATAAATATCCCCAATTTTCTTTTAAAAAAGCTATTTTTTTCCTCAGTTTAAGCAGATATGTATTCTTCTACATATTTTTGGTAATAAAAATTGCAATAAGTGTATATTGATTGGTTTGCGCAAAAGTTATAGCGTCTAAAAAACTATGGGAAAGGTTTATGGCATTTTTATGGTATTTTTATTATTATTTTTTTCTTTTACCATTATGGCGGTGATGTGCAATTTTTATCAGGACTGCGACATTATGGCGGACAGATCGGATACTTTTGACACTTTGTTGGGACCACTGACATTTATACAGCGATCAGTGCTATACAAATGCACTGATTACTGTGTAAATGTCACTGGTCGATCAAGGGGTTAACTGTATTCCCTCATGTGTTCTAACTGTAGGGGGATGGAACCGACTAGAGGAGATGACAGATCGTTGTTCCTAGCTAGTAGAAGCAGAGGATCTGTCTCGACACACCTCACAGAACAGGGACGTGTGTGTTTACACACACACGTCCCTGTTCTGGCTCTGGTGCCCGTGATCACGCGTGGCCAGCGATCATCGCGACTGCCGGCCACATGCATCGGCACCCCCGCAGTGCAGCGGGGATACCTCCAGGGGGCGCACGCGCCTGCTATCCCTGCTTAAAGGGCTTATTGTACAGCTACGACTGCTCACGGGAACGCGCCGACCTGCCGTAGTATAATGACGGCGGCTGGTCGGCAAGCAGTTAAACAACGTTGGGGTATCCTATTAGAGGATCCCAAATTAGGCTCAGTAATAACCAGCAAACTATGATATGGCATTGTATGGGGTGGGAAAAAATAACACCTAGTAAGCCTCATTCCATACTGTTGTGAGCTTTTGTCATCTGATTGCTTGCATCAGTGTGGAAAATTGCAGTGTAAGATGTGTCCTTTTGATCAACATTGACAAAATACATTTTTGGTCATAAATGGGGAAATATACACTTTGGGGAAGATTTACTAAAACTGGTGCACACAGAATCTGGTGCAGCTGTGCATAGTAACCAATCAACCTCTAGGTTTTATTGTCAAAGCTTTATTGAACAAACTGAAGTTAGAAGCTGGTTGATACGACCAGGTGACCTAAGTTGGAAGTTGAAAGTTGACCCAGCAGGGTATTGCTTCATGCCCCTGGTGTGGAACTACAAGTCAATGTTAGCTTTTAAACAGCTTTATCTGTGTGTTTGTCTGTGTGTACATTGTGTAAGCAACTGCTGTGTATAGACTAGTTAAGCAACCTTCAGTGTGGACTAATTAGCACATTAATGGAACTCATTGGAATGTTCCTTAAAAAACATGCCTGTGTGAATTTCAACACTGGCAGAAAACACTTTAACGCACCAATTTAATGATATATTGAGACAATGGGGGTTATTTACTGTAACGACACCCCGAGTATGAAAGGGGTTAAAGTTGTTTAGGACATTCCATACCCAAACACAAAGGCAGCTACATGAATATATTAATAATTCTCTCCCAAGTACGAGACGAGGCTCTGTCTTGAGGTTCAAGCAGGAATCAGACTCCTTTATTCAAGCGCATGTTATACAGATCCCACTTCAAAACACTTCCCCCCACCGTTGGAAAACAGGGCGGGTTAAACTGTCCAATGACAATGGACACACAGGTCAGGTGTGTTTAACTTCTCATCAGTAAACAGTCTTAACAGGGGGGCTGCTGATGGAATCCCCCTCCCTCTTTCCTCACAGCAAGACACTTAGACATCCCATAATAGTTGAGGCAGACAGCCACAATAGACAATAGAATACAGTCACACCCCAACCATCACAGCAAATAGTACACAACATAATTGAGACAGCACACATTATATATACATATATACAGCATTGAGTCTGACTAGCACAGATCATAGTGGGGTTCTCATTCACCTTGTGCCCCTATTAGTGACTCCCGTCACAATGGCATATCCAGGGTCCCCAGAGTTTGTGTGTCTTGGGGGACATGGACCTGAATCTAAAGTAACACCACCTCCAGGGTCCCCAGGCATACAGTTCACAACGAGCACCGTTCTACCAAATGCCAGGGCCCATAATCAGTAGGCAAGAGGCTGGCATTCTGTCCCCTCCAAAAGCCTCTGTCCAGGCTAGGTCTGTCACATTTCTCCCCCAGGAGACTAACACAGGAGGAGATCCCAGATGGGTTGACTCTGAAGTTAGTCAGTAGTTCCAGTCCTCTAATGCTGGTATTCACACAGTACCCCAAACAAATTGTTCCAAACAGAGTATTACTCACTCAGCCAACCTCTGCCTCTCTCAGAGAACATGCCTGCCGCTGGGGAGAGGCCTGGACTGGCCCTTCTCCCTGGAGTCCTTTCAGCCGCTGAAGAGAAGACAGGGTGACTGAGCTCACTCCATAATGCTGTTGGGGATCTGGGCCAACTGCCCAGCATCCCTGGGGTATACAGGTGGGGACTGAAGCCCCATCCACCCTTACTGGAAATTCGTCCTCTGTTAGTTGAGGGCAGAGGCCAGCAGCACTCTGCCCTGTTGCCAGCCCTTCTGCTGGAAACCCCACACTATCTGCTCCAGCTAACTGTTGGGGAGGGAGGCCGACTGCCCCAGCTCCCTGGAACTCTGTAGTTGTTGCCGGTGCTGGGCAGAGGTTGGTAGCACTCTGCCCGGTTGCCAGAACTTCAGCTGGGTTGGTGTCATCATTCTGGGGTGCCGTCTGCTGTTGGAACTCCCTTTCACTGGTATTGTCTCCCAGGTGCACGAACCCTTGTTGGGGAGGGAAAATGGCTGCTTCTCCTCCTGCATCTCTGAAATCCACTGGGAAGTGATTGCCACCTTCTCACGATGAGCGTTCGGAACTGCCACAGGTGTGGGTCAGAGGTCTTGGACCCCCTGTCCAGTGACCAGCGCCTCAACTGGGGAAGTGCCTTGCAACTCCACAGATACTGCTGTTGGTGCTGGGCAGAACACACTGAAGTTTGGCCCTGATACCAGCTCTTCTGCTGGAGGCTCATCAGGTTGTTGTTCTTCAGCAGAAAAGTCTATCAAATCCCTTCTCTGCAACTGGTGTCTGGGGATAGAAGTTCACAATCTCATGTCCGTGGAACCCAGACGATGCTATCAGTGCTGGGCAGAGGTTAGCAGAACTCTGCCCTGTTGTCAGCACTTCAGCTTTGGGGATGGCAATCTCCAGATTTTCCACTGCCGTTTCTTCAGCCAGAATTTCGGAGTTGTCACCTGGTATTTCCTGATTGTCCCAGGCAAAGAGAGCCCCACCCTGCTGCTGAGCAGAGTCTAGCAGCTGTCTGTAGGCGATCTCCAGCTCCCATTCCTGAACGTCCAGAAACTCCAAATCTTCCTGTGCCCAGTGCCCTTCCGAGACATTCAGTCTTCGCTCTCTGTGCTCCATTATTTCCTCCAAATGCCACTCCCGATCACTCCCAAAGTCAGGGTCTCTGGACAGCCTCCAATACAACAATCCCAGGCCATCATAGTCAAAGCCTTCCGTAGGGCTGTCATCCACTAACCACGGGCACTCTTGGGCTACATACCACCGGAGAGCTCTGTAGCTCTCGTCCAACCGCATTTCTGCCCAGATCAGCCTGCTTAACTTAGCTGTCCACTCCTGCTTCGGTTGTTCCCCCAATAACAGCATTCGTACTTCATACTGCGACCAGTACCTTACATCGATGGAGGGGAGAACTTTTCCCTGGTGTTGCTGCTTGAGAGCTAGCAATTTCTTCCAGAGTTCAGACCATCCCAGCAGGACCTGCTCTGATACTGGTCCTCTATGCTGTATCTGCAACTCTCGCAACCTCCTTCTGAATTCCTCTTCCATGGTGGCTGGTATCTGTACCTCTCCTCTCCATTCAGTTGATGCTGCTGTGACTTCTGCTGCTGCAGCACCTGTTTGCTCTAGCCAATTTGCATCCACAGCCACTATAACTAGGTCTATGATCTCCGCTGTAGGGTTAGGACCATAATGTGCCAGTCTTATGTTAACAGCCCGATCAAAGCTTACCTCTTCGGGTGTCTTGTCTGTTACACTGGGCCTTTTGGTTATGTTGGGTCTTTCGGCTCTATCCATTTTGACTAGTTCTGCGATAATGTCCCTCTTCTTACAATTGTTGGCTGGTCGGACCCGGTTCCCCAGTAAGTCCTTGAGGGTAGATCGCTTTAGGCATTCATACTGTGCTTCCATTGGCCTGTGTCCTCTTATAGCTGTCCTTCTGGGCTGTGGGAATAATCCCGCTGCTTGCCACCAGTTGTAACGACACCCCGAGTATGAAAGGGGTTAAAGCTGTTTAGGACATTCCATATCCAAACACAAAGGCAGCTACTGAACACTTCAATCAGCCGAACAAGGAACCCATACGAATAATTCTCCCCCAAGTATGAGACGAGGCTCTGTCTTGAGGTTCAAGCAGGAATAAGACTCCTTTATTCAAGCACATGTTATACAGATCCCACTTCAAAACATTTCCTCCCACCCTTGGAAAACAGGGCGGGTTAAACTGTCCAATGACAATGGACACACAGGTCAGGTGTGTTTAACTTCTCATCAGTAAACAGTCTTAACAGGGGGGCTGCTGGAGGAATCCCCCCTCCCTCTTTCCTCACAGCAAGACACTTAGACATCCCATAATAGTTGAGGCAGACAGCCACAATAGACAATATAATACAGTCACACCCCAACCATCACAGCAAATAATACACAACATAATGAGACAGCACACATTATATATACATATATACAGCATTGAGTCTGACTAGCACAGATCATAGTGGGGTTCTCATTCACCTTGTGCCCCTATTAGTGACACCCGTCACAATGGCATATCCAGGGTCCCCAGAGTCTGTGTGTCTTGGGGGACATGGACCTGAATCTAAAGTAACACCACCTCCAGGGTCCCCAGGCATACAGTTCACAACGAACACTGTTCCCCCAAATGCCAGAGAAACGCTTGGTTGATGTCTTACCTGAGAGGTTGGAATTTTGTACAGGTAATGCCAGTGACTAGAAGCATGCTACAGTAGAGAAAGGCAAACCAACACTGGCTACCAGGGTGCAGTATGTCTTTACCACATGACACTTCAACCTCTCACAGTGGTTTATAAAAATCCTATTACCCTATATGTGCATAATATACACTGAATCAAGTGCGGTCATTACACTGAATCAAGTGCGG
Organism: Lithobates clamitans; assembly: GCA_037952925.1. Taxonomy (NCBI): domain Eukaryota; kingdom Metazoa; phylum Chordata; class Amphibia; order Anura; family Ranidae; genus Lithobates; species Lithobates clamitans. The sequence continues at coordinate 8,116,856 of JBBGZY010000031.1, forward strand.
TACCAGTGGCTTACTCCCAGAGATGTGCGGACACAGAATCAGGTTCATGCAGGACACTTATTTCTAAGGAATAACCAAAAGAGGAGGGATGTGTTCAACACTATACTGGGGGGAATATGAGCTGGGATGGGTGTTATTAATGAAGTGGACATTGGTATCCTGAGGTACAAACTCTCAGCCATAGCTTCAGACACTAAGCGGGGCTTTGTTACTCAGAGAGTTTGGTGGCATTCTTAATAGCATTCAACAAAGTCACATAAATACCCAGGTTAAAGTGGCTCAGGATTTTGTCCACCATGTTGAGAGGTTGGTAGAGAGTGTGGTGGTACAGGACAGAAATCTGTCATGGGCTCCGTGTGCACGCAGGAGCAGGCCAAGGTATCAACCAACTACAAGCTGATTGTACAGTCTCTGTATGAGGGGCAGTGACCTCATGAGTTGGCATCACAGCTCAGTAAGACTTTGCCAAAACCTGTCGCTTACACTAATCCAAAATGGTTTGGATTGTGAAAGGTGTTATGCTTCCTCGTTGATCCCATATACAGAAGGGCAGACTCTGTCTTTATATTTGGTGGCATCAATGGGCTTACTGACTGGGGACTTTACCTTGTTGCATCTGAGGCTAAATTAGCCACATGTGATCAGAGAGGATGGAAGCTGGAGGCAGGTTGATATTTCCCCCTGTAGGAGGCATGACCATGATGTCCTTTGTATGCCAGGGCAATACACGGTGGGGAACGAGAAATGTTTGAAAGATATTCACTTTGTGTAATGGATGGAGAGATCATTGATGGGAAGGAAGCACCTGTGTATTATTTGGGACATAGATGAGTTTGTTTTCATTTGTCCTAAAGGATACCGATGTAACATTATTCATGAAACTAGGGTGTTCCGTGAACCTAACAGTAGATAGAGCTGCATGGTATACCCTGGACATGGTCCCTGAAATCCAGGCACAGTGATAACATTTTGTGGGTTTGTCATTGTTTCAGGTTTATATGTGTTGTTGGGCACATGTGTTATATGTGTTGTTGGATATTTATATAGGAAGGTCTCGCATTTATCTACGCAAGTTGAGGGACGAATTGATGGTAAGGTCTCTCTGTGCAAGTTAGAGGCTTTGCTGCCAATTCAGAGTTCTGAAGTACCGTTGACATGCCAAAATTGGAAAAGGCCATATTGTACAAGCCTGCCTAATCCCGATCCGTATCTACAGTAAAGGGTTATAGGAGATTAGGAGCGTGATGCATAATTTGATGGGTCACATATATATGCATATATTATAGTAATGGGTTGATTTGTGTGATGGTATAGTGTGACACGTGTATTTTAGGTTAGTATGGGGGAGTAAGGCCCTCCTCAAGGTTCTGTATCTGAAAGCTGGTTAATATGTTGCTCGGAGTGTGTGCTGTGAATGGTGAATGAATGAATGGACAGCCCTTGCGTGTATTGCACCCTGTTGTGAAGATACAGGAAAGGAGAAGACACAGAATGGTGACATGGAAGCTGTCGCTGAAGAATGATGATGGTGTGTCACTCAGTGGCAAAGCGGCACATGTTGGGAAGCACAAGATACCGGAAAGGAGAAGACACAGAATGGTGACATGAAAGCTGTCGCTGAAGAATGATGATGGTGTGTCACTCAGTGGCAAAGCGGCACATGTTGAGAAGCACAACACGTTAAGACTGTTATGGACTGTTCCATAGGAGCTGTTTCGGAAGCACATGTTGGGAAGCGCAACACGTTAAGACAGTTATGGACTGTTTCATAGGAGCCGTGTCTGAAGAAGGGTAATATGCGCCCTTTAGACACAAAGCGGAAATTGTTGGAAGGCAACATCATTTAATATCATATTTCTGGAGTTTTCTTTCTGGTTGATACGACAAGGTGACTTAAGCTGGAAGTTGAAAGTTGACCCAGCAGGGTGTCGATTCATGCCCCCTGGCAAGTGGAGTATGGGAACAAAAGAGACCAACTGGTGTGAAAAAGATTGTAATGCATGATTACCACATCTGCGGACAAGTTTCAAAGAGAACAACGGCTGCCAAGATGATTACAGAAGATCAAAGGGCTATCTATCACTGAAGATGACCCAGGTCACATAGCAATGATTCATGGACAAATACTGCCCCTAGAGGACAATACAGCAGGATATCTAGAGGATAGACAGAGAAATGATATATTAAAAGGACTATATAAAACACAAAGCGCTGTGATGCTAAATAGCTGATAATTACACATAAAACCAAGTGAGGCTGCTATCAAAAGAGAGTGTTTTCAGAGTCACCAAAAAAGAATAAATAATGATATTTGAAGCGCTTCACAATGTGTATAAAAATGAATATATATGAATAAATATAAATACTCAAATAAATCCAGCGGTGAGTAAAAATTCCTAAAAAATCCAGCAATCAAAATTGTGTAAAATAATAAAAAATTAGTGACACCAAATGTGTAAAAAAATCCACATAAAAAATCCACATAAAAATAAATATATAGGGATGTATTCAGAAGGTTCAATTATACAAGTGTAGAATCCGATTGGTATAGAGCTTTGATCCGGTCCCACTAGCAAAGCTGTTTAAAAACACTTGCTTAATTAAGGTGCTCATTGACCTTTATAGTAACAATGTTTCTTTGGCTTCTGTTCACAACCAATGTGAGAATCATAAACAGATCTCATTTGACAGGCAGATAAGAGAAAAAAACAATCATTGTGCAATAGTTAGAATACCAAGGTACACAGGCAAACTTCAATCCACTCACGTGTGCCTTATAATGATAAGGCATATGCAGGTTTTACTATAGCAGTCAGCCGCCTTAGACAGGAGCAGATTCACTGCAGTACACTGTGTGATACTGCTGATCTGCACAGAGCGTCCTTGGCTCCTTCCACGCGTTACATCACAGTCACGTGACTTTTTGTGGAACAAGGATTGGAAAGCATCAGTGGAAAGGAGAAATGTTTTTCCCATATTAACTCTTACAGGAGAGAATTTCCCTTCCTAGGGGTATATTTCATCTCACTTCCTGTTGTCTCCTTCCGTTTGCAAGTAGGAGTCGTTTGTAAGTTAGATGTTTGAAAGTAGGGGCCTGCCCTATATACTCAGCAGAAATTTGGGCCTTAGGTGTTGTTGTGGCCACAACACTGTAAGCCATCACAGGGCCCTGCTGTGAAATATTAGATCAAGAATTGTAATTACATGCCCCTGTTGAACAGGGGCAGAAAAATTGGGCCTTTGGTGGTGGTGGTGGTGCTACAACACTGTAAGTCCTCACTCGCTCTTGGTGGGCGCAGAAATGGGCCCTGCTGTGAAATATTAGATCAAGAATTGTAATTGCATGCCCTTGTTGAACAAGGGCAGAAAAATTGGGCCTTGGGTGGTGGTGGTGGTGCTGGTGCCACAACACTGTAAGTCCTCACTCACTCTTGGTGGGTGCAGAAATGGGCCCTGCTGTGAAATATTAGATCAAGAATTGTAAATACATGCCCCTGTTGAACAGGGGCTGAAAAATTAGGCCTTAGGCACTGGTGCTGGTGCCACAACACTGCAACCCCTCACAGATACTCTAGTTGGAACGCAGAAACGAGCCCTGCTGCAAAGTATTGCACCAGAAATTGTAATTACACTCCCCTGTTAAACAGGGGCTGAAAAATTGGGCCTTTGGTGGTGGTGGTGCTGGTGCCACAACACTGTAAGTCCTCACTTGCTCTTGGTGGGTGCAGAAATGGGCCCTGCTGTGAAATATTAGATCAAGAATTGTAATTACATGCCCCTGTTGAACAAGGGCAGAAAAATTGGGCCTTTGGTGGTGGTGGTGGTGCTGGTGCCACAACACTGTAAGTCCTCACTCGCTCTTGGTAGGTGCAGAAATGGGCCCTGCTGTGAAATATTAGATCAAGAATTGTAATTACATGCCCCTGTTGAACAAGGGCAGAAAAATTGGGCCTTTGGTGGTGGTGGTGGTGCTGGTGCCATAACACTGTAAGTCCTCACTCGCTCTTGGTGGGTGCAGAAATGGGCCCTGCTGTGAAATATTAGATCAAGAATTGTAATTACATGCCCCTGTTGAACAGGGGCTGAAAAATTAGGCCTTAGGCACTGGTGCTGGTGCCACAACACTGCAACCCCTCACAGATACTCTAGTTGGAACGCAGAAACGAGTTCTGCTGCAAAGTATTGCATCAGGGGCTGAAAAATTGGGCCTTAGGCACTGGTGGTGGCGCCCAGAACCAAAAATGTTCTTACGAGCTATCAGTGTGATCATTGAGGAGGAAGAGGATAATTACTCAGGGATAGTCACTCAGCATCAGCATAGGCAGTCTTTGAAGGGATCTGAGATTTCAAAAAAATTATTCGGTTACATCAGCATCAGGTGCTTGGTAGCTGGTGGTGATTCAAGACTGATTCATTTTTATGAAGGTCAGTCGATCGACCGAGTCGGTGGACAGACGCACTCTGTGATCGGTTACAAAGCCTCCAGCAGCACTGAATGTGCGTTCCGAAAGAACGCTGGATGCAGGACAGGCCAGTAGCTCAATTGCATACTGTGCAAGCTCTGGCCAGTGATCCATCCTCAAGACCCAGTAACCCAGAGGATTTTCGGTGGGAAAGGTGTCCAAGTCAGATCTTGCCCCTAGGTATTCCTGCACCATGTAAAACAGACGCTGGCGATGGTTGCTGGAACCGATCATACCTTATGGCTGAAGCCTAAGCAACACGTTGTCCAGAAACAGGAGTTTGTAACCTCCCAGTCTCTGAGAACGCGTTGCACAGACCTTTCTGCAGGGCCTCCCGAAGATGTTTTATCCTCTGCTCCCTCTGCGATGGCAAGATAAGGTCCGCAATCTTACCCTTGTAACGTGGATCAAGAAGGGTTGCCAGCCAGTATTGGTCCTTCTCCTTGATACCACGAATACGAGAATCCTTACGCAGGCTTTGCAGGATCAGGGAGGCCATGCAGCATAGGTTTGCTGAGGCATTCGGTCCGGAGTCCTCTGGGTCACTAAGGACGATGTGGTCCGCAGCCACCTCCTCCCAGCCAGGTACAAGTCCATGTGTTTCTTGGGACTGATCCCTTAAAGACTGCTGCTGATGCTGAGTGCCAGGCTCCACCTCCATACTGACACAATCTTCCTCCTCCTTCTCGTCCTCTTCCTGTGTGATCGGTGGGCACGCAGAAACACTGTCTGGATAAAGGGGGCCTTGAGAGCTAAGGAAGTCCTCCTCTTCCTGCCTCTGTTCTGCCTCAAGTTCCCTGTCCATTATTCCACGCAGCGTGTGCTCCAACAGGTGGACAAGGGGGACAGTGTCACTGATGCATGCTCACCATCCTCGTGCCCTTGGTGACAGGACAGTGCATGCATCCCTGATAATGGCCCACTGGCGTGGGGAAAAAAACACAAGCTCCCCTGACCCTGTCCTGGTGCCATAGTCGCACAGGTACTCATTGATGGCCCTCTGCTGCATGTGCAGCCGCTGCAGCATGGCCAACGTTGAGTTCCACCTGGTGGGCATGTCACAGATTAGGCGGTTCTTGGGAAGGTTAAACTCCTTTTTGAGGTCCGCCAGCCGAGCACTGGCATTATATGACCGGCGGAAATGCACACAGACTTTCCTGGCCTGCCTCAGGACATCCTGTAAGCCAGGGTACCTGCCCAAGAACCGCTGCACCACCAAGTTAAGGACGTGAGCCAAACAGGGCACATGGGTCATTTGTCCCTGTCGGAGGGCAGAGAGGAGGTTGGTGCCATTGTCACAAACCACCATTCCTGCCTTAAGTTAGCGTGGCATCAACCACCTCTGAACCTGCCCCTGCAGAGCTTACAGAACCTCTGCCCCAGTGTGGCTTCTGTCCCCCAAGCACACCAGCTCAAGCACTGCATGGCATCTTTTGGCCTGCGAACTTGTGTAGCCCCTTGAACGGCTACGGAGAACCGCTGGTTCCGAGGACAAAGCACAGGAAGAGGCCATGGAGGAAGAAGAAGAGGAGGGAGTGGAGGAGAGAGGTGTGTCACAATCATTAGTAGTGGCATTTTGAAGGCGTGGTGGTGGAACAACCTCCAACACTACTGCACCTTGTCCTGCATCCTTCCCAGCTGCCAGCAGAGTCACCCAATGCGCTGTGAAACTTAGGTAATGTCCATGCCTGCTGGACCATGAGTCAGCGGTAATATGCACCTTACCGCTGACCGCCCTGTCCAGCGAGGCATGGACATTGCCTTCCACATGCCGGTAGAGAGCCGGAATCACCTTCCGTGAGAAAAAGTGGCGTTTGGGTACCTGCCACTGAGGAACCGCACATTCCACAAACTCACGGAAGGGGGCAGAGTCTACCAACTGAAAAGGCAGCAGTTGAAGTGCTGGCAATTTTGCCAAGCTAGCATTCAACCACTGGGCATGTGGATGGCTGGGACTTCTTTCGGCGGTGCAGCAGCTGGGGCAGGGAAATTTGCCTGGTACAATCTGATGTCGGTGTACCGAAAGCAGCTTGCCCACAAGTACTTGGCTGTGACACACCTAATTCTACACCTTCATTCCTCTCAGTGCAGGTCTCAGAGAGGACTGAAGGTATAGTGGGGTTGGAGATCTCAGCTAATGAGGAGCAAGGAGAGGTCCTCTTTGTTCTTTGGTGTGGGTCTTTTAGATACGCTTGCCAACGAACTGCATGGCAGGTCAACATATGTCTTGGCAAGCATGTGGTACCCAAGCGGGAAATGTTTTGGCCACACGAGATACGCTTGAGACATATGTTGCAAATAGCAGCAGTGCGATCACTCGTCTCAAAAAAGGCCCACACCAAAGAACTTTTTGAATAACGCGCAGAGACTGCAGCGCCCTGCACATGTGGAGCTTTGGGGTGTGATGTAGTCAGTGTGCTGCCCTTAGGCTGGCCCCTGGAGGGCATCCTGCCTCATTGGTAATGTGCCGCCTCCTCCTCCTCCCTCCTATCAGGCACCCACGTTGAGTCAGTGACCTCATCATCCCCTCCCTCCTGATCACTGGAGCAAACCTGGCAGTATGCTGCAGCAAGGGGAGCATGACTGCCAGATTGCTGTCCTTCTTGGGCACCCCCTCTGTCTGTGCTCATGTTACTGCCTTCATCGAGCTCAGTATCATCATCAGAGCCTTCCAAACGCTGGGCATCCTCCTGGAGCATGTACCCAACACTGTGGTCAAACAGTTCGAGGGACTCCTCAGGAGGACATGGTGGGGCTAGGGAAGGAGTCACTGATGACATTAAGCCGAGGGAAGAGGCCGCTGCTTTGCCAGACAAAGTACCCTGAGCATGGGTGAGAGAGGATGAGGAGGATGAGGACGGCTTGGTCATCCACTCGACCAAGTCTTCCGCATGTTGCGGCTCAACACGGCCAGCTGCCGAAAAAAAGGCCAAGCGTGTCTCATGGCCACGTGCTGATGAGGATGCACCATCTCCACGACAAGCACTAGACACAGAGCCTGCTTGCCCTCTTTTATTGGCTTGTGACTGTCTGCCTATCCTTCTTGGCCTTCCAGACATACTAATGGCCTGTAGCTACACTAAGCTGGGATATATATATATATATATATATATATATATATATATATATATATATATATGTATGTACTGATACTGCAGCTAGCAAAATCAACTGCCTGCCTGTAGTATGAGAACACCACCAACCTTCTACAGGTAGCTTTAGCTGAACACTGTATAGAGCTCGCAAAATACTAACTTCTAGCTTTGTTAGCTGCCTGCGGTAGTGATAGGATCAGGAAAACACCACCAACCTTCTACAGGTAGCTTTAGCTGAACACTGTGCAGAGCTCGCAAAAAACTAACTTCTAGCTTTTTTAGCTGCCTGCGGTAGTGATATGATCAGGAAAACACCAACAACCTTCTACAGGTAGCTTTAGGTGAATACTGTGCAGAGCTCGCCAAAAAATAACTTGCAGCTTATTTAGCTGCATGCGGTAGTGATAGGATCAGGAAAACACCACCAACCTTCTACAGGTAGCTTTAGCTGAACACTGTGCAGAGCTCGCAAAAAAATAACTTGTAGGTTTAGCTGAACACTATGAGGAGGATGCACCACACTAACTTGTAGTTTTAGCTGAACACTGTGAGCAGGACGCACTACACTAACTTGTAGCTTTAGATGAACACTGTGCAGAGGTCTCACTACACTAACTTGTAGTTTTAGCTGAACACTGTGAGCAGGACGCACTACACTAACTTGTAGTTTTAGCTGAACACTGTGAGCAGGACGCACTACACTAACTTGTAGCTTTAGATGAACACTGTGCAGAGCTTGCAAAAAATAACTTGTAGGTTTAGCTGAACACTGTGAGAAGGACGCACCACACTAACTTGTAGTTTTAGCTGAACACTGTGAGCAGGACGCACTGCACTAACTTGTAGCTTTAGATGAACACTGTGTACAGGTCTCACTACACTAACTTGTAGTTTTAGCTGAACACTGTGAGCAGGACGCACTACACTAACTTGAAGTTTTAGCTGAACACTGTGAGCAGGACGCACTACACTAACTTGTAGCTTTAGATGAACACTGTGCAGAGCTTGCAAAAAAATAACTTGTAGGTTTAGCTGAACACTGTGAGGAGGACGCACCACACTAACTTGTAGTTTTAGCTGAACACTGTGAGCAGGACGCACTACACTAACTTGTAGCTTTAGATGAACACTGTGCAGAGGTCTCACTACACTAACTTGTAGTTTTAGCTGAACACTGTGAGCAGGACGCACTACACTAACTTGTAGCTTTAGATGAACACTGTGCAGAGCTCGCAAAAAAATAACTTGTAGGTTTAGCTGAACACTGTGAGGAGGACGCACCACACTAACTTGTAGTTTTAGCTGAACACTGTGAGCAGGATGCACTACACTAACTTGTAGCTTTAGATGAACACTGTGCAGAGGTCTCACTACACTAACTTGTAGTTTTAGCTGAACACTGTGAGCAGGACGCACTACACTAACTGTAAATAGTCTAGCTGCCTGTCTGTGGTACTAATAGGATCAAAAGAACACCAGCAATTTTCTTCAGGTAGCTGTAAATACTGTAACAAGACAAGCCTGCCTGTCAGTAGGAAGATAACATATGTAACACCTGGGATGCATATATATACACACTACACTGTAAGTGCAGCTAACTCACTGATTGTCCTGCCTAATCTAGCTAACCCAAATGAAATGACACTGTCTCTCTGTCTATCTATGTATCTCAACGCCGGAACACACACTACACAGGGCAGCTGTGCAGGCGGCCTTATATAGTGTGTGGCGTGTTCTAAACCCCCTGAGCCATAATTGGCCAAAGCCACCCTGGCTTTGGCCAATTACAGCTCTCTCTAACGACAGCGCTGTGATTGGCCAAGCATGCGGGTCATAGTGCATGCTTGGCCAATCATCAGCCAGCAATGCACTGCGATGCCGCAGTGAATTATGGGCCGTGACGCGCCACACGAATTTGGTGCGAACGGTCCATAACGTTCGGAATTCGGCGAACGACCGAACAGCCAACGTTCGAGTCGAACATGGGTTCGACTCGAACACGAAGTTCATCCCTAGTGGTAAGTATGACATGTGTTTTTTTTTTAAACTGAACCTTTAATTATCCTTTAAGTTCAAACATGACCAATCCATGGCTGGCCTCAAAGTTTGAGTACTGGAGGCCATCCCAAAACGTGCATCTTTTTCTGAATGCTTTAAAAAAATTATGCCGTAGGGAAACCTGTTGGACTTTCTCACTTAATACTTTAGCCCCTAATAGCCTCAATGAAGACTTGTAGGTCTGGACTATCCACTGACCTGTCATCTTCTCATTTATGATCTGGGTATGTTAGACTTGGTTATGTTTCTGGTGTGTTGATATTGACCTCAGGATTTTTAAATCATTGCCCATGTGAGTTATGCATACATGGTATTTATACACCTTTATTCTTTATTATAAATATCTTTTTACTTTTTCTCAATTTAATTTTTATCTGTACCATTAATTTTTTATGCCTAAAAGGTGTTTTCTATATTTATATGCATTTATGATTAATATTATAAGCATAAGCTTCTTTATTTTTTAAATATTAATTATTAGTTTATATTCTCATTTCATGTGGCAACATATATCATCATATTTTGGTCCATTCAGTATCATCTTTCTGTCCTTTGGGATATCAACCTTGTTGTCTGTTTTCTTTTCAATGATTTTTATTAAGTTTTCACAAAGAAGAAGTACAAAAAAATAGAAGGACAATTTCAATGTCTGTTATGCATTAAAAACATATAGTAAGAGAGAACTACTTGAGTAGCTACTTTGAAACAACAGAAATCGCACTTAGACTTAAACAGTAAGTGTAGTATTAGCATTGATCGATCGGCTGGGGTATTGCCCCACCCCCAGACACCCCATCTGGGCGCAAGCTGTGTCATAGGGTAGGAGGCGACATGGCCAGCCCTAATGTTTTTAACTTTCGTTTCAATGTTTTTATTGGCATTTTCACATCAGATTCAACCATAACCAAACATATAAACAATCAGTTGCAGAGTACCTGATGTCTGTTTATATGAGTAAGAACACTGGGTACCTCTTTCTTAGCACTCTGATAGTACTCGTCAAATTTCTTTTAAAACCCAAAAATATAGATAAAAGAGGAAAGAAAAGAAAAGAAAGGAGAAGAGGGGGGGAGGGGAAGAGCCCAGGCTCTCTGTCTCTGCCCCTCAAAGGCTCCTCAGCTCAGAGCCGTACGGGGATCTCCAGTCAGGTAACTAATCCACAGGCCCCAGACCCTTTCGAAGACCACTAATTTGTTATTCAAAACTGCCAAGAGCCTTTCATTTATCATGAGCCAGGATAGCTTGTGCTTAAGTTGGTCAAATAATATGGTGGCTATAGCCAGTTTCTGGCTATAGTGATTCTGGCAGAGATAAATATGAAAGTGATCAGCCTTCTCTGGGTTTTTGAGGCCGCGTCAACTTTAAGCCCCAGCAGGGCATGTTTGGGGGATTTAGTGAGGTTGACTTGGGTAAGGGTAAAAATAAAGGTATGGACCCTTATCCAGAATCTTATCCAGAATCTTCGCACCTTGGGGCATTGCCACCATATGTGATACATTGTTCCAACTTGCCCACAACCTCTAAAACACTTTGATGAAGCCTCTGGGACATATGAAGCCAACCTGGATGGCACCATATACCATCTTAAAAGAACCTTGTAATTTGCCTCTATGATGGAGGTATTGATGAGTGATTTGGAAGTGCCATTCCTCTAATTCAAGGTTTCCTTGGAGGTCTTGGTCCCATTTGACCATGTAAGCTTGTTTAGCCGGAGTATATATTAAAATATTATACAATTCCGAAATATGACCTTTAATTTATGACATATGTATTCCATGGGCAACATAGTCGTCAGGTCACTCTTGCGAGATAAAGTATTGAGGTAATGTTTCAGTTGAACAAACTGGTAGTCTTCTGAGTCTGGCATCTGGTATTTATCTATTAGGGTCTGTTTAGTGAACATACCATTGTGATCGCAAATGTCTGCAATGCGCAGAAGACCTTTATTGGTCCACCAATTGAAGTCATGAGGAATGAGGCCTGGGGTGAATTTTTATTTTTTGTAGCAATGGAGCTAATGGGTTATGTGGGGATTTGAATGATTGAGGTTTAGATAGTCTGGCCCAGATGCTAAACGATAGGGAGAGGGATGGGCACAAAATCACAGGTCGGTACAGAGCCAGTAAACATATGGTATGAGATATCAATTCTATGTGCATCCATAGTGAGTGAGGCTGAGAGGAGTGAAACCTGATGAGTTGGGATAGTTGAGCTGCATAGATATATTTGAGCAGATCAGGTACTCCCAAACCGCCCCTCATTTTTGGAGTGTATAGTGTACGTCTGTTCACCCTAGGCCTCTTGTCTCCACAGAGAAACTGAAATAGCCTCCTTTGAAAGTTTAGCAAAACGGTTCTGACCAGAGCAACAGGTAAAGTGTGAAAAAGATAGAGAATCCTAGGAAGGATGTTCATCTTTATAGAGTACAAACTGCCGAACCACGATGGAGGATTGGCCTGCCAGCTAATCAGGTCTGTTGCTAATCTTTTGTAGAGTGCAGGATAGTTTTGGGAATACAGGATATGAATCGTGAAAGTTAGGTTAATTCCTAAGTAGTGGAGGGCTACGGGTTCCCAAACAAATTTATAGGAGGATTGGATGGTTTTTATTGTCCCATCCGGTAGGGAGATGTTTAACGCTCTAGATTTGTCTTGATTATCAGAGGCCAGAGAGCCTAGGGAAGAGCTTTAATATACTATGGATATTCGGAAGAGTGGTGATGGGCATGGAAACCATCAGTAGGATATCATCCGCAAAAAATGCGGTTTTGTGTTCCCTACCCCCACATTCTATCCCCCTTATGTCTGCACACTCACGGATTTTGATAGCTAGCGGTTCTATAGCCAGTACAAACAATAAAGGTGACAGTGGGCATCCCTGGCGAGTCCCCCGTTGAATTGGAAAGAGTGCGGACGAAAAGCCATTAATCATTAGAGATGCTGCAGGGAAACTGTGCAGGGCCTTTTCCTTATTTTGAAAAAATTAATCTGCTCTTTCTGTCGAGAATTGAGTCTGTTGGCGGTAAAATGTTGAGCAGAAATCTTGGAATTCTCGTGTTATCAATTGTGGGTTCTGGGTCGGTTGTCCGTTTCTCAATTTTAATTTGGGTAGGGTCAGGGAGTATTTCAGGGGTACTAGTTTCCTGGCTAAGAGGGTAGTCGGTTTATCACCCATAGTGTAGTATCTATGTTTTGACCATCTAATGGATTTTTCCACCTGTGTGCTGAGGGTCAGATTTAGGGCCAATCTTGCTGAGTCGATTTTGTGTCTGATATCTATTGATGGGGTTTTTTTCTGTTCATCTAGGAGGTGTTGTAGCTCTGTTTCCTACTGTTTGATGGTGCTGTCACGGTTGCGTTTAGATCTAGCTGCCAGCTGGATAACCTTCCCCCGTATGGTAGCCTTATGGGCAGCCCAGTTTACGGCAGGAGACATCTCTGAAGATAGATTTTCCTGAAAAAATGCCCGTAATTCAGTTTATATTTCTTAATACAAAATGGGGTTGTTTAGCATGGAAGCGTTTAAGCGCCATGGGGATGGGGATGGGGAGGGTTTCGTCCATATACTTGAGAGTGATAGTTTAACGGGGAAGTGGTCTGACCAGGGAACAATCAGGATCTTTGTCGATATCATATCTGGTAATAACGCTGTGGAAGTAAATATATGGCCTATACGTGAATAAGTTCTGTGCACGTGGGAAAAAAGGGTGTAGTCCCCGGTGGATAGGTTGTCTTCCCGCCAGGCGTCCACCAGACCATACAAATGTAACAGTCGGGATATCTTATTGCTGTTCCTAGGTACTTGTTTAAGAACTGCCGGCACCAGATCGGATCTGTCTAGAGTGCGGTCCAGCGGAATATTACTATCTCCTCCAATAATCACCTGTTCTTGGACTTTAGGCATAAGGATCTGGAGCATGGAGGTGAATAATTCCACTTGTCCCGAATTAGGGGCGTAGTAGGAGATAAGGAAAATGAGTTAGTCGTAAATACGACCAACCACCATAATATATCTCCCAATCTTATCCTTCACTACGGTGATGAGGGTAAAGGGGGTCCTTCTCGAGAAGCATATAGCCACCCCTCTTTTCTTCTCACTGCCTGATGAGAGGTAATATTGCGGGTATTTGGCACTAAGATACCTGGGGGTTAAGGTGTTGGAAAAATGTGTTTCCTGTAATAACAGGATGTCAATTTTCTGTTTGGAATAATAATGGAAGGCCATGTTCCTCTTGATTGGGGAATTAAATCCATGTATGTTATGGGTGGCAATAGAATATGTGGAATTCTGTGTTTTAGCCATCGTGGTAGGGCAGAGCACTCTTAACTGAATATTTGAAGTCTGTGTTTAGGAGCCCATCGTTGGATAGTGACGCCCTCTTCTCCCGTGATGGTGGGCAATCAGAACCAGAGCGGGGGGTCAGGGTCCAGTGCGAGGGTGGGGAGGGAGAAATAGAATAGAGGAAAGAAAGATGAAAGTGGAAGGGAGAACATGTTATTAAGCCAACAGATTTTTACACAAATTAATATGATCGTTAGTTCGTACAAGTAGCATAGGGCCGAGGCCCACCCTGGGATCAAAGCCCAGGGCTCAAAACAAGAGGTTGCCTTCATCATCTGGTGAAGGCAAGATCACTGGAGCGGCATGCGTATTTACCCCAGCTTGGCATCAAAAAACTCTAGTTATAAAGTATCAGAGGTAAGGCAGGCATAGATAAGATAGCTATAAAACCAAATCTGAACAGAAATTTCTCTAATGGTTATGGAATGATCGATTGTCATTAAAGGACCATCTGGGGTAAACCCAATTCAGGTATTACACATCCTGTAGCTCCCGGGTCAACCAACTAAACCCAGGGGGAGTAACCAGGATTAGTCCATAACCGAGTTATCAGTTACTAAAACAGTGAACTTATCAACTCTCAACTGGGAAAGAAAAAAAAACGTGGCAATGTCCGAAGTGGCGGCGGTCACCCCACTGGGATCAACAGGAGGGGACAATCCCCTACAGAGTGTAGAATCACCTATATCCCCGGTATGATGATGTTGGAAGGAGTTCCTTCAGGTGTCCGGTGGGGACCTTCTAGCTGGTTGTGACCTTTGCGATAACTACAACAGAGACGGGGGCGGTTCATCTGATGTTGTGGGGAAGATGTGTGCGGTTCCCTGGAAATAATGCCCAGCTCCAGCAGTAGATCTTCTCCTTCTTGGAATGTGACGAAGGAGTAAGATTTACCTTTGTAGTTGAAGAATAGTTTAAACGGGAATGACCATCTATATTTGATGCTTTTATTAAGCATTGGCTTTCCCGCTGTACTCCCATTGCCTGTGAGGGACTAGAGATGGACCGCAAACCACTAACAACATCAGGTGTTCCTGCTTGCCTGATCCGGCATCTGTGGGCTCATAAGACCCCCCTAATAGGGGTCCAACGTATCTGGTAAGCGCCCCCTCCTTTCTGTCATTCTTGCCTCGATCAAGGAGATGTCTTTCATTCATTGAAGGAAGGACTTCATATACAGAGATTTGCACTGATTGACTGACTTTTCAGGATTGATTGATTTTTTTCAAGGACTTTATTCAAGCACCAGGGTTGTGCAGTATCTGAATATATATTCACATTTATTGATTTATTGATTTATTTGTTCTATTTTTGATGATAGTAGCGCACCAGAAGTTATATGTTATATGTTATATTTCTTCAGAATAACAAAAGGTAGGAATCTGCAACACAGTTTGTTAAAATCCTTATACATGAAGTCCCCGCGTTACGAACACAATAGGGACTGTAGGTTTGTTCATAAGTCGAAGCTGTTCCTAAGTCGCAACACTGCATTTGTAAGTGTAACGTCCGCCTGTGCATGGATGTGGGATGTTCCGGGCGCTTGTTATGTTATCTGGGGCTCTTCTGGCCATTTAGTACTACAGTATGGGATGTGTCCAGAGGTATCCAAGACCAGTGTGGAGCACAAGTGGCCGGCATTTGAGGCTGTTCATAAGTAGGAGTCGTTCATAACTCCGGTGTTCGTAACTCGGGGACTGCCTGTAATGTACATAGATCACCCAGAGGGGAATGTTTTTTTCTCAACACAAGTGGAGTTATTCTTTAAAAATATTACATTTTGTTTTTTGGATTATATTTTAAAGATGAACTCCAGCCAGGAAAAAATGTTGTCCCACTCAATCCACTACAAGGCAATCTGTAGTTTTTATTGTTAAATATTGTTAAAAGCCCAATTTGTTTACCTTTAACTGTTGTCACATGGGAGGCTGCATATCAATTCCACTTTCTTCTGAACTTTAGTGTGCAAGGGTCATTTCTGCACTCCCATATTGTATTTTGATGATGTAGACCAGTGGTGGCTGGTGCTCAAACTTTTTGGGGAGGTGCAAACAAACTGAGAAATTAAACTGTTAGTGATTATGTATTATTACTGCTAGATAAAACTGTGCCCATCAAATTCAGCCTCACTGTGCCTGTCAATTTCTGCCTCACTGTTCCCATCAATTGCAGCCTCACTGTGACCATCATATGCGGCCTCACTGTGCCCGTCATATGCAGCCTCTCTGTGTCCGTCAATTGCAGCCTCACTGTGCCCGTCATAAGCAGCCTCCCTATGCTCGTCATATGCAGCCTCACTGTGCCCATCACAGTAGGCCAATTACATCCACATTTCAAGTAAAATAAAATAAAACCACTTAACATAAATTGTCTTCATCAGAGCCCCCTTTTGCATCAGGTGTCCTAGTCAGAGTCCCCCTTTACAACAGGTGTCCCCATCAGCATCCCCCTTTACAGCAGATGCCCCCCTTTACATCAGGTGTCCCAATCAGAGTCCCCCTTTACAACAAGTGTCCCCATCAGCATCCCCCTATAAAATCAGATGTCCCCATCAGAGTCCCTCTTTTCATCAGATGTTCCCATCAGAGTCCCCCTTTACATCAGATGTCCCCATCAGAGTCCCCCTTTACATCAGATGTCCCCATCAGAGTCCCCCTTTACATCAAGTGTCCCCATCAGAGTCCTCCTTTACATCAGGTGTTCCCATCAGAGTCCTCCTTTACATCAGGTGTTCCCATCAGAGTCCCCCTTTACATCAACTGTCCCCATCAGAGTCCTCCTTTACATCAGATGTCCCCATCAGAGTCCTCCTTTACATCAAGTGTCCCCATCAGAGTCCTCCTTTACATCAGGTGTCCCCATCAGAGTCCCCTTTACATCAGATGTCCCCATCAGAGCCCCTTTTACATTAGATTTCGCCATCAGAGTCCTCCTTTACAGTAGATGTCCCCATCAGAGGTACCCTTTACATTAGATGTCACCATCAGAGTCTGCCTTTACATTAGATGTCCCCATCTGAGTCCTCATTTACATTAGATGTCCCCATTAGAGGTCCCCTTTACATTAGATGTCCCCATCAGAGTCCTCCTTTGCATTAGATGTCACCATCAGAGCCCCCCTTTACATTGAATGTCCCCATCAGAGTCCTCCTTTACATTAGATGTCCCCATCAAAGACCTCCTTTACATTAAATGTCCCCATCAGAGCTCCCCTTTACATTATAAGTCCCTATCAGAGTCCCCCTTTACATTAGGTGTCCCAATCAGAGCCTTCCTTTACAGCGGCGGCGTGCTGACGTCACCACTATCCTCGCTGACCCCCGGAAGCAATGGGCAGCAGTCTGGAGCCGGCCAGCTTTTGGTTTTAAACTAATTTGATACTACTACACTGTAAGTGCGTTTCTTTACTTTTAATAAAATTGTGAAATTGTGTTACGCTATGGAGGCTTCTCTTGTATATTTTTCCATGGGGAACGAGCGTCCATCCATCATCTAGAGGACCCTTTGGGAGGTGACACATTTGGGATCCGCTCCCAGCAGAGACCCTAGGCTGGGGTAGATAGCCACACGCTTATACGATCTACCTAAAAAGAGATCACCAGATCTGGTAAGGGGCAGTTTGTCTAAAGGTGGAGGAACTTTCCTGTCATCACGCTCCACAGGGTGAATAAGTTGCATGTCTCACACCGCCTGGATGATTGTTACATCCCTCCTCTGAAAGACTATTTTTCTAGTGAACTTTTCACTGAACTTCTTTTGCTCCATATATTTCCGAATTGGACTGCTCATGTTCAATGTTTTATTTCATTTCATTTTATTTGACCTATGATGATTATTTAATTTCTATTTTTTTCACTGTTTATTCATGGTATATGGGTGCACAACCTGTAGATATCAAGGTGATCTTTTTTTTTTTTTTTTTGTATTTGATTCTTGTATTCATTCTTAAGTTGCAGCGCAGCTATTTTTTTTTTGCATATAATTTACTTAAGGAAAAGGGAAAAGTGAATTGAATAGAGACTGAGCTTAGTAAATAAGATAAAGTTGTTTTCGCTTCAATCTTTCAATAATGTCCTAGCAAAATCCTGTTTTGTTTTTTACCTTTACATATGATTGGATATTCAAAGTGAACAAAGATTCACCATAGTTACAAACATTCGCTTTATAAATTTAAAAGAACTCAATTCCACTAGTAAATCAACCATATGTTCATAGTTTATTGTGTGAGGTCAAATATATGGGAATTATAAGAATGGAGATGATAAAAAATTGAATAGTTTACCCAACACTAATACATATATTTTTGGCTGGCACCTGGGGATAATTAGTCTTTTAACTTTTTTGGGTCCTTGAGGTATGTCTTCCCCTGGAAGACCCCAGCTGACGTTAAAGTAGTATTAAACCCAAAAGCAAAGTTTTATTATACTGTAGCTTACCAATTCTTAGATGTGATGGCTGCATTCGTTTTCTGTTTTAGACTGCCTTTCTCTTATTTTCACCTAGTGATCTGGCCAGTAAAACTGTTCTTTTTCAAAATAACAAGCTGTCCTGCAGACATCAGTTACAGGGATGAGACAATTCATTTACCACTGACAGGGGTGCTTAAAATAGTCAACTTTTATTTATTTATGTAAACCCTTTATCCCAAAAAGAAAAAAAAATTGTTACTGTAACTGCTTATACAATTTTAACTGGAGTTTGGCTTAAATTCATTAGTGTATTTAAATATGCTAGTACATCTATCACCCCCTCCCCCAGACTAAAAATGCTACTATTCAAAGGTGCCCCTGTGCTCTTTCACCAACAGTGAAGGCCCTCTAATACAGGAGGTAGTTTACTGGCCAGATCACCAAAAGATAACAGAGGGGGGAAAGCCCAAAACAAAAACAAATCCAGACACTACATTAATGATTAGTAAGCCGCAAAATATAACATTTTTGATTTTGGGTTTAATACTACTTTCACCACTTCAATACCAGGCACTTACGCACCTTCCTGCCCAGGCTAATTTTTTAGCTTTCAGCGCTGTCGCACTTTGAATGACAATTGCGTGGCCATGCTACACTATACCCAAAAAATGTTTTATCATTTTGTTCCCACAAATAGAGCTTTGTTTTGGTGGTATTTGATCACTGCTGGGGTTTTTATTTTTTGCACAAACAAATAAAAAAATACCAGAAATTTTGAAAAAAAAAAAAGTTTTTCCTTGTCTCTGTTATAAAATTCTGTAAATAAGTACGTTTTCTCCTTCACTGATGGGCACTGATGAGGCTGCACTGATGAGCACTGATAAGGCGGCACTGATGGGCACTGATGAGGTGGCCCCAATGAGGTGGCGCTGAGGAGGTGGCACTGATGAGCACTGATAGGCTGCACTGATTGGCAGTACTGATGGGCACTGATAGGTGGCACTGGTATGCAGCACTGATGGGCCTTGATAGGCGACACTTATGGGCACTCATAGGCGCACTGATGGGCACTCATAGGTGGCACTGATGGGCACTGAAAGGCTGCACTAATGGATACTTATGGGTGGCACTGATAGGTGGCACGGATGGGCACTGATTGGCACTGATAGGTGGGCATGGATGGGAACTGATAGATGGCACTGATGGACACTGATGGGTAGCACTGATGGACACTGATAGATGGCACTGCTGGGCATCACTGATGAGGAGACATCTGGCAGGCAATAATAGTTGGCACTGATTGGCAAGATGTGAGGACACTTACTGGCATCCCTGGTGGCCATGGGTGGCATCCCTGGACATCCATCCATTGTGGTTATCCCTGGTGGTTCTGGCAGCATCCCTGGTGGTCCAGTGTGGGCATCCGCAGGGGACTGCTCTGATAAACAATCAGTGCAAACCCCCCCTGTCAGGAGATCTACTCAGACGTGTCAGACGCGAGTGAAGAAAAGCTGCTAAATGTCTCTTCCTGTTTACACCATGATGAGCCGTGATTGGACACGGCTAATTACGTGGTAAAGAGTCTCTGTCAGAGACTGACACACCGCACCACCGATCGCCACGCTGCACACCCCCACAGGCGTGTGCCGGCAGTTATCCTGAAAGATGTCATATGACGTCCAATCAGGATAACTGAACCACCGCCCAGCCGTCATTTTGCTACAGGCTGGGTGGGAAGTGGTATTAGTATTCCAGCACCTGGCACAAGATACTGTAAACAAGGCAATTCTTCTATTGTCTGGTTGCCATAGGGCAACTGTTAAGAACAGTTTCTTATGATGCTAATGCTTTTTAGGAGGGGGGCATTAAATTGAGCATTATCTTCATGAAACCCACTTTCTCATCTTCAAGTAAACTGCTCTCCCCAGGTTGATATTGTTGTGTTACAATGCAGGTGCTACGCTGGTAATTTGACATAGAGGCTAATAAAATCTATTACAAACCAAAACATTTTTGTGCTCTGTCTTCATGAATATGTGAAACATGATTAAAAGACTAAGCAGTGTGAATAATAAAGTCCATTCCGTGCCATGAATGAAATTCAAAATCTTCTGTGACACTCTTAAGATCCACCACCAAAATAAACATCTTCTGCTTACCAGATATTAAGACCCCATATAATAAAAGGTCTCGATGCTCAATTTGTTCCACAGGGTTTCACAGAATGCCACAGATAATGACCAGGAACAAATGAATCATGCATCAGAGTCCAGATGTAGCCTTCAGTCTTGCTCAGCCAATGTCCTAAGTGCAAAGCAAAGACAAAGCCTCATAGTGCAAAATGGCTACACAAGCTGAGAGGTACTTACATTGTATCAAAACATAAAAGACATTAAAGTAACACATCGCTGTGTTCAGTGAATGTGATCATGTCTGCACAGGCTCCACCACCCTCAGATAGACGGGTGCCATTCATCATAATTAAACATACTTTAGATCTGTATTGCTGGATGACATGTTGGACAATGAATTCACATTGAGGGAAATGTTTATTTATTTTATTTTTTTCAGAATTGAGTTTAGTCATTCCCATGGGAGTGGCATTTAGGGGCTTGTGTTCTTTTAAAGAGGGCTTCCAGATTTCAATAAGCCCCCACCCACAGACGCCCACAACCACTGGGCTTGGGTTGTGGGGAAGAGACTCTTGTCTCTATGGTTCAGAGGGGGGGGTGAGTGTGGTACTAGGCCATGTGCCCTCAACATAGGGAGGGCACCTTGCCATACTCATCCCCCACTTTCCTTGCCGGCCAGGATGCATAGTTGGATAAAGATTTGGTATGGGCTTGTTTTCTTGTTTTTTGCATGGGTTCCCCTTAAAATGAATAACATACCCAAAGGGTCAGGAATGGAATTTGGGTGACCACTTGACTTCTTTTTTGCATGGAGTCCCCTTGACATCCAAACTAGACCTATTTTTTGTGTGTGGCCCCCCATAAATGTCTACACCAGACTCTCATCTTGGATGAGGGTTAGATATAGATAATGGGAAGCCCTGGCCTATTTGTTTAGAAACAGAGCAAAGCAGCTTGGAGCTGTTTTTACCAGAATTTTTCTTTTCTTTGTAAACATCATATTTGCTGTATTAGGTTGTACACATTGTGCAGATGCGTGACTTCACTGGCAGGTTTAATTGCATCTCCCAGGTATGTTATTTAAAGGAATTTAGCATGCTTAATGTTTTACTGCAAGCATTATTAAAATGTGCCCCCATGTCATTTGTTTGCCTATTAGATTTAAAAATGGCCATTACTGATTTCTAAGATTTAGCTCCCATTGAGTTCAATGTCACTTAAATTGTCAGTAAATGATCGTTCCTGGCTGATTCCATACAAGACCTGGTAATCATTTAAGGGAAAACATCATGCAGAAAACACACAAAAAGGTATGCCCCCCATCCATTCCAGACCTTATCTGAGCATGCAGCCTGGCAGACCAGGAAAGGGGATGGGTAAGTGTGCGCCACCCCTGAACCATACCTGGCCACAAGCCCTCAAGAGATATGTGGCCCCCATATACTGACCCCCCTCATGTGAATGAGTATGTATGACACATATTCTTCCTACTCATTCACAAAAAAAGTAAAAGTACGTCTCCTAATGTAAATCCATCATCAAGCACATCATCCAGTGATGCAGAGATGCATATCCTTATCCATCACAATGAAAAACACCCACAGACCAGGCAAAAGAAAAAATTCTGACACACCTAATCCCGTTGCTCACTTGTGGCAAATGACATTTCCTAATCCATATAGAGGAATGTAAACAAAGGGATGGGGTACATCATTAACCAAAAATAGTCATGCCTGTATTTGGTAATTAAATCACCCGGGAAACCCCACCCCTTTGTTTACATGTGGGTGAGTAAGTGATGGAAAGAGGTGTGCCAGCATGTGAGCAGGTTTTATTCTTTCAGGCAATGGTTATGAAATAAAGTTTATTGTCCTCATCAAAATGGGGACAATATGGTTTGCCAGTGGACCACCTCAAGGTACCCTCCCCATGTTGGGAGCATGCAGCCTTGCATAGTTTCAGAGGGGGAGCATGCTCATCCCACATTCTCTGGCCTGCCAGGCTGCATAATCAGATAAAGGTCTGGTATGAAATTTGGGGAGGATCCTGTGCTGTTTTTTTCACTATTCCCACCCCTTTGTTAACATTCACCTCTCAGCCAGGAATCTCCAGCTAAGTGGTTCAGGAGGGTATGCATCATTGGTTGCTAGAAAGCCAGTGGCCAGCGGCTCCCTAAAAACTGGTCTAAGTGGGAAGCTGTCCCATTTAAAAGTGATAATAATATCACTGCTTAATGTATCACTTCCCACTGCAGTTGGAGGTTTGTTTTGGCCCAACCTCTGAACAAGCTAGTTATTACTAATAGCAAGCACTTTTGCTTCACTATACTTGTTTAGAGGTTTAAAACCTAAAAGTGTGATTGCCTAAGAGCTAGTAGGCAACAAGGAGCTGGAGCATGGAGGGTGCCTTTGGAGAATCAAAGTTGCTTCTTCCATAGGTGATATATTTCATAAGTTCCTTCAAGGTATCTTTTGATAATATGGTGCACAAATGCCAAAATGGGCAGCCCATAGCATCCAATCTGATGTGGATCAGTCAGAATGATGAAAGTGGATTTTTGAGTACATTATATGCTATATAACATATTATTTCACTTTGTAGAAGAAAGAAAATTAACCACAATAAATGACTAATCTATCAAACCTAGAAACACACTAGCAAAATGTGTGATGAACAAATTGATCCAATATGTTACCTTGTTACAAAAAATTTTAATATGTTGATATCAGTAAATTATAATGCTCTTGAGTATGTATATGTCTTGCGATAAACGTTCAAAAATCAAATTCATAGAAAAAAGTTAAGGCAGTCTTGAAACAAATGCTTATTAAGTGGCTAATTTACAATAATGGATGTGTTGTTGCATAATTTACAGAAACTGCTGCCAGCCACTCAACCTTTCCCCAGATTAGATGAGTAAATCAATCATCTTGATTAATAAACTGTTTATTTTAACATTTAAATTAAATTAAATCTAGAATCTATTTTATGTGATGCATTCTATGTTCCCCTAAATAAAACACAATTAAATAAGATTTACATAAAAAAAGTGAGCTTGTGTCTTCACATGAACACATATTAACATCATTCCAATATGAAAGTGCTTACATTGGTATTTAACTTTTTATCGGTCAATGCAGACATTTAACTAGCAGCCCAAGCTGCAAAAGACATAATAGCAAATATGATAGCTATGGGCAGTCCAAGATGTAACCCCAATCATGAAAACAAAAGAAAGGACTGAAATAATACTGGGGCTTTAAATATGTGGGGAGCAAAGTCAGTGACAGCTAGTGATGTGCAAATCTTCCATTTTGATCCACCAAGTGCTCCAGGTATCTGGTTCAAAATTCAGCAAACCCAATCTTTTCTTTGGTCATTCCCACCTCTTTGACTAGGCCCAATCTGGGTGAAATGCATCTGAGGGGCATGGCCATTGGGCAGAGACTGTGCCTTAAGCTGGTATTAACACTGTTTGACCTGGTTAACACACCAAAGTGGGTCCTGAAATAGTTTATTTTCCTGTAGGATCACAGTGGAACATGTTCCTTACAGGAGAGGCAACTGGAGTGAAAGAAAAGTTTATGAGCTGCATGATTCATTTATGTGGAACAAACTCAATATTTGCTGTAAATCCCATTGAAGTATATGGGGGTCAATCCAGTCGTTAAATTCTCCCTTTTTTGGGTTAACAGCTAAACTACTTTCAAAAAAGTAAGATAAATACTACCATGGCGGACATTTTACATAGCAAAAAACTTTTTAAAATTCTGTACAGCTGGAATTTGGACCTTTCAATGTGACTTTCGAGGGCCATATGGGAAAAATACCAGTTCTTTAAATTACATGCTTGGGGTGATGCCTTTAACTTGTCTGTGGTGTTACTGAATAGCACAATTTTCAAGGACAAGGTCAGCAACACAGTATTCTGGCATCATTTATTTAGGGAGTACAACACAGGATTTACCCTCAGCAAACATTAGAAATTTTGCACCAGTAGTCGAGCTGTTAAAGCATTATGTGGCACTTTAACAGTGCCTGAACATTGGAATAAAGTGCAAACTTTGAGCCACAATGTAGAATTTACCCCACAGCAAACATTAGAAATATAGCAGCTGAGGGTCAAGCTGCAGAAACATTGTGTGGCAACCTATAGGGTTGATTTTGATGGCAGATTAGTGCTGTCATCCATGCAGAGTTGCTGGTAGATGCATGTGCATCCACCTCAGGGCTGCATGCAAACCCTAGAACATAGAATTCAATACGCATGCAGCACCAACATGGGCACAATCATATGGCAAAGTTTGACATGCGACCAGGAGCAGGTGCAAGGATCCAAATGAAGAGGCTGGAACACTAGTATACTCTGTATCCTGAGGTGTGTGGCACATTTACAGTGCCTAAGCAATGGAATAGGCAGCAAACTTCGAGGTATAATTCAAGATTTACACTGGGTATGACACTTAAAAAGTTTGTCTGCAGCAACAGCATCAGGAATTTTGTAGTAGCTGGTTATCCATGATTGGTTCATTTTAATGATAGTAAGTCAGTCTACACTTTCAGATGGGTTTGCCTCTCTGTAATAAAACCTTCTGCTGTCCTGAAAACCCCCTTGAGCAGCACACGCATGGCCTTCAGCACGGGTCCCTGAGGCCTCCTCCTTGTGTTCCTCCTCTACCTTATATGGCCTCTGCCTCACAGGGATGGAGGCAGTAGGCAAAGATTCCTGCAGGTCCTAAGACAGTAGCAAGTCCTCATTTTTCTCCTGCTGTTGTTCCGGCAGTGCCCAGTCTATCAGGCTCCAGGAGGAAAAGGAGATGAGTTGAATCACTAACCCCTGCTTCATTGCAGCTCACTAATTTAGTCACCCCTTCAAAGGGAGCCAAAATGCTGCACATGTCCTGAATATAAATGAGCTGAATGTACCTAGGTTTGGTTTGAGGTGGGTTCAGCGAACATTAATAAAATTCTGGGGACGAATCCAAACCCTGTTGAAGTCAAAGGGAGAAGATTTTTTTTTTCTTTTTAAACAAGGTAATGACCATTTTCTAGGATAATAGGCAAGTCATTTTCAAACAAATGACATGAGGGGCATGTACCAAAACAAAAAAAAAAAGTTTTGTAGGCAGCAGTGTATATAATAATGCTTTAAGACCAACATTAGAAACACAAAATACTTGTCTGGGTGGTGCCCTTTACCTGCCATGTGGCACACCTGTATGATGCATACAATCTACGGCAGCAAAACATACACTTACACAAATGGCCAGGAATTTACTTCATCTATAGCTACATCTATTTCAGACCCTCATCCTACATGTTAATGGGGGACCTCACCAAAAAGAGGAGTGTGGGTTCACCTCAAAATACATACTAGATCTTTATCTTTGATGATGACCTAGTATGGATGTCAAGGGAACCCCTGCAAAAAGAAAAATGAGTGTTGTCACCCCAATATTTATGCCAGACCCATCTGGTGTGGTATGTGTTTTAAGGGGAGCTCAATGCAAAAAACAAGAAAAGAAAACCATGGGACCTCCCTAAAATCCATGCCAGGAACTTATTCCCTCAACGCTCTGTGAATGGGAAGGAATTCTGTGACTCATTAGACTCTCCCCCAATTACAGATCATGTTACAGACAGTGTAATCAAAGAAATATGTTTCTCTGTGAAGGCTTGTCTCTGTTGGACCATCTGTATTGGAGTTCTGCCTGAAGATCGGAAGCTGCTAACCACTAGAGCACTGGACATTCAGAGACAGGAAGAGGACAGGCATTCCTCCAGTGAAGATTTCTCCAGGATTCAGATGCCTGCACAACATGGGACATGCTTCATTTCAGGTAAGTGACTAAAGCTGTAGGGATTTATTTTTTTTAGCTTAACTTCAGGTTTAACTAAAAAAAAGAGTCATGCTTCATTTCAGGCAAGTGACTAAAGCAGTAGGGATTTTTTTTTTTTTTTAGCTAAACTTCAGCTTTAGATATTAGAGCTTTGCTTGTGTTTTTAGGACTGCCTACTCTGTGAAATGATGTGATATATAAACTGCAGAGCTATAGGCATCAAGAAAATAAGATGAATCTGACACTTCTGGGTGTATCCTATTTTTCTCTTTCTGACTGCCTGCTGTTGCTCCTCCCCCTTAAACTGCTACATAATTTCTGTGTGACAAGGGCTTCTTGACAGCTACAGGATATATAAACTGAATGTGTGAGGCCGTGTTCAGGTGAGTTCTTATGCAAGGGTGGCATTGTTTGTCAGCTATCTGCACAGCATACCTTGCTTACTAGTAAAGCTGCCTTTGTATGAGTACTCTTCCAAACACAGCTTCAGCACCATTGGCGTATATATCTTAGGGCTGTGTTCAGTAAAAAAAGGGAAATCTCCTGGAAGTCGCACATCTAAGGTTTCCTAGAGAGGTGAATAAAGTGGCAACTTTAGCCTGGACTCCAACCAGGCCACGCCCCAAATGCATTTCACTCAACCCCCCGCAGCTGACTCATGAGGACGGAGTGAAACGTGTCTCTATCCCTTAGATGTGCTACTTCCAGGGCTACCCCTTTTTTCCTTGAACACATGCAGGAGCCAGGATGGGCTCCATCCCATGTCAGCACTCTAACAGCAGCTGCGGATGTACGGTCTACATACCCCCCCTCTCTCCTGTGCCTGAGAAGCACCCTTTCCAGGCTGTGTTCAGTAGTTGCTTTCATATCAGAGTGATGTATCAACCAGGGAGAGGAGCTGTAGCTGGAAGCTTGAAAGAAAAGAAATCAACAAACCCAGTATCAGACTGATTTTTCTGCTGCCTATAGCCCTGCAGTCATTACATCAAATTATTGCCCAGAAGAGGCAATAGTAAAAAAAATAGTAAAAGAAAGGGAAATTATATAAACTTTGGGAAGGTGCTCAGATAAAATGAGAGTAGAGGACAAAAGGTTCTATAGTGCCCATCTTTTAATTGTCAAGGCATTCAAGATGGGATGAGTAAAATCTGCTGGTATTTAAAGTCAACCTGTCTTAATCCCAACAAGTTAAACTGGCAGAAAGCAGACAGCATAAGCTTTATGTTGCCATTCATTTCTTCACGGTGGTCCTTCTCTGCATGGGTATTAAAGTGGTTCTAAAGCCTAAACATTTTTTTACCTTAATGTATTCCCTGAATTAGGGTAAAAAATGTTTAGGTAGTAATATCACCCCTCACCCTCCTTATACTTACCTGAGTCTTCATTTGATCCAGAGCTGTGCACGGGTGGGGGGGGGTTGACCCATGAGCACCTGGGTAGATTCCCAGAGGAGGAGAATCAAGGCCACTCTGCCGGGTAAGTATAACATGTTTGTTATTAAAAAAGAAGGGAAAAAAACTTTACAACCACTTTAAGGTAGAACAATACTTTGACCTGCTGATAGTTTGTTCTAGCACTGTACAGTGCAGGCAGCGGTAATGTTTATTCATTTGAATAAGGGAGTCCACGCAACTGCAGGAGGGTACTACTGTGACTGAGTTATGTAAGATGTAACAAAAAGTAAAACAATCATTTGCATGGTTGGATTTTACCACTTCACTATAAGAGATCGTTTTTGGTGTCAGCTAGGAGTTAAAGAGGAACTCTCCCCCCCCTTCAAAAAAATTGCATTGTTTTTAGATGAAGATCATTTGCATGCCTCCTCTATAAGAAAAAAGAAAAAAAACTCTTTCCCCTTTATTCCAACTATTGTTTTTAGTGCACTGTCCCACTCTTGGCATCTTACAGACTAATGCCCCGTACACACGGTCGGATTTTCCGATGGACAATGTCCGATCGGAGCGTGTTGTCGGAAATTCCGACCGTGTGTGGGCGCCATCGGACATTTTCCATCGGATTTTCCGACACACAAAGTTGGAGAGCAGGAGATAAAATTTTCCGACAACAAAATCCGATCGCGTCAATTCCGACCGTGTGTGGCCTGTTCCGACGCACAAAGTGCCACGCATGCTCAGAAGAAATTCTGACACGCGACAGCTCGTTCTGGTAAACTTAGCGTTCGCAATGGATACAGCACTTTCGTCACGCTGCAATGTTCAAAATGGTTTAATACAGCGCACTCTCTTCTTCTTTATAATGTGACAAGAATTAAGTAGTTTTGCTGCTCATATTCACACACACTTCTCACAAAGTTTTATTTGTGTTTTTTTAGTGGGATTCCCTCAATATATTGTTATTAGTTGTCACGTCTGACAGTTTTATATTAGTTTTTGTTTTTTTTTGGATTTTAAGCCTTTTTTTTTCTTTAATGTTTGGATTTTTTCCAAGGCTGATCTTTGTTCAATGTTATTTTTATTTTTACTCCAGAATATTTTTGTGTGTGTTTTGTGTGTCAAGTTACCCCAACACCATTGATATCTTTTATTATTTAATCTCCAGGAGATTGTTTGGTGTTGGTGTCCCTTGTTCATTTCACATTGTATATTTGAAATGTACCTGAATCCTCACAAACCAAGTGTAATTTTTGAAGTAAAACACATAGGAGAGTATAATTCCAAACAAAAATCCTTTATTAAGGGATCAGAACCAAAGAGGAAGGCAACACTGGATCAACAGGAGAAATTAGCGAAGCCTGGGACCCCCACGGCAGACATCAATTCTTGAACATCAAAATTGGTGGCCTGAGGAGTCCATATGTAAGGGAGGGCAGTCTGGTCCAGAATTCGCAGAGATCCGGATAGCAGCAGATGACATCTGTGTCCCCAGGCTGTGGTACCACAAGAGGCTGCATTTTTTGGCCGACCAGACTGAACCCAGGGCAATCACTGTCTGGTCTTCCTTCCATGCTTCCTTCCGGGCTGTGGCTGTGCAGTTGGAGATGTGGCAGGAGGAGGAGTAGGACCAGGAGGAGGAGGAGGACTGGGAGGACCTGGAGGAGGACTGGGGGGATCTGGAGGAGGACTGGGAGGACCTGGAGGAGAGGGAGGACGAGGAGGAGGACCTGCAGGAGGAGGAGGAGGACCAACGCGAAGGTGTGTCTGAGGTGTAATTTGGCCCCTCATACCTTTCTCCAGAGCCTCCGATATGAGGGCCTCACACATGACTTTTTGGCCCTCCTCCATCCTCTGCATTTTATATGCTATGAAGGCAGCAATGTTCTCCTCCATGGTGTGTGGTGCTCCCAGGACCTCTGTAGCCCTCCAAAAGAATCCTATAGCAGCCTCCTCTAGGGTACTCCTCCTACTGCCACTTTCTGTTTTCAGGGGGGGTGGAGGGACCTGCAGATCAGCCAGCCGGCTCGGCCCGGCCACCTCCTGGCTGAGACTTCCCTGTGTATGAAAAAGGGACATGGTTTTAGTTTTTGCTTCATCAATCACAATCCTAAATTAGTACTCCCAACTAACATCTAGTTAACATCATTGATTGGACAAGCAGAAATATTTAGAGGAATGCTATACCTGTCTCAATCTGGGCTCCTCCACATGTGGCCTGGAAGGCCCAGGTTGGGCGTCAGAAGCCTCAGCCGGTGGGGAAGGAAGCGTGGAAGGAAGACTTGAGAGGGATGGCCTGGGTTCAGTCTGGCCTGCCAGAAAATGCAGCCTGTCGTAGTACAACATCCTGGGGACATAGATGTCATCTGCTGCTCCGGATCTCTGCGAATCCAGGACTTTCTTGCTCTCCCTCAGATATGTGCTCCTCAGGCCACCAATGAAAATCTTTAAATAGGTGATGTCTGCCGTGGGGATCACCTGCTTCACAATTTCACACAATTGCTCCAGTGCTGCCTTCCTCTTTGCTTGGTTCTTGAAATGGGGGTGGGTAATCTCCCACAGACAGGGCAGCTCCCTTAGCATCTCTACGAATACTGACATGAAGTCATTATCTTTTAATAAGATATCCATGTTCACTGCAAGACACAACACAAGACAAAGCCTAATGTCAGACAAAACTCTCCTAATCTTGTTACAATATAGGCCTCAATCTAGAAGCAGTATAGGCACAAGTTTGTCTCTTACCTTCGTTCTTACGATCGGCGCGTCCAATGCTCCTTCCTCCGCTCACAGATCGTACGTAATACGCACGCGTGTTATGCTTTATACACACTGCGCATGCGTGTAACTCCGCTCACCCCTGACGTTCTTTCTAGTCTATTCCCCGCCTCTTTTCGTTCGGCGCAGTGGGTGAAGAGCACATGGCGGAGTTACAGCAGGTGCATGCTAATTCTAGCAACGAGGAGGAGGAGGAGGAAAGCCCGGATCCAGGCACGTCCCGATCCAGAAGGAGACGTTTTAAGGCCACGAATATGTCCTTTGGGGAGATGTTGGAGATGGTCGACATCATGAGGAAGTCCGACTATGACGGAAAATATGGGCCTTACCCACACCCCAACATCCGAAAGGCAAAAATCATTGCTAAAGTTATCAAAAGCCTTCACAGGAATTTCGGGGAACGGAGATCTAAAGATCAGCTCAGGAAGCAGTGGTCGGACCTGAAGTTGAGAGAGCCAGAGCAGTACCGAAAGATCCGGAGAGTGCTGCAAAAAAGTAAGTAGTTGTGCTGTGTTCCTATTCTTTCTGTCTTTATTCCGTTCATTCTGCTCCATATGCTTTTATTAATTGTAACGTTTAAAAGGGCAACTTTAATGTTCATGGGCCCATTATTCGTTCGTATCAAACATTTTTCTTTCGGCCTCTAGAACACCATTGTTTAGGCCATATGCATTTTCACACATTTTTTGGGGCCTACTTGGATGCCAAATATTTGTTTGTGTAGATGGGTTTGTTACTAGAATGAAATGCCAACTAGATTGTGTGTAAGGAGAGGACACCGAGCAGCTGTTTTCACATCTGGACACTGGAGCACTAGTGTGGGACCCCAGAACACCATTTTTATTAGGGGGGGCACACAGGTGCTCCAGTGTATACTATAGGGGGGGCTACATCTGTGAAGCTTGTACTCAACAGGTAAAGTATTGCAGCTTGACAAAGGGCAATAAAAAATATACATCTTGGAACTCGGCTAAAATAGACAATTGTACCCCACTTCCAAGCAATGTTTCCTATTTATAGTTCTGCCATCAAATATCTGTGTGCTAATTATACCATTTTTGTTTTACATAGGGGAGAAAAGACTCGGAGGACACCCCTCATCCCAGGAGAACACAGACCCCCCACCTATGGAAGAAGGTGAAATACCACCAACACAAGAAGAAGAGCAGGAGGAACAAGAAGATGTGGTGGAGATTGGCACCACAACAGGTGAGTGTCTGCGATCACAGGCTCAGGTAAAAGAGATGGATGGTGGCAGATTTTTGAGACCTTTTTTTTTGTTCTTTATCTCTTTTTAGGTGATCGTGATGTGAGGGATAGAGAACGCTTTACTTCTGAAAGTGCCCAGATCCTGATCGGGGAGATCATGGGGTGTAATCTCGAATTGCACAACATACAGCAACAAATCAGTGATGTTATTAAAAAAAATAATAACATCATTGATGTTTTGGGGTGAATTTAAACCCCACAAAATCACTTGTTTTATTGTGGTCCAATCTTATAAAAAAATTTTCAGTGTTTTGAAAAGCCAAATTTGGAGGATGCACACAGTGTGCCAACATGTGCTATCTGCCATCACGGGAGATCAATGGAGGCGTTTTGGGGGTGCAACCCCTTCCTCAATTATAAAGTCGCGGTGAGGAAGGGCTTGCTCCCCCAAAACACGTCCCTTGATCCCCCCTGATGGCAGATAGCACATGTTGACATTCGTAAATTGGTGTGCATCTTCCAAATTTGGCTTTTCCAGGGGTGATTTCCCCCCATCTGAACGCTATATCAAACCCAGTTCCTAAATACTGATGTCTGATATAGCCTTCAGGTTTTACCTAATGTGAACTTTGTAAGTTCAAGTTTTTTGGCTTTCTTGTTGGTTTTACACAGGCCTGTTTTATCTGAAATGGATATTGCGAGTTTTGATAATGCTACTGCAAAAATTGTTATACAACAAACATGTTGGTTTGTTTTAAAAACCTTTGGTAAATGCACATGTGATTGTGCAGGTATAAAAAAGTGGCTTACTCAAGAATGTGTGGATTATTGTCTCAACACTACAACACTTTTGGGGTGATGTAATTGCTGTTTTATGCAAAAATGGGGGTTATTTCCTAAGGGCAAATACACTTTGCACTATAAGTGCAGGTTCAGTGCAGTTGCAAGTGCACTTGTAGTGAAATGTGTTTTTGCATTTAGGAAGTACCAGCCAACACTGTTTTTTATAAGGTTACCCAATCATGACATTTTCTGCACTCAACACATTTCTGTCAGGGTCAGCTAAAACAAACACAAAGAATTTCTTTTGGTTGTTTTTTATTTGAAAAAGGTTTCACAGATTGTCTGGCATATTGATAGCCCCCCTACCCGCAAAGAACTCCAGGTATCGTAACCGGACATCACGGGCACTCAGGGAGGGCAAGCCAGGACGGCCACTTTCAAGCGCCGTCAGTGTTGATGGATTTGGGATTCCGGCCTCAGGCCCAACTGAGCCAGCATAGTTGGCTGAATGTTTTCTTAAAAAATTATGGAGAACACAGCAGGCAAGTATTATATGGTTCAGTTTATACTCCGCCATATGGATGGGTGTCAGAAATAATCGGAACCAGCTGGCCAGGATTCCAAATGTGTTCTCCACCACTCTTCGGGCTCTGGCCAGCCGGTAATTAAAAACCCTCTGTTCCGGGGTGAGGGTCCTCATCGGGAATGGCCGCATCAGGTGGTCCCCCAGCGCAAATGCTTCATCAGCAACGAACACAAATGGGAGACCTTCAACATTGTCCTCTGGAGGTGGCAAGTCCAAGCTGCCATTCTGGAGACGATTGTAGAACTCCGTTTGGGCGATGACTCCACCATCGGACATCCGGCCATTCTTCCCCACGTCCACATACAGGAACTCGTAATTAGCCAACACCACCACCAACATCACTATACTATTAAACCCCTTGTAATTATAATAGTACGACCCCAAGTTGGGTGGTGGGATGATGTGGACGTGTTTCCCATCAATTGCCCCTCCGCAGTTAGGAAAGTCCCACCGCTGGGCAAAGTGGGAGGCCACAGTCTATTTTTTCACAGAAACATGGCAAGCAGATTAGACACAAACATTATGGGCCAACCTCCAGATAGCATTTATTAAGGGGAATTTAACAACAACAAAGTATAAGGTACACCTATCATATTCCCCCTCCCCCCCTCTCATGG
Source organism: Lithobates clamitans (assembly GCA_037952925.1). Lineage (NCBI taxonomy): Eukaryota > Metazoa > Chordata > Amphibia > Anura > Ranidae > Lithobates > Lithobates clamitans. Next base: position 8,150,557 of record JBBGZY010000031.1, read on the forward strand.
GCCAATTTTAACATTATAGGGGGGGGAACTCTTGGACAGGTAACCCTCTTCACTTCATTGAGAGATGAATGCCTAAATAATGGGTATTACTTGGAACAGCCCCTCCTTAGTTACACTATTGGCAGACCACTGGACAGGTAAGAAGTGTCATAATACAAAGATATAAATACACATTGTACACATTTGAGCACATTTGAACATTCTGCTATTACCTATCAAGATAATAATAGGATACAAAAACTTTAAACAGTACCATTGGAAAGTATACAGGCAGGCCCTTGCACTACATGCTTTGGGGAATTCATCCATAAATCTGACCAGTAAAGAGATGGGTATAGTGTGTATGGGTTTGGCAAAGTCAGCAGATAGATGATTGAGGATAGAGAATTGTGATCAGCTGACTTAGCAGTTGGGGGAGGGAGGGTTACTAAAAATTATTTGGGGGCACCACAAAAAAAAAGCCTCTGGCACTCTGCCTGAATTTAAAACAAAAATAACATTTCCAAACATTTTAGGGGGTGTTTGGGGTAAAGCACTACTATGGAGCTGATAAAACACATTGTTAAGTGACTACATGAGGTGAATATAGGGCAGGAGACACCATGCTGGGGAGGTTATTGAAGCGCAAATATGTATGAAGGACATAAAATAATAATTACATAAAAATCCAGCATGCATGAGGACAAAGGGGACATTCACAGCATATTGCAATCCTGGTAATTAGGGAATGAGGAAAGAAATACAATATATTAGCAAACATTCAATACAATAAAATGTGATATAAAAGAATAAAAATCTTACCTTCATATACTCCTTCTGTAGGACCTGGATGATGGCAGAACAGGTCTCTGGGATAATGACCCCCAGAGCCTGGGGGGAGATGCCTGTCGAGAACTTTAAGTCCTGCAGACTTCTCCCTGTGGCCAAATACCGCAGGGTAGCGACCAACCTCTGCTCCAGAGTGATGGCTTGCCTCATGCAGGTATCCTGCCTGCTGATATAGGGGGTCAGCGAAGCCAACAGACGGTGAAACACGGGGTCCGTCATCCTGAGAAAGTTCCTGAAATCATCAGGATTATTCTCACGGATCTCACGGAGCAAAGGCATATGAGAGAACTGGTCACGCTGAAGCAACCAATTCTTGGTCCATGAACTCCTCCCCACCCTGTTCATGGACTGGACTTGTGTCAAGGTCAGGACCCCAACACCAAGCCCCCGCACAGAACGAACTCTACGAGGAGTACGCATAAGAAACATGGCTAGAAAATGGTCGGCTGCTCAGAACGAAGTAACAGAACGCACTGAAGAACAGCAAGGCCTGTGAAGAGCGACCTGAAAAACAGCAGCGAGCAGGCAAGATCACAAAGAAAACTCTGATACGAACTGACTGCACGCACTGAAGAGCAGATACAAACCCACAAGCACAAACTGAACGGCAGAAAATGATCTGAAAGCCACGAGTCTGAAAAAGCGCGAATCGTCTCTCACCAAACTTTTACTAACACGAGATTAGCAAAAGGAGCCCAAAGGGTGCCGCGCTTGGTTCTGAACCGGCCTTTTCTAGTCTCGTCGTACGTGGTGTACATGACCGCGTGGTTGTCAATCGGAAATTCCGACAACTTTGTGCGACCGTGTGTAGGCAAAACAAGTTTGAGCCAACATCCGTCGGAAAAAATCCTAGGATTTTGTTGTCGGAATGTCCGAACAAAGTCCGACCGTGTGTACGGGGCATTACAGATCTTGCAGATGCCAAGATGAAGCTGAGTAATAGAAAGATGTTGCTCCAGCACACATATGCAGGAGTTCAAACATCTGCAGCCACTTAATAGCCAAAGAGAGAAGACACTGAATGCAGAAGAGTTCTGGAGAAGATAGTGATGGCTAAAGGGAGTAAGGACCTGTCAAGGGTGGAGGAGGACAAACCCAAATTAATCTGTCAACATGTACAATGCATACTTAATACTTGAATATACCTTATTTATCAAATGCAAAAAAAATACATTATACAAAAAAAATCACTTCAATAGAAACTGTTATTTCAGTGTTTGCAGGACACAAATTGAATAGCAGTTTCCTATATCACTTAAGAATTCTGGTGTTGAGTTCCTGATTCTGATCACCAGCTGTAGCCATTAAGCGGCAAATTCACCCTCTCTATTGAATTTTTTCATATACAGGATGCACCTATTTCACAGAACTAGAGTAACCTGGATAAAAAGGAAGTCACAAACCCCAAGCTGTAGGTCTTATCAATGGAATATACAGACTATAAGATATTAGATGATATAACTCACAACACTGAATCTGTTATTGAAATATCACTTTGGGTGACTTCGCACTAAAATAGATTTCTTCAAAACTGTCCATCCTTTTATTTAAAATGTTGTTATAGCATGTAGCTGTTCTGTGTTACTATTGGCATCTCTTCAAATCTCTTGAAAACATAGCTGTTATCTTATAAAAATTGATAGGCCCAGTATACAGAGGCTGCCAAAGATACAGTAGTTGTTCAATAATAAATCATTCACATCCCCTTCACACCTATGTGTTGTAGCTCACGTGGTTGTGCACATGTGTAGGTGTAAATGGGTGCTTAACCACTTCAGCCCCGGAAGGATTTACTCCCTTCCTGACCAGAGCACATTTTACAATTTGGCACTGTATCGCTTTAACTGCAATGCTGTACCCAAACAAAAATTTGCCTCCTTTTTTCCCACAAATAGAGCTTTCTTTTGATGGTATTTGATCACCTCTGCAGTTTTTATTTTTTGCGCTATAAATGGAAAGAGACCGAAAATTTTGAAAAAAAAATGATATTTTCTACTTTTTGCTATTAAAAAAATCCAATAAACTCAATTTTAGTCATACCTTTAGGCCAAAATGTATTCGGTCACATGTCTTTGGTAAAAAAAAATGTCAATAAGCGTATATTTATTGGTTTTCGCAAAAGTTATAGCGTCTACAAACTAGGGTACATTTTCTGGAATTTACACAGCTTTTAGTTTATGACTGCCTATGTCATTTATTGAGGAGCTAAAATGGCAGTGCAGTACAAACCCCCCCCCCAAATGACCCCATTTTGGAAAGTAGACACCCCAAGCAAATTGCTGAGAGGCATGTTGAGCCCATTAAATATTACATTTTTTTGTCCCAAGTGATTGAATAATGATAACAAAAAAAAAATTTTACTAAAAGTTGTCACTAAATGATATATTGCTCAAACATGCCATGGGCATATGTGAAATTACACCCCAAAATACATTCTGCTGCTTCTCCTGAGTACAGGGATACCACATGTGTGGGTCTTTTTGGGAGCCTAGCCGTGTACGGGGCCCGGAAATCCAAGCACCGCCTTCAGGATTTCTAAGGGCGTAAATTTTTGATTTCAGTCCTCACTACCTATCACATATCACAGTTTTGAAGGCCATAAAATGCCCAGATGGCACAACCCCCCCCCCAAATGACCCCATTTTGGAAAGTAGACAAGCTATTTGCTGAGAGGCATGTTGAGTTCATGGAATATTTTATATTTTGACACAAGTTGTGGGAAAGTGACAATTTTTTTTTTGCACAAAGTTGTCACTAAACGATATATTACTCAAACATGCCATGGGCATATGTGGAATTACACCACAAAATACATTCTGCTGCTTCTCCTGAGTATGGGGATACCACATGTGTGGGACTTTTGGGGAGCCTAGCTGCATACGGGGCTCCGAAAACCAATCACCGCCTTCAGGATTTCTAAGGGCGTAAATTTTTCATTCACTCCTCACTACCTATCACTGTTTCGAAGGCCATAAAATGCCAAGATAGCACAACCCCCCCACCCCAAATGACCCCATTTTGGAAAGTAGACACCCCAAGCTATTTGCTGAGAGGCATGGTGAGTATTTTGTAGTTCTCATTTGTTTTTGAAAATGAAGAAAGACAAGAACATTTTTTTTTTTTCTTTTTACAATTTTCAAAACTTTGTGACAAAAATTGAGGTCTGCAAAATACTCACTATACCTCTCAGCAAATAGCTTGGGGTGTCTACTTTCCAAAATGGGGTCATTTGGGGGGGTTGTGCCACCTGGGCATTCCATGGCCTATTAAGCTGTGATAGGCAGTGAAGAGTGAAATCAAAAATTTACACCCTTAGAAAGCCTGAAGGCGGTGCTTGGTTTTCGGGGTCCCGTACGTGGCTAGGTTCACAAAAAATCTCACACATGTGGTATCCCCATACTCAGGAGAAGCAACAGCATGTATTTTGGGGTGTAATTGTGCAAAAAAAAATGTGTTTTTTCCCCGCAACTTGTGTCACAATATAAAATATTCCATGGACTCGACATGCCTCTCAGCAAATAGCTTGGAGTGTCTACTTTCCAAAGTGGAACTGTCCTGGCGTTTTATGCACAACATTTAGAAGCATATGTCACACATCACCCACTCTTCTAACCACTTGAAGACAAAGCCCTTTCTGACACTTTTTGTTTACATAAAAAAATTATTTATTTTTGCAAGAAAATTACTTTGAACCCCCAAACATTACATATATTTAATAAAGCAAATGCCCTACAGATTAAAATGGTGGGTGTTTCATTTTTTTTTCACACAGCATTTGCGCAGCGATTTTTCAAACGCATTTTTTTGGGAAAAAACACACTTTTTAAAATTTGAATGCACTAAAACACACTATATTGCCCAAATGTTTGATGAAATAAAAAAGATGATCTTAGGCCGAGTACATGGATACCAAACACGACAAGCTTTAAAATTGCGCACAAAATAGCGACAAAATACATTTTTAAAAGCCTTTACAGGTTACCACTTTAGATTTTGTCTACTGCTAAAATTACTGCCCTCGATCTGACCTTCGCGGTGATACCTCACATGCGTGGCGCAATTGCTGTTTACATTTGACGCCAGACCGACGCTTGCGTTCGCCTTTGCGCGAGAGCAGGGGGGGACAGGGGTGTTTTTTTTTTTAAATATTTTTTTTGCTTTTTTATCTTATTTTTTAACTGATGACACCCAACTCTACCTTCGCATCAACGGACAAAAAGACCTTTATCAGCAATTACAGAAATGCCTCACTTTAATAGATGACTGGACGACCATTAGCTCCCTCAAACTCAACGGATCAAAAACAGAACTTCTTCTCCTTCATGCTAACAAAAATTCCAAAATAAAGACTCCGTGGACACCTTCCACTATCCTTGGACAGACCATCTCTCCAAGCACCAAAGCAAAGAGTCTCGGAGTCATCTTTGACTCAGGAATGACAATGGATGCACAAATAGGATCAGTAGTTAGCGGATCCCACCATCTCCTCCGCCTGCTACGCAGACTCATCCCCTTCATCCCAGAAGAGGACAAAGCGGCAGTTGTGGGAACAATCATCAATTCCTGACTCAACTACGCAAATTCGCTCTATGTAGGACTACCCCAATATCAGCTTGCACGCTTGCAACTCATCCAAAACACGGCGGCAAGACCACTTCAGCCCCGCTCACTGTATATATACGTCATTTTTTTGAAGATGGATATCTCGGTAACGGCAGCAGCTGCTGCCACAACCGAGATATCCATCTTTACAGTGAGCGATTCTGTAAACGATAATGGTGGTCTCAGCGGCGGGTTCGCCGCGAGATCACCGTTATCGGCGGCGGGAGAGGTGCCACCCCCCCTCCCGCCGCTCTCCCGCACCCTCCGCCGCTTACCGGAACCGTCGGTAACGGCGGAGGAGATCGGGACCTGTCACCGCTGAGGTACTGAGACGAGTGAGGCCAAGATGGCCCCCACCCGTCTCTATACCATGTGACGGCCGGAGCGACGTCATTACGACGGCTCCGCCCACTGTCTTAAAGGCACAAATTTTTTAAATGTAATTTTTCAAACGACTTTTTTTTTTTTTTTTTTTTTTTTTTGCATTTTAGTCTAAATATGAGATCTGAGGACTTTTTGACCCCAGATCTCATATTTAAGAGGACCTGTCATGCTTTTTTCTATTACAAGGGATGTTTACATTCCTTGTAATAGAAATAAAAGTGATCCAAATTTTTTTTTTTTTTAAAACAGTGAAAAAATAAATAAAATAAAATAAAATAAATAATAAAAACAAAAAAAAAATTTTTTTAAAGCGCCCTGTCCCGACGAGCTCGCACGCAGAAGCGAACGCATACGTGAGTAGCGCCCGCATATGAAAACGGTGGTCAAACCACACATGTGAGGTATCGCCGCGACCGGTAGAGTGAGAGCAATAATTCTAGCCCTAGACCTCCTCTGTAACGCAAAACATGCAATCTGTAGAATTTTTTAAACGTCGCCTATGGAGATTTTTAAGGGTAAAAGTTTGACGCTATTCCACGAGCGGGCGCAATTTTGAAGCGTGACATGTTGGGTATCAATTTACTTGGCGTAACATTATATTTCACAATATAAAAAAAAATTGGGCTAACTTTACTGTTGTCTTATTTTTTTTTTCAAAAAAGTGAATTTTTTCCAAAAAAAGTGCGCTTAGAAGACCGCTGCGCAAATACGGTGCAAAAAAAAGTATTGCAATGACCGCTATTGTATTCTCTAGGATGTTAGAAAAAAAACAATATATAATGTTTGGGGGTTCTAAGTAATTTTCTAGCAAAAAAACCTGTTTTAAACTTGTAAACACCTAAAATCCAAAACGAGGCTGGTCTTTAAGTGGTTAACAAGAAAAAACCCAGGGAATCCATTTCCCCATCCCTAAAGAGCCTACACTGGCTAACCGTGAAGAATCGGATCACATTCAAGACCCTCTGCCTCACCCACAAATGCATACAAGGAAACGCTCCGCTACATCTCCGGGAGAAAATAAAACACTACACGCCGAATCGCAGTCTTCAATCAGCTAACCAAAACCTCCTCATCATTCCCAAATACCGCTACAAAGCAAAGGGAGAACGAACATTCGCAGTCCAAGGACCTCGACTATGGAATGCTCTTCCAACCAACATCCGCATGGAAGAAAACCACCAGGCCTTCAGGAAAAAACTAAAGACCTTCCTTTTCTAAGAAGCTGACAACAGAGAATGCATCTAGCGCCTTGAGGGGATTAAGTTCGCATTTGCAGTGCTTTACAAATCATTCATTCATTCATTCATTCATTCAACTGTTCCTTTCATTTTTTTTTTAATCATTTTTATTGTTATCTCAGGGAATGTAAATATTCCCTATGATAGCAATAGGTAGTGACAGGTACTCTTTTTTGAAAAAATTGGGGTCTATTAGACCCTAGATCTCTCCTCTGCCCTCAAAGCATCTGACCACACCAAGATCGGTGTGATAAAATGCTTTCTCAGTTTCCAAATGGCGCTGTTTACATCCGGCAAAATCTAAGTCATGAAATGCTCGTAGATTCCAGTTTCTTAGGCCATAGAGATGTTTGGAGCCATTCTGGTTTCTGATCAGCTCTATGTTCAGCTGGCTGAATCACCGGCTGCATTCTCAGATTCCCTGTTGGGACAGGAGAGCCAGAGAAAAACATGGAAGACGGTGGGGGGCATTCCCTCCCACTGCTTGTAAAAGCAGTCTAGAGGCTAATTAGCCGCTAGGATTGCTTTTACATGAAAGCCGACCGCTGTCTGAAAAGAATGCTACCAAGATGATACCTAAACCTGCAGGCATCATTCTGGTATAACCACTCAAAGTCCAGTGTATGTTCTTTTTTTTAACTGTGGTGGTGAAATCACCTCCTACGGCGCTGGAGTCACGGCTTTATGTATCGTGGGAGCAAACACTGTTGCTGTCAAGATAAATAAATCTGCGCTGCAACTTAAAGTGGTGTTCCGGCCGAAATGATACTTTTTAAATAAAAATACCCCTATAATACACAAGCTTAATGTATTCTAGTAAAGTTAGTCTGTAAACTAAGGTCTGTCTTGTTAGTTTATAGCAGTAGTTTGTTATTTTATAAACTTACAGTAGGCCGTGGCCATCTTAAGTGTGGGCATCTGAAGCCAGACTGTATTTCTTCCTGGATCTCATCCTTGCAGATCTCGCACATGCTCAGTGCAGCACAAGCAGTGTAATAGGTTTCAGGTCAGGTTTCCATAGCAACGGCAGTGTCAGAGGAAGTTGCCACCCCTTCCCAGAACGCATTGCAAACAGGAAATGATGCGATGGGCTGCGGCCAGGGAGGAGGAAGTGAAAAATGAATACAGCAGATATACAGTAGGTGCTGAGAAAAAAAATAAAAAAATATCCAATTCGTTTACAGTGCACAGTTTAGTGAGGGATGCTGAAGAGTTGTAAAAGTGGGTGGAACTCCACTTTAATGGCGTATCTGCTAAGCAAATGATGGTTAACAATAAAACAAAGTAACATTACAGTATAACAGTAAGACTTACCATACCTGCAAATCAAATACAAAAAAAACATAGTAAAAAATAAAACATTTTTTAACGCAAACTGTGCCCTAAATATATATATATATGCCAAAGCATGGGGACACCCGCCCCAAAAGGTAGGAGCAAATCGCTCCTCCGCCCCTGCTGCCCTCATGCTTCGGCATATATGCTCTTTTTTTTAACTGTGGTGGTGAAATCACCTCTGACAGCACTGGAGTCACAGCTTTATGCAAACGCTGCTGCTGTCAAGATAAATAATAGCGGATGTCATGCCTATATCTGCGCTTGCTGCAGACACAACATCTTTTTTGGGGGGCTCGATGGGTAGGGGTAATCGGGAGGACATAAAGAAAATGCCTCTCATGCAGCCGGCTTACTGCATTTGGTTGGGGAAGGTGAGGTGGAGCACCATCTGGAAACAGAAGGGCTCTGACGATCTCTTCCTGGAATTTAAGGAAGATAGCCACGTCCGTCCTGAAGCTCTGTATAGCACATAAGCGTTCAGCAAAGCCAATTGAAATAAATAAACAGACACTTTCTTGTACCAGCGTCTGGCCTTACGAGCAATTAGGTATGGCACCAGCAACTGGTCATTGAGGTCCATCCCTCCCATATTTTGGTTATATTCGTGGACACAGAGGGGTTTTCCCACAACACCAGTCGCCGTAGTAATTTGGACCGTCATGTCTGCATGAAGGGAGGTAAGAACGAAAACATTCTTATTATCCCTCCACTTCATAGTGAGCAAATTATTACACTGCAAGCAGGCTCTCTCCCCCAACCTAAGCCGGGAATCTACAAGCCGCTGGGGAAAGCCCTGGCGATTAGGTCGCACGGTGCCACATGCTCCAATCTGCTGATCAAACAAGTGACTAAAAAGTGGCACGCTCGTGTAATAATTGTCCACATATAAGTGGTACCCCTTTCTGAATAAGTCCCACACAATCTTGCCTGCACTTCCTATGTAGTCAGGGCAGTTTGTCGGCTCTACGTGGCTATCTTTTCCCTCGTAAACCATAAAACTACATGTATAGCCTGTCACAGAGCTTATACATCTTGACCCGTATCTGGCACGCTTGCTGGGAAGGTACTGTTTGAATGACAAGCGGCCAGAAAACTTAATCAGGCACTCATCAACGCAGACAACTTGATGGGGAGTAAACAAGTCTGCAAAACGTTGGTTGAAGTGGTTTATGAGAGGCCGAATTTTGCAGAGCCGATCGTATCCAGGGTCTCCACGAGGACGACAGAGTTCATTGTCATTGAAGTGTATGAACAGCAAGATCTGCTCGTATCGTGCCCTGGTCATGGAGGCAGAGAACAAGGGCATATGGTGAATTGGGTCAGTGGACCAATATTACCGCAACTCACTCTTTTTAGTTATGCCCATGTTGAGGGAAAGGCCCAGAAAGAGCTTAAATTCGGAGACTGTAATTGGTCTCCAATCTCTGGCAAGGGAGGACTGAGGAATAGTGGCGATGTGTTGACCAGCGTACAAATTGCTTTGGTTCACAATAGATCTATAGGCTATAGAGATCTTCGGTGAAAAACAGTGAATAAAAATCAAGTGACGTAAAATCAACTGTTTCCACCTGAATGCCGGGTTGGCCAGTGAATGGGGAAGTACGGGTGCTGCAGAAGTGCTGGGTTCCCAATTAGGATTGGTGAATGCAGCAGGAAGGGCACTATGGGCACGACAGGCCTGTGTTCGTCTTCTTGGTGGCAGCGGGACACTACTTGTGCTTGCCACCTCACCAGCTTGAACTGCACTTATGGGACTCACCACGTCACCAAGTGTCACTGCAGTGCTGGATTGACTACGACCAGGGTGTACTAGGCCGCTCGTGCTTGCCAGTTCACCAGAAGGAATAGCGGCGCTAGTGCTGCTCTGCTCCATACGAGGGACCTGCGGTTCTTGCACATCAACAACAGAAGAAGAAGTTGGGGGTCTGGTACACCTGACCTTGGCAGGGACCACAACTCCGTCGTCAGAGCTATCTGTCATGGAGCCGCTGTCGTCTACAGGTTTGTATTCTGAGCCTGAATCTGACAGATGAGTGACTTCCTCTTCACTATCTGTCATGCTCAAAAAATGTGTAGGCCTCTTCACTAGTGTGCCTTCGATTTGCCATTTTGGGCTCTAAATTTAGTGGTACACTAGTGAGACTTACATGTAAAAAAGCTCCTGACTGTTATCGACTGTATCAAAACCCTACCAAAAAAACTGTTAGCGATCGCAGGGATCAGGCCTGACTCTGCGAACGCTGCAGTTATGTGTGTTTAGTGTTTTGTAAGTGACAGTGATCGATCGATATTGCACTTGGGTGGGCTGGGCAAGGCCGAGGGGCAAAATGCAGATGCTAGCAGGTATCTGGGCTGACCCCGCTAACACTGCATTTTTGGAAACTCTAAACTGCTGGAGATGCTAGAATAGATCTGATCGGATCAGATATTGATCCGTTCAGATACTATACCACTAAGGGAGGTGGATGCTGCGTGCGTGGGTGTTAGCGGTACTGGCACTAACCTGACGCTGCCTGGGACGACACAGACCCTATCTGACCCTAAAACCTAACTTATATCACCGCCGGGCGATCAGGGGATTAAAGCTTTATTAGGTAATAAACGGCGGGTGCCCTGAAACTATAAAAAACAAACTAACTAACCAGCGTCACCCATAGCAGTTATACGGTGATCACTGGTGAATGGGTTAACTAGGGGGAAATCAGGGGGTTAAAACCTTTATTAGGTAGTATATGGGGGTCCCTGACGCTATAAAATGCTGACGGCGAACCTAAATACTTACCTCCCTAACTAGCGTCACCTGTGACACTAATAGGGCGTACACATGGTCGGACTTTGTTCGGACATTCTGACAACAAAATCATAGGATTTTTTCCGACGGATGTTGGCTCAAACTTGTCTTGCATACACACGGTCACACAAAGTTGTCGGAAAATCCGATCGTTCTAAACGCAGTGACGTAAAACATGTACGTCGGGACTATAAACGGGGCAGTGGCCAATAGCTTTCATCTCTTTATTTATTCTGAGCATGCGTGGCACTTTGTCCGTCGGATTTGTGTACACACGATCGGAATTTCCGACAACGGATTTTGTTGTCGGAAAATTTTATCTCCTGCTCTCCAACTTTGCGTGTCGGAAAATCCGATGGAAAATGTCCGATGGAGCCCACACACGGTCGGAATTTCCGACAACACGCTCCGATCGACATTTTTCATCGGAAAATCCGACCGTGTGTACGGGGAATAATACAGCAATCAGAAAAATGATCGCTTAGTGACACTGGCGACGGGGGGTGAGCACGGGGTTAAACCTTTATTAGGGGGGGTTAGGGGGGTATCCTAAACCTAAAGGGGGCTAACACTAACTGCCCTACCACTTATAACTGTCTCAAACTGACACCAATGCAATAATCAGAAAAAAAAATGCTATTGGTGTCACTGTGACAGGGGGTGCAGGGGGGTGATCGGGGGTGATGGGGGTGAAAAGTGTGCCTAGAGTGTTCTACTGTACGTGTGGTGTTGGTGCACTCACTTGGATGTCTACTCTCCTCGTCGCCGGAACGAAAAAGACTGACTCGAGGAGAGATGACATCACTTCCTCTGCCGCTGTTTACATTACAGAGGCAGAGGAAGATTGTCATTTGTTGGGAGCGATTGCGAGGGGGTGGCCACGAATGAGTGGCCTCCCCCTCAGCATTAATCGCTCCCCTAATGATGCCGACCGCCTCGGGCACCGGGGGGGGACCCGGGATTTTGCCTGCCCGTGCGATTCTGCCGCAGTATATCTGCGTTAGGCGGTTGGCAAGTGGTTAAAGTTTCCTTTAAACTGAAGTGCATATACTGTATGTGAACCATTAAACCAAAAGAATTGACAAACATGGACTTTATAGGCACGTGACATCAGAGGAAGGCGGGGTCGCCCGTTTACGTCACCGAGTGGCCCCCCGCCCTCAGCTATATAACAGCTGTCACTGAGAAGAAGCGTCACTCGGTGGGAGCCTCCCATGGAGGTGGAACTGTTGCGGTTTTTTTTTTGCTTTTTTCGGCTCGTCAGTGGCATGAGATAGATTTACATCACGGGACATTTTTATTTTTTTATATTTTTAATAAAGGACTTGTCTCAAAGTGTCTCCTGTCTTTTTTACTATTTTTGACACTTTTTTGGGGAAATGGTAGGGCATGTGGCCTGGTTCGGTTCGGTGGGGAGCTCTCTCATCCCCCCTCTTTTCCTGCAGCCTGCCAGGTTGCGTGCTCGAATAAGGGTTTGGTATGGATTTTGGGAGGGACTCCTACATCATTTTTATTTTTTAATTGGTTCCGGGATCCCCTTAATATTCATACCAGACCCAAAGGGACTGGGGGGGACCCCATGCCATTTTTTACAATGATTTTCATCTATATTGCCGGGACCCGACAATTCATTACAGCCGCGATCAGTTTTAAATGACTTTTTTCCTTTAGACTCGAACATCGGGCTCATCCCTACTCATTACTAGTGCACTATATCTTAATCAGCGGAGCTACCCCACTCAAATATACTGTACAGTATGTGTACAATACTTTAGCACAGTATTGAAGCGGGGGGTGCCACCATCATTGTAATCAAGCTCTACATGTTTCATGGAAAACCACTTCTTCGGGAGCAGATAAATGCAAAGTTATTCCTGTTTTGAGCATCACTCACATGGTGCACTAATAATGAGATGTAATTCTTCCTTTTTATAGTGCTTTTACAGTTTTGCACAAATAAATGAGATTTTACATATATTGTGTGGCCAATGTGCTGCCTAAAAAGTCCAGGTTTGCAAATTCTTTTGGTTTAAGCACTTGCCGGTGGCTTGAGCGGGTACCGTGATATACCAGTACATCAGCCCACTCATCCACACTGAGTCCACGCAGCGGCTGGAATCTCCGACTGCTGTGTCCACTGGTTCACTGGTGCTTTGTATCAGGCCACTGTGAAACCCTGAAAACCCCAAACCTTGCAAGTAAACGTAAGAAATATTTTCCCATCACCTTTCTGGCTACCATCTGATAGAGGCCTTGCCCATAAAGTGCAGGACAGCCAGCAACTTGGCCATGGTTGGTATGGTATTACTACGCAGTGTCCTTAGATAGACGAGAGACTACTCCTGGTTCAGTGAAATCATTCAGCAAGGTGCACTGCTTAAAGGAATGTGGGCACATGACATCCACCCATCTTCTTCTCTTCCCTCTCCTTAGAATGAACTTAGATGCCCTGGTCATGAAGGGGGTAAAACCTTCTTGAGGTCGGTGGTTAATGACTTTACAATATTCGGATGTGTCACTTTTTACCTTTATATAACTCAATTTCCACAGTGTCACCCAGTGGTCACTCACGGTCAGCACAAAACTATAGTAAACAAGCTAACCACACATGAGAGAATTTGATTTTTACTTTTCATGCAGGAAAAAAAGTGTTTTACAGCAGAAAAAATAGACAAGAATGAATTTATTATTTTAAATCCATCTTTTGTAAGTATTTAACTTTATATCAGACCTTTGTAATCCCCTATACAACAGCATTCAGCCGGAAAAATGGAGGGCACGACTGGAAGCCATTCAGAAGTGTTGCATGCAAATGTGCTGACAAGGAACATGCTAGTAAACAGGTGGGGTTCTTGTGAGCCACAAGTGGACCAATGCCTCTAAGGAGTAAAACAACTATATTTAAAGCAGCAAACACTTCACCACGTTTCATTCCGTGTATTTGAATATAAATAAAATCTTCTGTGCTTGCGCTAAAAATGGGAATTGAAAAAAATATGAATATATATAAACTGAGTATAAAATATAAACTAATTGCAGAAATATTAAACCATAATTAGTATGCTAATAAAAACATACATGTAAAAATATATATATATATAATGTGCAATCCTTATATATAAAATTCACAAAGTGCATCCACATAAAAGTGCAATCCTTATATAAAATGCTGAAAGTGCATCATGCATGAATATAGACCTAATTAATAAGTGCAAATCCTGTGACAATCAAGTGTCCAAACAAAATACGATCAGCAGATTCAAACTGAATTTTATTTATAAGGAACATGCTAGTAGCAGAACAGGGAACAGAGAGCAGAATGATGATTTCCTCTCTCACAGGACAAGTTTTTCTTGCAGCTTTTTAAAGAAAAAGAACTGTAATGCCGCGTACACACGGTCGGACTTTTCAGCTACAAAAGTCCGACAGCCTGTCCAACAGACTTCCGGAGGACTTTCGGCAGACTTGCGGCGGACTTGTGGCAGACTTTCTAACGAACGGACTTGCCTACACACGACCACACAAAAGTCCGATGGATTCGTACGTGATGACGTACACCAGACTAAAATAAGGAAGTTCATAGCCAGTAGCCAATAGCTGCCCTAGCGTGGGTTTTTGTCCGTCGGACTAGCACACAGACGAGCGGATTTCGGGGTCCGTCGTAGTTACGACGTAAAGATTTGAAGCATGTTTCAAATCTAAAGTACGTCGGATTTGAGGCTAAAAAAGTATGTTGAAAGTCCGGAGAAGCCCACACACGATCGGATTACCAGCCAGCTTTAGTCCGTCAGCGTCCGTTGGACTTTTGTAGACGAAAAGTCCGACCGTGTGTACGCGGCTTAAGACTTTAAAATCCTTTTGCTGTTGATGCAGCTAGAATATAATAGGGGATTTAGACTTAAAGTTTAAATTCATTTTAATAAAGAACTTTATCTTTCTCGAGGTCAAAAATTGCATACTATCATTGTAGAGTACATATCTATTGCATATACAGTGTATATATATCCTAAAATAAGAAGCTCTAGCTATAAAAAGTGCCCCCCATTCCCTGCACATTGCAGCTCTATAAGATAGAGTAATTGAACACTTTTACTTCCTGTCACTTTTTTGGCCATTTATTACAAATAGCCTCACTTTAACAATGCCCAATATATATTCTTTGTTGCCAACAGACAGCGTTTCATGGATGAGAATCCAATTTACCTCTTTTACACCATTATTTGCAATTACTTTTACTACTGTGGACTGCGTAGAAATACTTTAATGATCTATATAATCTAATTATAATCAAACCAGAAACGACACAGAAAATGGGAATATGTAGAAAATTCAATTGCAGGTAATTCCAGCCTCGCCATAAATCAGTTTTATTAGTCTCCAGCTGGTAACCACTGTAGCATTTCTAACAAATAGCTTCTTCACTTTAAATGGTGAACAAGAAGTAGTGAAATATGCTGTCCACTCAACACTTTAATAATCATAGGAGGATGCTGATTAACTCCATAGATCTTACAAGATGTATATTATTATGGAAGCAGAGCAGACTTTTACATTTTACATGGTACCAATTATCCAACTTATGACACATTTTTCAAACACAGAATAAATTGCAGAGTGAAGCTTTCCTTTCTGTGCTGATGAAAGCACTTCTGTTTACCTGAGTCCTTGTAAACACCAAACGATTTAGTAATTATGTGTTTGACCTACTTGCATTTGTTCATTCTAACATTCCTTTTAGCAGCCACACTTATTCTTTTAAAATTTTAACACAATGGGGTTCATTTACTAAAGCCAAACAGGCTTTAGTAAATCACTTTACAAGGGAATTTTCCTCAGTTTAGTGTATGTTGTGGAAGACAACCCAAAGAATACCCAATCATGTGTCATGAAAATAAAAAAGCAGCATTTTTGCTTGCACATGAATGGATGATGAAAATCAACAGAGCTTCCCTTATTCACTAAGCTCTGGGGAAAACGTGCTTGCAAAGTGCAACTTCCTTTGCAAAGTGAACATCCTATTTGCCTTTAGTAAATTGACTGTAATAGATTCTTACTCTACTCCCTTCAAGATATAAACATTCAGAAATGACGTTAAAAAATTAATACAATACTACTCTTAGGTAAACCGGACTCCCAGCACCAGAAAACCAGTACGGGCTTATGTTCATATTCATGTGCATTACACACATGCTCCTACTTCCAAGCAAATAAGCAATGTTAGACATACTATTCCAGTATGTTGTACTCATGTTCGAGTACACGGGCACATGCGCATACCAATTAGTGTGCGCATTCAGAGCCCAGTGGCCTTTTTAAACTGGTCTGTCACCATGAGCAGTTGCTGAATGGTCTTCAGTAGGGATGAGCCGAACACTCCCCGGTTCGGTTAGCACCAGAACCTGCGAACGGACCGAAACTTTGCACGAACGTTAGAACCCCATTAAAGTCTATGTGACTCGAAATCAAAAGTGCTCATTTTAAAGGCTAATTTGCATGGTATTGTCCTAAAAAGGGTTTGGAGACCTGGGTCCTGCCCCAGGGGACATGTATCAATGCAAAAAAAAGTTTTAAAAATGGCAGTTTTTTCAAAAACAGTGATTTTAATGCTTTAAGTGAAAAAAAAGTGAACTGAACAGCAGTATACAGGCGGTGCAAGCAAGACAGGAACTGTAGGTTTGTTGTTAAGTAGAATCTGTTTGTAATTTGGAACTGGTACATTTTTAAAGTGTTTAGCTCCAGCCAAAAAATCGATTTTAGCTTTTTGGAAAACATAGGGAAGGGTTATCACCCTTGTGACATTTGTTTTGCTGTCTGTGCGCCTCTTCAGAAGATTTCACCTCACTTTCTGTCCCAATGACAAATGTTTTTTGAAAATTTGGGGTTTTTAGTGAAACAAGGATTGGTGATAAAGCATCAGTGGAAAGGAGAAACGTTGATGAGGAGCAAGGAGAGGTCCTCTTTGTTCTTTGGCGTGGTTCATTTAGGTACGCTTGCCAACGAAATGCATGGCAGGTCAACATATGTCTGGTCAAGCATGTGGTGCCCAAGCGGGAGATGTTTTGGCCACGTGAGATATGCTTGAGACATGTTGCAAATAGCAGTGGTGGGATCTGATGCCCTTGTCTCAAAAAAGGCCCACACCAAAGAACTTTTGGAATAACGCACAGAGACAGAAGCGCCCTGCACATGCAGAGCTCTGCGGTGTGTGATGCAGTCAGTGTGCTGCCCTTAAGCTGGCCCTTGGAGGCATCCTGCCTCGTTGGTGATGTGCCTCCTCCTCCCTTCTATCAGGCACCTACGTCATCATCCCCTCCCTCCTCACCACTGGAGCAAACCTGGCAGTATGCTGCAGCAGGGGGAACATGACTGCCAGATTGCTGTCCTTCTTGGGCACCCCCTCTGTCTGGGCTCACGTTACTGCCTTCCTCTAGCCTTCCTCTAGCTGATTACCATCATCGGAGCCTTCAAAACGCTGGGCATCCTCCTGGAGCATGTACCCAACACTGTGGTCAAACAGTTCGGGGGACTCCTCAGGAAGACATGGTGGGGCTAGGGAAGGAGTGACTGATGCCATTGAGCCGAGAGAAGAGGCCGCGTTGGCAGCTGCTTTGCCAGACAAAGTACCCTGAACCTGGGTGAGAGAGGATGAGGAGGATGAGGACGGCTTGGTCATCCACTCTACCAAGTCTTCCGCATGTTGTGGCTCAACACGGCCAGCTGCCGAAAAAAAAGGCCCAACGTGTTCCATGACTACTTGCTAATGAGGATGCACCGTGTCCACGACCAGCACTGTTGCCTCTAGACACAGAGCCAGCTTGCCCTCTTTTATTGGCTTGTGACTGTCTGCCACTCCTTGTTGGCCTTCCAGACATACTAATGGCCTGCAGTGAGATGTAGCTGCACAAAACTGGGATGTATATATATATACCGATTATACTGCAGCTAGCAGAATCAACTGCCTGCCTGTAGTATTATTAGTATGAGAACACCTGCATTTGTCTTCAGGTAGCTATACTGTAGGTGCAACTGTGCAGGGTACACAGTACACTAACTGGAAATACTTCAAGAGCCTGCCTGTGCTATTAATAGGATCAGAAGAAGCACACAAGCACTTGGCTTCAGGTAGCTATACTGTAGGTGCAACTGTGCAGGGTTACACAGTACACTAAATGGAATTAGGAAGAGAATAACAGGAACGGATCTAGCTAAACTGCATACAGTGTATATATATATATATATTTATTCACAACACCTGGGATGCATATATATACACAATACAATGTAATGCCCCGTACACAGGGTCGGACATTGATCAGAAATTCCGACAACAAAATTCTAGGGTTTTTTTTCCGAAGGATGTTGGCTCAAACTTGTCTTGCATACACACGGTCACACAAAGTTGTCGGAAAATCAGATCATTCTTAACGCGGTGACGTAAAACACGTACGTCGGGACTATAAATGGGGCAGTAGCCAATAGCTTTCATCTCTTTATTTATTCTGAGCATGCGTGGCACTTTGTGCGTCGGATTTGTGTACACACGATCGGAAATTCCGACAACAGATTTTATAGCCTGCTCTCAAACTTTGTGTATCGGAAAATCCGATGGAAAATGTGTGATGGAGCCTACACACGGTCGGAATTTCCGACAACAAGGTCCTATCACACATTTTTCGGAAAATCCGACCGTGTGTATGGGGCATAAGTGTAGCTAACTGACTCGACCTGCCTACTCTATCTAACTTAAATCAAATGACACTGTCTCTCTGTCTATCTATCTCTCTCCGCCACTACACAAGGCCGCCACGCAGGCTGCCTTATATAGTGTGGGGCGTGTACTAAACTCCCTGAGCCATAATTGGCCAAAGCCTCCCTGGCTTTGGCCAATTATGGCTCTCTGTACTACACACAGCGCTGTGTTTGGCCAAGCATGCGGGTCATAGTGCATGCTTGGCCAATAATCAGCTAGCAATGCACTGCGATGTCGCAGTGCATTATGGGCCATGACGCACCACTCGAATTTGGCATGAACGGCCCATAACGTTCGTAATTTGGCGAACGGCCAAACACACAATGTTCGAGTCGAACATGCGTTCGACTCGAACACGAAGCTCATCCCTAGTCTTCAGCTTGTACTTATATTCCTGTGACCTGATTTATTGAACCTGCTTACATGTGTATGATCTGGCTCTCCACTGTACTTCGCCTTTGCTTCTGCCTCAACCTTGTTCATCTGATCACTCTGACCTCAGCCTGTTTACTCTAATTGTCTTTGCCTGCTCATTCTGTACTGCGCTGCCCTGTTGTTACCAACCTTGGTGCCACGCACCTGACAGATGAGCCTGACGTGCAGTGGTCAGGCCTCATGTACAACCTTGGTTCAAGGGCCACTGCAGTTGGGAACAGTGGCCACAAGAGCCGAGTGCTGTGTTGCCCCGTACACACAATAGGATTTTCCGATGGAAAATGTTCAATGGTAGCTTGTTGTTGGAAATTACAACCGTGTGTAGGCTCCATCGGAAATTTTTCATCAGACATTTCCTGCACACAAAATTTGAGATCTGGATCTCAATTTTTCCGACAACAAAATCCGTTTCGATTGTGTGTACACAATTCCGATGCACAAAGTTCCACGCATGCTCGGAATCAAGCAGAAGAGCCGCACTGGCTTTTGAATTTCATTTTTCTCGTCGTACGTGTTGTGCGTCACCATGTTCTTGACGTTTGGAATTCCCGAAAAGATTTGTGTGACCGTGTGTATGCAAGACAAGTTTGAGCCAACATCTGTCGGGAAAAAAAACATGGATTTTGTTGTCGGAAAATCCTATCATGTGTGCAGGGCATATGAGTGCCTGGATCATCTTCCGTGCAGAAGATACGTTCCCAGAGTAGACCAGCAGGTTAGCAGCAGGTGCAGATAGCTCAGCTGATGCAGACAGGAAGCAGGAACAGGAAGCAGGTATGTGCAGAGCCGTGGAGACACTGATGCATGATCAGACAAGCCGGGTTCGGTAACAGACGATCAAGCAGATGTAACGACTAGTTACTAGAGAATAGTCAGGATGCAGGCAAGGTTCGGCAACAGGATATCAAGCAGTAGAGAAGTAAGCATAGTCACAAGGCAAGCCGGGGTCAGAATAACAGAGAGTAGTCGTAGTCAAAAACGAGCCGGGCCAAACACAGTAAACAGATTGGGATCTCAGGAACAGGTAGTCACAGTTACAAGCTGCAGATCAGGCAGCAAGGTCTCTGTACAGCTGAAGTGTTTAAATAAGCCAGCTTGGAGCCAATCACTGAAATCACTCTGCAACATTGTTAACCCTTAGGTGACCCCTGCACTGGGTGGCAGATCCATGACACTTGGCCTGCTTCCTGGACTTGCTCTGTCTGCTGACTCAGTCCCTTGTTGCCCATGCTGTTGCTGGTCACTGCCTGCATACCGGCTCTGCTACCATCTCCTGTTCTGGTGCCAAGCTGCGTCAGTATCCTGTCCTGAGAACTGCGACCACCAGTTTCATCCACCTAAAGAGTGGACTTCTCCAGCCAGCTACTCTGTGCCCTCACACACTCTGTCTCCACCTTCAGGAGTATTGGCCAGGAGGTGCAAGAAAGGCCCCCACAACATTCCAGTCATCACCAGGTATGTGATAAATGCAATAAGCCAGAGGTTTATGGAACATGGGAAGGGTGAGGGGGTTAGAAAATGTTTCTTTAACTGAATATGTTTTAGTCTACTGTAGATTGCCAAAATCACTTTTTAACACAAATTAAAAACAAACTTAATAATGAGTAGTTTATCTTTAATAGAAACTAGGCAGACTATAGTCTTGGGGTTTCTTCCTTTAATTGTTTTAATATTTGTCATCTAGGTTATACATAATAAAATACCATGGATGAGAGAATTATGTGCACTGCTGTCATTTACTTAGGAATGAATTCAGTCATTTTACCTGATCTAACAATATCGGAGAAGTTAACAGATCTACTTGAATTCAAACAGGGTAAATTAATAGTAGCGGGTGACTTTAATTTTACTATGGATCATAATCTAGATTCTACGTCTACTGTACCAGACAGAGAAAAAAAACAACTAAGGACGATTAAAAAGAAATGACATGAACTGCAATTAGTAGATGTTTGGCAAATACAACATCCAGGTATAAAGGATTATACATATTTCTCAACAGTCCATGGAATATATACTAGATTGGACTACATCATGGTGGAACACAGACTACTGGAGGAGGTACTGGAGACAGCAATTGAAACATCAGCATTCTCAGACCACTCCCCAGTTTCTCTGAAGATAAACTCTCAGGAAGAGTCCATGGGAAGAAGTACATGGAGAATTAATGAAGAGTTACTAGAAGACGGTGATACTGAAAAAATTATAATAGATGAGATTAAAAAATATTTTTGGAAAAATGACACCCCTGACCTGTCAAAAGCAACCCTATAGGAGGCGCATAAATCCGTCATCAGAGGAAAGTTAATATCTATAGGAGCGGGCAGAAAGAAAGAAAGACAAAAAAATATGCTGGAACTTTTAAACGAAATCCATAATCTAGAACAAATGACATAAAAAGCAAGTTAAAAAGGAAATATACCATTCCCTAAATCTTAAAAGAGAACAATTAAAAGATTTGATGGAAAGGGAAGACAGAAAGGAAATCAACAGGGTAGCAATTGAGAGATTCACAATGGGCAATAAAACAGGAAAATATCTTGCGAATATCCTAAGAAAAAAGAAGACCTTAAACTATATAGAGAAGATAAAAAATGAAAAAGGAGAAATAAAGAATAAAACTACGTATATTGCACAAGCCTTTGCACAATATTATAGCTCTCTGTATGCAATATAAAAGCAAGAAACAAATCAACAAGCAGAAAGAAGAAGGAAGAATATCCAAATCTATTTAGAAAAGGCCAACTTACCAAAAATCAAACCCGAGATAATAAATGATCTAGAAAATGAGATAACGCAGGACGAGTTCAAAATGGCACTAAAGGAAACCCCTACTGGTAAAAGTCCCGGGCCAGACAGGTTCCTGATTAAAAACTATAAAAAAATTTCAAGACCAACTGATCCCAAGGCTGTGTGAATATTTGAACAAAATAGGAGAAGAAGAAATCAGAAAAGAGTCACTCTTGGCACATATCACTATAATACCCAAAGAAGGAAAAGATAAAACCAATTGCTCAAGCTATAGGCCCATTGCTTTACTGAACATGTATACTAAGCTCTATGCTAAAATATTAGCCACTAGAATAAAAAGATTGATGCCATTATGGGTAAACCCAGACCAGACTGGTTTTGTTCCTGGGGGAGAAGGAAGGGATAATAGTATAAAAACAATCTTGATGTTGCGAAGGAAGAATACAAATATCTCCCCAGATCTGCTCCTGTCAATCGATGCAGAAAAAGCATTTGACAGGGTAGACTGGGGATTTATGATAACTACGTTACAACACTTAGGACTGGGGCCTAAAATAATGAAGTGGATCAAAAATCTCTACAATGGGCCTACGGCAAGAGTAAGGGTAAATGGTAAAATGTCGCCAGTATTCAAAATGTTTAATGGAACACGGCAAGGATGCCCGCTCTCGCCTCTCCTATACGTACTGTCACTGGAGGCTTTCCTAGTGACTCTGCAAAACAACCAGGGGATAGAGGGGGTGAGAGTGGAGGAAAAAGAACATAAAGTCGCGGCTTATGCCGATGATATCTTACTGTACGTGACTAAACCCAGAGCGACCCTGCCAAACATCCTGACAGAAGTGGATAAATATGGTGAACTCTCAAACTTCAAAATAAATCCCATAAAAACAGAAATATTGAACCTCGGACTAGGGAAAAAAAGATGTCTTGGCCCTTCAAAAAGAATTCCCATTTACCTGGGTGAAAGGAGAGATACCCTACCTGGGAATTAAACTAACACCACCACTTGAAAAAATTTATCCTGCAAACTACATTCCATTATTAAATGAGATCAAGGTAGAAGTCAAGAAGATAATTACACAATCAATATCTTGTATTGGAAGAGTCAACATGCTTAAAATGGTAATATTACCAAAAATACTGTATAAATTCCAAATGTTACCAATAGGGATCCCAAAGATCTTCTTCAAAACTACAATAAAATATTGACAAAATATATTTGGCAAAAAAAAAAAACGAGAATAAAATTTGCACTAATTTCCAGGAAAAGATAGCACGGGGGTTTGGCAGCACCTGATATTTTTAGGTACTACAAAGCTGTAATCCTAGCACGCATGATTGAGTGGACAAAAGGAAATAAAGAAAAAAAATAGATTAAGCTAGAAAACACTTTAAGTAAAATCACGCTTCACAAAAATATCTGGATTTCAAACAAATATAGAACACTAGATTCTGACTCTCATGAATTGACTAAAAATGTATTCAGAATCTGGGACGCACTACACCGGAAACAAAAGTGAGCACACAACTCACCACTAATTGCCCTTACGGGAACAAATTTTTTTACTCCAGGTTAAGATATATTCCGTAGACTTGGAATAAAGAAGCCACAAATCAAAGATATTATTAGAAGGGGGAAGATGAAATCTGCACAAGAATTGGAGATTCAATTTGGTGGGAAACTACGTGAGTGGGAATTTTTTCAATTAAATCATTTAGTTAATACATCACCACACCCGCTTAGAGATGGAGAGGGATTAAACCGGTTGGAAAAACTCTGTATAACACCAACGCCATTGAAAGGAGGCATTTCAAAAGTCCATGAAATTTTGTTGGATCTTGAAGGTCAAAAAAGGCCTTCCTTTATAGAAAAGTGGGAAAAAGAATTGGAAATAAATTTAGAAGAGCAACAAGAGAATGATTGCAGGAGGATACAACCAAGCATGGGACATGAACACCATTGAGATGAACTATAATTTCCTGGTCAGGTGGTATATGACCCCGGAGAGACTCCATAAAATTAACCAAGACGGATCACCACTGTGTTGGAGAAACTGTGGACAAAAAGCCACAATGTTACACATATGGTGGGATTGCCCGAAAATAAGAGTATTCTGGCAGGAAGTAATCAATTGTGTAAAGATAATAACAGACGAGAAGATAGACAATAATAGATTGACTTGTTTGTTTCACAACGCTAACACTCCTAAAAAGCAATACATGAAAAAAGTAACGACAAAACTATTAAATGCTGCAAAGGGAGTGATCCCAAAAAATTGGTTAAATAGTGAAAGACCAGACTTAAGAGAATGGTTCAGACAAGTGGACTACTATTGCAAAATGGAATTATTAGGCTGTAAGGATAAAGGGCAGTTAGATAAATTCAACACTATCTGGAGTGGGTGGGAAAAATACAAAACCTCGGACAGCTACTGGCAGAAGATGTTGGAAGGTATAGGGCCTTAAGACGGGATAACATTTGGGATAGGAAGGAATAATTTAATGGTGAGTCGGGGGGGTGGAAGTTAGAGAGGGGGGTAGGGGGTGGGTGGTGCAGATCGGAAACATTTTGTAGTTTTTTGTATAAATAAAATAAATTCTTCTTTGCTTTTTAAAGATGCCACAATGATGTGAATTTGAGAAGGGACATAGTTTGAACGTCAAGTTGAAATAAGTCTCTCAAAAGTGATCACTGAAGTGAAAAAAAAAAAAAGTAAATGGCTGCCGTAAAGTAATTAAGAGCATCACACAGTTGGTCTGACATGAAGCTGCCCTTTTCATACAACCCAGCTTTTTGATCTGAAGCTGTCCTTTTCATACAACCCAGCTCTCAAAATCTGTTCATAGTCTATCATTCTTGCCATGATAAAATTACAGTCATAACAAGCATCTACCCAAATGTGAATGTGTAAGAAACAGTCAATTTGATACCAACACCCCTATATGGGATGTTTCTTGTACCATATTTTCATTTATTTCTTGAAAACAATATTTAAAAAATGTTAAGCTAATTAAGCTTTGCAGTCAATCTAACAGACATTTCCTAATGGTCACAAATATTACAACAGATGATCTGTGCATTGTGCATGTTTCCACTAAAACACATGGTGGCAGCAATTATTTGTGTATGTAAAGGGTTAATTTACCCCAGTGACAATTAGGCCCCTTTCACACTGGGGCGGTTTGCAGGTGTTATTGCACTAAAAATACCGCCTGAAAACCGCCCCTAAACAGCCTCCGCTGTTTGTTCAGTGTGAAAGCCCGAGGGCTTTCACACTGAAGCGGTGCGCTGGCAGGACGGTAAAAAAAGTCCTGCAAGCCGCATCTTTGGAGCAGTGAAGGAGCGGTGTGTTCACCGCTCCTTCACCGCTCCTGCCCATTGAAATCAATGGGACAGCGCGGCTATACCGCGGTAATACCGCGGCTATAGCCGTGCTGTACGAGCAGGTTTAACCCTTTTTCGGCCGCCAGCGGGGGTTAAAAACCGCACCGCTAGCGGCTGAATACAGCCGCAAAAACGACGGTAAAACAGCGCTAAAAATAGCGCTGTTTTACCGCCGACGCCCCCACCGCCCCAGTGTGAAAGGGGCCTAACTCTCAGTCTGCAGATATTTCGATTATTGCCCCCTGACCTGGATAATTCTGTGTAGGATGAGGCTAAAAGCGCCATCATCAAATTCAGCATTTTTTTTATTCTTAATGAATATTATACTTGCGTTGTTTCCAGTAGTATATTTTAAAATCTAATTTTTATTTTGTTGTACTTTGTACCAGAAAAGGTGGTATGCAGTACCTTATGGGTTGTTCCCTTTTTTCTGGAAGCAAATTTGCATAGTTTTCAACAAAGTCATGGTAGGGGCAAACCCTAATCTTATCCCTAGCTATGAGAATCTATGGAAGCATCAATAAATGTAATCTAATGCCCTGTACACACGACCGGTTTTGCCATCGGAATAAACTCTGAAGGTTTTTTCCGACGGAGTTCCGACAGAATTCAGCTCAAGCTGTCTTGCATACACACGGTCACATCAAATTCCGACCGTCCAGAATGCGGTGACGTACAACACGTACGACGGGACTAGAAAACAGAAGTTCAATAGCCAGTAGCCAATAACTTCCGTCTCATACTTGTTTCAGAGCATGTTTTGTTTTTGGTGCGTTGGAACAGCATACAGACGAGCGTTTTTTCCGATAGTAACTTGTTCCGTCGGAAAATTATAGAACATGTTCTCTATCTAAGTCCATCTGAATTTTCAACAGAAAAAGTCCGATGGGGCATACACACGGTCAAAATATACAATGAGAAGCTCCCATCAGACTCTTTTTGTCAGAAATTCCGCTCATGTGTATGCGGCATAAGACATTAAACTCAGAGTTTCAGTGAAATTGAACCTTAACATTTAGCTGAATTAGATTGGTAAGGGGATCAGAGAGAACAGGAAGTAAGGAAAATGGCCTTTGAGAGGAATAAGAACATGCATCTGTTCCCCTGAATATAATTCATGTAAAATATTATAAAATATATTAAACCATAGGTTATATACAAAACCTATGAAAGAAAAAGGTCCAATCCCTGAAACTAGATATCTAAAGAAGTAAATATGAGTAGGATTTGTGAGGCCAAAGAAAAGGCCCTGTCAGGACTGACTGTCTTTAGAACTGCAAATCCTCCTTGCACATTAGCTTTTTTTTTTTTAATTATACAATAAATGTAGACACTGACAGACTCGGAGACACCTAAGCATCTATTATTTCTTTTAAATACAACATTAAAAATGCTAATTTACATTTTTTTTATTACAGTATATTGCATTCAGTTTTTATAAAACCACTAAAGAAAGTTATAAAACCACAAATCAAAAACTGACAGCTATCTTCAAACCAACATTTTGGTGATAGATTGGCAGCCATACTAGTCATTGTTATGTTATTTCAGTCAACACAGTTTTAGATATAAAAGCTTGGAAGAAAGTAAACTTTTACCTTAGGTGCCATGAATATCTCCACAGAGGTTTGATGTTTCTTTTGCAATTCAAGATAAAAAGTGTGTCACATTTTCTTCAGATTTAAACCAACTCTTCCATAATCAGTGTTGCTCAAGAAATCAGCTGTATCCAATATATCTTTTTTGACAACTGCCTTCTTTCCTTCATAAGTAAATTATTCTTTCTCTTCTGACTTGTCAGCCATGTCCTCTTCAGCTAATAATACCTCTTCTGCAATCAGCTTGATGATACCTCTACTCTGATGCACATTTCTCACGTTTTGCTCTCATAAACCTTCAATTTCTAGAGAAAAGTAAAAATAAAAAAAGTTTTTTTGTATATTTTATAATATTGTTTTTACAATATCAATCAGTATGACAAAACAAACATGCTAAAGCAAACCTTGAATTTTGATTATGTTAAAGCAAACTCTGTAAATAATATCACGTATGAGATTATTTATGTGCATGCCAGTTTTGTCGGTGCAAAACGCACACTTACAGCGTTTGTTACCTCCCACACTTATTCCTGATATGTACCTGCTGTACCATGTACTTGTATGATAAAGTCTCTCTGTATTGCTTTCTTTATGTGAAATCTCTGGTGTTCCTTCTGGTCCCCTTGCTTTCCCAATAAAAACTCACCACACTAAGCAGGAGAGCACACTATGGTCAGTTCCTAGCTATGCTGGGAACTAAGTGTACTCTTTTCCAGTGATCAGGCTTGTCCTGACATGCCCTCACTGTACAGTCATTCACTGGAAAGCTCAGTGTGCTGCTGTTTCTCCTCCCCCGAGCTCCTATACAGCTGAGAACAGAGGGAATGTGATCACTTTTAAAAAAGGGAAAAAAGTTATTTATAATGTATTTTATATTTATACACAAATGTTCTCCTTTCATTTCTATTTTAAACTGAATGGGTTGTTTTACAAGGTGAAGGTTTACAAATAATATTAGGTTACCTCCCTGTCCCCAACCTGTAAGTGTAAGTGGCAATGAAGAACAAGTATAGACTGACAGACTGCTCTCTCCTCCTGTTACCTTTTTCCATACCTCCCAACTTTCTGAGATGGGAATGAGGGACACCTATTAGTAAAAGTAGAAATATATAGAAAATACTGCTTCAACTTGTAATATAAAAGCAGCCAGCACAACAATATGCTAATTGTAGTGAAAGTATAGGACTAAAAGTGTGGCCTACCTTATTTTGAAGCCTATTAGAGCCTCTGGCTCTAATTATGTGCTTCCAAAAAAAAACACCCCCCCAATTGGAATCCATGCATCTGACGCCCTGCATGTAAATTAGGGGGCCGGACGCATGGATGGGTGGGTGGCGCCTGTGCGCCCCTTATGGACAGGCCACCACTGATCAGACATGTTCTGCTTCTTCTCCTCCCCCCAGCTCTTATGCAGCTGAAAACAGAGGGAATGTGGTCACTTATAAAAAAGAGTTAAAGGTATTTATAATATTTTATATCTATACAAAAATGTTTTGCTTTTCATTTCTTTTTTACAATCACTTTAAGTCCCATGAGACTACGGATACACACACAGGATAGCACAGCTAAAGCTGGGGAGTAGGGATGAGCCAAACATCCTGGACCAGATGGGTATAGTTCTGATTTTTGGTAGTGAGCTAGTCCTTAGTTTAACCAAAATGTACAACTACCAAAATATTTTACTCTGGCTAATACAGTACTGACTTTGAAATCTGGCAGAAGATGTGGCTTCTTATCAGCCTATATATTTTTTTAATGTCAAACTAAAAATCATGATCACAGAACATTTGAGAGATGTAATTGGAGGTCCAATATATGAAAAACCGACAGAATTGTGCTTTACTTTGTAATATAGAACAGCTTCTGTTGGTAATATTTCATAACTATCATGAAAAACACCTCAGGGGTTATTGTAGACCTGGAAAAGAAAATAATGCTCTTCTTAGCAAATTTTGAGAAGGCTTTTTGTAGTTCTCCTTTAAATCATATTATGTTGAGGCTGAGGAGATGCACTTTCACTACCTAGAGATCTAGTGTAGTATGCACTGCATACTAGTACATTATGACAGACTTACCTACAAACAGAGCCCTCCAGTGATGCGCTGTAAGGGCTCTCCCCGGTCCCCTGCATTTCCATCCTCACCAGGTCTTCCTTCTGGGTTTCGCATCTTCGGATGCTCATACGTGTGGGAGTCACATTGCTGTAGCATGCAGAGTGGGCCATAAATGTGGTCTGAGCTGCACATGTGCGGCTCAGATCACATTACTCGCTAACAGGCAGGGGGGGCATGTATAACAGAAGAGACCTATAGGGTCTCTTCTGTTATAAAAAGCCTGCCTGTCAGAAGATGTGTACATCGGTGACTTTACTTCAACTTTAATTTAGTCAGCTTAATTCTTTGAATCACAGTGCCTCCAATACAAAAAATATTTATAAAAATAATTTGACTTATTTTGAGATATTTTGCAAATAAATTTATATTTATTCACAATACTTAAAAACACCATATATAATAAGCTGATTGTGATATACATAGACACTAAGATATTTGCATAAAAGTTCTAAAATTGTTTGTAACAGCAGATTATATATAGTAAATGAAATTCAATAATTATTTTCTCCTTGTAGACAACATAACCAATGATAACTACCTACCAGACAATAATTTGCGGTTTACAGAATTTGACTGTTATTCTCCTACAGAAAGGATAATCGTTGAAATAAGTAAAAATGTGCACAGATATGGCCCAAGAAAAGAAAAGTAATCCAAAAATAAATTTTAAAAAATGACCTAACTCTAGTGGTTATCCTATCATGGAAGAAGGTCTAAATTACAGCAAGGATTATTGTAATTGGCTTATTAATTTGAGCAAGCAAAATCACCAAAAATTATAATATATCATAATTACGCTGCAAGTATCAAGTAGACTTTTAGGTGGCTGATGACCAGACCCAAAGATGGCTGCTGATTAATGGGTGAACTCTGTCTTCCCAAAATGTTGTATAGCTATAGAATGTTGGAGCTGAGTGTCCTAGCTTCAGTGAAGAATCAGATGATGGGATGTGATGATGGGCATCTGTCCAGATGAGGTGATCAGATGATGTGTCTGCTGATGGTGGGTGTGACCCCTCTCTGTCACATGACTTGCTCTCTTATTGACAGACAATACTTTCATAAAACTTTGCTAAACCTGGCCCAGAAGGTGTAGCCCTTTCTAGGATTGGTAGGGCAATCTAATTATCAATGTATCCAGACCTCAAGACACAGGCACCGTAGATCACCACGATGTGGCTTTCCTTCACCAGACATCCGTAGACCACTCTTCAACACCAGCCCTACTGCCTCTCCTGCACATCGGAGATACAGACAAGCATTCTAGATCTCACTGTGATTTGGAAACTTAACCATAGATAAGTTTGTTACCCAGACTATTACCTGGAACTGTTTTCATAAGCACTTATACTAGCACTGTCTAATATTCTACAACCATTAGGAAACCCGAACGTATACATATGAATCCTTACTTTGCTATATTATCTACCTACAACCTACAGACATTAGGATCACAAATGGCATTTAATCTTTCGGCTACTTTGACTACGCACAGACATTCTCCAACATTTTCCATGATCCTTGAGATGTCAGATAATTATTTTGATTCAATTGACTCTCCCCCTGGTTCCCATAGGAAATAGGGACTATAAAACAATACAAGAAGCATTCACTATCAATACTCACCTCCAGAAAAGATCGCAGGAAAACAGCAGCCTCAAAACTTACTAGGGGGAACCGTGTATCCTGTGTCAGTCTCTTAGGACTTTCAGTGCATGTCCCGGCCAGTACCTAATATGATGCTCATGGGGGGAGCCAAAATATTGCCCACTGAAGTCTGTATAGTAATATACATGCTTGACACTCTCAACATGAGAAGATACGATTAAGCCATGTGTGCAATCCTGGCCCCACCTCCATTATCTTTGGTATACACAGACTTAGGTAACACATAAACATATGAATAAGCTCATGATATCTATACCTATAGTTAGATGCTAAGAGTGTTTATTTATTTATTTATTTTTTTGATACCCAGAATGCATATCAGAAAACAATGTTATCCCTGTTTTATAACGGGGTATATTAGATTAGGATGCAAAAATTATTCATCTATATCAATTTGAAGTTATATGTCTGTGCCTTATGAACTTGAACAAGAGATATTGACTCCCTTAGAGACAGCCTTACTCTCACTAAATCACTTTGGAGACATAAGCTTCTGGGTGACAAAGGTAATTTCAGCCCCTTGTTAACATATAAATCAGTAATATAACCTACACCTCCTTCCGGGAATGCTAGAAACGAATACTCGCTTATACGCAATTTACCTCCACTGATCCCATGCCAATATTCCTTGTTCTCTTCCAAAGTACGATGCCGAAAGAATGACGGTTCCCATGATAATTATATGATCTAATGTGTAGGCTTATCATCAGATTTTGGAGACTTAAGCTAATTAGAAAACAATTTCACAAACACTTACAAGACAGTTGCTAGAGTTACTTCTTACTGGTTTTGTTAATTTTTTATTACAGGATCATTGTATAACTAAGTTTTGACTCTCTAATTTGTTAGTTTAGTATACCAATGCCAGGTCTATGCTAAGGGGTGACCTCACCCTTAAGTTTAGTGTTTATTAAGAACTACCACAGGGTACTAAGATTGCAGCCCAACAGGGGTACTGGATAATGGCCCCTATTTTTTTGCATGCACACACGAATGGCTCCACTTTTACTCACTACCCCACCCTGAGAACAGATCGAGATTCACTGATATGGTCGCCACTTCATCTGATAACGTCCACTAGCTGCCCACAGCTACCTTTCATCTTAGCAAACAGACTACATTTACCCACAGTGGTCAGTAACCCCACAGGATATATCTAAGGTATTTACTCCTTACTGCCACTGATCTTTTCCAGACCCCCATTCCCCTCTTAAGGGTAGCAGGTTCTTCCCAGTCACCGGAACACACCCTCCTACCATCTCACCTCTTCTTTCAACCCTCCATACCAGGCTCATATTTAACCCTCTAAATTCCCCCACCTTTTTTTCTCCCATCCTGGTTTCCGTCCTTGGACCAGCTCGGTGGCAAAACTATAGGGCTCTCTATTTATCAACTCCTTTTCCCGAGCTACAAATGGAGACTCCAAAACAGAGAATGATTTCTAAAACCTTGCAACTAATCTCAATAAATGCGCAAGGCTTAAATATACCTGTCAGAAACCATAAATCAGACTGAGACAGAAGTACCCTTAAATCACACTTGTTTAATAATAATAATAATAAAAAGGTAAACAGAGTAAACATAGTCAAAACATAGCCAGAGTTCCGGAACGGATAGTCAGACAAGTCAAAACATCAGGGAGCCAGAGATGAGCATAGTAGAACAGCAAGCAGAATCTGGAGCCAGAAGGAATGTCAGCCAAGCAAGTCTTTAACAAGAACACAGGAGAGTGGCTGGATGGCTTAAGTAGGCAGGACTGATGAGCAGGATATCATCAACAGGTGAGTCACTGTGGAGAGAAAGGAGCTGGCAATTAGCCGACAGCTGAGCGGCCAGCTTTGAGAAAGAAGGGCTGAGCCCAGCCCTGACAGTACCCCCTCCTCAATGACCCCTCCCCCTCAGAGCACCACCAGGCTTGAGGGGAATACGTCTATGGAAATCACGGAGGAGGACAGGTGCATGTACATTCGAGGATGGGACCCAAGAGTGTTCCTCCGGACCGTACCCTTTCCAATGTACCAGGTAGGGAGTAAACAATGGATTGTAATTCATACTCCTCATGGTTCTCAACCTGTACAGGGTGAGGACGAGTCACCGAGGTGGTAAAGCGGTTGCAGACCAAAGGTTTTAATAAGGCAACATGAAATTCAAGATATGCATATTAGGAGGAAGGTCTAAAGCGTAAGCCACTGGGTTAATCCTGCCAAGAATATGGAAAGGCCCAATAAACCGAGGTGCAAACTTCAGAGAGGGAACATGAAGTTGGAGGTTGCGAGATGACAGCCAGACCCTGTCCCCAACCTGGTAGGAAGGCACAGGCAGGCATCTGCGGTCAGCATGGAGTCTGTACCTATCATTACCTATTACCCATGGAGCCTGTACCTATCATTAGCATGTCGCAAAGCCTCCTGGACTTGTGCCCAAGTGGAACGAAGACCACGGAGATGCTCCTCTAGCGCAGGAATACTCTGTGGAACAAATATGGAAGGTTGGAAACCATAGTTTGCCATAAACAGGGACAATCAGGAAGCAGAATTCAAGGCACTATTGTGAGCAAACTCCGGCCACGATAAGAGGTCTGACCAGTTGTTATGATGGTCAGAAATATAGCAACGTATGAATTGCTCCAAGGACTGATTGGCTCATTTTGCGGCCCCATTAGACTGTGGGTGATATGCAGAGGAGAAAGCGAGCTGCATTCCCAACTGTGCACAAAAGGCTCACCAGAACCAGGACACAAACTGACTACCCCTGTACAAGACAATCACCTTGGGTAGCCCATGTAAGCGAAAGATCTCCCGAGCAAAAATGAAAGCCAGTTCCTTAGAAGTGGGCAACTTCTTAAAGTGGAATACAATGGAACATTTTTGAGAACCGGTCAACCACCATAAGGATAACTGTGTTGCCCTGGGAGTTGGGTAACTCCACAATGAAATCCATAGATGGGTTGTAGGAGGCCCAATGGAAGGTGTCGTGAAGTCTTACTCTGAGCACACACGGAACAGGCAACTACAAAGGCAGTTACATCAGCACGTAGAATAGGCCACCAGAATTGTTGGGAAATGGCCCTAAAGAGTTGATTCTTCCCAGGGTGGCCAGCAACCTTAGGAGAATGGTAAGTCTGGAGCACGGCAGTATGGAGACTCTCTGGGACAAAGCAATGGTCACAAGGTTTCTCAGGAGGAACATGGACCTGAGCTGCAAGAATTTTGTCACCCAAAGGAGAAGTGAGACTGGTGCGAACTGTAGTCAGAATACGATCAGGAGGAATCACAGGATCCAGAATCGATGCCATCTTAGAAGTGGAGGAAAATTGTCATGACAAAGCTTCAGCCCTTACATTCCTAATACTGAGTAAGAATGAGACAATGTAATTGAAAATAGACAAGAAAAGAGCCCATCGCGCCCTTCTGGGAGAGAGGCGTTTAGACAAGAATGTGAGATTCTTATGGTCAGTAAGAATGAGAAAAGGCACAGTGGTACCTTTGAGGTGATGTCTCCATTCTTTCAGGACTAAAATGATCACTAACAGCTCTCTATCACCAATCTTGAGGAGGAGAGTGAAGAGGTGCACAGGACCTTGGCTACCTTCTGGAAGCATGTCTCACTTTATTGTGGCAACCAGGAGAGAACCTCAGCATGGAGCCATTCAAAAGAGGGGTTGTGCCTCTGTAACCATGGATAACCAATAACCAGCGGAAACTTGGGTGAGGAAGCAACTTGGAATTGGATTATCTCATGGTAAAGAGCCCCTATGGCCAGGGACAAAGGAACAGTCTCATGAGTCACATGGGCAGGCTGTAGAGGTCTCCCATCAAGAGCCTCAATGGCAGACCAGATGATATTGAAGTACAAACTCAGACACATACGTACAATTTTAATACCAGATGTGCAGGAAAGTTATTACAAGACATCTATTTATGTTTGATGTACACAATATTTTATTTGTGCAATTTTGTTGGTTCAATTTTATTTGATATGACAATACTCAACTATATTGATACTGTTGAATATTCGCAATAAGGTGTCTGTTCTCCTAATTGTATATAAAAATGGAGAATTTGAAATATTTACCATATCAACATTTTTGTTGTAAACTTGGAAAACTTTGTTTTTGAAAAAATCCTAATAAAATTCTTGAAAAAGAAAACATCTCATAGCACAATGTCAGGTCACCAAGAGGCTGGGTGACAGATGCACACCGTTGGGATCAGGAGTGCACCACAAGGTAGTGGACCCTACGGCTGACTGCTGAGGACTGAACCCTGGGAGGTTCAGGAAGCAGGTCTACTGGATCACTGACACAGATCCCACTGGGAGTTAGAGCATAGATTCCCCAGGGCGCGGAGTCTAAGAGCCAGCAGGTGTTCACCAGAGCCTTTAATGGTAAGGATGGACTGAGCTGCAGTCTGGCTCCAGGTCGCGGCCCCCAGGGTCTCACAGCTCACGCTCACAGTAGACTACAGGAGAAGAGGAAGGAGGCAGCAGGCTGGGACAACAAGGAAAGTAAGGGACAAGCCAAGGTCGGGGCCACAAGCAGACAAGGACAACAGAGTACACGCCAAGGTTCAGGGTCACAGGCAAACAGGGATAGTCGGGAACACGCCAAAGGTCAGGGTCACGAGCAGACAGGAATAGTTAAGAACAGGCCAAAGTCAGTAACAGGAATCAGATGTAGGAAACACAGCAAGTACACACAGAGGCTAACACACAATGGTTGATCAGCACTGCTGGCTTGCAGTGCACAGGTTAATATAGGGCTCCCTGATAGGGCCTGGGGTGGGGCCATGCTTAGAGGAGAGGTTACAAAAGCAGTCAGGTGAGGGTCAGCTGGTCTCTAGAGATGAACACATGGAGACAGGTATGCTGATCGACATGACACACAATATGTTTAAAAATCGGTATCTTTAATAATAGAACTGCACTTACATGTTTTCCACAGTAAAATCGCATTCAAAAAATGCACAGAGCAATTTCATGGGCAGGCAAACTCAAAGCACTGGTGTTTCGGCAGTCAGATAGCGTAAAGGGGTCACGTGTAGGCCCTGCCCGATGCACGTCTTGTCAAAGAATGATGTGGAAATTCAGGGCAATTGGCCAAAAAGTTTTGGCACCGGTTTCAGTTTTTCTTTTATTCCAGGTGTTGTGAGAATACCAGAAACCCATTGTCTAGAGACTACAAAGGCTTTTACTTTAATTACCTGTCCACAACTTGTTTGTAAACAAATATTGCCTCTTGGGGTAGTCCAACTAAAATTAAGACATTTTCTGTGCTTACTTGGAATCTGCCTCATATTGTCAAAAAATTAATAATAATAAAATGTATATAATTTTCCCCATAACAATTCTGACAGTAGGCAGTGTATGCAAAAGCCTGACACTGTGCTTGCAATCCACTGATTGTGGGTGAAATGCTTTGCAGGCTTCCATGTAAAAAAAAAAAAAAATGCACATTTTATTCACCTGCAAATGTATTATTTTTTTTACCAAAAGGTAAACTTAGCCTTTAAACATTTAATATCTTTGATAATACTGATCACTTTAAAACAAATGCTCAAAAGATGAGAGAAGGGCATAACTGATAAGTAATATTTCATTATTAGAATTCCCGATTTTTAATAATGGAGTTGTACAAGGCTTTGGATGGGCTAAAAATTGAGATCAATGTTATAGTTATTTGATCAGAGTATCATAATTTCCTAGTTTTAAGCAATTATTGTATTTGTCATGATTATGTAGATTTGATACAAATAAGGTATAAAAAAAAGAAAAGCAGAAAAGCATCATATGATTTGTCATCTTAAAAAGTGAATAATTCACAGCATTGATGGACTTAAGGCTCAGTTCACAAAGCTTTAAAACAAGATTAAAAAGATTTATTTTTGGCCATGTGACTTCTAAAAATGGGTGAACAAAATGGCCAGGTTTGTCCAGTTCATTTGCCAAAACCTCCAGCAGATGCAGCAGAAAAAACTCATTAACATTCATTTCAGCATCAAAAAAAATCAATAAATGTCCAAATCCTCCAATGTGCTGAATTCCAGTGTCATAGACAACCGTGATATGCCTCAGTGCCCCCCCAAAGTGATTGCGCTCACCTTAGAGCGCGTGACACAGTGATTAACTTGTGTCAAAACACGCTGTGTAGCCACCCCCTGGGCTATGTATGGTAAGCTAGATCGATCTCCACTTTAGGTCAATGTGGCTCCATAGACATCTATTCATGAAAATGAAGAGAGACTATAAAGTGTAATACTGTTTAAAAGATATTTATTCAAAAGACAACTTCCCACAAAGGGGTACTCACATTCTCTTGGTGCTATTGTGCACCAAACAATAGAAAGCCGTATAAAAACACCGATTGGTCTGCCGCGGGGTATGCGCTTCTCCCAGCCCAGCTGTATGCTGCTCACTCCGTCCTGGCCCCTCCCCTACGCGTGTTCGACACAGGGAGTCACGTGTCTTCATCAGGGGGATATTGTTTAAATGTCCCATTTTTCTTCTGCTTTAAAAGCAGATCTGTCATTTTATGGTGATGGAAAATATTGTGGTGTTAGTTTTTGTTCTTGTTTGTTTTTGTTCTGTTTCAAATGCTGCTTTATGCAATGACATATCAAATTCAATTACACAACAGAGTGCAAAACACACATACAGTGGGGACGGAAAGTATTCAGACCCCCTTACATTTTTCACTCTTTGTTATATTGCAGCCATTTGCTAAAATTATTTAAGTTTGTTTTTTCCTCATTAATGTACACACAGCACCCCATATTGATAGAAAAACACATAATTGTTGACATTTTTGCAGATTTATTAAAAAAGAAAAACTGAAATATCACATGGTACTAAGAATTCAGACCCTTTGCTCAGTATTTAGTAGAAGCACCCTTTTGTTCTAATACAGCCATGAGTCTTTTTGGGAAAGATGCAACAAGTTTTTCACACCTGGATTTGGGGATCCTCTGCTTTTCCTCCTTGCAGATCCTCTCCAGTTCTGTCAGGTTGGATGGTAAACGTTGGTGGACAGCCATTTTTAAGTCTCTCCAGAGATGCTCAATTGGGTTTAAGTCAGGGCGCTGAACAGTCATAGAGTTGTTGTGAAGCCACTCCTTCGTTATTTTAGCTGTGTGCTTAGGGTCATTGTCTTGTTGGAAGGTAAACCTTCGGCCTAGTCTGAGGTCCTGAGCACTCTGTAGAAGGTTTTCTTCCAGGTTATCCATGTACATGGCCACATTCATCTTTCCCTCGATTGCAACCAGTTGTCCTATCCCTGCAGCTGAAAACCCCCCCCACAGCATGATGCTGCCACCACCATGCTTCATTGTTGGGACTGTATTGGACAGATGATGAGCAGTGCCTGGTTTTCTCCACACATACTGCTTAGAATTAAGGCCAAAAAGTTTTATCTTGGTCTCATCAGACCAAAGAATCTTATTTCTCACTATCTTGGAGTCCTTCAGGTGTTTTTTTAGCAAACTCCATGCGGGCTTTCATGTCTTGCACTGAGGAGAGGCTTCCGTCGGGCCACTCTGCCTTAAAGCCCCGACTGGTGGAGAACTGCAGTGATGGTTGACTTTCTACAACTTTCTCCCATCTCACAAAGGCTCTTCTCCCCCGATAGCTCAGTTTGGCCAGATGGCCAGCTCTAAGAAGGGTTCTGGTCATCCCAAGCGTCTTCCATTTAAGGATTATGGAGGCCACTGTGCTCTTAGGAACCTTAAGTGCAGCAGAAATTTTTTGTAACCTTGGCCAGATCTGTGCCTTGCCACAATTCTGTCTCTGAGCTCTTCAGGCAGTTCCCTTGACCTCATGACTCTCATTTGCTCTGACATGCACTGTGAGCTGTAAGGTCTTATATAGACAGGTATGTGGCTTTCCTAATCAAGTCCAATCAGTATAATCAAACACAGCTGGACTCAGATGAAGGTGTAGAACCATCTCAAGGATGATCAGAAGAAATGAACAGCACCTGAGATAAATATATGAGTGCCACAGCAAAGGGTCTGAATACTTAGGACCATGTGATATTTCAGTTTTTCTTTTTTAATAAATCTGCAAAAATGTCAACAATTCTGTGTTTTTCTGTCAATATGGGGTGCTGTGTGTAAATTAATGAGGAAAAAAATGAACTTAAATGATTTTAGCAAATGGCTGCAATATAACAAAGAGTGAAAAATTTAAGGGGGTCTGAATACTTTCAGTACCCACTGTATACTTATTCTGTACAAAGGCACTGTAATAAGAAATGGAAATGTGATGATCATTTTTTTAAAAATGAATAGGTTTCCTTACAGGCTGAAAAGTATCAAAGGGTAACAAATTTCCATTAGCAAAATGAATATCACTTGTCTAAGAATAATTAATATCCTTAACTTCACTCAATATTTTATTAGTTAGGCCTCTTTCACACGGGGCAGATCAGTCATGATCCGCCCCGTGAACATCCGCTTGCTCAGCGGGGATAGCTCCGCCGATCCCCGCTGAGCAGGAAGATGACAGGTGCATCGCTGCACACTGTGCAGCGACGGACCTGTCAGAGCGCCGCTCTCCCCTATGGGGGGATCGGATGATGACGGTCCGTAGTGTCCGTCGTCATCCGATCCGATCCGAAAACGGAGGAAAAAGTAGGTTTTTCCTCCGTTACACTTTTCGGATCGGAGCGGGTCGGATGTCAGCGGACATGTCACCGCTGACATCCGACGCTCCATAGGGATGACTGTATGTCCGTTTTTCATCCGAAAACGGATGGATGAAAAACGGACATACGGATCATCCGTGTGAAAGAGGCCTAAAAGTTATGGAAAAGGAAAAGGATGTGAAATTGTTATTTTGCTACATGACTTCATAAAGTATATTTTGTTTCATGAAGCCTTTATTTAATCACAACTTCATTAGACTCCTTTTTCTGCTTTCCACAAATACCCTATAACTGTTTGTAGTGCCGCTCCAGAAGCTCAAATGTGATGCAAGCCCTGTAATTCACTGTACGAGGAGGGTGCAGGCTTTCACGTATGCTTGATCCAGAAAGCAATGTGGACATGTGGAAACAAAAGGACGCTGCACAACGCTAGTTCAACAGGGGATACAGAGAGTGAATGGCCTCAGCCATAAGCTCCTCCTAAGCCATGCCCCTGATGTGTTTTGCTCCCCCCCCCATGGTTTACCATAGCGGTCTATGAAAATCATATTTAACCCTGGCTGAAGTTAGGAACATTTCAAAAGTGATAACCTGTGTAAAGTTCATTGTGAAGTGATGTTTACAAACATACTGCAAACATTGATTAGCCACTTACAATACCGGGAACATTTACCCCCTTCCTGCCCAGGCCAATTTTCAGCTTTCAGCGCTGTCGCACTTTGAATGACAATTGCACGGTCATGTAACACTGTTCACACAACTAGAAATTTCTTTCA
Organism: Lithobates clamitans; assembly: GCA_037952925.1. Taxonomy (NCBI): domain Eukaryota; kingdom Metazoa; phylum Chordata; class Amphibia; order Anura; family Ranidae; genus Lithobates; species Lithobates clamitans. The sequence continues at coordinate 8,190,856 of JBBGZY010000031.1, forward strand.
CTGGTATTTAATCACCACTGGGTTTTTTATTTTTTGCTAAACTAAAAAGGACCAAAATTTTGGGGAAAAAAATGTTTTTCTTCATTTATGTTATAAAATTTTGCAAATAAATAATCGTTCTTTAGAAATTTAGGCCAAAATGTATTCTGCTACATTTTTTTGGTTAAAGTAACCCAAATTTGTGTATATTATTTAGTCTGTAGGAAAGGTATAGAGTCTACAAACTATGGTATGTACACTATTCTAACAAAAGTATTGGGACACCTGCCTTTACACATTAACTTTAATGGCATCCCAGTCTTAGTCCGTAGGGTTCAATATTGAGTTGGCCCACTCTTTGCAGCTATAACATAGCTATATTCCCTCTTCTGGGAAGGCTGTCCCGAAGGTTTAGGAGTGTGTCTATGGGAAGGTTTGACCATTCTTCCAGAAGCGCATTTGTGAGGCCAGGCACCGATGTTGGATGAGAAGGCCTGACTCACAGTCTCTGCTCTAATTTATCCCAAAGGTGTTCTATTGGCTTGAGGTCAGGACTCTGTGCAGGCAAGTCAAGTTTCCTTTACCTCAAACTCGCTCATCCATGTCTTTAAGGACCTTGCTTTGTGCACTGGTGCCCAGTCATGTTGCAACAGGAAGAGGCCATCCCCAACTGCTCCCACAAAGTTGGGAACATGAAATTGTCCAAAATGTCTTGGTATGCTGACACCTTAAGCGTTCCCTTTACTGGAACTAAGGGATCAAGCCCAGCCCCTAAAAAATAACCCCAAACCATAATCTCTCCTCCACCAAATGATTTGGACCAGTGCACAAAACAAGGTCCATAAAGACATGGATGAGCGAGTTTGAGGTGGAGAACTTGACTGGCCTGCATAGAGTCCTGACCTCAACCCGATAGAGTTCGTAGGACAACATATGACATCAACCTGGATTGAAGAAAGTCCTGCCTGGCCATCAGTTTGCTATAATATTATGTGTTTGGTAAATATATTTGACATGCAAGGCAATGCCTTTAAACAATAAAACATTTTTGATCTTAAAGATATCAAATAATTCAGGACAATAAAGAAAACACATACTTTATATGTTTTGTTTTGTGAATTAAAACTATGCTGTGAAAAGTTGAAAAGCTTAGCATTAGAAATACAATTCAAAACAGTTAGCTGACATGCATGTTGATTCTAGATGTAGCTATGCAAAATGTTAAACGAGTATGTCAAACTATCCTTTTCAGCCTTTCTTCACAAATTATGGCTTATAGTCTGGATCTTTCAGGGCTGTTATCACCTGGTAGAGTCGCAACATAAGACATGACAAAATGGTTTGTTTCCTAACAGGCCTGTTCTTACTAGCACATTGTGGTGGAGTGTGCTGAAAAACATTATGGCATGCATTATATTTTATCAGCACAGCGCAATGTGACTCAAACTGCCACCTAGCACCACACTGCAGCCAAAAGAACATAATGAAATGTTCATGGAAAAATAGTGACCAGAGCAATGCACTGGATTGGAGCATTGGTGACTTGCTGTCCTCTTACCCGTCAGCAGCAGTGTTCTAGCTCAGATTGTGGTGTGACTGGTTTATAAGTCTGATACTAAATCTTTCCAGATGACTTTAGTTGGAGGGATATGATACAAAACTGGTGGTCTAAGGAAGGGAAAAGTATAAATCTGGCTCTGGTGTTGGTTTGTTCTTCTGTGCAATTTATAAAAGAAGAACTTGATGATGGAGAGATGGTAGCACGCCCCGGGTTTCCTGTTATAAGAGTGAGGCTTGAAACGTGTAAGAACCAGGGCTGAGACACTGCGCTAGATGTCAGTAAAGGGCTGCAGAGAGCCAGGTGGAGAACGAGGCTTGGGAAACCAGAAGAGCTCATGGACACCTTAGACACTTACGGCAGAGAGTCAGTCAAGCTGAGTGTGTCACCAGGAGGGAAGGGCTCGGCTATGGAATGATGATAGAGGCATATCGTATGACCGGGTTTTTGAGACAGGCCACCTTAATATACACCTGTGCCCAGACTATGGACTTTAAAGGAGAAGTCCAGCCTGGGCTTCTCCTATGGGTCACAGGAGTGCAATTCGCTTTGCACTCCTGTGACTCCTTTTCAGCAGAGAGTTGACTGCAGTCCACTCTCTGCTGATGTCATCAGGATCAGTCCAGGAACCACGTCATCCCGACTTCGGAAGTCTGGATCCGACCTGGTGCCTGGAATGATGGCAATCTTAGCGACTTAGCGAGCCGCTGAGACGGCCGCCTCCCGCCCCTCCACAGCTCAGCGCTCCAACGAGCATCGAGGAGCAGAGCAGGAGAGATGCTGACTGACAGGCAGCAGCTCCCTGCTCGGGGAGGTGGGAGAACCGAGCCATCAGCGGTGTTCAGTGGCTTTGTTCTCAGTGAAGAGGCAGCAGGGGACAGATGCAGCATCGGTCTAATGCTGCATCCACCTAGGTAAGTAGGAATACGGGATAACAAAAAATCCCATACTTCTCTTTTAAGTACATTACTTGTGTTGACAAGCAGTAAATGTGCATTCAAACAAGCCATCCCTAGCCTCCCTAGCTGCTTGGAATGTATAGTAATTCATTCTCAAATATTTCCAACAATCACAACAAAGACTCTAAAGCTTTTTTAGGGTTTTAGTCTGTTTCAGCAGCTAACAGTTTAAATTACATTTATTGCATTAAATTGTGTTTAAATTATAAGGCTTACAGGCTGACAAGAGTTTGGTGCAATATAAGTAATAGGAAAAATTGGACACTGATTTCTGTGCCTCTGTTGTGAACTTTGAAGATACATTTTTTATTGATACCTACAGAGGTTAATGAGGGGTTGTTTTAAAGTGTTTTAGCTGCTTGTTCAGAATATGTAAATACTTAAGTGTGTTAGTATTCTGAGCATAGGTTTACTTTAATGTAATAAAATACTTCACTCTACAACTGGTCTTAGCTTATATCAGGGCAATTTTTAAAGACAAACACATTTAGGGGGTTAATCCTGAAAACGTTGGACTGCTCATGGAAATCAGAAACACAAATATAGAAAATAAAGGCAAGGTACCATGACTTGTCATTTACAAAGCCATTTTCTTTTCACTTACTCAAAATCCAGATATCACTTGTGTAAAGGTAGTAAGACATTATATTTGCTTATATCAATTTCAGAACCAGATTTCCCTTCAATTCAAACTTATGGGCTTACATCAGCCCTAGAGCTTGTTACATCTCCCAACGTGCTACTTATGTAGAATTAAGGACCTTGCAGTACTACTGCACTTCTAAAATATATCATTGGCATTTGAAGAAGTAGGAAGTTCATGCTGGGACTGCCAGATTGAACAATAGCTTGCTATTGCAGCCAAGTCATGTTAAAATAAAAATACAAATATCTAGGTCCTAATAAAGTGGTAGTCAAAATTCTTAATATAGGGAACCTCAAGTGTGGCACCTGACAGACCCAACCAAGGGAAACATAATATTCAGTGAATAGAATATCCCAGAGTATTGTCAGAGACTGCAAACATGCAATAAGTAATGGTCAAAGACTGCAAACATGCTGCAGTAGATGGGCAGAGATTGTGAGCATGCTATATGAGTTGTTGCAGACTGGGGGTATGCAGTAGGAGACAGTCATAGATTGTAGACACAACATATGAGGCTGTTAAAAATCACTGCTATTATATTCTTTACAACATCATGCTTCCACATTTGTGCTCCCTACAGTCACCTTAAATGTATTTGTGCTACAAAAATTAATTATAAAAGATCAGAGGGGAAAAACATAAAAATAGACTGTCTGTCAACTGTCTCCAAGAGCACAAAAAGTCCTAAAGAGTTGCATGTGGCCCCCAAATCACAGGTTGGGCACCAGGGCCCTAATGCATCAGCACAGGGCCTTTTCTAAGTTTGCAAATTAGAGCATTATTGTTATCCATATACTGCGGGCATGAAAGGGGGGTTGCACTATCCGGACCCATGTGAAAAGAGGTTAAAGCCACTAGTTTGACGTCCTGTAAGAGGCCTATGGCATCTGATGAGGATGTATTTTCTAAATTTGATTGAGTTTGTACAACAGCCTTTTTCCCCCCACATAGAAAAACAGATCATTGGAGAACTTTTTCATGTTTTGATCTTTAATGCCAACTTTTGAGTTATTATAATGTTTATGCCACTGTGTACCTGACAAGGTCAGCGTCAGTCTATAATAAGGTCAGCTGTGTGGCCTATATGAAAGCACAGGACCTTAGTCTTCATTATTTAATATGGTCACAGAAAATTTGTGTATTGCGAGCTCATTATATTTCACAGTAAGAGGTGTGTAAATTCTAGAGACTAGAATAAATTTCAACAACACCACAGGGTCATATGAAAATATACATTAAACATTACAAAAAGTAATTTGCATAGCCATTAAAAAGCAGTCATGTCCAGAATAATACATATCACAGTGTGATGCAGAAGGTGGTGAAGTTCACATGCGTACTAATTTTCCTTGCACTTTGCTGACATAAGTGTTCAGTGTCACTGCTGGATCCCACGGCACGATAACAAATATTACCATATGAATCACTTTTACAAAAATGACATTCTCTGACTTGCTGGCAGATTATTCCATGCTTCAGAGGCAAAGGTTTGCCATACAGGTTATTTTATCATTTGCATAACTTTGCTGCTAGATAAACAATATAAATCAGACATTTAGAATAGCTATAAACACAGTAGATAACATACCTACACTGGAGGCTTTGTTTAAAGGGAAATCTGCAAATGTATGCAATTCCATATTCACAGAATGTTCCAGTACAGTTGCTTTCCATATTGATATGAATAGAAATCAAATATGACATCCTCAATTGACTTATTAATGCTTCTGGCATTTAGAAATGAACTTGAGATTTTAAAGGAGATCTTCCTTCACCAGAGTTCCTGCGAAATATAAAAAGCAAGCCTGTGATTTAACCTGCCAGTAACAATGCAATAATGAAATGTCAGTGGTTTTTGACAATTGTCAGTTCTTGGTACAGTTTGCCTGCCACAGGCTAATTTCTGTCTGTTATCAGTGAAAGTATGTCATTTTTATTAGCAGAATACTCAACTGGCCATACATATCTTGATCTTCTAACATATCTTGATTAACTAACAAAACAAATGGATTCAAGAATCTCTACAACATTGGTTCAGGAAACCAACAAGCATGCTTGACCTGTAACAAGTATACAGATCAAGAGTCATGATTTCATTTTGTCTTTTAGAGCTCAGTTATATTAACAAACCTACCAGGCAAATAGTATACTTAGATACTTAGATATTTATCACTACAGTTTTCCTTTAAAGTGACTCTGACATTATTTACCAGGATAGATTCTGCCATATAGCCACTCTGTTTGTGAGAAATCACTGGCTGAAATAGAAGGTAAGTGTCCATGAATCCCCCCCATTCCCGGCCAGTGTTCAGTTTTTTCACCTTCTGACCTCCATAATACTTCCTGACCCCTGAATAGACATGTACACACTGAAATATTTTGTTTCGGAATTTCGTTTTCGTCCGAAAAATACATTTATTTAGTTATTCCCGAAATTCACTTTTATTTATTTTGTTTGCAAAAAATGCATTCGTCCGAAAATCCAAAATAATTAAGGTCGAATCTATCATTGTAGGCTTATGGTGTCTGTCGAATGTTCTAAGAAGATTCGACGGAGCAGCTAAACTGTACGACGACGCAATCGTACATTTCAAGTCAAATGTTCCGCCTACAAGCTATAGTAGAATTCTAATGTTGTATGACACTAATAATAATTATATTTATTAATTATTATTACAAGTCAACCAACATTAGAATTCTTCTATAGCCTATGGGCAGAGTATTTGACCATAAATGTCCGCTTGCGGCGACTGCTTCGTCGAATCTTCATGTCGAATCTTTTCTCTCTATGTTGAATCTTTTCTCTCTATGTCGAAGAATCTTGGACTAATAGAGTTAGGTTAGGCACATTCGACCTTTTTTGCTATTGTCTCTATAATGTCGAATCTTTTCTCTCTATGTTGAATCTTTTCTCTCTATGTAGAATAATCTTGGACTAATAGAGCTAAGGTTAGGCACATTCGACCACAGGTTCGATGGACACAGATCGCTATTGTCAGCGTCATGTCGAATCTCCTTTCTATATCGAACTGTTGTCGCAACGAAAATGAAAATAAGGCATTTGTTTAATGTTGGATCTTTCGGTTTTCAGATTCTGCACGTTCGTTATCGTTTGTTAAAACGATAACGAAAATACCCGAAATTCGGACGAAAATGCATTCGGACGAAAATGAATGCACATGTCTACCCCTGAATGCTACAGAGGATTAATGAGATAAACACAGTTGGAAGAGTCAGTTTTCTTTCAGACTTCAACCAGGGTTTTCTCACAAAGGTGTCCGTTTATGAAGCAGTGATCAGTGGTGATCCCGAGGATCGCCGCTGATCACAGTCCATAAACAGTTTATGAAACAGAGATAATCGGGGGAGAAGTGTTTGGACTTGTTCTCCCGCTGATTATCTCTACACACGGAGAATCCCCATGAATGACACAGTAACGGCCAGTTTATGAAGCGGTGATCTCACCGCTTCACTGGCGATCTGAGTCAGAATTCACACTCCCAGGTTCACCAGCTCAGAGGTGGTGAATCGGGGAGTGAAGAGAGAATCTCAGGGGATCTGAGGGGGAAGGAGCAAGTTTTTTAACTTCCTTATGCCTCGTTCAGACCCCCCAACACTGTAAGCATGTCCCCCTGTCATATTTATGTGTATACATATATATACATATATACATATAATGTGTATATGTATATATATATCATGTGTGTATATACATGTATATATATTGTGTGTGTATACATATGTATTTAATGTAGGGGGACTCGTTATTTTATTAACATTATTCCACCTGGTCTGTCAGTGTATTGAGCGGTGATAATTTATCACTGCTTAATAAACTGACATCTTTATATTTCGGTGAATTTCTGGTGCTGTAATCTCGTAAAGTCTCACGAGATTCCAGTATCAGGGGCCGTTCTCCACTGTTTGAAGCATTTGTAGATCACTTCACTCCTCCAAAGGTGAAGCGATCTACACTGCTTCATAAACTGGCACACAGAGGAGAAAGATCTTCACTGTGAATGCCGGAGAACGAAGCAGTGAATAGATTTCGCTGCTTCATAAACGGACACCAAAGAGAGGGAGATTTTGGTGGAAAAGGCAGTGGGAAAATGAAAATGCTTTTTTGGAGTAATGGCTTTTTAAAAATATGGTAGATAACAGTTGGGTCACTTAAAGTAGTCCTAAAAGTTTAAGGTTTTTTACCTTCATGCATTCTATGCATGAAGGTAAAAAACTCTTCCTACTTAGTGGCTGAGAATGGACCTGGAGCCATTGGCTCCTGCTACTGTCTATCACAACAATAATGGCATAAAACAAGTAAAAATTTGCGCTGAACTGAAAAAAGCAAGCGGCCAGCAAAGTTCGTAGATAACAAACAAAAAGTCACATGCATAAAAATTATTGCGGCGCTGAAAAGTTCAAAAATGAAATTGAAGAGTGGGAGGAATCCAATCACCAAATATATTGTGCAGATGTAGAAAGAGTCACTCGTCACCACATGGTAATGTAGTCTGCTTACCAGAAGGTGTTAAGGATTAGGCATAGATGATAAATTCTCAATAGCATTCAGCAAATCCAGCCCACTGGAACCCCTCATCAGACCACAACATCCGTGGGATTTCCTTCACATATAAACATCTCCCAATGGTCACTTCAGAATTAGGCATCCAGGCATGTAGTCATCATATATCCGAGAAAAGAAAATGAAGGACCCATAGTGAAGCCCGTAATGATAGATAAAAAAAACTTTTATTGTAGTAACCTACAGTTGAAGCTTAAAACAGCATGCATCAATGATAGGAACAAACGGCTGCAGCAATCAGCGTACGGATGTCAGCCTGCCTGACATGTTTCATCGTAACAGATGTCTTCAGAGGCATGGCTACAGCTACAACCGCACGCTATATATATGGTATGGTTAGTGGGTGGATCAGAGGGGATATAATCAAACTCATCACTAACAGCTGGGTAGGATGTGTATCTTGTGCAGAGCGCCCTGGTGCTAACAGGATAAACCTGGTTAGCAACTGATGACGCGACAGCGCACGGCCAATCAGAAAAAAGAGAGGATAGGAACAAAAAGAGGATGGCAACAGATGACTCAGTGCCACCTCATTGGTTAACCTATCTCTCAGTGAACAGAAAAATTTAAAAATGCCAGATAAGCATGAACAGGCGACGAGGAAGAGCGCCGGCTGTGCGGTCCGGCTCAGGGACATGAAAAAGGCTAAAAATGTATTTTTGATTGATCAGACAAAAAACCTGATATCATATAACTCAATATACACAATAAAAAAATATGGAAAAGAATTAACATTAACATTAACTGTCTATCACAGCCAAGGAAGCCAATGAGGAGAGAGAGGGGGTGGGGTCGAGCAGTGGCTCTGTGTGTAAATGGACACGCAGAGCCATGGCTCGGTAACAAGCCTGCTTGGATGCTCTCATTGCAAGGTGGTGGCACTCGGCAGGAGGGAGGGGCCAAGAGCGCCAGCAAGCAACCTGAGAAGAGGAGGACTGGTGCTTCCCTGCGCAAAACCAACTGCACAGAGCAGAAAAGTATGTTGATCATTTAAAAAAAAATCCTTCAATATTACTTTCCTACAGCAGATACTTAGATTTAAATGAGAAAAAATGATCCCATGCCTTTGTTTTCTTAGGGGGGGTTGAGGACCTTTGCTTCCCCTGATGTCCTGACCTGTTAGTAAATTTCCCTTCACTTTCTGTTCTGGCGGCACAATAGGAAGTAAAAGGAAATCTCTTCAAAGTGAGGGATATCCACTCTTAGGGCTCACTCACATGGGGCAGAGGGATGTGTGCCTACAGAATTCAGTGTATTTCTGGGCCTGGTGTTTGCCGTAAACTGTGTAAACTGTTCCCAGGCCGCTCAATTATCCCTGTATAGATATAATCCCTTATATTTTCATACAGCTGTGACATCTATCAGCCTTTTTTTTACAGGAAGATGTACTCAAACACCAGAAGATATATATATATATATATATATATATATATATATATATATATATATATATATATATATATATATACCGTATTTATCGGCGTATAACACGCACTGGCGTATAACACGCACCTCAATTTAGGAGGGAATTTTAAGGAAAAAAAACTTTTAGGAGGGAAGTTGAAGGGAAAAAAACTTACATTTAAATGCCCTTCATTGCAGCCTTCTCAGTGCAGCCTTGCCCCAGTGCAGCCTTGTCAGTGCAGCCTTGTCAGTGCAGCCATGTCAGTGCAGCCTTGTCAGTGCAGCCTTGCCCCAGTGCAGCCTTGTCAGTGCAGCCATGTCAGTGCAGCATTGTCAGTGCAGCCATGTCAGTGCAGCCTTGCCAGTGCAGCCATGTCAGTGCAGCCTTGCCAGTGCAGCCTTGCTAGTGCAGCCATGTCAGTGCAGCCATGTCAGTGCAGCCATGTCAGTGCAGCCTTGCTAGTGCAGCCATGTCAGTGCAGCCTTCCCCAGTGTCCAGTCCAGCCTTGCCCCAGTCCAGCCTTGCCCCAGTCCAGCCTTGCTGAAGCCTGTGAGCTTCAAAATCGCCGACCGCGATTTGAAAATGGCGCCGCCGGCGCCGAAATACACAGAGCCGGTCCTCGGCTCTTCTCGGCGGCTCTCGTTTACTTTCGGTTTCACTCGGACGGTGAGCGGAGCTATCCGAAACTAGCCGAGTATACTCGGCTAGGTTCGGGCGGCGCTCGAGTGAAACCGAAAGCCGCCGAGAAGAGCCGAGGACCGGCACTGCGTATTTCGGCGCCGGCGGCGCCATTTTCAAATCGCGGTCAGCGATTTTTTAATTCTGACAGCTCCGGATCGCAGGGGATCGGCGTATAACACGCACCCGCGATTTTCCCCTGATTTTAAGGGGAAAAAAGTGCGTGTTATACGCCGATAAATACGGTATATATATATATATACATATACACACATATATATATATATACACAGTAGGGACGGAAAGTATTCAGACCCCCTTAAATTTTTCACTTTGTTATATTGCAGCCTATTGCTAAAATCATTTAAGTTATTTTTTTTTCCTCATTAATGTACACACAGCACCCCATATTGACAGAAAAACACAGATATGTTGGTATTTTTGCAGATTTATTAAAAAAGAAAAACTGAAATATCACACGGTCCTAAGTATTCAAAACCCTTTGCTGTGACACTCATATATTTAACTCTGTCCATTTCTTCTGATCGTCCTTGAGATGGTTCTACACCTTCAATTGAGTCCAGCTGTGTTTGATTATACTGATTGGACTTGATTAGGAAAGGCACAGATCTGGCCAAGGGTACAAAAAAATTCTGCTGCACTTAAGGTTCATAAGAGCACAGTGGCCTCCATAATCCTTAAATGGATAACGTTTGGGATGACCAGAACCCTTCCTAGAGCTGCCCGTCCAGCCAAACTGAGCTATCGGGGGAGAAGAGCCTTGGTGAGAGAGGTAAAGAAGAACTCAAAGATCACTGTGGCTGAGCTCCAGAGATGCAGTCGGGAGAGGGGAGAAAGTTGTAGAAAGTCAACCATCACTGCAGCCCTCCACCAGTTGGGGCTTTATGGCAGGGTGGCCCGGCGGAAGCCTCTCCTCAGTGCAAGACACATGAAAGCCCGCATGAAGTTTGCTAAAAAAACACCTGAAGGACTCCAAGATTGTGAGAAATAAGATTCTCTGGTCTGATGAGACCAAGATAGAACTTTTTGGCCTTAATTCTAAGCGCCATGTATGGAGAAAACCAGGCACTGCTCATCACCTGTCCAATACAGTCAGAGAAGCATGGTGGTGGCAGCATCATGCTGTGGGTGTGTTTTTCAGCTGCAGGGATAGGACGACTGGTTGCAATCGAGGGAAAGATGAATGCCGTCAAGTACAGGGATATCCTGGACGAAAATCTTCTCCAGAGTGCTCAGGACCTCAGACTGGGCCAAAGGTTTACCTTCCAACAAGACAATGACCCTAAGCAAACAGCTAAAATAACGAAGGGGTGGCTACACAACAACTCCATGACTGTTTTTGAATGAATTCTGTGTTTTTCTGTCAATATGGTGTGCTGTGTGTACATTAATGAGGAAAAAAAATTAACTTAAATGATTTTAGCAAATGGCTGCAATATAACAAAGAGTGAAAAATGTAAGGGGGTCTGAATACTTTTCGTCCCCACTGTATATACAGTGCATTCAGTGTAGATTATATGTACAGTGCAGGCAGTTTAGTATATATACACAGTACAGTCAGTGCAGAGTATCTAATACAGTGCATTGAAGTGGTTAGTGGTAATCCTATGACAAAATAAAAAAAACGGCATGCCCCCCAATCCATACCATGGCCCTTTGGGTCTGGCATAGATTTTAAGGTGAACTCCACGCCTAAATTAAAAAAAAATTGGCGTGGAGTCCCCCCAAAATCCACACCAGACCCCCCCTGAACCATACCAGGTCACTTGCCCTCAACATGAGGAGGGTGCTTTGGGAGGCTTATCGGAATCTGGAAGCCCCTTTAACAAGGGGACCCCCAGATCCCACCCCTATGTGAATCCTACCCATTCACCCAAAAAAAAATGTAAAAGCCACAATAGACAGTTTTTGACAATTCATTTATTAAAAAAGAAAAAAAAGTGTCCCGCGATGTCCATCCATCTTCAATCATGCTGCCTGATGGACCTGAAAAATAGAAAAAAAAAGCTCTGCCTCAATGGGAGGCCTCCCGTGACTGCTGTCTCTTGGCTGCGACAGCTGTTACACAGGCAAGGACGGGGCCACCCAGTGACGTAACCAAGTGACCCCACCCCTTCTGACATCATGTGACAATTTTTTTTCTATTTTTTGGGTCCGTTGGGTGGCAGGATTGACGATGGATGTACATCACGGGACACTTTTTTTTATTATTAAAGGAATTGTCAAAAACTGTCTATTGTGGTTTTTACTTTTTGACACTTTTTTTGGTGAACGGGTAGGGGTACAATGTACCTTATACCCATTCACAATGGGGGGGCTGGGATCTGGGGGCCCCCTTGTTAAAGGGGGCTTCCAGATTCTGATAAGCCCCCCACCCGCAGACCCCGGCAACCAATGGCCAGGGTTGTCGGGAAGAGGCCCTTGTGCCCATCAACATGGGGACAAGGGGCTTTGGGGGGACCTGGTATGGTTTAGGAGGGGGGCGCTCGCTCATTCCCCCTTTTCTGGCCTGCCAGGCTGCTTGCTCGGATAAGGGTCTGGTATGGATTTTGGGGAGACCCCACGCCAATTTTTTTTACATTTTGGCGTGGAATTCCCCTTAAAATCTATGCCAGATCCAAAGGACCTGGTATGGATTTTGGGGGGACCCCACGCTGTTTTTTAAAAAAAAATTGGTGTGGAGTTCACCTTAAAATCCATACCAGACCTGAAGGGGGGGGACCCACGCCAATTTTTTTCATGATTTTTTATCTATATTGCCGGGAGCCGGCAAAACATTACAGCCACGAGCAAGTTTAAATTACCATTTTTATTGGTGTATAACATGCACTTTTTCCCCCTTAAATTAGGGGGAAAATCCTGTGTGTGTTATATGCCAATATAGGCTGCCACCGAGGGGAAGGAGGGGACAAGCGCTGCCGAAATAGAGCCAGATCTCCTGTGTACTAGGCTCTGCTCGCAGTCACACTAAGTCCCACCCCCTGGACGGCTCCTACCATGGACATCCCGGCATTGGACTGGCATTATGTCCATCATAGGATACGGGCCAAGGGGTGTGACTGGGTGTGACACTGAGCCGAGTACACAGGAGATCCGACTCTATTTCGGCAGCGCTCATCCCCACCTATCCCTCAATGCCAGCATTTATAACGGCAAGGCTGCAGATGGACACTGAGTAATGTTGCAGATGGACACTGAGCAGACTGCAGGTGGGCACTGATTAGGCTGCAGATGGGCACTGATTAGACTGCAGGTGGGCACTGATTAGGCTGCAGATGGGCACTGATTAGACTGCAGATGGGCACTGATTAGACTGCATATAGGCACAGATCAGGCTGCAGATGGGCACAGGTCAGGCCGCACTGAAGCTGCAGATGGGCACTAATCAGGCTGCATTGATGCTTACTGACCATTATTTTGCTTCAAAGTGGTTTATTTTTTTTTAAAAAGTTTTTTTTTCCTGAAACTTCCCTCTTAAATTGGGTTGCGTGTTATACATCTGTTCATGTTATACTTCGATAAATACGGTACATTTTTTCCTTTAGAAATGTTATTTTGCTGCGTCACTGTTCTACACATTGCACAGATGTGCCAGTTTACAGGCTGACTAAGGGGACCCCCCAGGAACGATATTTAAAGAAATATTTCATTTTTATTGTTTCACTTTAAGCATTATTAAAATCACTGCTCCTGAAAAAACGGTTGTTTTAAAACCTTTTTTTTGCATTTATACACGTGCCCTAGGGCAGTACCCGGGTCCCCAACCACTTTTTATGGCAGTAACTTGCATATAAGCCTTTGAAAGGGGGTGTTCGGCTCATCCCTAATGAACACCCAAATAAATAGAGATGGCACATCTCCCCAGCAGGGATACAACAATTAAAACCTGTCATGCCGCATACACATGACCAGACTTTCCGTCAGAAAAGGCCTGATGGAATCATTTCATCAGATATTCCATGTGTGGGCTACATCAGAGTTTCTCTTTCAAAAATTCTGACTGACCTAGAAATAGAACATGTTTTAAATCTTTCCAACGGAATCAATTCCTATTGGGAAAACTCGGCTCTGCTCGCAGTCACACTAAGTCCCACCCCCTGGATGGCTCCTACCATGGACATCGAGAGACACACTGAGAGCTGCAGTATCTGGGAAGGGGAGTGTGTGAGACACAAAAAAGGGGGAATTTGTCTCTGTCAGCGAAGGTAACATTTTTTTTCAATTTTTTGACTTGTGCATCACATAGTAGCTGAATTTCAGACTTGTTTAGTCGCTATAAAATAGCCCTTAATTGTACTTTAAGTGTAAAGATGACTTTGAGTTAAATACAGAAAGGCATTATAAATGAAAATTATAATATATTAATGAACAATACAGTAAATGCAATACAAACTTTGCTTTTCCAATGGACCAAAAACGACATAAGGGCAGCTATTGGTTACTGGCTATTTAACTTCCTTTTTTTAGTCCCTCGTACGTGTTGTACATCACCGCGTTCTAAACTATCGGACATTGGCGTGATCGTGTGTACCCAAGTCCGTTTCAGCGGAACTCCATCTGAAAAACCGTCAGAGTTTATTCTGACGGAAAAAACGTTTGTGTGTTCGCGGCATCAGAGTTTCTAATAAAAGAAAGAAGAAAAAGATTTTGTTTTCAGATATACTTTCAGTCTTGTTCTTTTAGCCATAGAAAAAGTAGAACCCTTTTACTGAATATGCTTTGAAATCCAAAATTATCTGTTTTTGAAGTTGCAGTGAGTGCAGGACTTAACTGACTTAGAGGACTAGGTTTAGTAGAGAGATGCCTCTATACACTCTACAATTGACATAGCAAAGTTACTCTACACCACAGTCAGCAGTTTACATTCCATTCATAAAATTAAGGCTGCGGTGCAAAGCCCGACTGGAATCTCTTTATGTCTTATCCTCCCAGACATAAGCAGACAGCATGTCTATTCAGAACACTGTAAATACAGCCTCTCTGCCCCCTCCTCTGTGCTCCCGACAGATGAAGAGAGATTTTAACACTTTTCTGACCTTTTCAAGGGGTGTAGAGGATAGAAGACTGGTAAGTAAAACAAGTAAGTAAAACCTATGTAGGAGGATTTGTTTAATATCTCTGTATCATGTGAGGCTGTTCACTTCACTGGGTATATTATTATATTATATTATATTATATTATATTATATTATATTATATTATATTATATTATAACGTATATGTTTCTTTAGATTAGAGCTATAGCTTCCCAAAAAGATATAAGTCTATTCAATGCATCATCTCGTGATGGTGTGGCAATGATGCTGCACTGCTCTTGAATTCAGAGTTCTCACTCTTGTAGAGCTGTTTTCCCTCTTGCACTACAGGGGAATAAGAGACTTTAGATGGGGGGATACTGCTGACTCACAAGCCTGTAGTTAGTTAATCAGCACCTAGCCACATCTAGTTCTGAGCACTGCTCTTTGGCTTGACAGCACTGCGGAAGCACACTGAGAGCTGCAGTATCTGGGAAGGGGAGTGTGTGAGACACAAAAAAGGCGGAATTTGTCTCTGTCAGGGAAGGTAACATTTTTTTTTTCATTTTTATGACTTGTGCATCACATAGTAGCTGAATTTCAGACTTGTTTAGTCGCTATAAAATAGCCCTTAATTGTACTTTAAGTGTAAAGATGACTTTGAGTTAAATACAGAAAGGCATTATAAATGAAAATTATAATATATTAATGAACAATACAGTAAATGCAATACAAACCTTGCTTGAATACAAATGAAGCCAATAAAAAAAAACCTAACTGTCCAGAAGTTTACATCAGAAATAAGAAGTGAAGAGAAGATTAAAAATGATATAAGATTCTTCAAGACTTCTCTTCCTGCAGATACCTCACTAATGTCAAGTTTTCTTTAATAAACAAGCCAGTTGTGACCTTAACCATTGATATGTGCGAAGTAGGTCTATTCATTAGTATTCTAGGTATGAGCTTTTGAAAGCTTTGCATAAATAAACAATTCCTTAAGAAATAAACTCAGATAAGTAATATGATCAATGCAAACACTGCATAACAAATAATGCTTCTGGGCTTTATACCCCCTGCTAACATATAGGCAGTGGGATTCCATCTGTTTAGCTTTGTTCCTTTTGTGTTTGTTAACTATTAATAGAAGGTAGACATCTGGAAGTATGATATAATTTGCCCAGGAATTGTCTGCAACAAAGATATCACAAGCTAATTGCATTATCAATCACATAAAGCTGAACCTTTTAACCAACACTATATGCGTAAGCAGAAAAAAATATATAAAAGTCAATTATTTTAAATTTTCAGTCTTTTTTCTATTCTTTTTTTTCCCCTTGGGAATATTCTACAAGTAAAATACATAAATTAGCATAACAGATAAGCAAACAATCCTTACGAGACAATTTAATTTAACATACTTTTTGTTCTTCACAAAACAAATAGCAGTTTGAACATTTTCATCAAATACTGCTACATATATTCATAGATGAGGCATTTTGCGATCTTATCTTCCCCCCTTATTTACATTTAATTAGAATGTATAACAATTAAGCTACAGTTGCTGTATGTCTTATTAGTGAGTACTATATGATATGGTTCACATCATGCTGTGGAGTGACACTGCTAATACAGGGTCACTTACTTCAGATTGACTAAGGTTATATAAAGAGATGTTAGCACTAATTAAGTGCCATTCACATAGAAGTGTAAAATATTACGACCTTTCATTGACTAATCTTTTCTCAAAGGGAATTAAATTGATTTATGTTATTACCATCTTCAGGTGCTGTAGGTAACAGTAATTTTCCTACATATTTGTTTCTTTGTAATGATGAGCATTTTTTTCAATTCTGGGGGCAGCATAATAACTACTGTAAATGTCTGCCGCTCCTTTCTTGCTGTACTGAATTATGAGAATCGGGCTCCATGCACACTAGCGTTTTTTTATAAGCTCAAAAAACGCCTTGTAGTAGCATTTTAGTATCTTTTAGGAGTGTCAGAGTTTTATTAGCATTTTTATAGTTAAGGACATTAGAAAGCGTTAGCAGCTGTTAGGAGCATTTTAGTATCATTTATGAGATTTCAGTGTTTTTCAATGTTCCAAAAAAAACTTTACAAAAACATTTTTTTTTTTGCTTCTAGACTCTGAGGCTCAAAAAATTGCTAATAGCCTAAAGTAGGGTGCATGGACACATAGGACAACACTATTTAGCTTCTAGGAGATGAAAAAAACGCTAGTATGCATGACCCTCGATCCTAAAGTGTAGGTATACTGTTACAAAATTTTTGTTTGTTTTGCAGAGTAGGGAAAGGTTAACACTCCTGCAAGTTAATATGTTGCTGTCTATGTCCTGTTGGAGAGAAATCTCTTCCCTTCCTGTCTTACAATGGAGGCAACTCCACTCTTAAGGCTCAAGTTGACTGGCATTTTTTTTCAAGCTCTGAATTTAGTATTTAAGTAAAATGCATTGAATGGCAAATGTAGGGTTTGACAAAAAAGGCTGTGTTTGGCCTTCTTTGCCTGCAGTTCACACACACTTAAAAAGTTAATGGGATTTTGCAGACCCGTGCTGACATGTGTTCTAAATGCCCATGGGATGCAAGAAAGCATCACCTGTCGACATGAGCCTTTTGACTAGAACAGATGTCCCCATTTGAAGATTTTATCCCACCTCTTGCTCAGGTGATTCTGAAATAATGGAATTTATGTATTTCTAAAAAAAAAAAAAATCTAAAAATAAAAATCTGAGCTATCTTGCAAAACGAAATGTACATTTTTTCTGTGCAAATGCCAGAAAATAAAAATGTTACCATGCTATGCTCTCTCCAGGTCAGAAGTTCTTCATTTATAAGAATAGCATGAATCAAGAAAATATTAGTTTATGTTCAATACAAGGAGCTGATGGTCAAAGAAAATAAATACTTATTTGGTTAGTTGGCTTAAATAAGTAAACATACTTCTGAAAGATTCTAGGGGTTAGTAGGTTTTACATTAAAATGAGACAAATCATGAGCATTGTTGTATGGATAATTAAAACAACTGAAATCTCTTCTAGGGTGTAACAAAGGAGACTTGGTATCCATGATTTTAGATCAAATTAGATAATCATTTACTAATTCAATTTTTTTACTATTTACTTATTACATTTACAAAAAGCCCTTGCCTTCCATGGTTCAGCATTGAGCTATCCCCCCTATTACTGAGCCAGGTTAAACCCTCTTTTTGGCATCTGAAAACCTTCTTTAGTTTTTATCTTTTGAACTAAACAACAGATATGACCTCTTTAAAAGAAGTGGAGGTAAATAAGCTCATTCAATCTATGATCACTGCCTTGAAAGAGGAACCAAAAAACAATAGAGCATCAATTGACTCTTATCCACTCAAGCCCCGGACCATTTGGCTGGTCAAAGACCAGAGCACTCTTTGTGATTTGGCACTGTGTCGCTTTAACTGACAATTGTGCGGTCGTGCGACGTGGCTCCCAAACAAAATTGACGTCTTTTTTTCCCCACAAATAGAGCTTTCTTTTGGTGGTATTTGATCACCTCTGCGGTTTTTATTTTTTGCGCTATAAACCAAAAATTGCGACAATTTAGAAAAAAGCTCATTATTTTTTACTTTTTGCTATAATAAATATCCCCCAAAAAATATGAAAAAAAATTTTTTTCCTCAGTTTAGGCCGATACATATTCTTCTACATATTTTTGGTAAAAAAAATTGCAATAAGCGTTTATTGATTGTTTTTTGCAAAAGTTATAGCGTCTACAAAATAGGGAACAGTTTTATGGCATTTTTATTAATAATTTTTTTTTTTACTAGTAATGGCGGCGATCAGCAATTTTTATAATGATTGCGACATTATGGTGGACAGATCGGACACTTTTGGCGCTATTTTGGGACCATTCTCATTTATACAGCGATCAGTGCGATTAAAAAATGCATTGATTACTGGAAACGTGACTGGCAATGAAGGGGTTAACCAGGAGGGGGCGCTGCAGGGGTTAAGTATGTCCTAGGGAGTGATTCTAACTGTAGGGGGGATGGGCTACATGTGACACAACAATGATCAACGCTCCTGATTACAGGGAGCTGTGATCAGTGTCAGTGTTATTAGGCAGAACGGGGAAATGCTTATTTACATCAGCATTTCCCCATTCTTTCTCTTCGTAAGACGATCGCGGGTATCCCCAACGACATCTAGTCCGCGGGACCCGTGATTAACCTCACGGAGCTTTCCTGTGGTTGCAGGAAAGAAATTCACTCCATGTATGGCCATGGCCAAGGGGTGCATTAGACGATTTCTATTGAGCTAGACGACAGAAGCACACGGGACAAATCACATTTAAAGTAAGTAATGTCCCTTGTTCTTATTTTTTTAAGTAAACTTAGGCTTTAATAATCCTTAACCCCATAATAATGAAGATAAAACAAACCGAAATGCCTGAACTCAATTTTGCAATGTGTTAGCAAAATTATACATGTCTTTGAAAATACTTAGTGTATCCAGGTCAAATATATCTTGTTTTTTTAGGATAGTCTCAGCTTACATTTGGATCTTTTTTTTTTTGTTTATTATCAGAAGAAAACTGACACAAAATAGCAAAAAAAAATTACATTTAGCTACATACTGTACATTTTTTCTTGCCATTACTGTTACTCACCACTACTAGACAACTCTAAATAAATTCTCCTATTCCTGATGTGTATGAGGATAATACAAATAGGTGCATTATTTGTTGTCTGTACTCATAGTAGGGCCCAGAAACAATAGTGTAAATGTTTTTATATACTGTATGCGACATCATTGACTATGGCAGCCCAGGCCATGCTGCCACATACCCTGTTTCCCCAAAATAAGACCTAGCGTGATTGTCAGTGATGGCTGTAATATAAGCCCTACCCCCCAAATAAGCACTACCCTGTTTCCCCAAAAATAAGCCCTACCCTGAAAATAAGACCTACAAGGACTTTAACTAGGGCTTTTTTGGGGGGTAGGGCTTATATTGCAGCCATCACCGACAATCACGCTAGGTCTTATTTTTGGGGAAACAGGGTATATGGACATCCTTAAAGTGGTTTGAAACCTCAGACATGAAATATGAATATCACATATCCCTCTATTGTCTGTCTGCTTCCTCGTACCTCTGTTATGTTCATAAGTCACTTCTGACAAGTTTTCCTGACACCAAGAGAAAAAAGGTGACAAGCGAGGGAGCTCCAGCACACAGCATTTTGTTTGATAGCCTCAGGTTTGTTCCAGTGTGCTGTGTGAAGGGGGTGTGTCTCTTCCCTCCAATCAGCTCTCAGAGCTCTTCTTACTGAGCTCTGTTTTCTGACAGCTCAGACAAGTTTTATAAATTCTGGATTTGAATGGCTGTAGAGAAGAGAAGACTGCAGATAAATAGGTACACCTTATATAATCTAAATAATCTTCAAGATTGTACACTTTCTTTGTGAAGATCCCACACATTTACTTCCTTGATTTCTATGACAAATACTCACTATGCACTGTGAGCAGACACTGCTGTGTCATACATTTCATAGAACCTTCAGTCTTCTGAACTACAGAGGTTCTGAGAGGATACCATGGGGTATGTAGTCCTTAGAAATGGGAAGTAAATAGCAGAGAAGAAGCAGAAATGCATGCTCGGAATCCAAGACATTGTGGAAAGAGATGACCAGGAGACAGGCAGGGCTCTGAACATGAAAGGAAAATTTTCAAGTAAGCTTATATTAGATTGTCAAATAACTATTGTTTGCTTTACTCTTACAATGCCAAGGTTATAAAACAAAAGAGTATGTTATGATCGTTGAGAATTCTTTTAGGTGAAGCTGATTTCAGTTTAAATAGCCAATTATGTGCATGGAAAGTTAAAAAAAAAAACAGGAATTTTGGAATGAGTGAATTGGATGAGTGAATTTAAGGCAGATTTAGCTAATTCACTGATCTAGTGAACATACACATACCAAAGCAAATATATACTTAACAAAGTGAACATCTGCCCTTTAATAAACTAAATAAAGTCCAAAACAGTTGACATCAAGACAAGTGAGTGTTCTTTGAAGATAAGAAGGGTCATAATAACACCACAGTGTGCATCCACAAATAAAGTGCCCGACCACCGTAGCTGTAGATTAGGCTTACCGGACGGCAAGCTTCAAAGGGCAGGTGGCTATAGCCCAGCCCAGGCCTTTAAGCTTGCTGATGACCACAATAGGAACCGTATTCAGATGGTGAAGGTCGCTCCCCAGAACTCATGTCCGGCATCCATATAATTAGCACATAGGGCATGGACACAAACGCCAGCGGCGTTGAGTCAAACAAGCATGTATGGACACCCAAGTCCAAGGTCACGATCTCCAATTAGGAAAAGGTGCAGGCATACGATCTCAGCAGTGGGATGGGCAAAACAAACCAAAGGCTGGACAGCAATCACAATCTCCTGATCTTGTGTGGTATCTTTTAAGAATTTTCTCCAGCTCTCTGAACTTCATATCAGATCTCATGGATACCACTCACCTCTATTAGGAGTGGTAAATCTACGGTAAGTAAATTGAACCAATCAATCCATTTCTCTTGTGTTGAATAATACATTTTGAGAGAGAGAGATTGTTTGAAATATTGGCAACTGAAATACCTTATATTTCACATCACTTCTTTTCAGTGACAGTGATCACCAAGGATTAAATAGAGAGGGTGAATCTCTCCAGCATGGACATAGACAACAATAAAAGCGTGGTAGATGGAGGCTTTTCTGTGGTAAAAATCTGTGTCTGCTACAAAAATTCCTTCCAATTTTCCTAAAACATGGAATTCCAAGTTTTTAGCATTCTGAGATTTTCCTGTATCCAATAAGCGACAACAACAGTCAACAGTGAACCTAAACCAACTTAGGGACTCCTCTCAGACATCTTCAGTGTGTTCTACTGAGGGTGCAGGTCAGGCTAGGAGTCCGGCCTGACTCCATGCCTCCATGACTAAGCCCTGTGGGTGGGCAAAACATGTCAGGGTCTGGAGTTAGGCTGAGGCTGCTATCACCAATTACATGCTGTGCTTGTATGGTGTGCAGTGGCTGTGATATTTCTCTACTTGTTCTGTGGAACACCAGTCAACAGTTCGAGGCTGTGCACTGCCATGGGAATGCAGGTTGCACTTCTTCCCTCATCAAAAAGCTAACTTAAATTCTACATATAATAAATAATACAGACACCATTAAGTGGCAAAAATTTTGGCTGCGGCACATTTATTGGTGTAAATAAATTATCCATGAATAACAACTTCATATTATGAAAATAAAAAATAAATCAGCGCGAAATGGTACAGAATACGTGCTTAAGCTGCTGAACACTAGGGTCAAAAAACAAATCCCTCAAAACAGTAAAATATCAGATAGTGCAGCGCTAAAATCCAAATAAAACATAAAGAAACATAAATTCAGTCCATAAAGGAGATAAAATGTCTTCAAGTGCGAGCAAACACCCGTAAGAAGAGAAGTGGTTCAGGCAGCCCTCCACCAAAGGATAAGATGGCCTCTCACCTGGGGGAATGGACCCTTTAATTACAGAGGGTCAGAAATCGCCTTTGAATTGTGATCACACAAGATGCAGCATCCGTCAGGGTACAGGTAACACACACTCCAATGGGACCATAGGGCTCCGGAACCAAACACTCCAATAGGGCCGGGACATGAAACAAAATGGCAAAGGAATAGTGCTCTCTGTTTGCAAACTTTTTATTGTAAAAAGCTAAAATACACTAATACAATATGCCTTCAAATGATACATACAATCAAATGTAAACAATGATCAATCTAACAAATTCTGATGTTAAAACAATTAACGATCCGATATAAAGCAGTTTGTGTCAAAATCCACGTTTAACCCTTCAGGGCAGAGAACCCTGGTTTCAAAGATCCAGTATGATTCTCTTTTACTCAATTGTCTTATAAAATTGCCACCCCTTCAATGCCTAGTAACCCTTTCTATGCCCCAAAATTTTAGACTTTTTGGGTTCTGATGGGAGGCTCCCGCTGATTGAAGCCTCTTTGCGATGGCAGCTGTTATATAGTTGAGGGCGGGACCACCACGTGACGGAAACAGGTGAGCCCGCCCCCCTCTGACGTTACGCATGAATCAAGGAATTTCTGTGCAAAACCAGAAAAATGTGATCTGTTGAAGACTAGAGAATCCTCTTCAAGGGTTGCAGTCTGGATTACTGTTTCTGTTTCTTTCTCCTTCCACATATAAGCTTTTCCTTTTTTAAGACTTTTTTGCAAGAACTTTTGAAAAAGTTAAACTTTGTTAGCCTTATAAAAAAATTATAAATGCCTTTTTTCCCTGTTTTATATGTGATCACATAATCTCTGACTGCATAAGGAGCTCAGGGGAGCTGGGGAAGAAGAAACAGTAGCACACTGGTTTTCCCAGTGAATGGCTGTGGCTGGGGTAGGTGCGTGTTAGCAGACGTCTGATCATTGGAGGAGAACAGGCTGAGTTCACAGCACAGCAAGAAAACTGACCACACTGTTCTTTCATGCCTAGTGGGATTAGTTCTTAATAGGAAAGCAGAGGGATTGGCAGGATACCAGGGATTTCACACACAGGGAGCAATACAACGGGTAAGAAAACAGGATACTTTTTCATAAAATTAAATAGTACAATAGGCACATATCAGGGAAATGAAATGTTGAGCTGACATATTCTATAAGGGTATTCTGTTTTCAGAGATATCTAAATAACTGGGCGAGCATAAAATCACACCCATTAAAATAGAATGTTTTTGGATACCTGCTAGGCAAAGGTCTAGAACTATTCTTCAAGTCCTTAGTACTTGAAACAAGAGCCCTTTCTTATGTCTCACTTTAGGTAATTCACCTTTAATAGATGGGATATCCTCAAATGATTATACAGAAATCATTTCAAGGGCTTTTGACCTATGAGTATAGTTCTGTGTTTGGTTTTTATTATCACTAATTATCACTAATATTATTATGTAATAAGTGAGAAGCCATTTCAATCATATTCTCAAAAACAAAGATAAGTATTTTAGCCACTTCTTATGCTGAAGCTATCTAATCTGTTTTAGAAGAGTTTGGCATATTCAGAGTGCTTTCAGCTTTCAGAGTTTCTAAATCAGAATGTTTTCTCCTGGTTGAGCTTGGTTCTATTGTTTCACAGTCCGATATCGTTATTCCCTGTAGGTCACTGAGTTTTCTTAGGAAATTTCTTAATGCAAAGGCTATTAATGTTCCTTTTTTTATTTATACAACATATAATAGGTAAAAAAAGTAGTGTTTAGTTTTTAAATCAGATACTTTTTTTATTGAAACATTTTTTTCTACAATTTACAACAAGGCTACACTACATACAAAACAAGCCCACTAAACATATGATAGTACTATAACAACAACACAAAAACAAAAAACACAATAAAAAAAACTAAAATACATTATGCACCTTACAGATTATACAATCATTCTTACTTAAGACCTTTTACCATAGCATTAATAATTACATTCTTCTTATATAAAATTAGCAACAATATAAGATAAACCAATATATTAAATTTAGCGACTACACCTTAACGGCTCATATGTTATCTCAAACAAGGGATCTACTACACTACTATTTAATTTACATGATAAAGGCACTTATAAAGAGTATGGGCTGAACACTTTCCAATAGATATTTTCCTATACAATATATGCTGTTTATATTTTGTATACTGCCACTCGGAGCTAAGAACTTATATCAGAGCTTTATCTTGAAATTAATGTTTCATATAATCCAATATTGCAGGGAAATCTAAATTCAGATTGCTGTCAAATTAACAACAGGGCAAATGTAGGTTAATATAATAGTGATGGTAATACAAATAATGAAGCTATGCAACAAGCACAGTGATTTGGATGCCACATTTTTGCTGTTACTTTGCATGCGTGAAAATTATAGCATAAGGTAAGCATTTAGAAAGTTTACAAGACTTAGAAGATGTAATGCCTGGGAATCAGTAATTGGATTGTCTGCAATTACATTATCCACCATTATCCATTTGTCTCTCATGTATTGAGACAATTGACTGTTTCATGCCTATTGCCATCATTGACCGCTTTTTGCTTTTGTACACATTAGTTGCTGTGTATTGTCATTCTTGTCTGTTACCTAATTATTATCAACAGCCTCTTTGTTGTCTATATGGTATCACAACTTTTGATATGTGCACAGTTTAGTGTTTGGGGCAATCTGCTTGGGTGAGACTATTCCCCCACTTTGCTTTAGGTAGCATATTACTATATTTTAATACTCCAAAAACCTGTCACTTTTAAACTATACAAAACTCAAATAATTTGGCACATAATTCAGTCGAAATGGTACCACAATTTCCCCTGTTTTTCGCACTTGTAGAAGCTCAGGGTTACAAAAATGTCCTTGGTATGGTGACTGTACAATAACTGCAAAAGGTAGGCTGCACTTAAAATCAATGGTCTGAAAAGGCCAGCAAGGGATTGCATAATTTAAAGATAATCATGGTAGATCCACATAGGTTTCTGATTGATATCAGCTCCTATCAAGTAGTATTTTGAGGCTCCATGGTACATGTAGGGTAAAGGCAGCAGAAAGCAAACCATGCCCATTACCTTAATTCTGCTGACAGAATCCACTTACTGTTACTTGTATTTGTACTTACTCTTTTGCAAAGGCTTTGATTAAAAAATAATCAATACAATATTCCTGTATTGTATTGTGCTGACACGTTGAAATATGAATACTTTTTTGCACTTTAAAAGCTTTTTTTCAGTATTAAACTAAAAAAAAAAATATTAACTGAAAGAACAGGAGCAAACATGAAGGAACAGACGAATTGTACTGTAAAACTTATCAACATTATAACCAGGGTCACCTCCAGAGACAACAATTTCTGGAAGCAATTTATGTAAACATATTACTGTTCTAGAAAATTAGGAACATAGGGTAATTATTCAGCAAAAGTTTACTGTGGTACATTTTTTTATGGACAACTTTTTGCCTTAATAATGCCAACACTTATGTGTTGAATGTACGCGTAAATATTATTATCGATTTCACACTGCATATTCTTCTAAATGTCATACAAAGCGAACCGATAATAAGGTGATTGCAAGATAGAATGTCAAACCTATATTACTGTTCACACTTCAATGCATTTTCATGTTTAATTACAGTGTTCAAGCACAGGCAAAGCTTTCCCACCAGTGTTTGAAAGAGAAGGTACATAATCAGTTATCTAAAAGCTTTTACAATTATGCAAAGTGTATTGACTGTCAAATTAAACTAGGTTTGTGACAATGTATCATTGTAATTTTTTTAAATATATCTGCCCACTGATGTACTCTGCTTTTAATATGTGATGTTTAGTGAGTGTCTGTCGTAGCTTTGCAATGCAATGTGTGAAGAATTAAGGTATTTACTTAAAGCAAAACAATGGGATTTTGGCTGCCTAGATGTTATGTGTCTCACATATCTTATTATCTTGATTCTGCTTTCATTGTGGTTTAATATTTTCTTAGCTGCTGTGTACTTCTTTTGGTAAAAGATTTTAAAGTTTCAGAAGTATAATTTCCCTTTCTTGAAGTAGAAGTCCACCCATATGCCCCGTACACACGGTCGGACTTTGTTCGGACATTCCGACAACAAAATCCTAGGATTTTTTCCGACGGATGTTGGCTCAAACTTATCTTGCATACACATGGTCACACAAAGTTGTCGGAAAATCCGACCGTTCTGAAAACACATACGTCAGGACTATAAACGGGGCAGTGGCCAATAGCTTTCATCTCTATTTATTCTGAGCATGCGTGGCACTTTGTCCGTCGGATTTGTGTACACACGATCGGAATTTCCGACAACGGATTTTGTTGTCGGAAAATTTTATAGCCTGCTCTCAAACTTTGTGTGTCGGAAAATCCGATGGAAAATGTGTGATGGAGCCCACACACGGTCAGAATTTTCGACAACAAGGTCCTATCACACATTTTCCGTCGGAAAATCCGACCGTGTGTACGGGGCATAACACTAAAATCCCTGCATCTACAGACATCCGCGATCTAACACTTACCTATCTAGCCCTGTAAAGAAGAAATCAATATTCAAACCTTTTCTGGAGCCAACCTGATCCCACGCTGAGGTGTCAGCTGTGGCTTCACTGTGGAGGTGGGTGCGGAGGACACGTCCGACAATGGAAGCCCCATAGTAAGTCTTATGCCCCGTACACACGGTCGGATTTTCCAACAGAAAATGTGCGATCGGAGCGTGTTGTCGGAAATTCCGATCGTGTGTGGGCTCCATCAGACTTTTTCCATCGGATTTTCCGACACACAAAGTTTGAGAGCAGGCTATAAAATTTTCCGACAACAAAATCCGATCACGTCAATTCTGACCGTGTGTGGACAATTCCGACGCACAAAGTGCCAAGCATGCTCAGAAGAAATTCCGAGATGGAACAGCTCGGTCTGGTAAAATTAGCGTTCGGAATAAATAGAGCACTTTCGTCACGCTGCAATGTTTAAAATTGTTTAATACAGCGCACTCTCTTCTTTATAATGTGAGAAGAATGAAGTAGTTTTGCTGCTCATATTCACACAGACTTCTCACAAACTTCTTTCTTTATTATTTTTCGGGATTCCCTCAATATATTTTGATTTGTCACATTTGACCAAATTTGTTTTTTGTTGTTTTATTTTTTTTTTGTATTTTTTTCAAGGCTGTTTTGTTTTTGTTTTTTTGGGTTTGTATTTGTTTCAAGGCTGATGTTTTATTTATTTTTTATTGGTTTGACTCCATAATATTTTTGTGTGTGTTTTGTGTGTCAAGTTACCACAACACCATTGGTATCTTGTATTATTTAATCTCAAGGAAATTGCTTGGTGTTGGTGTCCCTTGTTAATTTCACATTGTATTTTTGAAATGTACCTGAATGCTCACAAACAAACTGTCCTTTTTGAAGGAAAACACACATAGGCGAGTATAATTGAACCAAAAATTCCTTTATTAAAGGCTCAGAACCAAACAAAGAGGGAGGCAACACTGGATAAACATCATCAATTGGCGAAGTCTTTGACCCCCAGGGCAGACCAATTATTTTCCTGCAAAATTGGTGGCCTGAGGAGTCCTTATCTAAGGGAGTGCAGTCTGGTCCAGAAGTCCCAGAGATCTGGAAAGCAGCAGATGACATCTGTGTCCCCAGGCTGTGGTACTACAAGAGCCTGCATATTTTGCCAGACCAGACTGAACCCAGGGTCATCACTCTCTGGTCTTCCTTCCACGTTTCCTTCCTGGCTGTGGCTCTGGTGTTGGAGATGTGGCAGGAGGAGGAGTAGGACCTGGAGGAGGAGGAGTAGGACCTGGAGGAGGAGGAGGAGGAGGACTATGTGTGAGGTCACAAATGTGGGTAGCACATGTTATTTGGCCCCTCAACCCCTTATTGAGAGCTTTCAAAATTAAGAACTCACACAGGAGTCGTTGGCCCTCCTCCATCTGCATCATTTTGCATGCATTTATGCCAGCAAAGTCCTCCTCCACACTGTGGGGTGTTCTGAGGGCCTCAGTAGCCTTCAAAAAGAGGCCTATGGCAGCCTCCTCCAGGTTACTCCTCTTCCTGCCACTTTTTCTTTGAAGGTGGAGGGGAGGGACCTGGGTATCGGGCAGTCTGCTTGGTCTGGCCACCTCCTGGCTGAGACTTCCCTGTATATGAAAAAGGGACATGGTTTTAGTTTTTGCTTCATCAATCACAATCATAAATTAGCAATCCAAACTAACATCTATTTAACATCATTGATTGGACAACCAGAAATATTTAGAAGAATGCTATACCTGGCTCAAGCTGGGCTCCTCCACATGTTGCTGCCTGGAAGGCCCAGGTTAGGCGTCAGAAGCCTCAGCTGGGGGGGAAGGAAGCGTGGAAGGAAGACTGGAGAGTGCTGGCCTGGGTTCAGTCTGGCCTGCCAGAAAATGCAGTCTGTCATAGTACCACAGCCTGGGCACATAAACGTCATCTGCAGCTCCTGATCTCTGGCAATCCTGGACCTTCTTGTGCTCCCTTAGATAAGTGCTCCTCAGGCCACCAATTAGGATCTTCAAATAGGTGATGTCTGCCGTGGGGATCACCGTCTTCACAAATTCCAACAAATTATCCCGCGCTGCCTTCCTCTTTGTTTGGATTTTATATTCAGGGTGATCTATCTGCCACAGACAGGGCAGCTCCCTGAACATATTAATGAAGATTGGCATAAAGTCCTTATCTTTCAAGATATCCATTTTCACTGCAAGACACAACACAAGACAAACCCTAATGTCAGCCTAAAGTCTTCTAAACTTGTGCAAATACAGGCCTCAATCTAGAAGCAGTATAGGCCCAATGTTAAATCTTACCTTTGCAATCACGATCGGCGCCTCCGTTACTCCTTCCTCTGCTCACAGATCGTACGTACTACGCACGCGTCTTACACTTTATAGACACTGCGCATGCGTGAAACTCCGCCCGCCCCTGACGTTCTTTCTAGTCTATTCCCCTCGCCTTCTCGTTCGTCGCAGTGGGGGAAGAGCACATGGCGGAGACACAGCAGGTGTCAGATAATTACACCAACGAGGAGGAGGAGGAGGAAAGCCCAGAGGCAGAAATGTCCCGATCCAGAAGGAGCCGATTTAAGGCCTCAAATATATCCTTTGGGGAGATGTTGGAGATGGTGGATATCCTGAAGAGGGCCGACTATGACGGGAAGTATGGACCTTACCCCAACCTCAATGTCCGAAAGGCCAAGATCATGGCGAAAGTGGTCAAGAGTCTGCACCGGAATTTCAGGGTACGACGATTGAAAGATCAGCTCAGGAAATGGAGGTCGGACCTCAAATTAAGAGAGCACGAGCAGTACAGAAAGATCCGGAGAGTGCTGCAAAAAAGTAAGTAGTTGTCCTGTGTTCCTATTCTTTATGTTTATTACGTTCGTGCTGCTCCATGTGCTTTTCTTAACTGTTATCCAGTTTAAAAAGACAACTTTCATGTTCTTGAGCACATTATTCGTTCGTATAAAACATTGTTCGTTCGACCTAGAAAACACCATTGTTTTGGCCATATGCATTTGCCCACATTTTTTATGGCCTACTTGTCTTAAAATAATTTGGTTGTGTAGATGGGTTTGTAACTAGAATGAAATGCAAACTAGATTCTGTGTAAGGAGAGGACACTCAGCAGCTGTTTACACATCTGGACGCTGTAGCACTAGTGTGGGACACAAGAACACCCTTTTTATTAGGGGGCCCACACAGATGCTCCAGTGTATACTATAGGGGTGTCTCCATCTGTGAAGCTTGTACAAAACAGGTAAAGTATTGAAGCTTGACAAAGGACAATAAAAATTCTACATCTTGGAACTCTGCCAAAATAGACAATTGTACCCCACTTCCAAGCAATGTTTCATATTCCTATTTCTGCCATCAAATATTTGTGTGCTAAGTATACCTATTTTTTTTTACATAGGGGAGAAAAGACTCGGAGGGCACCCCTCATCAGAGGGGACCACAGACCCCCCACCTCTGGAAGAAGGGGAAATCCACCCAAGCCAAGCAGAGCAGGAGGAAGACGTGGTGGAAATTGGCACCACAACAGGTGAGTGTCTGCGACCACAGGCTCAGGTAAGAGATGGATGCCAACATAATTATAATACATGGTGTGTTTTTGTTTCTATCTTTTTAGGTGATCGTGATGTTGTGGATCCAGGGCATTTCACCTCGGAAAGTGCACAGATCCTGATCGGGGAGATCATGGGGCGTAATAGGGACTTGGAAAACATCCTGAAAAACATCAATGATGTTCAACAAAAAATGAAGAACATCATTGATGTTTTAGGGAGAGTTTAAAATCCCTCCAAATCCCTTGGGTTTTTTGTGTGCTAAAAATTTTTACAATTTTTTGACATATTTGCGAAAAGCCAAATTTTGAAGATGCACACAGTGTGTCAACATGTGCTATCTGCCATCACGGGAGATCAATGGATGCGTTTAGCACATGTTGACATTTGGCAATTTGTGTGCATCTTCAAACACAGTTTGTAAATACTCATGTCTGATATTGCCTTCAAGTTCTACCAAATGTGAACTTTGTACGTTCAAGATTTGTGTCTTTCTTGTTAGTTTTAAACATGCCTGTTTTATCCTAAATGGACATTTCTACTTTTTCTAATGTGACCCAAAAAAATTGTTATACAACAAACATGTTGGTTTGTTTTAAAAACCTTTTCTAAATGCACATGTGATTGTGCTGGTATTAAAAAGATTGTTAATCAAGAATGTGTGGATTATTGTCTCAACGCTCCAACACTTTTGTGGTGCTCTAATTGGTGTTTTCTGTGACAATAGGTGTTATTTCCTAAGGGCAAATCCACTTTGCACTACAAGTGCAGTTTCAAGTGCACTTGTAGTGCAAAGTGTCTTTGCCTTTAGTAAATAACACCCAACAGTGCTTTGTAAGGTTATACAATCACGCCATTTTCAGGGCTCACCACATTTCTGTCAGGGTCAGCTAAAAGAAACACAAGAGGTAAATGTCACCAAAGATTTGAGTAGTTATTTTGTTTTTATTATTTGAAAAAGGTTTCAGACATTGTCTGGCATATTGATAGCCCCCTACCCAAAGTATTCAAGGTATCTTAGCCAGACATCACGGGCACTCAGGGGGGCAAGCCAGGACGTCCACTTTTAAGCGCCGTCAGGGTTGTTTCATTTAGAATTCCGGCCTCAGGCCCAACTGAGCCAGCATAGTTGGCAGAATGTTGCCATAAAAAATTGTGTAGAACACAGCACGCCAGGATAATATGATTCAGTTTATACTCCGCCATTTGTATGGGTGTAAGAAATAGGCGGAACCAGCTGGCCATGATTCCAAACGCGTTCTCCACCACTTTTCTGGCTCTGGCCAGCCGGTAATTAAAAACCCTCTGGTTCGGGGTGAGGGTCCTCATCAGGAATGGCCACATAAGATGGTCCCCCAGCGCAAACGCTTCATCTGCAACAAAGACGAATGGGAGTCCTTCCACATTGTCTTCTGGAGGTGGTAAGTCCAAGCTGCCATTCTGGAGACGCCTGTAGAACTCCGTCTGGGCGATGACTCCACCATCGGACATCCGGTCGTTCTTCCCCATGTCCACATACAGGAACTTGTAAGTAGCCGACACCACCGCCGACACCACCGCCAACATCACAATACTATTGAACCCCTTGTAATTATAATAGTATGACCCTGAGTTGGGTGGTGGGACGATGTGGATGTGTTTCCCATCAATTGCCCCTCCGCAGTTAGGAAAGTCCCACCGCTGGGCAAAGTGGGAGGCCACAGTCTGCCATTCCTGTGGCGTGAAAGGAAACTGTGGAGTCAAACAAGAAAAAAAAATTAGTCATTTTGCACATAAACAGGGAAAGCAGATTAGACACAAACATTCTTGGCCAACATCAAGATAATATTTATTTGAGGGAGTTTTTAAAGACCAAAGGATAAGGTACACCTATCAGATTTCCCCTCCCCCCTCTCATGGGCCATGTCTAACATTTTAGGGGGGGAGCTCTTGGACAGGTAACCCTCTCTACTTCATTGAGAGATGAATGCCTAAATAATGGGTATTACTTTGGCCAGCCCCTCCTTAGTTACACTATTGGCAGCCCACTGGACAGGTAAGAAGTGTCATAATACAAAGATATAAATACACATTGTACACATTTGAGCACATTTGGAAATTCTACTATTACCTATCAAGATAATAATAGTATACAAAAACTTTAAACAATACCATTTGAAAGTATACAGGCAGACCCTTGCACTACATGCTTTGGGGAATTCATCCATAAATCTGACCACAAAAGAGATGGTTATAGTGTGTATGGGTTTGGCAAAGTCACCAGATAGATGATTGAGGATAGATAGAGGATTGGTATCAGCTGACTTAGCAGTTGGGGGGAGGGAGGGTTCCAAATGATATGTGGACTCCCCAAAAAAAGCCTCTGGCACTCTGCCTGAATTGAAAGCACAAATCACATTTTAAAACATTTTAGGGGGTGTTTGGGGTAAAGCACTACTATGGAGCTGCTAAAATACATTGTTAAGTGAATACACGAGGTGAATATAGGGCCAGGAGACCATGCTGGGGAGGTAAGTGAAGGCAAATATGTATGAAGGAGAAAAAAAATAATTACAGAAAAATCCAGCATGCATGAGGACAAAGGGGACATTCACAGCATATTCCAATCATGGTAATTAGGGAATGAAGAAAGAAATACAATATATTATCAAACATTATATACAATAAAATGTGATATTAAAGGATAAATCTTACCTTAATATACTCCTTCTGCATTACCTGGATGATGGCA
Source organism: Lithobates clamitans (assembly GCA_037952925.1). Taxonomy (NCBI): domain Eukaryota; kingdom Metazoa; phylum Chordata; class Amphibia; order Anura; family Ranidae; genus Lithobates; species Lithobates clamitans. The sequence continues at coordinate 8,224,092 of JBBGZY010000031.1, forward strand.
GAACAGGTCTCTGGGATAATGATCCCCAGAGCCTGGGGGGAGATGCCTGTTGAGAACTTCAAGTCCTGCAGGCTTCTCCCTGTCACCAAGTACGAGCCTCTGCTCCGGAGTTATGGCTTGCCTCATGCAGGTATCCTCCCTGCTGATATAGGGGGTCAGCAAAGCCAACAAATGGTGAAATACGGGGTCCGTCATCAGGAGAGAGTTCCTGAAATCATCAGGATTATTCTCATGGATCTCACGGAGCAAAGGCATATGACAGAACTGGTCACGCTGAAGCAACCAATTTTTGGTCCATGAACTTCTCCCCACCCTGTTCATGGACTGGACTTGTATCAAGGTCAGGACCCCAACACCAAGCCCCCGCACAGCACGAACTCTACGAGGAGTACGTATACGCAACATGGCTAGAAAACGGTCGGCTGCTCAGAACGCACTGAAGAACAGCAAGGCCTGTGAAGAGCGACCTGAAAAACAGTAACGAATGAACAAGAACACAATGACAAGAGTCACGCGTAACTCGCTGCACACACTGAAGAGAAGATACAAACTCACAAGCACAAACTGAACAGCAGAAAACGATCTGAAAACCACGAGTCTGAAAAAAAATCGTCTCTCACCAAACTTTTACTAACACGAGATTAGCAAAAGGAGCCAAAAGGGTGCCGCTCTGAAGGGTTCTGAACTGGCCTTTTCTAGTCTCGTCGTACGTGGTGTACGTCACCGCGTTCTTGGCGATCGGAAATTCCGACAACTTTGTGCGACCCTGTGTACGCAAAACAAGTTTGAGCCAACATCCATCGGAAAAAATCCATGGATTTTGTTGTCGGAATGTCCGATCAATGTCCGATCATGTGTACGGGGCATTAGGGTGTCATCACTCCCCATTCATTTCACAGCTGTTGTCGGCTGTGTCCTATGCAGAGCTTCCACCGCTGGAGACCGAATCAGATTGGCTTGAAAAAAGGGATGTATACTGTTTTTTTCTGTACAGGGATGGATAGGTTAGTGTCAGATTGTGGATGTCTATAGATGCAGGGATTTTAGTGTTAGGTTGGACTTACATTTTAAGGTAAATGTATTCTTTGCCTGTGAAGGGCAAAGCAGCAAATGTACTCAACTTTCCACCTTTTCAGCAGCACATACCTTTCTTTCACTCCTTCATTGCTCCATTCAGGTGTTGGAAGACAAGAAAGGGTGTATTGTGTGAGCTCCAAGGTGTGTTCCTCTGTGAGAGCACTTGGCCAATCACAAAGCACCAGCACTGTCACCTGGGAGGAAGGGGAGTGAGTCATAAGCTTCCCATTCCTAGAAGTACTTGGTATTTCTCTTTGCTCCCAGTAGAAAAACAAAGCTTCAGGGGAGTGCACGGAATATAAGCATATGCTGCTGGAAAGTCATTTAGGTTCACTTACTTTAGCCATGGAAGATGGTAATAGGATGTCCATGCATGATATGGCCGTGACACTGAGATCTAAGATTTGTTTATAAATATGTTTGTGTGAAAAAATATATTGCTCATGTTCTACATACAATTTCCTGAGATATTCAAAGAAGCTTTTATGAAAAGGCTAGTGTTTGGATGTATTTGTCTGTATTTTGACATTGCTGCAGCTAACACCTGGAGTGCGCTGGAACCAAACTCGAACCTTCACCTGTGTTTTTTCAGCAATATTTGATAACATTATCAGGAAATTTAGATGCATGCTTTTCATTTTTGAGAAAAAGACTTTTGTTAACACTGAAGGATCTTGCAAGCTGTATGCAGAGACTTGACTTAATTCATGTTTTGTTGCCTTATTTGTTTTATTTCCAGTCAAGTTGGAAAGGTCAAGAAGTAAGAAATGGTCTGTTCATGTAAGGTGAAATCACAATTGATACATTTATGGGCTGGCAACTGATCTAGTGCCCAGTAGTGGTTTACACCCTATTTTGCTTTGGTAATATGATAAAGCTGGTTGTTGATCTTCACTTCTAAGAAGATCAAGTCATGTTCCAACTGAACCATCACACCAAAAAAATATGTAGTAATTCCTAAACATCTGGTAATACGCAAGCAATGGAAACCATGTCTACTAATAGACTGTGATATTTTTGGTTTTCTTGAATGTAACCACTTAAAGTGTTATTATACCAAACATCATACTTTCAGCATTAGCTCCAAAAATAGTCATTAAGGACCAGAAGGATTTGCCCCTTAATGACCAGGCCATTTTTTGCGATACAGTACTGCGTCGCTTTTACCGACATTTGCACGGCTGTGCAACGCTGTACCCAAACAAAATTTATGTCCTTTTTTTCCCACAAATAGAGCTTTCTTTTGGTGGTATTTGATGACCACTGCGGTTTTTATTTTTTGCTCTTTAACCAAAAAAATAGTGCCAATTTTGAAAAAAATACAATATTTTTTGCTATAACAAATATCCCCCAAAAATTGTAAAAAAAAACAAATTTCTTCATCAGTTTAGGCTGATACATATTCTTCTACATATTTTTTGGTAAAAAAAAAACGCAATAGGCGTATATTGATTGGTTTGCGCAAAAGTTATCACGTCTACAAACTATGGGATGAATTTGGGGACATTTTTTATTGTTTTTAGTAGTATTGGCGGCGATATGCGATTTTTAGCAGGACTGCAACATTGCAGTGGACAAATCTGACCCCAAATGATAATTTTTGGGGACCAGTGACATTATTACTTTGATCAGTGTGATAAAAATGCCAAAATGTAAAAATGACAATGGCAGAAAAAGGGTTAACACTAGGGAGCGATCAAGGGGTTAACTGTGTTCTAACTTTAGGGGGGATGGGCTGCCTGGGACATGACAGAGATCACTGTTCCCGATGACTGGGAACAGTAGATCTCTGTCATGTCATCTGTCAGAATGGGGATCCGCCTTGTTTACAAAGGCAGATCCCCATTCTGCCTCTGTACTAGGTGATTGTGGGTTGTCGGTGGACATCGAGTCTGCTCGACCCGCGGGCATGAGCGGGCGCCGGCGCACGCCTACAACTATGCCTGTTCGAGCCGACGTACAATGAGGGCGATTCGCCCAGGAGAGTGAACCTGCCATAGTACAACTGCGGCGGCTGGTCTTAAAGTGGTTAATGTAACTACATGTGCTGAAGTTTTCTTTAATCACTTCAGCCCCGGAAGAATTTACCCCCTTCCTGACCAGAGCACTTTTTGCAATACGGCACTGCGTCGCTTTAATTGACAATTACGCGGTCGTGAGACGTTGCACCCGAACAAAATTGACATCCTTTTTTTCCACAAATAGAGCTTTCTTTTGGAGGTATTTGATCACCTCTGCGGTTTTTATTTTTTGCGCTATAAACAAAAAAAGAGCAACAATTTTGAAAAAAAAAGCAATATTTTTTAACTTTTTGCTATAATAAATATCCCCCCAAAAAATATAAAAAAACTAATTTCTTTCTCAGTTTAGGCTGATATGTATTCTTCTACATATGTTTGGTTAAAAAAAAATCGCAATAAGTGTATATTGATTGGTTTACGCAAAAGTTATAGCGTTATAGTGTCTATAGCATTATAGTGCCCTAGCACCCCCTAGCACCCTCTCCCTCTGATCCTACTGTTCTGCCACTGACCCCCCTCCCCCCTCATCATCCTCTCCCTCTGTCTCTACATCTCTGGACCTTCCCCCATCAGGTAAGTACTTTGGGGCACCTCCCATTAGCAGTTGATCCAGGGTCCTCGGGTCCGATCGCCTCTGCTGCAGCAGTTGGCCAGCTCAGCTAGGGGTTTTTCGCCTTCCTCTGGATCAACGGGAGGGTGGTTAGATCAGCAGGGCCCCCTCTATCATCACCACCAGTACTATTCATTCTATCAACATCAACTTTTTCCCACCATGTGCAACTTCAAATACTCAGCGGATGCCCTCAACAGGTAAAGAAATACCACCTCAACATTACCGACCTCCATTCAAAAAATACTACGAAAAGAACAATTATTAAGGACCAACCTACAACCATCCATCAAACACAGGAAGACACCAATTCAATCACAACAATTAGCATGCGCCCTGATCAACACCAGATCTGCAGTCAAGCACAGATTGGAAGTCCACAACTTCATCACCCAAAACAACATAGATTGCCTCTTCATCACGGAAAGCTGGCTAACACCTGACTGCAACGCCATTCTAGCTGAATTGGTGCCTGAAAACTATAGTATCCTAACTGATGATAGAATAGGAAAAAAAGGAGGAGGCCTAGCAGTGATCTTCAAATCTCACCTTGTGCTCATCAAACAAACTTTACAGAACTCAGTGCCTTTCATGGAGACACTCACCCTACATCTTCAAACAACACCCCAAGACGCCATTCACATACTACTATGCTACAGACCACCAGGACCGAAGACAAATCTCCTTACACCCCTCCCTGAATTCATTGCAATACACACCCTGAAAACCAAAAACTTTCTGGTACTTGGGGACTTCAACCTCTGGGCAAACTCTATCCAACACCCCATCGCCTGTATTAACCAACTGAAAGAACTAGGTCATCAGCAACTGATAAATGCTTCCACACATGGTTCAGGACACATTCTGGACCTCATCTTCAAACCAAATATGGACATCAACATATTCGACAATGTACCCCTACAATGGACGGACCACCACGCTATCAAATTTAGAATCGCAATCAACACCACCCTCCAAAAACCGAAACACGCAATAACAACAACACACTGGACCAGATCTCAGAAGAAACTACACTCCGAACTCTTCAAAACCACATTATCAAACAAAATAGCAATGCTAAATTTAAACCACTCAATGAAACAAACACTCAACTCCTTAAACAAGGCATTACTACAAACAGCAGACTTAGTGGCTCCAAAACGTAGAACACTCATCCGCAAAAAAACCCTAGATGGTTTAATGGCACTCTTACTTTACTGAAGCAGGACGCAGAAGAGCTGAAAGAGCCTATAGAAGAAATCCTACAAAGGAAAACCTCACAAACTACAAAGCACTCACTAAGAAATATCATAAAGCAATCTTCCCAGCAAAAAGGGAACATTTCTCAAACACCATCTCAACAGCCTGAAACCGCCCTCTGGAACTTTTCAAAATAGTCACTCAGACTATGAACCCTACCTGCCTAGAGCCCCCAGCAAACGAAACTCAAGAATTCTGCAATAAGCTATCAGATTTTCTTATCGACAAAATCGACAACATTCGGAAAACAATTCAACAGAAAAAAACAACCAACCTCATTCAACTAAAGCAAAAAGAGGAAATCGATACGAACATCACACAATCACCTAATTTTTCGCTGGTCCCAATTACCACTGACACCACCAAAAACATCATCAGAAGCCTCCGAGACAGCACTTCACCAAATTACATCATTCCCACAAAACTCCTGAAAGGATGTTCCGACATCTTGGCTCCTGCTATAACACATCTCATAAATCGGTAGTTCAAAGAAGGGATTGTTCCGATCGCCCTCAAGCAAGGCATCGTCAAACCCCTCCTAAAGAAACCCAACCTCGACCCTAAAGACCCTAACTACCGCAGACCGGTAACAAGCCTTAACACCATCTCCAAGATTATGGAGAAAGCAGTAGTACAACAGCTACAACTCCACCCGGACACACACAAACTCCTGGACCCACTGCAATCAGGCTTCCGTCCAGGCCATGGCACAGAAACGACACTTCTCAAAATATGGGACGATGCCCTCGAAGCAGCAGATGACGGAGAATCGTGTCTCCTGGTACTGTTGGACCTCAGTGCAGCATTCGACACAGTGGACCACAATACCCTACTCATCCGCCTCACAGAAGTAGCAGGAGTCACAGATTCAGATCTACCATGGTTCGCATCCTTCTTAGAAAATTGTTCACAGACAGTGAAACTGGGAGCCTTCACCTCTGAAACCCGCGCAATTGCTTATGGAGTCCCTCAAGGTTCACCCTTGTCACCCGTGCTCTTCAACATCTACATCCATCCACTCCTCAAAATCATCAGAAAATCGGACCTCTTCTTCCACTCATACGGTGATGACACTCAACTCTACATTTGCATCACCAGACAAAAAGACCAATATCAGTGACTATAAAAATGCCTCACATCGATAGACGACTGGATGACCACCAGCTGCCTCAAACTCAACGGCTCCAAAACAGAGCTTCTTCTCTTCCACGCAAACCAAAATACAATAACTAAGACCCCATGGATTCCACCCACCATCCTTGAACAGACCATCTCCACAAGCACCAAAGTCAAAAGTCTCAGAGTAGCGGATCTCACCATCTTCTCCGCCTGCTACATAGACTCATCCCCTTCATTCCAGAAGAGGACAAAGCAGCAGTAGTTGGAACAATCATCAATTCCCGACTCGACTACGCAAACTCCCTCTACAAAGAACTTCCTAAATACCAGATTGCACGCCTACAAGTCATCCAAAACACTGCAGCAAGACTGGTAACGGGAAAAACACCCTGGGAATCCATCTCCCCATCCCTGAGGACCCTACATGGCTAACCATAAAGGATCAGATCACATTCAAGACCCTCTGCCTCACCCACAAATGCACACAAGGAAACGCTCCTCAATACCTATGCGAGAAAATAAAACACTACATTCCTAATCGCAGACCTCGATCAACTAACCAAAACCTCCTCCACATTCCCAAGTCCCGCTACAAATAAAACGGAGAACGAAGATTCGCAGTCCAAGGACCGTGGCTATGGAACATTCTATCCACTAACATCCACATGGAAGAAAACCATTGGGTCTTCAGAAAAAAACTCAAGACCCACCTCTTCTAAGATGCAGGACAACACAGGACGGATCAAGTGCCTTGAGGCTATTCAGTTCACATTTGTAGTGCTATACAAATCATTCATTCATTCAGGGGATAGATTTATGGCATTTTTATTATTTTTTATTAGTAATGGCGGCTATTTTTATCGTGACTGTGACATTGAGGCGGACACATCAGACACTTTTGACACTATTTTGGGACCAGTGACATTTATACAGTGAAAAGTGCTATAAAAATGCTGATTACTGTGTAAATGACACTGGCAGGGAAGGGGTTAAACACTAGGGGGTGATCAAGGGGTTAAGTGTGTTCTAGGGAGTGATTCTAAATGTGGGGGGATGGCTCACTACAACATAACAGAGATCACTGCTCCCGATGACAGGGAGCAGTAGATCCCTGTCATGTTGCTAGGCAGTATAGGGAAATGCCTTGTTTACATAGGCATCTTCCCGTTCTTCTGCTCCGTGCCATGATTGTGGGCCCCCGGCGGACATCGAGTCTGTGAGACCCGCAGGCACACTCACGGAGTACACGGTGGGCGTGCGTGTGCCCACTAAGCCGTGTCTTAAAGGGGACGTAAAGGTACACCCATTTACTCAGCCGTACCATTATGCCGACGTACATCGTCATGCGCTGGTCAGCAAGCAGTTAAATACAGACTATTAGTTATTAAATACCTGGTGATAATGCCAGTTCATAAGATTTCCTTGTTCAGAGTTGCAACGCTGTACAGTCTTCTTTTTTGCCACTCTGACTGCAAGCTCCAAAGTCCATGTAGGGAAAGCACAATACTTCCTCTTTTGTCCCCAACAATCCACCCCACATGACACTCCTGTGCCTCATTATTATTATTATTATACAGGATTTATATAGCGCCAACAGTTTGCGCAGTGCTTTACAAAAATGGGGCAGACAGTACACTTACAATACAAATCAATACAGGAGGGATCAGAGGGCCCTGCTCATTAGAGCTTACAATCTGGAAGGGAGGGTCAAGTGGAACAAAAGGTAAAAACTGTGGGGGATGAGCGGATAGAGAAAATGAAAATACAGTTGTTAGGTGTTGATAGGGTAGTCTTCTCTGAAGAGAAGGGTTTTCAGGGATCGTCTAAGTAGAGTAGGAGATAATCAGACAGATTGGGGTAAGGAGTTCCATAGGATTGGAGAGGCTTTGGAAAAGTCCTGGAGGCAAGCATGGGAGGAGGTGATGATGGAGCTAGACAACAGGAGGTCTTGAGAGCAATGAGGAGAACAAATAGGTTGGTATTTAGAGACTAGGCTAGTGATGTAGCTGGGGACTAAGTTGTGGATGGCTTTGTAAGTAGGTGTTAGTATTTTGAATTTAATTCATTGGGTGAGCGGAAGCCAGTGAAGGGATTGACAGAGAGAGTAGCAGACACAGAGTGATTGGTAAGGTGGATGAGTCTGGCAGCAGCATTCATGAGGGATTGAAGGGAGGATAGAGTATGTAGAGGTAAGCCAATGAGAAGGGAGTTGCAGTAGTCGAGGCGAGAGATGACCAGGGAGTGAATTAAGAGCTTTGTTCGATTTGGTTCGAAAGGGAAGTATTTTGGAGATGTTGCGGAGGTTGAGGCGGCAAGATTTGGACAGTGATTGGACGTGGGGCTTAAAAGAGAGTTCAGAGTCCAGGACTACACCTAGGACCTTGGCATGCGGGGATGGGCTTACAGTTGTGCCATCGATTTTGACAGAGAGATCAGGGGAAGGGGCACATGGGGGAGGAAGAATTATAAGTTTGTTTTTGGATAGGTTGTTATTCACTGTCTTATGACATAGTGCAGATTTTAAGGAATTTACTGATTATACAGGGATAGGATCTTAACCTGGTCCATGGTGGGTTTCAGGGAATCTGTGAGTAGGGACGAGCCAAACCCCCCCCCCCCCCGGTTCGGTTGGCACCAGAACATGAGCAGTGATTTTAATAATGCTTAAAGTGAAACAATAAAAATGAAATATTCCTTTAAATATTGTGCATGGGGGGTCCCCTTAGTCTGCCTGTAAAGTGGCGCAATTGTCTGATGTGTTTTACTGTGCCGCAGCAAAATGACATTTCTAAAGGAAAAAATGCCATTTAAAATAGCTCCTGGTTGTAATGTATTGCCAGGTCCCGGCCATATAGATAAAAATCAAGGAAAAAATTGTCATGGGCCCCCCCCAGTCCATACCAGGCCCTTCGGATCTGGATTTTAACGGGAACTCGACGCCAACATTTTTTAAAAACTTTTAAAAACCCGCCCTTGCCTATATAACAGTAGTTAGCGGGACGCCTCCCATCGAGGTGGAGAGGTTTTTTTTTCTATTTTTCTGGTCCATTGGGAGGCAGGATTGAAGATGGATGGACGTCGTGGGACACTTTTTTTTTTTAATAAAGGACTTGACAAAAACTGTATTTTGGTTTTCACTTTTTGACACTTTTTTGGTGAATGGGTAGGGGTACAATGTACCCCACACCTATTCACATAGGGGAGCCGGGCCTGGGGGGCTTCCAGATTCTGATAAGCCCCCCACCCACAGACCCCCACAACCACCAGGCAAGGGTTGTGGGGATGAGGCCCTTGTCCCCATCAACATGGGGACAAGATGCTTTGGGAGGACCCAAAAGCACCCGCCCCATGTTGAGGGCAAGTGGCCTGGTATGGTTCAGGAGGAGTTGCGCTTGATCGTCCCCCCCATCCTGGCCTGCAAGGGTACTTGCTCAGATAAGGGTCTGGTATGGAATTTGGGGGGCCCCAAAACAATTTTTTTTTAAATTTTGGCATGGAGTTCCACTTAAAGTCTATGCCAGACCCAAAGGGCCTGGTATTGATTTTGGGGGGGGGGACTTCACAGCATTTTTTTTATTTTGGCGCGGAGTTCCCCCTTAAAATCTATATCAGACCCAAAGGGCCTGGTATGGACTGGGGGGGGGACCAATGCAGTCTTTTTTCTTAATTCTATCATAGGGTTCCCCTTAACCACTTCAATACACTATATTATATACTGTACACTTCCTGCATTGTATATTTATTCTACAGTGAATGTAGAATATATATATATTAATTAATACACTGCCTGCACTGTATATATAGTCTTGACTACACTATATATATATATATATATATATATATATATACACATATATACACACTAAACTGCCTGTACACCACTAACTAACCTGCCTCCAGCTACACTATATACGGCCACCGTGTAAGCAACCTTATATAGTGTGGGGCGTGGACTTAGCCCCCCGAGCCATGATTGGCTAAAGACATACTGCCTTGTGATTGGCCAAAGCATGCAGGTCAGGTGCATATTTTGGCCAATCAGCAGCCGTCAATGCACTGCGATCTCGCAGTGCATCATGAGGCATTCTGCAGCGCTCTAATTTGCCGTGAACACTCCACATGTTCAGTTCATTTGTGAGCAAACACCCAATGTTCGAGTTGAACTTACGTTCGACTGGAACTGTAGGCTCATCCCTATTTGTGAGGATCAGATAAAAAAAAAATTACATTCACTATACAGCCTTCCCCATTGTCCCAATCAATGCTTTCACATTGAAAGAAATTTAAGAAAAAAAACCCTGCCACTGCTTATAGCGCTGACTGAGTCTGTTGACTTGTTGTTGGCCCATGTTTACAATTTAGATTTGTATCATCATTCTCTGCACAATTGCCATTATGTGCCATTCCATAATAGCAATAGTGCTAATTTTCATTTTTTAGTAGTAATAGGCAGTGTCTAATGGATCCACACTGTTTGAGGGTACCTGTGACAACAGAGCAAAATAATATTGATTTGATCTTTAAAGAAAATTACAATGAAGCTTTCTTAAATTGTTTACAAAAGCTAGAAAAAAGTAATTAACTCAAAGACATGAACACTTTAAAGACTTAAAGAAAATATAGAGAAAACTCTGTATTGATATAATGTACTGTACCCAATATCAACTTAAAGTACATAAATCATAGACATCACAGTCACATTACAGTTTGTCTCTTAAAATCCCATCTTCATTCAGCTGTCAGTTTATAAAAAATGTTGGTGCAAACTATGTACAGTTGTGCTCATAAGTTTACATACCCTGGCAGAATTTATGATTTCTTGGCCATTTTTCAGAGGATATGAATGATAACACAAAAACTTTTCTTTCACTCATGGTTAGTGTTTGGCTGAAGCCATTTATTATCAATCAACTGTGTTTACTCTTTTTAAATCATAATGACAACAGAAACTACCCAAATGACCCTGATCAATAGTTTACATACCCCGGTTCTTAATACCATGTATTGCCCCCTTTAAGCACTTAAGGACCGCCTCACGCCGATATACGTCGGCAAGGCGGCACGGGCAGGCAAAATCACGTAGATCTACGTGATCTGCCTCCCACGGGTGGGGGGTCCGGGACGGTCCTCTTTTGTCCCCCGACGATCGGAAGTGAGGGGGAGGCCATGCGTTCGTGGCCCCCCCTCAGGATCGCCGCCGGCCAATGAGAATCTTCCTTTGCTGCTGTATGCTAAACAGCAGCAAAGGAAATGATGTCATCTCTCCTCGGCTCGGTATTTTCCGTTCCGACATCTATGTGAGTGCACAACACACACACATACAGTAGAACATGCCAGGCACACAAAACACCCCCGATCCCCCCCGATCGCCCCCCAATCACCCCCCAATCACCCCTCCCTGTCACACTGACACCAAGCAGGTTTTTTTTTTTTTCCTGATTACTGCATGGTGTCAGTTTGTGACAGTTACTGTGTTAGGACAGTTAGTATTAGCCCCCTTTAGGTCTAGGGTACCCCCCTAACCCCCCCTAATAAAGTTTTAACCCCTTGATCACCCCCGTCACCAGTGTCGCTAAGCAATCATTTTTCTGATCGCTGTATTAGTGTCACTGGTGATGCTAGTTAGGGACGTAAATATTTAGGTTCGCCGTCAGCGTTTTATAGAGACAGGGACCCACATATACTATCTAATAAATGTTTTAACCCCTTGATTGCCCCCTAGTTAACCCTTTCACCACTGATCACAGTATAACCATTACGGGTGACGCTGGTTAGTTCGTTTATTTTTTATAGTGTCAGGGCACCCGCCGTTTATTACCGAATAAAGGTTTAGCCCCCTGATCGCCCGGCGGTGATATGCGTCGCCCCAGGCAGTGTCAGATTAGCGCCAGTACCGCTAACACCCACGCACGCAGCATACGCCTCCCTTAGTGGTATAGTATCTGAACGCATCAATATCTGATCCGATCAGATCTATACTAGCGTCCCTAGCAGTTTAGGATTCCCAAAAACGCAGTGTTAGCGGGATCAGCCCAGATACCTGCTAGCACCTGCATTTTGCCCCTCCGCCCGGCCCAGCCCAGCCCACCCAAGTGCAGTATCGTTCGATCACTGTCACTTACAAAACACTAAACACATAACTGCAGCGTTCGCAAAGTCAGGCCTGATCCCTGCGATCGCTAACAGTTTTTTTGGTAGAGTTTTGGTGAACTGGCAGGCGCCAGCGGCCTAGTACACCCCAGTCGTAGTCAAACCAGCACTGCAGTAACACTTGGTGACGTGGCGAGTCCCATAGGTGCAGTTCAAGCTGGTGAGGTGGCAAATACAAGTAGCGTCCCGCTGCCACCAAGAAGAAGACAAACACAGGCCCGTCGTGCCCATAGTGCCCTTCCTGCTGCATTCGCCAATCCTAATAATTGGGAACCCACCGCTTCTGCAGCACACGTACTTCCCCCATTCACATCCCCAACCAAATGCAGTCGGCTGCATGAGAGGCATTTTCTTTATGTCCTCCCGAGTACCCCTACCCAACGAACCCCCCCAAAAAAGATGTTGTGTCTGCAGCAAGCGCGGATATAGGCGTGACACCCGCTATTATTGTCCCTCCTGTCCTGACAATCCTGGTCTTTGCATTGGTAAATGTTTTGAACGCTACCATACAATAGTTGAGTATTAGCGTAGGGTACAGCATTGTACAGACTAGGCAAACTTTCACAGGGTCTCCCAAGATGCCATCGCATTTTGAGAGACCCGAACCTGGAACCGGTTACAGTTATAAAAGTTAGTTACAAAAAAAGTGTAAAAAAATATATATATATATAAAATAAAAATAAATAGTTGTCGTTTTATTGTTCTCTCTCTCTCTATTCTCTCTCTCTATTCTCTCTCTCTATTGTTCTGCCCTTTTTTACTGTATTCTATTCTGCAATGATTTATTGTTATTATGTTGTATCGTGTTTGTTTTTCAGGTATGCAATTTTTTATACTTTACCGTTTACTGTGTTTTATGGTTAACCATTTTTTTGTCTTCAGGTACACCATTCACGAATTTGAGTGGTTATACCAGAATGATGCCTGCAGGTTTAGGTATCATCTTGGTATCATTCTTTTCAGCCAGCGGTCGGCTTTCATGTAAAAGCAATCCTAGCGGCTAATTAGCCTCTAGACTGCTTTTACAAGCCGTGGGAGGGAATGCCCCCCCCCACTGTCTTCCGTGTTTTTCTCTGGCTCTCCTGTCTCAACAGGGAACCTGAGAATGCAGCCGGTGATTCAGCCAGCTGACCATGGAGCTGATCAGAGACCAGAGTGGCTCCAAACATCTCTATGGCCTAAGAAACCGGAAGCTACAAGCATTTCATGACTTAGATTTCGCCGGATGTAAACAGCGCCATTGGGAAATCGGGAAAGCATTTTATCACACCGATCTTGGTGTGGTCAGATGCTTTGAGGGCAGAGGAGAGATCTAGGGTCTAATAGACCCCAATTTTTTCAAAAAAAAGAGTACCTGTCATTACCTATTGCTATCATAGGGGATATTTACATTCCCTGAGATAACAATAAAAATGATTAAGAAAAAAAAAAGAAAGGAACCGTTTAAAAATAAGATAAAAAAGCAAAAAAAAATAAAGAAAAAAAAAAAAAAAGCACCCCTGTCGCCCCCTGCTTTCGCGCTAAGGCGAACGCAAGCGGCGGTCTGTCGTCAAACGTAAACAGCAATTGCACCATGCTTGTGAGATATCACCGCGAAGGTCAGATCGAGGGCAGTAATTTTAGCAGTAGACCTCCTCTGTAAATCTAAAGTGGTAACCTGTAAAGGCTTTTAAAGGCTTTTAAAAATGTATTTATTTTGTTGCCACTGCACGTTTGTGCGCAATTGTAAAGCATGTCATGTTTGGTATCCATGTACTCGGCCTAAGATCATCTTTTTTATTTCATCAAACATTTGGGCAATATAGTGTGTTTTAGTGCATTAAAATTTAAAAAAGTGTGTCTTACCCCAAAAAATGCGTTTGAAAAATCGCTGCGCAAATACTGTGTGAAAAAAAAAAAATGAAACACCCACCATTTTAATCTGTAGGGCATTTGCTTTAAAAAAAAATATATAATGTTTGGGGGTTCAAAGTAATTTTCTTGCAAAAAAAAATAATTTTTTCATGTAAACAAAAAGTGTCAGAAAGTGCTTTGTCTTCAAGTGGTTAGAAGAGTGAGTGATGTGTGACATAAGCTTCTAAATGTTGTGCATAAAATGCCAGGACAGTTCAAAACCCCCCCAAATGACCCCATTTTGGAAAGTAGACACCCCAAGCTATTTGCTGAGAGTCATGTCGAGTCCATGGAATATTTTATATTGTGACACAAGTTGCGGGAAAGAGACAAATTTTTTTTTTTTTTTTTTGCACAAAGTTGTCACTAAATGATATATTGCTCAAACATGCCATGGGAATATGTGAAATTACACCCCAAAATACATTCTGCTGCTTCTCCTGAGTACGGGGATACCACATGCGTGAGACTTTTTGGGAGCCTAGCCGCGTACAGGACCCCGAAAACCAAGCACTGCCTTCAGGCTCTCTAAGGGCGTAAATTTTTGATTTCACTTTTCACTGCCTATCACAGTTTCGGAGGCCATGGAATGCCCAGGTGGCACAAAACCCCCCCAAATGACCCCATTTTGGAAAGTAGACACCCCAAGCTATTTGCTGAGAGGTATAGTGAGTATTTTGCAGACCTCACTTTTTGTCACAAAGTTTTGAAAATTTAAAAAAGAAAAAAAAAATGTTTTTTCTTGTCTTTCTTCATTTTCAAAAACAAATGAGAGCTGCAAAATACTCACCATGCCCCTCAGCAAATAGCTTGGGGTGTCTACCCCAAGCTATTTTCTACTTGGTGGAACCTGCTGGCTGCTAGAAGACACCCACTGGTGGTCACTGGAACTACAGCTTTCAGTCCAGAGAACCACAGTGCCACTAGCAGGTGAACCAGGTCCTGACAGCAAGTGTATTCATTGAAAAAAAAGATGCCAGGAAGGTATTGAAAGGCTGTGATACAGATATACCACAATTAGCACACACAAGTTGATGAAAACTGGTAAATTGGTTGTGCTCAGTGGCGTTGACATTGTTGCCACTATAAAGACTGTTTTCTTGAATACATATATACACACCAATGTCTGAAAAAGAAATAGACAAAAAAGATCATAAGTAAGATTTAACTTTAAATCACATTTTTGCAGTAAGATCAAAAACCTTCTGCATGCATTTCCCCCCACCCCCAAATACATACTTGAGCCTGATCCCGATCTAGTGATGTGCACAACAGCCAAGGCTATCTCTGCTCTTTCCCACCTCATTGGCTCAGATATAGCAGCAGGAGCCATTGGCTCTGCTCTGTGTGTCTTATAGAGATGTGGCAAATGGCTTGCTATGGTGGCACTCGGTGGGGATAGGATGAGGTTTGAGGCTGTTCTGTGCAAAACCATTGCACAAAGCAGGTAAGTATAAAATTTTTGTTAATTGGTTAAAAAAAATAGCCTTTACAATCACTTTAAGGTAAGTCTCTTTGCCAAACAGCAAATATGTCCAATATAAAAACTTTGTATAAATAGAAGAATTAGCCCTGCACCACTACCAGGTGTTCATTACAAATCACATTTATAAGTATGCCAGTGTTTCATTGAGTTTTAGATCTAACAGTATATTTTCAATACATACAATTTCATGTATTAACTTAACAGGGTATTTAAAAGCTCATAGCCCTTCTACAATGGGAATACCATTGTTCTATTGAGGAGAGGGCTTATAAAAACTGATCAGTGCACATGAAACCAGGTTCCTGGATCAAAGCATTCACAAGCTTTC
This sequence comes from Lithobates clamitans, assembly GCA_037952925.1. Classification (NCBI taxonomy): domain Eukaryota; kingdom Metazoa; phylum Chordata; class Amphibia; order Anura; family Ranidae; genus Lithobates; species Lithobates clamitans. The sequence goes on from JBBGZY010000031.1 coordinate 8,240,036, forward strand.
TCTCAAAATTGTATATAGGTCTATTGAAAAGTGACATTGCATTCCTTGGTGAACCACTTTTGGTACAGACACAAACTGGGGGATTTCAGATGCCTTTACTAAGTCTGGACGTCTGCTGTGTTGCTGTATATTTAGGGGCTACCACCAGGGCATAGCCGCTCTCAGGTTTTTCATTGTGAAATGTCCGAGTCTGGGTGGGTCACCAAGTCAACATGCAATGACATCCAATGGTCTATATATTTTGGGGGGTTTCGTTTACATCACCACTGGAGCTCCTAGCTAAGTACCCCATCATGGCAATTTAAATATATCAATTTTGTGCTAATACTTTGTGATGTGGAAAAAATCCTCTCCATGTCAACCACAAACATTGTTAGGATTCTGGTAATTTTTCTGTTCATCCTAACCTTTTTATGTTCTGTAGCTGTTGAGACATAACCTACTATTGCACTCACTGAAAGTGATTGCTGCATGAAATGATTTGCTTACTACAATGAAACAATTATCCCTAGAACTGTAATAAGAAGTACTACAGCCCCGACAGACAGGTTCATAGGAATGCATTTAGCCCTGGCAAGTATCCACCTAAAAAATGACTGCAGTAAACATTAGGATATTGCTGGGGATATCTGAAATTTGTATCGAGTTCTGTACAGTCTCAGATTAAAGCATTAAATCAGTCACACATGGGCAGGGTAAAAAGTAGTTTTACCTTCTGGTAAATCCTAGATGAATGCAAAATGATTTGAAAGGTATTCTATAGTAACAATAAATTTAAAAAATGACAACCCTGGTTCACATCAGTGTGACTTCTGATGTGACTTGAATCACACAGAATTGACAAGGGAAATCACATGATGACTGTCCTAATCAATGTGACTCAGCACATAATGTAAACAAGACAGATCCCTGTTCTGCCAGAGGGAAAAATAGAGATCTTCTGTTTCTGTTAAGCAGAAACACGGATCTCAGTTTTCCCCCAGGCACAACATTCCCCCCACAGTTAGAAAGCACTGCCTAGGGACACCCGCCGCCAATCTCATTGGCTCATGACATAATTTGATTTTTTGTTCTTGTAAGTGCAATATGGAAAGGGGGGAGCCATGTGATTGACAGGGGTACCAGAGTTTGAATGAACACCTTAACTGAAGGATATGAATCAACTGTTCAGGTGACCTGACCGAGATATCGATGGATTTGCCTCTCTAGATTTGACTGCTAAAGTTGTCACAGAGTGTACCATCCTAAACTGTGTCAATTTTTGGGTATAATACACTCAAGAGCGCTGTTTTAGCTTTATGGATCACTAGAGATTACATTTTTAGGCTTACAATTTAATAATATATATTTTACAACAATCAGTTTATTGAAGTCTGAGTTACCCTTTAGACAGAAGGCAGTAAAACCTCTAAATTCTCAGTGTCTAGAACTTAGCAATGGCTGAGTGAGTTTGAGACAGAAAATGAATCCTTGCATTGCTCCCATCTACTTTACAGCGTTATACTTATTCTTCACCTATGGCAGATCTATGGCAAGCAGATGACAGTTTTATATTTTATACAAGTGAATTTGCTATGTTTGTTCCTCAGTGGCAGATGTGAGACAGTCTTATGCTTTATGTGGTTAGTTAGCCCTGTTACTGAACCATATGGAAGCTCATTATTATCTACCAAAGAATTTCCTCCACAAATTGTAGAGAAATAAAGGGCTGAGTTGAGGGTACTCTTCCCCTTAGTTTCATTACATGTAAATTTCTATAACACTCTCAAAAGCAGCAGGTGCAAACTATACTTATGTTTAATGGTCAGAATCCAATGTTTATAGCCGAACCATATGTAAGCACCGTATTTTGAAGCCAAGATTTCTTTGTCAAGACACATTAGTGGTAATGTAAGCTGCTCACACATGGTGCAGTTAAGTGTTAAATCAAAGGCGCTGCTCTCATTCACTCCCTAGATACACTGGGGGTAATGAAGGTAATCAAAAAGTAAACAAAGTGAAACAATGTAAATACCAAGAGAGACTTGCAATATCAATATTAAATGTATCATTGTATAAGAGTACAACTCACTGAAAGTAGATCAGATAGGCGATTCGTGATCCAAATGACATTCCGCACAAAGAACACATTAAGAAGAGTACAAATTAAGCCGAGGAAGTCAAGCATAAACTAAGACATTCTCCTGTCTAAAGGGAAATGAATATATAAAACGCAAGCCATAGGAAATAATGGCTTGCAACATGGTGTAACAATAATAATCCTGGATGGCTGCCAAAATTTTGCAAAGAACAGCTTTGGAGTATTTTGAGGCTATGTTGTTTTATATAGTACCATCCATATACAGCAGGACACAAAACTGTGATTAAACTGAGAATTAAATTAATTCTAATTTCTACCAACGGCAAGCCCCATAGAGTGGTGCTTATGTACTTATAGTGTTGCCTTTCATCCTGTAACTATTATAAACAGAGATGCCACCTCTCCACTGTACCAGAAAAATTAAGCCAAAGGATATATACATACGAGAATCTGCTACCAACCATTTATAAATTCTACTTACACTGCTGAACCTAGTGATATACCTGCTTCAATACATCTAATATGCACACTGCACGTTTGCATTTTAAAGTTTTTTTTTTTATTTTTAAGTTATTAATTAGTGCAGAGATTCTGTGATCATCAATACACATAAATACCGAATGGCACTGTTAATATGGAGAGCAGGTGCTACTATCTGCTGGAGTTCTCTGTGCTTGGACTGAAGTGATACTAGTATGTTTGGTGGTAGATTACAAAGTTGGGTATTACAGTGGTTACAGCTAAACTCCTGTAAAAAAAAAAGACAAAAAAACAAAAAAAACCATCAACAGATGGAATACCTAACCAACTTTTGCTGCAATATTCAGATCAAATCTAGAGATCTTTCTGCTGCTAGGTGTCCTCAGTAGGGATGGGCTGAACATGCCCATTTTGAAGGCTTAAATGCAAGTAATTGGGCATACAATGGTTATAGGGGTCCGGGTCCTGCCCTGGGGGACATGGATCAATAAAAAAAAGTTTGTGAAAAACGTCATTTTTGAGCAGTGATTTTTGGATTTTTAAAGTGAAAGCCTAAAAATGAAAAATTCCTTCCAATATAGTGCCAGGGGGGTCACTTTAGTCTAACTGTAAAATGGCAGATCTGTACCATGTCTAGAATCTGCTGCAGCAATAATTGAATTTATAAAGCCAAAAAAAATGACATTTTTCCCTGCAAGTTGCCTTTATTTTGCTCAGCAACAGCTGGGGAGCCAGTGTGTATGAAGAGGCCACAATGTAGTGCACTGGGAACAAGCTTAGAGATTTTTTGGATACATTCTGGTGTTACTTTGGATAGAAGTAACAGGTGCATTAAAATTGGTCTTTGGGTGTCGTGGCGCCTTCCCACCATAACCCTATAGAGATAATCTTGAAAGCAAGAATTTGCCTTGCTGTAAAAAATTGCAATGATATGCACCTGTCAAACCGGTGCAGAAAAATGGCAGGCACATGTGTCAACTTTCCCTGTCTAAGGGCGGACAGGAGGTTTGAGCCATTAATTATCGGACAACACCATTCCTGGCTCCAGCTGGCGTGGTGTGAACCACCTCTGGGCCTGTCCTTGCAGAGCTGCAAGAATGTCTGCTCCGGTGTGGTTCCTGTCCCCTAAACACACCGGCTGAAGCACTGCATGGTACCTTTTAGCCTGACTCTGGGAACGCTTAGGGGGTACCTGATGTTCATAGGACAATTCTGCAGAGGAGGGCATGGAGGTGGCGGAGGAGGAGGAGGAGGGGGTAGAGCTCACAGGTCTGGCATCATCACCACCAGCTGTATGGAGACGTGGGGGCACAACAAGCTGCAGCACTGAGCCCTGTCCTGTATCCTTTCGAGTTGCAAGCAGCGTTACCCAGTGTGCTATATCGTCCCTGCCCAGGCTTGCTGGACCACGTGTCAGCAGTAAGGTGGATTTTATGGCTGACTGCCTTGCCCAACGACGCCAGAACATTCCCTTCCACGTGATGGTAGAGAGATGGAACGGCCTTACGTGAAAAGTAGTATCGACTGGGAACCTGCCCTTGTGGTACAGCACATTGTGCGAATTCACGGAAGGGGGCAGAATCCACCAGACTGAAAGGCAGAAGTTGAAGAGCCAACAGCTTTGACAAGCTTGCATTCAGGCGTGGGCATGTGGGTGGCAGGGACTGTATTTTTTTTCCCGCTGCAGAAGATGGGGCAAAGAAATTTCCCAGCTACAGTCTACAGCTGGTGGTGTGCTGCTGGTAGATGAGCTGCTAGGACCTTGGACACCCTGCGCTATATCATCATCCCTGTCAGTAGAGGCTGCTGAAAGGTAATGACTCGGTTTTGCAGGGGCAGACTGAAGTGGGTAAGGAGGAGGAGGGACAGATTTGTGCCCCTTTTGTGTGGCTTTTTAAGTGCTCTTGCCAACGGACTGAGTGGTTGGACGTTAAATGCCTTGTTAGGATGTGGTACCCAAATGGTTGGTGTTTTTGCCATGTTTGATGTGCCTGTGACACAGTTTGCAGATGGCAACAGTGAGATCTGCTACAGATGTGCTGAAAAAGGCCCAGACAGCTGAGCTGTGGGGAGTGGGCTGGGAGATAACAGCTGCAGAATGTGATGGAATAGGGTGGCTGCTCTCTCTTTCTTGATGCCGACCTCCTTGGGGTTATGCCGCCTCACCTTCAGTTTCCTCCTCTGCTCTATCTGGCACCAAAGTCGCATCAGTAACCTCATCATCATCATCTCCATCTCCTTCATCTTCATCATTACCACTGGAGACAACTTGTGTTCCTCCTTCTCTCTAGGCTCATGTTCCTGTCATCCTCAACCTCAGAACCAGCATCTGAATCCAGTAATGGCTAGGCATCATCAAGGAGCAAGTGACTGACTCTGTGGTCAAATAACTCAGCTGACTCCTCAATGGCTGATGTTAGGGCTATGGCAGGAATAGAAGTGGACAAGGGGCAGGTTTATCCACTCTGGCAACTGCAGGGGAATGCACACTTGTCTCTGCTTGTGTGACAGAGGATGTGGAGGATGAGGAAGGTTTAGTAAGCCAGTCCACCACCTCCTCTGCATGCTGTGGCTGGATAGCATGAGCAAACTCACTAAACAGAGGAAATGATGCCCTGCCTGAGGACTGACCATCATGTCCACCTTTGCCTGTGGACACATTTGTTGCTGGCCCCCTTACAGTGCCAAGGGAACGTCTGCCTCTTCTTTTTGTTCTCCCGAACATTATGGGGAGGGAGGGGGCGGTGCTTATAAGCAAATGTAAAGGAGAAGTTGAAATCTGTACGTAGATGCACTTTAATCAATGTAAAGAGGTGTTTGTTGCCCTTTAATTTGAGTACTCACACTACACAGACACACTCCACGAACACAATATAATATACTGCAATATAATGCGCCAAATGTACAGTGATGCACAGAACTATATGGCGTTAAACTGGCAGTAACGCACACAGAAGTAAATGGCGTTAAACTGGCAGTAACGCACAAAACTATATGGCGTTAAACTTGTAGTAACGTACACAGAAGTATATGGCGTTAAACTGGCAGTAACGTACGCAAAACTATATGGCGTTAAACTGGCAGTAACGCACGCAAAACTGTGTGGCGTTAAACTGGCAGTAACGCACGCAAAACTATATGTCATTAAACTGGCAGTAACGCACGCAAAACTGTATGGCGTTAAACTGCCAGTAACGCAATCAAATAGACGGTGTTCAACCGTCACTACTAGGGATGAGCTTTGTGTTCGAGTCGAACCCATGTTCGACTCGAACATTGTCTGTTCACCCGTTCGCCGAATCACAGCGCCGTCTGAACAGAAAGCCGTAATTGGCCAAAGCCAAGGAGGCTTTGGCCAATTATGGCTCAGGGGATTTAGTACACGCCCCACACTATATAAGGCCGCCTGCACCGCGGCCCTGTGTAGTGTGTGTTCCGGCGTTGAGAGGGAGATAGAGAGACAGTGTCATTTGATTTAAGTTAGATAGATTAGGCAGGACAGTCAGTGAGTTAGCTGCACTTACAGTGTATTGTGTGTATATATATATATATATATATATATATATATATATACACACATCCCAGGTGTTGTATATATATATATATATATATATATATATATATATATATATATATATATATATATATATATATATATATATATATATATATATATATACATATACATATACATATACATATACATATATACACACTGTATTCAGTTTAGCTAGATCCGTTCCTGTTATCTTGCTACTGACAGACAGACTTGTGTTGTTACAGTATTTACAGCTACCTGAAGAAAATTTCTGGTGTTCTTTTGATCCTATTAGTACCACAGTCAGGCAGCTAGACTATTTACAGTTAGTGTAGTGCATCCTCCTCACAGTGTTCAGTTAAAGCTACAAGTTAGTTTAGTGAGAACTCTGCACAGTGTTCAGCTAAAGCTACAAGTTAGTGTAGTGCGTCCTCTGAACAGTGTTCAGCTAAAGCTACAAGTTAGTGTAGTGCACAGTGTTCAGCTAAAGCTACAAGTTAGGGTAGTGCGTCCTCTGAACAGTGTTCAGCTAAAGCTACAAGTTAGTGTAGTGCGTCCTCCTCACAGTGTTCAGCTAAAGCTGCAAGTTAGTGTAGTGCACAGTGTTCAGCTAAAGCTACAAGTTAGTGTAGTGCCTCCTCTGAACAGTGTTCAGCTAAAGCTACAAGTTAGTGTAGTGCGTCCTCCTCACAGTGTTCAGCTAAAACTACGAGTTAGTGTAGTGCGACCTCTGCACAGTGTTCAGCTAAAGCTACCTGTAGAAGGTTGGTGGTGTTTTCCTGATTCTATCACTACCGCAGGCAGCTATATAAGCTACAAGTTCGTTTTTTGCGAGCTCTGCACAGTGTTCAGCTAAAGCTACCTGTAGAAGGTTGGTGGTGGTTTCCTGATCCTATCACTACCGCAGGCAGCTATATAAGCTACAAGCTAGTTTTTTGCGAGCTCTGCACAGTGTTCAGCTAAAGCTACCTGTAGAAGGTTGGTGGTGTTTTCCTGATCCTATCACAACCGCAGGCAGCTAAATAAGCTACAAGTTAGTTTTTTGTGAGCTCTGCACAGTGTTCAGCTAAAGCTACCTGTAGAAGGTTGATGGTGTTCTCATACTACAGGCAGGCAGTTGATTTCGCTAGCTGCAGTATCAGTATATATATATATATATATATATATATATATATATATATATATATCCCAGCTTAGTGCAGCTACAGGCCATCAGTATGTCTGGAAGGCCAACAAGGAGAGGCAGACAGTCACAAATCAATAAAAGAGGGCAAGAAGGCTCTGTGTCTAGAGGCAACAGTGCTGGTCATAGCGACAGTGCATCCTCATCAGCACGTGGCCGTGGGACACGCTTGGCCTTTTTTCGGCAGCTGGCCGTGTTGAGCCGCAACATGCGGAAGACTTGGTCGAGTGGATGACCAAGCCGTCCTCATCCTCCTCATCCTCTCTCACTAATGCTCAGGGTACTTTGTCTGGCAAAGCAGCTGCCAACGGGCCTCTTCCATCGGCTCAATGGCATCAGTAACTCCTTCCCTAGCCCCACCATGTCCTCCTGAGGAGTCCCTCGAACTGTTTGGCCACAGCGTTGGGTACATGCTCCAGGAGGATGCCCAGCGTTTAGAAGGCTCTGATGATGATACTGAGCTAGATGAAGGCAGTAACGTGAGCACGGACAGAGGGGGTGCCCAAGAAGGACAGCAACCTGGCAGTCATGCTCCCCCTGCTGCAGCATACTGCCAGGTTTGCTCCAGTGATGAGGAGGGAGGGGATGATGAGGTCACTGACTCAACGTGGGTGCCTGATAGGAGAGAGGAGGAGGAGGCACATCACCAACGAGGCAGGATGCCCTCCAGGGGCTAGCCTAGTGGCAGCACACTGACTGCATCACACCGCAAAGCTCTGCATGTGCAGGGCGCTGCTGTCTCTGCGCGTTATTCTAAAAGTTCTTTGGTGTGGGCCTTTTTGGAGACGAGTGCATCAGATCGCACCGCTGCTATTTGCAGCATATGTCTCAAGCGTATATCGCGTGGCCAAAACACCTCCCGCTTGGGCACCACATGCTTGACCAGACAAATGTTGACCTGCCATGCTGTTTGTTGGCAAGAGTATCTAAAAGACCCACACCAAAGAACAAAGAGGACCTCTCCTTGCTCCTCATCAGCTGAGATCTCCAACCCCACTATACCTTCAGTCCTCTCTGAGACCTGCACTGAGAGGAATGAAGGTGTAAAATTAGGTGTATCACAGCCAAGTACTTGTGGGCAATCTGCTTTCAGTACACCGACGTCAGATTGTATCAGGCAAATTTCCCTGCCCCAGCTGCTGCACCACCGAAAGACGTTCGCTCCCAGCCATCCACATGCCCAGCGGTTGAATGCTAGCTTGGCAAAATTGCTAACACTTCAACTGCTACCTTTTCAGTTGGTAGACTCTGCCCCCTTCCGTGAGTTTGTGGAATGTGCGGTTTCTCAGTGGCAGGTACCCAGATGCCACTTTTTCTCATGGAAGGCGATTTCGGCTCTCTACCAGCATGTGGAAGGCAATGTCTTGGCCTCGCTGGACAGGGCGGTCAGCGGTAAGGTGCATATTACCACTGACTCATGGTCCAGCAGGACAGGAATGTTACCTAAGTTTCACAGTGCATTGGGTCATTCTGCTGGCAGCTGGGAAGGATGCAGGACAAGGTGCAGTAGTGTTGGAGGTTGTTCTGCCACCACGCCTCCAAAATGCCACTACTAATGATTGTGACACACCTCTCTCCTCCACCCCCTCCTCTTTTTCCTCCTTCATGGCCTCTTCCTGTGCTTTGTCCTCGAAACCAGCGTTGCTCCGTAGGCATTCAAGGGGCTACGCAAGTACGCAGGCCAAAAAGATGCCATGTGGTGCTTGAGCTGGTGTGCTTGGGGGAAAGGAGCCACACTGGGGCAGAGGTTCTGTCAGCTCTGCAGGGGCAGGTTCAGAGGTGGTTGATGCCACACCAAATTAAGGCAGGAATGGTGGTTTGTGACAATGGCACCAACCTCCTCTCTGCCCTCTGACAGGGACAACTGACCCATGTGCCCTGTTTGGCTCACGTCCTTAACTTGGTGGTGCAGCGGTTCTTGGGCAGGTACCCGGGCTTACAGGATGTCCTGAGGCAGGCCAGGAAAGTCTGTGTGCATTTCCTCCGGTCATATAATGCCAGTGCTCGGCTGGCAGACCTCCAAAAGGAGTTTAACCAGGTGGCCATGCTGCAGCAGCTGCACACGCAGCAGAGGGCCATCAATGAGTACCTGTGCGACTATGGCACCAGGACAGGGTCAGGGGAGCTTAATTTTTTTTCCCACGCCAGTGGGCCATGATCAGGGATGCATGCACTGTCCTGTCACCATTTGAGGAGGCCACGAGGATGGTGAGCAGTGACAGTGCATATATCAGTGACACTGACCCCCTTGTCCACCTGTTGGAGCACACGCTGCGTGGAATAATGGACAGGGCACTTGAGGCAGAACAGAGGCAGGAAGAGGAGGACTTTCTTAGCTCTCAAGGCCCCCTTTTCCATATAGTGTTCCTGCGTGCCCGCCAATCACACATGAAGAGGACGAGGAGGAGGAGGAGGATTGTGTCAGTATGGAGGTGGAGCCTGGCACTCAGCATCAGCAGCAGTCTTTACGGGATCAGTCCCAAGAAACACATGGACTTGTACGTGGCTGGGAGGAGGTGGCTGCAGACCATGTCGTCCTTAGTGACCCAGAGGACTCCGGACCGAATGCCTCATGCAAACCTACGCTGCATGGCCTCCCTGATCCTGCAAAGCCTGCGTAAGGATCCTTGTATTCGTGGTATCAAGGAGAAGGACCAATACTGGCTGGCAACCCTTCTTGATCCACGTTACAAGGGTAAGGTTGCGGACCTTATCTTGCCGTCGCAGAGGAAGCAGAGGATGAAACATCTTCGGGAGGCCTTGCAGAAAGGTCTGTGCAATGCGTTCCCAGAGACTGGGAGGTTACAAACTCCTGTTTCTGGACAACGTGTTGCTGAGGCTTCGGTCAGTCAAAGAAGGAGCAGTGGAGAAGGTGGCCGTCTGACCGATGCGTTCAGACAATTTTTTAGTCTGCAGCCCCAAGGTATGATCGGTTCCAGCAACCATCGCCAGGGTCTGTTTTACATGGTGCAGGAATACCTAGGGGCAAGATCTGACCTGGACACCTTTCCCACCGAAAATCCTCTGGGTTACTGGGTCTTGAGGATGGATCACTGGCCAGAGCTTGCACCTTATGCAATTGAGCTACTGGCCTGTCCTGCATCCAGCGTTCTTTCAGGACGCACATTCAGTGCTGCAGGAGGCTTTGTAACCGATCACAGGGTGCGTCTGTCCACCGACTCGGTCGATCGACTGACCTTCATAAAAATAAATCAGTCTTGGATCACAACCAGCTACTAAGCATACTTTTTTTGAAATGTCAGATCCCTTTAAAGACTGCATATGCTGATGCTGAGTGACTATCCTGTTATGCTGAGTAATTATCCTCTTCCTCCACAATGATCATGCTGATAGCTTGTAAGAACATTTTTGGTTCTGGGCGCCACCACCAGTGCACAATTTTTAAGCCCCTGCATGTAATTACAATGTTTGATGCAATTCTTTGCAGCAGGGCTAGTTCCTGCGTTCCAACTAGAGTATCTGTGAGGGGTTGCAGTGTTGTGGCACCAGCACCAGTGCCTAAGGCTCAATTTTTCAGCCCCTGTTTAACAGGGGCATGTAATTACAATTTTTGATGCAATTCTTTTGCAGCAGGGCTCGTTCCTGCGTTCCAACTAGAGTATCTGTGAGGGGTTGCAGTGTTGTGGTACCAGCACCAGTGCCTAAGGCCCAATTTTTCAGCCCCTGTTCAACAGGGACATGTAATTAGAATTCTTGAACTAATATTTCACAGCAGGGCCCGTTTCTGCGCCCACCAAGATTAACTGTGAGGACTTACAGTGTTGTGGCACCAACACCACCACCACCACCTCCAAAGGCCCAATTTTTCTGGCCCTGTTCAACAGGGGCATGTAATTACAATTCTTGATTGAAGGGGGCGTGGCCTGAAGCCGCATGGAGTAAGCAGTGTGGTGTGGGAGCTCCGGCCAAATTTATCCTTTATCTCTATCCTTCGGGGCCAAATCACCCCCAAAACCAACAATACGTGCTTCGGATACCTGTGGCTACTCCCGGGACTATGTCGCCACCCAAAAGAACCACAGGGACGACTGGAAAGTTGGAAAAATACCGCCATGAGGAGCGGGACCCTGTGAATGAAGATGGCGCCACCTCAGCCGTAGGGCAAGAGACTACGCAGTCGGGTGATACGGCCCGAATCCTGGAAGCTGTATCCCTTTGCCAAACAACCCTCACATCTAAGATAGAGGAAGTTAAAGTTGATATTTCTTTAATCCGTCAAGATATCCACAAACTAAGAGAGAGAGTGGCCGAAGCAGAACGCAGGATCGGGCAAGCGGAAGATGAAATACCTCCACTGCAGATCACTACGGAGAGACTACAATACCAACTCAACACAGTCCTGAGTAGACAGGACGATATGGAGAACAGGCTACGCCGATGCAACCTCCGATTTGTGGGGTTACCGGAAAGATCGGAAGGCATTGACCCCCCCACGTTCCTAGAGAACCTCCTAACTTCCACCTTTGGTACAGAGGCCTTCTCCTCCACCTTTGTGGTGGAGCGCGCGCATTGGTTGGCAACGCGTCCCCCACCCTCCGGAGCCCCTCCGAGAACCTTCATCGCAAAGCTCCTGAACTACCGCAACAGAGATACTGTCCTCCGCCTCACCCACGAGAAAGGGAACATACCCTTCGGAGAAGCCCACATTGCAGTATTCCCCGACTTCTCCGCAGAAGTTCAGAAGAAGCGGGCACAATTCTCAGAGGCCAAGCGACAACTACGAAACCATCATTTAATCTATGCAATGTTGTTCCCTGCACGCCTCCGTGTGATCCGAGACGGAAAGGCCTATTTTTTTGAGGATCCCTCGGCGGTCATCTCCTGGCTGGAATATCGCGCTGCGGCAGGCCCGGCGTCATAGCCGCCTACAACGCGCTCCATCGCCCTGCTGATCCGCACCTAGAAGTTACTCTAGTCCTCAAGACGAGGACCTATGCCACTGGAACAGTGAGTCTGACTACATTTACTTTTCCACTTTCAACACCCTGGCATTTGTCACCCCAATGGACTTTCTCACACTTTGCTTGCCTCCCCCCCTCTATCCAACAAGTTATCCACGTAACGCCATCTTCGTTACTTGCACAGTTACTCGGCCCCGCAACAGAGCCATCTACCCAGCCGGGCTCAATTGATCTCTCACACCCCCTTTGCAAGATCGGATGCTTAATCGTTCAGCACCGCCGTGCCCTTCTGTTGACTACTGTTCGCCCCTCACGGCGCCCAGGGGGATGCCCGACCCTCTCTTTGATTCACCCGGATGTACCACTTCTCCTATATCGATCGGATCGGGTTCCCTCCTGCAGCCGCAAAAAGTAATGTTTCCCTGGCCAGCTGCAGCCCCCACAGCCGTGGAGGGGTGCTACAAGTTTGCCTTGCCACGCTGGTCCAGAGTAGGCAAAGTTCTGGCTTTATTTGTTTTTTTCGTTTATTTTTCAATCTGTCTCATACGCATTTTTCTGCATAGTGCAACCGGTCATACTAAAATGCATATACAATGCTTGACATTATCAAGATTGCTTGGGATACTCATTTGTATGGCTCCCCGCGGAATAGTGGCGGTCGCCACGCGGCCTCTTTCTACCAGTTCGCGGGGACTCATTGTACTATATTTTGTGGCCCTTGAATCTCATTCTGCATCATTATATGTTCTGGCTCTTTGCATGGTATATTTGTGTGTGGGTCATTTCATGCTGATCCGACTACGCTTACAACTGCCCTCAATGCTGGGATGGCCTCTTTAAAAATTGTCACGTGGAACGTGCGGGGATTGCGAGACAAAACTAAATGACTTGCTGCAATGTCCCACCTCAAACGCATACGAGCAGATATCAGGTGCTTGTGGAGACTCATATCACAGGGCAAATGCAGCTGTCGCTCAAAAAACCTTGAGTGGGCTGGATGTATCAGGCCCCATTCACCAACAATTCCAGGGGGATAGCAATCCTAATAGCCAAAACAGCTTCATGGTCTGCCGTCGGATCGGCATGGAAGGTTCCTTTTCTTGTACGCCACAGTGGGGGGACTCGAGATTCTATTGCTGGCCTTTTACATACCTCCACCATTCCAGTTTGCCATTCTCAAAGAGGGGCTGACCTTTATGACTGAACACCTGACAGTACCAGCTGTGTGGCTGGGCGACTTCAACACAGTGATTGACCCTAGGCTGGACAGACTCCGCTCATCAGCAACGCCACCGGACGGACCGGCCCTTACTAGGTTCGGCAGATTCTTATCAGAATTCGCCCTGACCGACACATGGTGATTTAAACACACCCGCATACTCCTGCTTCACGCCCTCACAGTCCGCAATGTCTCGTATAGACATGATCAGCAGTGGAGGAGGATTTATATGCCACACCGCACGCCATACGAATAGCTGCTTTCGTTTTTTACCTGTACAGTTTGGTGCACTGTAGCACCCATCTAATGTGAGTACCCTCCTGGAGGACTTTTTTCATCCAATAAATGTCCTTGCTATATTACACTATGGAGGTCTTCTGCTTGTTTCTTCTATGAATGTGGATCTTGGCTTTACCTGTGAGGAGTGTTTTGCATCATTGTATCCTGAGTGAGCCCAGGAGTGGCCCCAATGCGTATTTTGACACCGTTTAATTACTGTGTCACACGATTAAAGGTGAGCGCAAGCACATGTGGGGTGTCACGGGAGAGCACATCTTGGTTGTTGTGATTCAGACACCCATCAGAAGAAGCATGATGAATACTTATTTTATGGACACTATTTATTCACGTTTGTTTTCTGTGATTTGTATTTGCTGATTATGTTGAACACTTATATGTCACAGGAAAGTGTTTGGCATTTATATTTATTTTAGCACGTTGCACTTTTCAAAATTATTACCACGATTGCACTTTTTTCATAGGCACTTGGTGATTTATTATTATATATAAATATTTGCACTTTATTTTACATGTACAGTTTCATACATATTTATTATATTTAAATATTTTTACACGGCATCTCTTTTTTATATGTGGCATATTTTATATGTGACATTATATTAGCGCGGGCACAATTACTATTTAGACATTAAAGTGCCCCACTCACCTTGGGGGTACGGCCACCCCTGACCTCACATTTTATTATATGGCTTCCCAATTGTCCCATTATTTAAATAATCATGACAAACTTTGTTACTCCGCTTTGGTATGCACATCTGCGACAGATGTAGTGGCCCATCCATTTCAGATAATTTTTTGTAAACACAGAGGGGTGTCTTGTCTCACGGGTGGGAACCACATGCTAAAACACCACAGCAAAATTTGGCAGCGTGCCCTTACCACCGTTGGGGCCCCTTCCATACACGCCCACACACCACTCTGGGACAATCCCCAGCTCCCTGAATTACTGTCCATCCCAGACTATAAACTGTGGATTATTTATAAAGACATCTACCTCTCCCAACTCATATCCGGAGGAGCAGTTAAAACATTTCAGACCCTAAAGGAGGAATATGCTCTTCCCAATTATATGTTTTTTCGATATCTTCAAGTCCGTCACGCCCTCCAATCCCAATTTGACGACTCTATTCCCAACCTGGAAATAGTGACCTTCGCAGATATAGCTCTAGGTGACGACCCCAAAAAAACTGATATCCAACCTGTATAACAGCCTACTCACACCTCAGCTATCACCCATACGCAACACTTGAGAGCCAAATGAGAGACTGACACTGGTGAAATAAACGACGAACAGTGGGAAGAAATTCTTTTGACTAGCACGAAAGGTGTCTCCTAAACTATCGGACCGCCTTACCCAACTTTATATCCTGCATAGGTCATACCTCACTCCAGCATGAATCTCTAAATATAAGCCAGATACTGATCCAGCCTGTCCCTGCTGCGGCGACAACCCCAGTACTTTTTATCACCTTATATGGTCCTGTCCACCTATCAAATGCTACTGGACACAAATTGTCAAATTTCTCCATGACTGCATGGGCTGCCCCCTAACACTATGCCCACATCAATGCCTGCTTGGCCTTCTTCCCGTTTCAGAGGAAGCAAAGTATCTATCAATATTCTTGCAGGAAACCCTTTTTGCAGCCAGAATGCAGATAGCCCAACAGTGGCTTCGGCCCGCCCCCCCTACCATGCAACAATGGAAGAGGGCTGTGAAAAGAGGGCTGCCCTGGCAAATACCATAAAATATGGGACAGGTGGACAAATGAGTCGTCCACATGCACTGACTAGTACCAATTGTGTCCCACCTCTTCTGTTTTTACTTTTCTTGTTCTATGACTTTTATTTGTTTGGTGAAACTGTTGTTGCACAGACCCAGCCTTCCCCTAAGCAACCTACCTTTTATACATGTATGACAATATTTGATACCGGAATTTAAGCCATAATGACATGCTTAAAGTTCTGTGAATTGAACACTATGCATAACATTGAAACATATTGTACTTTGTAATCCATTGTTAATAACCTGTATTGACAATTATGCTCAATAAACTTTTCCTTTGATCAAAAAAAAAAACAATTCTTGATTGAATATTTCACAGCAGGGCACATTTCTGCGCCCACCAAAATTAACTGTGGGGACTTACAGTGTTGTGGCACCAGCACCACCACCACAAAAGGCCCAATTTTTCAGCCCCTGTTCAACAGGGGCATGTAATTACAATTCTTGATCTAATATTTCACAGCAGGGCCCTGTGAGGGCTTACAGTGTTGAGGCCACAACAATACCTAAGGCCCAAATTTCTGCTGAGTATATAGGGCAGGCCCCTACTTTCAAACATCCAACTTACAAATGACTCCTACTTGCAAACAGAAGGAGACAACAGGAAGTGAGATGAAATCTACCCCATAGGAAGGGAAATTCTCTCCTGTAAGAGTTAATATGGGAAAAACTTTTCTCCTTTCCATAGATGCTTTATCACCAATCCTTGTTTCACTAAAACCCCCAAATTTTCAAAAAACATTTGTCATTGGGACAAAAAGTGAGATGAAATCTTCTGAAGAGGAGCACAGACAGCAAAACAAATGTCACAGGGGTGATAACCCTTCCCTATGTTTTCCAAAAAGCTTAAAAACAGATTTTTTGGCTGGAGCTACACTTTAAAAATGTACCAGTTCATAATTACAAACAGATTCTACTTAACAACAAACATACAGTCCCTGTCTTGTTTTCACCGCCTGTATACTGCTGTTCAGAGTATATAGGGCCTGGGGGCCCCACGCCTTTCCTTTTTTTAATTTGGGTGCGGGGTTCCCCTTAATATCCATACAGGACCCAAAGGGCCTGGTAATGAACTGGAGGGTACCCATGCCGTTTGTCTCACTGATTTTCATCCATATTGCCAGGACCCGACATTACATTATAGCCGCAAGCAGTTTTAAATGACTTGTTTTCCTTTAAAAATGTCATTTTGTGCAGGGACTGTTCTAAGCACGGGAAACACGCGCCACTTTACAGGCATACTATAGACACCCCCCAGGTACAATATTTAAAGGAATATTTCACTTTTTTTTACTTTAAGCATCATTAAAATCACCATTTTTAAACTTTTTTTTGCATTGATACATGTCCCCAAACCCCTCTTTAGGACAATACCATGAAAATTAGCCTTTAAAATGAGCACTTTTAAATTTCAAACGTTCGAGTCCCATAGACGTCAATGGGGTTCTAACATTTGTGCAAATTTTCGGTCCGTTCCCAGGTTCTGGTGCGAACCGAACCGGGGGGGGGGGGGTTCGGCTCATCCCTAGTCACTACACTGAAGCTATCTGAACTGTCCCTACTCTAGCTACAGTATATACTAATGTCAAGATTACTGCCACGGTCTCACTACACTACACTGAAACTATCTGAGCTGTCCCTACTCTAGCTGCACACTCTCAAAAGCTGAATGATGGTCCTCCTCACTACACTCACACTATCCCTAGACTGACACTAAACTAATATTCTACACTGACAATTGAAGCAAAATAGCACAGTATAGCACACTAGCTAATAGAACAGAGCTCTGTTCTATCTCTCTCCACACCAAAATCACACTGAAAATGGCTGCCATTGAAAGAATACTTTTATACTGTGGGGCGGGAATGAGCCATGATTGGATAAAGTCATGATGACAGTGTCCAATCATGACTCTGACAGTGCTCTGTGCCCTGATTGGCTGAAGCTTTCACTGCTTCAGCCAATCAGGGCTTGCAATGCACTGTTCAATGCCACAATGCATTGTGGTCAGTTCGGGGGGCCGAACAAATGGTCGAACAACCCGTTTGTTCGGCTGTTTGCCAAAAGTCTAAACAACAAAAGTTCGGCCCGAATTAATGCTCGGACCGAACCGTTCGCCCATCCCTAGTCCTCAGTCTGATGGCCAACATCATTCATCCCTCTTCCTCTGAGCCTATGTCATCTAGTACCCAGCTTTTCAGGAGATAGTAAAAGGTGAAGCAGTACCTCTGGCTCTTTGTACTGCTGCTTCCTCTCACACTCCAGCCCTGCTGTACAGGGACTATAAGAGGCTGATACCAGTTCAAATTCTGGTACTTAGACTGTTAAAAATAATAATAACAATTTTATTCTACATAAATTGTATATCTGGCTAGAGCTTAAAGTGTTACTAAACCTAAGACCCTGCATTCACTATATCTGGTCTTCCACAGTACACAGAACATGGAAATGCAATAGTTTTAGTAAAACCACCGAATACCTTTAATCGCCAGCAGTTAGAACAGTCTTGTGACTTGTACACAGTGTCTGGTTAAATCTTGTAGGAGTCTTCATTTACCCCTTATTGTCCTATAAGGCTGCAGGATCCCTGACCCTCTGTCTGGACAGTGCTGATTGGCACTGTGCTGATCACATGCACTCTGCCAAGAAACAAAAACTCTCTAGCAATACACACCAAACTGAGCTTGTGCGACCTGTCCCCTAATGCTCTGTTCTATCAGGAGATGGATTGGAGTCAGTAAAAGTATAACAAACATGCTTTATTGCATATACAGACTGATTTTACTGTTGTGGGTTTAGTAACACTTTAACTTTAAACTGTAATAAAATAAAGGCAGACAACATTATATGCTCATGCATGAGAAAAAAAATGGAAACAGAATATATTTTAAGCTGGAGCCTCACAGGTTTCTCAGTTAATATATGTGAAGAGGCAAAAGGCCTTTTACAGATAAAATGTTGAGAGTGGAGCCTGATTCTGGGAAGAGCTTTGGATCTGTGTCTCTTGAGCAGTGGAAGGATAGGCTTAGGATTTGAGCCGCTGCTGCATACACTCTCCACAGGAAATCATGTTGATGTGCCTGTTTACTTGCAGTTTATGTGAGTATTGTTTTAGTGTCTTAATACAATTATCCAGAAGTCATCATACCATTGGAGTTCTTCTTTGCTCTTTTTATGTTACCAGAGGAAGTGGTGGATAACAGCCTAAATACCTGACATGAGCCTTGTTTGCCTAATCTGTTTCTAGAGAGGCATATGAGTCTGGTAATTGCAACCCTTGATTGTGGTGGAGGGAGCACTTTTTGATGTAATGAATTCAAGCACCAGGGAAGAAATATTTGGTGAAGGAAACTTTTATGGGGCGTACACACTGTCGGACTTTTCGGCTACAAAAGTCCGACGGACGCCGACGGACCAAATCCGGTTGGACAATCCGATCCTGTATGGGCTTCCCCGGACTTTCAGCGGACTTTTCCAGTCGCAAATCTGACGGACTTTAGATTTGGAACTTGCTTCAAATCTTTACGTCGTAACTCTGCCGGACCCAGAAATCCGCTCGTCTGTATGCTAGTCCGACAGACAAAAACCCACGCTAGGGCAGCTATTGGCTACTGGCTATCAACTTCCTTATTTTAGTCCAGTGTACGTCATCACGTACAAATCCGTCTGACTTTTGTGTGATCGTATGTAGGCAAGTCCGTTCATTAGAAAGTCCGCCGCAAGTCCGCCAAAAGTCCATCGAAAGTTTGTCGGACGGGCTGTCGGACTTTTGTAGCCGAAAAGTCCGACCGTGTGTATGCCCCATTAGACAACACTACATTGGACCTTATGTTGCTTTGGATATTTGTTGAATTTTTTAATTTATTTTTCAATCTTTTGGAATCTTATGTCATTTTTGCTATACACATTAAACTGAAGAGTAGATTATGTTAGCACTTTTATTCATTTATTATCTATTTGTTTTCAGTGCTGTATTTTGTGTATTTAATATTCATGATTGAAGACTCTTTTTGCTCTCAGGTCATTAGTTCCCGACACAAGAATCGCAATAGAGACAGAGTTACTTGTTATTGATAGGTATTTCTATTATAAAGCTGACAAGCCTTTTCCTACGTTACTGTACCTGTTGATCTGCAGTGCAGTAACTTTTGATCCATATTTTGAGGTTTAACTTTGGGCATCCCCTGAAGTGCCTTATTTAACATGAAAAACATATTAAAACACCATATACACTATATTGCCAATAGGATTGGGACGCCTGCCTTTACACATACATGAACTTTAATGGCATCCCAGTCTTAGTCCATAGGGTTCAGTATTAAGTTGGCCCACCCTTTGCAGCTATAACAGCTTTAACTCTTTTGGAAAGGCTGTTCACAAGGCTTAGGAGTGTGTCTATGGGAATGTTTGACCATTCTTCCAGAAGTGCACTGATGTGGAAGAAAAGGCCTGGCTTGCAGTCTCCGCTCTAATTCATCCCAAAGCTGTTCTATCGGGTTGAGGTCAGAACTCTGTGCAGGCCAGTCAAGTTCCTCCACCCCAAACTCGCTCATCCGTGTCTTTATGGACCTTGTTTTGTGCACAGTCATGTTGGAACCGGAAGAGGCCATCCACAAACTGTTCTCACAAAGTTGGGAGCGTGAAATGGTCCAAAATGTCTTAGCATGCTGACGCCTTAAGATTTCCCTTCACTGGAACTAAGGGGCCATGTCCAACCCCTGAAAAACAAACCCCCACCATAACCCCCCTCCACCAAATGATTTGGAGGGGTGGCCCAATACTTTGACAATATAGGGTTGATGAGCGAGTTTGGGGTGGAGGAGCTTGACTGGCCTGCACTGGCCTGAGTCCTGACCTCAACCTGACAGAACACCTTTAGGATGAATTATAGTGGATATGTTAATTGATGACAGTTATTCTGCATTCAACTTGTGGCTATTAATCTCATCAGGAGTACAAGAGGGAAATCAATCTATAAACATATGAGCAACAATTACACTCATGTTATAGCACATGTTATTCATTTTCTAAAAACAAAATTTCACTTACTTTTGCCATGACAATATAAAATGTACATGCTTGCTGTTTGTTTCAACTATTTGTGGTTTGGGCCATGTTTTACCTCTATTTTCCTATGTAAATTCGGCCTGTAGTCCCCCAAAAAAAGTCCAATCAGAAAAACACTAAAAGCAAAAAAACATAGTGACCATAAATCCCCATAAGAACCCTTCCCTACATTTCAGATAACAAGGCCAGCAGCATTTGAGGAGGAAAACATAGTACCAAGAGGGTTAACAAGAATGACCTTCTCCCTTATCGGAGCTGGAATATTCCCAACATCTAAAATTGAAATCTAAATTATATTCTTTTTCTTCATTAGAGGCAGAGACTTTTAAATTACAATAATTAAATGCTCTATATTTAAATGGCAGCATAAATTCTATTAGAATTTATATAAATATATAGAAGAAACCTATTTTATTATAGATATGAAACAGGTTAGGATGAAAACAATAAACAGAACATTTTCTTTTTTTAAAGGCATACCCCATTTATATTAGATTTGAAAGAAAAAAACTGAAGTGCGTGTGAAATGTTTCATCCTCATTATGCAACAGTTAAGTATACTAGTTTGGATTGTCTTTGGGCTGTATTTTTAGACTATAGTTTTTGAAAGCCTTTATTAACTGGGCAGCCTATAACTTTACCCAACTCCTTTTTTTTTATTTTATGTGAAGAAATAGGTGGCTAGACAAAACCAAAAAAAATAAGTACAGGAAATTTAAAGGTAAACAATATACATCAAACCGATTTATATATTTGTTTCTGTTGTGTAGCATTTCTACATTTTTTTTACTTTTTATGTTATAATTTATATGAATGTTGAAATGTTGATTGATTTTCCTTTGGTTGATCATGAAAGATTGGTTGCTGTTATTGCTTGTTCTGTAGTTCCATAGCTGCAAAGCTGAAACATTCTAAAGATTTTCAACCCCTTATTCAGAAAGAGTAAACATTGCCTTGAAGTTGAAAATAAAAACTTCTATTCTTAAAGTGTTACTAAACCCAGGACCCTGCATTCACTATATCTGGTCTCCCACAGTACACAGAACATGGAAATGCAATTATTTTAGTAAATATAAATTGCTAAACACCTTTTCTCATCAGAACAACAACAAAAATAGCAGGCTCAGCACATGTATTTACCCCAACAATTAGGGGGATTACTCATGGATCCTACACTGTGTAGGGTGCTATTGCCGTAATTAAGCATATGACAAAAAACAAGAGATTCAGGTGAAGGCACAAAAAAGAGTTACTATTGGCAACAGAAAATGATCTTTTTAAGAGTATCAAAATTCATATTTATTAAATTTAAGCCAGATGAAGCTACGTTATGTACTATAGAAAAACGCGCTGATGTCATCACCGTTCCGTCACGTGACGCCGCCTCACCAAGCTCCCAGCATTGAGGATGCTGACTACTAGGGATGAGCTTCGAGTTCGAGTCGAACTCATGTTCTACTCGAACATTGGCTGTTCGCAAGTTCGCCGAACAGCGAACAATTTGGGGTGTTCGCGGCAAATTCGAATGCCGCGGAACACCCTTTAAAAGTCTATGGGAGAAATCAAAAGTGCTAATTTTAAAGGCTTATATGCAAGTTATTGTCATAAAAAGTGTTTGGGGACCCGGGTCCTGCCCCAGGGGACATGGATCAATGCAAAAAAAAGTTTTAAAAACGGCCGTTTTTTCAGGAGCAGTGATTTTATTAATGCTTAAAGTCAAACAATAAAAGTGTAATATCCCTTTAAATTTCGTACCTGGGGGGTGTCTATAGTATGCCTGTAAAGGGGCGCATGTTTCCTGTGCTTAGAACAGTCTGACAGCAAAATGACATTTGGAAGGAAAAAACTCATTTAAAACTACCCGCGGCTATTGCATTGCCGACAATACACATAGAAGTTCATTGATAAAAACGGCATGGGAATTCCCCACAGGGGAACCCCGAACCAAAAAAAAAAAAAAAAAAATGATGTGGGGGTCCCCCTAAATTCCATACAAGGCCCTTCAGGTCTGGTATGGATATTAAGGGGAACCCCAGCCAAAATTTAAAAAAAAAATTGACGTGGGGTTCCCCCTAAATTCCATACCAGACCCTTCAGGTCTGGTATGGATTTTAAGGGGAACCCCGCGCCAAAAAAAAAAAAAAAAAAGGCGTGGGGTCTCCCTAAAAATCCATACCAGACCCTTATCCGAGCACGCAACCTGGCAGGCCGCAGGAAAAGAGGGGGGGACGAGAGTGCGGCCCCCCCCCCCTCCTGAACCGTACCAGGCCACATGCCCTCAACATTGGGAGGGTGCTTTGGGGTAGCCCCCCAAAACACCTTGTCCCCATGTTGATGAGGACAAGGGCCTCATCCTCACAACCGTGGCCGGTGGTTGTGAGGGTCTGCGGGCGGGGGGCTTATCGGAATCTGGAA
The DNA here is from genome assembly GCA_037952925.1 of Lithobates clamitans. Classification (NCBI taxonomy): domain Eukaryota; kingdom Metazoa; phylum Chordata; class Amphibia; order Anura; family Ranidae; genus Lithobates; species Lithobates clamitans. The sequence goes on from JBBGZY010000031.1 coordinate 8,263,023, forward strand.
GCCCCCTTTAACAAGGGGACCCCCAGATCCCGGCCCCCCCCCTGTGTGAAATGGTAAGGGGGTACTTACCCCTACCATTTCACTAAAAAACTGTCAAAAATGTTAAAAATGACAAGAGACAGTTTTTGACAATTCCTTTATTTAAATGCTTCTTCTTTCTTCTTTCTTCCTTCATCTTCTTCTTCTTCTGGTTCTTCTGGCTCTTCTGGTTCTTCCTCCGGCGTTCTCGTCCAGCATCTTCTCCGCGGCGTCTTCTATCTTCTTCTCCTCGGGCCGCTCCGCACCCATGGCATGAGGGGAGGCTCCCGCTCTTCTCTTCATCTTCTTCTCTTCTTCATCTTCTTCTTCATCTTCTTCTTCTTCTTCTTCTTCCTTCTTCTCTTCTTCCTGTCTTCTCCGGGCCGCTCCGCAATCCATGCTGTGGCATGGAGGGAGGCTCCCGCTGTGTGACGGCGTCTCTTCGTCTGACGGTTCTTAAATAACGGGGGGCGGGGCCATCCGGTGACCCCGCCCCCCTCTGACGCACGGTGACGAGGGACTTCCCTGTGACGTCACGGGGAATGCCACAGGAAAGTCCCGTCATGTCACCGTGCGTCAGAGGGGGGCGGGGTCACCGGGTGGCCCCGCCCCCCGTTATTTAAGAACCGTCAGACGAAGAGACGCCGTCACACAGCGGGAGCCTCCCTCCATGCCACAGCATGGATTGCGGAGCGGCCCGGAGAAGACAGGAAGAAGAGAAGAAGAGAAGAAGGAAGAAGAAGAAAAAGAAGAAGAAGAAGATGAAGAAGAAGATGAAGAAGAGAAGAAGATGAAGAGAAGAGCGGGAGCCTCCCCCCAAATGCCATGGGTGCGGAGCGGCCCGAGGAGAAGAAGATAGAAGACGCCGCGGAGAAGATGCTGGACGAGAACGCCGGAGGAAGAACCAGAAGAGCCAGAAGAACCAGAAGAAGAAGAAGATGAAGGAAGAAAGAAGAAAGAAGAAGCATTTAAATAAAGGAATTGTCAAAAACTGTCTCTTGTCATTTTTAACATTTTTGACAGTTTTTTAGTGAAATGGTAGGGGTAAGTACCCCCTTACCATTTCACACAGGGGGGGGGCCGGGATCTGGGGGTCCCCTTGTTAAAGGGGGCTTCCAGATTCCGATAAGCCCCCCGCCCGCAGACCCTCACAACCACCGGCCACGGTTGTGAGGATGAGGCCCTTGTCCTCATCAACATGGGGACAAGGTGTTTTGGGGGGCTACCCCAAAGCACCCTCCCAATGTTGAGGGCATGTGGCCTGGTACGGTTCAGGAGGGGGGGGGGGGCGCACTCTCGTCCCCCCCTCTTTTCCTGCGGCCTGCCAGGTTGCGTGCTCGGATAAGGGTCTGGTATGGATTTTTAGGGGGACCCCACGCCTTTTTTTTTTTTTTTTTTTGGCGCGGGGTTCCCCTTAAAATCCATACCAGACCTGAAGGGTCTGGTATGGAATTTAGGGGGAACCCCACGTCAATTTTTTTTTTAAATTTTGGCTGGGGTTCCCCTTAATATCCATACCAGACCTGAAGGGCCTTGTATGGAATTTAGGGGGACCCCCACATCATTTTTTTTTTTTTTTTTTGGTTCGGGGTTCCCCTGTGGGGAATTCCCATGCCGTTTTTATCAATGAACTTCTATGTGTATTGTCGGCAATGCAATAGCCGCGGTAGTTTTAAATGTGTTTTTTCCTTCCAAATGTCACTTTGCTGTCAGACTGTTCTAAACACGGGAAACATGCGCCCCTTTACAGGCATACTATAGACACCCCCCAGGTATGAAATTTAAAGGGATATTACACTTTTATTGTTTGACTTTAAGCATTATTAAAATCACTGCTCCTGAAAAAACGGCCGTTTTTAAAACTTTTTTTTGCATTGATTCATGTCCCCTGGGGGAGGACCCGGGTCCCCAAACACTTTTTATGACAATAACTTGCATATTAGCCTTTAAAATTAGCACTTTTGATTATTCATGTTCGTGTCCCATAGACTTTAACGGCGTTCGCGTGTTCGAACGAATTTTTTTCCTGTTCGCATGTTCTGGTGCGAACCGAACAGGGGGGTGTTCGGCTCATCCCTACTGACTACACGTGGAGACATCCAATCGCGATGGCACATCAGTGCCTGTGGATCAGTGATAGACTTATGCTGGGGATTATCGAGGATTGAGGCCAACAGTATTCACACTGCAAGAGTGGTAAAGTACCCACAGTATTGGGTGAAAACTTTTGAACACATATAAGGTGACCTAAAATACAGCTCCTGTATATGTGGAGCCTCATATCCCCCAAATCACTACAGCGATACGATAGGCAATACCTGGATGGGACTAAATGCCTACCATAGGTGTGTTTAACACCAGAACTTTATGCGATCCCACTCAGGGATTTATTGTATCGCCCTTTACAATGCCGTTACCGGGAGTTCCCCGAAAAAATGTTTCATACACATAAGATCTACCTGATATGATTCCATCAATACATGGCTAAAAACTACCTAAGACACCTTCTCCCGCATGGATGGACATTGATCTGTGTCTCCAAAACCATGCACTTACCTCCTGCCCCTTTACAGAGATTACCTTTATAGTCAACCTCCTCTTCCCTCTTCCCTTCCTTTTCCCTATCCCTTTTTCCTGGAGCCACACACAGGTTGAGCTGTCACTTTATTTAAATAATAATTTTTCTTTAATGATAGTAAGGATGTATTTCATCTGACACCTCAACCTGTCAGTTGCTACGCGGCGTCCGGACGTTTCTTTTTTTAATTGTTGTGTGTAGTGTCTTTTGTTTATATGTCTGTGTGATGCATCAATTACTGCAGTGAATCCTGCTGGCCATTATAGTGAAGCTGTATCATAATGACCTTTGGTCTATCACTTTACCAATCTGTCTTTAATTTAATAGATGTGAATTTTGATACTCTTAAAAGGATCGTTTTCTGTTGCCAATAGTAACTCTTTTCTGGAGCTTTACACCTGAATCTCTTTTTTTCACCTTTTCTCATCAGCAGTATATAGCAGTCTTGTGACTTCTAGCAGTGTCCAGCCAAGCACTGGTTAAAGTCTGTAGGAAGAGTTTTCTGACTGCCCCATGAGACTGCAAGATCCCTGATTCTCTGTCTGGACAGTGCTGATTGTCCCTGTGCTGATTACATGCACTAGCTAAAAAAAAAAACAAAACCTCGCTAGCAATACACACCAAACTGAGCATGTGCAGCCTGACCCCATAGACTCTGTATTATCAGGAAATTATCAGGGGACAGTGGAAGGAGTGGAGAATCAGAGAAGACAAGATCAAACAGCCTTTAGACACAATGCAGAGGATTAACCCCCCCTAGGTTCCACACTGAGTATAACAAGCATGCTTTACTGCATATACAGACTGATTTTACTGTTGTAGGTTTAGTAACACTTTAAGCCCATGTTCACACTGAGGGCCAGTTTGAAATCATGCAAGTTCAGCTGAACTCGCATAATTTCAAACCGGCATTGCAGTCCAACTTTGGGGCGATTTGACAGACATCTGTGCGAGTTCATGCACAGATGCCTACTCGAATCGCCCCCAAAGTCTCCAAAAGTAGTGCATCACACCGATTCGGATAGTGCCGACAATAGGCAGCGATTTGACATGTCAAAACGCATGTCAAAATGGCCTAATGTGAATGTGGGCTGAAGGAAAAAATGTCATGGGAGAAATATATGTAAGGTACCACTGCTGATTTTTACTTATAGAATATTCTAGTTCTAGTTTGATGTTTTTGGTTTTATTACATTGAGTCACTTATTCTAAATAAACTGGGCTCCATGCAATGGTCTAATTTGCTAATGGGGCCATTGTTAAACTGATCAAGTTCATGAAAAATCTTTCTTTTAATTCCTCTAATCTTCACTGGGTTTTTAAAATGAATACAGACTAGTGTAGATTTTTTTCTATTTTTATTGTTTCACTTTAAGCATCATTAAAATCACTGCTCCTGTAAAAATTATCTTTTTTAAAAACATTTTTTGCAATGATACTCCAGGGCAGTACCCGGGCCCCCTTTCCTATTTTATGTGCAATAACTTGCAAATCAGGGTGGCACAGTGGTGTAGTGGGTAGCACTTTCGCCTAGCAGTAAGAAGGGTCGCTGGTTCGAATCCCAACCACGACACTACCTGCCTGGAGTTTGCATGTTCTCCCTGTGCCTGCGTGGGTTTCCTCCGGGTACTCCGGTTTCTTCCCACACTCCAGACATACTGGTAGGTTAATTGGATACCTTCTAAATTGTCCCTAGTATGTATGAATGTGTATTAGGGACCTTAGATTGTAAGCTCATTGAGGGTAGGGACTGATGAGAATGTACAATGTATATGTAAAGTGCTGTGTAAATTGACGGTGCTATATAAGTACCTGAAATAACAATAATAATATCAGTCTGTAAAATGGGGCCTTTTGATTTTTCAAGTTCGGGTCCCATAGAATTTAATAGTGTTCGGGTCCGAACCTTTTACGCGTTTGAACCGAACCGGGGGGTGTTTGGTCCAACACTACTGTTGATTGTTACTAATTAGGGATTGCTTGATAGCTATGACTAGAGAGAAGGAACAATAAACAGCTTGCAGGTACTGTTAGATGGGATAGCAAGAGATATGGCACAAGTCAGTTTATGGATAGTCACTAGAGAATCTACAAATCTGTATAAGTAATACAATAATGGGAAATATGACACAGTACACATATGCAAATTAAAAAGACTTAACATTGTATCTAGGAAGCGTTTCAATAAAAACTGAATTACCTTGTCACTAAAAATATACTTTAGCATCTTTTTACAGTTGTGCTCATAAGTTTACATACCCTGGCAGAATTTATGATTTCTTGGCCATTTTTCAGAGAATATGAATGATAACACAAAAACTTTTCTTTCACTCATGGTTAGTGTTTGGCTGAAGCCATTTATTATCAATCAACTGTGTTTACTCTTTTTAAATCATAATGACAACAGAAACTACTAATATTCTCTGAAAAATGACTAAGAAATCATGAATTCTGCCAGGGTATGTAAACTTATGAGCACAACTGTATTTTTTAACAAAGACTCTGGAGAATAAAATGGCAGTCGTTGCAATAGTTTATGTCACACGATATTTGTGCAGTGGTCTTTCAAGCGCAATTTTTGGGGGAAAAAAACGGAAAATTGTATACTCACCTTTCCGTAATTTTCCTTTCCTGTCGCATCTCATGGCAGCATACACCTATGGGTTGTGGCTCCGCCCCCGCAACCTGATAGGACCGCGTAGCTATTAAAGTCTGAGAGAGCCCCTGCCCCAGCATTCTCCGTGTATATATACCTCACCTCAGATGGGTGGGCATTTGTATGCTGCCATGAGATGCGACAGGAAAGGAAAATTACGGAAAGGTGAGTATACAATTTTCCATTTTCCTGTCGCATCATGGCAGCATACACCTATGGGGAATAACTCGCAAACTGGGTGGGTATGAGCAAAAGATAAGTTTTTTATTTAGAAGGTATTGAGGAGTTAGCCTGAATAATTGCTCTCCCAAATTCTACCGTGGACAATCTAGCGGAGTCCACTTTATAATGAGAGATAAAAGTGGTTTTCGAAGACCAAGTGGCTGCTTTGCAGATGGTTTCGGCTGATACCCTGCAGTAGGCCGCCCAGGAGGTCGCCATTGCCCTTGTGGAGTGTGCCCTTAAGCCCTCAGGTACTCGTGCATTGTTAGATGCGTAAGCTCTCTTAATGATCTTCACCAACCATGCTGCGATGGTGCGAGAGGTTGCTGCTTGTCCTCTTCTAAACCCATGAGGAATGACCAGTAGGTCCTCTGTCTTCCTTAAATTGCTGGTTGCCAGGAGGTAGGCCTGGATATTCGACTTTATGTCAAGCGGATGTGGATCACCCTGTTCTGTGGATAGGGTGGGGAGACATAGTTCTTGGTTAAAGTGGAAAGATGATGACACTTTCGGGATGAATCGATCCGATGGTTTTAAGACTACTTTGTCTGGATAGAACATCAAGTATGGTTCCTTAGCCTGTAAGGCCTGAATTTCCGATACCCTTTTAGCTGATGTAATTGCTATTAGGAAAGTGACTTTGAGAGTTAGGTCCCACAGGGAAACATTCTCTAATGGAAAAAATGGCTCATGGGATAAGGCTTCCAACACTACTGAAAGATCCCATGTCGGGAAGGAAGGTTTCCTAGGTGGTCTCAGCTTTAGGCAAGCCTTCTGAAATTGGATGATGAGAGGTTCTTGAGCCCATTTCACTCCTGTCATAGCGGATAGGGCTGATACATGTACCTTCAGGGTACTAGACCTAAGACCTTTATCTAGACCTAACTGAAGAAACTCGAGGATCTGAGGAACTGATGGAGATGCCAGGTTCCAGGATTGCTGTTGTGCGACTAAGAGAAAACTCTCCCAGACCCTTTTATAGGTTTTATTGGTCGTGGATTTTCTGGCCTGGAGGAGAGTGTCTATCACTTTCTGGGAGCAACCTTGGACTAAGAACCTAGTCCTTTCAATCTCCATGCTGTTAGATGCAGCCTCTCCGGAAATGGGTGAAGGAGTTTCCCCTGCGACAGTATATCCGCTGTCATTGGGAGTGTCAGTGGTTCTGCTGTGCTCAATTGGAGGAGCGTCGTAAACCATGGTCGTCTCGGCCAAAATGGGAGGACTGCTAGCACTGTGGCTTTCGACCTCTTGAGTCTGAGTAAGAATCTCGGAATGAGTGGTGTTGGCGGAAATATGTACCCCAAACGGAAGTTCCAGTCGTGTTGTAGGCAATCCGTGCCTTCTGCCGATGGGAAAGGAATTCTGGCTAGATATCTCTGGCATTTCGTGTTGACCGGTGTTGCCGCCAGGTCTATATCCGGTATCCCCCAGGTCTGGGTTATGAGGGTAAAGGCTTGGTGACTTAAGGCCCACTCGTTGTTTGATACAAAGGTCCGACTTAGAGAGTCAGCTAGTTGATTTTGGACTCCTGGGACATACGCTGCCGTTAATCCCGACAGGTTCAGCTGTGCCCACTCGAAGACTGGATGGACTTCCCGCATCATGGAGCGACTCCTGGTGCCCCCCTGCCTGTTGATATAGGCAACTGCCACTCTGTTGTCCAATTTTAGCAGGACCTCTTTCCCCCTGAGGAGGGGGCTGAAGGCTAACAGAGCTTGGAAAGCTGCTTTCATCTCCAATATATTTGAAACCACGTTCTGTGTTCTGAATGTCCAAAGGCCCTGGACTGCGTGATGGCGGTAGTGTGCCCCCCAGCCCTTCAGGCTGGCGTCTGAAGTGATTATTTCCTGAGGAAGAGGGACTATATGCCTGCATCTCTTCAGATTTTTCAATCTGGTCCACCACCAGAGTGATTGTTTTATTTCTTTCTGGACTACGATCGGCTGAGACAATGATACCCCGTTCCATTGTTTTAACAATGATGCTTGCAGAGGTCTGGTGTTCCATTGAGCCCATTGTACCATTGGGATGGTTGCTGAGAATGACCCCAGTATGCTGAGGTACTCCCGGGCTGGTAGTGTGGTAGAGGCTAATAACTTTCTTGCCTTCTGAATGAGGCTGGGAATTTTTTCCTGCGGAAGTTCCACCGTATTGAGACGGGTGTCTAGTTCCGCCCCCAGGAATATCATTCTGTGGGCTGCAGATTGCTTTTCCCCCAGTTTATGATCCAGCCAAAGTTTTGTAGGGTGGTAATCAGAATGGATCGATGCAGTAGAAGGGAATCCTGATTGTCTGCTAGCAAAAGGATGTCGTCCAGGTAATGATGGACCCTCAATCCTTGTTCTCTTAGTAAGGCTATTACTGGCAGTAAGATTTTTGTGAATGTCCTTGGAGCGGTGGAGATCCCGAACGGGAGGCTTCGGAATTGAAAATGATGTAGACCTACCGCAAAGCGGAGAAATTTTTGGAATGAGATGTGAATGGGGACGTGCAGATAGGCGTCTTGTAAATCGACGGAAAGCATCCAATCCCCGATATTCATGGCCCGAAGAATTGACTGGAGGCTCTCCATTTTGAATGTCTCGACTAAGATTGAGCGATTGAGATTCTTTAGATCTAAGACAGGGCGTAGATCCCCCGATTTCTTCTTCACCAGAAACAACGGGGAGTAGAATCCCATTGACCTTTGGGATATTGGAACTTCCACTATGGCTTCCTTTTGTAACAGGTCTTGGACGTACTTTGTCAGTAGCATCCTTTTTTCCCGAGATGCAGGTAATCTGGTTACAGAGAATTGGTCTCTTGGAGCCCGTGTCTTGAATTTCCATTTGTGGCCGAACTGGACAGTGTCTATCGTCCATGGGTCCTTTATTGTATCCGCCCAGACCTGCTTGAAACTCATGAGTCTGGCCCCCACTAAAGCTGGTTGGGCGGACGCACCTTCAAAAAGACTTTTGTTCCCCTGACGCAGGGGTCTTAGACTTTTGGAGCTTGAGGAATGATGACTGGGGATTCTTCCAGTTCCTCCTATACTCTTTTCCGGGCCTGTAGGATCTTGCCTCTCTGTATTTATCTGGCAGATTTCTTCTAGAAACCGGTGGTCTCTGCTGCCTGGGCCTCCTATCTGAAGGGATGAGTCCCGATTTTCCCCCCGTGACTTTAGAAATAGTCACGTCCAGTTTTTCTCCAAAAAAGGTTTACGCCATCAAAGGGTATTTTGCACCAATTGGATTTTGAGGAGGGATCTGCCGACCAGGGTTTTAACCAGAGCGCCCTTCTGGCCATTACTGAGCTTAACATTGCTCTTGAAGTGGTTTTAATTATATCCACAGAGGCTTCTGCGACAAAGTCGCCTGCAAGACTAAGTTCTTGAAGTGCTGAGATAACTTTCTCCTGCTCTATTCCTTCCGATACCAGCTTCTCGGCCATCGTGGACCAGCTTGAGATAGCCTTACCGACGGCAGCCAATGCTATTGTTGGCCTGCAAGCGCCACCTGCCGAGAGGTAGGTCCTCTTAAGATCCAGATCGATCTTTCTATCCAGGACGTCTTTGAATGTGACTGCATCCTCTATTGGAAGTGTTACGTGCCTGGCGAGGCGCATTAGGGAGGAGTCGACCACTGGAGGAGATATTAGTGGGTTGACGTTAGGCTCTTTAAGTGGATAGAGTTTTGATAATCTGTTGCTGAGGCCAGTTTTTTTCTCTGGCTTTTGCCACTCATCCTTAATTAGATCCTCAAGTTCCTCAATGAACGGGAAGTTCTCTGGGTCTTTTTTAAGATTTGGAAAGTATTTCCTCACTTTTTGAGGAGTTTCTTTTTCTTCCACCCAGTCGATCGCCTCTTTTACAGACTTCACGAATGGGTCGATCAATGAGAAGTCGAAGCCGGTGGATGCCTCTAGATCATCAGTGTCAGAGAGAGGGTCTGACGTCTTTGATGATGATGGGGCAGTGGATGAGGTACTTTGTATAGGTCTGCTGGCTTCTGGCTCTGCGACTTGTGGTGATGGATCAATTGGTTCTCTTGCCTCTGTTTCTCTGTCCTTAGTTGCCTCAATGAAGCATGTGCGACAGGCCAGTTTGTCTGGAAGTGCTGTAGCACCGCAAATCCAGCAGGAGTTCCCGGGTGGATGGGAAGGCTGGGTGACAGGAGATTTCCTGCGCGCAGGGGATTTTTTGTGGTGGGAGCGACTATGCCTTGATCTTGATCGGCTTCTCCTGCGACTTGATCTGCTCCTCCTGCGACTTGAGCGGCTTCTGCGACTTGAGCGACTTCTGCCACGCTCTGAGCGACTCTGCCTGTGGCTTGAGCGGCTCCTTCTTGAAGGCTCCCCTCGTCTTGAATGTGACGATCTGGAAGACCTGGTGGGGCTGTTCAATTTAAACAGCATTAGTGAGGGCTCTCTTTTTCCTTCTCTTCATACTTACCCATCATCCCCTCTTACCTAGTAGGCTGGCGATGGTCTACCTGGGCAACGGTCTCCATGAAAGGTGATGAATCAACCTATAATTATATAGGTGGCTTAGCATGCATGGGATAGCAGATAGTAAACAAGCAAAGAAAAAAGCCATCATAGATCTTACCTGGGCGTGGAGATAGCAAGAGAAAGACAGGGTAGAACAGCTGGGTAGAGTAGCAAAAGAAATCCGGTCAAAATTCCCCCTTACAGGCTCAGGAGAGAAGAGACAAGAAAATGCTGACATTACAGCATTTTTAAACTTGCCGCCGTCCTGGGGTGATGACGTCACGCTCGAGCATGCTCAGATGCGGTCTGAGGCCTCCGACGTCATTTTGGAAGCTGGAAAGTGGGATGTCCTGACAAGCTGGAGCTATGGAGACAGACAGGAGGGGAAGTTACCCACAGGTGCACAGAAAGGAGCTGGAGAGGAGAGGCTAGAACCTGGCTGGGGCGAATGTTTTAGGTAAGGGATGCATGTTTTCGGTCCTTGACAGGTGAGGAAAAAAAGGAGAATGCTGGGGCAGGGGCTCTCTCAGACTTTAATAGCTACGCGGTCCTATCAGGTTGCGGGGGCGGAGCCACAACCCATAGGTGTATGCTGCCATGATGCGACAGGAAATACACTTCACTGAATTAAAAAAAACTAAAGAGTAAAGTTAGCCCTAATTTTTTGTATACTTTGAAAGATGATGTTACGCCAAGTAAAATGATACCTAACATGTTACGGTTGTAAATTGCGCACACTTGTGGAATGGCGACAAACTACGGTACTTATCTCCATAGGCAACACTTTAAAAAAATGTAACGAAAGACCAGGTGGGGTTTGTCCCACTACGGCAAGCAGGTGACAATACCAGAAAGATGATAGACTTGGTGGACGTGGCAAACAGGGAAAACTTGGCGTCACTGCTACTTAGCCTAGATGCCGAGAAAACCTTTGACCGTTTGGTGTGGCCTTTCTGTTTGCCACGTTGAGCCACATGGGCTTCCGGGGACCCTTCTTGCGGGTGATCAAAGAACTTTACTCCAACCCCTCCTCTCAAGTCAGGACTCCCTTTGCACTTTCCACATCTTTCTCAGTGACAAATGGCACCAGATAAGGGTGCCCACTGTCACCCTTGCTATTTGCGCTTTGTATCGAGCCGTTGGCCGCCTCTATCCGGAACAATCCAGATATACAGGAAATATCGGTTAGAGACAGGGAGTTTAAAATCTCCCTCTTTGCCAACGACATTATTCTTACACTAACCCAACCCCATATTACCCTCCCAATTCTACATGCAGAATTAGACCGTTTTCGTGCTCTCTCGGGATACAAAATCAATACGTCAAAGTCAGAAGCATTGCCTATTAATATTCCCGAAGCCGAGGTCACACTTTTGAAAGCCAACTTTCTCTACAATTGGAAAACAACTGCCCTTAAGTATCTGGGGACCTACATTACCCCAAAATTCAATACTTTATACCAAGAACCCCCCCCCCCCTTTTCAGCTCAATTAGATCCCTTTTACACCACTGGAAAAAACACCATATTTCCCTCCTAGGTCGTATCGCTTCTATTAAGATGTCCATCCTCCCGAAACTCCTATATCTTTTTCAGACACTGCCCATACCAATCCCACACAAACACCTGAAAAAGCTTTAATCGGAGCTACTCCATTTTGTCTGGAATTACAAAAGGCATAGGATACCGAGATCAGTGTTGATGGCGTCGTGCAGTGAGGGGGGCCTCGCTTTCCCTAACATCATCAAATACTATCAGGCTGCACAATTGCGAGCAGTGGCCTCATGGTTCACCCAGAAATCATATAATAAATGGATAGAAATTGAAAAATTATGGTTAGCCCCAATACACCCAAACAATCTTCTTTGGAGTGTGAATGCGGAAGTAGCCCCCGATCGTCTGTTGGGCCCCATGTCCCAGCTACGGCGGATTTGGCGTACATTGGCTCAATCTCATAGACTGTCCTCAGAAAAATCACTATTGACCTCTTTTGTCTGTAATCCTAACGTGCCAGATAGCCTCACACACCAGATGTCACACCCATGGTCCTCTAGGAACTTGTTCCATTTTGGGAACATAGTGGACCCCAGAACACGCAAACTACTATCATTCTCTGATCTACAGACCAAATATGATCTACTGAGACAGGTATTCTATGGGTACCTACAAATCCGACATTATGCACTCACTATAGCCCCAAACCTGCAATTCTCTCCCCATCCCCATTTGAAACCATAATTTTAGCAGGTAACGCACAGAAAGGTCTCATATTGGGATTCTATAAAATTCTAAACGCTTTTTCTCTAGAAGAGCAAGGCAAACACTCCTACATGATTAAATGGGAGAAAATTCTAAATGAGGAACTCCCCATAACACAATGGCAGGCAATATGGACCCAGACAGCAAAGAGTTCAATGTGTACGCTATATAAAGAAAACTCATACAAAATTCTTCTATTCTGGTACATGACCCCAGATGTGCTCCACGCAATTTTCCCTACCAGTTCAGATAGGTGCTGGCGTTGCCAGGGAGCAAAGGGCACCCTCCTACATATTTACTGGAGTTGCCCATTACTCACCCCATATTGGGACATGGTCCGGAATCTACTTACTCACCTTTTAGAAGTGCAAGTTCAAGCGTCTCCAAAGTTTTTCCTTTTAAGCCTATCTCCATTAAAGCTCCCTAAACCGTATAAGAAATTAGTACGTCATGTACTCACAGCAGCACGCTGCCTCATAGCTCTACACTGGAAACGCCTTACTCCACCCTCACCTGAAGATCTTTACTCAAGAATTAAAGATGATGAGCTGATGGAGAAAATGACGGCTAGAATACAGGACAGATTGGAGGCACATAACAGGGTTTGGAAGCTATGGCATCTCCGGGAGGACCCACCATGACCAGATAACAATCCTACCTAGATGACTTATCTCCTTCTTTACCTCTCTTCTTTTCCTTCTTCTTACCCCCCTTTATCTCTTTATACTACATGCTTTAATGATTTTTACAGTTACATACATTGATGTACAGTTTCATAACAGAATTAATGGTGTATACCTACCAAAGGAACTGCTAATAGTTGGATGTTAAACTACTACTGGAATTTAGCATAACTTCAGTGTCTGCGAGTAAATGCTTGATAACACAAGTGTATATGTCAATTTATATTTGCGACCTTTTTTTTTATGTTCCTTGTATTTGTATCGCCAACAGGAATAATAATAAAAACTGTTACTTGAAAAAAAAAAAAATGTAACGGTTACCAGTTTAGAGTGACAGAGGAGGTCTTTTGCTAGAATTATTGCTCTCACTTAGGTGATCATGGCGATATCTCACATGTGTGATTTGGACACCGTTTATATTTGCAGGCGCGACTTACTTTTATTGCTGTCACAAGGAATGTAAATATCCCTTGTGACAGTAATAGGCAGTGACAGGTACTCTTTATGTAGGGATCTGGGGTCTAAAAGATCCCACATCCCTTCTTTGCACTTGAAAGTATTCAAGCCGCCAAAATCTGTGTTTTGGAATTCGGTAGATTTTTTAAAATCGGCATCATTGGCATCCAAGTAAACCAGAAGTGACGTCGCTTCCGGGTTACTACACCAGAGATCCAATTCTGGCTTTGTTTAGGAACTCCAGCCAGCTGGTGGGCGTGTCGGGCTGGTCACGCGGAGCGGCGGAAAAAGCATGGAGCAGTGGAAAGCGCGGATTGGCGGAAAGCGGCAGGAGTGAGGGGACATCCCCTCCCACTGCTTGTGATAAAGGCCAAGTGGCTGCTGAACCGCATCGGTTGATATCATCAGAAAGCCGACCACCAGCTCTAAAAAGATGGCACTGCAGCTGCAGGCTTCACCCTGGTACAATAACTTACTCAAAATAATGTACAGGTACGTCGTTTCGCGTGAAGTGGTTAAAAAAAACATGAAAAAAACATGAATATGAGAGAATAGTAGAAGTGTCTGATCACTTCAGAATATCAGCATAAATAAGTGATTTCAGACTAAGATACATTTGGCAGGAGAGGAGAGAGTGACTGGAGAGATTCAATTTCAGGTTGCAGAGAATACTAGTTTAAAATCAACCCTGGGAAGAATATGAGGAGAATTAGGGTAGGTCTAAACCGAATTATCAAAATGTCCTATAGTCTTTAATATGTCATTTTAAAAGCTGTGTTCAATCTTAAAAAAACATTTAGCTTTTAATAAAAGACCAGGGCCGCCATAGTGGGGGGGCAGCCAATACAACTATGAGGGGCCCGAGCATCTGGAGGGGCCCAAACAGGCCAGGAGAAGGCAGCAGTGGGTGAAGGGGAGCCATGTTGTGCATCTTGCGATCTTGGCAGCCTCTGCTGCTCTGTGTCATTGAGCTTAGTCATCAAGCTCTTTACTGCCACCTCTGGCTACTATGTGCATGTGCACCCCTCGTGTGAGCTGCCTGTACTGTTTTATGACGTGTGATTGATGGCTGACATATATACAGGAGTGAGGGGGGCTGATTTATATACAGGAGTGAGGAGGGCTGACATATATACAGGAGTGAAGGGGTTGAAATATATACAGGAGAGGGGGGGCTGGCATATATACAGGAGTGGGGGGGGCTGATATATATACAGGAGTGAGGAGGGCTGACATATATACAGGAGTGAGGGGGTTGAAATATATACAGGAGAGAGGGGGCTGACATATATACAGGAGTGAGGGGGGAATGACATATATACAGGAGTGAGGGGGGACTGACATATATACAGGAGTGAGGGGGGCTGACATATATACAAGATGGAGGGGGGTGCTGAGTGCATACAAGTGTGAGGAGAGGGCTGACATATATGCCGGTGCGGGAGGGGGGGCTGAGTGCGTAAAGGGGGAAGGAGGGCTGAGTGCGTACAGGTGTGGGGGGGATGGGTGTGTACAGGTGTGAGGGGGCTAACATATATGGAGCTGTAAGGGGGCTGAGTGCTTACAGGTGTAAGGGGGGTGAGTGCGTACAGGAGTGAGGGGGCTGAGTGCGTACAGGTGTGAGGAGGGCTAAGTGTGTCCAGGTGTGAGGAGGGATGAGTGCGTACAGGTGTGAGGAGAGGGCTGACATATATGCAGATGCGGGAGGGGGGCAGAGTGCATATAGGTGTGAGGGGCTGAGTGCGCTCAGGTGTAAGGAGGGCTGAGTGCGTACAAGTGTGGGGGGGATGAGTGTGTACAGGTGTGAGGGGGCTAACATATATGGAGGTGTAAGGGGGGTGAGTGCATACAGGAGTGAGGGGGCTGAGTGCATACAGGTGTGAGGGGGGCTGAGTGCGTACAGGTGTGAGGAGGGCTGAGTGCATACAGGTGTGAGGGGGATGAGTGCGTACAGGTGTGAGGGGGCTAACATATATGAAGGTGTGAGGGGGGCTGAGTGTGTACAGGTGTGAGGAGGGCTGAGTGCGTACAGGTGTGAGGGGGCTAAAGGCATACAGGTGTGAGGGGGTCTGAGTGCGTACAGGTGTGAGGGGGTCTGAGTGCGTAAAGGTGTGAGGGGGGCTGAGTGTGTACAGGTGTGAGGGGGGCTGAGTGCGTACAGGTGTGAGGAGGGCTGAGTGCGTACAGGTGTGAGGAGGGCTGAGTGCCCACAGGTGTGAGGGGGATGAGTGCATACAAGTGTGAGGAGGGCTAGGTGCGTACAGGTGTGAGGAGGGCTGAGTGCATACAGGTGTGAAGAGGGCTAAGTGTGTACAGGTGTGAGGAGGGATGAGTGCGTACAGGTGTGAGGAGAGGGCTGACATATATGCAGGTGCGGAGGGGGGCAGAGTGCATATAGGTGTGAGGGGCTGAGTGTGCACAGGTGTAAGGAGGGCTGAGTGCGTACAAGTGTGGGGGGGATGAGTGTGTACAGGTGTGAGGGGGCTAACATATATGGAGGTGTAAGGGGGCTGAGTGCTTACAGGTGTAAGGGGGGTGAGTGCGTACATGAGTGAGGGGGCTGAGTGAATACAGGTGTGAGGGGGGCTGAGTGTGTACAGGTGTGAGGGGGATGAGTGCGTACAGGTGTGAGGGGGCTAACATATATGGTGGTGTGAGGGGGGCTGAGTGCGTACAGGTGTGAGGAGGGCTGAGTGCATACAGGTGTGAGGAGGCTGAGGGCATACAGGTGTGAGGGGGTCTGAGTGTGTACAGGTGTGAGGGGGATGAGTGCATACAGGTGTGAGGAGGGCTGAGTGTGTACAGCTGTGAGGGGGGATGAGTGTGTACAGTTGTGAGAGGGGATGAGAAGCGTACAGGTGTGAGGAGGGCTGAGTGCATACAGGTGTGAGGGGGGCTAACATATATGGTGGTGTTAGGGGGGCTGAGTGCGTACAGGTGTGAGGGGGGATGAGTGCATACAGGTGTGAGGGGGATAACATATATGGAGGTGTTAAGGGGGCTAAGTGCGTACAGGTGTGAGGAGGGCTAAGTGCATACAGGTGTGAGGGGGGCTGAGTGCGTACAGGTGTGAGGGGGATGAGTGCATACAGGTGTGAGGAGGGCTGAGTGCGTACAGGTGTGAGGGGGGATGAGTGCGTATACAGGATGAAGGGAGGTGCTGAGTGTGTACAGGTGTGAGGAGAGTGCCTGAGTGCGCACAGGTGTGAGAATGGGACTGACATATATGCAGGTGTGAGGGGAGGGTGCAGAGTGCATACAGGTGTGAGGGGGGCTGAATGAGTACAGGTGTGAGGAGGGCTGAGTGCGTACAGGTGTGAGGGGGGATGAGTGCGTATACAGGATGAAGGGAGGTGCTGAGTGCGTACAGGTGTGAGGATGGGGCTGACATATATGCAGGTGTGAGGGGAGAGGGGAGAGTGCAGAGTGCGTACAGGTGTGAGGGGGGCTGAATGCATACAGGTTTGAGGAGGGTTGAGTGCGTACAGGTGTGAGGGGGGATGAGTGCATACAGGTGTGAGGGGGGCTGACATATATGGACGTGTTAGGGGGGCTGAGTGCGTACAGGTGTGAGGAGGGCTAAGTGCGTACATGTGTGAGGGGGGCTGAAGGCATACACGTGTGAGGAGGGCTGAGCGCGTACAGGTGTGAGGAGTGCTGAGTGCGTACAGGTGTGAGGAGTGCTGAGTGTGTACAGGTGTAAGGAGGGCTGAGTGCGTACAGGTGTAAGGAGGGCTGAGTGCGTACAGCTGTGGGGGGGGATGAGTGCTTACAGGTGTGAGGAGGGCTGAGTGCATACAGGTGTGAGGGGGGTGATGAGTGCGTACAGGTGTGAGGGGGGTTAACATATATGGAGGTGTTAGGGGGGCTGAGTGCGTACAGTTGTG
Source organism: Lithobates clamitans (assembly GCA_037952925.1). Lineage (NCBI taxonomy): Eukaryota > Metazoa > Chordata > Amphibia > Anura > Ranidae > Lithobates > Lithobates clamitans. Next base: position 8,280,247 of record JBBGZY010000031.1, read on the forward strand.
AGGGGGGCTGAGTGCGTACAGGTGTGAGGAGGGCTAAGTGCGTACAGGTGTGAGGGGGGCTGAGTGCGTACAGGTGTGAGGGGTGCTGAGTGCGTACAGGTGTGAGGGGGGATGAGTGCATACAGGTGTGAGGAGGGCTCAGTGCGTACAGGTGTGAGGGGGGATGAGTGCGTACAGGTGTAAGAGGGGATGAGTGTGTACAGGTGTGAGGAGGGCTGAGTGCGTACAGGTGTGAAGGGGATGAGTGCATACAGGTGTGAGGAGTGCTGAGTGCGCACAGGTGTGAGGGGGATGAGCGCATACAGGTGGGAGGGGGATGAGTGCGTACTGGTGTGAGGGGGATGAGTGCATACAGGTGTGAGGAGGGCTGAGTGCGTACAGATGTGAGGGGGGGTGAGTGCGCACAGGTGTGAGGGGGGATGAGTGTGTACAGGTGTGAGGGGGGCTGACATATATGGAGGTGGGAGGGGAGCTGAGTGTGTACAGGTGTGAGGGGGTTCGAGTGCGGGTGAGATGGCCCGTGGGCAGGCCCTGGGGAAAGCTTGTGGTCAGGCTCAGGGAGGCCCAGGCCTAAAGCTGTGTAAGGGGCCCAAAAATTTCTGATGGCTGCCCTGTAAAAGACTACCATTGTAAAAGATTACCATAGAGGCACTTGTTAATGCATGCCTTATGCCCTGTACACACGGTCGGATTTTCTGACGGAAAATGTGCGATTGGAGCTTGTTGTCGGAAATTCCAACCGTGTGTGGGCTCCATCTGACTTTTTTCATCTGATTTTCCGACACACAAAGTTTCAGAGCAGGCTATAAAATTTTCCGACAACAAAATCCGATCGCGTCAATTCCGATTGTGTGTGGACAATTCTGATGCACAAAGTGCCACGCATGCTCAGAATAAATTCCGAGACGGAACTGCTCGGTCTGGTAAAATTAGCGTTCGGAATGGATATAGCACTTTCGTCAGGCTGCAATGTTTTAAATTGTTTAATGCAGCGCACTCTGTTCTTCTTTATAATGCTAGAAGAATGAAGTTGTTTTGCTGCTCATATTCACACAGAGTTCTCACAAACTTTTTTCATTATTATTTATCGTGATTTCATCAATATAATATTTTTATTTGTCACATCTACTGAAAAAAAATTTTTTTTGGATGTTTTTAGATTAAATAATTTTTTTTTTTAAGCCTGATCTTGTGTTTTATTTTTATTTTTTTTTTAACTCCAGAATATTTTTGGGTGTGTTGTGTGTGTCAAGTTACCACAACGCCATTATTATCTTGTATTATTTAATTTCAAAGAGATTGTTTGGTGTTGGTGTCCCTTGTTAAATTCACATTGTATTTTTGAAATGTACCTGCCTCCTCACAAACAAACTGTCCTTTTTGAAGGAAAAACACATAGGCGAGTATAATAGAAAAAAAATACCTTTATTAAGGGGTCATAACCAAACAAAGAGGGAGGCAACGCTGGAGAAACAGCAGAAATTGGTGAAGCCTTTGTCCCCCAGGGCACACATCAATTATTTTACTGCAAAATTGGTGGCCTGAGGAGTCCATATATAAGGGAGTACAATCTGGTCCAGAAGTCCAAGAGATCATGAACAGCTGCAGATGACATACATGTCCCAAGCTGTGGTCATGCAAGAGCCTGCATCTTTTGTCAGACCAGAGACTGAACCCAGGTCATGTGGTCTTCCTTAGAGGAGGAGGACCATGGTTGAGCTCACAAATGTGGCTTTGGCTTGTGAGTTGGCGCCTCAACCCCTTATTTAGTGCTTGTAAAATGATAAACTCACATAAGAGGCGTTGGCCCTCCTCCATTTCCTGCATTTTGCAGGCTGTTATGTCTGCAAAGTCCTCTTCAACACTTTGGGGGGTTATGAGGGCCTCAGTAGCCTTCCAAAATAGGCCAATTGCTGCCTCCTTCAGGTTACTCTTCCTGACACTTTTTCTTTGAAGGCGGAGGGGAGGGACCTGTGTATCGGGCTGCCTCCTGGCTGAGACTTTTCTGTGTATGAAAAAGTAACATAGTTTTAGTTTTTGGTTCATGAATCACAATCATAAATTAGTAATCCAAACTAACATAGATTTAACATCATTATTTTGACCAACAGAAATATTTAGAAGAATGCTATGCCTGGCTCCACCTGGGCTCTTCCCCATGTTGCTGCCTGGAAGGCACAAGTTGGGCGTCTGAAGCCTCAGCTGGGGGGGGAGGAAGTGTGGAAGGAAGACTGGAGAGTGCAGGCCTGGGTTCAGTCTGACCTGCCAGAAAATGCAGTCTGTCATAGTACCACAGCCTGGGGACATAAATTGCATCTGCAGCTCCTGATCTCTGGAAATCCTGGACCTTCTTGCGCTCCCTTAGATAAGTGCTCCTCATGCCACCAATTAGGATCTTCAAATAGGTGATGTCTGCCGTGGGGATCACCGGCTTCACAATTTCCAGCAATTGATCCAGCGCTGCCTTCCTCTTTGTTTGATTCTTATAATGTGGGTGGTTTACCTGCCACAGACAGGGCAGCTCCCTGTACATATCAATGAATATGGGTATAAAGTCCTGATCATTCAATATATCCATTTTCTCTGCAAGACACAACACAAGACAAACCCTAATGTCAGGCTAAAGTCTCCTAATCGTGTCCCAATATAGGCCTCAATCTATAAGCAGTTTAAATGTTACCTTCATTATCACGATCAGCGCTTACAATACTCCTTCCTCCACTCACAGTTTGTACGTACTACGCACGCGTGTTACGCTTTATATACACTGCGCATGCGTGAAACTCCTCCCACCCCTGACGTTCTTTCTAGTCTATGCACCGCCACTTCTTGTTCGGCGCAGTGGGGGAAGAGCACATGGTGGAGACAGAACAGGTGCGTGCTAATTACGGCAACGAGGAGGAGGAAAGCCCGGAGCCAGAAACATCACGATCCCGGAGGAAGACGATTTAAGGCATCAAATATGTCCTTTGTGGAGATGGTGGAGATGGTGGAGATTTTGAAGAGGGCCGACTATGACGGAAAGTATGGACCTTATCCCAACCCCAATGTCAGAAAGGCCAAGATCATGACTAAAGTTGTGAAGAGTCTGCAGAAGAATTTTGGGATACGTTGTTTCAAGGATCAACTGAGGAAAAGGTGATCAGACCTCAAATTAAGGGAGCCCGAGCAGTATAGAAGGATCAGGAGAGTGATGCAAAAAAGTAAGTAGTTGTCCTGTGTTCCTATTCTTTCTTTTTATTACGTTCATGCTGCTCCATGTGCTTTTCTTTACTGTTGTACAGTTTAAAATGGCAACTTTCATGTTCATGGACACATTATTCGTTTGTAGGAAACATTGTTCTTTCGGCCAAAAAAACACCAATTTTGTCCAGATGCATTTCAATACATTTTTTCTGGCCTACTTCTCTTAAAATAATTTTGGTGTCTAGATGAGTTTGTAACTAGTATGAAATGTAAACTAGATTCTGTGTAAAGAGAGGACACTCAGTAGCTGTTTACATATCTGGACACTGGAGCACTAGTGTGGGACACCAGAACACCCTTTTTATTAGGGGGCCCACACAGGTGCTCCAGTGGATAATATAGGGGTGACTCCATCTGTGAAGCTTGTACAAAACAGGTAAGTATTCTAGCTTGACAAAGTGAATAAATATTTCTTCATCTTGGAACTCTGCCAAAACAGACAATTGTACCCCACTTCCAAGCAATGTTTCATATTCCTATTTCTGCCATCAAATATCTGTGTTCTAAGTATACCTTTTTTTGTTTACATAGGGGCGAAAAGACTCGGAGGACACCACTCATCAGAGGAGATAACAGACCACCCACCTCTTGAAGAAGTGGAAATCCCACAAACACAACAGGAGGAGGAGGAGGAGGGAGACGTGGTGGAAATAGTCACCACAACAGGTGTCTGCGACCACAGGCTCAGGTAAGAGATGGATGCCGGCATATTTATAACACATGGTGTTTTTGTTTTTTCTATATTTTTAGATGATCGTGATGTTGTGGATGAAGGTCATTTCACCAGAGAAAGTGCCCAGATCCTGATCGGGGAGATCATGGGGTGTAATAGGGACTTGGAAAACATCAAGCAAAACATCAATGATGTTCAAAACAAAATGAAGAACATCATTGATGTTTTAGGGAGAGTTTAAAAACCCTCAAAATCCCTAATTATTTCTGCTGTTTTTTCCAGAAAATTTTTGACACATTTTTTGATATATTCTCGAAAAGCAAAATTTTGAAGATGCACACAGTGTGTCAACATGTGCTATCTGTCATTACGGGAGATCAATGTATGCGTTTTGGGTGTGCAACCCCTTCCTCAATAATAAAGTAGCTGAGAGGAAGGGGTTGCACCCACAAAACACATCCCTTGATCCCCCATGATGGCAGCTAGCAAATGTTGACATTTGGCAATTTGTGTGCATCTTCAAAATTTGGCTTTTCCAGGGGTGACTTCACCCCATCTGCTGAACGCAATATCAAACACAGTTTATAAATATTCATGTCTGATATTGCCTTCAATTGCTACAAAAGTTGAACTTTGTAAGTTCCAGAGTTGTGTATTTCTTGTTGGTTTTAAACATGCCTGTTTTACCTTAAAAGGACATTTCTACTTTTAATGTGATCTAAGAATTTTTTATACAACAAACATGTTGTTTTTTTTTGGAAAAACCTTTTATAAATGCACATATGATTGTCCTTTGATTAAAAAGATTGATAATCAACAATGTGTGGCTTCTTCTTTCAATGTTCAAAAGCATTTTTTGTTGTAAAGTGGGTGTTTTCAGTGACAATGGGGGTTATTTACTAAAGGCAAATCCACTTTGCACTACAAGTGCAGTTTCTGTGCAGTCTCAAGTGCACTTGTAGTGCGAAGTGTATTTTCTTTTAGTAAATAACACCCAACAGTGTTTTCTAATTTTACACAATCACGCCATTTTCAGGACTCCCCAAATTTCAGTCAGGGTCAGCTAAAAGAAAGACAAGCAGTAAATCTAAGCAAATATTTTTTCAGTTTAAAATTTTTTTTTATTTAAAAAATGTCTCAGACATTGTCTGGCATATTGATGGCCCCCCTACCTGGAAAGTATTCCATGTATCTTAGACAGACCTCGCAGGCACTCTGGGGGGCAAGCCAGGACGGCCAGCTTCAAGCGCCGGCAGGGTTGGTTCATTGAGATTAATTCTGGCTTTAGGCCCAACTGAGCCAGCATAGTTCACAGAATTTCTCCTTAAAAAGTTGTGGAGAACACAGCAAGCCAGGATGATGTGATTGAGTTTATATTCCGCCATGTCTATCGGTGTAAGAAATAGGCGTAACCAGCTGGCCATTATTCCAAACATATTCTCCACCACTCTTCTGGCTCAGGCCAGCCGGTAATTAAAAACCCTCTGGTCCGGGGTGAGGGTCCTCATAGGGAATGGCCACATAAGATGGTCCCCCAGCGCAAATGCTTCATCCGCAACGAAGACGAATGGGAGTCCTTCGGCATTGTCTTCTGGAGGTGGCAAGTCCAAGTTGCCATTCTGGAGATGCCTGTAGAACTCTGTGGGCTATGACTCCACCATCTGACATCCGGCCATTCTTCCACACGTCCACATACAGGAACTCGTAAGTAAGTAAGTTGTAATAGTATGACCCCGAGTTGGGTGGTGGGGCGATGTGGACGTGTTTCCCATCAATTGCCCCTCCACAGTTAGAAAAGTCCCACTGCTGGGCAAAGTGGGATGCCACAGTCTGCCATTCCTGTGGGTTGGAAGGAAACTGTGGAGTCAAACAAGAAAAAAAAATTAATCATTTTGCACATAAACATGGAAAGCAGATTGGACACAAACATTCCTGGCCAACATAAGTATAACATTTATTTTAGGGAGTATTTAAAAACAAAGGTATAAGGTCCCCCTATCAGATTCCTCCCCACCTCTCATGGGCCATGTTATAAATTTTATGGGGGGGGAGATGTTTTGAACAGGTAACCCTCTCCACTTCATTGAGAAATGAATGCCTAAATAATGTGTGTTACTTTGTCCAGCCCCTCCTTACTTACACTATTGGCAGCCCACTGGACAGATAAGAAGTGTCATAATACAAAAATATAAATATAAAATATACACTGTACGCATTTTAGCACATTTTTACATTCTGCTATTACCTATCAAGATAATAATAGGATACAAAAACTTTAAACAGTACCATTTGAAAGTATTCAGGCAAGCCCTTGCACTACATGCTTTGGGGAATTCATCCATAAATATGACCTCAAAAGAGGTGGGTATAGTGTGTATGAGTTTGGCAAAGTCAGCAGATAGAGGATTGGTATCAACTGAGTTAGCAGTTGGGGGGAGGGAGGGTTCCAAATGATTTTGGGACCCAAAAAAAAAGCCTTTGGCACTCTGTCAGAATTACAAGCACAAAAACACATTTTTACACATTTTAGGGGTTGTTTAGGGTAAAGCACTATTATGGAGCTGACAAAATACATTGTTAAGTGACTACACGAGGTGAATATAGGGCCAGGAGAGCATGCTGGGGAGGTAAGTGAAGGCAAATATGTATGAAGGACAAAAAAAAAATTACAAAAAAATCCAGCATGCATGAGGACAAAGGGGACATTCACAGCATATTACAATCATGGTAATTAGGGAATGAGGAAAGAAATACAATATATTAACAAACATTAAATACAATAAAATGTGATGTTAAAGGATAAAAATCTTACCTTCATATACTTCTTCTGCAGGACCTGGATGATGGCAGAACAGGTCTCTGGGATAATGATATCCAGAGCCTGGGGGGAGATGCCTGTCGAGAACTTAAGGTCCTGCAGGCTTTTCCCCGTCGCCAAGTACCGCAGGGTGGCGACGAGCCTCTGCTCCGCAGTGATGGCTTGCCTCATGCAGGTATCCTGCCTGCTGATATAGGGGGTCAGCAAAGCCAAGAAACGGTGAAATACGGGGTCCGTCATCCGGAGAAAGTTCCTGAAATCGTCAGGATTATTCTCACGGATCTCACAGAGCAAAGGCATGTGACAGAACTGGTCACACTGGAGCAACCAATTCTTGGTCCATGAACTCCTCCACGCACTGTTCATGAACCGGGCTTGTGTCAAAGTAAGGACCCCAACACCAAGCCCCCCGCACAGCACGAACTCTACGATGAGTACGTACATGCAACATGGCTAGAAAACGGTCGGCTGCTCAGAAAGGAGTAACAGAACGCACTGAAGAACAGCAAGACCTGTGAAGAGCGACCTAAAAACCAGTAACGAACGAACAAGAACACAATGAAAAAGTCAATGTAACTCACTGCATGCACCGAAGACCAGATACAAACCCACAAGCACAAACTGAACAGCAGAAATACGATCTGAAAACCACGAGTCTGAAAAAGCGTGAATCGTCTTTCAAACTTTTACTAACACGAGATTAGCAAAAGGATCCCAAAGGGTGCCGCGTTTGCTACTGAACTGCCCTTTTATAATCTCGTCGTACGTGGTGTACATCACCGCGTTCTTGGCGTTCGGAAATTCCAACAACTTTGTGCGACCGTGTGTATGCAAAACAAGTTTGAGCCAACATCCGTCGGAAAAAATACATGGATTTTGTTGTCGGAATGTCCGATCAATGTCCGACCGTGTGTACGGGGCATTACACTAGAGTGACCAATGGATCCCAATTGTGTCTAATTATCATTACACTATATCCACTTGTCTTTTTTATTTATATCCTAGCTCCATTGTTTTCTACATGGGGGATGTACCAGCTTACTGATTTATATATTTTAAGGAGAAATGCTTGAAAACAAGCAAAGACCTATACCCTTCCATTGATTCAAGGGATATTCTGATGTTGCCTTTGATATAAATCTACATTCAGGTCTCTGGTAAAAGTTGCCTGAAAAATCCACAATGGCAATGATGTGGTTGGAAAGAGCTTGGGCAGAATTGTAAAATATGTGTGAACTGACAGTAATAGCACAAAAAGAGCAGGGATGATCCAGATTGAATTACCTACTCTAAATGTAGAAATATCATATTGTACCTGGATTGCAGCAAAATACACCAGAGACGTAGCAATCGTGGAGTCAATAGAATATTTATAGCTGCAGAATATTATCTACTAACGCGTCATATGTGGATACAGTTTGGAGGAAAGATGATAGAAGATATTTTTGTGCACAAGCACAGCAGTATATTAATGAGATTTTCTGCTTTTATCAACAAAATAAAAATAGGAAATCTCATTGTGGGATGAGATTTGCTCCTTTGAGAGTCTGATGAGCAGTGTGATGGGCACTTAAAACGGACCTTCAGTCATTTTTTCATCTTTCCATCTATTAAAACTTCTGCCCTCGTTGTTTTAACTTTGGACAGTAAAACTTTTTTTTTCTGCCATTAAATACCTTATACAGCTCACTTCCTGTTTCTTGTCTGGTAAATAGCCTAGGCTTATGACATCATGCACAGCTCTCTCTCTAGTGAGAGTTTGCCAGGACTCCCCATAGCACTAAGGGTGTTGGCTTTTTTCTGCAATATGCTGCTCTAACCTTGAACCCCATCAAAAGCAATTGACATCTATGGCCTATGCTGTACCACATAAAAAAGCAACAGCAAACTAAAACAATATAGTTTAAACCTAGACAGACCTAGATACCTGAGGGTCAATCTCTTTTATTGTTTGAACTCCAGCTCATTGAATATAAATCCCAGCCCATTATTGTCTGACTGAGAGTAGTGACCTCACAGACAGAACATAAGAAATGTAGAGGCTTTAAAACACAAACCAAAGCAGCGTTTGGGACTGAGGAGAAAGCAAGCTGCAAAGTAGTACCTGTCAGCTTGCAGGCAATCTTGATTGAATGGATTTTTTTTCAATTAGATTGGCCTGAAGATAAATTGTAGAATGTAAGGCAAGCCATAGATGAATCAATTATCTTTTCTTCCACCATGGGTTCCTGTGATTGTGTTGATGGGGGAATGTCCTTTGCAGCCCTATTGTATTCTGTTGGCCGGGGGCGCAGGGAGCCTTCCCAGCCAGTACAATATAATGATTACCGCTAGCAGCTGAATATTTGCTGAGCCGGCAGAATTTTGATCTATGTATGGCTGGCTTTAGTGGATGGTTTGACTGTGTAGCCTACCCACGCAGACTGGATGTAAAGAGTACACTATTGGGTGCAACCATAGCCAGCTTCTTCTCTCCCCAAAAAGCCTGTGTTTATTCAGCCATAACACTGGTATATAGTCATATCCTTAAAGTGTCAATAAACCCACATCAAAAAAAATTTATCAATAAATGGTGTATAAATGGTGTATTGCATGCTGTTCAAGCTCACTCAGGCAATAAGACATTCATTTTCCGTATTATGAAAAAAACCTGGTTGATCCTGCTGCTCTCTATCTCCACCTTCTGTTCATGTCCCCAGTTCAGCTAGCTATTTTAAAGCTGTGGTGGGCACTCTGCACATGCTCAGATTTTAGTGAGTTTTTATGCTATGCATTTCCTCCCTATTACATCTGAGCAGCCCATGTGACTATAGAGTCACATATGTGGGTGTATACACAGTGGTAAATGACAGTCCACTCTCTACCTCCTTTTCCATGCCCACTAACCAACTAAACACGTGGGGGGTGGGATATTACATGTAGATAAATTGTGGCTTCACCTCCCTCTTATTCTAAGAAACAGACTGGAGGGGGCTTGATACAGCCTGTAGCTGGCAGCAGTCTGACCACACCCTATTTTTTCCACAAAATCACAAGGTTAGATTTCAAATTATTATTATATTTTTGTATGCCAATTTAAAACAGTTTATTCTTATTTTTTTTTTAACACGTGACTAGCAGCAGAGGACTAGATGTTCCTCCTCCTTATGTTTCCCTGTAGACAGGCTGAGAAAGATCTGGGTCATGTGACAGCTGTATATTGATTAAGAAAAGGGTACTTGGATGTTTTCTTTTTTATTAAAATAATTACAGGGCCATCATCCACATACAGAAAGAAAGGTCAATGTAAATTAACCACTAAGCCACCGCCCACCATCATATGACGGCGGGACGAGGCATCTATTGTTCTGGGTGGACGTCATATGACGTGATCGCCCTCCCGAGCCACTAGGGGGCACGCGTGCCCGCTGCGTCACTCAGAACCTGGTGCGCGTGCCCGGCGGCCGCGATGTCTGCCGGGCAACAGAGCAGGACCGTGGATCTGTGCATGTAAACACAGATCCACGTCCTGTCAGAGAGGAGAGGAGACCGATGGTGTGTCCCTTGTACATAGGGACACCGATTGGTCACCTCCCCCAGTCAGTCCCCTCCCCCCACAGTTAGAATCACCTCCCTAGCAGGGGCGTAACTACCACCATAGCGACCCATGCGGGCGCTATGGGGCCCGCAGCAGAGTGGGGCCCAGTGAGGATAAGAACACCGCCGGCACAGTCTCCCAGGGGAAGAGAGAGGAAAAGAAGAGGCGAGCTGTCCGTATCAGCATAGAGCTGAATTGCCCGATAGCTTTCATTAGAACTTCCAGTGTTCCCGGGGCTCACGTCACATAGCTCCACCTTTTGTCCCGGTGCCTTTGATAGACAGAACGCCGATCCAATGCGGGACATGTGACGTCATCAAAGGCGTCGGGCCAAGAGGTGGGGCTATGTGACGATGAGTCCCGGGAAGACGGGAAATTCAAATGAAAGCTATTACAGCGGGCAATCCCGCTCTCTGCTGATCCGGGTGGCTTGCCTCTTCCTCTGCATAGGTGGGGCTGTATGGGGCACAGGCAGACCAGGCTGTATTGGGCACAGGTCACGCTGTATTGGGCACAGGTCACGCTGCATTGGGCACAGGTCACGCTGTATGTTGCACAGGTCACGCTGCATTGGGCACAGGTCACGCTGTATGTTGCACAGGTCACGCTGTATGTTGCACAGGTCACGCTGCATTGACACTGGGGGCCCCCATACAACATTTTGCTATGGGGCCCTGCTATTTCTAGTTATGCCCCTGCTCCCTAGGTCATACATTAACCCCTCGATCGCCCCGTAGTGTTAACCCCTTCCCTGCCAGTCACATTTACACAGTAATCAATGCATTTTTATAGCACGGATCGCTGTATAAATGTGAATGGTCCCAAAAATGGGTCAAAAGTGTCCGATATGTCCGCTGCAATATCGCAGTCACAATAAAAATCGCAGATCACCGCCATTACTAGTAAAAAATAAATAAAAATATAATAAATCTATCCTCTATTTTGTAGACGCTATAACTTTTGCGCAAACCAATCAATATACCCTTATCGCGATTTTTTTTACCAAAAATATGTAGAAGAATACATATCGGCCTAAACTGAGGAAAAAATTTGTTAAAGAAAAAAAAAAATTGGATATTTATTATAGCAAAAAGTAAAAAATATTGTGTTTTTTCAAAATTGTCCCTTTCTTTTGTTTATAGCGCAATAAATAAAGACCACAGAGGTGATCAAATACCACCAAAAGAAAGCTCTATTGGTGGGGAAAAAATGATAGACATTTCATTAGGGTGCATTGTAACATGACCGCGCAATTGTCATTCAAAGTGCGACAGCGCTGAAAACAGAAAAATGGCCTGGGCAGGAAGGGGGTGAAAGTGCCCTGTATTGAGGTGGTTAAACAGTGTGTATTTAGCATCACTTTTAGTCACCATGGCATTCTGTGAGTACCAAGAAAAAATCTCAGGCTTAGGCCTCATTCACAGTGGCACTAATACATTTAGCTTTTCCAAACACAAGAAAAGTTCTCTGGGAAATATGATCAACGTTTATGCTTCACAAATCGCTATTTCCTGTGTTAAGATGTTCCTACTTTGAAGCAGGTTTAGCTGAATTTAGCCATGCTTACATGTGTTTAGAGTTTCTAATCAGAACCTGTTTCTGTAGAATTTTATTTCCTCTATGTAACTAAACTGGCGGCCCTGAATGCAGGTTAACACTCAGTTTGAATGGCACCATTGGAAAATTACATGGGTCTAAGGAGAATTAGAAGTTCTTAGTTACATATCAGTCACAAATTAAAGCAGTATTAAAGTTGAAACCAAAAGTGTAATATATTGCAGATTAGCAATCATTATGATTGGTGTGTGGTGGCTGCATCAGTTTTCATTGTTTAGGCTTTTCCCTCTGTTTTCACCTGATGATGTGGCCAGTAAAACACATCCTGTATTAGATTGTCTCCACTCTGGATGAATAAGCACAGGGGGTACCTTTGGACAGCAGCACTGTCAGTCTGGGGGGACGAACGTGTTATGCCGCGTACACACGGTCGGACTTTTCATCTACAAAAGTCCGACAGCCTGTCCGACAGACTTTCGACGGACTTGCGGCGGACTTTCGACGGACTTGCGGCGGACTTTCTAACGAACAGACTTGCCTACACACGATCACACAAAAGTCCGTCGAATTCTTACGTGATGACGTACACCGGACTAAAATAAGGAAGTTCATAGCCAGTAGCCAATAGCTGCCCTAGCGTGGGTTTTTGTCCGTCGGACTAGCATACAGACGAGCGGATTTTTCGACCGTACTCGAGTCCGTCGGAAAGATTTGAAGCATGTTTCAAATCTAAAGTACGTCGGATTTGAGGCAAAAAAAGTCAGTTGAAAGTCCGGAGAAGCCCACACACGATCGGATTACCAGCCAGCTTTAGTCCGTCAGCGTCCGTTGGACTTTTGTAGACGAAAAGTCCGACCGTGTGTACGCGGCTTAAGATGTAGTAGCATAGTTACATAGTCAGGTTGAAAAAAGACACAAGTCCATCTAGTTTAACCATAACAATAAATAAATAAATAAATAAAGAATAATATCATACAATCCCATATACACAATCCTTCATCCACAGTTGATCCAGAGGAAGGTGAAAAACCCCAGCAAAGCATGATCCAATTTGCTACAGTAGGGGAAAAAATCCTTACTGATCCCCCGAGAGGCAATCGGATGTTCCCTGGATTGACTGAAAATAGTACCTAATTATATTATGTACATTCAGGAAAGAATCCAGGCCTATCTTAAAGCTATCTAGTGAGCTGGCCAGAACCACCTCTGGAGGGAGTCTATTCCACATTTTCATAGCTCTTACTGTGAAGAAACGTATTTGGAGATTAAATCTCTTTTCCCCTAGGCGTATAGAGTGCCTCCTTGTCTCTGTGATGACCTTAAAGTGAATAATTCAACACCAAGTTCACTATATGGATCCCTTATATATTTATACATGTTGATCATATCCCCCCTTAATCTCCTCTTCTCAATAAGAAAGTTCTGTTCCTCTAATCTTTCCTCATAGCTGAGCTCCTCCATGCCTCTTATCAGTTTGATTGCCCTTCTCTGCACTTTCTCCAGTCCCCCCCCCCCCATATCCTTTTTGAGACCTGGTACCCAAAACTGAACTGCATATTCCAGATGCGGTCTTACTAATGACTTGTACAGGGGCAAAATTATATCTGTCTCTCTGGAGTCCATATCTCTCTTAATACAAGAAAACCGAAAATTGTTATCAATACTTTTCCCTTCCTGGTCCGTCCTCACATCAGCACACTATGGGTTAACTGTTCCTCATTAACCCTCAGGACCACCTTCTTCCAGCTTTATAAATCCCTGTCCTCTCCTCCCCCTCGTGTTCTTTTGTAGCGGCGACAGGCCACTTAGGGAGGGAAGCAAAGTTGTGCTGACGTGTGGACGGCAGGGGAACCCCGAACCAAAATTTTAAAAAAATGCGTGGGGGTCCCCCCAAATTCCATACCAGGCTTTTCAGGTCTGGTATGGTTATTAAGGGGAACCCAGCACCAAAATAAAAAAAAATGGCCTGGGGATCCCCCTCAAAAAGGGTCTGGTATGGATTTTAAGGGGAACCCTGCGTCAAAAAAAAAAAATGGCATGGGGTCCCCCCAAAAATTAATACCAGACCCTTATCCAAACACACAACCTGGCAGGCCACAGGAAAAGAGGAGGGGATTAGAGAGTGCCCCCCCTCCTGAACTGAACCAGGCCACATGCCCTCAACATTGGGAGGGTGCTTTGGGGGTAGCCCCCCCAAAGCACCTTGTCCCCATGTTGATGGGGAGAAGGGCCTCATCCCTACAACCCTTGCCCGGTGATTGTGGGGTCTGCGGGCGTGGGGCTTATCGGAATCTGGAAGCCCCCTTTAACAAGGGGACCCCCAGATCCCGGTCCCCCCTGATTGAAATGGTAATGGGTACAAAGAGCTCTGTGTACCCCTACATTGCGGTCTGTTGTATTCCCGGCCTGGCCTATATGACCTGGCCTTGCGGCCCCTCTGGAATCAAACTGACCTGACCAAAAAGGTTGCTGTCTTTTCTTAGAGGTCTGAGTTAACAGGCCTGACTTTTCACCTGTAACCCATTTGATTGCCTCTTCCAGGGTCTTTCCTCATATATATAATCCTTAACCCTCCGGGCTTCTGCTTCCTTATCCATGGCCACATCTTTAATGCATTCGGCACATAGAAGTTTCCCAACAGCAGCTTGTGCCGTGCAAGCCCAGCATAAACCATCTGCCGTTCTCCCGAACTGCTGTGGTTCCACCGCTGAAGATTTACTGCGGCTTGGACCACTAGGAGATCTATCCCTCTGTTTGGAGTGGGACCTAGAATGGTGGTGGGACTTTTCATTCTGGGAATGTCTTCTTTTAGGGCTCTTGCTCCTAAGAAAGATTAAGCAACACATTACTTGCGTGTGCGGCACTCTTTTACCATTTTTGTCCCTCATAGACCTCTCCTACCTGAACTTTGTGCTGTGGAGAGCTCATGGCTACAGACGAATGAGAAAACAGTAAGTTAAGTAATGAATGCATACTAATAACTATCCTCTTCCCTTCCCTTTATTTTACACTTTTTTTTTTTTTATATATTATGTCTTACCCCTTTAAAACCTCGGCCATCTTACCTGCAGCAAGCAAGCTGAGAAGTGTAGGATGACAGAGGGGCAGATAGTAGCAACAGTAAGCAATTCAGCCAAACCTGGCTGGAAAGGAAGCACAAGAGGAAAGTGTAATAAGCACATAAGATAATAATAATTTCAAGAGAGTTTGGGGAGGAGGACCGTGAAATCACCTACCGGAATCCCTGAAACACACATCGATCGGCACCTGCCGCCGCTGCAGTGTCCGGCTTTATGGTGTGCTGGTTAACCTGGCAACGTACGTCCACTCCCGCTAAGCCCCGCCCCCCATGAGGTAATTTGGCGGTGACCTCGGCTCCAGAGAAGATGCAGGTAAATTCCTCTTCAGCTCGCCACAGATGAGTGTGTCCTTTAGACAACAAATGCCCACAGCCCGACACAGGGCGTCCCGTGTCATAAGAGGCTTTACTTCTATTCATTCTGGACCCTCCAACCCCAGGAGAGGTTAAACCTTGGGGGCAAAGGTTCGGTAGGGGGGTGTAGCTGGATTTCAGTCCGGTGGCATGGCGACCAATGAAAAAAGAACATGAGGGGTAGGGGCGGACAGGAATTTATAACACTGGAAGAAGGTGGTCCTGAGGGTTAATGAGGAACAGTTAACCCATAGTGTGCTGATGGGAGGACGACCAGGAAAGGACTTTGCTCACTTTGGAAACCGCAGCTTGGCATTGCATACTATTATTGAGCTTATGATCTATCAAAACCTGCAAATCCTTGTCCACTATGGATTCTCCCAGTTGCACTCCCCTAGTATGTATGATGCATGCATATTCTTAGCCCCCAAGTGCATAACTTTACATTAATCAACATTAAACCTCATTTCTCACATAGTCGCCCAATTAAACAGTGCATTGAGGTCGGCTTGTAATTTGGAGACATCCTGTAAGGACATTATTCCACTGCAAAGCTTGGTGTCATCTGTAAAGACAGAAATGTTACTTTTAATCCCAGACCCTATATCATTTAGAAATATATTATAAATATATTTAAATGTAAGGGTCTAAACACTGAATTGGGGTACACCACTGATAACCTTAGACAATTCAGAGTAAGAGTCATTAACCACTACTCTCTGAATACAGTATTTTAGCCAGTTTTCTATCCATTTACAAACTGATATTTCCAAGACCGTAGACTTTACCTTACACACTACACATTTAAATACACTAACAAATTGAAGCCAAACTGCAGCTCACACTTTATAAGCAGTTGTAGCAAAGTTTTATTCCTTGTGGGATAAAGGTTTTACATGAATAAAAAAAAACTGATTATTGTAATTACCCCTACTTGTGTTAAATGGTTTGTCTCATCTCTGTAACTGAAACATTCTGCTAGAGAGCTTGTTTGTTAAAAAAAAATAACAGACATACTGGTCAGATGACCAGTTCAAAATAGAAGAAATAAAGCTTAAAAAAAACTAATACAGCCATCTAAGAAATGGTAAGCTGCAATATAATAAATATTTATACAAGGATCTGATTTTGAAGAGTTTATCATTAAAATTTGTGATTATAATCCAGCTTGTCATAAAGCATACTGCATTGTAAAATGTTATTTTGAAAAGTGCAAAACCAGGATCACTTCTGCATAGAAACCATTCAGCTTTTAGGTTTTATTGTCGAGGCTTAATTGAACAAGCTCAGGTTAGATGATTGTCTACTATGCACAGCTGCACCAGATTCTGACTGCACCGGTTTTAGTAAATATACCCCTATATGTATTTAGTATGCCAGTGCAAAGATCAATGGAAGAGATGCAAGATTTCAAATTGCTCATCACTTAGGAGCTGAATTTGTATTTGTTACTACACACTTTGCATACCATAGCATATTTGCATATCGCCTTCTGACTTTTTTTATTGGGTAAACATCACCCAAGCCTCAGCAGAGCTGGCTGTATCACAAAGCACAATACAGCCAACATAGGGACTTTCACTTTTCAGCCTTTTTTCTGCAGCATTATAATCAGAATGGTCACCTAGTAGCTGTCACATATGTCAAATGTAATTGTGGCCTACAGCATTGCACATAGCTATATAAAACTAACATATCCATCAGTTACTCCATCAGTTTCCAAATCTTAGTTTACCTGACAGCTTATACTCATTAAACTTCTTTTGCAACTGCTTCACATGTGCAGGCCCTGCAGCACTCAAATGACCTCTGCATGCACCTGAAGCTATTGCGCCCACCACTTATTTACTCTCTGTTGGTTTCTTGGACATTTATATCATTGTTCTTCATTACCTTGGCTTCTGTTTTAAATCTTTATTGCCTCAAAAAGAATGTGTCATATGCCTAAAATATCCACCTTATTATATTGTCCTGCACTACTATAGTTGCTACATTTTTGTAATGGTGCCATTTGCTCAAATAAATCTTCATTCTATGTGTGTACTGTTATCAGTCTGTATCTGTGTGATGAAACTAAAAAAGTTAAAGTGTAAAAATACTGACCCTGACCTTTGACCCTGGCACTGACTTGGACCAAACCTTGATCTTGGTATTTTTTTATTTATTTTTATTTTTTTATTGTATTTTTTTTACACACAGTTGTTTTTGTTTTCTCTCCTCCATTCAGAGAGAGAAAACATGGGAGGGGTTTCACAGTGACTGGTCACTATGATAAGCAATCGATTGTAAGTATGGGGCCCAGAGCTCTTGGCGAGACCCCGGTTGGCAAAGACATTTCCGGAAATATACAGCCCCACAAAAAAGCAGTACAGTAGGGCTGCATATTTGCATACTGTTGCCCCCAAGGGGTTAAGTTCAGATACCCAATTATATGGAGGGAAATTGCAAAACAGGATTTTTGCTAAACCATGATGGAAATGATTTACTAAAGGCAAATAGACTGTTCACTTTGTAAGGGAGGTTGCACTTTGCAAGGAGATTTTCCCCAAAGCTTAGTGAAAGCTTCACTTTGCAATGTGTATCCAATCACATGCAAGAAATATATATTTTTTTTTAAAAACAGCATTTTTGCTTGCACATGATTGGATGATGGAAGTCAGCCGAGCTTCACCTCATTCTATGGCAACAGGCAACTTCCCCAGCAAAGTGAATAGTCTATTTGACTTAAGTAAAACAACCAATAAGTTGATTGAAGTGAACACTTTATTTACCAAGGTCAAAAAAAAATCCTCTTTCAAACTGAAATGTCATTGTGCTTTGTGCAGTGAGCAGCCCTCTATTCATTTAGTAAATCAACCCCATGAAAAAAAAAATGTTGTGAAGAAGCGTGTTGGAATCCAGCCAAACAAATATTTTCTAAATACAAGCACCATGTGATTTCTTACCTGGATTTTAAAGAGGAGCTCCAGTCTGTGAAAAAACTGTAGCTGCTGACTTTTAATAAACAGCCACTCATCTGTCCCGCGATCCAGCGATGTGCTCATCCCAGGCATTTTATTCCTGTGCCCTCTCTCGCCAGTGTCATCATCTTTACTATGGGTACCCACCTGTGATAGCTTGGCTTCACAGTCATTTACCCACTGTGAATGCACGAGCGGCACTGTGCACTGTGAATGGGCCCGCAGTCTTCTGGGATCTGTCAAGTGTCCCAGAAAACTTCAGGAGGGAGGGGAGAAGGAGAACTTCCGATTCCGATCGCCTAGGACAGGGATATGCAATTAGCGGACCTCCAGCTGTTGCAAAACTACAAGTCCCATCATGCTCTGCCTGTGGGTGTGATGCTTGTGGCTGTCAGAGTCTTGCTATGCCTCATGGGATTTGTAGTTCTGCAACAGCTGGAGGTCTGCTAATTGCATATCCCTGGCCTAGGCGGTCAGAGCGAAAGTGGGAGCAGGTACCTGTCAAAATCGAGTACCCACCCCCCCCTCTCCCCAAAAGCTCCATTTCACAAACAGGTGTGGAGGAGGGGGTCTTAAAGTGGAATGTCCCCTTTTAGATGTATTTATAAAAAATGCACATGGTTACATAATTTTCTTAACTCCCTCTGGTGTTCTCTCTGATGCAAGTATTTTCTATACTCCTCAGCTCCATCTAGTGGCCATAATTGGGTATTTTAGCCACTGCCCATAATAAAACAAAACATGTTCAGAAGATAAAACAGCCTAATATCATTCCTTTTTTGCCCAATTCCCACTGAACAAATATACATGCAGATTTAATGGATAAATGGCTATGATTTTTTTTTTTTTTAATAGACCCCTTAGCGCTCTCTGTGTATTTTTTCTAGATCTGCATAGTAGTTCAGCATGAAACAGCTTCTGCATGTGTGTGAACACCACTCTAGGTCATTCTCCCACCTCTGCTAACACACAGACGAGGTGCTGGCCCCGTCCATCATGGATTCCAATGAGCAAAAAAAATTCTGTTTGGCAGCACGTCCAGAAAAATCACCTTTATTTTGGCAAGTCAAAAAAAATTTCCAAAAACACAAATAGAAGAGAACAGCATCACCAGTTAACGCGTTTCACGCTCCCTTAGCTCACATACAATTGTTCACTACAGAAATATATATATATATATATGGAACAATTACTTGTGATTAGAACAATCTGTGTGAAATAATTGGTTTGCGGCTGCCAATAATTGGCAGATAACTGACCCTGTTAAGGATGCAAATGCAGAAGCACTAACATATATACCAGATATAAAACATCAAATAAATCATATACAGTAATGCTTTGGTTTGCGAGTAACGTGGTATATGAATATTTTGCAAAACAAGCAACATTTTTTTTTTTAATTGTAACTTGATATGCGAGCGCTGTCTTGTAAGACGAGCAGTAGAATGATCACAGTTTCACCGTTTAATGTAAAAAAAAAAGTAGAATTATGCCGCGTACACACGACCGGACTTTCTGGGAAACTAGGTCCGACGTTGTTCCCGACGGACTTCCAGCGGACTTTCTGAACGGATGGACGTGCCTACACAAGACCGGACTTTCCGGCAGACTAGGTCCGCCGGTCTTCATACCAGGCCCTTAGGTCTGGTATGGATTTTAAGGGGAACACCCTACGCCGAAAAACGGCGTGGGGTCCCCCCAAAGTCCATACCAGACCCCGATCCGAGCGTGCAGCCCGGCCGGTCAGGAAAGGGGGTGGGGACGAGCGAGCACCCTGAGGCCCCCCCATCACCCCAAAGCACCTTGTCCCCATGTTGATGAGGACAAGGGCCTCTTCCCGACAACCCTGGCCGTTGGTTGTTGGGGTCTGTGGGCGGGGGGCTTATCGGAATCCGGGAGCCCCCTTTAATAAGAGGGCCCCCAGATCCCCACCCTATGTGAATGATTATGGGGTACATGGGTCCATAAAAAAACACACTACACAGGTTTTTAAAGTAATTTATTGGACAGCTCCGGGGGTCTTCTTCCGACTTCGGGGGTCTCTCCACTATCTTCTGCTCTTTTACCGCTCTTTTGCTAGCGGTAGCCCGGACTTCTGCCTTCTGCCTTCCGCCTTCTTCCTTCTGCCTTCTTGTCTTCTTCCCTCTTCTCTTCTTACGATGTTGACACAACGCTCTCTCCGGCTGGAATGCTCTCTGAGCGCTCCTCTATGACTTATATAGGCGGTGACCACGCCCCCTTATGCCGTCACAGTCCCAGCATGCCCAGGGACTGTGATGGCATAAGGGGGCGGGGTCACCGCCTATATAAGTCATCGAGGAGCGCTCAGAGAGCATTCCAGTCTGAGAGAGCATCATGTCAACATCGGAAGAAGAGAAGAGGGAAGAAGACAAGAAGAAAGAAGGAAGAAGGAAGAAGGTGGAAGGCAGAAGGCAGAAGTCCGGGCCACCGCTAGCAAAAGAGCGGCAAAAGAGCAGAAGATAGCGGAGGAGCCTGGCAGAAGTACTGGAGACAGCGGAGAAGAACTGGAGAGACCCGCAAAGTCGGAAGAAGACCCCCGGAGCTGCATACAGACGAATGTGCTTTCCGTCAGGAACTGAGTCCAGTGGAGTTATGACGGAAAGATTTGAGATATGTTTCATTTCTAGGTCCGTCTGACTTTTGGGGAAAAAAGTCTGCGGGAGCCTACACACAATCGGATTGTGCGGCGGACTCTGGTCCGCCGGACCAAGTCTGCTGTAAAGTCCGCTCGTGTATACGCGGCATTAAACTCACAATGTATATACCACGTTAAGGAGTCTGGTGCTCATCCATGTAAAGCCACTGGTGTATATAGTAAACCTGCTGGTGTATACATTACTGTATGTGGCCAGAGGTCCAGGTTCGCTGGGAGCCACCAGCGCCCCCTGACCTCTGGCCACATACAGTAATGTATACACCAGCGGCTTTACTGTATACACCAGTGGCTTTACATGGATGAGCACCAAACCCCTAGCATGTGATATACATTGTGAGTGTAATTCCACTTTTTTTATGTTAAAACTGTGATCCTTCTACTTATCGTATTGTCCCGGGCCACGTACTTTATACACTATATACTTTATACTGTACTCAGGGCTGGTGCACAGATTTTTATCTACTTAGGCGAAGGTGCATTTTACCGCCCCCCATTTATTATGCATTTATTTTTATTTTTTTACAAAGGTGAACTCATCCTTTAAGTGGTACACACACACAAAACATGTTATAGACCTCAGATCACCCCAATTCCTGCACCTTCACACCTCAAATCACCCCAATTCCTGAACCTTCACACCTCAAATCACCCCAATTCCTGTACCTTCACACCTCATATTAGCCCAAATTCTTCTGCCTTCACACCTCAGATCACCCCAATTCTTGCATCACTGTGGTCCCATGCATATCTGCCATGCTGCTGAACCACCTTGCACACCTGTTCCTCACTGTATCCCGCTATAAACCTGTTTCCCACTACATACCTGTTCCCCACTGCGCACCACCCTGCACATCTGTTCCCCACTGTAACCCCCCCTGCACTTATGTTCCCCACTGTAACCCCCCCTGCACATATGTTCCCCACTGTAACCCCCCCTGCACATATCTTCCCCGCTGTACACCCCCCCTGCACAATGCACACATGTTCCCCACTGTATACCCCCCCAGCACATATGTTCCCACTGTACACATGTTCCCCACTGTACACCCCACTGCACATATGTTCCCCACTGTACACCCCCCTGCACATATGTTCCCCACTGTACCCATGTTCCCCACTGTACACCCCCTCTGCACATATGTTCCCCACTGTACACATGTTCCCCACTGTACACCCCCCTACACATATGTTCCCCACTGTACACATGTTCCCCACTGTACACCCCCCCGCAGATATATTCCCCACTGTACACCCACTTCATACCTGCTCCCCACTGCACACCCCCCGCACATATATTCCCCACTGTACACATGTTCCTCACTGTAACCCCCCCTGCACATATGTTCCCCACTGTAACCCCCCTGCACATATGTTCCCCACTGTACACCCCCCTGCACAATGCACACATGTTCCCCACTGTATACCCCCCCCAGCACATATGTTCCCCACTGTACACATGTTCCCCACTGTACACCCCACTGCACATATGTTCCCCACTGTACACCCCACTGCACATATGTTCCCCACTGTACACATGTTCCCCACTGTACACCCCCCCTCAACATATGTTCCCCACTGTACACCCCCCTGCACATATGTTCCCCACTGTACACATGTTCCCCACTGTACACCCCCCTGCACATATGTTCCCCACTGTACACATGTTCCCCACTTTTCACCCCCCCGCACATATATTCCCCACTGTACACCCACTTCATACCTGCTCCCCACTGCACACCCCCACACATATATTCCCCACTGTACACATGTTCCCCACT
Organism: Lithobates clamitans; assembly: GCA_037952925.1. Lineage (NCBI taxonomy): Eukaryota > Metazoa > Chordata > Amphibia > Anura > Ranidae > Lithobates > Lithobates clamitans. The sequence goes on from JBBGZY010000031.1 coordinate 8,302,966, forward strand.
GTAACCCCCCCTGCACATATGTTCCCCACTGTAACCCCCCTGCACATATGCTCCCCACTGTACCCCCCCCCCCTGCACAATGCACACATGTTCCCCACTGTATACCCCCCAGCACATATGTTCCCCACTGTACACATGTTCCCCACTGTACACCCAACTGCACATATGTTCCCCACTGTACACCCCCCTGCACATATGTTCCCCACTGCACATATGTTCCCCACTGTACACATGTTCCCCACTGTACAGCCCCCGCACATATATTCCCCACTGTACACCCACTTCATACCTGCTCCCCACTGCACACACCCCCGCACATATATTCCCCACTGTACACATGTATGTATTTATATGAATAGATGGTTGTGGAACGAATCATCTGAGTTTCCATTATTTCTTATGGGTAAATTTGCTTTGCTAAACAAGTACTTTGGATTACAAGCATGTTTCTGGAACTAATTATGCTCAAAATTCAAGGTATTACTGTACACCATATAAAGAACAGACTAAATAAAAAATAGAAACATTTGAAAAATCAAAACCCAAATTTTAGAAAAAGTTAGGAAAAATTAGAAAAAATCAGAGTCACTAGTAAGGCAAAAACCTAGGATGTACTTTATTCATTCATAAAAAATGTGACACATCCCATTCATGGTTGAGCACTACAGGTTTCCGTGATAGATGAAGATACTTGTGGGGAGAACCCAAGGAGCCATCCAGGTTAAAAGACCCGAGGCTGGGGTAGAAAGCCACAGGCATGCACAATCTCCTTTAAAAAGAGATCTTAGGAGCTGGTAAGTGGCAGTATTTTCCCTGGAAGGGTGGAGGCACCCTTCTGTCATCACATTCTTCCTGGTGTTGCGATTGCACGATTTACATCGTCTGGACGTTTGCTAAGCCAGCACTTGGAAGATTGTTCTGCTAGTGAACCTTTTTTCCTACAGCCCATTGGAGTGGACTTGATTTTGTTTACTTCATTCATTTTACTCATGTTTCTTATTATTTAATTTTCTCGCACTTGTCACTGGTGGCTACGTTTCAGTGTGTATATATTAATTTCCTTTATTTAGATGTGATTGCATTTTTTGCATTTATATATATTTTTTTCAATTTATTTAGCGGAGCTTTTTTTTGTATGAATTATTTAGTGTGTGTGTCTCACATTTTAGTTGCAGCTTTATTCACTTTATACATTGTATATTCTCTTATACATGTTTCATGGGGATAGCGCAGTAATTTTACCTTTTTTGGTTTCTGTGTACCCAGACAGAAGATCCAAAAAACTTCCAGAAGTCTAAACTTCTCACCCCCTCTCCTGGGGAATATGATCTTTTCTACACCTTGTACAGATACAGCTGAGAGATCACATGCATGACAACCATTGAAGTGGTTAGCTACATTGATTTTATGATTCTTTTTAATATCATAAAGATGGTCATGCAGGCGATCCCTCAATCTGCGGGTAGTACGGCCAACATAACAAACAGCTTCTGCACTTTGTTTTTTCTATAATGAAGAGTGGTCAGCACTGTTCTCTTTCCTTGTGCAGGGTGACTTGTCTTGTATCTCTGTAGTTTAGGCTACGAGCAGTACAGTGATAATATCTCTGCCACTTTTACAAGGTCAAACAGGGATTTATATCTTTACCTGATTTTGAGTAATATAATTACATTAAAAATGTTGCACCCTGAGTTCAGCTTTAAATATGACCACTCATCTTTAGGAACTTGACAGACAGCAAAGATGCCCAAGGGAGGTTAGATTATATGTGCACAGCCTACTGCCTTCTGACATGTGGTGTAATAAAAAAAAAAAATCAAATACAAATCAAGATAACTAAACTCTTTATTTATGTATGCTTTGAAAAATACACGAGATAAAGAAACAGCTATATGACGCTTAGTAGGAAGATTTCCCTACTGGAAAGGGAGCTGTTCAATTTAACCTAGAGACTGCAGCAGAGGTTATTCACTAATAGCTTCATTAAAGGAGTAATTCAATGTCTACTTGTGTGAAAATTGAAATCACTACACAGTGTCATGTGGTGGTACTAGGTTGATTGCTAAAGGATGTACAAGATATGAATGATGGTAAAAGGCAAGAAAGCAACCAATTATTTTCTATTACAGCTGGGAAAACTACACAAATTTTGCAAAGTAGAGCTACAACTCTGGCGGAGACTGTCATAAACATTTCAGAAAGAAACAAAATCTACTACTTGGTAAAACAAGTAAAAAACATGGGAGACAACATGACATAAAGGACATCTGCCATAAGAGAAATACCTATGTTGGCAATGCTAACATTGCTAGTTTTGTGGCTTGTAAATGCCTAGTCTCTGGCAGCAATACTGGCCTGGACGCTGGGTTCACACCTATCCAAATTGGATGTGGGCTTCACCGCAGCCAATTCGCATTACATGCGAGTGTGACTGGCTCTCAATGGAGCTGGTTCACACATGTCCGGGGCTGTCGCAGTCCACATTCCAAAAGGGTCCTGTACAGGTTTGGTGCAAATTCACGCAAAAATTCAGACCTGAACCAGTGAACAGACATGCACTGGACCCCAGGCACGAGCCCGCGGACACGCAAATGTGAACCCGGCCTCAAGAAACACTGAGTAAGTGGTTTTGTTGTGATGGCAGAACCTCTGATCTGCATAAGCACTGAAGCCAGTGGATCAGAGTGACTATAGCAAAACTATCACTCAACTAATGCTGGCACTGGCAGAAGCAGTTCAACAATAGTAGGTCCCAGATTTCTTCTACTATGTTATTTTAACCACTTGATTTCCGGAAGGTTTATCTCCCTTCATGACAGGCCATTTTTTGTGATACGGCACTGCGTTAATTTAACTGACAATTGCGTGTTCGTGCAACACTGTACCCAAATAAAATTTATGTCCTTTTTTCCCACAAATAGAGCTTTCTTTTGGTGGTATTTGGTCACCACTGCGTTTTTTATTTTTTGCGCTATCAAAAAAAATACAACAATTTTGAAAAAAGAAAAACAACATTTTTTACTTTCTCCTATAAAACACATCCAATAAAAAATATTGAAAAAATTAAATTCCTTCACAATTTTATGCCAATATGTATTCTGCTACATGTTTTTGGTAAAAAAAAAATCACAATAAGCATATATTGATTGGCTTGCATAAAAGTTATAACGTCTACAAACTATGGGATTTTTTTTTCTTTACTAGTAATAGTGGCAATCAGCGACTTATAGTGGGACTGCGATATTGCGGCAGACATTTGTCACTTTTTGGGAACCAGTGACATTATTACAATGATCAGTGCTAAAAATGTGTACTGTCACTGTACTAATGACACTTGCTGGGAAGGGGTTAACATCAGGGGCGATCAAAGGATTAACTGTTTGCCTAGCTAGTGTTTTTCTATACTGTGTGAGGTGCTTTTACTAGGGGAAGAGATGGAATTTATTCCCTTCTTTGCAGGGACACAAACTCAATCCCTTCCCCCCTATCAGAACAGCGATCTGCCTTGTTTATATCGGCAGATCGTAGCTCTGTCTCCCTGCCTGATGATTGGCGGGTGCCGGAGGACATTAAGTACAGCGCACCCACCCATCGGCTTCATTCTGATTACACACAGCATAAGCGAGCCGCCGCTGGTGTGCACGTGCGCCCCCCCTACCCAGAAGTGCACGATCGCGTATATATAGGTGATCTGGTGCACAGCTGCTGCCCTGTAACTGTAAAACTACTATAAGGTGGACGGGAAGCATTAAGAGTTTAGAGTAAGTGATGTATTCTCTCAATGAATACAAAGCTTCCTCTGATTGGCTGAGTCAGAGAGCTGGGCTAATGATGTCACAATCTCTGACTCAGCCAATCAGAGGAAGCTTTGTATTCATTGCTACAATACTTTGCCTACTCTGAATGGCTGAACACTGCTGCGGTAGACTCTTCTGTGTTCCAGGTATTAGACTGGAAGTCTCCTGGAACACAGTGCAGTATGCTTTATGTTTTATGTAGCCACAGTTACATACAGTTTATACCGCACATCCAGCAGCTTCACATGTTAAGGAAATCATTTGTTTGGTCCAAGCTGTCCCAAACAAACTATGTAAAGTGTATGAAAAGATAGAGCTTAACTTTAAAATATAGTATTTTAAATTGGTATTTAAAATGCTAAAGTGGCCCTGTCTGTAAGTGAAGAAAACTACGCTCAGCCTGTAAAAGAAGGTACCTTTCCAGCAACCTATGACTTAAAACTCTTCCAAGTTGCTGATTTCTGGCTACTGATTGCTGGCAGCTGACATTTCCAAGTGTGTCAAACATTTGCTATCCCACCACATGCTGTGGTTCCTCTCATTGACCCCTACATCCAATAGTAGAATGGTAGCAGGTAATTTACACATTTGGAAGTGTCAGGTACTTAAAGGCGATTTTAAGACATGGGCTGCCAGAAAGGTAAACTTTTTCTTATAAAGACTATGCTGAGTTTAATTTTCAATTTACTGACAGTTTATATGATATTGTAGCTATTAGGTTTACATAAACTCTAAGCATGCCTATTCATTTTAAAACACTGACCATAATGTATATAAATGTGTGATATTATGGTAGATATCAAGTTTTGTGGCTGTGAGTGCAATCCATAGGAATTTTAATGTATAGAACTAGCATAAAATGTTTAAGTCTGATATGGACGTGACATGAATTTAAACATCAAGGTATAACAGGATTTTGCTCACAGTCCAGAGATAACACTCTCTTGTATTACACTTCATTATACAGACATCATTGTAGAATTCCTTATCAAGTGTTCTAGTGGCTAGCTCCCCTGAGCTTAGACAGAAGCAATTTGTTATATGGAGAACGGTAACCCCATCTTCAGCAGCACACAGTCAGTCTTTTATCATTTCACCTGCCACAATGTTTCCACTCTACTTGTGTGCTTTCTCTAGCATGCTGAAGGATGCTTCCACAATTACTTGCCATTTTGCAAAGTGATTTTTTTTTTTTTTGTTCTTGAATTTCTCATTTTTTCGTCATCAATAGTATCATTTTATTTTATGTTTTTCTATTTATTGCAGAGAATAAAAAGAAGAGCTTTGTTGTTTTGTGATTTTAATATCTATAAATTTGTAGCGTAGTGCTGAATCTATAATTATCTGTGATCATTGTATATAATTATTATATTTAACATATAAGTTATTGGGGAGAATATTCATGTATATTGTTTAAAAAATAGAAGAAATACATGCAAATTCGAAAATATATAAGTTTATAAAAGTGCACAGGTATCTAACAGCAGAATAATTAGCTTATGCAAGTGTCCGCAAAATCCAGATAAATTACATTTACTACCCTATGTCTATCTAAATTACTGCTCACTTCCTCATAGAATGTGAACAGTTTGGATTGATAAGTGTGGCCTTTCATAAATCCAGGTTGATTCTTAGTTATAATACTGTTTTCTTTGACAAATTCTTTAATAGCATCCCTTAGCATTCCCCCAAACAACTATTATCAGTGTTAGGCTGCCCAGTCTGAAGTTTCCTGGTCTGTAGTCTTGTTTTCCCATAGTTCTACTGTAATGCCCTGTACACACATTCGGACATTGATCGGACATTCCGACAACAAAATCCATCTGATTTTTTCAGACGGATGTTGGCTCAAACTTGTCTTGCATACACGCGGTCGCACAAAGTTGTCGGAAAATCCAATCGTTCTGAACGCGGTGACGTAAAACACGTATGTCTGGACTATAAACGGGGCAATAGCCAATAGCTTTCATCTCTTAATTTATTCTGAGCATGCGTGGCACTTTGTGCGTCGGATTTGTCTACACACGATCGGAATTTAAAGGATCCAATTTTGTTGTCGGAAAATTTTATATCCTGCTCTCAAACTGTGTGTGTCAGAAATTCCGAAGGAAAAATTCAGATGGAGCCCACACACGATCGGAATTTCCGACAACACAATCCGATCGCACTTTCTCCATCGGAAAATTGTGCACCTTGTGTACAGGGCATTTGGGTTAACTGGTAGTATTATTTAGCAGTTAGTGGGTTCATTTTTAGGGTTAGCATTGGAGGGGTACCTTACTTATGCATGGTTCGAATCTAAGCTGGTTCAGTAGGAACTGGCCGAGATTCAAACCATTAATGGGCAGGCTGAATGTACCAAGTTAATCAATCGTTCAATTTGGGTACAACCAGCCTGCCAGATTCTCTTGCAATTATTGCTAGCAGCTGTTATAGCTACTAGCGATAATCACTGTCTTCTCCCGGCGGAGACCGGTTCCCCTGCCCCGCTGAGAGCAGACAATTGCTCGGCAGGAGGCATTTCCCTGTCACCACTGTCTGTGTTGATGGGGGAATCATGCAAAACATGTGCCCCCACACATTGTAAAAGATGGGAAACATTGTTTGGTTCTCTAACTTTGCTGTATCTGCGATTGTCAGCTTTTGTGATAGGGAAGAGATTGGGTGCAGTTCTGCTGGGGGGGGGTCCCTGTTTCCAGGAGGAGGAGGACTGTCATTGGCCACTGCTAAAGCCAATCACAGTCCTGCTTGCCCTGTCCACCATCTGGAGGAAGTTGACTCGCTTGACTGCACTACCAATCACAGAAATAAGAGATTTCAATGTGATTGAGAAAACCCCAATCAGGTGATAGTTTGTGGAATTACTGTTGAGCTTCTGGGAACTTTATTGAAATTATTCCTGAACCTTTGTGTCACTTACTGAACCCCCGCACTCTATGTTCCTTTAAGCCACAGCCAGTATTCAGCGCAATGAAAATCACACCCAACGTTTCCTGTGGCGCAGAGCGCCGCACTTTTTCTCAGCTGCGGGGCCCAACTTATGATCCGGAACACAGGTCCACTGCTTTCAGAAAATGCCCCTGATCTGAGCTCATCATTGCGCATCCATTCCAGATGCTTGTATATGACATCACATACATCACATACAAGCACGTGGGCTGGATGCGAGAGGTGGATCAGCAGGAAGAGCGTGCCAGGACAGGTAGCTGTGTCTCATCTCTGCTTCCTTTCGCCACTCTGCATATCACACATATCATAGATGAGAAGAGGGTCCAGCGGTGGTGCAGATGAGCAGGAGGGTACAGCGGAGGGGAAAATGAGCAGGAGGGGTTCAGAGGTGGGACAGGTGAGCAGGAGGGTACAGCGGTGGGGCAGATGTACAGTGGTGGTAGAGATGAGAAGGGGGTTCAGCAGTGGGACAGAAGAGCAGGGGGGTACAGTGTTGGGGCAGATGAGCAGGGGGGTTCTATGGTGGAACAGAAAAGCAGGGGGGTAGAGCAGTGGGGCAGCTGTGAAAGGAGGTGTATTGGTGGGACAGATGAACAGGGGGAACAGTGGTGGGGCAGAAGAGCAGGGGGGTACAGAGGTGAGACAGATGTGTAGGAGGTACAGAGGCAGATGAGAAAGCGGGTTGCACTGGTGGGGCAGATGAGCAGATGGGTTTAGTGTTAGGACAGATGAGAAGGTGATTCAGTAGTGAGACAGAAGAGCATGGGGATACCGTGTTGGAGCAGATGTGCAGGGAGGTAGAGTGGTGGGGCAGATGGGAAAAGGGGGTACATTGATGAGGCAGATGAGCAGGGGGGTTACAGTGGTGGGACAGAAGAGCAAGGGGGTACAGTGGTGGGGCAGATGTGCACGGGGTACAGTGGTGGGAACAGGGAGAAGGGGGTTCAGCAGTGGGACAGAAAAGCAGGGGGGTACAGTGATGGGGCAGATGAGCAGGGGGCTACAGTGGTGGGGACAGATGAGCAAGGGGGTTCAATTTTGGGGCAGATGAGAAAGGAAGTACATTGATGGGACAGATGAGCAGAGGGTTACAGCGGTGGGACAGATGAACAGAGGGTTACAGCGGTGGGGCAGGTGTGCAGAGGGGTGCAGATGAGAAAGGGGGAACATTGGGGGGGCAGATGAGCAGGGGGTTACAGTGGTGGGACAGATGAGCAGGGTGGTACAGTGGTGGGACAGATGAGCAGGGTGGTACAGTGGTGGGACAGATTAGCAGGGGGGTACAGTGGTGGGACAGATGAGAAAGGGGGTACATTGGTGGGGCAGATGAGAAATGGGTTACATTGGTGGGGCAGATGAGCAGGGTGGTACAGTGGTGGGGCAGATGTACATGGGGTTACAGTGGTGGGGTAGATGAGCAGGGGATTACAGTGGTGGGGCAGATGAGCAAGGGGTTACAGTGGTGGGGCAGATGAGCAGGGGGGTACAGTGGTGGGGCAGATTTTCAGGGGGGGCAGTGATCTGAGGTGTGAAGGTGCAAGAATTGGGGCTGGTCTGAGGCGTGAGAGTGCAGGATGTTAATTTCTCACTACTAAAGTAGTTTACAGCATTTACTTTATAAAAAATAATTTTCATGATTGAGAGTGTGAAGTTGAAATTTTTTTGTTATAAAATCGGCATGCTCAATTTCTATGAAAACCTTTTTCAACACACTGTGCTCAAAAGGTTGCCTACCCCTGGTATAGACTCTGCACACACTGGTTCCTCCCCCTCATCACCACCTAGATCTGGGGCAGTTTCCTCCTCTGTTCCCCCTATAATTCAAGTGGGTATAAAGTCAAAACATGTTTTGCATTTATGCATTCTTTGCATTAAGGTAAAAAAATGTGCCACTACTTGTTTCTTCACCCCCCCCCCAACACTTACCTGAGTCTTCTTTTGATCCAGCACTGTGCCCATCTGCAGCAGCGCTGCTCTCTGTTCCTTTTCCCACAGGCTTCACTGAGATCTGTCAAAAAAGGTCAAGGAAAAATCCAAGGAAAATTCTGAGCTCTACTTACCGACCAGCCTGTGACCAACCAAATTAACCTGTCTAACAGTAAGCGTTAAAAACAGGGGATTAGTCTGCACACATTTGCAAATATATGCGTAAGTTACAGGCCCCAGCTAGGCACCCTATTACATATAGTCCCTACCTTTGACTTTTAAGATGCTCCACAGTGGAAGTACATGCATTCTGATGGATAGATAGAGAGAAGATGGGCTGGAGGAAGCCCACCCCACCTTAAAAGTACAGGGGCACACTGAACACTGAGATCAGTCCTACTGTCGATCAAATCATGTGTAGCGAAAGCAAGAGGCGTGGCCAAGCTGCAATGTGTGTGCCTATGGACTCACACAGCCCGAGTCAAGAGCACGCCCGCACGGGTGCCCCCCAGTACAGCAACTTTTTGTAGGGGCCTAAAGTATACGATACAGTTGCATTCAGATTCCTTAAAAAAATCCACATTACGGACACTAAATTCAGCCTATTTTGTGACTGTGTGCATGAGCCCTTAATCTGCTGAACTGGCCTCATAAATCAACACAAGTTACCCTCTATAGATGAAAATTGGCCTGTAAATGAAGGGGCTGGAAGTGTCCAGCATTGAAGTGGTTAAAACCGGCATAGCCGTGCAGGGCTCCAGCTGCACAGCCATGTCATTTATTCACAGAGATCTCTGAATGCAAAAACTACAAGTCCCATCTACCGCTGCAGGCCTCTATTTCTTAATGGACTAGAGCAGGCATATGCAATTAGCGGACCTCCAGCTGTTGCAAAACTACAAGTCCCATCATGCCTCTGCCTCTGGGTGTCATGCTTGTGCCTGTTAGAGTCTTGCTATGCCTCATGGGACTTGTAGTTCTGAAACAGCTGGAGGTCTGCTAATTGCATATCCCTGGACTAGAGTGTAGTAATCAGCAAACACATAGTCCATTGCAGCTGAAAGCCTGTACACAAAAATGTGCTGAAAGCTGGAGGAGCTTGCCATGATCCATTTAAGTATACAGGAAAGGAAATCGCTGCTTCAGGTGAGTAACTCCAGGCACAATGAAGAGGAAGAGACTCCTCACATGGGTGCAAGCCACTCATGCAGGCTCATTGTGGAAGGGCGGAGGGTGGTTGGGCTAAGGGAGAAGCTGTACTTAAAAGGTTATTTTTTACTTTCATGCATAGAATTCAGGAAGGTAAAAAACCTTCTGCCTTCACAAACACTTTAACCGGTTCCCGACCGGCGCACGCCGATGTACGTCGGCAGAATGGCACGGCTAGGCAAATGGACTTACAGGTACGTCCATTTGAATTCCCCGCCGTGCCATTGCGTGCGCGCCGCCGGCCGGGAGCTCCTTGAGTCAGATCGCAGGTCCCGCAGACTCGATCGCCACGGGGATACCCGCGATCCCCTCACGGAGAGGACGAACGGGGAGATGCTGATGTAAACAGCATCTCCCCGTTCTGGCTAGTGACAAGTGTCACTGATCACAGCACCCTGTCATCGGGAGCAGTGATCAGCGTAGTGACACACATAGCCCATCCCCCCTACAGTTAGAATCACTCCCCTAGAACATACTTAACCCCTCCCCCCCCCCTAGTGGTTAACCCCTTCACTGCTAGTGTCATTTACACAGTAATCAGTGCATTTTTAATCGCACTGATCGCTGTGTAAATGACAATGGTCCCAAAAATGTGTCAAAAATGTCTGACATAACGTCGCAGTCCCAATAAAAATTGCTGATCGCCGCCATTACTAGTAAAAAAAAAAATTATTAATAAAAATGCCATAAAACTATCCCCTATTTTGTAAACGCTATAACTTTTGCGCAAACCAATCGATAAACGCTTATTGTGATTTTTTTTACCAAAAATATGTAGAAGAATACGATCAGCCTAAACTGAGGAAAAAAAATGTTTTTGTTATATATTTTTGGGGGATATTTATTATAGCAAAATGTAAAAAAATAATGCGCTTTTTTCAAAATTGTCGCTCTTATTTTGTTTATAGCGCAAAAAATAAAAATCGCAGAGGTGATCAAATACCACCAAAAGAAAGCTCTATTTGTGGGAAAAAAAGGACGTCAATTTTGTTTGAGAGCCACGACGCATGACCGCGCAATTGTCAGGTAAAGCGACACAGTGCCGAATCGCAAAAAGTGCTCTGGTCAGGAAGGGGGTAAAATCTTCCGGAGCCGAAGCGGTTAAAGGTGAACTTGGCCCTTAAGCAACCAGTTGGCAGCTGCAGGAGGACCTTTTCTGACAAAAAGTCAAGGTTTGCTTATCAGTGCTCCTCAGATTTCACAGGTCCAAATATATGCTCTGGCTCCTGACGGTTGTGCTTTTGATTTATGATGCCAGTTTAGCAAGTTAAAGATCATGGCGTCTGTGCTTGATCACCAGCCGAAACTGTTTTTCAGTTATCCATAGGCCAGGTAAGGGTTAGAACCACTGTCAGATTTGTATTGCTGTCTATGTCCCCAATAGAGAGATTTTCTCTCATTTATTCAGTTACTTTCAACCATTTGAAAAATATGACATTTTCACAAAAGCATTCTTGTGCGATTCCTGCAACAGCCTGCAGAACTAAACAACATCTTTGCCTAGTAATACAATCTAGGGACTATAGCGTGTATTGGAAAATAGACTCAGGACGGTAAATGTCATTTTGTGGACTTAAATATGCACTGTATATGCCTAGAGGTTTGCCACTGCACATTTAGCAAGGTTATATACGTCTTACTTCTGTTGATATCAATATAAGAAGCAGTAGGAGGGAGTATATTGATAGTGAAAATGCTGGAAGAAAGTAAAACTAATCAGCTTTCTTGCATAGTTTAAAGAGGTTGGGGTTCTGTTCATTTCACCGCTGCCACTAATCAATTACTGAGAACACCACAGCAAGTTTCTGATGGCATTTTCTATTAGAATGCAAATAGCGTGCTCAATTCTTATTTTTTTTGATTAGAGGTAAATTGCTCCATTAAAATCTCGTTGAGTACTTTTCTTTGCTCTGTGGAAGAGTGCAGACTACAAGACCTTTCTAGAACTTTAATAACGAAACTTTCCTAGTGTACAAAGGTTCTCCCTGCCAATTAAAATGATTCTCACGACCATCCCTCATTTTCTTTCTGCTGGAATTAATTTATAACTAGAATATACATGGCCGTGTCATCGGTTCACTGCTGTAAAATAAATTAAGTTCCTGACATTCTGCAAGTTCAGTGCTCACAATATTTGGGGTTTTGAGGACATGGTTATCAGTGCCATGATCACTTCATTTACAGAGGGTACACCTCCTTTATAACAAAATTTAGTCTAATTATTCTGGTTTTATAAGTAGGCAACGTGTAGGCTTTTGTCCTATTTTGTGCCCTGTTGAGTCGATATAGATCTGATTTCGTTGATATTAAATGATTGTATCTGCTGCATGGGGAATGTCTAGCTAAGAATAGAGCTTCACATATAAAGTTAAAGGCAGATTTGTTTTTTTGCTAACTTTTTGGCATGTCAAATTCTACTGAAAGCATTTTGTTTTATCCATTCATGAAAAAAATAATAGAAATCTGACTGACATCAGTTTAGCATGCTCCCCAGCTCTCTACATGAACTGCAAAACACCCCCCCCCCCCTTTATTTTATTGAGAAGAGGACAATGGAATTTGTTTTGTCGTCCTATCCTACAGAGACAAACTGCTCTTCAATGCAATTAGGACAGTGACTGAGCACTGACAGAAAGTGGCAGGGTCACCAGGTGAGAAAAAGCATTAAAAAAGAAAATGAATGCAGTCACCACATTTAAGGACTGGTAAGCTGCAGGTAAAATATTTTTACTTAGTCCCAGAAACCTGTGTTGTCTTTAGCACTCATACATACATAGGGGATTTTTTTTTTTTAAAAATAGGAAATTTCTGGGATAGCATGATAAAAAGAGGGATAGGATCTACCAATAGAGGCCCAATGATCCCATTATTTAGTAACCCAGAATTCCCATTGGCACTTGAAGCCAAAACATTTCTTAAATGGAAGAGATCTGAGGATACCAGGATAGTGGAAACAATGGTGGGGAATACACTCCTCCCACTGGATAGATTGGGCGAAGAACATAAAACAAAATGGATGCAGTATGGATTGCTTCAACGGTATATTACATCTTTAATAAAGGAATCAGTATTAGATAGGCCTCTAACAGATCTAGAAAAAATTTTCCTGCAGGAACATAGACCCACCCAGGTTCTATCTAAGATATATAAATATTTAAATTCAGAGAACAAAGAACTGGAATTACCCTACATTAAGAAGTGGGAAATAGAGATAGGGATGGAAATCCCTAGGGAAAGGTGGAAAAAAGCAATCATAGCAACCCATAAGCTCTCAATATCTGCTAAACATCAAGAAAGGAACTATAAAATCTTAGCCAGATGGTATAGATGTCCTGTGGATTTACATAAAATAAACCCTGATAATGAGGATACATGTTGGAGGTGTCATGCAGCTCAGGGTACAATGTCACATATTTGGTACTATTGCTCAGAAATTCAACCATTCTGGCAGAGAATATTCGAGATATACAGAGATATGACAGGGACGGATCTATACCCTGGAATACAGATGGCAATATTATCTATGATCCCAGGATCAGTGAAAAAAATAAAAAAGGGAATTTTGAAATATTTTTTGACAGCGGCTCGAACCATTATAGCAAGAAATTGGAAGAGCACACATATGCCTTCAGTAGTGGAGTGGGAGTGTGAGATGGCGGAGATGCGTGCCCTGGAGGTAAGAATGATGATAGAAGAAGGGTATAAGGAACAAATATTAAATATATGGATTAAATGGGAAGAGTACAGAGTCTCCTCAAAGCTTCTGAGAAAGGCATAGAAGCTCTAATTTTAACATAGGAGGAAGTGAGGTCCCCGGGAAAAGAGAGAGAAAATTCTAAAAGAAAATTATTATAAATTTTTTTTTTTTTTTTGTTATTGCTGTCATTTGATGTGTCGGTATGAATGGGTTTGATTGTTTTGTTAGAGAGGACGGGGGATGGGTATAATATATGCATGTACACCCTTGAATAAATTGTGTTGTTTTAAGGAAATAGAGAATGTAATAACGGTCACGATAAAGAATTATAGAATTGTTTCATGTCATGGATGTATATATATGTATTATAAATATTGTTAAAACGTTTTGATAAATAAAGATTATATAAAAAAAAAAATAGGAAATTTCTAGCACATGGTTGGGGGCCTAAGGCAAAAGTAGATTTAGTAGGCTACAATTTTTAATTAATCACTCCCTATTTTTGTATATATAATTGTATCCAGGAAGCAAATAAAAATACATCAATGGAAGATGTCCTCTCTAATCTTGTTCTGGTGTTCTTATAACCCAAACAGCAGTGTTGTGGAGGTCAGCAGAATGACCCAATGAGAGCTGCAGGGGACCTGGAAGAAGAATTGGTTTCCCAGTTTAAGTGGGACTTCAGGGGACCATTTTTCAGGATCAAAAAAGCATTGGGCAGTGTGGGGAGCAGCTATGAATTGGAGCTGTCCGATATCAGGTGCCAGCATTGAGTGCGGACCCCTTTTTAAATTTGAGTATTTATTTCTTTTTACAGGTATAAGTTCATTGAGACACTCTTGTATAGGGACAAGGTTGCTTTAATGACTGGAACAAGGCCCTGAAAATCTGGTGAAGATGTAGTTTATTGGCTAAGCTTAACCACTTAAGGACCAGCCTCGTTTTGAGATTTTGGTGTTTACAAGTTTAAAACAGGTTTTTTTTTGCTAGAAAATTACTTAGAACCCCCAAACATTATATATATTGTTTTTTTTCTAACACCCTAGAGAATAAAATGGCGGTCATTGCAATACTTTTTTTCACACCATATTTGCGCAGCGGTCTTACAAGCACACTTTTTTGGAAAAAAATTCACTTTTTTGAATAAAAAAATAAGACAACAGTAAAGTTAGCCCAATTTTTTTTATATTGTGAAAGATAATGTTACGTCGAGTAAATTGATACCCAACATGTCACACTTCAAAATTGCGCCCGCTCGTGGAATGGCGTCAAACTTGTAATAGAAAAAAAGCATGATGGGACCTCTTAAATATGAGATCTGGCGTCAAAAAGACCTCAGGTCTCATATTTGGAGTTAAATGTAATAAAAGAAAAATTCTCATTTGAAAAAATGACAACAGAAAAATGTGCCTTTAAGACGTATGGGCGGAAGTAAAGTTTTGACGTTGCTTCCGCCCTGCTATAGTATGAAGATGGGTGCGGGCCATTTTCTCTCTCTCGTCTCCATACACAGACATGGACAGGTCCCGATTGCCTCCGCCAACGGCTCTGGTAGGTGGTGGAGGGTGCGGGAGAGCTGTCGGTGGGGGGTGGCACCTCTCTCGCCGCCGATAACGGTGATCTCGCGGCGAATCCACCGCAGAGACCACCATTATCTTAAACAGAACCGCCAGCTCTAAAGATGGTGTAACGGAACATCCCACACCCCACTTGAGTGTTTCCGTCAGTATACCACTTCCTCCCAGTCTGGACTCAGATTCCGATATTCCAACCGCTCATAAGCACAAAACAAGGCGACACTTGTTTCACTGCTAACATGAACTGTTTTATTATCACGCATGGACACAACAGATAAAATAACTCAGACTCTTCCCCCCCACCCTTGGAAAAGAGGGCGGGTTAAACTGTCCAAAGACAATGGACACACATGTCAGGTGTGGTCAAACTTCTCCTCAGTAAACAGTCTTATCAGCAGGGGGCTGCTGGAGGAATCCCCCCTCCCTCTACAGGGACACACATCCCAAATGATCACAGCAAAGAGTCCACAACAGAATGAGACAATATACAATATATACATATATACACAACTGAGTCCGACTAGTACAGTTCAGACTGGATTTCTAATTCACCTCACAAAGAGTATTGTTCCCTTGAAAATCCAGGGCCCATAATCAAAAGGCAAAAGCCTTGCATTCAGTCCTCTCCAACAGCCTCTGTCCCGGCTGAGTCTGTCCGTTACCGAGATATCCATCTTCAAACTGCCGATGTATATGTACATGAGACAATCGTTAATTAAATGGCTAGTGTTCAAAATTGAGGCAAATCTACTCTCAATTTTACAAGAACACTTATGTTTACTTTTGAAGAAAGCTGATTAGTTTGTATTTCGAGTTTGCTATTCAGTGGTCAATATTACTGTCAACTGAATGTCCTTTTTAAAAAAAAAAAAAAATCAATTGCATGTCACCTGAAGAGTACAGTATAAGAAAATATAAAATGTATTCTGTTGTGCAAACTCCTTGCCACGCCTACTGAATGCATACCCCCTCTTCAGCTACTGTGTTTGTAGCAACATAGATTTTAAATCATGGATTTTAGTTTTTTATTAAAGAGAATGCAGCAGATATTAGAGTTCCTTGTCTGGCATCATAATTGCTTAGGAAGGGAAGGAAGCATGGGGTTCAAGATTTCATGGCATGAAAGCCCTAAGAAGCTGATGTGAGATTCAGGCTTCAAATCTCCATCCAAACCTAAAGCTCAAGAGGCAGACAGCTCCACAGGGAAAATCAGTCCCAACTACAAAAAATAAAAAAATAAAAACACAGAAAAAAATAAGAAAAAGGGGGGGGGGGGGAAGGAGGGAAATAAAAACACTAAACATGGGGGACCTCCCTGACACCAAAGCAGTAATAAAAGTAACAATATACGAACAGCTTCAGGTGTTCTACGATAACTCATAAACACAAAATCAAAAATAAATAATATACAAAAAATAAAAAATTACATCAGCTTTTAGCGTATTTATCATTTCAAACCCAAGTCTGAGCAGCTGAAAAAAAATTACCTTTGCGGTGCCCCCACCTTTCCTTGCAAGGGAATAATGCACCTTTAGACTTCCGCTCAGTTCATCAAAGACACTTATTTTTGTCACTTTGCGAGTAGCAGGTTTGATGTGTTTACATACAATGCAAGATCAGCATTTCGGCATTGTATTCAAGGGCAGCAAGGGCCTGTCCACATCTCAGACTGTTGGAGAGCAGAGGGGAGCACCAGCTGGCAGGGGTACAAGCAATAGGGTAAGTATAGCTGCTTATTGTGTTCCAACAAAAGGAGAATTTAACTCTTTCATTGTGGGGGAGCTCCAGTCTAAGGGTTGAGAGAGAAAAATCTATAGATTCCCCCATTCACTCTATACAACATGGATGGAGCAATCTCCCCTGCCGCTGCCAGAATACCCAAACAGTAACTGCATCTGATTGGATGCCACTGTTAGGCCGCTAATTTTCCACCTAGCTCCTTTGATTATCAGATCGAAGGATCTCCAACATGAGGGTGACAACAGGACCACCCACAGCTTGAAATTTGCAGTGTGTATGGCCAGCTTATTTTTGCAGCCATATTTGGGAAAACCCCACTATATGTTTGTTATGTGTTCCCACTCACACAGCCTGCCTAAATTTTTTACGCTTTTTTTTACGCTTTTTTTTGCAATTTGGCTGCAAAATTGAAATACACTTTAACCAGTTAACGACCGCCCACTGCACATATACTGTGGCAGGGTGGCCGCTCTGTGCCAGATAATGTACCTAATATGTGATCTGACACTTTTGAGTCTGGGGCACGCGTGTGCGTGCTGCCGGCAACTCGCTTCCACTGTGACTCTACACAGCAGGAGCCCAGTACAGGGGCACAGGCAGAACGACAATCTGCCTATATACACAAGGCAGATTGTCATTCTGTCAGAAGGGAAGCCAAAGATCCTGTGTTTCTGCTAAGCAGGCACAAGGATCTTTGCCTTCCCCTAGTCAAAGCAGCTCCCCCACAGTGAGTAAGCACAACCTAGGCATACAACTACCCCTTTGATCACCTCTGATATCAACCCCTTCCCTGCCAGTGTCATTAGTACAGTGACAGTGCATATTTTTTAGCACAGATCACTGTATTAGTGTCACTGGTCCCCAAAAAGTGTCAGTGATGCCGTGTACACACGATCGGAATTTCGGCCCGCAAAAGACCAATGAGATTTTTTCGACAGAAAATGCAACCGTGTGTATGCTCCATCGGACTTTTGCTGTCCGAAATCCAGCCATAAAAAGATTGAGAGCATGCTCTCAATTTTTCAGTCAGGAAAAGTTCCTATCGGAAAATGCGATCGTCTGTGGCAATTCCGACGCGCAAAATTCCTACGCATGCTCGGAAACAATTTGACGCATGCTCGGAAGCATTGAACTTAATCTTCTAGGCTCGTCGTAGTGTTGTACGTTCTTGACGGTCGTAAGTCCAGCAAACTTTTGCATGACCGTGTGTATGCAAGGCAAACTTGAGCGGAATCCCATCGGAAAAGCCGTCATATCTTTTTCCGACGAGAAGTCCGATCGTGTGTATGCGGCATAAGGCATCCGATTTGTCTGCCACAATATCGCAGTCCCGCTCTAAGTCGCTGATTTCCGCCATTACTAGTTTAAATAAGTAAAAATAGAAATATCCCAGAGTTTGAAGACGCAAACCAATCAATATACGCTTATTGGGATTTTTTTTCAAAATTGTCCATCTTTTTTTGTTTATAGCACAAAAAAAAAACAGCAGAGGCGATCAAATACCACCAAAAGAAAGCTCTATTTGTGGGGAAAAAATTACAAATTTTATTTGAGTACAGTGTTGCGCGACCGTGCAATTGTTAGTTAAAGTAACGCAGTGCCATAGCGCAGAAAATAGCCTGGTCATGAAGAGGGGTAAACCTTCCGGAGCTGAAGTGGTTAAAGCGTTTCTACACCTGAACAAGGAAACAAGGAGAGGCAAAATGAAATCAGAGCTCTTTATCTGCATACTGATTCAGTTAATGTCCTAGAGCCATTAGGCAAGCTTGACAACCAGATAACTCTTATTTTCAGAAACTGAGGTTGGCGATGGCAGTCTCCATACTTTATTACTTTCGTTTAAAGTTTGAAGAAAGTGTTTCAGCGTGGTTTGACGTACGTGAGAGGCGATGACTCTATTCCAGACAATGTAACGCTAGATACATAAACACCTGTTCTTGCAATAAGGTGCAAAAGGATTTGCTTAATGTTGTTATATATTTATGGCACATTTCGGAGAACATATGTAAACAATAACATAGATTTTCTGCTGCAAAAGCCAGCAGCTGAGGAAAAAAGGCAGATGTTAATGCATGAATGGCTGATTAAGCATAATTGCTCACAATGCCATTTTCAGTAAAGTTCAAAGAGGCGATTAAGGACCTCATGAACAGATGATATAGTATCTGTGTAGGTCAGTTTCCACATATACATGTGTTAATGGGCTCATGTTAACATCAGTGAGGGTTGTTGATGCCATCTAGTCAAGCACAATATAATTTGATGGTCAGACCCTCCCAGATGTATGGAGATGACACCGGTGCTCATTCATACGGACAGACGTAGTGATCTGTGATACATCAATCTAGACAGCTGTGTAACTGTGAGGTAAATCATTCTTAATAATCAACAAATGTCGCAGCATGTGTTGAATGAGTAATGATGCAACACTAGATATGGACACTGCATCATTTTCAACTCCTCTGGTATCCATTGTACATTGTTTGTATGCAACAAAGTAGAACTAGGCCCCTATGAAGAATAACAGGAGGCAAGAGTAGCCATGAGATTTTATCTATTAGCCACCGACTTCTTGCCACCTGTAGATTGTAGTAGAAAGACATTTCCCGATTTCCTTTGTTCCCACTGAGTCTTTTCCTTCTTGCTTTGTGAAGGGCTCCAGCTTTCTAAGGTCTAGTAATCTAAAAGAGGTTTGGATAATGCATAGGCGTGCGCACAGGGTGTGCCAGGTGTGCCTGGGCACACCCTACTCGCCTTGTGTGGTGCAGATTCCCCTATGTTTAGACCACTGATATTTCATCCATCAAAAAATTGTTACAAAATACAATAATTTATTTTAAAATAAAATAAAAATAATGACACTGTCCACTGCCCTACTAACACCATCAGTACATATACACATGCATATGTATTTGAGCTTTGGGGTGCACACCCTAATGCAAGAGGCTGCGCACACCTATGGGATAATGGTTGCTAACAAGCATTTCCTTAGGTTATAATAACCCCTGCCTCCATTCATGCCTACTGTATGTGCATGGTTTTATATGTCACAGTCAAACAAAATCTCCTGCACTCAACAGTAGTGTGATGGCAATGGAAGAAGCCTGGAATTCCTATGGCTGCCAGTGCATGCACAGGCCTTGCTGCCCTCCAACGGTCAGGGGATACCCTATGGAAACATTGTAAAAGAATGAAGAGAGGGCGCACCAATCTTGTACATTACCCAAGTAATATTTATTAAAATCAAAGGGAAGTAAACATACTCACAAACAAGTGGGTTATAAAAGCATATCAGAGTCCACAATGGACAAAAAGCAACCAGGTCACCAGGACTGTGTCCAACATGTCGGAGGACCTTCCAGATGGCTGACGCGTTTCGAGGAGGGAATCCCCTCTTCCTCTCAGCCCTGGTTTTATATGTGTTGATACACCTTGGGGTTGATTTACTAAGGGCAAATAGACTGTGCACTTTGCAAGTGCAGTTGCTTCAGAGCTTAGTAAATGAGGGGAAGCTCTGCTAACTTCCATCATCCAATCATGTGCAAGCAATAATTGTGGTTTTTTTTTTGTATTTGCATGTGATTGGGTATTCTTTGCAAAACAAAGCTTTGCCTCATTTACTATGTTCTAGAGCAAATGTCCTTGTAGAGTGAAACTGCACTTTCAAAGTGTACAGTCTATTTGCCTTTAGAAAATAAACTGCTCTGTGTTAAAGAGACCCTGTCATTAACCTAAAAAAATACAGGTAAAAGCAAAGAAAAATCAAGTATTTTAAAAACTAACAGTGTTTTACCTTACCATAAATTATTCTTTATTCACTTGCAAAGTGTTTTTCAACTTGTTAGAAAGTTTGACCACTCCAGGAGAGACAACTCCACAGCACAGCCCCTACCATCTACCAGCAGTTTCAGATCTTTTGGATTTCTACACAAGGGAGGTTTTTAAAGGTAAACAACATGCCTAAATATATTAAATTCACACATAGGGGTTGATTTACTAAAGGCAAATCCACTTTGTACTACAAGTGCACTTGGGAGTGCAGTCGCTTTAGGTCTGAGGGGAAGATCTGAAATGAGGGGAAGCTCTGCTGATTTTATCATCCAATCGAATACAAGAAACAATTATGTTTTTTTTTTAATTTTCCTTGCATGTTCCCCTCAGATCTACAGCGACAGCACTTCCAAGTGCACTTGTGGTGCAAAGTGGGATTGCCTTAAGTAAATAAACTCCATAATCTAATAAGAAGATTTTTGTTGAAATTACTGGTCTGGAGACAGTGGGGTTGATTTACTAAAACTGGAGAGTGCAAAATCTGGTGCAGCTGTGCATGGTAGCCAATTGTAACTTCAGCTTGTTCAATTAAGCTTTGGCAATAAAACCTGGAAGCTGATTGAGTTCTATGCAGAGCACCATATTCTGCATGCTCCAGTTTTAGTAAATCAACCTCAGAGTCCCTTTCTTTGAAATGGCCCCTAACAAATCTCAATGCATAAAAAAAATCCGAGGGATGCGCAGGATGAAAGGTAGATGCATTACTTTACCCTGTATAGGTGTGTGTGGGTGCCATTCAGAGTGAATGTGAACAAACTGCAGAACACATGTTAACACCCAAGCATTGATGCAAATAGATCATTTATAAAAAACACAACTCACCAATCTGATTTGCTTGGAGGTAGCCATTGCATCTTCTAAAAAATGCAAGTTGCATGGCAGGCATGCCTTGACACTTTCATTTAGGTTGAGTTACTGAACAAGTATGCAGATAAGTATGTCTAATCATTCTATAACTTTCCTGAACTGCAATCTTCTTCTGGATCAGTGACTTAGACCCCTTTCACACTGGGGCTGCGGCTGCGTTAGCTCATTTTAGCGGCGGTCTAGCTGTGTTTAAGTGGCGCTTTTTGGGCGCTAGCAGGGCGTTTTAACCCCAAAGAAGGAGTTAAAAAATCCAGTGTTGCGGTGCTTCCAAAGCGCTTTTCAGGCGCTTCAGAAGCCCTGCCCATTTATTGCAATGGGCACGGGCATTTTGGGAGTGCTGTATACAGTGCTCCCAAACACCCCAAAGATACTGCCTACAGGACCTTTCGGAACGCAAGCGCAACGCCCGGGTGTGAAAGCACCCATTGTAATAAATGGAAGGCAGTTTTCGGGCTCTTTACACATGCTATTTCTAGTGCTAAAACGCCTGAAAACTGCCTCAGTGTGAAAGGGGTCTTAGGGAATTTTGAAGCCAGTGGGTCAGCATAACAGCACAACAGCCAGCCAACTAGCTTTTTCAGGAAGGGTACAGAAATGGCAACCTCAGTGTTATCTTTTATGACAGATTTACTTTAGAACCACTTACAGACCAGAAAATGTTCCTGCCTAATGACCAGGCCATTTCATGTGATATGGCACTGTGTTGCTTTAGCTGACAATTGTGTGGTCATGCGATGCTGTACCCAAACAAAATTGACGTCCTTTTTTTTCCCACAAACGGTGCTTTCTTTTGGTGGTATTTGATCACCGCCGCGGTTTTTATTTTTTGTGCTATAAACAAAAAAACAGCGTCAATTTTGAAAAGAAAACAATATTTTTTACTTTGTGTTATAATAAATATTCCCAAAAATGTTTTTAAAAAACAAATTTCTTTATCAGTTTTGGCCAATATATATTCTTCTACATATTTTTGGTAAAAAAATCGCAATAAGCATATATTTATTTGTTTGTGCAAAAGTTATAACGTCTACAAACTATGGGAAAGATTTATGGCATTTTTTTTTTTACTAGTAATGGCGGTGATCTGCGATTTTTTTTTTTTTTTTTTTGCGATATTGCAACATTGCAGCTGACAGATCGGACACTTTTGACACATTTTTGGGACCACTGACATTTATACAGCAATCAGTGCTATAAACATGCACTGATTACTGTGTAAATGTCACTGGTAGGGAAGGGGTTAACACCAGGGAGCGATCAAGGGGTTAAATGTGTTCACTAGTTAGTGTTTCTTACTGTGGGGGGGTGGGACTGACTGGGGGAGGAGACATATCGCTGTTCCTACTTACTAGGAACAAACGATCTGTCTCCTCTCCCCTGACAGAACAGGGATTTGTGCAGCGGGCGCATGCGCGCACCTCCAG
The DNA here is from genome assembly GCA_037952925.1 of Lithobates clamitans. NCBI lineage: Eukaryota > Metazoa > Chordata > Amphibia > Anura > Ranidae > Lithobates > Lithobates clamitans. The sequence goes on from JBBGZY010000031.1 coordinate 8,325,983, forward strand.
TGGCTCTTAAAGAGGACAACATACCCATACATGGTTTTGTGGGAAACAACTTATCAGTCATGATATCTTAAGGATCTGTTGAACCTGCACGTACTTGGTTGGAGTCTCACAGTTCAGGACAGATAGACTGACACTCTACATGCCAAGCTCCCTTTATTATAGGTTGGTCGTTTTCATTGAAACTTCATCTTGTAAATTTGTCGTAAGAGAGTCTTGAGGTTTCCTATATGCCACAAGCTTTATCAGTTTCCATTCCTGATGACAATAAATCTTCTTGATTAAATCTTTATTATGCAAGAGGGTAAGGCTAGCCACACACTAATAGATTTTTTTTGTACAGCCTACGAGTGGAATAAAAGAAATCTAACAGGTTTCTCCACTCATGTTAAAAGCATGGATGGATGAATCCCCACTGATGGGCTATGGGACTATTCGGGTATTGGAATACCAGAACAGTGACTGCAGCTGACTGGCTGCAACCACTGTTCAGCCATCAATTTTTTGACAGACTCCTTTAACAAAAGTCAATTGGACAGGTACATTTTGATGAACAGAATGGTGACCAAAGGACCACTATACTGGAACATCGGCCGAACCAGCAAAAATGAGACAAAATGTAAGCAGTGTATGGCCAACTAAAGTATATTTGTTGCAATTTTTTTACATGGTTGGTAAGGTTGATTAATGACATCAATCCATTCAGTTTAACCTGTGTGGGTGTGTCTTCACCATTTCCCGTATCCCTATAAATTGTGTTTGCTAAAATGCCCATCTAAGAGTATTTAGAAACTATTGACATTTCCCTCTGACACCACGATTGTCGGAGGGAGTTCCAGATTCTTACCACTCTAATGCCCCATACACACAATCGGACTTTCCGACAACAAAACCGTGGAATTTGGTTCGAAGGTTGTTGGCTCCAACATGTCTTGCATACACACGGTCACACAAATGTTGGCCAACATTTACGAATGTATGAACGTGGTGACGTACAAGACGTACGACGAGCCGAGAAAAAGGAAGTTCAATAGCCAGTGTGGCTCCTTTTGCTTGATTCCGAGAACGCGTGAACTTTTGTGTGTCGGACTTGTGTACACACGATCGGAAATTTCGACAGCAAAGTTTTGTTGGCAGAAAATTTGAGAACCTGCTAGCCAACATTTGTTGACGGAAAGTCCGCCAACAAATGTTCGATGGAGCATACACACGGTCAGACTTTCAGCCAACAATCTCACATCCAAAATTTGTTGTTGGAAAATCCAATCGTGTGTACGGGGCATAACAGTACAGATCCCCCTACACAGTTTAAGGTTGAACTGCTTCTACTCCATTGAGTGGCCATGTGTCTCCCTAAGCTCCCTGAGACTGAATAGTTTCTTCTCTGTACAAATTTTGGGTAGCGTTTGGAAGATAAAATCATGTTATCAAGTTTTTTAACTGTCTGTGACACTTTTGGGGATATTTTCATACTCTCCTGTCCCTGGAGGAGAGCTGTCTGAATCCATGGGCACACATCCACCCCTAACCTCAGGTGATTATTACATATGTGAATACATACAAACAGAAGCAGACAGCAGAGCACAGTGTCAGCCTGTCATTGATTTGTACAGGCTTCCGGGTCACAGCGGATCAGAAACACCTAGTGGTACTCACTACAGAAATACACTTATCTGGGTGGTCTATGGACCTAACCGGCCCATGTGCATGTGAGTCCCAAGGAACAAGAAAAAGTAACAACGTCTGCTGATAACTCCCTATTGCTTACCCAACTATCATTTAAAACTCATTGCAAGAAAATTATCTTAGCCAAAATGTATCTTAGCTATAAAGCGTCACATGGTCAAGCGTCGATCAGCCCCTACCCTGTCCACCTTTAGGAGATCCTTGAAAACTCATTTATTCAGGGAAGCCTATCCCACACCCACATAACTGTCCCTGAGCCACCCCCATCAAATCATTCTTTGCAGCTATTACCTTTTGTACCACCACCCCCTCCCTTTAGAATGTAAGCTCTACGAGCAGGGCCCTCCTGTACCTTTTGTATTGAACTGTACTGTAATTGTGTTGTCCCCCTTATACATTGTAAAGCGCTGAGTAAACTGTTGGCGCTATATAAATCTCGTATAATAATAATAATAATAATAATAATAATAATAATAATGGTCAGAAGTAGAAAACCAGCTTGAATCAATTGGAATTGAATCCAAATCCTTCTGATTCCAGCCTTGTAGAAACTCTTGCTATAGTATCTCATATTTAGAGGAATTTTACACCTTACATTTCAAAAGAAAGGTTTATATGATGAGCACTATACATACAGTTTTTTTTACAGGTCATACTAAATCCTAGATCTGATTCAGTTGTACATGATAAGCCCATTTTATTTCACCTTGTCCAGCCACTCAGAGTCAAGGGCACAGGACTTTTTCTTTGAAATGCCAAAATAAATATTAGAGTTCACAATCAAAGCAAACATTGAAATGTGCCATAGCATTAGCACGCCAAGCTTGGACAAGTATGAAAAGGTAATTATATAATATAGTTGTAAATTACCATTTAGATTACAGTGGCAAGGTGCCGCTTCACCTATCAACACCAAATCCATTTCCTGACATTTCCGCAGATAACCTGAGTGTCAGAGGCATTGCAGAATACACCTTTTAACATTTCTATTTCTCTGTTTCTGAAACTCCATTAATACCTTAATTTTATGATAATTTCACAATGTTCTGACAGAATACAAATCTGTATGCACAGTTAAAAGATGTATTGCATTTATTTGGCTTTTCAAGGATAACAAGTCTTTCCACAAAAAATACAATGTAAAAAGGCATTTACATTCCTGGAACCAAGTACAAAAAGGGCACCTGAAGTTGTTGGTCCTCGCTTCACAGATGTCTGTCTTCCTCTGGTGAATACTGCTTTGTCACAGCTTATAAAATATCTATAATCTAACTACAGCCCTAAGCATGGTTCATGCCAGCACAACTGAAGTTTAGCCATTCAAGAGAAAACTTGTAGATGTGAGCTTTTTCTCAGTAGTAGACACAATTGTGCTGCTCTGTTGCCATCTAGTGGACAATTTGTTTACTAACCCTGTAAAATATTTTTCTATACTGTTATCTTTTAGGTAAACCAGTGCTGATAGTAATACAAGGACTGCCTTTGCAGCTGACCTCTCCTTCTGAAAATGCTAGTCGCCTGGCCATAATGCTGATCCAAAGGCCTCAATGTTTTTTAAGTTTCTGACCTATAACAATCATTCTCCGTAAAATATAAGAGTAAGATCCCAGTTTGTGGGTATCTGTTTTTAGAAAGGGCAGTGTGAACAGTAATGAGATCTTGTAAGATTCTATAAGTATGCTTTGAAAGCTCAAAATATATGTAAACCCTAAATGAATGACATTTAGGTTGCTATTGTACTGCCTAGCATAAACAATTTGCATGTGTTTTTTTTTTTTTTTTAAATACTGTTTTTACTTTTTCCATTTCAGCAGTAATGATCTCCTGCAGCTTTTTTGCAGCCGATTCCTGCCTACATGCATGTACTCCAGCACTTGCTGCACTTTTTTTCTAAGGACATGTTTACTGATGTTGACAACGGCGGATGATGCTTATGCAATGTGTGTCAGAACAGCCACAGACAGGGTGATAACACAGAAGCACAATTGGGAGAGAGAAACAGAACACTGTCCTCCTATAACAGAAAGTATCTGAACAAGGCCCTTTATTTCATTTAACCACTTGACCACTGGGCACTTAAACCCCGTTCCTAACCAGACCAATTTTCAGCTTTCGGTGCTCTCACACTTTGAATGACAATTACTTAGTCATGCAACACTGTACCCATATGAAATGTTTGTCCTTTTTTTCACACAAATCAACCTTTCTTTTGGTGGTATTTAATCACCGCTGGGTTTTTTTTTTTTGCACTATAAATCAAAAAAGACTGAAAATTTGGTAAAAAAAAAAATTCTTTGTTTCTGTTAAAATGTATTGGTGAGTATTGGTGAATATTGGTGAGTATTGGCAGAATATTGGCAGAGTATTGGCACTAAGCAGCGCTGTGTGCACTACAGATCCAGCCCACAGCGCTGCTACAAACGATCCCTCCCCCTCTCCCCTTGCACTGTACAGATCGGTACAGAGAGGGGAGGGAGGAACCGGCGTCATGACATGACGCCGGTTTGTTTACAAGTGATCTCTCCGTCATTTGACGGCACGATCACGTGGTAAACGGCCGCTATCAGTGGCCATTTACCGTGATCAGTGATGCGCCAGGTCTTCCGGACCCGGTGGTCATGTATATTTACGGGAGCGCGCGAGAGCAAGATTCTGGGAGGACGTCCATGGACGCCCTCCCAGAATAAGCCAACCATGCTGTAACCATCTTTTGGCTATGGTCCGGTCGGCAAGTGGTTAATAATGCTGCAGATTTCTAAAAGATTGAAAACACCTTTTGAATTAATGTAACTTGTTTAAATGTATATGAGATTCTAGTGATTGGGTTTACATCTAGTTTAATGCCCCATTCAAACTTGCGAATGAGGCCAACTGCGATTATCCACAGGAGATTCAGTTATGTTCCCTGTAAATAGCTCCTGGTGGGAAGTCCCATTTAAAGCAATGGGAGGCTGACAGTGGCCGCAGCTATTCACGGTAATTCGCATGTGATCAATCATGCAGTGATTGCCTGTGGATGATCAGCCTTGAATGCAGGCTGTGTGAATCCCGGGTCAATTATCTGCAGGTAATCGCTGCATGACTGATTACATGAGAAAAACTGTAAATAGCTGTGGGGACTGTCAGCCTCCCATTGCTTTGAATAGGGCATCCTGCTTGCAGCTGAACACAGGTAACATCGCTGAGTCTCCAGCGGGTAAACACTGTCAGCCCAACACACAAGTGTGAATGGGGCCTTAAGCTTCTGGTAACCAGACACAGTGCTTAGAGAGTATCATTACTGCATAGCAGGACTTACTACCCACAGAAAGTAAGTATACTGGCAAATTCCAAAATGTCAGCAGCAACCCTTTGGATCAGCAAGGCATTCAGGCAGCAAGCATTACCAGAAGCAGTTCAAAAATGGCAGCTCTGTGACTACATACAGATTTATCCTGGAACTTATAGGATACTATAATTCGAAATGTCAATGTATTTATGCATAGATACGGTAATTCAGATCTCCTGCCAGAAGAAAACATTTTGCATGCTCAAAAGAGTGTAATTGTCTGGATTTAGGATTATGATTGCCTTGAAAGGAAATGTTTCATTAGAATGATACACCATGCATAACTGCCACACATGAAATTTTGTATTTTAATGTTATTAAAATTGCCTTTCCATTTCACTCCACAGCCAAATAATTTACTATGACTGCCAATCAATTCTAGTTTCCCTTCCTCACAATCTCCAGGCTAAGAAAGGTCTAAAAAAAAAAAAAAGCACAGTGTAAGTGGTATTTTCATTACTATGCTTTGTGTGTCCTGTTTTTATGTACAAATCTGCTTTTAGTTGACTGGAAATTTTTCCTAGTTACTCCTGTTTGCCTCACATCTTGTTCTGGCATTACAGGGAAAAAGTATAGGAGAATTCTTCCCAGTGGAATTATAATTATAGGCAACTTTAAAAGCCTGAAAGATTACTAATTTTTTCATACTCTGCCCAAAATGAGCAAAAATGTTTGGGCTTGAAAGCAACCCTTTGCCTATACAAAAGTTATTAAGAAACATTATAAAAGTAAATAATTGCCTATGCCACCGAACACTGCTTCATCCTCCAAAGTCCACTGAAAAACCTACATTCCATTTGTATAGATTTTCTGCGTCCCTCAAAATTCTCACTAGTTCCCTCTGATGACCTCCACTTCATCACTGTCTCCTGTTAATGATGTGAATGTAAGCAGGAGGAACAAGGGAAAGCTGTGGGGGACACAGGAGATCCAAAATCCCAGAAGTGTTATAAACAAAATAGTGTGGGTGGGTATAATTAGCACCACATCCCTAAAAATATAGACAAATAGCATGAATAGAGAAATGTTGGACTTTTAGGGTGCTATGAACCTCGGAAACTGACGCAAAACACTATTGTTCTAAAAATGCATACATTTACTCAATCTTATATATTAAAAACATACTAACCAGACTGAAATGTGCATTGCAGCTACATAGAATGGTCATAGTGCAATACATAACATCTTATGTATCCCACCCACTATCATAATATCCAATTAGATCAGCCACTACATGATGTTATAGCATATGTTGTACAAACTGGCAAATGCAAATCACATATTGTTGAAGAGTGGTGGGAGAAGAAATACTTTGTCTCAATGCATTTGATGTATTGTGCTTCTTCCGGAGACTTCAAGGTGCTGGTAATAGTAAGATATGTACATTTCTAAATGTACATGTCTACATGCAGCAATGATATACGAGACAATGAACATATGATATCCATCAAAATTAATACTACTTACAAAAACCATATAATGGCACAATAGGTGGTGCTGTATAATCACAAGCCAGGGGAGAAGTCAGGATTAAGGGTTGTATCAGCCCAAGGATGTCAGGCAGGCATCAAGGGAATTCGGACCCCAAAACTATTACCTAAACACCATGTGGTTAAAACATTTATAAGTAAAGGGGCTCAAATAGACCTCAAGTATAAAGTCAATATAAATGTCACCAGAGGAGAAAGTGTACCACTAAGAAGGAAGTCCCATGTTAAGGTATGTTGCAAAAGCAATAATATATTTATAAGGTTCTATGGAGATAAAGAATGAATCAACCAGAATAATTTTTAACCGTTACTCTGCAAGTCCTACATACCAGAGAGCCCAAATGCCAAAAAGCAAAGTGCAGTTACCTCCTCCTTTAACAGCACTAAATATGCATCTCCTCATCTGGAATAGAGCAAACAGTACTAGCCCAAAAATGTCTCCTCTTATATACAGTATGGGCATAATAAGGTCTGCCCCCTCCCCATGCCTGGACTGTAAACAGAGTAGCATGTATCGGTGTGGGTGTGCTACCAAGCAGGCATGAACAGAAAAGCATTGCATGCTCAGTAGGGGTGGGGAAACACGTTAGCAAACCTTCCAAACTCCCGCCCCACCCATTGCACAAGGAAGCCTAGAGCCGCCAGGAAGATGGAGAGACACAGCGTGCAAATGTGCATTACAGTCCCCAGTGACCAGGTGACCAGGATGTCCCCCCCCCCCGCAGAAGGAAGGAATAGGCCAAGGGTCTTCTGCAGCACACCGCAATTGAAACAAACAGAAAAATCCTGAAAGTGTTGGTTTCCCAGTGGAATTCAGGGGAAAATATTTCCACTGAACTGATTCTTGTTTGGTGGCACAGGTAGGTAAATTATTTTAAAGCTGAATTCCAGTTTTTTTTTTTGACTAGCTAGATCACCAGGAATTTCACACAAAGGAAGCAATACAAAGAGAACACGATACTTTTTAACACAAGTACATGGTTCAGCAGGCACATATCAGGAATATGAAATGTTTGGGTAACATGTTTTTTTAACATCAATTGCAAAGAATACTTCTAAATGTCTTAGGTATTATTCACATGCTAGTCAATAAAATTATATGTGGTGCATGCACTATGTTGTGCAATTTATTTTTTATTGCACCCCAACACACATACACAGACAAACTAACCTATCTGATCCTCCACGCACCACAAGATAAACACAAAAAAAAAACCTCATGCGTTGTCTTGCAGTCCACAAGAAAAAAGCATGTGTGTTTTGTAGCTGTGACCATGCATGCAGAGCCCATTGAAATTGCAATCTAAATCATCATATTAAAGAATTTGTGGTGCTCTGGATGAATGGCCTTCCTTCTTATGCCCCGTACACACGGTCGGACATTGATCAGACATTCCGACAACAAAATCCTCGGATTTTTTCCTACAGATGTTGGCTCAAACTTGTTTTGCCTACACACGGTCGCACAAAGTTGTCAGAATTTCCGATCGCCAAGAACGCAGTGACGTCAAGCACGTACGACGAGACTAGAAAAGGCCGGTTCAGAACCAAGCGCAGCACCCTTTGGGCTCCTTTTGCTAATCTCGTGTTAGTAAAAGTTTGGTGAGAGACGATTCGCGCTTTTTCAGACTCGTGGCTTTCAGATCGTTTTCTGCCGTTTAGTTTGTGCTTGTGGGTTTGTATCTGCTCTTCAGTGCGTGCAAGCAAGTTCCGCGTGACTATAGTCACTGTATTCTTGTTCGTTCGTTACTGGTTTTCAGGTCGCTCTTCACAGGCCTTGCTGTTCTTCAGTGCGTTCTGTTACTTCGTTCTGAGCAGCCGACCGTTTTCTAGCCATGTTTCGTATGCGTACTCCTTGTAGAGTTCGTGCTGTGCGGGCGCTTGGTGTTGGGGTCCTGACCTTGACACAAGTCCAGTCCATGAACAGGGTGGGGAGGAGTTCATGGACCAAGAATTGGTTGCTTCAGCGTGACCAGTTCTCTCATATGCCTTTGCTCCGTGAGATCCGAGAGAATAATCCTGATGATTTCAGGAACTTTCTCAGGATGACGGACCCCGTGTTTCACCGTCTGTTGGCTTCGCTGACCCCCTATATCAGCAGGCAGGATACCTGCATGAGGCAAGCCATCACTCCGGAGCAGAGGTTGGTCGCTACCTTGCGGTATTTGGCCACAGGGAGAAGCCTGCAGGACCTCAAGTTCTCGACAGGCATCTCCCCCCAGGCTCTGGGGATCATTATCCCAGAGACCTGTTCTGCCATCATCCAGGTCCTACAGAAGGAGTATATGAAGGTAAGATTTTTATCCTTTTATATCACATTTTATTGTATTGAATGTTTGCTAATATATTGTATTTCTTTCCTCATTCCCTAATTACCATGATTGTAGTATGCTGTGAGTGTCCCCTTTGTCCTCATGCATGCTGGATTTTTATGTAATTACTATTTTATGTCCTTCATACATATTTGCCCTTCAATAACCTCCCCAGCATGGTGTCTCCTGCCCTATATTCACCTCATGTAGTCACTAAACAATGTATTTTATCAGCTCCATAGTAGTGCTTTACCCCAAACACCCCCTAAAATGTTTGGAAATGTTATTTTGGATTTAAATTCAGGCAGAGGGCCAGAGGCTTTTTTTTGTGGTGTCCCCAAATTTTTTGTAACCCTCCCTCCCCCAACTGTTAAGTCAGCTGATCCCAATTCTCTATCCTCAATCATCTATCTGCTGTCTTTGCCAAACCCATACACACTATACCCATCTCTATAGTGCTCAGATTTATGGATGAATTCCCCAAAGCATGTAGTGCAAGGGCCTGCCTGTATACTTTCCAATGGTACTGTTTAAAGTTCTTGTATCCTATTATGATCTTGATAGGTAATAGCAGAATGTCCAAATGTGCTCAAATGTGTACAATGTGTATTTATATCTTTGTATTATGACACTTCTTACCTGTCCAGTGGGCTGCCAATAGTGTAACTAAGGAGGGGCTGTTCCAAGTAATACCCTGTATTTAGGCATTCATCTCTCAATGAAGTGAAGAGGGTTACCTGTCCAAGAGTCCCCCCCCCCCATAATGTTAGAAATGGCCCATGAGAGGGGGGAGGGGGAATATGATAGGTGTACCTTATACTTTGTTGTTGTTAAATTCCCCTTAATAAATGCTATCTGGAGGTTGACCCATAATGTTTGTGTCTAATCTGCTTGCCAGGTTTCTGTGAAAAAATAGTAATGTTTATTGTTTTTTCCTCAACAGTTTCCTTCAACGCCACAGGAATGGCAGACTGTGGCCTCCCACTTTGCCCAGCGGTGGGACTTTCCTAACTGCGGAGGGGCAATTGATGGGAAACACGTCCACATCGTCCCACCACCCAACTCGGGGTCGTACTATTATAATTACAAGGGGTTTAATAGTATAGTGATGTTGGCGGTGGTGTCGGCTAATTACGACTTCTTGTATGTGGACGTGGGGAAGAATGGCCGGATGTCCGATGGTGGAGTGATCGCCCAGACGGAGTTCTACAGGTGTCTCCAGAATGGCAGCTTGGACTTGCCACCTCCAGAGGACAATGTTGAAGGTCTCCCATTTGTGTTCGTTGCTGATGAAGCATTTGCGCTGGGGGACCACCTGATGCGGCCATTCCCGATGAGGACCCTCACCCCGGAACAGAGGGTTTTTAATTACTGGCTGGCCAGAGCCCGAAGAGTGGTGGAGAACACATTTGGAATCCTGGCCAGCCGGTTTCGACTATTTCTGACACCCATCCATATGGCGGAGTATAAACTGAACCATATTATACTGGCGTGCTGTGTTCTCCATAATTTTTTAAGAAAACATTCAGCCAACTATGCTGGCTCAGTTGGGCCTGAGGCCGGAATACCAAATACATCAACAATGACGGCACTTGAAAGCGGCCGTCCTGGCTTGCCCTCCCTGAGTGCCCGTGATGTCCGGTTACGATACCTGGAGTTCTTTGCGGGTAGGGGGGCTATCAATATGCCAGACAATCTGTGACACCTTTTTCAAATAAAAAACAACCAAAAGCAATTCTTGGTGGACATTTACTGCTTGTGTTTGTTTGAGCTGACCCTGACAGAAATGTGTTGAGTGCAGAAAATGTCGTGATTGGGTAACCTTATAAAGAATAGTGTTGGCTGGTACTTCCTAAATGCAAAAACACATTTCACTACAAGTGCACTTGCAACTGCACTGAACCTGCACTTGTAGTGCAAAGTGTATTTGCCCTTAGGAAATAACCCCCATTTTTGCATAAAACAGCAATTACATCACCCCAAAAGTGTTGTAGTGTTGAGACAATAATCTACACATTCTTGAGTAAGGCACTTTTTTATACCTGCACAATCACATGTGCATTTACCAAAGGTTTTTAAAACAAACCAAATGTTTGCAGTAGCATTATGAAAAATCAAAATATCCATTTCAGATAAAACAGGCCTGTGTAAAACCAACAAGAAAGCCAAAAAACTAGAACTTACAAAGTTCACATTAGGTAAAACCTGAAGGCTATATCAGACATCAGTATTTAGGAACTGGGTTTGATATAGCGTTCAGATGGGGGGAACTCACCCCTGGAAAAGCCAAATTTGGAAGATGCACACCAATTTACGAATGTCAACATGTGCTATCTGCCATCAGGGGGGATCAAGGGACGTGTTTTGGGGGAGCAAGCCCTTCCTCAACGCTACTTTATAATTGAGGAAGGGGTTGCACCCCCAAAACGCGTCCATTGATCTCCCGTGATGGCAGATAGCACATGTTGGCACACTGTGTGCATCCTCCAAATTTGGCTTTTCAAAACATTGTAAAAATTTAATTAACATAAAACAGGTGATTTTGTGGGGTTTAAATTCGCCCCAAAACATCAATGATGTTATTATTTTTTTTAATAACATCAGTGATTTGTTGCTGGATGTTTTGCAATTGGAGATTACATCCCATGATCTCCCCAATCAGTATCTGGGCACTTTCTGATGTAAAGCGTTCTGGATCCCGATCACCTAAAAAGAGATAAAGAACAAAAAAAACAGGTCTCAAAAATCTGCCACCAGCCATCTCTTTTACCTGAGTCTGTGGTCGCAGACACTCACCTGTTGTGGTGCCAATCTCCAGCACATCTTCTTCTTCCTCCTGCTCTTCTTCTTGTGTTTGGGGTATTTCCCCTTCTTCCAGAGGGGGGAGGGCTCTGGTCTCCTGGGATGAGGAGTGACCTCCGAGTCTTTTCTCCCCTATGTAAAACAAAAATGGTATACTTAGCACACAGATATTTGATGGCAGAACTAGAAATAGGAAACATTGCTTGGAAGTGGGGTACAATTGTCTATTTTAGCCGAGTTCAAAGATGTCTTTTTTTTATGGGCCTTTGTCAAGCTGCAATACTTTACCTGTTTGGTACAAGCTTCACACATGTAGCCCCCCCTATAGTATACACTGGAGCACCTGTGTGCCCCCCCTAATAAAAATGGTGTTCTTGTGTCCCACACTAGTGCTCCAGTGTCCAGATGTGAAAACAGCTGCTCGGTGTCCTCTCCTTACACACAATCTAGTTTGCATTTCATTCTAGTAACAAACCCACCTACACAAACAAATATTTGGCATCCAAGTAGGCCCAAAAAAAATGTGTGAAAATGCATATGGCCTAAACAATGGTGTTCTAGAGGCCGAAAGAAAAAATGTTTGATACGAACGAATAATGGGCCCATGAACATTAAAGTTGCCCTTTTAAACGTTACAATTACTAAAAGCATATGGAGCAGAACGAACGGAATAAAGACAGAAAGAATATGAACACAGCACAACTACTTACTTTTTTGCAGCACTCTCCGGATCTTTCGGTACTGCTCCGGCTCTCTCAACTTCAGGTCCGACCACCGCTTCCTGAGCTGATCTTTAGACCTTCGTACCCCGAAATTCCTCTCCAGACTCCGGACCACTTTACCAATGATTTTGGCCTTTCTGATGTTGGGGTGGGGGTAAGGCCCATATTTTCCGTCATAGTCGGACTTCTTCATGATGTCGACCATCTCCAACATCTCCCCAAACGACATATTTGTGGCCTTAAAACGTCTCCTTCTGGATCGGGACGTGCCTGGATCCGGCCTTTCCTCCTCCTCCTCGTTGTTCGAATTATCACGCACCTGGTGAAACTCCGCCATCATGCTCTTCCCCCACTGCGCCGAACGAAAAGGGGCGGGGAATAGAATAGAAAGAACGTCAGGGGCGGGCGGAGTTACACACATGCGCAGTGTGTATAAAGCGTAACACGCGTGCGTATTACGTACGATCTGTGAGCGGAGGAAGGAGCATTGGACGCGCCGATCGTAAGAACGAAGGTAAGAGACAAACTTGGGCCTATACTGCTTCTAGATTGAGGCCTATATTGTAACAAGATTAGGAGAGTTTGGTCTGACATTAGACTTTGTCTTGTGTTGTGTCTTGCAGTGAACATGGATATCTTAATGAGAGATACTGACTTCATGTCACTATTCATTGATATGCTAAGGGAGCTGCCCTGTCTGTGGGAGATTACCCACCCCCATTTCAAGAACCAAGCAAAGAGGAAGGCAGCACTGGAGCAATTGTGTGAAATTGTGAAGCAGGTGATCCCCACGGCAGACATCACTTATTTAAAGATATTAATTGGTTGCCTGAGGAGTACATATCTGAGGGAGCGCAAGAAAGTCCTGGATTCACAGAGATCCGGAGCAGCAGATGACATCTATGTCCCCAGGATGTTGTACTACGACAGGCTGCACTTTCTGGCAGGCCAGACTGAACCCAGGCCATCCCTCTCAAGTCTTCCTTCCACGCTTCCTTCCCCCCCGGCTGAGGCTTCTGATGCCCAACCTGGGCCTTCCAGGCCATATGTGGAGGAGCCCAGATTGAGCCAGGTATAGCATTCCTCTAAATATTTCTGCTTGTCCAATCAATGATGTTAACTAGATGTTAGTTGGGAGTACTAATTTATGATTGTGATTGATGATGCAAAAACTAAAACCATGTCCCTTTTTCATACACAGGGAAGTCTCAGCCAGGAGGTGGCTGATCTGCAGGTCCCTCCACCCACCCTGAAAACAGAAAGTGGCAGCAGGAGGAGTAGCCTAGAGGAGGCGGCTATCAGATTTTTTTGCAGGGCTACAGAGGTCCTGGGAGCACCACACACCAGGCAGGAGAACCTTGCGGCATTCATTGCCTATAAAATGCAGAGGATGGAGGAGGGCCAACAAGCCATGTGTCAGGCCCTCATATCAGAGGCTCTGGAGAAAGGTGTGAGGGGCCAACTTACACCTCACACACAGCTTTGGGATGGTCCTCCTCCTCCTCCTGCAGGTCCTACTCCTCCTCCTCCCTCTCCTCCAGGGCCTCCCAGTCCTCCTCCAGGTCCTCCCAGTCCTCCTCCTCCTCCAGGTCCTCCCAGTCCTCCTCCTCCTCCAGGTCCTACTCCTCCTCCTGCCACATCTCCAACTGCACAGCCACAGCCCGGAAGGAAGTGTGAAAGGAAGACCAGAGAGTGATTGCCCTGGATCCAGTCTGGTCGGCCAAAAGATGCAGCCTCTTGTGGTACCACAGCCTGGGGACACTGATGTCATCTGCTGCTATCCAAGTCTCTGTGAATCCCGGACCAGACTGCCCTCCCTTATATATGGACTCCTCAGGCCACCAATTTTGAGGTTTAAGAATTGATGTCTGCCGTGGGGGTCCCAGGCTTCACTAATTTCTCCTGTTGATCCAGTGTTGCCTTCCTCTTTGTTTGGTTCTGATACCTTAATAAAGGATTTTTGTTTTGAATTATACTCTCCTATGTGTTTTACTTCAAAAATGATGGTTTGTTTGTGAGGATTCAGGTACATTTCTAATATACAATGTGAAATGAACAAGGGACACCAACAACAAAAAATCTCCTGGAGATTAAATAATAAAAGATATCAATGGTGTTGGGGTAACTTGCCACACAAAACACACACAAAAATATTCTGGAGTAAAAATAAAAATAACATTGAACAAAGATCAGCCTTGGAAAAAATCCAAACATTAAAGAAAAAAAAGGCTTAAAAAGAAAAAAATAAAAACATAAAAAATATAAAACTGTCAGATGTGACAACTAATAACAATATATTGAGGGAATCCCACTAAAAAAACACAAATAAAACTTTGTGAGAAGTGTGTGTGAATATGAGCAGCAAAACGACTTAATTCTTGTCACATTATAAAGAAGAAGAGAGTGCGCTGTATTAAACCATTTTTAACATTGCAGCGTGACGAAAGTGCTGTATCCATTGCGAACGCTAAGTTTACCAGAACGAGCTGTCCCGTGTCGGAATTTCTTCTGAGCATGCGTGGCACTTTGTGCGTCGGAACAGGCCACACACGATCGGAATTGACGCGATCGGATTTTGTTGTCGGAAAATTTTATCTCCTGCTCTCCAACTTTGTGTGTCGGAAAATCCGATGGAAAATTTTCGATGGAGCCCACACACGGTCGGAATTTCCGACAACACGCTCCGTTCGGACATTTTCCATCGGAAAATCCGACCGTGTGTACGGGGCATTAGAGCTACAAGAAGGAAGGATGGCCAGATCTTGTTACCAGAATTATTGACTGTGTTTCAGGATGATTTTAGTACACATTCCTCCCCAGACAAGATGTGGGAAGTTATAATATTTTTTTCTCCCTAAACCCAGGTTCACACTTAAGCGATCTCAGACATCGCATGTGATTTGCACCCACACCACAGGTGCCAATCACATGTGATGTCTGTGCAATGAGAGTTCAGCCATACAGTTGTGTGGCTGCACTGGCATTGGATTTGCAGAAAGAAAGGTGCGGGGACTTTTTTTCCCCGCACTGGAATCAGATCACCCATGCGATCCGATTCCTGTCTGAATCCACAGTTCACAGTGCAATCTGTGAACTGATCTGGGGGTGTCATTAACATTGTATTGACACCCACAGCGGTTTCGCAGAGGGCAGTGTGAACTGCTTGTGGGAGAGATGCGATGCAGGGAAACGGCGCAGGAATCGCCCTGATTCCTGCATCGCATATGTGTGAACCTAGTCTGAATTTACACTGCAAAGGAGACCTTCTGGAGCAATTCACTGATTCAACAGGTCTCTGTTCCTGGCTGTGGTAGGGGGCAGTGTTGTGCGTGATTCAGCATATCACATGGCTCCATTTAAAATGACGGTCACTGCATATATATTGTGGTTCACCCTAAATTAGGGAAGGATGCATTCCTGCCAGAGTCCTACAATGCCATTTCACTTCTTACCTCTGGTGTAAAAATACTGGCTCATGCCCTTGCGAATGGACTTGCTGCATGCATGACTAAATTGGTTCCTACAGACCAATCAGGCTTTGTCCCTACTGGTGCCACAACTTGAACTATCAGATGCCTGTTTCTTAATCACATGCCAACCCGCTATTGTATTTATACTGTGGCGGGGCAGCAAGTGAAGGAACAATCACGTACATGTGCATTGTGCCTGCTTCGGGTTAGGAGTGCGCAAAATATATATATATATATATATATATATATATATATATATTAAAAAAACGTGAGGTTTATTGGATTAACCGTTTGGACACTTTGCAGCCCAAGGGGTTAAATACCGACTTTGATCTGTATTTGTTTCTTTAGATGATGAACAAGGTTATTGATTTTTATAATTTTTACAATGTTTATTTTTATTTTTATACTTTGTATTCTCCTGCAGATGCTTTGAAAAGAGAAAAAAATCTTTCCCGAAAGGAAATGCTTTTCTGGAAGAGAAGTGCTTTTTTTTGGTGGAAAAGGGTTTTTCATTTTGAACTTGTGAAGAGACAAACACACCTGTTAACAATCAGCCATTCCAACCACTTTAAATGATGAAAATTGATTAGTTGAAAACATGCTATGAGATGTGGATTAATTAATTCCAGCTTAATCAAATGAAATGTGATTTTTGATCTTGTATATATACCATGTGATGTATGTAACCAGTTGCAGACATACGATTGTGAGAAAGGGCGCTATCTGTTAAAGCCTGAAACGTTGCAGCCAGCTGCATCTGGTGTTTGTTCGATGTCTTTGACTATTATGTAAGTTATTATAGAAATAAACTATTTGTGCAGCAATCCCCACTCTTCGTTTCTATATATCGGTCCGTGGGAGGGACCAGATGGCACAATTGGATTGTTTAGTGCTACTCACCCCGCACATATTGATATATATATGTAGCAATACTCACGGTGGAGCTGCTGGTTTAAGCGGGCTTGTCCTCTTTGCTCTACACCCTTCTTAAATTGTTCACTCCCCTTGACACAACTGTAGTGCAGTGTTGAAATAATATGAGCATTAACTTTACCCACAATATACACTTACAATTAGGATTACCTCTCCCTGAGTACTGGTAGCTCCACCTGTAGGAGGAATGACAACACTGCATACAAACTTCAATAATGACCAAAAATAACTTTTTTTTTTGAATAAGTAATATATTTATATCAAGAGTTATTTCAATAAATATACTATCACACCAACGTAGTGCGATAGTATAAGGAATGATATGACAATCAATGACAATCAGAGGAATATATATATTGATATGAATCTATACCTGGGAGCTCCCCTTAATCTAAACCTTAAAGTCACTATACTAGAGTGCAGGCCCTGCAATGAAAAAGGCAGTCCAGATGTCTACAGTCTTCGCTAGCTTTTATAATTTTAATCCGTATAGGGGGGTTCCTCCTGTGTTTTATGTAGTGTAGTATAACACACTAAAACTGTAATCCAAATGAGTGACTAGGTGTCTTTATATGAAGAAACAAAACATTTAACATCCGCTCTTGAACGCTGAAGTCTATTTGTATGTAATAATCTCAGACTTAACTTGTTCCGTAGGACTATCAGTCCCAGCAACACTCTGTACAGTTCTAAAGATGTGTGTGTAATACTCAAATAAACTTCTGGGTATCAACCCTCTCACCACACGAAATCCAGGCAGGTGGATGTCTCAGGTTCGGCAGTTCTCAGTTCCGTAAAGAGACACCACCACGCTGTCACACTGTTCCGTTCACAAATGACCAGGAGTCCTCGGTTATCTCCCCACGGGTCTTCCGGAACAATCACGTCTCTTGTCCAGTTCACTGCGATGCAAATAGAAGGATACCGCAGCTGCTCCGCTCCTTCGCAAGGTAGGCCGCAACCCTGTGGGACGCACACACCCACAGAGTCCTGCTGACAGGCCACGTGTCCCAGACACAAGAGACCTAAAATGGCCACTGCTTACCCTTTTATATCCTCCCACAATGCAGTTCAGTTCTGACTCTGTCCAGGAGCATTGTGGGTGGGTCAAAGCTACAGTTCCGAAGTAAACAGTGAATCACTTCCATGTCACTTAATCCTAAAACGTAAACTTATTGTGCTTTATCAGTTTTCCACAAGATGGCAATAACACAACTATTGAACTAAATAATTCACATAGAGCTAGAAACAACAGTTGTCAGCGCTATATATATATATATATAAGTATTCAGACCCCCTTAAATGTTTCACTCTTTGTTATATTGCAGCCATTTGCTAAAATCATTTAAGTTAATTTTTTGTCCTCATTATTGTACACACAGCACCCCATATTGACAGAAAAACACAGAATTGTTGACATTTTTGAAGATTTATTAAAAAAGAAAAACTAAAATATCATATGGTCCTAAGTATTCAGACCCTTTGCTGTGACACTAGCATGTTTAACTCAGGTGCTGTCCATTTCTTCTGATCATCCTTGAGATGGTTCTACACCTTCATTTGAGTCCAGCTGTGTTTGATTATACTGATTGGACTTGATTAGGAAAGCCACACACCTGTCTATATAAGACCTTACAGCTCACAGTGCATTTCAGAGCAAATGAGAATCATGAGGTCAAAGGAACTGCCTGAAGAGCTCAGAGACAGAATTGTGGCAAGGCACAGATCTGGCCAAGGTTAAAAAAAAATTTCTGCTGCACTTAAGGTTCCTAAGAGCACAGTGGCCTCCATAATCCTCAAATGGAAGATGTTTGGGACGACCAGAACCCTTCCTAGAGCTTGCCGTATGGCCAAACTGAGCTATCATGGTAGAAGAGCCTTGGTGAGAGAGGTAAAGAAGAACCCAAAGATCACTGTGGCTGAGCTCCAGAGATGCAGTCGGGAGATGGTAGAAAGTTGTAGAAAGTCAACCATCACTGCAACCCTCCACCAGTCGGGGCTTATGGCAGAGTGGCCCGACAGAAGCTTCTCCTCAGTGCAAGACATATGAAAGCCCGCACGGAGTTTGCTAAAAAACACCTGAAGGACTCCAAGATGGTGAGAAATAAGATTCTCTGGTCTGATGAGACCAAGATAGACATTTTGGCCTTAATTCTAAGTGTGGAGAAAACCAGGCACTGCTCATCACCTGTCCAATACAGTCCCAACAGTGAAGCATGGTGGTGGCAGCATCATGCTGTGGGGGTGTTTTTCAGCTGCAGAGACAGGACGACTGGTTGCAATCAAGGGAAAGATGAATGCGGCCAAGTACAAGGATATCCTGGACGAAAACCTTTTCCAGAGTGCTCAGGACCTCAGACTGGGCCGAAGGTTTACCTTCCAACAAGACAATGACCCTAAGCACACAGCTAAAGTAATGAAGGAGTGGCTTTACAACACCTCCGTGACTGTTCTTGAATGGCCCAGCCAGAGCCCTGACTTAAACCCAATTGAGCATCTCTAGAGAGAGCTAAAAATGGCTGTCCACCAACGTTTACCATCCAACCTGACAGAACTGGAGAGGATCCGCAAGGAGGAATGGCAGAGGATCCCCAAATCCAGGTGTGAAAAACTTGTTGCATCTTTCCAAAAAAGACTCATGGCTGTATTAGATCAAAAGGGTGCTTCTATTAAATACTGAGCAAAAGGTCTGAATACTTAGGACCATGTGATATTTCAGTTTTTCTTTAGAAAGAAGATCCTCTTTACTCTTGACCCTAGCATTATCTAATCCTTTCTCTACAGCTGATTTTGGGTAGCCCCTTTGGTCTAGTCGTGTAATTATAGTCTGTCATTCCTCATTCAAAGTGGCATCAGAGAAGCAATTCCTTCAGCCTGAGTGAATTCTCCAATTCGCACGGATGGTGAGGGATGGGTGACAGCTGATGGCAAAGAGAGTAGTATTTCCCGAGCAGGCGGTCTGTCTATGTAAACAAGGCAGATCGCCATTCTGCCAGAGGGGAAAATGCTAAGCAAAAAAGCACCCTGCTCCCCACAGTTAGAAAGCACTTTCTAGGGACACACTTAACCCTTTGATTTCCCCTGATGTTAACCCCTTCCCTGCCAGTGTCATTAGTACAGGGACAGTGCATTTTTTTAGCACTGATCACTGTAATAATGTCACTGGTCCACAAAAAGTGTCAAGTGTTAGTCAGGTGTCCAATTTGTCTGCTGCAATATCGCAGTCCCGCTAAAATATTGCTGATCGCCGCCATTACTAGAAAAAACAATAAATAAATAAAAATTCAATAAAAATATTCCATAGTTGTTATACGCTATAACTTTTGCACAAACCAATCAATATACGCTTGTCAGGATTTTATTTTACCAACCATATGTAGCAGAATACATATTGGCCTAAATTGATGAAGGAATTTGATTTTTTACATTTTTTTATTGGGTATGTTTTACTGCAGAAATTAAAAAAAATATTTATTTTTTTTCAAAGTTGTCAGTCTTTTTTTGTTTATAGCACAAAAAATAAAAACCACAGAGGTAAACAAATACCACCAAAAGAAAGCTCTATTTGTGGGGAAAAAAAGGACATCAATTTTATTTAGGTACAGCGTCACACGACCGCACAATTGTCATTTAAAATAACACAGTGCCATATCGGAAAAAATGGCCTGGTCAGAAAGGGAGAAGGAACCTTCCCGGGCTGAAGTGGTTAAGGTCATGGAGTGGCCTAGCCAGTCTCCAGACCTTAATCCTATAGAAAATTTATGGAGGGAGCTGAAACTTCGAGTTGCCAAGCAACAGCTAAGAAACCCTAAGGATTTAGAGAAGATCTATATAAAAGAGTGGACCAAAATCCCTCCTGAGGTGTGTGCAAAAATGGTCACTAACTACAAGAAACGTCTTACCTCTGTGCTTACCAACAAGGGTTTCTCCACCAAGTACTAAGTTATGTTTTGTTTAGGGATCAAATATTTATTTTTCTCACTGAACTGCAACTCAATTTATAACATTTGTATCATGTGTTTTTTCTGGATTTTTGGTTGATATTCTGTCTCTATCATTTAAAAATACACCTATGATAAAAATTATAGACCCTTCATTTCTTTGTAAGTAGGCAAACATACAAAATCTGCAGGGGATCAAATAAGTATTTTCCCCACTGTATGTATCAGCGCATCATTAGGGGGCTGGGTGCAAGAACCCAGTAAAGAATATTGGCCCCGAATAACATCAATATATAAGATGACAGCATAGGACCATGTGGGCAGCAAGAGTGGCAGGTTATCCCAGACAACACTGGATTTGCTGCCTGGGTCAGCATGCTTTTTGAGGACAACCACAAGGCAAAAAAAAATAAATAAAGGGGGAAATTCCTCAATTTGCAGAGTGTGAGTACATTTTTAAAATTACATCACATTTTTTCTCACAGTTGTTTCTTTTGTTTTTTCTTTAACTAAAAATAAAATGTTAATTGAGTCTTTGAACCATAAAATGGCAATACGTTTCCTAAACATTCAAATTTTTTACATTTTTTTAATTTGAAAAAAAGCATCCATATCATTTATTGCCCACTCGGTTCTTTAATGACTGGAATTTTTTTTAATTTTGCTTGTCTGTGTCTATTTCAGAAGGCAATTTCAGAGCATTTTGATAACTGTCATCAAGTGATGCCATAAAAATTTGGCTAGGGAAAACAGAATTTTCTTGATGACATGATACAGCGTGCCCAAAGATAATGGATATTTTATTCCTCTCATTTGGTCCTCTCCCATGATTTGTTCATGTTGTAACCTCCTCATACTGTTGCCATTAGTAGTGAGGGGGCATTGTTCATTGTTAGGAAAAATAAAAGAGCATCATTATAAGTTCAGATTTCTACAGTCACTTTCTAGAAGGTTTTTGATCAATGCTAAAGGGTTTGTGAAAAGGGAAACATTTTCTGAGAGAATGCAGAGCAGAGAGAAAGAATTCTGTCACATTGAAAGAGCCTGTAAAAACTACCTACCAGTAAGGCAGACAAAGGCTACAGGCCGAAGCCTTTCCTTTGAAAATGGCTGATTAATGTGAGGTCTTGTTACCTGTGATAATCATTGTTTTGTTATGAGAGAAAGCTTTCTACATTCCTAATTTGTCTTAGAGATTGTGAGATGAGGCAAACTCCATCCTTTCGTCTGAAAGTGAAGCCAGGCATTGTAACTCACTGTAAAGTCAGTACAAGAGCTGTTTTAAAGGTAAATGCCTAGCACACAAAAAAACACCAATATATGGAAATATGCATTATAAAAAAAAAATCAATAAAGTATGTATAGTCGAAACTTGTGTTGGATAAAGTAGGGAAAGGTTAAAATACCTAGCAGATTATTGTTTGCTGTGTGTGTCCCGCTGGGGAGATTTCCCCTTGGTTTCTGTCTAGGAGAAGCAGTAAATAAGAGGAAATTTCCCCAAAGTGAGGGGAATTTCCATCTTAGCCAGTTATCACTGAAACTTTTGTCACCATTAAGAGAATTATATTCACCCCTTGCTCTGGTGACAACTTCAACATTTAGGAAATTATCTTATTGTCTCAGTGTAACAGGTCACCGAGACACATAGAATGCTTAATCCCACCAGCTGGGGCACAGACAACAATAAAAATTGGATCTAATGCTTCCTCTACCTATATAACCCAACAATTGTATTTTCAAATGCAGCTAATGTTAGTTTGTGAGTTTGTCTTATTATTAATCTCCTACAATCTCCTCTACAGCAGAATCCAGACTGAGAGATGAAGTAGCATTCTAATCAAATCAGGCTCTGCAGCAGTGCTAATAGTTAACATTCTAAAGCCGCCCATATATGGATCAAAATTCGGCTAGTTCAGCAGGAACCAGCCAAATTTCAATCCATGTATGGGCAGGCTGATTGTACCCAAGTTGATCCATCAATCTACTTGGGTACAATCAGCCTGTAAGATTTTTCTAAATGCCGGTTGGGAAGGTTCCCCTTGCAAACCCAACCTTCCCCCCCCATGGTGGAAGGAAAGGAACTGATTCATCTATGGCTTGCCCAACAGAACAAGACAACGTGATGATTCATCAGTGTGCTGCCACTTCATTAACCATTTGCCATCCACAGGAAACCTATAAATGGCCTAATGGTTGCTAAGAAGAGCAAAGATGCAAATCAAATACATTCATTTGTATGTTATAGCTATATAAAAAAAAGCAATACTGGGAGTATGGGTATGTTTGTAATAAAAACAAACACATTAAAAATATATTGATTTTTTCCTTCTTTTTTTTTTTTAAACAAATATTATTTATTGGGAAAAAATCTCAAAACTTTAAATGAAAGCTATTTTCTTTTTATCCAAGTATAAACACATGGCATAGCATGGGCTTTAAAAGAAGTTGGTTGTGCAAGAGAAAAATCTAGGTATCAAATATCCTTTCTCAAACCCAAGTGAATACATTAGCTGACCGAACTCCATCCTGTAGCTGTTTCAAATAACTTTCAATTTACAATTTCAGTGGCTCGAAAGGCCCGACTTGAAACTCCTGTGTCCTTCAGATCCTGGCCCAGTGGGATGCGGTATATCTCACAATCTAACTTATTATAGGATTAGGCACTGTTAAACAAGAAAAACACTCTCAATTGTATTTGAAGACATGCAACTAAAAATATCTAATCCCTACAAAATCTTTCTCACATTTCAAAGTGAAAAAATGTGTAAAAGCAGAACGGTAACTATATCCTTTCAGGTATTCAAAACAAGTGATACGTGAATTTACAAATGTCTATTATTATTAATGCACTTTCCCATGTTCTCCTTGACCATATTAACAAATTGGTACTTGATGACAAGGACAGATTGGCTTTCCTCTCATCAGGATACCTCCAGTACCTAAGAATTTATTTGTTACCAAATGCCAGTATAGAACAAAATATAGGTTCAGGTATGCTGCTGAACATACAGTATCAGTTCTTTCTACTAATATTTAATTCATAATTCAAATTCAAAATCCCCTCTTTGTTCAGGTCTCAAATTCCTACCCTCTCCCTAATTCCTAGTTTTTGCAGACAGTTGCAAATTTCATCTGCAGAGTTACTGGTTAAAGCCCAACTCTGAGCTCAAAATCTGTATTCAGTAGTTTGTTAGGCAGATATACTGTATACAATGTAATATTGTTAGCTCCAGTGACCTTGTAGCAGCATTATTGCGCTATATAAGTACCTTAAATAATAATAATATTTTGTGCAGTCCCCTCTCCATCTCTGTTCTGTCTGATCGGCAAGTGTGCTGGCCTCATCACGTCAGCAGGTGGCACTATTATATTATAGCAGAAACATCCTTCCTGTCTATGCTCATCTCTGTCCACTCTTTATCAGCTTCACCCCCCCACCCCCACCCCCACCCCCACCCCGCCTCATGTAATCCTCTCTGGCCTCATCTCCACCTATTCTTTATCAGCTTCACCCATCCCAGCAATTATAGCCGTTGACAATAATCACATGTAAAAATCCGAAATGCTGGTTGTACCTAAGTCGGTCGAAGGATCTACTTGGGTGCAATCAGTCTGCCCATAGATTGTTCAAATCTCAGCCGATCCCTGCTGAACTGCCTAAGATTCGAACAGTCTATGGCCATCTTTAGATTTACATACTGTTTATACAGTACATCAGTGGTCATCAACCCTGTCCTCAGGGCCCACTAACAGGCCAGGTTTGCAAGATAACTGAAATACATCTCAGGTGATATCATTTGCTGCTCAGTGATTGCAGAATTCTAGTCTGCATCTCCCCAAGGTAATACATAAAACCTGGCCTGTTAGTGGGCCCTGAGGACAGGGTTGATGACCACTGCAGTACATAATAGCTTTGTATAGGGATGGGAAGGACTGTAAGCAATGGTGAGAGGAGGTTGGTTTTCAGAGTCTGTGGCTTATGTCTTCATGTTAGTACATGGAGGTGCTCCAGTCACATAAAGCATTACATTTTTCTGTTTCATTGTGTTTTTTTTTTAAACATGGAGAAAGTTTTTACAAACAAGCCAGCTTGTGATGTTTCCAGTAAAAGAACAGAGCATAAATCAATCTTATAAAAGAGAGTTTTGTAGTTACACATCCATAGAACAACCAAACCCAATTGAGAACATTTATCTCTGAAACATTTCCATTTTCAGTGTTCCTGGAGGTTTAGAGTAGGTCCAAACCATTATAGACCTTAATCTCTATCTATCCAGGATGTAGGTAGTCAGGCCCAAAAACAATCAACTGATACAAATTTAAGGGCGTGATGCCAGCATTGCATTTTCTTTATCAATTTCATAAAAATGGCAGTGAAATGTCTGTCAATGAAGGATTTCAAAACAGATTTAAAACACTGCAAGAAGTTCTTAAATCTTTAATTGAAATTATGTTTCAGTCTAGTAAGATTATTATTTAATTAGCTGAATATATGTTACGTCTAGAAAGGAAAACTACACAGCCATGCAATATTAAAGCTGACTACAAGAAAAATCTAATTCTCTCTATATTACTCTGTAGCATCTATTATAAAACCACAATCCATTGTGAACTGCAGTATTATATTGAACATAGGACAATTACAGACAGAAATAGTTTAGTTTGCTGCCGATGCTATATAGGACACAATAGAAAGAAGCCTATGTTGAGAAACACATCATTGATGGCTTATATCTGTGAATGATACAATAGTTGCCTGGCTGTATCTGGCTACAGTGCTTTCTGAGAAACTGAGCTGTAACAAGCATATAGACCAAGACAAAGAGAAGTCAGTAAATGTGAAAGTAATTACATAGTTACATAGTAGTTACATAGTAGGTGAGGTTGAAAAAATACACAAGTCCATCAAGTCCAACCTATGTGTGTGATTATACAGTGGGGACGGAAAGTATTCAGACCCCTTAAATTTTTCACTCTTTGTTATATTGCAGCCATTTGCTAAAATCATTTAAGTTCATTTTTTTTCCTCATTAATGTACACACATCACCCCATATTGACAGAAAAACACAGAATTGTTGACATTTTTGAAGATTTATTAAAAAAGAAAAACTGAAATATCACATGGTCCTAAGTATTCAGACCCTTTGCTGTGACACTCATATATTTAACTCAGGTGCTGTCCATTTCTTCTGATCATCCTTGAGATGGTTCTACACCTTTATTTGAGTCCAGCTGTGTTTGATTATACTGATTGGACTTGATTAGGAAAGCCACACACCTGTCTATATAAGACCTTACAGCTCACAGTGCATGTCAGAGCAAATGAGAATCATGAGGTCAAAGAAACTGCCTGAAGAGCTCAGAGACAGAATTGTGGCAAGGCACAGTTTTGGCCAAGGTTACAAAAAAATTTCTGCTGCACTTAAGGTTTCTAAGAGCACAGTGGCCTCCATAATCCTTAAATGGAAGACGTTTGGTACGACCAGAACCCTTCCTAGAGCTGGCCAGAGATGCAGTCTGGAGATGGGAGAAAGTTGTAGAAAGTCAACCATCACTGCAGCCCTCCACCAGTCGGGGCTTTATGGCAGAGTGGCCCGACGGAAGCCTCTCCTCAGTGCAAGACACATGAAAGCCTGTATGGAGTTTGCTAAAAAAAACACCCGAAGGACTCCAAGATGGTGAGAAATAAGATTCTCTGGTCTGATGAGACCAAGATAGAATTTTTTGGCCTTAATTCTAAGCGGTATGTGTGGAGAAAATCAGGTACTGCTCATCACCTGTCCAATACAGTCCCAGCAGTGAAGCATGGAGGGACAGGACGACTGGTTGCAATCTAGGAAAAGATGAATGCCAAGTACAAGGATATCCTGGACGAAAACCTTCTCCAGAGTGCTCAGGACCTCAGACTGGGCCAAAGGTTTACGTTCCAACAAGACAATGACCCTAAGCACACAGCTAAAATAATGAAGGAGTGGCTTCACAACAACTCCGTGACTGTTCTTGAATTGCCCAGCCAGAGCCCTGACTTAAACCCAATTGAGCATCTCTGGAGAGACCTAAAAATGGCTGTCCACCAATGTTTACCATCCAACATGAGAGAACTGGAGAGGATCTGCAAGGAGGAATGGCAGAGGATCCCCAAATCCAGGTGTGAAAAACTTGTTGCATCTTTCCCGAAAAGACTCATGGCTGTATTAGATCAAAAGGGTGCTTCTACTAAATACTGAGCAAAGGGTCTGAATACTTAGGACCATGTGATATTTTAGTTTTTCTTTTTTAATAAATCTGCAAAAATGTCAACAATTCTGTGTTTTTCTGTCAATATGGGGTGCTGTGTGTACATTAATGAGGAATAAAATGAACTTGAATGATTTTAGCAAATGGCTGTAATATAACAAAGAGTGAAAAATTTAAGTGGGTCTGAATACTTTCCATCCCCACTGTATGTCAGTATTACATTGTATATGTATGTATGTTGTGGTCGTTCAGGTGCCTATCTAATAGTTTTTTTAAACCATCGATGCTCCCCACTGAAACCACCGCCTGTGGAAGGGAATTCCACATCCTTGCCGCTCTTACAGTAAAGAACCCTCTACGCAGTTTAAGGTTAAACCTCTTTTCTTCTAATTTTAATGAGTGGTCACATGTCTTATTAAATTCCCTTCCGCTGAAAAGTTTTATCCCTATTGTGGAAGCATAATCCAGGTGAGGCCGGACCAGAGTCTTGTAAAGTGGGAGAATTATCGCTTTATCTCCCTTAATCCCCTTAGTAGAAGTTAGCAATGGCAAAACCCTTGATTTCTCAGTAGTTTCCCTGTAAATAAAATGGTAAAAAAAAGTTTACTCAGTCTACCTTGACTTGAGTTTTACATGTATATAATATTCTTATTGTTCATTGCATCCAAATTCTGCTTGCATTGCCTGTGACACAAGTGCTGCCTATTGCCAGTGATTCTATGCTGTGCAGCCTTCTTCTTTGTGATCTGTAGCAGCTCTTTCCAGGAAGGGCAGGAGTGTGAATACGTCTTTATCAATTGTGCCTACCTGAAAGAAAAGGAGCTCAGTTTGAGTAATACCTGCAAATCCACAATAATCTGTCACCATTTTCTACCACCTCAAAGGTCTTTCAGTGCAGTGGTGGTTATTAGAGCTGAGGGAGCCATGACAGACACTCATTAAGGTATATTAACACTTCTATGAATGAAATGTGATCTATGAATGAAGAGGGCAGGGTTTTTAATCATCCTCCCGTCCTCCATTCATAGATCATTTTTTATTCATAGAAGCTATTGTATAGCCTCTATGAATGGAGGAGCTGAGAGGAAATGGCGTGCATAGTCGGTCACTCTTGATGAGTGCTTGTCACAGACCTCTCAGCCCTAGTGGGGATCAGAGGAGGAAGATTTCTACGAAACCAGGAGACAGTAGGGCAAGGGACACATCACATTGATAGTATCAAGAAGAGAAGAAAAGATTGATCGCACACTTGAATCCAAAAGATACTGTAGAAATTTCTTTATTGTCATGAGCCAGACAAAATTGCAATGATGATCAGTTGACGTGTCTCACATGAAAAGAACCGTGCTTGTTTACGTTGAAACGTGTCAACTGATCATCTTTGCGATTTTGTCTGGCTCATGACAATGAAAATTTCTACAGCATCTTTTAAATTCAAGTGTGCGATCAATCTTTTCTTCTCTTCTTGATATTGCCTACGTTGATGAGCCGGGATTAGCACCTTGGATCGGGTGTGTCCATTTTTTGCCTGATGTGTGCACCCTTGTTCTGTTCACATTAATAGTATATGACATCCTTTGTGCTATTTTTTTTTTTTTTACTAAACTAAGGCCTTAATCATTAAAGACTCCCAATTGATTCCCCAAAATGCCCCCATACCCTCTTTGCCAGTCTATTAAAATCACCAGTCCTTTTAGGCACGAGTATGTCATCAGAAGATGTCAATAGCTTGATTTTACTTTACATATGGCTAGTTAGGAACAAAAGATCTGTAAGAAAATCATAAGAACTTTTTTATATTAAATAATATAGAGCACAAACCATAAACATCCACTATGTAAAACTAGTGAGGTTTTGTCTGCTGTTTTTGTGTAATGTAAATCCTGGAGTTAAAGTACAGTTGTGGATAATATTAACCACTTGCCGACCATCATTATACGGCGGCAGGTGGGCTCTTTCCCGCGGATTGCCGTAGCTATACATCGACTCCTTTGAGAGCCATAGCAGGCGCGCATGCCCGTTGAACGGCAGGGGGACCGCGATGTCCGCCGGCTACCCGCAATCATGGGAAAGAGAGCCAGAACGGGGATCTATCAATGTAAACAGACAGATCCCCATTCTGACAGGGGAGGAGAGATCTGCTGTTCCTTTTGATTAGGAACAGCAATCTCTCTCCTCCTCCACTCAGTCCCATCCCCCCACAGTTAGAAACACCTCCCATGGAACACATTTAACCCCTCGATCTCCCCCTAGTTTTAACTCCTTCCTTGCCAGTGACATTTACACAGTAATCAGTGCATTTTTATAGCACTGATCACTGTATAAATGTCAACGGTCCCAAAAAAAGTGTCAAAAGTATCCGATCTGTCTGCCGCAATGTCGCAGTGTCGCTAAAAATCGCAGATCACCGCCATTACTAGTAAAAAATATATAATAATAAAAATGCCATTAAAATGCCAAAAATCTATTCCCTATTTTGTAGACGCTATAACTTTTGCGCAAACCAATCAATATACGCTTATTGTGATTTTTTTTAACCAAAAATATGTAAAAGAATACATATTGGCCTAAACTAAGAAATTTGTTTTTTTACATTTTTACATTTTTTTGGGATATTATAGCAAAAAGTAAAAAATATTGTTACTTTTTTCAAAATTGTCGCTCTTTTTTTGTTTATAGCGCTAATATACCAAAGAAAGCTCTATCTGTGGGGGAAAAAAGGACGTCAATTTTTTTTGGGTACAGCATAGCACGACCGCGCAATTGTCAGTTAAAGCGACACAGTGCCGTATCGCAAAAAATGGCCTGGTCATTAAGAGGGAAAATCTTCTGGTCTGTAAGTGGTTAACTTGCATGTTACCTGACAGATCAAGTTGATTTCTCCACTATGAATCCACTTTGACTGCAAAAAAGAAATATGTGTATAAGGGCTGGATGTAAGAAGTGGCAGTACTGGGAAGTACAATTCACCTCATAATAGCTGAACACAATGGTAAATGTTCTATCCTGACTGTTTCACAGTCCTTCAAAACATAATCTATTACTTCATACTGTACCAGTTGCCCAAATTGGCTCTGTTTCCCATACAGATGTACTGTTTGTTTGTTTTGGGTTTTTTTTTTAAAGTATGTAATGCAGGACATTTATGTCATCAATAAATCAATCACCAAACTAGTGATGGAGAAATTACTTTGGGTTCGATTAGCAAGAACATTCAGCAAACGAGTGCAAAAATTTGCAAACTGCAAACGGTAACATGAACCCCATTCAACTCAATGGGAGGCACACCTAGAAAATCAATTCTCCATTTTTTTATTTTTCTTTAAAACTTAATTTTATTGAAAGAAGAAAGGTTGCACAGAGATAAAATGTTCAACAATTCGTGTTTGTACGATAAAATGAAGAGCACTACAAAATCATTGTAACCAGAACGTTTCAAGTGACATGTATGCATCAAGTTCAGATGCTACGACTATGTTGCTGAAATGCAATTTTATGTAACAAACCTGTGCACTTCTACTCCGAGGTATGCACAGATAGTGTGCACAAGCATCTAGGGCCAATGGTGGCACAAAACAAACATTATCAACTAAGTAGGTACAAATGATAGGAAACAAAGGTTAAATGCCATGTATGAATAAGGGACAAGTATAACTAGGTGTGTATGTATAGATGTCTGGGTTTTGTGTGGGATTGACTGTTATCTCAAAAGACTATCAACATCAGTGTATAGACAAGAATTGTGGATTATCTACCACATACAGTTATTCATCTGTGAGTCCTGGTAAAAGGAAGCAACATAAACTGCAAATGATAAGGCGTTTGCTGGGATTAGGGTCATGAGAGAACTAGGTTGATATTAAAGAGTGTACTCTATGGGGCGCTAAACTGGCATCTAGAGTCATCCAGCCAAGGAGCCCAGTGATCAAGGAACTTAGGTAGGGTAAGATAGGTTTTAGCATACATGTATTCCATGTGCAGATGCTGATTGAGTATGGGTATAAGGTGTTAAGTCATTGATGCTTGAGAATTTTTTCAGTTTTGTGCAATGGCTAGTCATGGCGCAATTAGTATATGTGTTATTATAGGGTGGTATTGCACTGGCCATGTATCGAGCCCCAATCCCAGCAAGGCCAATTGGGGAGTAAGGTTAGAGTTTATCCTAGTGATCAGGAGCACTAAGACTTGTACTTTGTTCCAAAATGTTGCTAGAGTTGGGCAGGTCCACCAGATGTGGATGCCTGAGCCTGCAAGGCCACAGTTCCTCCAGCATAGGTTAGAGTGGGTTGAATATAGATGAGATAGCTTAGGCATTTAAGAGTATTTAAGCAGGTGTTTGATTGCCTGATGCCATGCGTTATTATCCACTGTGAAGTGTTCCCATTGTTCCATCGTTGGTAGCTTCTGTGGGGTTGGCTTGGTAGTTAGTATCCTATATATGGTATATATGTGAGATCCCTTTGCGTAACCGGGAGGGACGTTCATATACATGTATGAGATCTTGATGGAGGGTGGAGGTTGACCACCTGGTAGTTTGCAGGGCATGCCAAATACATAAATATTTGTAGAAGTCTCAATGGCCAATATTTGCTTTTGTTTGTAGTACTTGGAAGGAGGAGAGCTGGTTGTTTTCAAACAGGTCTCCAATGGTGTGAACTCCTGGGAGACCCATGGGCCAATCTGTAGGTCCTGACATAGAAGATTTAATGTAGCTAAAGGTAACGAGGGTGTAAGAACTTTAGGGAGACCTATGGATCTTTGTAGAATGGATCCCCACACTTTAATTGCTGAATTCACCGTGCTTAGATAGGTACATGGTGGTTTTAGTTGGAGCCATATTGCTGCCAAGATTTGTTTGGGGGGACATCCAATAGAGACCACCTCAATTTATGACCAAAAGTGGTGAGGTGATGGCCTTATGGTATTGTTTGATCTCTGGGACCCCAAGACCAGCTGAAATGGGAAAAGCGTATAGAATGAACCAACTGACTTTGTGATGTTTGCCATTCCATAGAAAGGTGTTAAGGATCCACTGAAGTGTGTCAAGTTGGTTTTGCAGAAATGTAGTAGGGATGGTTTTGCAATAGATATAAGATGTGGGGAATGACAAAAATTTTCGCTAAAGCAATCTTTCCAGCCCATGAGGCTTTTATAGAGTTTTCAAAGTTAAAGCGCACTAAATTAGTTGAGGGAACCACCAACTGAATACCTAGATATGTTAATGCTGAGGCTGGAGCCCAAGGGAAAGGAGACAAGCCAGATATAGCTTGTTTCATTTGGGAGTCAAGGCATATACCTAGCATCAGAGGCGTTGTCAGGGGGTGGCTATTGGGGCTACATCCCCGAGTCTGGGGCCAATAGCCCTGAGTCTCTTGTCCCGGTCCAGAATTCAGGGGACAGGGGCGGACTGAGCTGTGGTAGCGCTGGCTCTGGCTTCAACTCTGCCCCCGTCTCCACCTGACTCTACTCTTGGTCACTGGTTGCTATAGCTGCCTAGCGGCTAGCAACCAGTGACGTCACTGCCCAGCATTCAAAGCGGAGAAGGATTGCACTTCCTCCTGCTCCATGTTAGTGCTCATAGGGCCTGGCCTGCGAGTTCTGGACTGCAGTGTCCCGCCGCTGGTCCGGTGGCGGCGTGGAGTGCAGAACAGCAGGGAGGGGGATACCTGGGCAGCTGGGAAGAGCCCAGGAGGGAGGGAGAGAGAGAGAAGACACTGCCACCCTGAGCAGCATCCCCAGAGCCTGCACTCCACCTATCAGTCCTCTCCCAGCTCGCTGTGACTGGAACAGGAAGAAGGCGGGAATTACAATGCGGCCGCCGTGCCACATCGATCCCCGTTCGGGTGGGCGGCTCTCCTCTCCTCTGGCTGCCTTGCACACCAGCACCACGGCTGAGCTGCTGTTGCTGCAGGACCTGCCTGGACACATGAAGTCTGTCTCCTCCTTGTCTCTCAGGTAGGTCAGTCAGTGTGTGTGTGTGTGTGTGTGTGTGTGTGTGTGTATGTCAGGTCAGTGTATGCCAGGTACCAGGTCAGTGTGTGCCAGGTCAGTGTATGTAGGTCAGTGTGTGTCAGGTCAGTGTATGTCAGGTAGGTCAGTGTATGTCAGGTACCAGGTCAGTGTGTGTCAGGTAGGTCAGTGTAGGTCAGTGTGTTCAGGTAGGTCAGTGTGTGTCAGGTAGGTCAGTATGGGTCAGGTAGGTCATTTATGTAGGTCAGTGTGTGTCAGGTAGGTCGGTGTGGGTCAGGTCAGTGTGTCAGGTAAGTCAGGGTGTGTCAGGTAGGTCAGTGTATATAGGTCAGTGTGTGTCAGGTAGGTCAGTGTATGTCAGGTACCAGGTCAGTGTATGTCAGGTAGGTCAGCATATGTAGGTCAATGTGTGTCAGGTAGGTCAGTGTATTTCAGGTAGGTCAGTGTGTGTCAGGTAGGTCAGTGTATGTAGGTCAGTGTGTGTCAGGTAGGTCAATGTGTGTCAGGTAGGTCAGTGTATGTAGGTCAGTGTGTGTCAGGTAGGTCAGTGCATGTAGGTCAGTGTGTGTCAGGTAGGTCAGTGTATGTAGGTCAGTGTAAATCAGTGTGTGTCAGGTAGGTCAGTGTGTGTCAGGTAGGTCAGTGTATGTAGGTCAGTGTGTGTCAGGTAGGTCAGTGTGTGTCAGGTAGGTCAGTGTAGGTCAGTGTGTGTCAGGTAGGTCAGTGTGTGTCGGGTAGGTCAGTGTATGTAGTTCAGTGTGTGTCAGCTAGGTCAGTGTATGTAGGTCAGTGTATGTCAGGTAGGTCAGTGTATGTCAGGTACCAGGTCAGTGTGTGTCAGGTAGGTCAGTGTATGTCAGGTAGGTCAGTGTGTGTCAGGTAGGTCAGTGTATGTAGGTCAGTGTGTGTCAGGTAGGTCAGTGTGTGTCAGGTAGGTCAGTGTATGTAGGTCAGTGTGTGCCAGGTAGGTCAGTGTATGTAGGTCAGTGTAGATCAGTGTGTGTCAGGTAGGTCAGTGTGTGTCAGGTAGGTCAGTGTATGTAGGTCAGTGTGTGCCAGGTCAGTGTATGTAGGTCAGTGTGTGTCAGGTAGGTCAGTGTGTGTCAAGTAGGTCGGTGTAGGTCAGTGTGTGTCAGGTAGGTCAGTGTATGTAGGTCAGTGTATGTCAGGTAGGTCAGTGTATGTCAGGTACCAGGTAAGTGTGTGTCAGGTAGGTCAGTGTATATCAGGTAGGTCAGTGTGTGTCAGGTAGGTCAGTGTATGTAGGTCAGTGTGTGTCAGGTAGGTCAATGTATGTAGGTCAGTGTGTGTCAGGTAGGTCAGTGTATATAGGTCAGTGTAGATCAGTGTGTGTCAGGTAGGTCAGTGTGTGTCAGGTAGGTCAGTGTATGTAGGTCAGTGTGTGTCAAGTAGGTCAGTGTATGTCAGGTAGGTCAGTGTATGTAGGTCAGTGTGTGTCAGGTAGGTCAGTGTGTGTCAGGTAGGTCAGTGTAGGTCAGTGTGTGTCAGGTAGGTCAGTGTATGTCAGGTACCAGGTCAGTGTGTGTAAGGTCAGGTAGGACAGTGTATGTCAGGTAGGTCAGCGTGTGTCAGGTAGGTCAGCGTGTGTCAGGTAGGTCAGTGTACGTCAGTGTGTGTCAGGTAGGTCAGTGTGTGTCAGGTCCATGTAGGTCAGTGTATGTCAGGTACCAGGTCAGTGTATGTCAGGTAGGTCAGTGTAGGTCAGTGTGTGTCAGGTAGGTCAGTGTATGTAGGTCAGTGTGTGTCAGGTAGGTCAGTGTATGTCAGGTACCAGGTCAGTGTGTGTCAGGTAGGTCAGTGTATGTCAGGTAGGTCAGTGTGTGTCAGGTAGGTCAGTGTATGTAGGTCAGTGTGTGTCAGGTAGGTCAGTGTGTGTCAGGTAGGTCAGTGTATGTAGGTCAGTGTGTGTCAGGTAGGTCAGTGTATGTAGGTCAGTGTAGATCAGTGTGTGTCAGGTAGGTCAGTGTGTGTCAGGTAGGTCAGTGTATGTAGGTCAGTGTGTGTCAGGTCAGTGTATGTAGGTCAGTGTGTGTCAGGTAGGTCAGTGTGTGTCAGGTAGGTTGGTGTAGGTCAGTGTGTGTCAGGTAGGTCAGTGTATGTAGGTCAGTGTATGTCAGGTAGGTCAGTGTATGTCAGGTACCAGGTTAGTGTGTGTCAGGTAGGTCAGTGTATATCAGGTAGGCCAGTGTGTGTCAGGTAGGTCAGTGTATGTAGGTCAGTGTGTGTCAGGTAGGTCAATGTATGTAGGTCAGTGTGTGTCAGGTAGGTCAGTGTATATAGGTCAGTGTAGATCAGTGTGTGTCAGGTAGGTCAGTGTGTGTCAGGTAGGTCAGTGTATGTAGGTCAGTGTGTGTCAGGTAGGTCAGTGTATGTCAGGTAGGTCAGTGTATGTAGGTCAGTGTGTGTCAGGTAGGTCAGTGTGTGTCAGGTAGGTCAGTGTAGGTCAGTGTGTGTCAGGTAGGTCAGTGTATGTCAGGTACCAGGTCAGTGTGTGTAAGGTCAGGTAGGACAGTGTATGTCAGGTAGGTCAGCGTGTGTCAGGTAGGTCAGCGTGTGTCAGGTAGGTCAGTGTACGTCAGTGTGTGTCAGGTAGGTCAGTGTGTGTCAGGTCCATGTAGGTCAGTGTATGTCAGGTACCAGGTCAGTGTATGTCAGGTAGGTCAGTGTAGGTCAGTGTGTGTCAGGTAGGTCAGTGTATGTAGGTCAGTGTGTGTCAGGTAGGTCAGTATGTGTCAGTTAGGTCAGTGTATGTAGGTCAGTGTGTGTCAGGTAGGTCAGTGTATGTATGTATGTCAGGTAGGTCAGTGTATGTAGGTCAGTGTAGCTCAGTGTGTGTCAGTTTAGTGGTCAGCATTGATGGGCACTGGTAAGCCAGGCAGCAACCAGCAAGTGAGCTTACCCCCTGCCACACAACCACACAACCCCTCCGCCCAACCAAAACACTCAGCGCCACTAGAGCCCCCCACCGTGCCAGCCTTGGACTTCGGGCTGAAGCCCCTGGTCTTTTTGCCACCTAGCAACGCCCCTGCCTAGCATGCAGGATTTTGAGCAGTTTACTTTATACATATACTTATCCAAATAAAGTGAGAAGTTTAACAAGGGCTGACAAGGATTGGGTCAGGTTTATGAGAGCAACTATCACATCATCAGCATAAAGTCCTATTTTGTGGGCAACACTGCCTCTTTGTATGCCTGATATGAGAGGGTGTGACCTGATTGCTTCGTCAAGTGGCTGCATCACAAGAGAAAAGACGGGTGGTGAGAGTGGACACCCCTGTCTCGTGCCATTGGTAATGCTAAAAGGGGCTGAGGTGATGCCGGAGGTCTTAACCCTGGCTGAGGGGGAGGATTATAAGCTTAAGATGGCTGAGGCAAAAGTACTCTGTAGGCCAGGGGTAGGTGACTTAGGCCATCCAGCTGTTTTGAAACTACAAGTCCCATGAGACATTACAAGGCCCTAACAATCACAGGCATGACTCCTAGAGGCAGAGGCATGATGGGATTTGTAGTTTCACCAAAGCTGGAGGGCCAAGGTTGCCTACCCCTGCTGTAGGCCATATTTTCGCAGTACTTCATTGAGATACAACCAGTGCACTCTACTGAATGCCTTCTCTGTGTGCAAGGAGAGGAGCAGAGAAGGCAATCGGTGATGTTCTGCCCATTGAATGAGGTTAACAAACCTTCTGGTGCCATCCGGGGCTTGCCTCTGTGGGACAAAACCAACTTGGTCTGGGTGGATTAAGTGCGGGATATGGTGTGAAAGGCGGATGGCAACTATTTTTGCATAGATCTTAAGGTCTGTGTTGAGGAGGGAGAGAGGTCTGTAGTTGGTGGGATCTGCGGGTGATTTGCCCAGTTTGGGTATAGTAAAAATCACCTGCCCAAGAGATGCTTTGGAAATTTGCCATGTATCACCAAAGTGGGTTAATGTCTTGCAAAGTTGGGGACTAAGAATTGTTGCGAATAGCGGAGCTAGAGAGGGAGGGCAAGGATCGCATCTAGGACCTCCTCTTCCAGAAATGGTTTGTTAAGTTCTAATTTTTGGGCAGGAGTAATAGTCGGCAGCTGAATAGGGTTTCAAAATTGATTCATCTGGGTTAATGTGGTTGCAGGTTAATTGGTGGATTGGTTAAGGTTATATAGTTATGCCGCGTACACACGGTCAGACTTTTCGACCGGACTTGTCCGACAGACCAAATCCAGCGGGCAATTTGATCGTGTGTGGGCTTTACCGGACCTTCAGCAGACTTTTCCAGTCGCAAATCTGACAGACTTTAGATTTGGAACATGCTTCAAATCTTTACGTCGTAACTCCGCCGGACCCAGAAATCCGCTCGTCTGTATGCTAGTCCGATGGACAAAAACCCACGCTAGGGCAGCTATTGGCTACTGGCTATCAACTTCCTTATTTTAGTCCGGTGTACGTCATCACGTACGAATCCGTCGGACTTTTGTGTGATCGTGTGTAGGCAAGTCCGGTCGTTTGAAAGTCCGCCAAAAGTCTGTCGGAAGTCTGTTGGAAGTCTGTCGGACGGGCTGTCGGACTTTTTTAGCTGAAAAGTCCGACCGTGTGTACGCGGCATTAGAGTAGAATGCACTTAAACACATAGCGATATCTTTAGGGTTGCTGACTCTGTGACCTTGCGTGTTGTGCATGAATGGATTCCTAGATAAGGCCAATTTGCATTTGACCTATTGTGCTACAGGCCTGTTGCTTTGTGAGTACCAGGTTAAGCGGAGTTTCTTATTCTAATGATCAAAGGACGATTGTAAAAAGGCACAGAGACCCTCCCTTAGTTTGCACAGCAAGGGTGCATTTGCATCATTAGGATGCCGTTTGTTAGATTGCTCCAACTTACTTATTTGCTCCAGAAAGGAGTTGGTATGTTCCAGCCATCTCCTTTTCTCTTGGGCACCCAGCTTAATAAGAAGGCCTCTGATGGATCAATGGAGATACACACAATTGTCTCAGTTCACTTGTGTCTTCCGCAACCTATTCACTCTCTATATGAATTGAACACTATTGAAGCGATTTTGCAACATAGGGACACGCCACAGCCCTACATTTTATCAATTTTACAAAGCTTTGTTGACTTTGCCGGGCTACCCAGATTATATAAGTCACTGGCAAATCAATCAGACCTTCAAATTAGATTTACAGACGAACAAAAAGATATAAGGTTATACAACTATCCTATATGTCCGCCACTTTGTGCAAAATGGAGGAGGTCACTGTTAAACTTCTTACTAGATGGCATAACACACCAGTAAAATTTCATGCCATGTTTACGTCAAACTCACCCTTGTGTTGAAGAGAATGTGGAGGTTTAGCAACACATGGACATATATGGTGGTCTTGCTCTAAGATTCGACTGTTCTGGGAGGAGGTGGCAGACTTGATTTCTTTGATACAGGGGGAAGTTATTAGACCTGAGCCATTGGCATTCTTATTTCATTGTACAAAGGAATAAATAGGTCAATATAGGAAGTCTATGACCCCCAAATTTATTAAACGCTGGTAAATCTTTGAAAAGGTTAAAAAAAATAATTGCCCACGGGACTTTAGAAGAGTGGTGCTAAATAAAATGATACATTAAGTATATAAAATTGCAAAATGTATTTTATATTTCATTAAAAAAAAAAACATGCACAGTACAAATATTTCATCGTAAAAGATAGATCACCCTCCATTTGTGACCGCAGATACCATCCTTGCTGCTGTGTATCCTTAGAGCTGGAGTGGGGCTAAGGACCTACACAAGGGGTATTGCAGTGGTGGCCCCTTCTTTGTGCCCCGCCCTAGGTCTATCCTACCACCCTCAGCTCCCGGGTTGCATTCTCTGCTGTGGTGGTCCTCCCACAGCGTAAAGACCCAGGTGTTATTTGATTTTATCCACTGGCCTATACTTTAGTGGTCACTTTTCAGAGGGTGCCTATCTCAGTATATGCACAAAACACAACCTCAGCTGTCTCCTGATGAAGTGGGCATTGTCCACAAAACACATAGAGATTATAGCTCCGTTGATCTATAAATTCAATGTTTCAACAATTATGTCAGCATCCTGAATATACAGTATACTTGTGATCTATCTTTTATGATAAAATATTTGTACTGTACATTTGTTTTGTTTTTTGTTTTGTTTTTTAAGAAATATGAAATAAATTTAGCAATGTTATAATTGATGTATCATTTTATTTAGTACCACTCTTCTAAAGTCCCATGGGCAATTCCTTTTTTTTGATTTTTTCAGAATATTGGAGACAGAGGGGTTGATTTACTAAAGCTGGAGAGTGCAAAATCTGGTGCAGCAGAAACCAATCAGCTTCCAGGTTGTATTAGCAGAGCTTAGTTAAACAAGCTTAAGTTAGAAGCTGATTGGATATTATGCACAGCTGAACCAACTTTTGCACTCTGCATTTTTAGTAAATCAACCCCACAGTGTTGTTCTAAGGTCTGAATATAGGTAGCCTCTTCTCTAGTTTCTATGCTGGTAAATCCTTGATTCCATTATTCTGGGGAAAGCGACCTATACCTACTATTCCCCAATGGTTACGAAGGGTTGATGACCTTTGCTTAATGGAAGAATTAACATACAGGAATAAGGGGCTAACCAAAAAATATTTTAAGACATGGGCAAAATGGTTTGAATTTAAGACTTCTGCTTTATATTATGAATTTGTTTCAGACTCTTAAGTAAAATGAGTTATGCCGCGTACACACGATTGCACATTCCGACAACAAAATCCATGTTTTTTTCCAGACGGATGTTGGCTTAAACTTGTCTTGCATACACACGGTCACACAAATCTTGTTGGAAATTCTGATCGCCAAGAACGCGATAACGTACGACGAGCCAAGAAGTAGTGAAGTTCAATAGCCAGTGCGGCTCTTCTGCTTGATTCCGAGCATGCGTGGAACTTTGTGCGTCGGAATTGTGTACACACGATCGGAATTTACGACAACGGATTTTGTTGTTGGAAAATTTGAGATCCAGATCTCAAATTTTGTTTGTTGGAAATTCCAACGGAAAATGTCCGATGGAGCCTACACATGATCGGAATTTCCGACAACAAGCTCCCATTGAACATTTCCCATCGAAAAATCTGACCGTGTGTACGCGGCATTAGAATATGACCTATTAGTTTTTATCATTTACATTTTTTTTTTTTTTTTTGATAGCTTAATTAATTTACTTGTCGCAGTTTCTTTCCTCCCCCCACCCTTTTTTTCTCTTCTCCGCTATTCCTTTTATTTGTATTTTCTCTTTTTCAGATAATGACATCATAATGGTGTCATTGGCAATATTACCTGTATTAAGATCGGAATAGGTCTCTACTTCCTTCTTGTGTTCTCGTGTTAGAATTGCAGTGCTCAGTTGCCACAATGAGTGTTGTTTGTTTTAGGGATGTGAGAAAGCGTAATAGTGACCGAGACATGGTCCAACCAAGTGATAAGCCCTATGGTCGCTTGAGGGATAATTTGACCGCCAGATTTGTGTACCACGGGTCATAGAGATCCTCTGACTGAATAAGGGAGGACAGAGCTGTAGATATTTTTCTAGAGGGGCTGGAGGTTTCCAAGAGCAAGTCTGGTATGTCATTGAAATCTCCATATATAATTATTTGATCTTTTGGAAATGGTTGCAGTTTGGCCAAAACGGATTTGAAAAAACTATTTTGGTGTTTATTAGACATGTGCATTCGTTTTCGTCCGAATGCATTTTCGTCCGAATTTCAGGTATTTTCATTATCGTTTTAACAAACGATAATGAAAGTGCTTAATCCGAAAAATGAAAGATCCGACATAAACAAATGCTTTATTTTCGTTTTTGTTGTGACAGCAGTTCGATATAGATAGGAGATTCGATATGATGCTAACAATAACAATCTGTGTCCATCGAACCTGTGGTTGAATGTGCCTAATCTTAGCTCTATTAGTCCAAGATTATTCTACATAGAGAGAAAAGATTTGACATAGAGAGAAAAGATTTGACATAGAGAGAAAAGATTCAACATAGAGAGAAAAGATCGCTGCTGGAATTGGGTGGGGGAAGTAAAATAAAAATAATGATAATGATGAATGTTATTGGCTGATTGTAAACAAAGAGGAGGAGCAGTAAAATAGCCAGAACTAAGTACACACGTACAGCCAACTTACTTTCACTTACGATTTGCTAGCAGAGAGAGACACACACACTGAATCATTTCAGAAGACAGTCAATCTTAGCTGGTCCATTTGTCAGAGAACCTGAATTATTTAGCAATTAAACATAAGCACAGCAGCAGAACAATAGTGAAGCAAGCTACAGTTCAACTTAACTTTTTCATAATAAAAGATTCAACAAAGCAGCGAAACATTCGACAGACACCATAAGCCTTCAATGACAGATTCGACCCTAATTCATTTGGGTTTTCGGACGAATGCAATTTTTAACAAAAAACAAAATAAATAAAAACGAATTTCGGGAGTAACTAAATAAATTTATTTTTCGGACGAAAACGAAATTCCGAAAAGAAATATTTCAGGGTGCCCATGTCTAGTGTTTATTTGGGGCATAGATGTTTGCAATCACTAGAGGAGAATTGTTAAAAGAAGCGGACAGGATAAGGTATCTGCCTAGAGGGTCAGCTTCTGTATGGTGGAGTTGAAAGGCAATGGAATTACGGATATCAATCATGACACCTATGGCCTTTTTAGGTGCATTGGCAAAAAAATGGTTGGGGAAGAGCCTGTGCTGACAGGATGGGGCCTTAGTGTGTGCAAAATGTGTCTCTTGCATGCAAAGGATATCTGTCTTTTGCAAAATTGCTTCTCTACCAGAGTCTATAGCTTTTAAAGGGGCTATTAAACTCTTTTGCATTTATAGTAGTAATGTTGATTGTCATTAGGGATGGTCTGGATGTTAGTTTGTTCGTAGAAATTTGGTTTTCAAAGTCTGCGGGTGGGGGGCTTATTGGGATCTGGAAGCCCCCTTTAACAAGGGGGGCCCCCAGGTCCCGCCCCCCTCATGTGAATGGGTATCAGTACATTGTACCCCTACCCGTTCACCAAAAAAAGTGTCAAAAATTAAAAACCACAACAGACAGTTTTTGACAAGTCCTTTGTTAAAAAAAAAAAGTGTCCCGAGATGTCCATCCATCTTCAATCACGCCGCTCAAAGGACCCGAAAAATAGAAGAAATTAAAAAAGCTCCGCCTCGATGGGAGGCCTCCTGGCGACTGCTGTCTCTTGGCTTTGACAGCTGTTATATAGGCAACCTGGTGACGTAACTGAGTGACATCCCCAGGGAATCATCCAGTTATGTTAGCGGGTGGCCCCGCCCTTGCATATATAAGAGCTGTCAAAGCGATAAGACAGCAGTTGCCAGGAGGCCTCCCGTGGAGGCAGAGTTTTTTAATTTTTTCTATTCTTCGGGTCCGTCTGGCATGGCGGCGTGATTGATGACAGGACACTTTTTTTTTAAAAGGGATTGTCAAAAACTGTCTCTTGTGGTTTTTACTTTTTAACACTTTTTTGGTGAATGGGTAGGGGTACAATACATTAAAGCCGCGAGCAAGTTTGGATTACATTTTTTGCTTTAGAAATGTCATTATTGCTGCGGCATGTTCTACACATTGCACAGATACACCACTTTACAGGCAGACTAAGGGGGCCCCCCCAGGCATGCTATTTAAAGGAATATTTCATTGTTATTGTTTCACTTTAAGCATTTTAAAAATTACTGCTCCTGAAAAAAACTATTGTTTTATCAACTTTTTTTTTGCATTGATACATGTCCCCTGGGGCAGTACCTGAGTCCCTATACACTTTTTATGGCAATAACTTGCATATAAGCCTTTAAAATTATCACTTTTTATTTTTCATGTTTGTGTCCCATAGACTTTAATAGAGTTTACATGTTCGCTAGAACTATTTGACTGTTTGCGGTGTTCTGGTGTTTGGCCAATCCCTAATTGTCTTCATATTTAGGTGGAGACGGTGCTAGCAAGGATCGGAGAAAGAGCAGACACATTGTACTACAGAGAGCCGTTACATATGTAACCGGAATCTTCCATCGTTAAAAAAATTACAAAAGTATAAACACAATGAATAAGCAGACAATATAAAATGATAACTTTAAACAACAATAATATTATTTGGTAATATGCGTAGCACACTTCGTAACTGGGGTGTGAGGTAAGTAGAATGGCCAAGCCAGGGTGAAAAAAATAAAAACAGAAGATGGGTTATCATTGTAGCATGCCCGCAGGAGAGAAAGCTAGGCCTTAGAATTAAGGTGAAGGTGCTCTTGGATATCCACGCTCAGGGGCCTCCTGTGGTGTTGGGATGTTAGGTGGGGGGTCATGACGAGCAACATTCAATGGGGGTGAAGGCACAAATACCCAATTGTACAGCTGCTAAAGCCCCTCTTTTGGAGAGGGTGCATGACCAGGAGTTTGGTTGGGAATCCCCATTTATAGGGCAGGTTGCGATCTTGTAGA
Organism: Lithobates clamitans; assembly: GCA_037952925.1. Classification (NCBI taxonomy): domain Eukaryota; kingdom Metazoa; phylum Chordata; class Amphibia; order Anura; family Ranidae; genus Lithobates; species Lithobates clamitans. Next base: position 8,369,378 of record JBBGZY010000031.1, read on the forward strand.
ACCTTAGTGACCGGGGCAAAATCTTTACTTCTCTGCTCAGTAGCTGCTGATATATCCTGATATAGAGCTACACCTGTGTAAGGCTGGGGTAGTATGCAAGCATTCCTGGCGGCTCTGAGGAGCTGATCCTTGATGTGATAAAAATGAACATTTGTCAGTACATCTCTTGGGGCTGTATCTGGGAGGTGCGCGGTTTCAGGATTCTATGTGCATGGTCAATTAGGAGATCTCTGGGGGACAGGTCAGGCAGTAGCTTAAGAAATGGCTGTTTCAGATAGGGTAGAAGGTCTTTTGCTCAGACAGACTTAGGAATGCCTCTGAATTTAATGTTATTGTGGAGGGATCTATCTTCTAGATCCGCCACTTTCAGTTGTAATTTTTGTATCATTTCTGCTTGGTCATTATGAGCATTAATCACTTCATTATGCACTTTAACCATTTCAGAGATTTGGAATTCTATGTGATCTGAGCGTTCCTCCAGACATTTCAGTCTGTTATTCAGATGGTTAATGGAGGAGCACGGCTCCATGTTCAGTCCTGCCTGAAGAGAAAGCAGCATGGCTTTCAGAGTTGTCTCATTGGCTGGAACATCAGCTGCAGAGAAGTTAGTTAGTGGGTCAATGTGACATTCCTCATGCTTGTGCTGCTAGAGAGGCCGCGTTCTGTTTCTTTGCAGAGGGAAGTTTAGTGGGTGGGGAAGCTGGGGAGACCGCAGCTCTCTTATCTCTCTTCTGTTCTGCATTCATGTTTGACAGTTGGTCAGCAGCAGGCTCTTCAGTGTGAGGCGGCAGTGTGTGAGAATGCCCGCTCTCCACTGTGCCATCTTGGCTCCTTCTCTGTGTCGGCTGCATAAAAAAGTCTGTGGGGTTGTGCCAGGAGTTTCTTCCGGGACATATCGCCTTTGGTGCTGCATATCTTCCCCTCCTTGCTGGGGGTAAACTTGGCAGGCTGCTGTGCTTAGAGCTGCTGTTATCACCTGTGGAAATGGAGCAGCTCTGGGTTAAGCGGCCATGCTGCTCTGCGGCCAGGACACGCCCCCAATTCTCTTCATTTTTATGGCTAGTAGGCTAGGGATTAACAAACAAAGGTTATGGGGATCTGGGCACAGACAGGATAGATCTGTACCAAAGCAAAAAAAAATACTTTCAATGGGGGGTAGCTTAAAGGCTTAAAGTGAATAACATGCTTTAGAAATGCCCTAAATATGCTAATGAATTGACATCCCTGTAGGATGTACTACAGCAAAATTAACATTTTAGAAAGAAAAAAAATATTTGTGTTAAATTACATTTCCCTGCTGCCGGTTTTTAATGGAAAGACGCATACCAAATTTTTTCCAGCACATTTGTCATTTAAAAATTCTAAATATTCTCAGATGTTCTCAAACTTTTTTCACATAAAGCAGTTCTGTTAGAAAGCATATAAAACATTTCATGTTTTTAGAAATCTTCTATATAGTATACTGACATTAATGCACCAACATAAAGGCTGGAAGCATAACAAATATTCCCAAGCATATACTTACATCTTATTATGTAGCCACCTGTTTGCCTGTACCATTGTAATTAAAATGACTTCTTGCTCTTGACAGATGGATCATTCATGTTTCCCCTCAGGTGCTTTGCACTAAATTTAATCAATAGAAACATATTTAGCCTTAATCTGTAAATGTATTAATTCTAGCAATGGAGAATCATGTACATTGGTCAGCATGCAGTGAATAGGAGCTCTGTATAGCTCTTATGGTAATATCCCTAATTTGGGAGTGATGAAAACTGTTTTGATTACTAAGCTCAGGTTCACATAATGAGAAAAAGAGTACTCACACCTTATGCATTTTATCCTAATCCTTATAATGCTATAATGCCCTTGTAATGTTATTTAGTGCTTGTAATGTGATAAAGACCTTATAATGCTGTGATGTCCAGTGATCATCCAGTCACATGTTACTGTAACATTAGGCACTTGCAAATAAAAAAAATATTAAAATATATCAGCAAAATGGTATCTGTAACACTTATACATATAAACATCTCTATTTTGTCTAATTAGCTCCCATGTGACAATTGCCCTTTAATGTTGGCTCCTCCACTTTTGAGTCTCTAAAAACGTTCATGTGCATAAGACCTAAGAAGTAATCCTCAGTGTTTTGCATAATGTATCCTCAATGTTTGTTTGAATATAAACTGTCCCAACATACACACATTGCATTTTTTTCATTGCCAGTAATATGTTTTGAACAGCAAAGAATACACCCATATTAACAGCTATCTCATTCTGAAAGGAGCCTTTTATTGGCATGTCTTTAGTATGTTATATCACAACATTATCAAAAAGCTTTGGAGGAATTAATGACTGTTTAGCCAAAGGGGCACCTAAGCTGAAGACTAGAAAGTAAGGGCAACAAAATGTGAAGACTGAAGGATTGTTCAACTAACATTGATTAGAAGTAGGATGATCTTAGGCCACATCTGATTTGTTGTCACACATAAGGAAATTATACTTATTTGCTTAAAGGAGTGTTGGGTAGGTGCAGTGTGGTGTGGCTGGCTCCCAATTTGCAGCAAACAATGTATCTTAACAGCCAAGTTAAAGATTCAAAAAGGCCCGGTGGGGAGTTCACCCAACTTACAACTGAGCAGCATATAATCAGCGAACAGAAGACTCCTAGATGCCAACATTGTCTGTCACGGTGAGCAAAGTGCAGCCTGGCCAGTCTGACACAAACGCAAGAGGTAGACGTAGGCCCTGCTCTCTCCCTACTCCCTACTCCCTGACACATTGGGTACCTGTCCCTAAACCTGTGCACTAGCTAAAAGCGTTCCAAGAATGGGATCCAGGGTCTTAAATAGACTCTGGCTAACCCAGGATATCCACCAAAATAACATGTGGTGCCGCCATCCAATGGTTTAGCTGCCTTCCTGTATAGACACAAAATAAATAAAAAAAGAGTTGCGCTCAGTGCATAAACAGTAAGATATAAAAATTGAAGTAATAATTAAAATACGTGAGAAGAGTCCTGCAGCTAAACACTATAACCCCGATATGAGGGCACAAGAATGGATATAGATAAAGCAGTGCAGCGCTGGGCAAGTATCACATGAGGGAAATGTATTAAATGAGTGAAAAATTCAAACTAAAGTGAGTAACAATCATTAAAGTTGTAGCAACTGATAATTATTAATTAATCAATAAAGTGCTCATAAATGGCATATTAAGGTGTAAACAGTGAACAGCAACCTAGGGTCACAATATAGCACGCTTCGCGCATGCGCGATCTTATTTTAAATTGGCCGTGGAGTCCTGTTTTGTTATCCCTGCCTATGTTTTTTTACTGTTGGTATTACCTTATTTTAATAAACCTGCTGTAGCAGATTTACACTATTGGAGTCCATCTCTTCTTTTTTGGCACCTATGGTCTGCTCCTGCTGGAACCCATTGGAAGTTTATAAGAAGCACCCCTGGGATCGCATCCCTCATAATATTCCTTGGTGTTGCCGATTAACCGTTCAGGAAGGAGGGTGGAGGAACGTCTACAGAGCTCCCTGTGGGATATCCCCTGTGGTCTACACATTTCTACTGAGCCTGTTTTGACCCCCCTGAATTAGGGGGGGTAAGCCTCCATTTCTCTATCACAAGGTGGTGGGCAGCACCAGCGGTGGAAGAGTGATCCAGAATATACATCTGAACACCATTGTTTATGTACTTTATTTTTTATTTTTATTTTTTATTTGTCACCCGGTATATTAAATGCTGTTCACTGTTTACACCTTAATATGCCATTTATGAGCACTTTATTGATTAATTAATATTTATCAGTTCCTACAACTTTAATGATTGTTACTTACTTTAGTTGGAATTTTTCACTCATTTAATACATTTCACTCATGTGATACTTGTCCAGCGCTGCACTGCTTTATCTATAGCTGCCTTCCTGTGACTGAGGAAACCATAGAGGAACCTAGATCCTTTTGACTGCTTGTTTTTTTTTATTAGGGGGATTTGAACTTGGATGGGGAAATGTTAATATGGGATGCCCACTTGATCAGCAGAACTCTTCAGGGACTCAACCTATATACATCGGGTATATACACACTCCTCTTCTTCTACCACCAGCACAAACTTGCTTGTAGAACTACTACTCCCAGGACCAGCTAGCACTTTGTGGATGGTCTGACAAGAGCGTATTCAGACCATTGAAAATGCCCTTTGCAGGCAGGGACCGCGGGCTCCTTTGGTGTAGCAAAAATTAGGTCTTTGGTGCTAGCTGTCCTTCTCTCCGGCTTCTGCTCCCAGTACCACCTCTTCAGGCACTGCCAGCCCACCTGGAGCTGCCCCTTTCTCTAGCCCTTCTGACTACTTGTCCACCGTCCTCCCAGACTGACTCTGCATCCATCCCAGACTGCCTGCACCCAGTCAATTCAGGCATGCCTCTGAGTCCTCTGACTGTATCACTCACAGCCCACGTGGCTGTCTTCCTCTCTGGAGATTTGCCCGGCAATGTTCTCCTGCTGTCCTCTCTTTGCTCCCATGCCTCCTGGTCAGGATACCTCTGTGTTTCGTGAAGAGGGTCCTTTCCACACACAAGCCCAAGCCTAAGTTCACCCCCCTCAGACTGGGGAGCTACCCTCAAAGTCCCTGACAGCCTAACACTCTATCTCCATCTTCTGACCAAACTCCACACTGACCCAGAGTATCTGAGGGGGCCTGCCCCCTGCCAACCCATCTGTTGGGGATTGGTCAGGGCCCTCAGAATAATCCAGGCAACTACACCTTACTTCCCCTCCCATTCTTCTAGAAGGTTCCAGTACATTCTAGAAGTAGGGGGAGGTCTCAGTGATGCTGCCTGTGAGTCATCCAGCTCTCCCTGGATCTCTGCCCGACCCAGGAAAACACACAGGCTTGGCTGGCAGCAAGCCTGGAAATTTACCTACACTAACACAAAACCTCTAGCACTCTGGCAGCACTAGGGAGCGCTACACAGACAACAACAACCATTTTCATAAATTATACTGTGCTTAGAAGTTCTGCCACTATGAAGTAGTATTGTGTTTATATTGGTTTAATGTATTGTTCTGTCTAGTGAAACTATATGGCTATGATGTCATTTCTTACCTCTGTGTTAATGTTATTTTCCAATAAAAACAAAAATGTATCAGCCAGGTATCCAGTAACATCTCAACTAGTGTGAGTCATATTTCAGGCAGCAAATTGAGAATAACAGGTAAAGAGGTGGTTGGTCTTTTCTTAGTTAAACTTATGTAAATAAAAGGGTATTGATTTTAACATCTACAGTTGATGTTTGGTAGTCCTCAGTGATTCAGATCTGATTTATTTTATTAAAAGTTATCTTCTCAGTCGCAAATCTCACCATTGGGCTGAAGGACTACTCTGACATGACACACACAGGAGGGCAGGCTAGTAACTTAAGTGCATATCTTTATCCACCTCCAGAATGGTAAATTCTCGACAACCAGCAGTCCAAATTATGATTGCTTATAAGCTATATAGCTACAGCCTTGCTTTCCCTTTCCCTGTTTGCTTGATCAGAGCAGGGATAGCTTTACAAGGAAAAAAAACACACAATTAAAAAATAAAGAAAGGTATAAAAATCTGTAAAAAAAAATTGAAAAATAGTGATGGGGATGGGAAAATGTTTATGTGGGACTTGCCAGGCCATGAATTTGTGGAAAGGGGCTGTTTTCATCAGCTAGTATAGAATCAGTTAAAGTGCAAAGCCAGTATACAGTCACTGGGCATAGAGGTGGTGGGGGATGATGGTTGGAGACTTTTTTCCACTCTAGCAAAACCCTGGTATGGAAAGGTTGTTATTGGAGATGGTGGGGTGGGTCCTACTTTGAGTATCAGAGCTTCACTATAAGGGCAGCCAGCCTATGAGTGAAGGGTTACATGTTGCTGTTGCCTACCTATTGCCTCTTGTCCTTGGACGAAGGCTCACAGGAAAAGCCAACAAGAACTGAAGGCAACTTAAAATGAGTCTCTCACCAAATCCATTTGGATCCCCAGTAAAATACAGCTGGATCTTCTTGCAATATCCTTCCAAGCTGCCAATATTTTTTACCCAGTTTGCATTACAGTCCCTGGCTGTACTTGGGCAGGGATAACTTTACAAATAAAAGTATTTAACATTTTTTTTAAATAAAATGAGTATAAAAAATGTTATAAGGGCTGGGAATATGTTACTAGGGGCCATCAAGTCTAGAAATTGGAGGGAGGGGGCTGTTTCCACCAGTTCTTCACCATGATTTAGGGGTTTTATTCTCTTTACTTACCCAATAATGTTATGCCATGGAACAGAGTCACATTACTCTGCAAGCTCCCATAACGAATACACAACTTTAGGGGGGAGCTATGTATACAAATCTTACTTTGCGAATGTCTCAGCATTCACGTAAAAAAGTTGCAAACAATACCAATTATGTTTTAACCCCTTCCTGCTGCGTGTACACCTTTATGCGGCCTCGCAGAAGTAGGTCTTCTTCCATGATTCCCAACCACCTGATCGCTGTGATAGCCTCTAATTGGCTATCACAGTGATTAATTACTGTGCATTCCGTCCCTGTGTTCTCCCTCATATTATTTGCTCTTCTGGTCAAATGTTCTTAGCCTATAGTGATAAGCTATTATTCTATTGGTTAAAGGTTCTTTAATTATTTTAGTCAAATGTTCCTAAGACTATTTTCTGTTATGCCCCGTACACACGGTTGGACTTCGTTCGGACATTCCGACAACAAAATCCTAGGATTTTTTCCGACGAATGTTGGCTCAAAACTTGTCTTGCATACACACGGTCACACAAAGTTGTCAGAAAATCTGATCGTTCTGAACGCGGTGACGTAAAACACGTACATCGGAACTATAAACAGGGCAGTAGCCAATAGCTTTCATCTCTTTATTTATTCTGAGCATGCATGGCACTTTGTCCGTCGGATTTGTGTACACATGATCGGAATTTCCGACAACGGATTTTGTTGTCGGAAAATTTTATAGCCTGCTCTCAAACTTTGTGTGTCGGAAAATCCGATGGAAAATGTGTGATGGAGCCCACACACGGTCGGAATTTCCAACAACAAGGTCCTATCACATTTTCCGTCGGAAAATCCGACCGTGTGTACGGGGCATAAGTGTTGGACTCTCACCTTGCAGCAAACCTGCCTCTAACGCTTCCACCAATGATTTGTGTGGATTCCCCTGTAGCATAACTTTACTACTGGCATTCCGCCCTCCCGGGGAAGCACAACCCCCCATTTGCTGTAATTGAGCTGCCAGATAGTAACTATGCGGGTGGGGGACTGCCATTCCTCCTTCATTTGCAGACTGATCCTAGCCTGGCCTTTCTTCCATAATAACTCCATTAATAAAGGACTTGTCAAAAACCGTCTCTTGTGTGGGTCCCCTTGTTAAAGGGGGCTTCCAGATTCCGTTAAGCCCCCCGCCCGCAGACCGCCACAACCACCGGCCAAGGGTTGTGGGGATGAGGCCCTTCTCCCCATCAACATGGGGACAAGGTGCTTTGGGGGGCTACCTCAAAGCACCCTCCCAATGTTGAGGGCATGTGGCCTGGTACGGTTCAGGAGGGGGGGCACTCTCTCGTCCCCCCTTTTTTCCTGCGGCCTGCCAGGTTGGATAAGGGTCTGGTATGGATTTTGAGGGGGCCCCCACTCCATTTTTTTTTAATTTTGCCGCGGGGTTCCCCTTAATATCCATACCAGACCTGAAGGGCCTGTTATGGACCCCCACGCCATTTTTTTTTAAATTTTGGTTCGGGGTTCCCCTGTGGGGAAATCCCATGCCGTTTTTATCAATGAACTTTTATGTGTATTGTCGGACCGACAATTCATTATAGCCTTAAATGACCTTTTTTCCTTTGAAAAGTCATTTTGCTGTCAGACTGTTCTAAACACGGGAAACACTCACCCCTTTACAGGCATGCTATAGACACACACCCCCCCCCCCAGGTACGGAATATTACACTTTTATTGTTTCACTTTAAGCATTATTAAATTCACTGCTCCCGAAAAAACGGTCGTTTTTAAAACTTCTTTTTGCATTGATACATGTCCCCTGGGGCAGAACCCAGGTCCCCAAACACTTTTTATGACAATACCATGCATATAAGCCTCCCATAGACTTTTAAAGGGTGTTCCACGGCTTTCAAATTTGCTGCGAACACCCCAAATTGTTCGCTGTTCAGCGAACATGCGAACAGCCGATGTTCGAGTCGAACATGAGTTCGACTCGAACTCGAAGCCCATCCCTACCCTAGAGTAAGAGGTGTAAACTGAGTGATATTGTTCTTGGAAATTCTTACTTCGAATATGTGATTTAATGTCATTAGTGAGATGAGTTTCCTGCAGACATATCATTTTGACACCGTGAGTCTCCAGTACCAAAAATACAGTAGCTTTTTTAATGGGATCACCCATCCTCCTAATGTTCCAAGAACCTATATTTAGGGTTTTAGGCAGCATCTAAAAAAAAATTAAAAAATAATAAAAGCAAAACAAAAAAAGAAAGTAACCTAGAAATGGTCAAAGTAGAAAGCCATTTTTGCCTAGCTTTGCTTACAAAGCATCCCTGTCCTTCCACCAATAAACATTTCATTTGTTTATTTGTGTCTCCCAAAGGTGCAATCAGTGTTAAAATTGTGTAAAGAAAGGAAACAAAAAAAAACCCTATAACCTATTCCCTGTCTACCTTTGCTTATTATATTATTTTTTATTAAATATGAATAACATATATGTGTATGCTCTATTATTAGCTGTGTGTCCCCCCCCCCTCGTGTGTGTACAATATAATCCTCCCTTAACCCCTCCCTACAACTCCCTATTACCACTCTTCCACACCTCTCTTCTGTATTATTTACCTCCCTTCCCCCCTGATCCTTAAATAACCCTCCCTCCCTCCCTTCATGCCTGACTAGGCTAGCCCTAGGGGCATTACTTGTGACCATTTTTTTCCCTCCAAACCATTCCAACCAGAACTCCACAGCCCTACATAAGTGTAATTTAAATTCCTTATTCTTCAGTGCTTGTGCCCCCCCCCCACCCCGTCCGTTAGCCCAATTCAAGGTTATCAAAATTACAAAAAAAACCCATTCTTAAACAATGACACCCCATCTTTCATTAGTGACTTTCACCAACCAACCCCCCCCCCCCTCCTTGCACCATCCTTTGTTTAACTTCCTTATTAGAAAAAATATCCAAAAAAATCTATAGATATTTCCAGTATTAACTTAAATTATTTAACAGCTGCAATCCATAACTCTATAGGTTCTTTTTATTGTCATCAAGCCACTTTGTTGCCCCTGCAACCGAATCAAAAAAATGGGGTGCCCCTAAAGCCATAATACGTAGACGTGCTGGATACAGCAATGCATATGTAATTTTATAGTTCCGTAGGCTGCGCTTGAACTCAATAAATTCCACCCTACGCTTCTGCAAGTCCGGTGAGTAATCTGGGTACAGTGAAATTCTAGCTCCGTTATGAAAGATGTCCCCCATCTCTCTAGCTTTTTGAATCAAAGTTACCTTATCCTTGTAATTAAGCATTTTCTTAATTACTGGTGGTGGAGCTCTAGAAGGCACTCTATGAGCTCTCTCAATCACAAAAAGGTGCGAGAAGATCTCTGTCCCAAATACTTCCCTAAGCCATTTTTCCATGAACTCTACAAATTACTCAGTGAGCTCTTGCAAAAATTAACAGCACATAATACATCTTTCAGCGTTTGTTCAGCTTCAGTAGATATGCCTAAGTCAGAAGAAATTTCAGTCATTTTTCCCAGGGAGTCCCCCTCAGGGCTTTTTACTCACAGTTTTTGTAGTAATAGGCAATACTGTTGACATTTTGTCTAAGCTCTTTCTGTCCCCAGGGCCTCCTGTCTGAGATTTCTCTTGGAGTTGTTGGTTACCTCTAGCTGATGACAGTGTAGAACTATGTGTGTACCTTTCCAGCTTGGCTGCTGCTGCTGCCTGGTTCCCCTTCTCAGTTGAGCGAGTGGATTGAGAGCTTAAGTTCTCCTGATGCTGCTGTTCCTCCCCCTTTTTCCTTGTCATGGCTGGCTGTATAGAGGTATAAGGAGATATATAGCTGACAGAGGTTACCAGGCTGTGGTACTTTTTCACTCTTTTGGCACTATAATAGTTCCACTTTTCATCTATTAGCCCCTTGGTAACGCTGAGTCTGCTAGGCTGTGCAGGAGCGCCTCAAACAGCCGCTCCACGTTGTGCACGCCAAACAATGTTTGTCTCGTTGTTTCTCGCGGGAACTCGGGCCCTTGTCAGGGCAACCAGGTCAACAATTCGGGCCGCTCGTCTACCCCGCTATCTTATTGCAGCACCACCGTTCCCACGATCTTCCTGGAGGGCATTCTGAGCAGGCAAGGTAGAGACTACCTCATAAAGGGGAAAAAAAGCACACCGAGCTGGGCTAATTCGGATGACCACGAGGGATGGAGCAGGGAGTGATCTCACACACCTCCGCTCACTCCGGCATCCGGTCACGCCCCAGCAACAGGTCCCCCCAAGCAAACTTTTTACACTCAGACCCCTAAGTTGTGGATTTTTAAGATATTTAAAATAATGTCCCTGCCCATGTTTATTTGACCTGAAAAGGGATGGCCTTACAAGGAAAAAATCATTTAATGAATTAAATATGCATATAATCAAAATAATAAAATGTTATGGCATGGGAATGTGTTGATGTGGAACTGCCCAGACCAGGAACTGTGCAGAAAATATAGACAGAGTTGCAGTGAGGTTTTTTTTTTTTTTTCAATAAGCGATCCAATCCATTACGCCATGTAGTGTGTGTTCTAGGAAGATTGTGTCAATAATCCTTTTCTCATTGGCCAACAACTCTCCCCATATTAACTCAGCTCTTCAGAGACCTCATGCCAAATTAACATAACAGAAAGAGGTGAAGGAGGAAGGGGAGGAGGAGTAGAGGGAGGTGGGGCCGAGGATTGAAGGAAGGGGGCTATTTTCAACAATCCTTCACCATATTTGACTCGATTGACAATTCTCTGCATATACTGTAACCCTGAGTCTTTCCTCATGTCATAATCACAGGAGGATTATGAACGTAGTCAGCTATGCCTCCAGTGCCTTGACTAAAATGAAATTAATAAATAGAAAAAAATAAAAATGACTGCTGAGTTCCTGGGGTGAGAAATCTTATGCTGGCAAAACAGAATTGCATGTGTTCAATCGCTGCTGTGTGCAGCTCAACCATCAAAACAACACCAAAAAATACAGACATAGTAAAAACAAAAACAAAAAATAAATTGCATCTGGGAGTCTGCCACTGTGGAGCAACTCATGCCAAGAAATTTCCACCAAAGTATATAAGGCAAGAGGCATGCAAAGAACTTCTACAAAGTGGGGTTTGGACCACTGGACTTTGGGTTGATTATAGCGTACCTTTAATTTTTTGCAGCTCTAGATGGCAGCTGGTGTCTGTTGCCATCCAGAGATGTACTGTACAGCCACTATACAATATTTCTAGCTATTACACTATAATTTCTATTTCAAGAAAAAAACTGTCACATCTCCCCATCCCCACTATATAATATTTAAAGTGATTGCAAAGTCTCGTTTTTTTCCTATAAAAATAATAAACCTGCCATACTTACCTGCTCTGTTGCAGTGGATTTCCACAGAGGAGCCCAGATCCTCCTCTTCTCGGTCCCTCTTCTGGCCCCTCCCTACTGTTCAGTGACCCCACAGCAAGCAGCTTGCTATGGGGCACCTGAGCTGAGTCACAGCTCCCTGTGTCCATTCACACATGGAGCCCAGACCTGGCCCTGCCCCCTCTCTCCCCTGATTGGCTAGCTGACTTTGACTGATAGCAGCATGAGCCAATGGTGCTGCTGCTGTGTCTCAGACAATCAGGAAGGAGAATCTCAGATGGCTGAGACACTTGTGGACATCGCTGGACAGAGAGGGACCTCAGGTAAGTATTAGGGGGGGCGAGGGGAGCTGCTGCACACAGAAGGCTTTTTATCTTAATGCATAGAATGCATTAAGATAACAAAAACTTCTGCATTTACAACCACTCTAATCTCCCAGAAGAGTCTTCTTATCAAGCCACACACACTGTTTTCTACCCAGCCCTGCTTGATGGAATTGGCTGCCACACAGCTAAACAAGGGAAGTCTTCTCCACCACCTGAAACAGGAGAGTGCGTGGGAGTGCTTGGGAAAAAAAGAGTGTAGAAGTGTCCCATTGTGTTCAGCCAGGACCTGCAACTGTGAGCTGAGAAACATATCTGTTCTGCTGCCACCCAGAAACCTGTCTGCTTCTCAGAGAGAAAGAAGAAGAGCAGCTGGATCATGTAGTGCTGTTGGAGAGTCATTTGCAGTGCTGCTGCAGACTGTACCACTGAGCTGTACTATCACAGCAGTGTGTTGTTTGCTTCTGTGCACAGCATGTCCAGCTGTTCCAGTGTCTGCATGCTGCATTCTTCAGTGTTGAACTTTTCCTGCGATCACAGTAGAAGTAGTAAACAAAGACTTTAATTTATGATTTTATTTGTTTACTAATGTGATCACTGTGATTGATCATTGCGACCAATATCAGTGATCACAGAAGTAAACAAAGACTGCATGAATTTAACCGAATGGTATTGCTTACACAGTGATCATTACTGTAAAAGCAATCACTGTTTAAAAAAATAACACCCAATTACACCTCCAGGGCAGTACAGTGTCACTATAGTGATATTGTACTGCTGTGGCAGTAATCATGTACAATGGCTGGCTGCTCTGATATCACTGTATGTCAGCACTGCCAGTCATTGTCTCTGATCACCACCACAATGGTACAATATCACCAGTCACAGTGTCCCTGATCACTGCCAGAACCAGACCCAGTGTCCATGATCACTGCTACACCTGTCATAGTGTCCCTTATCACTGCGAAACCAGTCACAGTGTCCCTGATCACCATCACACCAGTCATAATCTCACCATAAGAAATCATTCACATGTGTGATGTTCTCTGAAGAGTGATCCATGTTCAGAATGCTCTTTAGAGAGCATTTAACAGGTGGGGAGGAGGTGTTGTATCTCGTTATATCAACAGGAAGGTTTTATCACTCGCCCCCAACCTCACATGTGAACTAGCCCTAATAGTGCAGCCAGTCAAAGTTTCTCTGATCACCATGATACCAGCCACAGTGTTGCCAGACTAGTTGTCACTGCTAGTACTCACCGAGGCCGAGATGCCGAGAGCGGTTCGCCCTTGCGACTAAGCGATGGAGGTGGTACAGGGAGGGAACAGCACGAAGAGGCACAGGCTACCCCGATGGACTGTGGGTGGCTTGCTTGTGGGGTCTTCGGCAGAGAAGAGCCGCTGTGCAGGTATTGGTAGGCAAGGTGCAGCTGGAGACAACAGGCGGAAAGTCCAGAACCAGGCTGCGGGTCAAACACCGTGACGGTGCTATGGCACTGCATGATCGTCAGGGTAGGATGACAAGATATGGAGAGTCCAGGTACAGGCAGGAAGTCAGGCTAGGAGACAGGAGATAGTCCAGGTAAAAGGCCGAGGGTCAAACACAGGAGATTGGTGGGAATCCGATAAACAGGCCGAGGTCGGGTCCAGGAGAGAAGTAGAGAAGTCCAAAGGCAAATCCGGGTCACAACAGATAGTCAAGCAGAGGTACAGGATACAGGTTCAGATAACACAGGAAGCTGGGACAAACCAGCAACTTGTTTGATTCTCTGAGCGACTTTTATAGGCTGCCCAGGGAATCACGTTGGGTGTGCACCACGCCGTAGCGCCGAGCTGCGAACGTGCATGCGCCGGAACGCCGTTCTGCCGGGAATGCGTGAAAAACGACCTCCTCTGGACACCCAAGGTCGGCATCAGTTCTAGATGCTCTCGGTGAAATGCTTGGAGAAGCCGTGGGGCATGTAGATTCCTAGCTGGTTCCCAGGAGTTATCCTCAGAAGGATACCCCTTCCATTTGATCAGGTACTGAAGCTGTCTACCATTTTTTCTGCAATTTAGAATTTTTTCCACCTCAAATTCGTCTTCATCGATTAGGACCGGTGGCGGTGGAGGCCTCTCTCTGTCAGAAAAAGGGCTGGGAACAATAGGTTTTAAGAGGGATGCATTGAAGACTGGATGCACCTTGTAAGCATCAGGTAGAGCTAATTCGAAAGCCACTGGGTTGATTACCCTTTTTATTTTAAAAGGACCTATAAACTTTGGCCCCAGTTTCCGGGAGGGAATTGGCAGTCTGAGATGGATAGTTGATAGCCACACTTCCTCGCCTACTTTAAAGGCCGGGTTCTCCTTCCTTCCCCTGTTGTAGTACTTTTGATAGTCCTCCTGGGCTTTTTGCATCGTTGCTTTGATCCTTTGGAAATTTAACTGGGTAGAGTTTACTCGGCCCTGCACAGCAGGGACAGATAATTCCGGGATGGAAAGTGGGAAAAAGGAAGAGTGAGACCCAAAATTAGACCAGAAAGGTGTCTGGTTGGTAGCGGAATGGATGGAGTTGTTATATGCAAATTCCGCATATGGCAGGAGGGAGGACCATTCATCCTGGGAATCGGAACAGAAGCATCGGAGGTATTGTTCCAGGGTCTGGTTTGTCCTCTCCGTCTAGCCATTACTTTGGGGATGATAAGCGGAGGACAGACAAATCTTTATTTCCAAGGTCTTGCATAATTCTCTCCAAAATTTTGAAGTAAATTGAACCCCTCTGTCAGAGGTGATGCTCACCGGGGTACCATGAAGCCTGATGATTTCCTTAAAAAACATGCTAGCGGTAGCGGAGGCAGAGGGAGTACCCACCATGGGCAGGAAGTGTGCCATTTTTGAAAGCCGTTCAATTACGACAAAGATAGTCGTGAACCCCCCTGATGGAGGCAAATCTACAATAAAGTCCATGGAGATTTCTGCCCATGGGCGTTCAGGGATGGCCAAGGGTTTAAGCAGGCCCCACGACTTTGTATTTGAGCCCTTGCTGCGCTGGCAAGGAACGCAGGATGAAACATAGTTCTTGCAATCTTGTCTCCAGCCTGGCCACCAAAAGGAACGTGAGATTAATTCCATGGTCTTTTGTGACCCAAAATGGCCTGCCAACTTGTGGTCATGGAAGAACTGTAAGGTTAGGAGCCTAGATTCCAGCGGAACAAAGATTTTTCCGTGAGACCAAAATAGATCATTGCGTTTCTCCATAGAAGATACGTTGGGTTCAGAGCATTGAGCAGATGTGGATTTGATTGCGGACATTAGGTCCCCTTGGGTAACCAGGAGGAAATTTTGCGGAGACAGGATGGTACTTGGCTCTGTTACTTGAGAAGTTTCATGGAACATCCTTGAAAATGCGTCCGCTTTCCCGTTCTTTGAACCTGGTCTATAAGAGATGTGGAAGTTAAATCGGGAAAAGAAGAGGGCCCATCGAGCTTGCCTGGGTTTTAGACATTTAGCTGTTCATAGTTATTCCAGGTTCTTGTGGTCAGTAAATTTCATAATAGCATGGGACGCCCCTTCAAGCAGGTACCTCCACTCCTCCAAGGCGAACTTGATGGCCAATAACTCTCTATCGCCTACATCATAGTTTCTTTCGGGAATGCTTAATTTTCGGGACGCAAAAGCCACGGAATGCAGAAGAGCCTTGGGCCCTTGTCTTTGTGAGAGGATGGCACCAGTAGCGGTCTCTGAGGCATCAACTTCCAGAATGAAAGGTAAGGCTGGATCCGGGTGTCGTAAGACTGGTGCAGACGAGAATAGTGCTTTTAATTTTAAGAACGCTTCCTGAGCCTCCAAGGACCATTGAAAACGATTATGCTGGCGTGTGAGTTGCGTGATGGGAGCTACGATAGCTGAAAACCCTACAATAAATCTTCGGTAAAAATTTGAGAAGCCTAAGAACCGCTGTACCCCTTTTCTATCTACAGGGGCTGGCCATTCTTGGATTGCTTTGACCTTCTGGGGGTCCATTGCGACGTCGTCAATTAAGATTATGAATCCTAAAAATTGCACTGTGGTCTTTTCGAATTCGCATTTCTCTGCCTTAAGGTATAGCTTGTGTTTTCTGAGGATCGAGAGAACCAGTTTGACATGTACCCGATGAAGTTCCATGGTGGCTGAGAAAATGAGAATGTCATCTAGGTAGACTACTAGGAAGTTTCCAAGATACTCGCGAAAGATATCGTTCACTAGGTGTTGGAACGTGGCCGGAGCATTGCAAAGTCCAAACGGCATCACCAGGTACTCATAGTGTCCAAACCTGGATCTAAAGGCAGTCTTCCATTCATCGCCCGCTCGGATCCGGATGAGATTGTATGCGCCACGCAAGTCCAGTTTGGAAAAGATGCGGGCGGATCTGAAACGTTGGAATAGTTCCTGGATGAGAGGAAGCGGGTACTGATTCTTGATGGTAATTTTATTTAATTCCCTGTAATCAATGCAAGGTCGGAGGGATCCATCTTTTTTCTCTACAAAGAAAATACCAGCTCCAGCTGGTGATGAGGAGGAGCGGATGAACCCTTTCTCAAGATTTTCATCAATGTATGTTTTCAGGGCCTTTAATTCCGTTTCGGACAAAGGAAAAATGCGACCAAAAGGGATTTCAGCACCCAGCAAAAGATCTATAGGGCAATCATAAGGCCGATGGGGTGGTAGACAGTCCGCCTGTTGTTTATCAAATACATCTCTGAATTCCAGGTAGCCTGTAGGTACATGTTGAAGACTATCGTTGCAATGGTAGAAACAGAGGCTGGGGCAATATTGGGATGAGAAAGAGACTTCTTTTTTTGTTCCAATTGATCTGTGGTTCATGGGCTTGAAGCCATGGGAGTCCCAAGATAATGGGGAACATCGGGGAAGAGATGATATCAAAGCACAGGTATTCTTGGTGGCCTGTATCAGTGGTGGTGAGGATGGGTCTGGTTTCCTGAGTGATAGGCCCAGAGCGGGGCAGAGACCCATCGGCTAGGTGGATCTGTAGACTTCGGTTCTTAGTGGTTAAAGGAACGTGCAAGCTTGCGGCTAGTGAGACACCCAAAAAACAGCTACACGCTCCTGAGTCAACTATAGCGGGTAAGCAAACTTCCTTTTCCGGTAACTGTAAGGAGACAAAAAAAATAACATAAGGCTGAGACGAACCGGAAACTTGTTGGTTAATAGCAGACCATAGGTAGGACTTACTGGGTCTTACGGGGCAGGAATGGAGGAAATGTCCAGAACACCCGCAATAAAGGCACAGATTGCCCTGGCGCCTACGTAGTCTCTCTTCTGAAGTGAGTGGGGCACGGACTAGACCAAGCTGCATAGGCTCAGCTTCAGGAGTGGTAGAGACTGGTGGAGCCGTGTAGGATGGATGGATAGGAGTCGGTTTAGGCATCATCCAGGTAGGACGAGGAGCTGGGAAGCGTTCTGCACGTCGCTCACGCATGCGACGATCCAGTTTAGTGGTGATTTGGATGAGGTCTTCCAGGGAATCAGGGGTCTCAATCCTGGCCAGCTCATCCTTTAATGCTTCAGACAGCCCTTCACGGAACTGGTATTTGAGGGCAGGTTCATTCCAGCCAGTATCAGCTGAACACTTCCGAAACTCTAAGATATAGTCCTCTACAGGTCTTCGTCCTTGGCTTAGGTTACGCAATAAGGCTTCAGCCGTGGCCGTGCGCTGGGGGTTGTCGTAAAGTTGTGCCATACCTTCGAAGAAGGTGTCTACTGAATTCAGTATGGGGTTCCTCTGTTCCATTAGGCTATGAGCCCAAGCTTGCGGTTCATCCGCCAAGAGGGAGATGATGAAGCCAACCTTTACCACATCCGATGAAAAGGTCCTGGGTTGCAGAGTCAAATACAGGGAGCAAGCATTTTTAAAAGCCCTGAACTTTTTACGATTGCCGGAGAATCCCTCTGGTGTGGGAACCCTGGGTTCTGGAGCGGCCATAACCACGGTGGGATTAGTTGGTAACTGAGAGGAGGAACCTCCGCTGGGAGGTACAGAAGCTGCGGCAGGAGCTGGAGATGGTCCGGAGAGTTGTTGAAGGCGGCCGTCAATTTGGGCGCAGCCGTCCTGCAACTTTTGGACGGCCTCAGTGAGAGCCGAGACCTGCTGACACAGGATCTCCAGTGGGGAACGTGTTCTGTCGGCCTCTGACATGGCTGGTTTGTACTGTCACTGCTAGTACTCACCAAGGTTGAGATGCCGAGAGCGGTTCGCCCTTGCGACTAAGCACGGTCCGCCCCCTGGAGGTGGTACAGGTAGGGAACAGCACAAAGAGGCACAGGCTACCCCGATGGACTGTGGGTGGCTTGCTTGTGGGGTCTTCGGCAGAGAAGAGCCACTGTGCAGGTATTGGTAGGCAAGGTGCAGCTGGAGACAACAGGCAGAAAGTCCAGAACCAGGCTGAGGGTCAAACACCGTGACGGTGCTATGGCACTGCAGGATTGGCAGGGTAGGATGACAAGATATGGAGAGTCCAGGTACAAGTAGGAAGTCAGGCTAGGAGACAGGAGATAGTCCAGGTAACAGGCCGAGGGTCAAACACAGGAGATTGGTGGGAATCCAATAAACAGGCCGAGGTCAGGTCCAGGAGAGAAGTAGAGAAGTCCAAAGGCAAATCCGGGTCACAACAGGTAGTCAAGCAGAGGTACAGGATACAGGTTCAGATAACACAGGAAGCTCAGAGAAACCAGCAACTTGTTTATTTCTCTGAGCGCCTTTTATAAGCTGCCCAGGGAATCACGTTGGGTGTGCACCAGTGCGCGTGTGCGAGTGCCGTAGCGCCAGGCCGCGAACGCGCATGCGCCGGAACGCCGTTCCGCTGGGAATGCGTGAAATACGACCGGACAGGAACGAAGGCTTCGTCTGACACTAGTGTATAACTAGAATCAGCATTCTCCACACCAGACCAGTGCATTCAACAACAGTTTTTCTGATCACTGCCACACCGACCCAGTGTCACCAGACCAGTGTATGCAAGCAACAGTGTTGCTTATCAGTGCCACACCAGTCGCAGGGTCACCAGACCAGTGTTAGCCAGCAACGGTGTTCATGATTGCTGCCACACTAGTCCCTAGTTTTACCAGACCGGTGTAAACCAGCAACAGTGTTCCTCATTGCCACTACACAAGTCCCAGAGTCATCAGACCAGTGCAGCCAGCAACAACATTCCTGATCACCACCACACCAGTGCAGTAGTGCCTCTGCCTGCGGCCTATACTAATGCTGGTATGTTTTTTTTACCACATTTCAGCCTGCTGCCTGGACTGATCCTTTGCCTGTTTGCTGACCATGTCTCTGCCTGCCACCTGAACTGACCCATCTGCAAGTCTGACAGACTATGTTCCTGCGAGACACCAGTCTAAGCCATCCCTCATGGACAACTGCACTCCTGGAACCACAGGAACTCTTTTGTTCTTCCTTTTCCTTAGCCTCCTGTACTTCCTGGCCAGTGAACATGGCATTCCAGGGGGCAGCCATGTACCAGTAGGCTAGGCTAGCTTGGCTTATAGGAACAGAGACTGTTATAGGTGACGCTACACTATGCTACAATCCCTGACTACTCGTTTAGTGGTGACCGTCACAATACATTGGTTTTGATGCAATTGTTTGATTTGTGTGATACACAAGACACAATGTTCGGAACATAATCAGTCCAAACAGTGAAAAAGAAGGAGTAGCAGAATGTGTTTTGGGTTGTAATTCTGTATGTCCATGCTGGGTGTGAAAAATATCTTATTAAAATTAAAAATACCTTGAAGTGTTTACTCTTCAAAACGTGGTCAATTTGTGGGGGTTTACTGTCCCGGTGCTTTACTGTAGGTCCTCCAAAAATGTGATAGGTAGTCAGGAAATTAGATGCGTAATTAATGTCCCTAGAAAGCTTGAAGGCACTCCTTGGATTTTGGGCCTCTCTATGTGGTTAGGCTGTGAAAAAGTCTTACATGGTAAAGAAAGACTTACATGGTAATGACACACTCAGAAGGAGTAGCAGAATGTGTTTGTGGCTGTAATTCTAAGTATGACTATTATGTGAGTTAGAAATATCTTGACAACTTTTGTAAAAAAAAAAAAAAGTTTTCATTTTTACATTTTCCAAAAACTTTAGACAAAAAATGTCTCTGAAAAAATATCTTGGGGTGTTTATTTTCCTGAATGTGGTCAATTTGTGGGTGTTTCTCCTGTCCTTGTTGTCAGGGTAAGGGGGGGGGGGGGGGTGGCCATACAGGGAATTACATTTTAATAAAATCTTCCAGCTAACCCTGAGTCTTTTTCAGCATCCTAGATCTTAGGGACCACCCCTTCCACTATTCCAGCAAGCGCGTGCTGCAATAACCTGTAAAATAGTTATAGTAGCAATAATAATAACAATCAATCACAATATGTTATCACATATTTGTTACTACTCCTGTACACAATTACTCGTTAACCCTAATACAAATGTTTTCAAATTTTGTTTTTTTTTTGTTTGTTTTTTTGCAAAGCTACAATCTGATGTTTGTCTGTAGCTGGTGGGACTTTCTGGAATGTCTATGGCCTAAGGAAGACTATATTAGGCACACTGGGTTAATATCAGTGCTGGCCAGGATGACCAGAAGCTCTGAGGGCAATAAATCTACCATGCTGATGCCCTGTACACACGGTCGGATTTTCCAATGGAAAATGTGCGATCGGAGCTTGTTGTCGGAAATTCCGATCGCGTGTGGGCTCCACTGCACTTTTTCCATCGGATTTTCCAACACACAAAGTTTGAGAGCAGGCTATAAAACTTTCCGACAACAAAATCCGATTGCGTCAATTTCGACCGTGTGTGGACAATTCCGACGCACAAAGTGCCACGCATGCACAGGAGAAATTCCGAGACTGAACTGCTCGGTCTGGTAAAATTAGCGTTCGGAATGGATATAGCACTTTCGTCATGCTGCAATGTTTTAAATAGTTTAATGCACCGCACTCTCTTCTTCTTTATAATGCTAGAAGAATGAAGTTGTTTTGCTGCTCATATTCACACAGACTTCTCACAAACTTCTTTCTTAATTATTTATCGTAATTTCATCAATATATTTTGATTTGTCACATCTGACTCAAAAATTAGCATTTTTTTTTGTTACTATTTTTTTCAAGCCTGCTCTTGTTTTTTTTTTTTTTTTTTTTTTAACTCCAGAATATTTTTGGGTGTGTTTTGTGTGTCAAGTTACCACAACACCATTATTATCTTGTATTATTTAATCTCACGGAGGTTGTTTGGTGTTGGTGTCTCTTGTTAATTTCACATTGTATTTTTGAAATGTACTGCCTCCTCACAAACTGTCCTTTTTGAAGGAAAACACACATAGGCGAGTATAATTGAAACCAAAAATCCTTTATTAAGGGTTCATAACCAAACAAAGAGGGGGGAAACGCTGGATAAACAACAGAAATTGGTGAAGCCTTTGGCCCCCAGGGCACATATCAATTATTTCCAGGCAAAATTGGTGGCCTGAGGAGTCCTTATCTAAGGGAGTACAATCTGGTCCAGAAGTCCAAGAGAATCATGAACAGCAGCAGATGACACATGTCCCCAGGCTGTGGTCATACAAGAGCCTGCATCTTTTGTCAGACCAGACTGAACGCAGGTCAACACTCTCTGGTCTTCCTTCCACGCTGTGTCTGTGGTGGTGGAGGAGTTGCAGGAGGAGGAGGAGGATTAGGAGGATGGTCCAACTCACACAGGTGGGTATTGGGTGTGATTTTGCCCCTCACCCCCTTAGTTAAGGTTTAATAAAGAATGTCCTCACACAACTGAAGGCCCTCCTGCATGTCCTTCAGTTTTGTGGCAGCCATGCAGGCAAAGGCCTCTTCGCGAGTGGGGAAGGCTCTGAGGGATGCAGAAGCCTCCTGAATCAGCCTGAGTGCTGAATCCTGCATGTTACTCCTCTTCCTGGGTCTTTTGTTTGGAAGGCGGAGGGGAGGGACCTGCGATTCTGTCAGGCTCCTACTGGGCCCGGCCTTCTCCTGGCTGCCACTTAGCCCCGCCTCCTCCTGGCTGCCACTAGCTCCCGCCACCTCCTGGCTGCCACATTCCACAGCCTCCTCCTGTGTGCCACATTTCACAGCCTCCTCCTGGCTGAGGCTTTCCTGTGTATGAAAAAGGGACATAGTTTTAGTTTTTTCTTCATCAATCACACACAATTTTCACCTCCTGACTCTTGCAAATTGAATGTTAAGAAATATAAAAGACTATCATTCTGAAGCCAGCATTTTTCATTCTTGTCCCAATTATTTGTGCCCACTACTGTCTATTGATATGTAAAACACTTTATTAAATCAGCAATTAGTGATCAATAATAACATCTAGTAAACATTATTTATTTAATGACCAGAAATCTGTAGAAGAATGCTATACCTGACTCCAGCCGGGCTCCTCCACTTCTTCCTGGCTGGAAGTCCCAGATTGGACATCGGAAGCCTCAGCTGGGGTGGAAGATAGGGTGGAAGGAAGAGTGGAAGGAAGGGTTGAGAGGGATTCCCTGACTTCAGTCTGGTCTGACAGAAATCGCAGTCTCTCATAGTACCACAGCCTAGGGACATAAACGTCATCTGCTGCAGCTCCTGATCTCTGGGAATCCATGACCTTCTTGCGCTCCCTAAGATAAGTGCTCCCCAGGCCACCAATTTTGGCTTTTAAATAGGGGATGGTTCCTGTGGGGGCCAACCGGCTTCACCAACTCCAGCAGTTTCTCCAGCGCTGCCTGCCTCTTTTGTTTATTATTGTATTGAGGGTGTTTGATCTGCCACAGACAGAGCAGCTCCCTGTATTTGTCTATGAACAGGGGGAGGAAGTTGTGATCATTGAAGCCATCCATTTTATCTGAAAGACACAACACAAGACAAACCCTAATGTCAGGCTTAACTCTCCTAATCTTGTCACAATATAGGCCTTAATCTAGAAGCAGTATAGGCCCAAGTTTAAATCTTACCTTCGTTATCACGATCGGCGCCTCCAATACTCCTTCCTCCGCTCACAGATCGTACTTACTACGCACGTGTGTTACGCTTTATATACACTGCCCATGCGTGAAACCCTGCCGCCCCTGACATTCTTTCTAGTCTATTCCCCGCCCCTTCTTGTTCGACGCAGTGGGGAAGAGCACATGGCGGAGACCCAACAGGTGCGTGCTAATTACAGCAACGAGGTGGAGAAGGAGGAAAGCCCGGAGCCAGAAACGTCAGGATCCCGTAGGAGATTATTTAAGGTCTCAAATATGTCCTTTGGGGAGATGTTGGAGATGGTGGACATCCTGAAGAGGACCGACTATGATGGGAAGTATGAACCTTACCCCAACCCCAATGTCAGAAAGGCCAAGATCATGGCAAAAGTAGTCAAGAGTCTGCACAGAAATTTTGGGGTACGACGATCGAAAGATCAACTCAGGAAGCGGTGGTCGGACCTCAAATTAAGGGAGCACGAGCAGTACAGAAGGATCAGGAGAGTGCTGCAAAAAAGTAAGTAGTTCCTGTTCTTTATTTTTCTAATGTTCATGCTGCTCCATGTGCCTTTCTTAACTGTTGTACAGTTTAAAATGGCAACTTTCATGTTCATGGGCACATTATTCGTTCGTATGAAACATTGTTCGTTCGGCATAGAAAACACCATGTTTTGGACATATGCGTTTGAATACATTTTTGCTAGCCTACTTCTCTTCAAATAATTTTGGTGTCTAGATGGGTTGGTAACTAGAATGAAATGCAAACTAGATTCTGTGTAAGGAGAGGACACTCAGCAGTTGTTTACACATCTGGACGCTGGAGTACTAGTGTGGGACACAAGAACACCCTTTTTATTAGGGGGTCCCACGCAGGTGCTCCAGTGTATACTATAGGGGTGACTCCATCTGTGAAGCTTGTACAAAACAGGTAAGTATTCAAGCTTGACAAAGGAAAAAAATATTTCTTCATCTTGCAACTCTGCCAAAACAGAAAATTGTACCCCACTTCCAAGCAATGTTTCATATTCCTATTTCTGTCATAAAATATCTGTGTGCTAAGTATACCTATTTTTTTTTTACATAGGGGAGAAAAGACTCGGAGGACATTACTCATCCCAGGAGACCACAGACCCCCCACCTCAGGAAGAAGGGGAAATCCCCCAAAGCCAACAGGAGGAGGAGGAGGGAAACGTGGTAGAAATTGTCACCACAACAGGTGAGTGTCTGCGACCACAGGCTCAGGTAAGAGATGGATGCCGGCATATTTTCTAATACATGGTGTGGTTTTTTTTATATATTTTTAGGTGATCGTGATGTTGTGGATGAAGGTCATTTCACCAGTGTAAGTGCCCAGATCCTGATCGGGGAGATCATGGGGTGTAATAGGGACTTGGAAAACATCCAGAAAAACATCAATGATGTTAAAACAGCAACCTCTGCATTCTTTAGTAATAATATAATAGATAAGTGTTATTGTCACATGTACATGAATTTGCTACAGTGTGTTTACATTGCCTCAACAGCCCCCTTTATGGGGCCTCCTTAGCCACTGGCTGGTCCTTTTCCAGGTTAAATGACATCCAGCATCTTTCTGCCTACTTCCTGTGAGTGCAGGGCCTTACCAGAGAATGCTGCATTTCGAAAACATCAACTATGGGAGGATGAAGTGGACCTGTGATGTCACTAGATCACAGATAAGACTCTTGGAGAAAAAGATATATATATATATATGTTTATTTCTGTAAAGGGTTGTATGCTCCATGAGAGGGTGGGAAAATGAAGGGAAAACCCAAGCCTGAATTTGGCTTTAGGTAGGTATCCTAAAGCAGAGTATACACGCATAGTTTTTTTTTATAACTTTAAAACATTCACAGATCCACACATCCACACAAAAAATGTGGATGCAGGAATCCCTTCTGCTGTGCTATTGTATTCTGATAGGTGGGACTCAGGGACCTCTCCCCACATCAGATTACATAGGTCGAATGCTGGTTTTCCGTTTCGTTAGACTGTCTTCTGTTGAACACCTGGAGTACACAAGTACGGAAATCTCAGTACATATTTACCTAGCTTAAGTTATTGTACCTCATAGTGGCCAAACCACTTTGCCTTCAATTGCTTAACATTAAATGTCTGCATAGAATTAATACTACAACATCACAAACAACAAAGATGGAGCTTGTAAAAATGGGACAAAAATTAGTTTAAAGTAAATACTGCAATAATAACTTAAAACATGTGCTTAGTGAAAATGCTCTACACATTTTCTTTAAAAGGGAAATGTCTAAGCAAAACTACTATTTAAGGGTATTGATCGCAAACAATAGTCTCCAAAGGTATGCAGGAGATTGTTTTTTTCAAACCTCTTGAACTATATATTTATACAAGGTATGTGTTTTACTGACTTGTGCTTTTTGCTCTTCAACACTTATATTTTTTAATAAAACTCAGGTTCTTAGGGAAACCTCAGTAAGCATGAAATTTACCAGTTCAGTTAGTCTAATCTAAAAATGTAGCTAGGACCA
Organism: Lithobates clamitans; assembly: GCA_037952925.1. Lineage (NCBI taxonomy): Eukaryota > Metazoa > Chordata > Amphibia > Anura > Ranidae > Lithobates > Lithobates clamitans. The sequence continues at coordinate 8,394,861 of JBBGZY010000031.1, forward strand.
TGGTTAAAGTGGATATCACTTGAAAAGCTAACTTTTATGGAACACATATGGAAACAAGATGATGCCAAGTAGGTTTCTACAGGTTAAAGAAGTCTTTCAGGCTGGGTTCACACTGGCGAACGTAACGGCTCACAGCAGGAGTACGATGTGTCTCCATTCACCGTTTCAGGTCCGATTTCAGCCTGAATTTTTTGCTGAATTTTGACCTGAAACAGACCAAAAGACGCACAGGGCTCCTGTGCAATTTGCACTGGAGCCACTGCGGAGATGTGTGAACCTGCTCCATTGGGAGACGATCACAATCTCCTGCTATGCATATTGAATGCGGGGAAACCCGCCTTAAACAACTGAACACAATGCAGAAGGTACTTTTTGAAAGTCACTAAGTCACATTATTTCTTGGTTACAGTCATTCTTTTTTAATATATTATATAGAACAATATGTGTATAATAAACTATACTGGTATAGAGCCCTAAAATAAATGTAAAATGTTTTATAAGATTTTCCATGGATGTTCTTTTTTTTTTCTAAGAATGCAAAGCCTACAAAATCTGGATAAAGCAAATTGTTCTATTTCCTGAAAGTATAGAATGCCATGTAATACAATGACAGCATCTTTCTCCAAATCACCATTGACTTTCCTTTGTCAAAACCTGGAGGGGGAAATTCACATAAGCTTCTTAAGCCTTGAATAATAACCTTTGGTGATTAGAACATTTGATGAAAGCTTTAATAGATGGCACAGTTCCAGCAGCTGATTTCCTGTTTAATAAATTTAGTCTAACAGTGTCACTTGATCAATTCTTCATCAAGTCAACCACTATATTCATATCTATAGTAAATATTAAAATAACCTTATTGGTTGCAGAAAATGAAACGGAATACTGTAAATGGATTGAAATCTTGTATCAAAAATGGATGACTGACAATCTACAAAGGCCACCACTTTGGAAATCAGATGGTGAATGACTTTCCAATGTTTTAAAGGGCAGGCAGAAAAATAATTTATACTTTTATTATTTAGTAGGCTCTTTTCTGCAAGCTACCTCCAATTTACTGTATAGCTCACTGGGACCCCCAAAACCTTGAATATACTGTGCTGCAAAACAACAGTCCAGCTTCCTGATAAGTGGTGCCAGCCCGCTCCTTCCTGTTAATAATGTTTAAGAAGTTAAGTTCTTATAGTAAGATGCATCCAAGAGGAAGGGGCAGGGGCAATTCCACAACTAGGAAACGTACTTATCTGCAGTGCAGGGAATAGTGGAGGTCATTGGGGGCTCTGGATCTAAGGCAGCATGCAGACGCCTGATCTTTTCTCATAATCTGCAAGGGTCACGCAAAAGACTTTCCTCTGTCCTCCTGTTGTAGTGGAGCACCAATGCCAATGTGCATTTTTCCAAGCTCATTTTTAAGAAAAATTCATATCCGAGGAAACACACCTTCTTACTTATAAGCTCCATCTTTTTTACCTATGTGTCAAGCAAAGGGTTGCCTCTCCTCAATATTCATTTGGGGAAGATGATAGAAGTTTTGTTCCTACTTCCTGTCAAGAATATTTGCTTATAAAAATATGTGGCAAATCTACTAAATACATACAATAAATACATCTAAATTAATGACAATCTTTAGCAGCACAGGGACTAGATTAAGAGATTCCTGGTCCAGTAGTAGAGAGGGATGATTTCCTCATGTCACCCTTTACCTCGTTATCAAGTCTGAAGGTCTAAAATAATTTTTTCTGAGTAAAAACATGCTCAGAGTATTCATTATTTAATTTAGTAATGTGATTCTATTGTGATTATTTAATTCACAAATATGGAGCACATGGTGTCTTTTACTGGATGCAAATTTTGAAAACAATCAATCCATATGAGCTGCTGTAAACTTTTTACATAGTAAAAGCACCAGGATTAAGTTTGATCTTTGCAGCTCTGTTACGGAAAAACCTAAATTGCTATACAAAAACAAAGCAACAAACCACACCAGATAGAGTCCTCAACTTTATGTTTAGCAGTTTTTTACAATTTGGAGTAAATGAAGAGCTTTAGGCAATGAAAGTCATTCTTATAAAGTCCACAACTAATAACTCGCTGGCCAGCCAGTACAGAGTTGAGAAAAAAAAGAGCTGTACTCTTCCAGTCTCAACCTCCGTACTGCTTGCTAGGAGCCCAATGGGAGACTTGTTCAGCCCAACTCACTTCTCCAAGCAACAGACAACTCCACCAAAGCGTTTTGAGGTTTCACTTTTTTGAGAGATTTTAATTCTATGCCATGGGGAACCAATCAGAATGGTTCCCGACAGTATCATTCGCAAATCGTGATGACGTAACGTGCGTCACGGAGGGAGGGAGGAGAGCGTGTCACCCGGAGGAGGAAGCGGGCTCTCCCAGTACCTCCGCTGCTCGCGATCCCTCCCCAGGCTGACGATCCGTGCTGAGAGGACCATGGACAATTCCAGGAGGGGAAGGAAGACCCCCGGAAGCCAAGGTGGAGCGGAGCCGTAAGGAGGGGAAAGCGAGCATACCTCTGCACCCCTCACAACGCTGCCGACACTGCTGAGGGATTTGCGAAGGAAGCGACTGTGCTGACAAGCATAGAGGCGGACTGCGATCGTCGGAGGTCGGGTAGGCTTGTGCCCCCCCCCCCGCTCCCCCCCCCCACCCCTGTGCCTCTCCCCAGGTGAGATACCGGATAGAAAGGAGAGTGTACAGCAACGAATACAAGCGGCCCAGGACTTTGGTAAAGTACAAACGTTTCTTTCTTTTTTGTTCCCTCCCTCCTGGCCTTCCCTCACTTGGTGTATACTGACATATGAGCGGAATGAGATGATTCTAGGAGAAGGTAATGAAATAACAACACTACCTTGCTGATTGAAATAAAGGTGTAAGCATTTGAAATATTAAGGAGGGGATATGTTGAAGTGTGCCCCATGCAGTGGAGAAATGTGGTGAAAAGGAGGAGTATATAAGAAGCAAGAAATATTTGATATACATCTCATCTAAGAAAAGCAAAATGTAATGAATAACTGTATAAATGGTAAGGTTTATCTGTACGGGAGGATTGTAAAGACCACTTATTTGAAAGAGGGATTAAAGGAGGTCAAGAGTAAGGAAAGACGGACTGAAATTATCTTCAAGTGGGGGAGCGGAGAGACGTGAACTTTTCTGCTGCTGATATAATAATCACAGTCCCCTAACTCACCACGAACCCTGTAAGGAAAAGACACAGGCTTGGCTGGTGAAAAGAGTTTTTTACGTATAAGAGGCTCCTGGGGGATAAAAATACCCCCCCCCCCCCCCTGTTTTTTTCTTTTTTTTTTTTTTTCCTTTCCCTCTACCTCCTGGGAGACCATTCCCATAGAGGAAGGTATAGGGTTAAATCAAGCTGGGGAAACAAACGGGAGGGGTAAAAAAGAGGGGTACAATGAACAAAACAACAGCTAAGTCAGGAAAAGGGGGAGTACCTGAAACCCCGAAGGATAAGACCGCGGGTAGTACAATAAAACAATACATGTCCTAAGGAGCCAGCCCAAGGGGGGGGGCTAGAGGCCCAAGGTTGACCAAGGATAGAGAGCAAAGGGGGAACACCAAATAAAGGGGAAGATAAGAAGGCGCAATCAAGAGAAAACTCCCTAATGGAAGGTGAGATGGAAATGAGTCAAGGGGAAGATAGAAGAATAAGTGCCCAGAAGCTTTCTAAAGAGGAACTGAGTAAAATGCTCCAAAAAATGGAGAACGCAATAAAATATGAAATAGGCCTGGTGAGAGCAGACCTGGGAAGCCTCTTAGAAAGAGTAGAAACAACCGAGAAAAAAACGGATGAATTAGATCAGGAGGTGAGGAACCTTAAAGAGCAATTAAAGATTTCTAGACAGAATCAGAGGGAAATTCTCTATAAGATTGAGGACCAAGAAAATCGTGATAGAAGACAGAATCTAAGACTCTGCTCCCTTCCGGAAAATAAAGGGGAAGATCTCAGGAAGATCGCTTTTGCAATTTTGGGCCCACTCTTTGGAGAAGAGGCGGTAGAATTCCCTAAGATAGAAAGGATCCACCGAGTCGGAAGATTATACAATAAAGATCCCCCGAGGCCTAGAGACGTAATAATCAGATTTAGATTTTATGAGGATAAAGTGCCAATCCTATCTAAAATGAGAATCAAACCCCCTCTAAATTTTGAAGGATCTGAGATCCAGGTGTATGCGGATATTGCACCCGAAACTCTAGCAAGGAGAAGGCTCTTGAAACCCCTGCTAGACCAGATGAGAGGACAGAACATAAAATATAGCTGGGGGTTCCCGGCTTGTTTAATGGGATATAGAGACGGAAGATCAGCAAGATTAAGGTTCCCTGAAGAATTAAAGGACTTTTGCGATAAGCTGGGCATACAAGAACTAAAATTGCCGGGCTGGGAGGAAGTGTAATTCTGGACTTGCTTGGGGGGGAGGGTTGGGGGTGGGGGGGGTGGAAGGGTGAAGAGGGATAGGTGGAGGAAAAGGGGAATAAAGGAAAATAAGAAAGAGGTCTGTCTGGGTGAGGGGTGGAGCGGTGGAGAGAATGGGGGAGGAGCCAACGTGGATGCCGGCTTACCCTTTTCTGTTAATACCATCATATAGGAGAGGGAGAGGGGCAAGCTCGAAGTCTCACCTCAAAATAGGAGATTCTCTACGCTCTATGGTATCCATAGCACTTGGAGAATGGGGGGCCAAAAGGTGGCAGGGGGGAGGGATGGGAGAGGAGGAGGGAGGGATGGGAGAGGAGGAGGGAGGGATGGGAGAGGGGGAGGGAGGGATGGGAGAGGGGGAGGGAGGGATGGGAGAGGGGGATGGAGGGGTGGGAGAGGGGGAGGGAGGGGTGGGAGAGGGGGAGGGAGGGGTGGGAGAAGGGAGTATGTGCACAGAGTTAAAAAAAAAATCTAAGGTCAACACAGTAATGCAAGCGCAACCCAAGAAATATGTAATGTGATGAGGAAGTTAAATTTTATTACCTATAATGTTAGAGGTCTTAATACGGCTGGGAAACGACATAAGATTTTGGGGGAACTTGGGAGATATAAAGCGGATGTGGTGTTTCTCCAAGAAACCCACTTGACATACGGTTCTAACACGAAGTTATGGTCAAAAGCTTTTCCAAATTGGTTCTATGGGGACACAATAACTAAAAGGGCAAGAGGAGTGGCAATAGGAATAGCAAAAGAGGTGAATTCCAAGGAAGAGGAGAGATTAATAGATCCAGGGGGAAGGTACATCTTTCTGAAAGGTTCCCTTGAGGGATGGGAATGTACATTAGCCAATGTGTATGCGCCAAACAAGGAGGCCAGTGTTTTTTTAGTAAACACATTGGAAAAATTAATGGAGTTTAAAAAGGGGGGTCTAATACTGATGGGAGATCTAAACCTCTGTATTGATCCAAAGATGGATAGTACGTCGTGTGCACTGGGGAAGATGAACGTGAATCTGAGAAAGTTAAAACGAAAGCTCCATTCTTGCCAACTGGTAAATTTATGGAGGATTATGAACCCCAATAACAAGGATTACTCGTTCTACTCCCCAGTGCACGGGACGTACTCTAGGATTGATTATATTTGGATTGAGCACTCACTTCTCGATAGAGTCGTAGAATCTAAGATAGGGACCATAACACTGTCGGATCATACCCCAGTTAGTATGGAATTTTATGTCTCTAATACCCAAAGAGTCCCGTTAACTTGGAGATTAAACGAAGATCTAATTCAGGATGAAACAAACCTAAGAATAGTTGAACAGGAGTTAAAAAAATACTTTCTCATAAATGACACAGGAGAGATATCCGGGTCCTCCCTGTGGGAGGCCCACGAGGCCTACATTAGGGGGATCTTAATAAAACTGGGAGCAAAGAAGAAAAGAGAAACGAGAAGAAATTAAGAAATTAACTGAAGAAATATATGAACTAGAGCAGGAGCACAAGAAAGGATTAGGCCAAGATAAGAGGATGTACCAAAATTTAACCTTAAAAAGAAAAGAACTAAAAGACCGGATAGATAGAGAAACAAAAAAAGTATTTTATAAAGTGGCAAAAGAAAGGTATCAGGGTGGGAATAAGAGCAGCCGACTATTAGCCAAAATACTGCAGAGAAAGAAAGCCAGAAACTATATAGAAAGAATTCAAAATAGCAAAGGAGGTATGGTTCACACTACAAATGAAATAGGGGAATCCTTTAGGAAGTACTATAAGGAATTATATACAGTAGGGGAAAATAAAAATCAGGATAGATCCCATATAATGAAGATAGGAGAATTCTTGGGGAAAGCAAATCTCCCTAAAATCACAGAGAACTGTAAGTATAATTTAGAAAGTCCTATAACTATAGAAGAGATTAATATAGCATTAGGGGAGTCAGCTCCGGGGAAAAGCCCGGGCCCTGATGGATTCACCTCTCTTTATTATAAAAAATTTAAAGATATACTAATCCCTAGACTTTGCGAATATATGAATGGTCTGGGTACGGAGTTTGAGCTAAGTAGGGAGGCGCTGAAAGCCGAGATCACGATTATTCCAAAAGAGGGGAAGGACTTGACGATTTGCTCTAGCTATAGGCCAATATCATTGATTAACACAGATGTAAAACTATATGCTAGAGTATTAGCTAATCGGTTGAAAGAAGGGATGAGCGAATGGATACACCCAGACCAAGTAGGATTTACTCCAAACAGAGAAGGGAGGGATAACGGGGTGTGCACCCTTCTATTTCTGCAGAACATCAAGGATCAGGGGCCCCCAGGTCTACTCTTGTCTATAGATGCAGAAAAAGCGTTTGACAGGGTGGACTGGGGGTTCCTGTTCCAAACCCTTAAACACCTGGGACTGGGCCCGAGGATGATGGGATAGATCCGGGCCCTGCATAATCACCCTGCGGCCTCGATAAAAATCAATGGGTCCTCGTCGGCCACGTTCGAAATGGAAAATGGGATGAGACAGGGTTGTCCCCTGTCCCCCCTGCTCTTTGTTCTCTCTCTGGAGCCGTTGCTCTCTGTGATTAGGGAGGACCCGGATATAAGCGGATTTTGGGTTGGAGATGAGGAGCATAAGGTCGCGGCCTTTGCAGATGACGTGCTGCTCTTCATAGCCAACCCGAGAATCACAATGCCAAATGTGTTGAAAGTTCTTGGACAGTATGCGGAGGTGTCTAATTTCAAGATAAATTTGTCAAAATCTGAAATATTGAACATTAATATAGGCAAAAAAGAAGAAAGTAAGCTGAAAAGAGAATTCCAATTTACATGGAAAAAAGAAATAAACTATTTGGGTATAAAACTAGCAAACTCATTAGGGAAGATCTACAAATTAAATTTCATTCCACTACTTGATGAAATAAGAGCGGAGAGTAAAAGGATAATGGGCAAACCGCTATCGTGGTTTGGTCGCATAAATGCAATAAAAATGACCCTGTTACCAAAAATTATTTATAAGTTACAGATCCTCCCACTGGCAATACCTCAGTACTATCTAAAGAAACTGAATTCAATCATAAGGAAAACAGTTTGGAAAGGTAGAAGGGCAAGAATTTCTTTTGACACTTTAAAACAGGAAAAAAAAAGAGGAGGTTTGGCGGTACCTGACATTCAGGGGTATTATAAGGCAATATTGGTGTCAAGGGCGATCGAGTGGGTCAGAGATAATAAACACAAGAGATGGGTGAATATAGAAAATAAATTAAGTAAAGCACACTTAGGACACATAATTTGGAACCTCCCACATTATAGATTATTAGACGGAAGTACACACACACTGACGAAGGTGGTTATTAAAGCATGGGACACAATATATAAACAAATAAACAAGACATTTAATTCCCCTTTAATTTCACTTAGGGAAAATGATTATTTTAATTCAATGCCATCAGTTGTGGAGCTCTTCTTTCGCTCCAAATTGCAAGCAGATTTGCCTTTTTATAAGTTAAGTTATACCCTCTGTAAATTTTTTCTTTTGCCATCCCATTGGAGATATTTATCTTCACTTTCTGTCTTATAGCCCCAACAGGAAGTGAGAGAAAATCCCTGCAAATTAAGGGAATCCCTTGAGGCCACCAGGGTCATTAGACCTAGTGTCCCCATTGGAAGATTTCCCCTCTATTCCTTTTCGGGGGACAACCCCAAATTTGGGATTTTCTTTTACTTTCCCTCACAATTATAATGGCAAACAGGAGAAATATAGAAGGTGAATCTCCATAAAAGGGGCACAGACAGCAAAAAAATATATATATATATATAACAGGTGTTCTAATCGATCTCCACTCTGTTCAAAACGAAAAAAAAGTTTTGCCTTTAAGTATACTTTACGTTAATAAAAAGTTGTAGGCAAAACCATGGGTGTTCTATTGTTTGGCTTTGTTTACTGGGGTATTTTTTTAAATAAACATTTCTGGAAGATAAGCAATGTCAGCTATTTATTATGCAAAGAAAAAACTGCAATAATAAACCTACTGTATATGCATATATAGTATTGCATATATGTATATAATTATTCCATAACTAATATTATTTTTACAACTGCTCAGAGGATGGAACACAGAAGGAAAAGTACATTATAATTATGTAATGAGTATTACATCACTTAATTATCTGAACTGAAGTGAACAATTGTATTAATTAAAACATTAATAAATGCCAAGTTTAACTATTAGCTATTTGAAAGAATACATAAATGTACCATTCATCAAAATACAATGAAGACATTTTGATTGAGTTGCATTGTGGGAAAAAAACAGCCAGTTGGTAAGCAGAAGCACCTTGGAAGTGTAAGTAGATATGAGTCAACACAGAGTCATCTCCCAACACTCCAGGGATACCTCTGCTAACCATTCTACAAAAGCCCATGAATAAGGTTTTGCATACCACTTTCAGTTGTTCTTTAGCAAATTTTCCCCTTCTCCAATTTTATTTACAGCACCCCAATTCTTATCATTGCAATGTACTAACATTACTGCATGATAATGACTCTCCTGTTCTCTCCCTCTCATTTTTTCACTGAGAGTTGCTCACATATTTCTGTTGCAAGCCACTTTTATTTTTTAGATTGGTTGAGCTGTGGGTGGATTAATCCACTATGCCATTTTTTACACATGTTGGTACCTACCATAATGCTAAATTAAATTAATGCCATCACAAATAGCCTATTTCATGTTCTCTGCCTACCCTTAGAGCCTGTGAATATGCAGTTGTCAATTTTTCCAGTGAAGGAATCTTTTGTTTCTCTGATAAGTGGAACATTGTTCACTGTTCAGGTGCCCAGAACAAAACATATATAGGAATACAAACTGTGCCTGAAAAAAGTAGCATGTCCCTAATCATCTTTAATTTAACTTTGCCTGAAAACTTTGATTTTATATTGTGTACATTCAAGATGTTTTTTTTTAACTTGAAGTCCATGTTTTTTTTCAAACTTAGGAAACTTACTTTCAGGCTGCTATTCCCTGAAAAGATTAGCCTTAAGCTATTTTATGCAGTAGCAGCAGGAGACAGCCTGTGTTTACTTCTCTACATGTAATCAGAGTCAAGAGGCATGATTTTCTGTTCTATTCTTGAGTTCCAGCTCCCTTTCATTTCACTCTAGCTAATGAAGGGAACACATTTTTCAAGGAATATTTGGACATCTAAGTAGCCATTTTATTATTTTACTATTTTGGAAAAAGCTACAGATTGAGTTGGAAAGATCATTTTTTATGTTAAATTATGCTCTACCATAACAGTAAAAGTGCTTTTTTTAACCTTTTAGTGACTAGTCATTGATGCCTAGATGCCCCAGCCAAATGTAACAGCTTCATCTTGCATAGGTTAACCTAACAATAACTCTATAACTAACTTTCATACACGATTCATTCTTTAAGGATCTATACAGCCTTTGTTAGGTACGCTGTTCTTTGTTAAGTTTTTTTATAGGCTGAATTATATAGAATTTACTATATATTTTTGCTGTAATATTATTTTAATATTGTAATTGTATCGAACAAATACAGTATTATACAGGTCAATGCTTCCACTTTCAGCCTGAAGTAGCATCTATCAATAAGCCCCCAGCCTGCATGTGATCACTATATCAAAGCTGACATGATGATCCCCGATAATTAGTGGGGACCTGAGCTGTGAGCTTCAGAGGAAAGATGTCTATTATTTATCGAAAGCACAGGGTATTTTGCTGAGGAACGTTATTATCAGCACTGGGGGCAGAACAATTGTAATAAAAAGCAGGCATCATTTGGTGCTGCAAATATTACCCAATTTCTTTTTTAGAACAAAGGACAACCCTAGACCTGGGAAATGCTCATGAACATGTCTATACTGCATTGGGGTCGAGGGATAGTCTGCTCCATCCTTTGCTGATCCTAAAAATAAACTGTTTCCAAACATAGGCACTTCAAACTGCACATATAATGAAAAAATGCACACGCAGAATCAAAGTCTGGAAAAAACTGCACATAAAAACAATAAACAGATCCAAAATTACAGGCATGTGAATTTAGATGTAGAGCTTGATCTTTTCTGTAAAACTTGTGCTTAGCTCAGCCCACTCCTACCACTCAAGCCTCCTTATTAGTAAGTAAGGCAGCCTGTTACATTAAAAAAAAAAAAAAAATGGGGAAGATTAACTGGTGGAGGGAGGGAGGGATTATGACCAAGCCTAGCTTTTACATAAAAAATGACATATGAACAAAATCTTTTCTACCTAAATTTCTAGATCTACTGAACATGTAGATATACATTTTTTACTGAAGATGATGTCTGCTTATCCCTTTTTTATAATATACTCAGTTTAAACTGCCAAAGACAGATTTGATTTAACCAAAAGTAGTAGTCTCAAGAAGCAATATCTACACGTGACAGTGAAAGAACAGAAGAGTCTTTCCATTTATAGGGATTCTGTAAGGCTCACGCAAAATAACCTGCATTATTTTTTTTACAGTGTTTATTTAGTCTCATGATTGATTTTGCATTAAAATGTTCAATTCAAATACGTAATTAAATAGGAAATGCACACCTGAGTGATAATTATCACACAGGTATGCAATTCTTATTTTCATAAATCAATATCTTTTTAGGACACAATATTATTTCTCAACTTCGAATCTCTATTGTCTGCTCTCTTTAAAGAGGAAGTAAACATCCTCTGCTGACATTTACCTATAGGTAAGCCTTTAATAAGTGGGTGTAAGCTTGTGAGCTGCCAAACTCCTAACATGAAACTAAAAATAAGACTAAACGAAAATAAAATGAAAATAAAATGAAAATGAAAATAAAATAAAAATAAACAGCTGCCAACACTGCCCACACTTCCCAAATGTGACAATACAAACTGATATACCAAATGTGTGGTGCTAAAAATAAATAAAATAAAAAAAATGAATATTTAACTAATAACTCATGCATATATCCTATAATTTGAAAATGATCAAACATAAATAATATAAGTAAAGTGCGCGTGCTCTGTGTGATGCACACAAATCCTCAGTAATGTAAAAAGTCCATTATACAAACATAAACATAGAACAAAATGGGAAAATCTTCATGCAATGTCCAAAAACTATATATATAAGGAAAGTGTACATGCTCCTTGTACTGCACAGAAAATCCTTAATATTTCAACAGTCCAAACATAATAAACCGTGATAGTGATTTCTTCATGCGGTGTGCACACACCCCCCACCAGGTGGCTTAAATGCTGCTACAAAGATCACTCCTCCTGATCACAAGCCCATTTAGTCCTGGCTACCAGCAATCTCCTCATATAGCACACATGTGAAAGACAATAGAAACTTGCAATGGTGTGATAACCTTTTAAAACGGGTTTATTAAACTTAAAATCCTACAATCACATTTAGCACAATAAAAACAAGCCTTAATATGCTTATGGACAGAACAAGGAGGGGTGATTATGTCACCTGGAGACCGAATACTGCAGCTGCGGCTCCCAGCGTTCTCCCCGTTCTTAGCCTGTAGTATAAAAGACATCTCGCTACCTCCCTCATCAGCCAATCAAGCTCCTCTTACCAGTTTCATCACAGTCTCGTGACTTCCTCTGGGAATTGTTATAGGCTGACGTTTTTCCCATTCATTTTATAGCGGCGATCGCCGTTATTTTCTTGTAGCCTGCTATTATAACTAGTGAGGGAAATGTAGGGAAAATACTGCGCTACAGCATATATAATGCAAAGTGAAAAAAAGGAAAAACAAGCTGCCAACACTCAAACATACAAAGTTCTATGTGAATATTAAAGTGGCAGTGTGGCGCTAATAGAAAAATATGTGTACCCTGGATGTGGTACAACTAAAACCAAATATAATGTGCAAATGCACCATAACAAAACAAAAACAAAAATAGGCTGTGCTCAACACAGTGAGTGTATGAAACATAAAGCAATAGTCCACAAAGATGTAAAGAGGTGAGTTCTTCCCCTGAGGGTGTCTCCAATCACATGGGGATAGCCAATCACTTGTCTGTAGTCACTTTAAGTAACACTTCAAAGGTAAATAAATACTCTTACCAACTGTGATGGACCCTGAGTGTCATACGACAAATGGGTCAGACAGGCTTGAGATCCTATGAGGTATGGATCAGTTTCTGGATGCGGGGGGGTCAGACAGGTCCGATGCGGTGTCCCCGACTCTTGGTCCGTGGATTCCACAGGCAGGATCCAAATGGTTGTCTCCCAAATACTTCCCCATGGACTCCGAAGAGTAAAATATGGGAAAAGGGGAAGAAGGACTCCGGATAGTGCAGGTCAAACCAGGTGGTTTATTGATAATAGGTCAGGTATCAAAAATGGTACAATAAAAGTGATCACAAAAGTATAAAAAAGAAGACAAAAGCAATGTGGGGTACAAGGAATGCTGGTCTGATGCATTTCGACACTAAAAGGTCTTCAACTGGGGCAAAACTCTGTCCCCACACATTGCCATTCAATAAATAAACTTCCTGAACGAATTATCTGTCCTCTAAGGGGCGGGGTTAGGGAGGTACCCAAATGACACGCTCGGCAGATGGGGCTCGTTCGTAACTCCAATGATATATCAGACATAATAAATCTAGTATTGGCAGAGAACATTCAAGAATTAATATGGAAATAAATTATTTCAAAAGGTTATACTCAATGTTATGGTTAAAAATGGAGACTGGTTCTCATGTAATGCGCTCCAGGCCTCAACTTGAATTGCTGTCACATGACTATTAGAGCCACACTGCCACTTTAATATTCACATAGAACTTTGCTATTATAATTATACGGTAAAGTAAAGTGCAGAGCTAAATAGAAGCTGTAACTAAAATAAGTGTACAATTAATTTGAATACAATGTACAAAGATAAATGTCCAGAAGTGAAATATAAGGACCACACAGGTCCTATTGTAAAAAAACAAAATGATGTCCAATAAAATGAATAACAGTCCAATAAATCAAAAAGGTGTATCAAAATGTAAGTGTCACATAGATAATGAAAAGAAGATCCACCACCAAAATCACCAATCGCTTACCAGAAGGATTGTACTTAAATAGGTATGCATCTAATGAGTCAATCAGGCTTTTGTGAAGTACCCGGGATAATTCAGGCTCACAGTGTAAACGCAGTCTCCAGGGGGTGTTCAGAAGAGTGGATGTCAGCAGGTAGGATAATAAAGGGCTGGCATCCCAACCATTAGATATAAAAAGAAGGAGGGCACATAGCGTAATTCCGTATGGAATGGGTAAAAATATAATAAGCAAATAAGAGAATTGCACTCACATTTCCAAGATAAAAACAGCGCTTGCAAGACAGTAACAGTGGAATCAGCTTGGAAGCTGATGCGTTTCGCCTCATTAGGCATCATCTGGGGTGCTGTTCCACCGAACTTACTGTCTTTATATAATATAGTACTGTAACGAGCCCCTTGCTCGCTCGGTTCCACTCTCCCGACACTCCTCTGCAGCTATTGTATCAGATTGCAACGTCTGATGGTTCGGTCATCCGATGCTCCGGGACTAGAACTACAGCTCTGTGCCATTCTAGTCCAGTTGTGATAGCTCAGAACAAACACCAGACAGGCTGTATGTAAGTTCAAACAGGAATCTCTTTTATTGCAAAATACAGGCTTTTATACACTAAAAGTGGAGGTGCAGACCTCCTGCTCATATTACTCTAACAATACAGCTGTAACCTAATTAACCTAATTAACATGGGCTAATTAACTAATCCCTTTAGACAGCCTAGATGACTCAGACATGACCGTTAGGCCAGACTGGCCGTCTTGTAGTTCAGAAAATCCAATCAACATTATCACAATCAACATAGACTCTTCTTCACACAATAGCAGAGTTAATCAACACAAATAACAATGGGGATCTAATGACTCTTAGATCCCATAGTAGACTTATTTACAATACACATTTTAGCAGACAATAGACAGACAGGTGTTGGAATTTACATCAGCATCTCCTAATAGTATCTGTCCCAGCATTATGAATCAGCCACTATTCCAATATGGCAAATCCAGGGTCCCCAGAGTCTGTGTGTCCTGGGGGACCAGGACCCGAATCCACAGTAATACCACCTCAAGGGTCCCCAGGCATACAGCTCACAAAGAGCAATGTTCCCCCAAATGCAAGGGCCCCCAATCGACCGGCAAGAGGCTAGCATACAGTCCCCTCCAAAAGTCTCTCTCTCGGCTAGGTCTGTCACATTTCCCCCCTTTCGGCAGGAGACTAACACAGGAGGAGACCCCAGACGGGTTGACTCTGAAGTTAGTCAGTAGTTCCAGTCCTCTAATGCCTGTACCCACACAGTACCCCAAACAAATTGTTCCAAACAAAGCATTACTCACCCAGCCAACCTCTGCCTCTCTCAGAAAATATATCTGCCACTGGGAAGAGGCCTGGACTGGCCCTTCTCCCTGGAGTCCTTTCTGCTGCTGGAGAGAAGATAGGGTGTCTGGGCTCACTCCGTCATGCTGTTGGGGATCTGGGCCGACTGCCCAGCATCCCTGGGGTATACAGGTGGAGACTGAAGTCCCATCCACCTTCACAGGACATCCATGCTCTGTTAGTTGAGGGCAAACTCCAGCAGTACTCGGCCCTGTTGCCAGCCCTTCTGCTGGAAACCCCACACCATCTGCTCCAGCTAACTGTTGGGGAGGGACGATGAACACCTCCTCTCCCTTCTCCCCCTATATCCTGACCTGCTGCTGGGAAGTGACCACCTCCTTCTCACCCTGAGCCTCTGGAACTGCCGCAGGTGTAGGGCAGAGATCTTGGACCCTCTGTCTGGTTGCCAGCGCTTCAGCTGGGGAAGTTCCTTGTAACTTCACAGATACTTCTGTTGGTGCTGGGAAGAGCATAGTGAAGTTTGGCCCTAATAACAGCTCCTCTTCTGCTGGAGGCTCACCAGGTTGTTCTTCCTCAGCAGAAAAGTCTATCAAATCCCCTGTCTCTGCAACTGGTGTCTGGGGATAAAGGTTCACCATCTCATCTCTGTGGAACCCAGAAGATGCTATCAGTGCTGGGCAGAACACAGTAAAGTTTGGCCCTAATAACAGCTCTTCTTCTGCTGGAGGCTCACCAGGTTGTTCTTCCTCAGCAGAAAAGTCTATCAAATCCCCTGTCTCTGCAACTGGTGTCTGGGGATAAAGGTTCACCATCTCCTCTCTGTGGAACCCAGAAGATGCTATCAGTGCTGGGCAGAGGTTAGCAGAGCTCTGCCCTGTTGTCAGCACTTCAGGTTTGGGGACGGCAATCTTCAGATTTTCCACTGCCGATTCTCTGGCATTCTGCTGGACAGGCACATTCCTCCATCCAAGATCATCCAATGCAGAAACAGGTTCATCAAGGTCAGTCAGCACTTGCTGCATTCGCCATAAGATCTCCGCCTCCATAGCTGCGGGTGCAGGTTGGCAAAGCACACCATTACTCTGCCACATTGTCAACTCTTCAGCCAGGATTTCAGAGTTGTCAACTGGTATTTCCTGATAGTCCCAGGCAAAGGGAGCACCACCCTGCTGCTGAGCAGAGTCTAACAGCTGTTTGTAGGCGATCTCCAACTCCCATTCCTGAACGGCCAGAAACTCCAAATCTTCCAGTGCCCAGTGCACTTCTGAGACATTCAGTCTCCGCTCTCTGTGCTCCATTATTTCCTCCAAACGCCACTCCCGATCACTCCCAAAGTCAGGGTCCCTGGACAGCCTCCAGTATAACAATCCCAGGCCATCGTAGTCAAAGCCTTCCGTGGGGCTGTCATCCGCTGTCCATGGGCACACTTGGGCTACATACCACTGGAGGGCTCTGTAGCTCTCTTCCAACCGCATTTCTGCCCGGATCAGCCACTCCTGGTTCGGCTGTTCCCCCCAAAACAGCATTTGCACTTCATACTGCAACCAGTACCTCACATGGATGGAGGGGAGAACTTTTCCCTGGTGTCGCTGCTCACGGGCTAGCGCTTTCTTCCAGAGTTTACAGCGGATAGAATCAAACCATCCTAGCAGGACCTGCTCTGATACTGGTCCTCTGTGCTGTATCTCCTTCTCTCGCAACCTCCTTCTGAATTCCTCATCCATGGTGGCTGGTATCTCCTCTCCTGCTATCCTGCTACCTTGGATCCAGGTGATGGTTTGGATGTGTTCACGGAAAGTAAGCACGATCCCACCATTCCCTTCACGGCTCTCAAGTAAGTCTTTTAGCGTGGCTCTCCTGCAGGCTGGTTTGGAGTGTCCCAGTAACTGGAGAGCAAATCCCACGGCTGCCAACCAATGTAACGAGCCTCTTGCTCGCTCGGTTCCACTCACCTGACACTCCTCTGCAGCTATTGAATCAGATTGCAACGTCTGATGGTTTGGTCATCCGATGCTCCGGGACTAGAACTACAGCTCTGTGCCGTTCTAGTCCAGTTGTGATAGCTCAGAACAAACACCAGGCAGGCTGTATGTAAGTTCAAACAGGAATCTCTTTTATTGCAAAATACAGGCTTTTATACACTAAAAGTGGAGGTGCAGACCTCCTGCTCATATTACTCTAACAATACAGCTGTAACCTAATTAACCTAATTAACATGAGCTAATTAACTAATCCCTTTAGACAGCCTAGATAACTCAGACATGGCCATTAGGCCAGACTGGCCGTCTTGTAGTTCAGAAAATCCAATCAACATTATCACAATCAACATAGACTCTTCTTCACACAATAGCAGAGTTAATTAACACAGATAACAATGGGGATCTAATGACTCTTAGATCCCATAGTAGACTTATTTACAATACACATTTTAGCAGACAATAGACAGACAGGTGTTGGAATTTACATCAGCATCTCCTAATAGTATCTGTCCCCGCATTTTGAATCAGCCACTATTCCAATGTGGCAAATCCAGGGTCCCCAGAGTCTGTGTGTCCTGGGGGACCAGGACCCGAATCCACAGTAATACCACCTCAAGGGTCCCCAGGCATACAGCTCACAACGAGCACCGTTCCCCCAAATGCAAGGGCCCCCGATCGATCGGCAAGAGGCTAGCATACAGTCTCCTCCAAAAGTCTCTCTCTCGGCTAGGTCTGTCACAAGTACGTACCCCCTTAATGACCATCAGCTCTGTCTGTATTCTCTATGACTGTGAACTCACTTCTGGTTGTGGCCAAAATGGCACCATCGCGTACATCTCAAGCCTCATTTTGACAGACAGGAAACGGAAGTGACGCAAATCAGAATAACAGAGCTTAAACTAACCCACAAAATGGCACCGCTGTTAGTGGGACAAAAACATCTACAGGCCGACAACACAGGCGGAGGCTATGGTTAACAGTTCCTAAGTATGTGTACATCATAAGAAGCTAGAGATAAACAAAATAATAATTAAGAACAGAAAAAATATATTATATATGCCCGGAAAATAACCAAAAATATGGCGTCTTTCATAAAGGGGACATGAATCACCGGTTGGAAAACCGAGAAAACTCTCCACCTACTGGAATGATTTGGTATTACCGGCACTCATACATTACCGTTTTAAATGGAAATTTTAAAAACAGTATGTCATAGGGGGCAAAAAGTATCTTAATTGGTAAATATAAAAAGGTCAGTGAAATGACAATCTCAGCATAGGAGAAATATCTGTAAAATAAATCCCAGAGCTGGTGTTCATATTAGGATCCATAATAACATTAAAAGACAATAATACATAATAAAATAAGTAAAACACAATAGAGTGCAAAGACTCAACAATAAGGAATATAAAAGTAAAAATACAAATTAAGAAATAGGGTGTGGCATATAATTAAAGAAGAGAATCGTAATATACCGATTGCACCCAGATAGTATCCAAAAACCAAAATTTTACATTTAAAATTTTATGCTTGATCAATAAAAGCATTGATATCCCACTCAATGTTTAATCCAAAGGGGGAATAAGTCTGCAGCTGGTGTATCAAATACGTTTCTAAACGTGAAACCCCTCTGGTCATAGCCCCTCATCTCCACGGGGGGTGTACTTATCAATGATGATGAATTGTGAGCCTTTAGGGTCACAACCATGATGCTCCCTATAGTGCCTGGGTACCTTATGTTTGATATCACCACCCTTAATCCTAGCAATATGCTCACCCACCCTCACTGAGAAAGCACAAATCATATGCCCCACGTACTGTTTCCCGCAAGGGCAGGTGATCATATACACCACGTGTTTAGTGGCACAGGTGCAGAATGATATAATGGGATACATTCGATCTGTGACATTTGACTTAAATTCCAAATTTTTTTGTCTTCCACATAAATTGTGCTGGCACACTACATATTTCTTGCAAGGGAAATAACCCACCAAATTGTGAAAGAATGAGGGACGTGTGGAAGGATCAATAATGTTAGGAGCAATTTTGCTACGTATAGAAGGCGCACCCCTAAATATGACTTTTGGTCATTCAGGGAGCACAGTTTCTAGAATACGATCATTCTTAAGGATGTGCCAATGACTGTTAATAATAGTTTTATTCTCTCTATGTTGAACCGAAAATTAGTAAGCATAGAGCATTTGTAGGAATCATCTGGTTCACGTGGAGATTTCCCTATGAGTAGGGAACTCCTATCTATCTCTGCCACCTTCTGTAATTCTGAACTTATTGACATTGGGTCATATCCCTTCTCAAAAAATCTCTCTTTAAGGGTAGATGCTTGGACGAGATAAGTGTCAACATCTGTACAATTCCTCCGCAGTCTTAAGAATTGGCTGCGAGGGACAGATTGTAACCATGACTGGTGGTGACAGCTATCTAGTGGTATAAAGCTGTTACGGTCAGTGCCCTTAAAGTATGTCTTAAATTGTCCTGAACAGATCTCTATCTCGAGGTCCAAAAAATGAATTTGTGAAGGACTAGATTCATAAGTCAATAAGATACCTCAGTCGTTATCATTAAGAGATGTAAAAAAATCTCAGAGGGATTCCAGAGTACCCTCCCATAGGAGGAGGATGTCATCTGTATATCTGGCCCACAGAACGAGTGAAGGTCTGTGTTCAGAATTGATATAAATTGGCGAGGCTGGGGGCAAATTTTGCCCCCATAGCCACGCCCTTCTGCTGTAAAAAAAAATTATTGTCAAACCAAAAATAATCGTGTCTGGTGGCAAATTGTAATAACTCTAATATGTAATCACTCAACACACTGTTGATTGGTGAGAGAGTCCTCTCCTCTAAGAAAGTGAGTGACTGCCTCTATGCCTTTAGAGTGGAGGTATTCAAGGATGCCACATCCGCAGTGGCCATTAATAGAGCTCCTCATATCTCTACATTCTCCAAAAGTTTGATCCTGTCTGTGGTATCCTTCAGATAGGGGTACGTTTCACAATGGGCTGAAGATAGAAATCGATATATCGACCAATGCGAGACGTGATTGAATCTATCCCACTAATAATGGGACATCCAGGGGGGTGGGAAGCTATGTAGGCTCTAGCTGATCATTTGTTGGTTACTTGGAAGCCTTTTTCACAGTCTATTCTATCACTGACCCTCATCCTGAACCATTGGATATAGGTATTGGAACCATTTTTATCTATTAATTTTGGATTTATATTGTCATGTCATAATATATAACATTTTATAGCGAATACTTATGTGTGATCCATATGCTTCTATATTACATGGTAGGAACCAATAGGAGGGCGGCCCTAGACACTGTGGAAAGGGAATGGTCACCCTGATATAGTGCTACTGTGATTCTGCTGGCCCTGTAAGTACCTTGCGAAGACGCAGTTATTATTAATATATCTTACCTCATATTTATATATGGGGACTTATTATATTTATTATATACTTTTCACTATACAGGCAGTCCCCGGGTTACGAACACCCGAGTTACGAACAACTCCTACTTACGAACGGCCTCAAATGCCGGCCACTTGTGCTCCACGCTGGTCCTGGATACCTCCGGACACATCCCATGCTGTAGTACTACATGTATTGCATGACCAGAAGAGCCCCAGATAACATAACAAGTGCCCGGAACATCCCACATCCATGCACAGGCGGACGTTACACTTACGAATGCAGTGTTCGGACCAGAAGTTACACTTACAAATGCAGTGTTGCGACTTACGAACAACTTTGACTTACACACAAACCTACAGTCCCTATTGTGTTCGTAACTCAGGGACTTCCTGTACTTTTGTTCTTCTCAGATTGGGGCACTATAGGTATTTTCTGATCGGTTTTGACCTAGTGAATGCCACGCTGATCTGGTCACGCCTGGGTAGCACATGGCATGCTGCATATGAGAGGGTTCTATTTACCATGTAAGTGGTGTCCCCTCACCATTTATGGGGTTAAATAATTATGTCTGCATCTGTCACCCTTTTGTTGAAGTTTTTGATACTGTTCTTTTTCCCATGCAGAATCCCTTAGCTTGCAGTCAACGGAAATAGGTCCTGAAGGAGCGACAGAGAAACGTTGACCTTGTTTGACTTTGCAGTATAGGGAGTATATATCTTTATATCTGTGGTTATATCAACGAGAGGTCTAAATTCTCTTTTTTTATTTACATACACTTTATCTATTTTGTAACATTTAATAAATCAATTTTTTGCAAAATTATATAGTGTTCCTTTCTGGTACCGGTAAAGTCCGCTCAAATGTCCAAAATAATTTTCTAACAGTTTACATTGAATGTGGTACCCCCTTAGCTAGTTCTCTCTTTTTTAAAAACATATCTGCTAAACATGCACCGTTTAGGAGATATTTACATTACATGTAGCCAGTGACATCACTGGCGCATGTGCTCTGAAGGAATGGCCACTAGTGCCGTTCCTTCCAAACCCTGTGCCGCGAACGGCGGCTCCCACGTGCATGCGCGGGAGTGATGTCATAGCATCTCCAGTCAGTCAGAAAGCTGGAGCCCACGAACCCGGAAGCAAGATGGGCGAAAATAGAAGCGCATGCAGCGCTGACATTGGAACAGCTGGAACAGCTTAGTTTTAAGGTAAGTTTCACATAATGTGCTAGTATGTGATGCATACTAGCACATTATGACTTTACTTTGCAGGAAGAAAAAAAACGCCCAGCAGTATACAACCGCTTTATTAATTCTTACAGTTGTTGCCAATTAGAAGCTAGTTTCATGTTAATGACAGAAACCTCCAAAATGATTTTAGTAAATTGACTTTTATAGATAGAATTCCACAAAAATCAATAACATTATTTGCTGGTGGTAAACCCAGCTGGTTGGTGTGAACAAACATTCCGACAAACGTTCAGACATTGGGAGCTCATGTCGCATGACGTGTGAAAATCAATGTTTCCCTATAAGAGCCATCTTAACTGGTCTGACACAAGTCAGTCCGACTTTGAAAATGCTCCCTGCACTACTTTGGTCTGACTTTGGTCGCCGTCTTAACTGACCCGACTTTAGCATGCGACTTGTGCGCTGTTGATCTTGAAGAGAAACTCGACGCCAAATAAAAAAAAAAAATGGCATGGGTTCCCCCTTCAAGAGCATACCAGGCCTTTCTGTCTGGTATGGATTTTAAGGGGAAGCCCCCACGCCGAAAAACGGCATGGGGGTCTCCCCAAAATCTATACCAGACCCTTATCTGAGCACACAGCCCAGCAGGTCAGGAAAGCTGGTGGGGAGGACGAGCGAGCACCCCCCCTCCTGACCTGTACCAGGCCTCATGGCCTCAACATGGGGGGTGGGTGCTTTGGGGCGGGGGGGTCCTGCGCCCCCCCACCCTAAAACACCTTGTCCCCATGTTGATGAGGACAAGGGCCTCTTTCCGACAACCCTGACAACGCGGGGCTTATTGGAATCTGGAAGCCCCCTTTAACAAGGGTGCCCCCAAGAAAGAGGTACAAGGCAGGAGTGTCCTCTCTCCCCATTTTTGTTCGCCCTGGTCATGGAACCCCTGGCTACAGCCCTCAGGAACTCAGACTCAGTAAAAGTAATTAAAGTTGGCTCTGTCACTGAAAAACTCGCTCTATACGCGGATGACCTCATGCTTTTTCTCAATGACCTGGGACCCTTCCTCCGTGCTGCTCTGGACATTATTTCTGAATTTTACGAATTATCTGGGCTGAGAGTCAATTGGGACAAATTTCAAGCACTACTTATTGACCCTCAGGCAAATCTTCATGCAGACCCCTCTGTCTCACTGACCTGGTCCTCCTCAATCCGATATTTGGGCATTGACATTACCCCTAGGGTCTCCGACTTTGCTAAATTAAATCTATACCCCTTACTCACCCAACTTAAACTAAAACTTTAAGTTTGGAATAACCTGCCATTATCCCTCATAGGCAGGATAAACCTACTCAAAATGAAATTCCTCCCAGTTTGTCTTTATGCTCTGAGGCACTCTCCAATTTGGATCCCCAAAGCCTTCTTTCAAAACTTTGACTCAACTATAACCTCCTTTCTATGGAAGTCTAGCCCCCCCAGAATAAATAAATCTATACTCAAAAGGCCCTGGACAGAGGGTGGTCTAGCCTGTCCAGATCTTCAGAAATATTTCTTTGCTGCACTAGTATCCCACGCCCATAACTGGTTAGCCTCAGACGACACCAATGCTATTGTAGTCCTTGAGGCCGCACACCTCCGTTCCTACGAGGCGCTGAGAAATGCTCTATATAGAGGTGTCAGGGCCCCCTCTCCTCTCACACTCTCCATGAAGGCAGTGATCAGGGCTTCGCAATTAGTGGTATGTAAACCACAAGGAGACCCTCACACTAGATCTCCGGACACCCCCTTGTGGCTCAATCCACATTTGTCAGAGTTTCTGTCTGTCCCGGACCCATGGTTCTGGGCTGCCAGAGGTATCAAAAAACTGGAACATATCTGTACTAGTGGCTCCCTGCTATCCTTTGATTTTTTTTTAGGTGAATGGGTAGGGGTACAATGTACCCCGTACTCATTTACATAGGGTGGGGGGCTGGAATCTGGGGGCCCCCTTGTTAAAGGGGGCTTTGAGATTCTGATAAGCCCCCGCCCACAGACCCCCCAACAACCAGTGGACAGGGTTTTCGGGAAGAGGCCCCTGTCCTCATCAACATGGGGACAAGGTGCTTTGGGGTGGGGGGCGTAGGGCCCCCCTGCCCTAAAGCACCCACTCCCCATGTTGAGTGCATGTGGCTTGGTACGGTTCAGGGGGGGGCGCTCGCTCCTCCCCACTCCCTTTCCTGACCTGCCGGGCTGTGTGCTTGGATAAGGGTCTGGTATGGGTTTTGGGGGGACCCTTAAAATCCAGATCAGACCAGAGCCTGGTATGCTCCTTGAGGGGGAACCCATGCTGTTTTTTTTAACATTGTGCATGGAGTTCCCCTAAAGATTCATACCAGACACAGTGCCTGGTATTGTCGGGGATCAAAGTCGGATCCCTGTTCATTGAAGTCGGACACATGTCAGACTTCAGGTAGCAGGAAAAAGTAAAATAAAGTGGCTGGTGAGGGTAACTTGCCAATGTAACACTTCAATCTTTGCCAAAGCTGAGCCTTAATAGATGTAGTAGAAAAGGATACGTCTGAAAAGATAAACTAGACAGAGTACATGGAGTCTTGATTGATTTTAGTCTTCCTTTTCTCTGCATGTTTCACAAAAACAAATCAAATTTGTGTCAAATCTATCAGAAAATAATGTATTCTCCTAACATGACATGAAGCTAGTTGTTTAGCATAGCAGATAGTACAATGTCAGTAAGATTTGACTGAAAACAAAAGAGTAGGCCACACACATAATCTTTGACATGAATGAGAACATTGCCAATGAGCATGAAGCAGTTACAGGCACTTATTTTTCAAAAGGGCTTCTAAGAAGACAAAAAACTTTCAAGCCATAACATGCTGAGGTTTTGAAAGGATCTCCAGTTATCTCCTCTGGAAATTATATAAAACGATATATCTGTCAACAAAATGTGTTGCAGATTTTTCATTAAAAAAAAATTTTACCCAATGAAAATGTTGATTTTGCTTTGAGAGTCCATGCACAGTGGGCTGAAAAAACACCAGTTCTTTTGGCAGAAAAAAAACGCTCATATAGAGCATTTTTGTACAGGCATTTAGGAGCATTTATCGTTTTTTTCTGCCAGAAAACTGCTCTCAAAAACGCAAATCAGAAGGGTTGTTTTTTTCTACCTCTAAGCGCTGAGCTTAAAGCGGAGTTCCAGGCTTTTTTTGTTTATTAAAAGTCAGCAGCTACAAAAAGTTTAGCTTGTGAATTTTAATAAACAGACACTTACCTGTTCCACGGTTCAGCAATGTGGCCGCACAGAGCCTCGCTCCTCTCCCCCTCCTCGGCGCCTCCATTGAAACTGTGGGCACCCGGCCGTGACAGCTTGCAGCTTCAGCAAGTCGTGCTGAGCTCAACCAGTGGACAGGCATTCTTCTGGGACCTGTCACAAGTCCCAGAAGATTGCCGAGAGCTAGGGGCCGCCTAGGGGGAGAGGAGTCCCCTAGGCGGCCCGTAGGCGAAAGCAGGAAGTGGGACAGGAAGTCCCACTCAAAACTAAGCACCACTCCCCCCCCCCAAAAAATGACATGCCAAATGTGGCATGTAAGGTGGCGAGGAGTGCTTAAACGGAAGTTCCACTTTTGGGTGGAACTCTGCTTTAAAATATGCCAATGTCCTAATGTGCATAGTATATATGCAAGTGTATGTACTATTATTAATATGGTAAAATGGTAAAAAGTACTTTGTTTACATTACTGATATTACAGTATCATCTGCCAGGGTGCACCTTGGAAACACTTCAGAATGTGGCTGCAATGAGTTAATTAAACTCAAATTAAAAGTTAAATCAAGCGGACCTGATTTCATTTTATGCCAAAAATGGAGCCATAAAAAATTCATGAAGGATCCGACTGCAAAATTTTATAAGGAAGTGTTCCTTATGGAGAATTGCCTCATTAAATTCAAATACTGAGAGGAGAGAGGGTCACGTGCTGCCCAAAAGACAACAGTTTAACATGGCTGAGCTACAGGGTCACAAGCTCAAAGAGTCATGGTCTAATTTTCTAAATCCTGTTTCGCTCTAGAGATTTTTTTCAGTGAACTCATACAAAATGTAACATTGGTTTCAAGACCACCTTGCAAGCTGTCCTTAGTGTAACATAATTCTTTCAGGAAAAAATCATGAAGTTGAAGTTTAAAGGTTAATAATTTCCCAACCCACCCACTCCCAGCAAACGCATTCATGTAAAGGATTGGGATGAACTTGGCAGGTACTCTAGGTGCATTTGATTGAATAACTATGCAATGGCTTTTTGCTAAGCTTCTCTAATTTCTAAATTACTATCCTGTCATTCTTTGATCTGTGCATGTCTGTCACATCTGACTCTTATAAATCCCCCCAGTATGGAAGAGATTTTTTAAGTATTTGAATAGCACAAGCGTTAAGTATGCAAAGTTAGATCATACTTTTTAACTGTCTCCAGAAAGAATTCCTGAAAAGCTAAAGGTCAAATAAGTGTGAATTGACAGCTATCTTGCAGGATAGGACACTTTAACCTTTGTAATCTTACACCTGGTTCACAAAGTGGATCACTACCTCAAGCTCCACTCCAGTGTGCATTCAATCAATTCCAGAAATTTAAAGTGGAATAATTGTGTATTTTAGAGCTTGCTACCATAATACAACAGTCAGAAGCCTTTAAAGTAAAGCTGTCAGAAAACTGGGCAATTGAAACATAGTATATTATTAAAAAAAAAAAAAAACATAAGCAGTGGTTACTGCCAATGAAAACCTCATGTCAAAACAATCAGTAGATCCAGAGTTATAGGCTGCTGGATGCACATTTTGACTTCTCCTGTAAAAGTCATGCCCAGCCCCTCACCTCCTGAGCTTCCCTTCTGTTTTCATTAATGTAATAGTTGTTTAATATAGTCAGCTTTATTTATTGCTGGACCCACTGATGATTTTGATATTCATTTTCAATGAAGGTAACCTTTGTTTATGTATTTGTTCACCATATGTTCTGACTATTGATAGCAATTGATGATTACTGGATGCATCTGAGGTGCTCAAATTTTTACGTAAAGCATTCAAACTTATGCTTATGCCAAAGTTAATAATGGTACTATAAGCTGACCTAATGACACATGTATAAATATTGCATGTTAGAATACATCCTTATAACTACATTCCCAAGGTATGCAAAGTATGCCTGTAACCGTTTTACACAGTGCATGCACTCAATAATTTTACTTCTCACCAGTTGTGACTGAGGCAGAGGTTAAGATTTAATGTTACCACAGATTTGCAGTGAATCTTGGGTGCTTGATGATCATGGGCCTGGCAGACGAAAGCAGGAATTTGACAAACTGAATTCTATGTAACCATAACACACTGCCTGGCCTTATTGAAATTGAAAGTTTGCTGAAAGACCTTGAAAGTTAAATTGCCTGCAAGAGTGATTTAAAAATGAAGCTATTGCAGAAAAAAAGAAACACTAGCCTTCTGATGATTTTGGGATGTACCAGTGATGACACTGTGTCTCACCACTGTCTTCTGGGATAGCTGGGATAGCTGGTTGCTCCAAATTCCACAAGAATGCACTCCAGCTCATTGCAGGGGATTTTGAGTACCCAGCTAAACCAGGAGCCAACAGTGAGGCGCAGTGGTGTCACTCAAGCCAGGGTCAAAGTTTTTTTTAAATAGTCTTTTTTGCAGACAATTTGACTTTGGGGGGGGGGGGGTGCCATCAGAAAAATGACCATTTGCTCGGCTCACCGAGTGCCCCACAGGATTTGCCCAATTAGGGCACACAACACTGTAAGAGCCATGATTGGAGGAATTAAAGATGACTGTGCCCAATCATGGCTCGTTGCTCATAGACCCACCCCACACTATAAAAGGATTGTTCCCAGAGCAGCCATTTGCAGTGTGATATTGAAGTGGAGATGGATAGAACAGGGCTCCTAGCGAGTTAGTATGCTAGAGTGTGCTATTGTGATTCTATTGTGAGTGTAAAGTATCAGCGTAGTGTGAATATAGTGATAGTGCAGCGTGACTGTAGTGCGACTATTCATTTTTACTGTAGTGTCAGTTTAGTATTTCAGGGCAGGTTACCTGCAGTACATTAAAGTGTGTCAGTGTAGAGTATCAGGGCAGTTTTACTGCAGTATAGTAGTGCATCAGGGCACTTTTACTACAGTATATTGAAGTGTGTTAGTGCACATTTACTGCAGTATATTGAAGTGCGCTAGTGCATGTTTACGGCAGTATATTGAACTGCGTTAGTGCATGTTTACTGCAGTATATTGAAGTCCATCAGTCCGGATATTGAAGTCTGTTTGTGCAGTTTTACTGCACTATATTGTAGCATATCAGTGGAGTGTGTCTGTGTAGTGAGTACTCAAGGTAAAGTGCACAAACACCACATTGTGGGTATTGATTTTATCTGGAAGAATTTTTTTGGTATAGGTTTCATGGGCACAATAAACACCCAAGGACCAATTTTTCGTACCTGTTTGAGCATGTAATTTCATTTTTTGACAGCAAGGGTTATGGTGTGATGGCCTTACCAACACCCGAAGCCCAATTTTTCTGCTCCTGTTACTTCTATTCAAAGTCTGCAAAACAGGCACCAGAAGCTTCGATACATGGTACAGATGTGCCACTTTACATGTAGACTAAGGAGATCCCCCAGGCACTATATTTTTTATTGTTTAACTTTCAATACCTCAATACAGAGCGCTTTCACCCCTTTCCTGCCCAGGCCATTTTTTAGCTTTCAGCACTGTCATGCTTTGAATGACAGTGCTACATGCTACACTGTAACCATGTGAAAAATGTCATCATTTTCATCACACAAATAGAGCTTTCTGTTGGGGATATTTAATCACTGCTGGGTTTTTTTTTTTTTACAAAAAAAAGGCTGAAAATTTTGAAAAAAAAAAAAAAACTTTTTCCTAGTTTCTGTCAGTAAATTCTGTAAATGTAATTTTCTCCTTCACTGATGTGCGCTGATGAGACTGCACTGATGGGCACTAATAGGCTGCACTGATGGGCACTGATAGGCTGCACTGATGGGCACTGATTCGGTGGCACTTATGGGCACTGATTCGGTGGCACTGATGAGGAGGCACTAATATGCCGCACTTATGGGCACTGATAGGTGACACTGATATGTAGCACTGATAAGCACTGATAGGCGGCAATGATGGGTGGCACTGATGGGCACTGATAGGCGGTACGAATAGGCAGCACTGATGGGCACTGATGGGCATTGATGGGCAGCACTGATAGGCGGCACTGATGGGCATTGAAGGTCAGCACTGACTGGCATCACTAATGGGCACTGATTGGTGGCACTGGTGGGCACTGATTGCTGGCACTGGTGAGCACTGATTGCTGGCACTGGTGGCATTTCATTGTAATCAGGGCACTGATGATCGGTGCCCTGATTACCTCTCTTGCTGTCCCCTGAGAGGAGATGCCACTGACGGCTCTGCTCACCACATACTCTGTCAGTGTGAGGCGATGAGAGACGATTACTGGCACTTCCATGTTTACATGTGACCAGCTGTGATTGGACACAGCCAATCACATGGTTAAAGAGCCGCGCCAGCGGCTCTTTACAGAGATCGGTATCGCGCTGTGTCCTAGCGGGCGTGCGGGAGCAGCTGTTTGGGTGCGCCATCATATGATGTCCACCCAGAATGAGAGCCGCACCGTCCCTCCATCATTTGCTCATTTAAAAATGATGTTCTTTACAAACTTTTTTTTATTAATATATGTCCCCTAGGGCAGTACCCAGACCCCCTTACTCTTTGTAAGTCCAATAACTTGCATCTAAGTCCTCAAAATGGGCACTTTTGATTTTTCCAGTTCGTGTCCCATAGACTTCGATGGGGTTTGTTATTCGGCTCTGAACTTTCGCAGTGTTCAAAAGTTCTGGCGTGAACCGAACCAGGGGGTGTTCAGCCCATCTATACTGCTGGGGTACTTTGACTTCTGATATTGTAGGCACATGTGATTTCTGCAATACCAAAGAATAAGCAAAGGCATAAAAGTTAAATAAACAACCATAAATAAGATGATGAAAAATTAAACAAAATAAAAACTTACAAGTAAATAAGACATTTTGACTAGTAATCTCCCACTGTGGGGCCACACAGGCCAGGAACTTTCTGTTACATTATGTGGGAGGAGTTACAACTCAAAGAGCTTGGCCAAATAATAAAGAAGAATTAAGCATGACAAAATATCAAAATAAAATAAAAATTAAAAAAATACTAGTAAAAAATGGAAAAAAAATGCCAGCTGGGAATCTCCCACTCTATAGCCACCCAGTCCAAGAACTTTCTGCTAGATTATATAGGAGGGGTTGTAGCACAAAGGGCTGTTGCTCATCAGAGAGGATCCTGGATCATGCATCAAAGTGGTTCTTACGAAGCATCTCCACAAAGTAACGTATTTTCTGTTCCCTGTGGGATGGTGGCAGTAGAGCAGCTATTAAACACTTATATAGGAGATCTAATAGGATGACCACCCAATACTGGTCCCTAAATAGGCTTTAGAAAATAACATAGAACCTGAAAAACTGCCTATAGCAGAAGACCTTGATTTCCCCCAATATTTTGTCACCCACATACAACTCCCAGGGCTTGGGAGGGGTGAAATACCTCACTTGTTACCTGCCTCATTTCTTTCGCCTCCTCACCACCAGCACTCCAGCCCTCCTTCGTCTCATTTTCCTCCTCTGCCTCCTGCTGCCTCTCTGCATTCCACATGCTGTTGGAGAGCAGGGATGGTCCTCTTGGCAAAATAATAGTTGCTCAGGGATGGCTTTATGGTCAAAATAATGGTGGCTGAGTACCTTCTGTAGTGTAGCACAGGCCATAAACTAGCAGAAAGGGGGAATGTGTGTGGCTGCAAAACCAGCAGTTTTTCCAAGCTGGCATTAAGATGCTGGGCATGGGGATTGTTTGGGGGCATTTTCTTCATTTGCTTTAGCAGCAAAAAAAAAGCTCTCATCGTAAAGGTTTGTGGGCCAGACCTCCCTGAAGATAGCAGTGGCCTATAATTCCATCGACTCCTCATAGGCAGTTTGCAGCTGCACCTAAGAGGTGTAAGAAGAGAAGGGCTTTGTCGGTGACTTTACTACATTCTATGCGATGAGCCACAGGATGGGTGAAAAGAAACTCAGCTCTCAGGAGCCTCCTCTCAAACCATAATCACATTAGAAGATGAAGAGGAGAAGGAGGAAGGGGAGAAGGAGAAGCCTAAAGAAGAAGGGGAGGAGGAGAAAGAACAGGGTGCAAGGTTCCCCACCTACTACCCTCATTGTCAGAACCTCTACCTCTCCTTTTAAGGTTTCCTGACAGTTTTCTTTTCATTTTTGGGTGGAAGAGCAGGCAACCTATGGCTGTAGAGTTCTAAATGTAATTCTTACTGCTTTCTTCCCTTTCACCTGGCCAAAGAATCCCCCTTCCCATTTGCTAATGCCTGCATCCCTCCCTTCATTGTGGAAGGGGTGCTGCTATGCATCCAGTGCCCTGACTATAATTGAATAAAATATACATAAACATATATAAAATACAGCTGGCTGCTGAGTGCCTTGGAGGAGAAAGATTATGCTGGCAAAGCATAGGAATTGCAGATATTCTTGGCCTCTGATGTGTGCACATAATGCACATAAATACAACAAATATCTCTAAACACATATATAAAAAGTATTTAAAAAATAAGTAAAAACAAAAACAGAAAAGAAATTATGAAAATGGAGAAACCCAGGCCAGGTAATTTCCATTAAATTATATGGGGGGGGGGGGTTGCAGTGCAAAGATCTTGGAAAAATCGAGGCCCGGACCACCAAACTTTGGGTGGTTATAGTATAGCTTTTTTCTGCAGATGGCAGCTGCCAGCAAATGTACAACATTTGTGGTTCATGTCTCTCAAAAAATACACTCTAATTGCAGTTTCAAGATTAAACCTCTCTTATCTCTTCCTCTGATATTGTGGCATAACCTAGCTGCTTACATACTGTCCAGCCACTAAACAATGATTGTGGCTAGTGTCTCTAAATAATACACTTTAGTTTTAATTTAAAGATAAAATATGTCTGGCTGACGTGGGGGAGATAACGGACATACAGTGGAAAAGGATCCTGGAAATGGGACCAGAGGTGTCGGTCTCTCCCTCACAAAAGGCCTCCCATCTGATGCTACTGCACAGGTCTTACTACACACCAAAAAAGCTCTTTATGATTGGTCGCCGAACCAATGATGAGTGCCCCAGATGCAGAAGAACAGGCGATCTGATTCATATGTTCTGGAGGTGCCCAAAATTAGTTAGGTACTGGCCCGAGATCTTAAAGAAAATAAATACCACATTTAAAATTAACTTAGAGCTAGATCCTAGGACCTGTGTGCTGGGGCATGTTACTAACGGATTGAGAGATAGGAACACGGCGGTGGCGGTGGCAAGATGCCTGTTCCAAGCCAGAAAACTAATTGCACAGTCCTGGCAATCAAGAACTCCCCCCACCCCGGAAGACTGGACAGGGACTGTTAACTCCACAGTGTGGAGCGAAAGAACATTCTATACGAGGTCAGGCAATTACAATAAGTTCGTGAGAATGTGGAACCTGTGGATTCAAACAATGCCCGCCATCAGTGCTATCCTAGTGCCGAGAATACCCGCTCCCTATTAACGGGGTGGGCTGTGCTAGGAACAGTCTAGAGTTTAGAGCCGAGAAAGAACAATGTATGGAACCTATGTCGGCCATTGGATGTGCCTTAAATATATAGGGATTCAATAGGGGGGGTGTCACAGGGGGCGGGGGGGTGTCACAGGGGGCGGGAGGGTGGGTTCACTAGAAAGAAAAGCACTAATACATAAAAACGCACAATAGTAATATGAGGATATACGGTTAATTGGCCTCGTGATGCAAGACGCATGCTATGCTCTTTGCAACGCGGCACTACTGTAACTACATATATTTTGTAATGTATATTGCAATACAACATTTGCACAGAAGATAAAAAAAAAAAAAAAGATAAAATATGTCTTGTCTCTTTCTATTCACCTCCTATTTAGTTGCTCATGTACTGTCCCGCCGCTAGCCAATTTCTACCAAACACAAATCTGAAGTCTTTTTTTTATCATTTTGGGAACAATTGGATTTATAGAGGAAGGTGGAAGGTGGTTCAGCGTATTCTATTTTGACAGTCTTGTAAATCTTCACAGCGTAATATTGTGGTACTGCGAAAAAGAAGTTCACAAACAATACTGTTAAACTGGTTTGTCACTGGCCAATTTGTATGATATTGAGGGATTTTTATTCTTTTTAAAAAAATGTCATATAGCTTTGAGATCTTTCGTGGCTGCTAACTCCTAAGTTTAATTCAAGCTAATTAATGTAAAATCAGGTGTAACAGCCAAAACTACCTAAAAAAAAGCTTTTTTTAGCTGAAATTAAACCGATTGTATTTAATCCAAGCTAAATATAAAGGTTAGAAAATCAATTCCACATCCAAAGTATGTGAAGCCAGAATATGGTGTCACTAAGAATGTCTATGAAATTTCTGTAACACTGTTCTGCAACACCACATACAGTTTAACCACTTGCCTACTGGGCACTTAAACCCCCCTCCTGCCCAGACCAATTTTCAGCTTTCAGCGCTATCACACTTTGAATGACAATTACTCAGTCATGTAATACTGTACCCAAATGAATTTTTGAGAAAATAGAGCACAATTAGCGAAGAACAAAGAAGAAAAGCCTGGATGGCCACACTTCCGTGAAAAAAGCACCTTTATTGTAGCAAAAATAGGTCACATAAAAGTGGATAACACAGGACAACTGCTATCTAACGCGTTTCACATCAACCGATGCTTACTCATAGCTGAATGGAAGGTTATCACTGCAAAGACATATATAAGGCAGGTAATTAAAAACATATAAGAAACACCTGACAATGAGAAAAAGGACAAGGCAGAAAAACACACACTCTCCATCCTCATTATATGTGTTAACCTTCTAACGCCCAGAAAATAAAGGGTATAGATAAAGAATCAATAAAATTAAAAGTTTTTGGTGTGAAATAAAATAAAACTCTGGACAATTGCAATATTCAGCACGCTGCTAGAGATTCTAGCTGAACTACACATATTGATGTAATAAAAACTATGGTGCAAAACAACATAAAATAATGAAAAAAATTAATATGAATAAAAGATTATGCATTTTTGCATTTTTTGACCATATTGATACTATTTGACATCTTCCAGAAGGGGTCCACTGGGGTGTGAATGTGGTTCGCATTTTTTCAGCACGAGTAACCAAGTGTGGTTCCACACAGTGTATTCATACATAATATTTTGGGATACACTTATTGATGTTTTTCCACTTCCATATGTGTACTCTTGTCTTGGTATACGGCATGCGGTGGGTCAGCATCGGTTGATGTGAAACACGTTAGCTAGCAGTTGTCCTGTGTTATCCCCTTTTATGTGACCTATTTTTGCTACAATAAAGGTGCTTTTTTCAAGGAAGTGCGGCCATCCAGGCTTTTCGTCTTTGTTCTTCGCCAAATTAATTTTTTTTCATTCATAATATTTTGGGATACACTTATTGATGTTTTTCCACTTCCATATGTGTACTCTTGTCTTGGTATACGGCATGCGGTGGGTCAGCATCGGTTGATGTGAAACGCGTTAGATAGCAGTTGTCCTGTGTTATCCCCTTTTATGTGACCTATTTTTGCTACAATAAAGGTGCTTTTTTCAAGGAAGTGCGGCCATCCAGGCTTTTCGTCTTTGTTCTTCGCCAAATGAATTTTTTGTCCTTTTTTTCATATAAATAGAGCTTTCTTTTGGTGGTATTTGATCACCTCTGGGTTTTTTATTTTTTGCGATATGAATTAAAAAAGACTAAAAATTTTGAAAAAAAAACCCACATTTTTCTTAGTTTCTGTGATTAAAATTTTGCGAATTATTAATTTTTCTTCATAAATTTTGGCCACAATTTATACTGCTACATATCTTTGGTAAAAATAACCCAAATTAGTGGATATTATTTGGTCTTTGTGAAACTTATAGAGTCTACAAGCTGTGCTGCAAATCCTAAAAAATTGATCACAACTGATGTACTGGTGAACTATCTCATTTCTTGCGACCCGAACAAGCCAGGAAAGTACAAATATCCCCCAAATGACCCCTTTTTTGAAAGTAGACATTCCAAGGTATTTAGAAAGATGCATGGTGAGGTTTTTGATGTCATTTTTTCCCACAATTCTTTGCAAAATGAAGATTTTTTTTCCCCACAATATTGTCATTGTAATAGGTTATTTCTCTCACATGGCATGTGTATACCACAAAAAACGCCCCAAAATACATTCTGCTACTCCTCCTGAGTATTACGATACCGCATGTGTGGGACTTTTTCACAGCCTGGCCACATAGAGAGGCCCAACATGCAGGGAACGCCAACACGTGTTCTTGGAGCATAAATTACACATCTAACTTGTTGACTATCTATTACATTTTTTAAGGCCCTGGAGCACCAGCACAATGACACGTGACACTGACGTGGCACTGATGACAGATGCCACTGATACATGGCACTGATGACACTGATGTGGCACTGATGACAGATGGCACTGATACGTGGCACTGATGACACTGAAGTGACACTGATGACAGATGGCACTAATACGTGGCACTGATGACAGATGGCACTAATACATGGCACTGACAGATGACACTAATACGTGGCACTGATGACAAATGACACTGATGACAGATGGCACTAATATGTGGCACTGATGACACGTGGCACTGATGACACATGGCACTGATGACAGATGGCACTAATATGTGGCACTGATGACACGTGGCACTGATGACAGATGGCACTAATACGTGGCACTGATGACAGATGACACTAATACATGGCACTGATGACAGATGACACTAATACGTGGCACTGATGACACTGATGACAGATGGCACTGATACGTGGCACTGATGACACATGACACTGATGACAGATGCCACTGATACGTGGCACTAATGACACGTGACACTGATAACAGATGGCACGTGACACTGACAGGTGGCACTGATGACAGATGGCACTGATGACAGATGGCACTAATATGTGGCACTGATGACAGATGGCACTAATGACAGATGGCAATTATACGTGGCATTGGGGACAGATGGCAGTGGGGACAGATGACAGTGGGGACAGATGGCACTGACGTCACTTTTTTTCATTTTTTTTACTCACGCTGCAGCGGTTAGCTCTCCCTCCTCACACGCTGTCTCTGTGTGAGGAGGGAGAGCCGGCGATGAGAGATGATCTCATACGTTTACATATGAGATCATCTCTCATTGGCACCGCCGATCGTGCTGTAAACGGCCGCTGTGATTGGCCAATTACAGCAATCTGTGACTGGCTGTGTCCAAGGGACACGGCCAGCACAGAACTTCCCCGGTGCGCATCGCGGAAGTAAACAGGAGGATATCCAGGGACTCCCTCCCGGCAATTGGCGCCCGCGCTGTAGCTGTCTTTCGGCTATAGCGCGGGGGCGCGAATTGGTTAAAGGCATCCCTCAAGCACCTAATTTAAAGGATTGATATTTTTTCATAAACCACCTCAATACTGGGCACTTTCTCCCCAGTGGCGGCCCGTGCACTGTGGGCGCATGGGCGACGCCCCCCCATCCATGCGCCCGGCCCCTTTCAGGACGCTGGACGCATGGATTGCTATGGGGGTGGGAGGGGATAGTACTTTTTGAAGCACCTGATTAGAGCCAGAGCCTCTAATAGGCTTTAAAATAGGGTGGGATTGGGGCGCAGAGAGTGCGGCCTGATCACACCCAATTGTTGTGATGATAGCAAATTAATTTTTGCTATTTCCACACTAAAATTCCTCCCCGTCAATCAGGAGGCAGGGCGTTAGCCCTGCTTCCTGATTGGCCAAAGCGCCGGGCAACCCTATTGGATACCTGGCGCTTAGGAAGAGGAGTGGAGGAGACAGCGTTGGAGGTCGCAGCCACTCTGAGAAGAGCAGCTGCAGAGCTACAGTAAGTCCCCTGAGCTCTGTACGAGTCACGGGGGGGTTTACCAGAGCCGCGATCAGATCGGGAGCTTGCTACACTAGAGCCACGAGCAGAGCGCGGGGGGGTGCTGCCAGGGGGGTCGGTTGTTTACAGTGGCTGCATTTGATGGGTTCAGTGGCTGCATATACTGGGCAAAAGTGGCTGCATTTGATGGGCAAGTGGCTGCGTTTGATGGGCACAAGTGGCTGCATATGATGGGCACACATGGCTGCATATGATGGGCACAGGTGACTGCATATGACGGGCACAGTGGCTGCATTTGATGGGCACAAGTGGCTGCATATGATGTGCACACGTGGCTGCATATGATGGGCACAGTGGCTGCGTTTGATGGGCACAGTGGCTGCATTTGATGGGCACAAGTGGCTGCATATGATGGTCACAGTGGCTACGTTTGATGGGCACAAGTGGCTGTATATGATGGGCACACGTGGCTGCATATGATGGACTCAGTGGCTGCATGCACTGGGCACAAGTGGCTGCATTTGATGGGCAAGTGGCTGCATATGATGGGCACAGTGGCTGCGTTTGATGGGCACAAGTGGCTGCATATGATGGGCACACATGGCTGCATATGGTGGGCTCAGGTGACTGCATATGATGGGCACAGTGGCTGCATTTGATGGGCACAAGTGGCTGCATATGATGGGCACACGTGGCTGCATATGATGGGCACACGTGGCTGCGTATGATGGGCACAGTGGCTGCGTATGATGGGCACAGTGGCTGCGTTTGATGGGCACAAGTGGCTGCATATGATGGGCACAGTGGCTGCATAAGATGGACACAAGTGGCTGCATATGATGGGCACAAGTGGCTTTATTTGATGGACACAAGTGGCTGCATATGATGGGCACAAGTGGCTGCGTTTGATGGGCACAGTGGCTGCATTTGATGGGCACAGTGGCTGCGTTTGATGGGCACAATGGCTGCATATGATGGGCACAAGTGGCTGCATATGATGGGCACAGTGGCTGCATATGATGGACACAGTTGGCTGCATTTTCTGGCCACAGTTGGCTTAATTTGCTGGGCACAGTGGCTGCATTTGCTGGGCACAGTTGGCTGCATATGATAGGCACAGTGGCTGCATATGATGGGCACAGTTGGCTTCATTTGCTAGGCACAGTGGCTGCATATGATGGGCACAGTTGGCTGAATATGATGGGCACAGTTGGCTGCATATTATGGGCACAGTTGGCTGCATATAATGAGCACAGTTGGCTGCATTTGCTGGGCACAGTTGGCTGCATATGATGGGTGCAGTGGCTGCATATGTTGGGCACAGTGGCTGCATATGATGGGCACAGTTGGCTGCATTTGCTGGGCACAGTTGGCTTCATTTGCTGGGCACAGTGGCTGCATTTGCTGGGCACAGTTGGCTTCATTTGCTGGGCACAGTTGGCTTCATTTGCTGGGCACAGTGGCTGCATTTGCTGGGTACATTTGGCTGCATATGATGGGCACAGTTGGCTGCATATTATGGGCAGGCGTGAAGTGGTTAAAGGCATCCCTCAATCACCTAATTTAAAGGATTGATATTTTTTCATAAACCACCTCAATACTGGGCACTTTCTCCCCAGTGGCACTGTGGGCGCATGGGTGTCGCCCCCCCATCCATGCGCCCGGCCCCTTTCTGGACACCGGACACATGGATTGCTATGGGGGGTGGGAGGGGATAGTACTTTTTGAAGCACCTGATTAAAGCCAGAGCCTCTAATAGGCTTCAAAATAGGGTGGGATTGGGGCGCAGAGAGTACGCCCTGATCCCACCCAATTGTGTGACAATAGCAAATTAATTTTCACTATTTCCACACTAAAATTCCTCCTCACCAATCAGGAGGCAGGGCGTTAGCCCTGCTTCCTGATTGGCCAAAGCGTCGGGCAACCCTATTGGATGCCTGGAGCTTAGGAAGAGGAGTGAAGGAGACAGCGCTGGGGGTCGCAGCCGCTCTCAGAAGAGCAGCTGCAGAGCTACAGTAAGTCCCCTGATCTCTGTCCGAGCCGTGGGGGGTTTACCAGAGCCGCGATCCAATCGGGGGTTGCTACACCAGAGCCACGAGCAGCGCACGGGGGGGGGGTGCTGCCAGGGGGGTCGGTTGTTTACAGTGGCTGCATTTGATGGGTTCAGTGGCTGCATTAACTGGGCACAAGTGGCTGCATTTGATGGGCAAGATGCTGCGTTTGATGGGCACAAGTGGCTGCATATGATGGGCACACATGGCTGCATATGATGGGCACAGGTGGCTGCATATGATTGGCACAGTGGCTGCATTTGATGGGCACAAATGGCTGCATATGATGGGCACACGTGGCTGCATATGATGGGTGCAGTGGCTGTGTTTGATGGGCACAGTGGCTGCATTTGATGGGCACAAGTGGCTGCATATGATGGAAACAGTGGCTGCGTTTGATGGGCACACGTGGCTGCATATGATAGGCTCAGTGGCTGCATGTACTGGGCACAAGTAGCTGCATTTGATGGGCAAGTGCCTGCATATGATGGGCACAGTGGCTGTGTTTGATGGGCACAAGTGAGTGCATATGATGGGCACACATGGCTGCATATGATGGGCTCAGGTGGCTGCATATGATGGGCACAGTGGCTGCATTTGATGGGCACAAGTGGCTGCATATGATGGGCACATGTGGCTGCGTTTGATGGGCACAAGTGGCTGCATATGACGGGCACACATGGCTGCATATGATGGGCTCAGGTGCTTGCATATGATGGGCATGGTGGCTGCATTTGATGGGCACAAATGGCTGCATATGATGGGCACATGTGGCTGCATATGATGGGCACACGTGGCTGCGTATGATGGGCACAGTGGCTGCGTATGATGGGCACAGTGCCTGCGCTTGATGGGCACAAGTGGCTGCATATGATGGGCACACATGGCTGCATATGATGGGTACAGTGGCTGAATATGATGGGCGCAAGTGGCTGCATATGATGGACACATGTGGCTACATATGCTGGGCACATGTGGTTGCGTATGATGGGCACAGTGGCTGCGTATGATGGGCACAGTGGATGTTTATTCATGGGCACAAGTGGCTGAATATGATGGGCACACGTGGCTGCATATGATGGGCACAGTAGCTGCATAAGATGGGCACAAGTGGCTGCATATGATGGGCACAAGTGGCTGCATATGATGGACACAAGCGGCTTTATTTGATGGAACAAGTGGCTGCATATGATGGGCACAGTGGCTGCATTTGATGGGCACAGTGGCTGCGTTTGATGGGCACAATGGCTGCATATGATGGGCACAGTGGCTGCATATGATGGACACAGTTTGTATTTTCTGGGCAGAGTTGGCTTAATTTGCTGAGCACAGTGGCTGCATTTTCTGGGCACAGTTGGCTGCGTATGATAGGCACGATGGCTGCATATGATGGGCACAGTTGGCTTCATTTGCTGGGCACAGTGACTGCATATGATGGGCACAGTTGGCTGCATATGATGGGCACAGTGGCTGCATATGATGGGCACAGTTGGCTGCATTTGCTGGGCAGATTTGACTGCATATGATGGGCACAGTGGCTGCATATGATGGGCACAGTGGCTGCCTATGATGGGCACAGTTGGTTGCATTTGCTAGGCACAGTTGGCTTCATTTGCTGGGCACAGTGGCTGCATTTGCTGGGCACAGTTGGCTGCATATGATGGGCACAGTTGGCTGCATATTATGGGCACAGTTGGCTGTATATAATGAGCACAGTTGGCTGAATTTGCTGGGTGCAGTTGGCTGCATACGGTGGGCACAGTTGGCTCCATGTGATGGCACAGTGGCTGCATATGATGGGCACAGTTGGCTGCATTTGCTGGGCACAGTGGCTGCATATGATGGGTACAGTGGCTGCGTTTGATGACACAGTGGCTGCAATTGATGTTTTTGTTTCAGTATTTTTCAGTTCGTTTGCTCCCCCCTAAAAACACCACTGTTTCTCCCCCTTCCTGCCCAGGTCAATTTTCAGCTGTTAGTGCTGTCGCGTTTTGAATGAGAATC
This sequence comes from Lithobates clamitans, assembly GCA_037952925.1. Lineage (NCBI taxonomy): Eukaryota > Metazoa > Chordata > Amphibia > Anura > Ranidae > Lithobates > Lithobates clamitans. The sequence goes on from JBBGZY010000031.1 coordinate 8,435,405, forward strand.
ACTCAGTCATGCTGCACTGTACCCAAATGGTGATTAAATACAACCAATTATTTTGGTTGTATTTAAACACCACTGGGTTTTTTATTTTTTGCGCTACAAATGAAAAAAGACCGCAAATAAGTATATATATTTGTACTGACGGTGACGGCCTATCTCATTTCTTAAGGCCCTAAGTTCCAGTTCACACTGGTGCGATGCAGAAAACCCTGTGATTCAGTGCTGATTCGCACCTAAATCGCACACTGGTTCACACTGATATCTGCGAACCGCTGAGGGTGTCAATGTAAAGTTAATGACACCCCCAGATCAGTTTGCAGAACAGTGCGAGCTGTGAAATGGTGCTGGATTCAGATCGCCTGGGTGTGAACACCCATGAAATCCGATTCCAGTGCAGACCATTTTGGTGCGAACGCGATGCGATTTCAGCCATACAGTTTGCATGTCTGAATTCACATCACACAGACATCGCATGTGATCTGCAAAACAATGCGGTACAAATCACATGCAATGTCTGTGATCGCACAAGTGTGAACCGTACATCTTACGTCAAGACAGTACAAATATTCCCCAAATGACCCCTTTTTGGAAAGTAGACAGTCCAAGGTATTTAGTAAGAGGCATGGTGCGTTTTTTTAAGTTATAATTTTTTCCCTCAATTTTTTAGAAGAAATCTTTTTTATTTTTATTTTTGTTTTTCACAAAAATGTCATATTGACAAGTTATTTCTCAAACACGGCATAGGCATAATTGCAAATACAGCCCAAAACACATTCTGCTGCTCATTCTGAGTATGGCGATACCACATGTGTGAGACTTTTTCACAGCCTAGCCACATAGAGAGGCGCAAAATCCAAGGAGTACTTCAGGCATTATACACTTTAAGACCAGGCCATCTTGCGATACTTTTTGTTTACAAGTAAAAATCTGTATTTTTTCTCGAAAATGACTTAGAGCCCCCAAACATTATATATTTTTGTAGCAGAGGCCCTAGAGAATAAAATGGTGGGTTTTGCTCATTTTTATGTCACATGGTATTTGCTCAGCAGTTTTTTCTAACATAATTTTATACACTAACACATAAATACAGTTTAATGAATTTCGATGTGCACAGAGACAATATAATACCCAAATTTTTGGTAAAATATAATATGTGGTGTTGCATCAGGTAATTAGATACCAAACGTGTCACTCTTTAAAATAACGCACGCTTGTGAAATGGCTGTAAACTTCAGTATTTAAAAATCTCCATAGGCGATGCTTTATAAGCCTTTATTGGTTACCAGTTTAGAGTTACACAGGAGGTCTGGTGCTAGAATTATTGTTCTCACTCTGATGTTTTTGGTGATACCTCACATGTGTAGTGCAATCGCTGTTCGCGCATGGGACCAACATGAACTTTCACATTTGCACACGAGCACAGAGGGCGGGGGTGCTTTAATTTTTTTTTTTTATTTATTGGTGGGACACTGGTACACTTGTACACTAAAGCCTCGCACACACAATCGGATTTTCCGCAGACAAAACCTTGGACTTTCGTCCGAAGGCGTGTGCCTGGATTTTGTCTTGCATACAAACGGCAAGGAATTGTCGGCCAACAAACACGAACGTAGCAACGTACTATGTGATTTTTCAGCTCTTTAGCGCCACCCTTTGGGCACCCTCTGCTATTTTCATGTTAGTAGAAGTTTGGTGAGTGTTGATTCGTGCTTTTCATTTAGCGCTTTTCAGTTTGCGCCTTTCAGTTTGTTTCTAAACAGCTGTTCGTCAACTAGACATGTTGCGGAATCGGAGGAGATAAGTGTTATTTATTATTGGCCTTGGAGTTATTGCTTTGCCAAATCCAGTCCAGGAACAGGAGGAGGAGGATTTCTTGGACCAAAAATTGGTTGCTTTATTAATCGTGACCAATTATGTCATATGCCATTTCTGCGGGAGCTCCAGGAGAATAATCCAGATGATTTTCGGAATTATCTCTGGATGACAGACCCCTGCTTTCACCAACTCTTGGCATTGTTGATCCCCTATATTAAGAAGCAGGACACATGCATGAGGCTTTTATTTTATTTTTTGGTTGAGTAATAATAATTTGATTTGTTATATTTTCTATATTTTTGGATGCATAGAATGCACTTTTGGTTAAGTTCTATTGGCAGATAGCATGTCTAATTTTATCTATTTTCTTTTTTGAATGCACAATAAAATTATGGAGAATAATACTTGGCTTTGTGTCTTACTTCAAATGACAGTTTGGGAGTAGGCAGTTACATTTAAAAAAAATACAATGTAAAATTGACAAGGGACACCAATATAGTTGTATCTTTGATCTTAAAAACTATGGGATAATGGTGTTGTGGTAACTTGCTCAAAAAAAAAAAGCATAATAATATTATTCTTGATATCACTAGAAAAAAAAGCCTTTGAAAATTTGTTTGCAATAACTTTATCAGTATCACCAACAAAGCAGCTTCTTTATTATCCCATTAAAAAAGAAGAGAATGTGCGCTGCATTTCGAGATTTCATAATTTCAAATGTCACGAATGTTAATTCTCCATTACGAACGCTAGTTTACAAGACCGACCGCTTCTGGCTTGTCCTTGCTTCTGAGCATGTGTGTTTGTAATTTGGAATTTTGTCCGACGGTGTACACATGCTCGTAAAATCCGACAACAGACATTTGACCACGGAAAATTTTCAAACCTGCCATCCAACATTTGTCTGTGGAAAATCCGACAACAATTGTCCGATGGAGCATACAAACGGTCGGATGTTGATCGTCCACCGCCGGACACTGACAGATGTTTTGTGCACTGATACAGATGTTCATCGGGAGGGCCAATCACAGCACCCATGTCCTAATCTGTGTTTGGCTGTGTTGGAAGATCCCAGCCATCATAGGATCGTCCCACTGCACGGCCTCGCGGGCACTCGTTCTGAGCGATGTACTGACTCAGAACGACAAAGATCCCACCTCGCTGTTTCAGCACAGTGGGCACATTGGAAGTGTTTAAAGGATCTTCTGTCCACTGTACTGAATTTTTAAAAACACATTTTTGCTTTGGTAATTACATAGTTGCCAACATTGTAAAAAAAAAAATGTGGGACACTTTTGTGGCTGTAGGCGGAGCTGTCCAATAATTAGGGGGCGGGGCATTCACCAGCAGGCGTGGCCTAGCAAAAATAGACAAGGGCGGTGCGCGAAGAAAAATGGGCGTGGTTTACGCGAAATTGTGGGCGTGGCTTAAATGGGCGTGGCTCTAGAGGGTGTGGTTAGAGTCTGAAATGAATGAGGGATGGAGAGGGGGAGAGAGGGGGAGAGAGGGGGAGAGAGGGGGAGAGAGAGGGAAATGACGGGACAGCAGCCCCAGATCCTACACGATAAAAATGTGTGTATTCTAGAAAGTTTAACAATCAGCAGATAAAGATACTCCAAACACCTGGTGTTATCACTTCAATCATCCCGGCACCATGGTTGTTATGGTGTCAGGATGATTGAAGCACATTATTTCTATTATTACATTGTAATATAAAATGAAATCATTCAACTCACCATAATGCAGAATCAGTGGGATCCCTGAGCGTGTCACCAGCAGAGTCCGTCCTTGCATCAGGTGCCCCCAGCGGAGCCCCCCTCACACCAGGAGTCCCCGGCGGAGCCCTCCTCACATCAGAAGTCCCCAGCGGAGCCCCCCTCACATCAGAAGTCCCCAGCGGAGCTCCCCCTCACATCAGAAGTCCCCAGCGGAGCTCCCCCTCACATCAGAAGTCCCCAGCGGAGCTCCCCCTCACATCAGAAGTCCCCAGCGGAGCTCCCCCTCACATCAGAAGTCCCCAGCGGAGCTCCCCCTCACATCAGAAGTCCCCAGCGGAGCTCCCCCTCACATCAGAAGTCCCCAGCGGAGCTCCCCCTCACATCAGAAGTCCCCGGCGGAGCTCCCCCTCACATCAGAAGTCCCCGGCGGAGCCCCCCTCACATCAGGAGTCCCCGGCGGAGCCCCCCTCACATCAGGAGTCCCCGGCGGAGCCCCCCTCACACCAGGAGTCCCCGGCGGAGCCCCCCCTCACACCAGGAGTCCCCGGCGGAGCCCCCCCTCACATCAGAAGTCCCCAGCGGAGCTCCCCCTCACATCAGGAGTCCCCGGCGGAGCCCCCCTCACATCAGGTGTCCCTGGCGGAGCCCCCCTCACATCAGGAGTCCCCAGCGGAGCCCCCCTCACATCAGGAGTCCCCGGCGGAGCCCCCCCTCACATCAGAAGTCCCCAGCGGAGCTCCCCCTCACATCAGGAGTCCCCGGCGGAGCCCCCCTCACATCAGGTGTCCCTGGCGGAGCCCCCCTCACATCAGGAGTCCCCAGCGGAGCCCCCCTCACATCAGAAGTCCCCAGCGGAGCCCCCCTCACATCAGAAGTCCCCAGCGGAGCTCCCCCTCACATCAGAAGTCCCCAGCGGAGCTCCCCCTCACATCAGAAGTCCCCAGCGGAGCTCCCCCTCACATCAGAAGTCCCCAGCGGAGCTCCCCCTCACATCAGAAGTCCCCGGCGGAGCTCCCCCTCACATCAGAAGTCCCCGGCGGAGCCCCCCTCACATCAGGAGTCCCCGGCGGAGCCCCCCTCACATCAGGAGTCCCCGGCGGAGCCCCCCTCACACCAGGAGTCCCCGGCGGAGCCCCCCCTCACACCAGGAGTCCCCGGCGGAGCCCCCCCTCACATCAGAAGTCCCCAGCGGAGCTCCCCCTCACATCAGGAGTCCCCGGCGGAGCCCCCCTCACATCAGGTGTCCCTGGCGGAGCCCCCCTCACATCAGGAGTCCCCAGCGGAGCTCCCCCTCACATCAGAAGTCCCCAGCGGAGCCCCCCTCACATCAGGAGTCCCCGGCGGAGCCCCCCTCACATCAGGAGTCCCCGGCGGAGCCCCCCTCACATCAGGAGTCCCCGGCGGAGCCCCCCTCACACCAGGAGTCCCCGGCGGAGCCCCCCTCACACCAGGAGTCCCCGGCGGAGCCCCCCCTCACACCAGGAGTCCCCGGCGGAGCCCCCCCTCACACCAGGAGTCTCCGGCGGAGCCCCCCTCACATCAGAAGTCCCCAGCGGAGCTCCCCCTCACATCAGGAGTCCCCGGCGGAGCCCCCCTCACATCAGGAGTCCCCGGCGGAGCCCCCCCTCACACCAGGAGTCCCCGGCGGAGCCCCCCCTCACACCAGGAGTCCCTGGCGGAGCCCCCCCTCACATCAGGAGTCCCCGGCGGAGCCCCCCCTCACATCAGGTGTCCCCAGTGCCCCCCCCCTCACATCAGGTGTCCCCAGTGCCCCCCCCTCACATCAGGTGTCCCCAGTGCCCCCCCTCACATCAGGGGTCCCCAGTGCCCCCCCCTCACATCAGGTGTCCCCAGTGCCCCCCCCACTCACATCAGGTGTCCCCAGTGCCCCCCCCCCACATCAGGTGTCCCCCCCTCACATCAGGTGTCCCCAGTGCCCCCCCCACTCACATCAGGTGTCCCCAGTGCCCCCCCCACTCACATCAGGTGTCCCCAGTGCCCCCCCCACTCACATCAGGTGTCCCCAGTGCCCCCCCTTCACATCAGGTGTCCCCAGTGCCCCCCCCCACTCACATCAGGTGTCCCCCCCTCACATCAGGTGTCCCCAGTGCCCCCCCCCTCACATCGGGTGTCCCCTGTGCCCCCCCCTCACATCAGGTGTCCCCCCCTCACATCAGGTGTCCCCCCCTCACATCAGGTGTCCCCTGTGCCCCCCCCCCCCCCACTCACATCGTGAGCGCGCTCACCCCCCACCTAGAACCCCCGCCCCTTTCCATATCAGACTGGCAGCGGGGCGGGGGGTAGGCGGGGCGAGGCGGAGCGGGGCGGGCCGAGGCGGAGCGGGCCGAGGTGGAGCGGGGCGGGCCGAGGCGGAGCGGGGTGGGCCGAGGCGGAGCGGGGCAGGGGGTGGGCGGCGACGCAGAAGCTTCGTCTAGCCCCCCCCAGCCGTCTTCCTGAACTTCAAGAAAATGGCGGCCGGCGGAGACAATGTCTCCGCCGGCCGCCGACCTCTAGCGGCGGCGGCGGCAACGGCGGCGGCGGTTTCAAAAACCGGAACCGAATTTTTCGGGACATTTCCCGGGACGCCACAAATCCGGGAATGAAGTCCAAGTCCCGGGAATGTCCCGGGAAATTCGGGACAGTTGGCAGCTATGTAATTATCCCCCATGGGTCCAGCTACCTGTGACTTTTTTGATAATAGCTTGCCTATTAGCCCTGAAAATGGCTAGAATTTAGTATCAAGATAGGCCCAAGTTTAGGTTTTACAGATTTCAAGCAAGATTCAACAAACCCCACACAAATCATTCCCAGGCAGATTAACTTACCCTCAGTAGTGAATATGATGCCATATTAACTGTTATCATGTGTGTTCTCCAGGCATCAGAAATAGAACACACCAACATTAAAAAAAAAAAAGATACAGAGAGAACTTAAACAGGAATAAATGTTTCTCTATGTGGGATGGGAATACCATTGGGATTGTTCAGAGTATGGTATGGGATCTTGGTAAAGTCAAAAATAAAAATTTTAACTACATTTTATTGTCCTGTTTTATTATTCTGCCTGAGCTTTAGAGTTGTTGATAAGAACTCTTGATGAGCACAGCTTCTAATACCTACATCATGGGCCCCTCCTGCAGTTTAGCTTATTGCAGAAGTCAATGCATGTCCTACTGATCCTGTCAGTCAAACACCACGTGGGGCTGTCTGTGATGTGCTGATGTCCTGTGATTAGTGCTGTCACCTGCTACAGGAAAATTACGATTCTGGCAGAATAAATCGATATAGCTACATACTTTTCACAAAAATATAGCAAAAAATAATGAAAAGCAATTAAGAATGGTGGGAGGATCTATTTAAATAGCAATTATATTTTCAGAAATGCTTTAAACATGACACTCCTAAAATGCACTTAAACATTCATACTTGGAAAGTCCAAATGTTGGGGGGTGATTTACTAAGACTGGGTTAACACTATTGTGAATTGGATGTGGGTTTCCCCGCATCCATTTCACATGTCAGGAGATTGTGATCGAATCTCTATGGAGCCGGTTCACAAATTTCCAGCGTGGTTCCGGTGCAAATTGCACAGGAGCCCTGTGCGTCTTCTGGTCCATTTCGGGTCCAAATTCAGCCAAAAACTCGGATTGAAATTGGACCTGAAACGGTGAACAGGGAGGCACTGGACCCCTGCTGTAAGCTGCTCTGTGTGGCAATGTGAACCCAGCCTTAAGCCTCATACACACAATCGGATTTTCCGATGAGAATTGTGTGATGACAGGCTGTTGGTGGAAAATCTGACCGTTTGTATGCTCCATCGGACAATTGTTGTTGGATTTTCCGCGGACAAATGTTGGATAGCAGGTTTTAAAATTTTCCGCGAACAAACGCCTGTTGTCAGATTTTCCAAGCGTGTGTACACAAGTCCGTCGGACAAAAGTCCAAAGTACAAACACGCATCCTCAGAAGCAAGGACGAGCCAGAAGCGGTCGGTCTTGTAAAATAGCGTTCGTAATGGAAAATTATCATTCATGACGTGGCAAATCATGAAATCTTGAAATGCAGCACACATTCTCTTCTACTTTAATGGCATAATAATGAAGCTGCTTTTCTGGTGATACTGATAGATTTATTGCAAACAAATTTTCAAAGGCTTTTTTTTCTAGTGATATCAAGAATAATATTATTATGCTTTTTTTTTAATTTATTTTTTGGGCAAGTTACCACAACATCATTATCCCGTAGTTTTTAAGATCAAGGATACAACTATGTTGGTGTCCCTTGTCAATTTTACATTGTATTTTTAAATGTAACGGCCTACTCCCAAACTGTCATTTGAAGTTAAACACATAGCCACGTATTATTCTACACAATTTTTTTTATGTGGATTAAAAAAAGAAAACAAATAAAATTAGACATGCTATCTGCCAATAGAACTTAACCAAAAAGTGTATTCTATGCATCCAAAAATATAGAAAATATAACAAATCAAATCATTATTATTCAAACAAAAAATAAAATAAAAGCCTCATGCATGTGTCCTGCTTCTTAATATAGGGGGTCAACAATGCCAAGAGTTGGTGAAAGCAGGGGTCCGTCATCTGGAGATAATTCAGAAAATCATCCAGATTAGTCTCCTGGAGCTCCCGCAGTAAAGGCATATGACATAATGGGTCACGATTTTTAAAGCAACCAATTTTTGGTCCATGAACTCCTCCTGTTCCTGGACTGGACTTGGGTCAAAGCAATAACTCCAAGGCCAATAATAGATAACACGTTATTTCCTCAGATTCCGCAACATGTCTGGTTGATGAACGGCCATACAGAAACTAACTGAAAAGTATGAAATGAAAAGCACAAACTGAAAAGCGCTAAATGAAAAGCATGAATTAACACTCACTAAACTTCTACTAACACGAAATTAGCAGAAGAAGGGTGGCACTAGGGAGCTGAAAAACCACGTAGTACATCAGTACATTCGTGTTTGTTGGCCGACAATTCCTTGCCGTTTGTATGCAAGGCAAAATCCAGGCACACGCCTTCAGACAAAAGTCCGAGGTTTTGTCTGCCGAAAATCTGATCATGTGTACGAGGCTTTAAACTGGGGAGTGAAATGTTTGATGCAGCTGTGCATGGTAACCAATCAGCTTCTAACTACAGTTTGTTCAATTAAAGCATAACATTAACCAAAACAGCTTGATAAAAAAATTATGTTCTATAGCAAGGAACATACATTCCACATTAATAATTATGCTACCAAAATCATTGTGCGCTGTAAATTGCCTCCAGCATTGCTCCTGTTTCTTCTTAAAGGAGGTGGCCATTTTGCTGAAGCCCAGAACTCCAACAGTAAATCATAAAGCGAAACTAAATCCATCGATTTAATGGTTTTGAAAAATAGTTACATTCCTGGAATGATGGGATTGATAACTATCACATTTGCTTGTGTCCTCAACCAAACTGTCAAGCCATTAAATGGCTGGTGTCATAACTGATCAAATGTGCAGCACCATGGCAGTTGCAGATCAAACAGAAGCAACTTTGTTGGCTGTAAAGGATAGGAGGGTTTATTTCTGCTTTAAGGCTGTCAGCAGTTCAGCCTCTACATAATCGGCAGTGCCTAAAAATTCCTGAAAAATGGAGAGCAACTGAGCATGTGCAGAGCAGGGTAAGACAGTGTATTACTAGATTTTAAACAGTATAGGTACTTATTTTTAATGTTTTACATAGCTAAACCTGCAAAAGGGGGCAGCCAGAAGTGATCTAGCAGGATTACATTTTCTGACTAATATTCCACTTTAACCACTTGCCTACTGGGTACTTTTACCCCCTTCCTGACCAGGCCAATTTTCAGCTTTCATCACTGTCGCATTTTGAATGATAATTGTGCGGTCATGCAACACTGTACCCAAACAAAATTTGTATAGTTTTTTCACACAAATAGAGCTTTCTTTTGATGGTATTTAATGACCACTGGATTTTTTTTTATTTATTTTTTTTGCTAAATAAACAAATAATGACCAAAAATTTTGAAAAAAAACCAAAACTTTTTCAATACAATTTTGGAAACAGGTAGTTTTTCTCCCTCACTGATGTGGTGGCACTGATGGGCATTGATGGCCACTGATAGGCTGCACTGATGGGCACTGATGGGGAAGCATTGGTGGGCACTGATGAGGCTGCTCTGATACGTGGCACTGATGGACACTGACAGGTGGCACTGATGGGCACTGATAGGTGGTACTGATGGGCAGCACTGATGGGTGGCACTGATGGGCACTGATAGGCGGCACTGATAGGCACTTGTAGGTGACACTGATGGGCACTGATTGGCAGCACTGGTGGGCACACATTGGCAGCACTGGAGGGCACAGATTGGCAGCACTGGTGGGCAATGTTGAGACTGCACTCATAATCAGGACACTGATAATTAGTGCCTTGATTATCAGTGTGCATCAGTGTGCATGTCTCTTTTAGAGAAGCCGGTTATTGGCTCTCTTCTCCAATCCTCATGCTGTCAGCATGAGAAAAGGAGTGCCGATCACCGGCTTCTATTTACATCTGTGATCAGCTGTGATTGGACACAGATAATCACGTGGTAAGGAGCTGATTGGCTCTTTACCTCAATCTGCGATCAGCAGTGTTCTCCGGACACTGCGACTACAGAGCAAGCCGCCCGTACCCCGCAGCTGGCACGCGGTGGGTGCGATCACGAGGCCGTCAAATGACAGACACCGAGGACTAGCCGTCCATGGTTTTGCTATCATTCGGCTATAGCATGGTCGGCAAATGGTTAAGCTTTGAGAAAAACAACCTGGAAGCTGATTGGTTTCTTTGGACAGCTATACCATATTCACTCTCCAGTTTTAGTAAATCAACCCCACAGTGTCCACCTCCTCTATTCCCCTCTTCCACTGCATTTCATCTACAGTGTACTCAGGGCTTTTTGTCAGCCAGAACGAACCGGAACTGCATTCTGGAACCTTTCCCAGCCCTCTCCTCTCCAGCCTTTCATTTAATACTGAAGCAAGTAGAGGAAGTTTTCTGCACAGCACACTTCTTCCACTGACTTCTCTGTGCTAGCGCTGGGAACTCAGGGCTGCTGCCCTCGATCACTGGGTCCCCACCTTCAGCTGCTGCAGTGATTCGGGAGGAGGCTTCCACCCCTGCCTGCATGCAGCCAATACTCAGACTTTGTAGCACAGAGCCGAGAAGCCCTGAAACACCTCCTCAACTCTGTGCTACAGTAGGGGGAGCTCTCCAGTCCACTGTACTGTGCTGGAAAAAATAAGCCTGCACATACCATGGAGAGCGGTGATGGCAGAAGAGGTCTGTCACTGTGAAAATGAGGGAGAAGGTTTGCAGAGAGTTCATTCAGAGAGAAATGCACTGTGAAAATGTATGGGGGAGGGGAAATATGTGCAGAGAGGGAAAGTTTGTGTGTGTTTAGCAGAGGAGAGCTTGGGGGAATTCGGGCAGAGAGGAAACCTTGGAAAGTATGTGTGTGAGGTGGTGGGGGGTCAGGGGGGGGTTTTGTGATGAGAGGGGAGCTGGAGGGATTTGTGATGAGAGGAGAGCTGGGGGGATTTGTGATGACAGGAGAGCTGGGGGGATTTGAACAGAGAGGGGAGCTGGGGGGGATTTGTACAGAGAGGGGAGCTGAGGGGATTTGTGATGAGAGGAGAGGTATGGGGAATTTGTACAGAGAGGGGAGCTGGGGGGATTTGTGATGAGAGGAGAGCTGGGGGGATTTGTACAGAGAGGGGAGCTGGGGGGTATTGTACAGAGAGGGGAGCTGGGGGGATTTGTGATGAGAGGAGAGCTGGGTGGATTTATGATAAGAGGAGAGCTGAGGGATTTATACAGAGGGGGAGCTGGGGGATTTGTACAGAGAGGAGAGCTGGGGGTATTTTTGATGAGAGGAGAGCTGGGGGGATTTGTGATGAGAGAAGAGCTGGGGGGATGGATTTGTACAGAGAGGGGAGCTTGGGGGATTTGGATTTGTGATGAGAGGAGAGCTGGGGGGATTTGTGATGAGAGAGCTGGGGGGATTTGTGATATGAGGTGAGCTGGGGGGATTTGTACAGAGAGGAGAGCTGGGGAGATTTGTGATGAGAGGGGATCTGGGGAGATTTGTGATGAGAGGGGAGCTGGGGGATTTGTGATGGGGGGGGGAGATGGGGGGATTTGTGATGAAAGGAGAGCTTGGGGGATTTGTGATGAGAGGAGAGCTGGGGGATTTGTACAGAGAGGGGAGCTGGGGCGATTTGGATTTGTGATGAGAGGAGAGCTGGGGGGATTTGTGATGAAAGGAAAGCTGGGGGGATTTGTGATGAAAGGAGAGCTGGGTGGATTTGTTCAGAGAGGAGAGCTGGGGGGATTTGTACAGAGAGGGGAGCTGGGGGATTCGTACAGAGAGGGGATCTGGAGGGATTTGTACAGAGAGGGGAGCTGGAGGGATTTATTATGAGAGGAGAGCTGGGGGATTTGTACAGAGAGGGGAGCTGGGGCGATTTGTGATGAGTGGGGAGCTAGGGGGATTTGTGATGAGAGGAGAGCTGGGGGGATTTGTGATGAGAGGAGAGCTGGGGGGATTTGTACAGAGAGGGGAGCTGGTGGGATTGGTACAGAGAGGGGAGCTATGGAGATTTGTACAGATAGGGGAGCTGGATGGATTTGTACAGAGAAGAGAGCTGGGGGGATTTGTACAGAGAGGGGAGCTGGGGGGATTTGTACAGAGAGGGGAACTGGGGGGATTTGGATTTGTGATGAGAGGAGAGCTGGGGGGATTGGTGATGAAAGAAGAGCTGGGGGGATTTGCGATGAGAGGAGGACTAGGGGGGATTTGTACAGAGAGGGGAGCTTGGGGGATTTGGATTTGTGATGAGAGGAGAGCTGGGGGGATTTGTGATGAGAGAGCAGGGGGGATTTGTGATATGAGGTGAGCTGAAGGGATTTGTACAGAGAGGAGAGCTGGGGAGATTTGTGATGAGAGGGGATCTGGGGAGATTTGTGATGAGAGGGGAGCTGGGGGATTTGTGATGGGGGGAGAGATGGGGGGATTTGTGATGAAAGGAGAGCTTGGGGGATTTGTGATGAGAGGAGAGCTGGGGGATTTGTACAGAGAGGGGAGCTGGGGCGATTTGGATTTGTGATGAGAGGAGAGCTGGGGGGATTTGTGATGAAAGGAAAGCTGGGGGGATTTGTGATGAAAGGAGAGCTGGGTGGATTTGTTCAGAGAGAAGAGCTGGGGGGATTTGTACAGAGAGGGGAGCTGGGGGATTCATACAGAGAGGGGATCTGGAGGGATTTGTACAGAGAGGGGAGCTGGAGGGATTTATTATGAGAGGAGAGCTGGGGGATTTGTACAGAGAGGGGAGCTGGGGCGATTTGTGATGAGTGGGGAGCTAGGGGGATTTGTGATGAGAGGAGAGCTGGGGGGATTTGTGATGAGAGGAGAGCCGGGGGGATTTGTACAGAGAGGGGAGCTGGGGGGATTGGTACAGAGAGGGGAGCTATGGAGATTTGTACAGATAGGGGAGCTGGATGGATTTGTACAGAGAAGAGAGCTGGGGGGATTTGTACAGAGAGGGGAGCTGGGGGGATTTGTACAGAGAGGGCAACTGGGGGGATTTGGATTTGTGATGAGAGGAGAGCTGGGGGGATTGGTGATGAAAGAAGAGCTGGGGGGATTTGTGATGAGAGGAGGACTAGGGGAGATTTGTACAGAGAGGGGAGCTTGGGGGATTTGGATTTGTGATGAGAGGAGAGCTGGGGGGATTTGTGATGAGAGAGCTGGGGGGGATTTGTGATATGAGGTGAGCTGGGGGGATTTGTACAGAGTGGAGAGCTGGGGAGATTTGTGATAGGAGGAGAGCTGGGGAGATTTGTGATGAGAGGGGAGCTGGGGGGATTTGTGATGAGAGGAGAGCTGGGGGGATTTGTGATGAGAGGAGAGCTTTGGGGATTTGTACAGAGATGGGAGCTTGGGGTATTTGTGATGAGAGGAGAGCTGGGGTGGATTTATGATGAGAGGAGAACTAGGAGGGGATTTGTGATGATAGGAGAGCTGGGGGGATTTGTGATGAGGAGAGCTGGGGGGGATTTGTGATGAGAGAAGAGCTGCGGGGATTTTGGGGAATTTGCCTTATGTGATACACAATTCTAAGCCTTAACTCATTACAATTTTTGGTGCCGCTGTAATTCTCTCCTCTAAGCAAGGTGTGGCTGGAGCGGGGTTTGGGTGGGGTTGAGGTGGAGTTTGGGCGTGGTCGGGGCAGAAAGTTGGACAGAGAGGGTGAGTTCCTGCACATTTTCTCTGAGTAAAAAAGCCCTGAGTGTACTAATATATTACAGGTGCTATCTTTATATGGCAAAGACAAAATGTTACTCCACTCTCTTTTGCATAAAAAAACTATGACAAATTTAGTGGAAGGAAATATCAATACCATAAAGTCCTGAGAATAATCATTTTGGCTTCAATTACAGTAAACAAACAGCTTATAATGCATGATTTGTATTGCTTAGTAAGTGAAGAGTTGTGAATAAAAAATGACTGTATGTGAAATAAGTTATGATGGGTAATCAATAAATAATTATAAACTAAGAAATGAGTAAATAGTAAAAAAAAAAAGAAGCAATGCAAAAAAATTACGAGACGTGCCATAATTTTACTAGAAACAAATCATACATTATCATAAGCTTAAATATGAGTGAACCTCCTAAAATCAGTCTAGTGTTCACCAAGACCGTCTTTAATATTGATTGGACCCTGGGCAAACATTTTCCTGCACCCCTCCCCCCATGCAATTTCACTCTCCGCCTGCTCTGAGACATACAATAAATAGTAGTAAGACTCAAAATCAGTTTACTGAATTGGATTGGGCAGCAATTGTGATTGGTTGCCAGAGGTTACAGTGTATTATTACCGCTCATTGACTGGATGCTAGAGGTTACAGCACACATTACAGCTCACTGATTATTTGCTAGAGGTTACAGTAATCTGTACACAGCAATAGGGCAGAGCTGGGCAGAATTAGTAACAGAACTTCACAGAGATATCTGGACACAGCACTGGGCTAAAACTTCACGGGACAGGGGGATTTAAACTGGGAAAGTTGGCAAGTATGAGGCAACTGCTTTGAGCCCCAGAACAATGATGGGACCCAGGGCAGCTGTCCCTTTTGCTCTGCCTTAAAGATGGCCCTGGTGTTTGTGACAGAACCCACTGTCACTGTGTGTTTTGGAGGGGGCTGTGGGCTGGCCTCCTACCCATAGATTATGGCCCAGCAGAGAATTAGAGACTTGGGGACAAAATGACATTGGGATAGTGTAATTATGTCTCTATATACGTTGCATCCCTTCTCCCCATTCTCCCCCTCTTGTTATTGTGTTTAATTCTGTTAGGTCATGGCTCGTAGACAAAAGGTGTGGAGATGCATCCCTTTATGTGTTTAAAGTGTAGCTTCTGTTTGAATGTACAAGTGTCAAGTTCCCATTGGTTCTTCCTTGTCCCCCACCCCCTCTATGACAAAGCTAAGGGGAGTGTCCCTAACTGTGTTTAAAGTTGTATGTTTTGTACTTAATAAACAGTTTATGCTCTGCATGTTTAACCCTCAACACCTGTGTGGTTTGCCTAGTGATTGGGGGTTAAGGGCTGGTTATGGCGAGTCTACCGACTGCGGGTGCGTTTGGAGAACAGGAAAAACAGGTCTGGCGGAGGTGCCTAGCAGGGGTATCTAAGATCTGTCACAGTGTTCACCCAATATATCCTGACAATCCTGAATGCAGTGTGAATATACTATGCATTCACATATTCCCTTAAATGTCTTTCATAGAGTTTTTGTGAAAATGCTTCTTTTTTAATTCTCTCATGGACTCAAAAAAGTTATAAGCTTGTTGTCAGAGTGCAGAGTGTAAAGCCTCATACACACGATTGGATTTTCCGATGGGAAATGTGTGATGACAGGCTGTTGGCAGAAAATCTGACCATGTGTATGCTCCATCGGACAATTGTGGAGCTGTAAGCGATCTTGTAAACTAGCGTTCATAATGGAGAATTACCATTTGTGATGCGGCAAATTATGAAATCTAGAAATGCAGCGCACAATTCTCTTCTTCTTTAATGTGATAATAATGAAGCTGCTTTGCTGGTGATAGTGATGGAGTTCTGCCAAACGTACAGTTAGGTCCATATATATTTGGACACAGGCACAAGTTAGTTTTTTTCAGGTATTTGCCAAAACATATTCAAGCTTTAGTTATAAAATGGATATGGGCTGAAAGTGCACACTCTCAGGTTCAATTTGAGGTTATGTACATCCAAATCGGAGGAAGGGTTTAGGAATTACAGCTCTTAAGAATAGCCACCCTCCCTTTTTCAAGGGACCAAAAGTAATCGGACAATTGATTTAAAAGTTGTTTCGTGGCCAGGTGTGGGCTAATCCTTCGTTATTTCTTCATCAATTAAGCGGGTAAAAAGTCTGGTGTTGATTCTAAGTGTGGTATTTGCATTTGGAATCTATTGCTGTGAACCAACATCATGCGTTCAAAGGAGCTGTCCATGCAAGTGTAACAGGCCATGGTAAGGCTTCAAAAACAAAACAAATCCATCAGAGAGATAGCAATATCATTAGGAGTGGCCAAATCAACAGTTTGGTACATTATGAGGAAATAAGAACGCACTGGTGAGCTCAGCAACATAAAAAGGCCTGGATGTCCACGGAAGACAAAAGTGGTGGATGATCGCAGGATCCTCTCTATGGTAAAGAAAAATCCATTCACAACACCTAGACAAGTGAAGGACACTCTCCAGGAGGTGGGCGTATCATTGTCAAAGTCTAAGATCAAGAGGAGACTTCACAAAAGCAAATACAGAGGGTTCACCACAAGGTGCAAACCATTCATAAGCCTGAAGAATAGAAAAGCCAGATTAGACCTTGCCAAAAATCATCTAAAAAAGTCAGTCCAGTTCTGGAAAAGCATTTTTTGGATGGATAAAACTAATTAATCTGTACCAGAATGACGGGAAGAAAAAAGTGTGGAGAAGGCTTGGAACAGCTCATGATCCAAAGCACACAACATCATCTTTAAATCATGGTGGAACTTGCAGTGTGATGGCATGGGCATGCATGGCTTCCAGTGACCACTGGGTCATGGGTGTTTATTTATGATGTGACAGAAGACAGAAGCAGCTGGGTGAATTCTACAGTGTTTAGAGATATACTGTCAGCCCAGATTTAGCCAAATGCAGCAAAGTTGAGTGGATAACACTTCACAGTACAGATGGACAATGATCCAAAACACACTACAAAAGTAACCCAGGAGCTTTTGAAGGAAATAAAGTGGAATATTCTTCAATGGCCGAGTCAATCACCTGATCTTGAACTGATCACCTGATCATCTCAACCCAATTGAGCATGCATTTCACTTGCTGAAGGCAAAACTAAAGGCAGAAATGACCACAAACAAAGAACTGAAGACAGCTGCAGTTAGAGCCTGGCCAAGCATCAGAAAGGAGGAAACCCATTCTTTGGTAATGTCAATGGGTTCCAGACTTCAGGCAGTCATTGCCAGTAAAGGATTCTCAACAAAACAATAAAAAGGAACATTTTATTTATGATTATATTCATTTGTCCAATTACATTTGAGCCCCTTAAAATTGGGAAGCCGTGTATAAAAATGGTTGCAGTTCCTAAAATTTGTACTTGATATTTATGTTCAACCCCTTGAATTAAAACTCAAAGTCTGCACTTCAAATTAATTTGGATTGTTTCATTTTAATTTTATTCTGGTGGCATACAGAGCCAAAAGTATGAAAATTGTGCTTGTGTCCAAATATATATGGACCTAACTGTATTTTCAAAGGCTTTTTTTTCTAGTGATATCAAGAATAATATTATTATGCTTGGTTTTTTTTTGTTTTTTTGGGGGGCAAGTTACCACAACACCATCATCCCGTAGTTTTTCATTTCAATAATTTTTATTGATATTATTAATTTTCATATTTAACACATCAAGAGTGACAAAACAAGTATCAAAGTATAGAATGTATAAAGAAAAAGAAATAAGAAAAGTACTTAGTGTACAGCCACGTTGAAGATGATCACATTTCAAGTCATTCAATATGTAAAAGCATTAACATATTTTGTTTAAAATAAGTTCACATGAAGTATTTTCAACAGTAAGCAGAAATGTATTTACGCTAGCATTGTCCCTCAAAGATGAAATAGAAGATAAACATGAAGTTTCCCCTTCGTTGGAGTGTAAACTTTCTGATATAAGTGTGCACTTTCGGTTCGACCTCAGGCACTGAGCGCCCCAACGGGAACAAATTGCCCCCAGCGTCCAGGCTCGATCATGCCACTCCATTTTACCAATAATAATATAATAACAGTTTTTATATTAACCAAAAAGAAACATAAAAACAATTGGTATATTTCTATAGTGGTATTGCATTAAGTCTTGTTCTTTTGATACCATTCAAGCCACGGATGCCATAACAGATATTTCACTTCATATTTACTTGATATTTACCCTGTGAAGCAGCAAACATCAGTTCATAGTTTATGTGTAGGTTAGTAATTCTGATTACTTCTGTGAGGTTTGGGGCTTCGGTACTTTTCCATCTTCTAACTATTGCCAGTCTAGCACTCACAAGGACATGAAAGACTATATTTCTAAGAGCTGGAGGGATTTTCGCTATTCCTGGGGAGAGAGGTGTTGATCAGTTTACTGATTAGATCATAGACCTGAGACCAAAAGGTTTTTAATAGTGGGCAAGCCCATAGAATATGCAAAAGTGAACCTCTGATCCCACATTGTCTCCAGCATAGTGGAGAAGTTTGGGGGTGAAATCTCGCTATCCTTGAGAGTTCCCATAGGTTGACACATTTAGTGGCCACATATGTAATCTTAGTTGAGTGTTGCCATTGTTCTGTAGAGTATGAGAACTTTAGGTCTATTTGCCAGGTTTTCATGGATGGGGATATAGAAAATTCTGATTTTTGGTTCAAAAAAGGGATATGCCTTTAATAGAAGTGGTTATAAGATACAAGTATATCTTTATCAGTTTTGAGACAAAAGGTATAGGAATGGCTGATAAAAGATGTGCTATTTGATTATAGGCATATAAGTCTTTTGATTATAATCTGTACACTATTTGGATTGCTCTAAATGTTTTGATTGCTGGGCCAGTTGTAATATCCTCTAGGGTTGTAATGCCCCTCAACAACCAGTTTCGTATATTTAAGTCTGGTATCAGAAGTTGTAGGCTTGAGATCAGAATTGGTATAGTTTTGAGGATATGAGTGGACATTGAAGATTTTAGAAATATATTCCATGCTTTAAGTGTGGTTTTCATAGTGGGTGATATATTATTTATTTTCAACAGGTTGAAGGTGCTTGCTAAAAGTAGGTCATATGTAATATTATTAATGCATTGGGCTTTCTTAAGTTCTGACCATCTAGGTATTTCGTTTTGTGGAAACCACTGTTTTGTTTGGGCTAAGATGGCGGCCAAGTAATAATCCCGCAATAGTACGTGACCCACTCCCCCTGCTCTCCAAGTTTTTATCAATTTTTGAAATGCACACCTAGCTTTTTTCTTTTGCCACAAGTATGTATTAATTGTTGATTTGGCTTTAGAGAAGAAAATTTCAGGGATCGGAATAGGGAGGGCTCTGAATAGGTAAATGAGTTGAGGTAGGACTATCATTTTAAATGCTGCTAGTCTTCCTGACCATGTCGTTTCTGTTTTTGATATGTTGCGTAGTTTTGAGTCCAGATCTTGGAGGAATGGGGTGTAGTTTGCGTGAAATAGTTGTTTGTTCTTTACAGTTAGTGTTATGCCTAAATATTGTATTCCTTTTGGACTCCAAATATCGTGAAATCTATTCTGAAGCCTAGCTTCCGTATGAACATCTGTTCCTAGTCCTAAGATTTGGGACTTGCTTTCATTTACCTTATAGTATGATATTTGATTCAACACAGAAAGAGCTTTGTGTGCTGCAGCCAGGGAAGGTTCCACTTCTGTTAAAATCATGATAACATCATCAGCAAACTGGCTGACGATGTGATCAGTGCCTCCAACTGAGAAGCCTTTGATTCTTGGGTGTGATCGAATGTGAATGGCAAGGGGTTCCATCAGTAAATTAAAAATTAAAGGGAATAAGGGGCATCCTTGCCTTGTTCCATTGGATATAGAGAAAGACGAAGATAATATGCCTGATAAGTACACTCTGGCAGATGGTTTGGAGTATAAAGCCATGATGGCCGAGAGTATATTACCTGCAAATCCAAACGTTTCTAATACCCTGAGCAGGTACTGCCAATGTATGCGGTCAAAGGCCTTCTCTGCATCCAGCGTTAGGAGCAGAGAAGGACTTTTCTTCACCTCAGTTAGGTGTATGATATTGATTAGTCTCCGGGTAGCATCTGACGTTTGCCTATTTCTGGTGAAACCTGTCTGGTCAGGGTGAATAAGCGTGGGTAGAATATCTACCAGGTCGGCGGCTATTAATTTTGCGTAGATCTTCAGGTCGATATTCAAGAGCGAAATCGGCCTGAAGTTCGAAGGAGAGTCTGGCTCCCTCCCTGGCTTAGACAAGGTTACACTGAGTGCCTCCAACATTTCCGGAGGGAAAGACACAGAGACAGCAGCGGCAACAAAAATATTATTTAGATGAGGTGATGAAATGGTCTTAAATTCTTTGTAAAATTACCCGCAGAATCCATCAGGACCTGGTGATTTATTTAGGGGAAGAGAGTCTATTATTTTATGAATCTCTGATTCAGTAATCGGAGCGTTCAAGGAATCTAATTGTGTGTCCGTCAACTTTGGTATGGGTAGTTGAAAGAGGAATTTGTTAATCCCTTCTGGGGTTGGCTGACAGGTCTTAGGATCATTTTTCAGATTATACAGAGAGCTATAATAAAAGCTAAATGCATCCGCTATATTTTGAGGGTGAAATTCTTTCTGTTTAGTGCCAGGATGTATGATATAAGGTATTTTTGCTTTAACTCTATGCCCCTTAAGGGATTGAGCTAGTAACTTACCCACTTTATTCCCATTAGCATAATATACCATTTTTAGTCTTTTACTAGCTTTTTTGAAGTTTTCTAATAGCAAGAGTCTAAGATCGTGT
This sequence comes from Lithobates clamitans, assembly GCA_037952925.1. Lineage (NCBI taxonomy): Eukaryota > Metazoa > Chordata > Amphibia > Anura > Ranidae > Lithobates > Lithobates clamitans. The sequence goes on from JBBGZY010000031.1 coordinate 8,456,078, forward strand.
CTAAGTTGTATTAATTTTTGGGAGGTGAAATGAGAAGGATTATGTTTGTTTTGAGTTTCCAGTTAATTTCATTCCTCAGATCATTTAGCCGCCTTTGCCTCTGCCTCTTAACCCTCACCCCTAACTGAATACATATACCTCTCATAAAAGCTTTATGCGCATTCCATAGAATAAATGGGTTTGAAACAGAATTCACATTATTAGAAAAAAACTCCATTAAATGATCTTGAAAAACTTTTTTAAAGTCTTTTTGTTGTAGAAGGTATGAATTCATTCTCCATACAGGCCTCGCGTTAACAGTCGTCGAGTCTGCCATGGAGAAAACCATCGAAGAATGGTCTGACCAAGTTATCGGATTAATTGATACAGAAGATGTTCAAAGTAGAGTCTGTTGATCCACCAGAAATAAGTCAATTCTGGTATAGGTGCGGTGTGGTATTGAAAAAAAAATAAAGTCCCTTTCACTGGTGTGAAGACACCACCATGCATCGTGTAAGTCGTGTTGAATAATAGAGGGAAGAAGCACTGGGCTTATTCTTTTAGGTTGAGAAGTAGAGTCCAACGATGGGTCAGGAATTAAATTAAAGTCACCACAAATCACTAATAACCCATTTTGGAGGCGTTTCACTTTTTTTAGTAATCTATTGAAGAATTTAATTTGATGTTTGTTGGGTGAGTATGCATTAACTATTGTGTATATGGTTGAGTTCAGTTCACATATTAATATTAAGAATCTGCCTGATGGATCATACTCAATCTCCTGCAACTTGAATGCCACTGTGTCCCTGATGGCAATTAGGACTCCTCTGGTTTTTGAATTTGCCGTTGCTGTAAAGATGTGTGGATAGCTCTTATGAGAGCATTTAGGGGGATTAGAGGCCATAAAGTGGGTCTCTTGTGTGCACACTATGTCACAGTGGTATGTAATTGCTTCTTTCCACATGGAGTTACGCTTCGCAGGATGGTTAAGTCCTTTAGCATTAATAGACAATTTGTTCAACGTCATATTTGGAGTTGATTGTTCGCGCTGTAAGTGTGACTCAGGACACAATTAGTATTGGGATATAGTTCCTCCGCCAGCTGCGGTTGGTACCACGGGTAACGGAGGGAGTTGTGTTTAGTGGGTGTAGTTGAGTACTCACTCTTGGAGATGAGGTAATTATAGATGATGTACGTAGGCGTCTTAGGAGGATTAATCTCGCGTGTGGTGAAACTCTGTTTTCCGCTGAGAGGGTATGGCGATACCGATATCTTGATTCTGTAGTCATCTGAAGAACTTGGCAATGAAAAGAAAGAAAATAGAAAAACAAAACAACATAGTACATTGGTGGAACATTAGTACACTCTTAAAAGAGTGAAAAGAGCGTATTTGGTGAAAATCAACTGTGGACAGCATAAGCTGCTATATATCACTGGGGTATAAGTTCGGCCTTTAGATCCTTAGGGTCAGATAACACAGGGACCCGGAGTGTAAAGGAATCATCTGAGGGTTATTACGCATGAGATTTGGCATTTTTTGCTGTTACCGTTTTCCATTCCCGGTCAATTTGCCGCGGAGTGCTTGAAGTGTGGGCTCCTCCCTCTGGTTCAGGTATAATATCCCATTCATTCAATAGGGCAATTCCTTTCTCCAAAGAGGTAATTGTGTGGGTATGATTGTCCCTAGTGACGGTGAGTTTTGTGGGGTAGCCCCATCTATACACTATTTTATGATTATGGAGAGCTTTGGTTACCGTATTCAAGCTTTTTCTTTTTTGAAGTGTATATTGTGATAAATCAGTGAAAAATTGAAGATTCTGGCATTGAGGAAGAATTTGCTCCTTTTTCCTCATCACCGTCATGAGATGTTCTTTAACATGGAAAAAATGCAGGCGTAAGAGAACATCTCTAGGAATGTGTTCAGACAGTTTGGGTATGCGATGTATCCTATCTATGGTAACATCCAAATCAGTTAAGCTGGGCAAGATTTGTTTAAACAGAGTAGTAACATGCAAATTCAGATCACTTTGTTGGATAGATTCAGGGATCCCTCTTATTTTTAAATTGTTTCTCCTCGATCTGTCTTCCATGTCTGCAAGTTTTCCTTTAATCCACTCTGTGTCCCCCTACCTCTCATCGTTAGCATCAACCACATCATTAATGGTCTCTGCGTATTCTTCCATTTTTGTCTCTATGTGATCAACCCTGTTTCTCACTGCTTGTATTTCTTTGTTAAATCTATGCATATGATATGCCATATCAGCTTGGAGTGTGCTGCGGAGTGATAGTAACATGTCTTTCAAAACAGTATCAAGCACAGGCTGGTTCTGAGTGGGGTGTGATTCAATGGATTCAGGCATTTCCCTGGTGTCTTCCCCTGAATCATAAGCCATGCTCCCCGCATGGCTTGATCCATTGCCATCCATCCTGGGTTTAGATTTTGCAGGGCTCTGGGTGGAAGAAGAGGGAGGGTAAGAATGGTGGCTATTTGCAGATGTGACTTTAGGAGGCATATTACCTTTTTTGAAGGCTCTCGTGTGCACGGATGCCGCTGGAGGCGAGTAGGCCGCAGCGCCATCTTGCCTGTCTCCGCCGAGCTGGGGCTTTCTATCACCTCGCCTTTTGTTGGGCATGGTTCCGGTACTGTCCCAGACCTATCCACTGTAATTGTGGATCGTTAGTTGTCTCGGATGAGGCTGCTTCTTGCCGCTTTGGTCCCATGTCCCAGGAGCTCCAAAACTATGCGACCATGCGGAACTCGTGTCAGGCCACGCCCCTCTTATCCCATAGTTTTTAAGATCAAAGATACAACTATGTTGGTGTCCCTTGTTAATTTTACATGGTATTTTTTTAAATGTAGCTGCCTACTCCCAAACTGTCATTTGAAGTAAAATACATAGCCAAGTATTATTCTACACAATTTTTTTTATTGCGCATTAAAAAAAGAAAACAAATAAAATTAGACATGCTATCTGCCAAAAGAACTTAACCAAAAAGTGCATTTTATGCATCCAAAAATATAGAAAATGTAACAAATCAAATCATTATTATTCAACCAAGAAATAAAATAAAAGCCTCATGCATGTGTCCTGCTTCTTAATATAGGGGGTCAACAATGCCAAGAGTTGGTGAAAGCAGGGGTCTGTCATCCGGAAATAATTCAGAAAATCATCTGGATTATTCTCCTGGAGCTCCCGCAACAAAGGCATATGACATAATTGGTCACGATTAATAAAGCAACCAATTTTTGGTCCAAGAACTCCTCCTCCTCCTGTTCCTGGACTGGACTTGGGTCAAAGCAATAACTCCAAGGCCAATAATAAATAGCACGTTATCTCCTCCGATTCCGCAACATGTCTGGTTGATGAACAGCCGTTCAGAAACTAACTGAAAAACACAAAATGAAAAGCGCAAACTGGAAAGCACTAAATGAAAAGCGCAAAATGAAAAGCGAGAATCAACACTCACCAAACTTCCGCTAACCCAAATTTGCAGATGGAGCCCAAAGGGTGGCGCTAAAGAGCTGAAAAACCATGTAGTACATCACTACGTTCCTGTTTGTTGGCCGACAATTCCTTGCCATTCGTATGCAAGACAAAATCCAGGCACACACCTTCGGACAAAAGTCAGAGGTTTTGTCTGCGGAAAATCTGATCGTGTGTACGAGGCTTAGCAGCAATATCCTGGCAATTGCCACTGACTGCAGGTGATTGGCAGGTGGGCACATGTTAGCAACTTACCCTTTGTGTGTTTTAATTCCCTAAGGCTCATTACTTCAAACACAGTGTTTCAGCCAATGTAGGGGCTTAATCTCAGAGCTTTTGCTCTATAATTGAGCCCCTACAATGGACAAAACGGATTAGAGGGGTTTTCCCTTGGGTAGGAAACCAAGCTGAAGCTATTTTTACTCAAGTAAGGTTTACAACATGCTGAGACAGTGTGCAGACAGGCGCTATTTTGTTGTAGCCTTGAATGTGCCTGATGAGCCGGTATTCAACACAACCAGCACCTAAAAGCAGTAAGGGCAGTCGGCTCAAATGACAGATTGGGGCATCAGAGTGGTATGATTTTGATTTGAGTTGATCTTCACTCTTAAGCCTAGTACACACTAGTAGTTTTTTTTCTCTTTCCCAACCCAGCACGGCTGAACAAGAAAAAACTTAATGCTGAGGAGGAGCCACTTAAAGAACTACTCAAAATTAGTAAAGTAAATCTCCCCTGCGGTTCTATTGTGTTCTGACATGGGAACTGCCATCCCCCCACCCTGCCAGAACACTCTGGTCAGTGCTCTCGGCAATTGGCTGAGAGCGCTGATCGGGAGCCGATCGGCAGACCTTTTTCCTCCTGCCCCCTCCCCTATCACATTTGAATGGTATTTTTATCTGCAGGGGGAGTGGGTACCTAGCTTTGCCCATAGTTAAGATGTCGGCGCCGGGGACCGAAGACTGATATAGGAACTAGCTTGGATGAGCACAGTGCTGGATCCCTGGGCAGGTTGAGTGTCTGTTTATGAAAATCAGCAGCTACAGTTTTCATAGTTGCTGACTTTTAATTTTCATATACCCGACTGAAGCATCTCTTTAAACTTTAATACAATACATAGTTGTCAAAATGCAAAGCGTCAACATTTACCAGTATGTTTTCATACTTTTTAAATTGAATTTGGTCTTTTAAAATATTTCATGTAATTATTGTTTTCTTTCACCAAAATCATATTTTCTCAGTTTCTTTTTTTAACTGTTCAAATTAGTGTATTTGTTCAGGAATACATTATATTTGTCTTATTTGTCATTCTGAATCAGATTTGTGCTAACTACACTTTGTTGCATAATCCTTACTAATATAAGCACAGTCAAGCTATACAAGCTATATAATCAAACAATCATTAGTATATCATTTGTATAATTTCCACTGGGCATACAAGGATATGAAAACAACTTTAATGGGATTAAGCATAACTATTAGAAGTTGGCATTTGCTACACAGTGCAGCAGGCATGGCAAACTGTTTTTTGGTTGTCTGTAGCTGGTTTTCTGTTTTTTAAAATTTTTTAAATTAATACCCAAACTTTGAGCGATCAAGCCTGTGAGGTCATTCCCTTTAGCACTGCGATACAGGAAGTGTTCCAAGCCTATATCCAGCTCTCCACCATCACACCATCTTCCTGCCGGCTGGGAGAGCCCACAGAGCGGCTGAGACAGCATGCCTTCTACTGACCAGTGTGATGGATGCCCCACAGAGCGTTTACCCACAGATGTACCCTTCCTTGTTTACCTAGATGTAAGTTACTATGTGTTTTTATTAATACTCACTTTACAGTCTAACTCAGAGGTGCCTGCACTTGTTTTTTCTTGTACTTACACATACTGGGTCTACAATGATGCAAACTCAAGGATTTTAATTATTTTTACTAATCCTTTAAAAAGCCATGTTAAAGCGGGGGTCCACCTATCTATCGTTTTTTTTTTTTTTTAGTTCATTCACAAACTTTTCTTCTCAGCATTACATACTCACATATTGTGTGTAATATGTCCGCCTGTGTAAGATTTAGTCGGAAAGAATAACTTATATTATTCACTGTAGGCGGTTTCCATCTTCATTGTGGGCATTTGAAGCCCACAAGCATTTATTTCCTGGATGTGGTAAATGCTGTGCTCCCAGCATTCACTGCTCGTTCCCGTACATGCTCAGTGGCATCCTGGGAAGCCTGAGACTAGCTCCCAGGAGTCAGGGAGAGGCTAGAAACACGCCTACTCCCATGGGAGGAGAACTAGGAAGTGCAAAGAAGAATAGAAAAATAAAAGGTAATTACGGCGAATTAATTTTTTTATATATATATATACTATATTGTCGAAAGTATTGGGACACCTGCCTTTACATGAACTTTAATGGCATCCAACCTTAGTCCATAGGGTTCAGTATTGCATTGGCCCACTTTTTGCAGCTATAACAGCTTCAACTCTTCTGGGAAGGCTGTCCACAATTTTTAGGAGTGTGTTTATGGGAATGTTTGACCATTCTTCCAGAAGAGCATTTGTGAGGTCAGGCACTGATGTTCGACAAGAAGGCCCGGCCATTAAAGTTCACGGCCGTGTAAAGGCAGGTATCCCAATACTTTTAGACAATATACTATATACTGTATGTATATATATATATATATATATATATATATATATATATATATATATATATATATATATATATATATACACACACACACTGAATATCCTACATAAATTTGCCTACACTGCGTTGCAATGCAGCTGCTCGAACATTCCCTAGACCACTCTTTTTCTGGAATGTTCCCTGTGACCACAGGGAAGCCGCACATAATTTGTTACAAAAACTGATAAGTGTTCCAACAAGGATAATGTCAGTTTCTCTTTATCTGCCGTCATGCTTATTAATGAAAGAAGTGTGGTCAAAGGAGATGTAGTGCAATCCACCACCCTGAGCCAGAGCCTGTGTTTTCTCTACAAGCCCAGCGGCATCCTGATTATGGCTACAATAATAAAGCCATGTTACCCTAGCAAAACTTTTATAAAACTTTTTGAAGGAAGCAGCTGAGGAAACTGGGCCTACTTTCCACAGATCCACCTTCTCCGATGCAGTTATCTTCCTCCAGCCTACCCAAACGACCTCCTCCATCTAGCCCTCTCACCTCCATGTGGCAGAAACCTAAACATAAGAAAGCCAAAGAAGGATTAACCACCTGAACTGGAGGATTGTCAAGCTCTTTTCCTGTTTACCCCTTTCTTGGGCCCGGACTCACATGGCCTTATCGGCACTAGTGCCCGACTGGACTCACCCTTTATCTACTCCCACGGAACTCCTGTCCTCCCGGTTATGCAGGCCTCTACTTTTCACCTTGGAACACAGCTGAACTTCCACAGGGTAGTCATCGGCCCTGAAATGGCCTATCACAAGCCATATACTGGAACCCCCCCAGGACTTCCCTAGTCTTTTAGCTCTACTAGCAAGGCCACTTAGCTGGGCCTGACATGTACTCTATGTTACCTTATTTTTTTTTTTTCTATTTTTTTTTCGCCAGACTTTTGAGGACTGTCTGCTCCTTGGCGACTTGACTCTCCCTGGGTCTTGTTTGTTGTTTTTTTTAATACCCTGGGAAATTCATGTCTATCCCCCCCTTCCTTTATCAAAGTTGGGATAACACAAAGACTAATAGGCCACTCACTCTGTTTATTATGGAGCCCCCTGGGTTCTCACCTTCTCTATCCCACAGTTTGCTAAATCTACCAAAGGTTGCTACCCATTCGGTGGGAATGTCAATGGACTCATGGTCCCTTGTCTGCTCTCCCTATATTCCCAATGGTTTTCTCATTACTTACCTGCTTTTCCACTCTTTGAGGGTTTTTTTTTGTTTTGTTCTTTTTATATATACACTACAGTTTTTGTGGGTTTTGCACACTAGTTTGTTATAATTCAAATGTGATCTATATTTTTGGGAGTGCCATGTGCGGAGTGGCACTCATGCTCCTTCTCAGAGCTGCAGCCTGATCTCGCTCCTGGTCAGGACCCCCCCAACTGGTTGGGGGTAACCTTATTTGTGTTTGGGGATACGGTGGAATTATTTTTCCCCTATTTCTTGAATCTATTCTATGTCCTTTCTACTCTTCTTTCTGCCTTTTCTCCCCTTTACTAACTCTTCTCTTGTTTTAGTGACGTGTGTGGTCTCGCTCTTCCGCAGAATACGGGAATATGCTCTGATAGGCTCCATCGCTCTTCTTGCCTCTGGACCATCCTTCAAAAGAAGGCTAAGTGTTTGGGGATCATTGGCATTTCCTCCTAAACTGCTCTATGGCTGATAATACTGCTCATACACCGGCCCTGCGCTTAGCCTCGCACAACGTTCAGGGAATCAATTCTCCTGTTAAAATCTTCCAATATTACCATGACCGCAAAATCGACATTTTGTTTCTTCAAGAAAACCAAAAACGTATACCCCATCCTTTATACACTCCAAATATCCCACGTTTTATCTGGCAAATTCTGACAATAAGACTAAAGGAGTAAGCCTGTTTTCTCATGTAAAACCCAGTTCTCGCTGGTATCTGAATTTAAGGACCCAGATGGTAGGTTCATACTTGTGAAGGGGCTCATAGATAATCAGCTATATTCCCTCATCTCATACAAATAGGGCCCCCATCTGGCCCCCCATCCTGAAGGTCTAATCATATACGGCGGAGACTCTAATATTGCTTTTGACACAGGGACGAATAAAACCCGCTTCCCGGGTAGGGACAGCATTCATCCCACCAGGCAGAGCCTCAATGTCGCCAGACAAATTTACCACCAGGGGTTAGTCGACACATGGAGAGAAATTAACCCAAAGGTACAGGATTATACACACTTCTCCAGTCCCCACAATACCTGCGCGAGAATTGATTACTTTTTTATTCTGCAAAATCACATCCCGTTAGTGAACAAGGCAATCATCAGAGACTCTGCCTGGTCAGATCACTCCTGCCTCCTTCTGACCATAAACAAACCAGCTACACGACAACAAGGGTTTAGCTGGAGACTAAATGCTTCAATCCTTAGCAATCCCACCCATACCAGCGAGATCGAAAAACACATCCAGGAATATTTCTTATTTAACAATGTCGATAACATATCCCCTATCACTCTCTGGGCAGCACATAAAACCGCAATCAGGGGTAAACTTAGCCAAATGTCCTCTAGGTTACGTAAAGCCCGACACCTTGAAATTAACAGGCTGGAAGGGGAGTTCGCTTCTCTTGGCAGACAACATAAATGTAAGCCCTCCTCCGACTCGGCAGCTAAACTTGAAGCAGAGCGCACAACTATAAATTTGGTTCTCACTGCCATAGCAGAAAAGAGTCTACGCTGGGAGGGTGGGAGGTTTTACTATCAGAAAGACAAGTTAGGCCCTATGTTGGCGCATAAGCTGACTCCTAAAATTAGACCTCGCTCCTTTCCTAAAATACAACTACGCAATGGAACCCTCACACAAAACCCACAGAAAATCATGGAAGCTTTCCATGACTTTTCCCGCACGTTGTACAGCAAGGAGGGGAAGGACTCCCCGCCCAGCCTGACAAATTCCTTCCTAAACTCTCTGAAGATCCCCACAATATGGGGGCGCCACAGGGATTGCTTGGAGGCTCCTATATCCGTGGAGGAAATCTCTCTGGTCATAAAAAACCTAAAAAATAACTCTGCTCCTGGCCCTGACAGCTTTTCTGTCCCGTATTACAAGCATTTTGCCCCACTACTCTCCCCTTACCTGGCTCGATTCTTTAATCATCTTCGAACTGGAGCGCAACTAGACACAGCCCTAAATTCGGCTTTTATCACAGTAATACCTAAACCTGGCAAAGACACTAGTTGCACTGCTAATTACCGCCCCATATCATTGATAAATAATGATCTAAAAATTTTACCAAAAATGATGGCAGATAGACTATCCAATTTTATTGGCCTTCATATCCACAAAGATCAGGTAGGCTTTATGCCTGGATGACAGGGACCTGATCAGATCAGAAGAGCAATTGATATAGTCTCCTTACTGGGGTCTGGATGGGACATGGGGCCCCAACAGAAGGGGTTTTTGCTTTCTCTAGACCTCATGAAAGCGTTCAACTCTGTCTCATGGTCTTTCCTGTTCCCGACTTTACAAAAATGGGGCTTCGGCCAATACTTCATGAACACGATTAGGGCACTCTACTCCAACCTGGAAGCTAAAATCAAAATGCAGGGATACTACTCGACACCCTTCCCAATTCCAAACGGCACAAGACGGGGCTGTCCCTTATCCCCACTGATCTTCACTTTGGTCATTGAAACCCTAGCTATCGCGATCAGAGACAACCCTGATATACAAGGTGTTTGGTGCGGGCCACAAACCCATAAATGCGCTCTCTTCACAGATGATTTATTACTCTTTATCACCTCACCCCTTATGCCGTTGCCAATTATTTGCAGGGTTCTTGATGATTTTGGCAGAGTATCTGGGCTCAAGGTTAATTATTCGAAATCCCTAGCACTAAATGTCAACCTACCAGAAACGCTGGTGGCTCAGCTTAAAGACAACTTTCGGTTCAGATGGAAAGAAAAGGCAATGCCCTATCTAGTGATTAACCTCACCGCATCCATAGAAAAGTTATATGCCGCAAATTTTCCCCCAATTTTTAACAAATTGGAGATAGATCTTTCGCATTGGGATAAACTAGGCCTTTCCTGGCTTGGAAGAGTAAATTCAGTGAAGATGACCCTCCTGCCACGCATCCTTTACTTATTTAGATTGCTTCCTATCCCCATATCCAAGGACCACCTCAGGAAATTCCAATATAAAATCATAAAATTTATTTGGGGAGCAAAGGGCCACAGAATGGTCAAAGGGACCCTATATAGGAATAGAGACCAAGGAGGGGTGGGTTTACCTAACCTTCTCTCTGGTATTATATGGCAGCTCAGCTATCTCAACTCTCCACTTTATATTCCCTAGTTCTCTGGGACTCTCTCAAAACTAATCCACACCTGATCTCGCACTGGCACCCACTATCTCATATTTTTCGAAACCCCTTGTTCCCTCCCGGCTTAGATATTGCAGCCTTCCGGTGGTGGTTAGATAAAGGACTATATAGGATAGGACACTTTGTCAACCCAGTGGGTCCTCTCACACTCGCCCACTGTATGAATAAACTTGACATACCAAAATCGGAAAGGTTTAGATACCACCAAATAGCCCATTTCATCCGGTCCATACGGTCATCTACACCCACCCCACTCTTGATCACGGACTATGAAAGGTGGTGCGGTCAAGGCATGGAGCAGAGGGGGGAATATCGGTGATATACCGATCACTTGCTAGGGCTGAGACCAAAACGCTCTATATGAGACAATGGGAAATTGACCTGCAACATAATTGGGGCATCGAGGAATGGCACAGAGCATCGACTGTGGCTTCTAAGGGCATTCTAAATATAGCACTAGTTGAGGCAAATTTGAAAGTCCTAATGAGGTGGTATATGGTCCCCCAAAAAATTGCCAAAATATATCCGAACGCCTCCCCTCTGTGCTTCCGCAAATGCGAACACGTTGCGTCGATGCTACACATTTGGTGGGACTGTCCCAAGATTCAATGCTTATGGAATAAAATATTCCACACCATTGGGAAAATTACAGGCCTACCGATCCAACAGACCCCTCAACATGCCCTCCTAAACTTTCCTATCCCCAAGATCCCTAAATTAGTCCAATGCCTGATCATGTTTATTTTCCTTGGAACCAAGCTAACGATTGCTCGGGCTTGGAAGCAACCCACGGTTTCCTTCCTCTTGGTCAAAAGGAAGATATCATGGATCATGACTCAGGAGAAAACAGTTGGCGTCCTCTTAGATACTGTCGACAAACATGAGGCCATCTGGGAGCCCTGGACCAGATATCTTTCCCAGACATCTACCACCCCTTGCTGAAACGGATTTGTGTAGATGAGCGAGTTCCACACCGTCTAATATTAAGCTTGTGCTTCTCTTTTTTTTTTTTCATTAATTTATTTATTTTCTCTCTCCTGTCCTTTCCTCTTTTCTCCTTGCCTTTCTCTCCCGCTTCTTCTCACTGTTATCATACAGGTACAACTGCAGGCATTTCCCTCTGGGACACTATCTCGTCATATATTGCAAAAGAAAGGTCTCTACTTCTATCCTTATTAGCAGTTGGAATATCTCTTGGTCCTCTTTTATCTAATACCTCCTGCTCAGTGGACATTCACATGTATGTCCTTTTTTCGCTACTAACAGTCCACCCACCTGCCTAGACAAAGCAGCCCTGTGGGGTCTTTCAATCTTCGCAGGCGTGTTTTCTCTTCATTTATCTCTGATTGAATTTTTTTTTTCTGTTCCTCCTGCTTTTTGCATATTCTTGTATTCATTACTATACTCCGTTTGGGGGGAGTGGGTCCCCCCTACCCGACACAGCAAGATCCCATAAGGGGTGTTGGAGATGGGGAGTCCTTTCCTCCTTCAGGAGTTTGGATCATCTGCAATCATTTGCTTAGGTCACACTGATCCTTTTCAGCTTACATATGTAATGTGTCCTTTGAGAGAATCCTTTGTTTGATGTTATGAGATTGTTATACCTGTTTCTTTGTCAATTTATTCTTGCTGATTTATCAATAAAAAACTATTGAAAGTAAAGAGAGTTGAGAAGGGTTAGATGCTTTGTCAGGTTCTAATAGTGGTCTGTGCCCCTGTTGCTCTAAAACTGTCACCTTTCCCACTGAGACAGAAAGTGAGTGGAAATGCAATCATTAGAAGTTGTCACTGATAGAAAAAAGGAAGAGAAGCCTCCCCATGGGAATGTCTCTCCCAGTGATAGGTGTTACGGTTCCTTAATTCTGGGAGAATTCCTCTTATTTTCTATTTTGTCATGGGACAGGAAGTGGGGGAAATTTCAGCATTCTAACCTTCCTCCCCTTTATACAAAATAAAAAGCTTTGTCTGGAGATCTACTTTAACTCATAACTAAAATAGCTTCATATTTCTTGTCTGAATTTAGGAAATCCCCAACTGTCTAAACAGGAAAGTTAGCATTGTGCCTACAAGCTGGTGATACAAAGCTCCTATAGCTGAAATCATTCTGGATTTCTCATCTGCTTCGAGCATCTGATTCCTCGAACAATCACAAGGATTAATTGCCTTTCAGCTGCTAACACTGTAGTAATTTCCCACAAAACCCACATCAATGATATTATGTTAAGACCTCGCTGTTGCTCGATTTAAAGCGTTTCTTACATAATTCGCTGGTATTTACACACAGAATTTCCTTTAAAAAACGCCTGCAGCATATTGCACATTGTTTGGGATTCAGCATTGTGGCAGGTTTGAACAGCACAAGCATCTGCATTGTAAAATAAAACAAACAAAAGTGGGAAAAATCCCTGCTTAGATTTAATATCTAGAGGGGAAAGGCTGAAGGCTATTTAATAATCTGCAAGTTATTTTTTAGTAGTTAATACATAGCCAAGAACTGACTTAGTGGGCCTGAAGCAAAGGGAACTGTAGCTATGACCACAACAACCAATTAGGTTTAATCTTTCATTATCTAACCTAAGTGGGACAATTGAATCTGATAGCTATATGCACATCCTAAAGTTTTTTATTGCAGTCCAAAAGTTTTACCAAAAGAAAGAGGGGGAGGGGCGCTCACCCTAAAAAAAAATCCTTGTTTTATTGTAGCATAATGATGCACCAACATGCCACCAGGTGCTGCACAACTCCCACATGGTTCATTCCCCCAAGAGCCCTTGAGCGGGTGGCATGTTGGTGTATCATTATGTTAAAATAAACCAAAGATTTTTTTTAAGGTGCCCCCCCCCCTCCTTTCCCTTTTTTTGGAAACTTTTGGACTGCACTAACTTTGGCAACTTAATTAACTTAATTTAATTTAAAAAGTTAATTTATTAGTGGTATAGGAACATATAACAGTTTTAGCTGCCTGCTAATTGTTATCTCTAGTATAGCTTATTAACAATCTTTGCACTGGTTGTGGCGTGAGAGTTCAAGTTAAAAGAAACTGTGTACTGAGGGGATATATTGGCTGCCATTACTGACCTTGCCTTTGGAAAGACCCACTTTCCTGACCATCATGCTAATCTCATAACTCCACTTTTGTAGAGAAAAAAACTTCTTATTCTTATTCTGAAGAAATCCCTGTGTGTTTGTCTGTGTCCATGTGGGAAATTGAATCTAATGGGAATGGTTTCATAAATATAAATCAGCTGCTGCACCTGCAGGGCTCTAGTGAGGAAAATTGCAGGGTCTGCATCCCTTTAGATGAGATTTCCTATTGGAAGTATCTCACTAAAAATTACATTTGTGCTGCAGGGGATGCTTTATATCTGACTTGTATCTTAGTGTAGACTTCTAGGAACATCAGTGAGCTAATCACACAAGCAGGAAATTATGTTTGGGGGGGGGGGGGAGCGGTGTTCTGTACACATTCTGTGTATGGAACACCTCCAGGTAACCATATTGCATTGCATTTTACAGAAAATTACAGAGCTGCAGATTGAAAAGGAAAGGTCATTTTTATTAACAATCAATTGCAACATGACGTGAGTCGCAATTGTATATCTATATTATTTTTTTATTTGATATTTTTTTCCCACGAAAGTGGAGCTACCTTTTAAGTAGTTTGTGTGATATAGAAACGCATGACAGTGTTAGCTGGCTGCTAATTGTCATATATAATATAGTTTATTAATACTCTTTGCACTGGTTGTGGCACGAGAGTATATTGCACTTTGTAACCTTGGCAGCTCGTGACAGCAGGGAGCCTGCTCCCACATTATTTTGTAAATATTCCTAAATTTTTATACTTAAAGCGGAGTTCCACCCACTTTTGAAAGGTGGTCTTAAATTAAAGACCACCTCTCCACCCCTCGTTTTTGGATATTTAAAACAAATGTTTTTTTTCTTTAGTACCTTTTTTGAAGTACTACGTGTACTTCCATTCCAGCCGGGCCATGGCGCAGGACGTCATGTCCTCTTGTGGGGCGAGCCCCCCCCCCCCACTGTTTTCTAGGACCTGTGTGTGTCCCAGAAGATAAGCTGGCCATTCACAAAGCGCCCCTTGACTCGTGCATGTGCAGTAGGAAACCGGCAGTGAAGCCACAAGGCTCCACTGCCGGTTTCCCTTAGTTACAATGGCAGCGCTTGCACCCGATCCAATGAACGGATCGGCCTCGGGGGGGGGCAACATCGTGGGCTTCCTGGACAGGTAAGTGACCTTAATTAAAGTCAGCAGCTACAGTGTTTGTAGCTGCTGACTTTTAAAAAAAAAAAAATTGTGGCTGGAACTCCGCTTCAAGTTTCCGTAGGCCATCAGGTTGTGTAGCAGAATTTAAGTAGCTAAAGGTGAGGATATTCCATTTGATCCTTGAAGAAAGAAAGGAGTTAACAAGCAACTCCAAGCAATTGATAAAAAAACATTCAGTGTATTAATTATGCTGTTCAGCATAGGTGTGCGCAGCCTCTTGCATTAGGGTGTGCACCCCAAAGCTCAAATACATATGCATGTGTATATGTACTGATGGTGTCAGTAGGGCAGTGGACAGTGTAATTTAGTTCATTTTCTTTTCCCCAAATTTTTGGCCTTGTGTAACATTTTGGGGGGATGAAATATCAGTGGTCAAAACAGGGGGAATATGCAGCACACAAGGCAATTAGGGTGTGCCTAGGCACACCTGGCACACCCTGTGCGCACGCCTATGCTGTTCAGAAAACAATGAAGCTGTGTCATACGTTAGAACTTGTATGCACTGTACCCTAATTCAAATTTTTGTATGAGTTTCTTATGAATTTCCTTTAGCTAGATTGTGTAGTGCAGGGGTCTCAAACTGGCAACCCCCCAGCTGTTGCAAAACTACAAGTCCCATGAGGCATTGCAAGGCTGACAGTTACAAGCATGACTCCCACAGGCAGAGGCATGATGGGATTTGTAGTTTCGCAGCAGCTGGAGGGCCACCAGTTTGAGACCCCTGGTGTAGTGCTTTCTTGGTGTATGGACACAATTTAAATATTTGCATAAGCTAGACCCACATTTACCCCCAAAACCTCTCCCCCTCTAGAGCATGCCCCAGCATTCCATTTGTTTTTCTTTAAACTTACAATACCAGGGTTGTTAAAGTTTTGCAGGGACAACTTCCAGGACTAGGGAACAAAAGGGTGTCTCCAGAGGGGGGGTTGGGAATCTCAGGAAGGGCTGATTATACTGTTTGAGATTTTTAGTGCAGCAAAGGCAGCAAAGTTAGCCCACTACAAGGAGTTAACTGGATTTCTGGAAAAATCAAGTTATTTCTTAGGAGCAATATAAAGGGATAAACCATCAGAAAATGTGTATGTATTGTAGATGTATTGCATATGCACTCCATATTTTGCCCAAACAGCAACATACGACAGTCTTTTTCAACCGAGGTGCCCAGGCACACTGGGGTGCCTTCAGGTTTCGTCAGGGTTGCCTTGGTAAAATGCCTAACAATTGCACAAAAAAGTACACACACCAGTGGGTGGATCAAGACTGCTTTTCAGATACACAAAGCCACAGGTTTTCATTGTACATCATTACAAACTTCCAACCACCAGCATCCTAACAACCAATGACATCATCAGTTGATAACTATGACATCAGTGCCTTTTCAGCATCCTTGTTTACCCCTCTATTGGAAAACTGTGGGAGAAGAAAAACAATGGAATACTAGTCAGTACCAATGTGAAAATGTGTGTTTGCTTTGGAAGAATAAATCATCTCTAATGTTGGATGTCCTATGTGTGTGGCTGTTGCTGTATTATTTAAAACTATTTGTTTATTTTTTTTTTACATTTTAGAATGGGATGCTTCAAGATTGTACATAATTTTAAAGTGTACCTTGGCTGAAAATAAGGTTGAGAAACACTGCCTTAAGACAATTACCAATCATTGTGTGCTGTATAATCTCCTTCAATAAGAATCACAACACTCTACAAGAAATACTCCCTATAGCGGGGTAATCAGAATGTCAAAAATGTTCTTTATGAGTAATATGGGGTGTGCATTATTAAGCTGTAGGAAGGACTGTTGGGTAGAGCGGGAAAACTATATTTTTGTGTTGAAGTGCCTAGGGGTTGGGGAGGGTATGTACAAGCAGTAGCCAAAATGCTGCAATATAAAACACCTGGGTAGGTTGATTCTATACCCTGTATGCCCAGTATTTGTATATTACTGGTGTGTACCGCAAGTTCACGTTAAAAGAAACTGTGTACTGAGTGGGCTGCTAGTACTGACCTCACCTTCGGAAAATCTCACTTTCCTGGCTATCATGCTGATCTCATAACCTAAGTACTTTGAGTCAATGACCTGGATGCATGCAAATAAGGATTTTGGACCTCACTCGGACTTTCATGCTCCCTACTTGTTCTGGGTAAGTATGGAAGTCATTAGCAGCTAAACAATTAGCACAATTAGCATTTTCATAAAGAGGGCAGCGATGGCAGCCTTCCTTTTTCTCTCAGTTCAGGTTTACTTTAACCACTTTCTATGTGCAGTCTGTATATTAAAGTGGTTGTAAACCTCTGAAATTAAAAATGAATAAAGCATATCTTCATATAAACTATACTTTCCTTATCCCATTGCACTTTGTGGATCCTGGCTGTCTTTCCTTTCTCTGTAATCTGAATTTGTCACTTCTGAAAGTTTTCCTAAACACTGGATAAACCATGATGATGGACACCCCCTTCCCCCTCAGCACACAGCAGGTGATTGACAGCCTCAGATGGGCACATTTCTCTATGGGACTGGTGTAGACTGTAGAGGAAGGTATGTCCATTCCTTCCATTCAGGTGTCTGATTACCCTTAGCTCTGTGCTCTGAGCTGTGCAGTGTGTGATATCAGATCTCTGCCGCCTTCCCCATGGAAATTGAGAAAAACATGTTATCTGTATAGTTTGAAAGGCTGTGGAGAAGAGAGAGCTTCAGATAGACAGGTAAAGCTTAGGTGGGAGAATTTGCTTCATCGCTATGTGTCTAGCACATTAGTGGGTTTATTATTATTGTAACATTCCCCCAATAATGCCCTTACCAACGACACAATAATAAACATTCTCCCATATGAGAACCAGCAACTGACAATTCTCAGTCGGGGTGCCCACTGACAATCAAGACCAGTCGAATGGTTCCTGGTCATGTGATCATTATGTCAGCTCTGCCCTGAAAGCATATAAGTGTTATTCTGTAGTACACATATGTCTGTAATGCCATGTATTTATAGTGTAACTACATATTACACCCAGGTGCACTATTAAAAATAATAAATAAAAAATATAGAAATATACCAGAGGTCTTTAAAAACTTTCCACACTTATATTTTTGTTGGAAACAATGAGGGTAGGAGAAGTAGTTATTGGTCGTGTCCGAGAGTGTCATGTGACTATTCTGTCTGGCAAGCCGGCTGACCTTCCAGTTTAGTATACAGTAAGTGTTGTCACGCTGTGGTAAGGATGGCTTGCGAAACTTATTAAAAAAGTATGGAATATCTTTGAAGATGCCTCGTATATATATATATATATATATATATTGGGTTTTTTTTTCAGCTCTACGCATTTGTTAGCATATAGGAATATGTACTCGGAAAAAATATGTATAAAATTACCTAGTCATGAAAATTTGTCATTAAGTTATTACATGAAAACCACTTGCTGCAAAGCTTGGCCTAGGTATCACTGAACCCTGTCATAAAGGGTTAATGTACAGTAGCTAACTGGTAAAATACATGGCACAAATATGACTGTAAACTAAGCCTTCTAACTGACCAGGGTGCTATCTATATATAGCTATTTGAAATACATGGGCACCTAGTTAACTAGCTCTCAAAGATTACACTTTGTTGACTTTACCATTGAAGTACAGTTTTTGTGTGACACCTCCAAATGATGGAATCTATCTACACTATATTACCAAAAGTATTGGGACGCCTGTCTTTACACGCACATGAACCTTAATGGCATCCCAGTCTTATGCCCTGTACACACGGTCGGACATTGATCGGACATTCCGACAACAAAATCCATGGATTTTTTTCCGACGGATGTTGGCTCAAACTTGTCTTGCATACACATGGTCACACAAAGTTGTCAGAAAATCCGATCGTTCTGAGTGCGGTGACGTAATACACGTACGTCGGCACTATAAACGGGGCAGTAGCCAATAGCTTTCGACTCTTAATTTATTCTGAGCATGCGTGGCACTTTGTGCATCGGATTTGTATACACACGATTGGAATTTCCGACAAAGGATTCTGTTGTCGGAAAATTTTATAGCAAGCTCTCAAACTTTGTGTGTCGGAAATTCTGATGGAAAATGTGTGATGGAGCCCACACACGGTCGGAATTTCCGACAACAAGGTCCTATCACACATTTTCTGTTGAAAAATCTGACCGTGTGTACAGGGCATAAGTATGTAGGGTTCCTTTGCAGCTTTAACAGCTTCAACTGGAGGGGGAATTATGATGTGGGGTTGTTTTTCAGGGGTTGGGTTGGCCCCTTAGTTCCAGTGAAGGGAAATCTTAAAGCATAAGCATACCAAGACATTTTGGACAATTTCATGCTTCCAACTTTGTAGGAACAGTTTGGGGATGGCCCCGTCCTATTCTAACATGACTGCACACCAGTGCACAAAGCAAGCTCCTTGAAGACATGGATGAGCGAGTTTGGAGTGGAAGAACTTGACAGGCCTGCACATAATCTCAACACCTTTGAGATTATTTAGAGCGGAGACTGCAAGCAAGGCCTTCTCGTCCAACATCAGTGCCTAACCTCAAAAATGCGCTTCTAGAAGAATGGTCAAACATTCCTATAGACACACTCCTAAACCTTGTGGACAGCCTTTCCCAGAAGAGTTGAAGCTCTTATAGCTGCAAAGAGTGGGCCAACTTAATATTGAACCCTATGGACTAAGACTGGGATGTCATTAAAGTTCATGTGCGTGTAAAAGCAGGTGTCCCATTACTTTCGGTAATATAGTGTATGTGTATGTAAGGTACCCCTTATTATTATGAGACACCTACATCCAGCCACACCCAGGAGGTGTTTGGAGCTGTTCCAATTTGGTCAATATTCAGGAAAGATGTAGTGACCACTTAGGATGTATATCCAAAAGTTTAAACTGCAGGAGAACATATTTTATCAGCACACTGCGTTCAGAGCAATTCACCATGGGAAGCAACAAGAAAGATACAAGCTAAAACCTTACAAATGATAACACTGCTCAGTTATTTAGACACAACAATATTCTACAAGCTTTCAGCACATCAAAGGAGCTCATTTTGCTGCAATACATAATTTTATTGGACAGATGGAATTCAACCTTGAAACCCTCAAAACACTTAAACCTAGATTATCTAAAGTTTAAAACACTAAAAAGTAATTACATGCTCAAGTCCTGATCCCCGTGCTGTTAGCATTCTTTATGAGGTTTTTTTCTGACTAGTTGGTCCAATTTGAATCAAAACTATTTGATGAAGTTCAAAGGTGGGATAAACTGAATGCAAAGAAAGTACTTCCTTTTGAAGTCTTAATGTTTCCGATATCACACACTTTTAATGAGATGAATAATAAGCTGTGAAAATAATAGTAGAGTCATCAATAATCAGCCAGTAAAATGGGACAGCTGATTGTCAGCTCTCTTGCAAGCACTGAAACACAGAGATGAATCACTGAGAGGGCTTATACAGATCAGTAGGGCAAGCTTTTGATATAGACAAGGTGTTGAGAGCATTGTGATCAAGTATTGTATGCACCACTGAATATTACAGTGAACGATCCTTGACATTACAAAAACAGAGATCAAAACCATAACCTCAATCTGTGACGCTGATCTGATAAACCGCATAAAGATGAGTTCAGAAAATGTAAACTGAAAATCTAGGGGTACTTTAAAAGGAACGTGCAGGATATTTCTAGTATATTGATATTATAGTGTGTCATTTTTGCAGAATAGCCATTAGAAGGAGCTGTTGGTGGCTCTGTTCAATTATTCTCTGTAGGTAAACCCTAATGAAGAACTTCACTTATTTGATTCATTTAGGTCTGATAATACCCCAATTTAAAATGTTTAGTTATAGTTTAGTTATAGTTTAATTATGGTTTTGTTTTAGTCAAGGCTGTACCTCCCTTGATGCTGTTTCAGGCAGACACTTCAGGTTGTACCCATGGAAACATGATGGGGTGTGGCAGTGAGACCAACGACCAATGATACCATGCGGCCCAGATGCCTGCATCCTAGCAACCAATGATGGTGTGCGTCCGAGACTGCCTGTGCTCTAGCAACCAATGATGGAGTCAGCAAAAATGGCTGCCCCAGGTAGCAACTACTCCCACAACAGCCTTGGTAGTGGTGCAAAAACATACTGATTGATCCTGTCAGAAATCCAGTGATTTGGCAATTTCCTATGTCACCTGCCTTTCTGCACTGTTATCAGTTATCATTGTTATCAGTTCTCCTGTTGTTCCCAGATCCCCCGCCCAATGTTGGAGACGAGGAGAGAAAGACTTTTTGCTAACATACTTCCTGTCTTAGGGTAACAATGCTTCTCATGCATGCAATACAGGGAGTGAGCGTTGTCATCCTAGGACAGAAAGTGGGTTACTAGCAGGATTACCAGGAGAAAGGCCTGAAAAAAAAGCACATGCATACATCAAATCTAAAAATAGTTAAGCTAAAAAAAAAAAAAAAAAAAAAAAAAGAATAGGTAAGATGAAATATTTTGCAATTTTTTCTTGGTTTTAGATACACTTTTAGTGCTTTACTAAATAAAGTACCGTAGTTCATTACCGTATGAGCACTGAGTAATAAAGAAGGTTCACTTACAATCAATCGGTCATGTGCAAGCAAAACAAACTTTATTATTCTGTTTCCTTTATAAATGATTGGGTATACAAAATCAACACAGGTCCAGCTTGTCTAATAACATTCATTTTGCAAAGTGAGAATTAGGCTCGATTCACACAGGGGTAACACGATTTCAGCGCGACTTTGCAAGGCGACTTCAACGCGGCTTCAACGCGACTTCAGCGCGACTTTAAGCAAATTACAACGCGACTTCAAGTCGCCTCCAGGACAGGCGACTTTGGCTGTGGCCAATCACAGGATAATCAGCTCTCTGGGAGGGAGGGGTTTGCCTGGGCAAACTAAATTTTTTCCCTGTAAAGTCGCTTCAATGTAGATGGAGATCCAACTTGGAGGCGACTTCCATTGAATTCTATGGGTCGGTTCACACTAGGACGACTTGGGATCCGACTTGTAAGCCCTCAAGTTGCCCCAAGTCGCCCCAAGAAGAGATTTACATTACAGTATATGGGAGCGTCTTAATTGACACTACTGAAGTCGCTCCGACTTCAGAGCGTACTCCTTGTACTACTTCGATCCGACTTCAAGGCGACCTGTACCCATAGAATTCAATGGAAGTCGCCTCCAAGTCGGATCTCCATCTACATTGAAGCGACTTTACAGGGAAAAAATTTAGTTTGCCCAGGCAAACCCCTCCCTCCCAGAGAGCTGATTATCCTGTGATTGGCCACAGCCAAAGTCGCCTGTCCTGGAGGCGACTTGAAGTCGCGTTGTAATTTGCTTAAAGTTGCGCTGAAGTCGCGTTGAAGCGCGTTGAAGTCGCCTTGCAAAGTCGCGCTGAAATCGTGTTGCCCCTGTGTGAATCGAGCCTATGGGTACAGGCCGCCTTGAAGTCAGGTCGAAGTAGTACAAGGAGTACGCTCTGAAGTCGGAGCGACTTCAGTAGTGTCAATTAAGATGCTCCCATACACTGTAATGTAAATCTCTTCTTGGGGTGACTTTGGGCGACTTGAGGGCTTACAAGTCGAATCCCAAGTCGTCCTAGTGTGAACCGACCCTTACAGCATCACGTTAACAACTTGCATGGAATAAGGCATCCTTGGCAAAGTGCACAGATTTACTGCACCAGGTGTTTTCAAAACTGTTCTCATATGTAGGCAATAGAAAGTGATGCCTAACTAGAATAAAATGTGCCCTCTCCAGGATTTCCCAGTTGATTTGCAAAACTGGTGTTTTACTTTAAAGCAATATTAAAGTAAAACTGTATGGACCTTTGGAGCGGCGGATGTCTTAAGCAGAGGTGCAGTACGGATACCTTTATATATAGCTATCTTGCTATTGTAGGCATTAAGGATCACTGTACTACAGATCCATCAAAGTTTTGACCACCATATAGGACTTATTCTGTGTGAATCTGCCTTCCTACTCCTTGTTTATTATAATATGATGTCTCTTAACCATTGATGTGCTGGGGTCAAGTATTTTCTTATATGCATGGACCATTTAAATGCTTGATGACGCACCTCTGCAACACCTGCCCCGTTCTGGACACCCGTCCTGTGTGTTTCCCTGCTTAATCCATTTGTGATTTATATACTAATATATGCCTAAGCTCCTGGAGAAGCGCTTATGCATGTAACATGTAGAGCCAAGTCACAGCACATTCCAACCAATCTACACCAAGCCTGATAGAACTTTGGCAACCGTCTTCTCTAGGACGCTTCTACGATCGCTCAAGATATAATCCTCTTGGTGTAAATGGTGTTGTGACCTATAGCATCTAGGCAATATTGACATTGCAGAAAATGTTTTAACAATGTTTGTGTGTTTTTTAAAGAAAAATTATGTTTGTAATAAAGATGTTTAACTTTTAACAAAGTGTATCTCAGTGCCTATAAAGTGCAGTACGATTTTTTTTCCAAATAGTCTTACTTTAAAGGAACACTATTATAATAATATTGCATTCAAAAGACTGGCATGACCCATATTTACCAACTCAATGCTGGGGAGAATGAAACAGGCTGCAGCATTGGCAGCTGTGTCAACTGACACAGCCCAGTCTAGACGGATGTGGCTGGGGAGCATCACAGACCTGGGCTACTTACTCCCTCCACCAAAAGTCTTTGGTACCCAAAGAAGCAACAGCAGCACAGCAGGGATACTACAGCAGATACTACAAAACATTATCTTGATATAAAGTTATACAATGCATTAACAACCAACTAAAAGAGCCTACTTGTAAATGAACTTATCTCATTACACATTTTCTATCAAACCAAAGGAACCTCTGTTAATGATATGTCAGACCAGGGTCTCTGTCGTCTATAGCAGGGGTCTCTAAACTTTCTAAACAAAGGGCCAGTTAACTGTCCCTCAGACTTTAGCGGGGATAGACTGTGGCATCAATGGAAGTAAACAATTCATCTTTGGTATTAGGGGGAGGAACAGCGCCCCGTTGTTGGTGTCAGTAGGAGGAATGGTGTCCCATCGTTGGTGTTAGTGGGAGGAATAATGCCCCATTCTTGGTTTTAGTGGGAGGAATAGTGTCCCATCATTTGTGTCAGTGAGAGTAATAGTCGCCATCATTGGTATCAGTGGGAGGAATAGTGTCCCATCATCGGTGTCAGCGGGATGAACAGCGTCCAATCTTTGGTATCAGTGGGAGGAACAGTGTCCCATCATTGGTGTCAGTGGAAGGAACAGTGTTCCATCTTTGATGTCAGTGGGAAAAATAATGTCCCATCCTTTGTTTTAGTGGGAGGAATAGTGCTATAGTAGACAGTACTGGTATCTCTGTAGACCCTCAGGCTGTAGACACATTATTTTTCAAACTTTGACCTAGAGAATCAGGTCAGTCTTTTTGGAGGCCATATTGACCTTTGGGCTCTCTGTTCTTTGAGTTTTCAATAGAAATTTTTCTGGGGGGTTTTCCTCAGATGCAGGTTGTTAATTGAGGGGTCCCACATCCTCCTAAACTAGAATAATAGAAGCCTGAGGGCCCCCAAATAAGTCTCTGTAGTAGAGGTAGATAGAGTGGCATCCATTGACTCAGATAGCCACAACCAGTCTGCACAGACATCTTCTTTACTGTCACACTTCTCTTTTTTGTCCAACCGATGATTATTCATTCTGCTGAGACATCCAAACAGCCTTGACTGAGTTTTAAAAGGTTGGTGTGCATTGCTTTCTGTTGATGGATTACCCAAGCTCAAAGGAAGTGAGTGAGAAGTAATTGGTCGGACCCTCAGTGGGGTTTTAGATCTCATTCGCCATTTCCTCTTTACACTAGGAATGGAGCTAATGATGTTTCCCACTGGCTTTGTGTAGAGCAGCTCCCATAACACCTGTAGGATTTCTTCTAAAACATCTGGTGGAGATCTCTTTCGAAGGCATTGAAATCTAAAGTGTCCAACCTTTGCACAGCTGTAACATCTTTTTCCAGAAGAGGGCAGTACAGCACCTGTCTCAGTTTCTTCTAATGCCTTCTTCTCTGAGGTCAAAGCAACCACCACCTTGCATCACTGCATCACTGTCTTATACATCTCCTAGGTTTGCACCACTTGAGCCAGCAGATTCTACATCAGAGGATCAGGCGACACCCTACATGTGGTCTCCCTCAACACTTCAACATCTGATTCAGGAGTTTGCTCTTTGTCATCTTTATCTGGGAAAGGCTTTCCCACCCCAGCAGGGTATGTCAAAACCTTCTCCTTTTTTTGAGTAAGCCTCCCCATAGGAATTGAGTCCTGATTCTTCTCTCCTAATACAGCTTCTTCTCCTTGCACAGTACTGATTTATTCAGGGAATTGCAAGTATCCACCACACATTTGGGTTTTCAGTTCAAGCAGTGTTCTTAAAACCTGTCGCACCTGAGCTTCATCCACCGTCCTAGGGTCTATGCCTTTCTTCAGCAACAGCTGATGCAACATCTTTTGGAGATGTCACATGTACTCAGACAACTTCTCCCTCTGTCACAGCCCAGTCTGCTTGGATGTGGCTTGGGAGCGCCGTAAACCAGGGCTACACGTTTTGAGCTTTTTTGATGTGTCCTACTAGGAAGATTTCTATTCACTTCCAATCTTGGAAAAGCAACAGGAAATTATAGGAAATATCTTCAAAATGAGCAGCATTCCCATCAGTTTTCACAAGGAATGATCTATTTGTAAACTTACATTGGGCCAGCATGGTTACATATATTTAACCATGTGTCACATCAAGAGGACCACTGTGAATGCTGAAATTCACTGTAATAGTCTGTACTAGGGTTGCACCGATACTGATACTAGTATCGGTATCTGTGCCGATACCGAGCATTTGCACAAGTTCTTGTACTTGTGCAAATGCTCCGATGCATGATCCGATACCTCCCGGCAGGAGGCTAGTACACCCGGCACCCTCAGCGTAGCAGGGGGGGCCAGGCAGCCCCACAGATGATCGGTGCGGCGGTGGGGGCAGTTACAAGCACGGATCTCACTGTATAGCTTTTCTGACAGACTCTTCTCCTCCTCTCCCTCCCACAGCTGTCAGCTGCTTTATTGAAAGCTATACCGGGAGATTGGTGCTTGTAACTGCCCTCAGCGCCACATCGATCATCCCCGACTGTCTCATGTGTCCTCCTCCTGCTCCCGGTGTCCTCCTATGGTTCCCCCTCGTCCTGGATCTGTCAGGATGAGTGCAACTGCAATTGCAAAGTGCACAGTCTATTTGCCTTTAGTAAATCCACCCAAAGGATTCGCTTGCTCTCGTACCTCAAATAATTTAGTAAATATCTTGTATTTTTTCAATTAATTCAGGGTGTTCCCTGATTGGACAAGGTGGGGATTGTGACATCATCTACCCTTCCTATACGCTTCATACAATCAGAGAACACATTGTATTAATTGAAAAAATGTCAAGAGGTTTGATGTGATTGACTCCTTGTGTTCACTGTACACATGGCAAATCACTCCATCAGCTACTACAAATCACTCCATCAACTACTACCTGTAACCAAGCTGGCTCAATGTAAGTTGGAAAAAATAGATAATTCCTGGAGTTCAACTTTAAGGACTTTCCCTTACTTTTTGTCTTGGTGGCAAAGTTATTTATCCATCTAGGGTGAATTGGGATACAAACTACACAAAAATACAATTTGTTCTTATGCACCTTTGTGAATTGAACTGATGGAGATTTGAGTTATTGAAGACATGGAATCCAGGACATAGAGGGAGCACAACACTTTTGTAAATTGAGCCTATAGTTATGCACCACTAATTTGTGTATAGTATAATGGCATGAGCTGGAGTAAATGGGTTGAAAACATAAAATGCTAGGATTAGATAGTGGTGAAAGTGAACTTCATTTTGCTTATCATGATGTCCTATACTAGTTTTTTTTATCAAGCAGATAAACAAAATGTTTAATCAGATCATGTTTTCAACATCAGTATCAGTTCTTTTTACTAATAAAATTTAGTGAACATGCATGCAGTGGTAGTTAACCTCCCTGGCGGTATGATTATTTCAGATTTTAGGTGCTGAAAGCGGTACCATTATTTTGCATGGAAATTTGGCGTTTTATATTGTAGGCCTGTAATTCTTAGGGATAACTCACTTAAATCTGTCCAAACAAGAGTCTAGTAGACATCCCGGGTATGATAAAGTTTGAAAAACGAAATCATAAATTATAATATAATAAATAACTATAAATAATTATAAGAAATAATAATATAATAATAATAAAAATTATTCAATAATGTAATCAAATCAAAAACACTGAAATTTGCTCAGTTGCAAGAATTGTCGCTGTCATTACTTTCAGTGTTTGATGACGAATTTCCCCACAAATCACTATCGCTAAATTCTGCAAGTGATTCTAATTTATTATCACTGTTTTCTAGCTGGTCTAAAAGCACTTTTGATGTAAACGGACATTTTTTGGTTGCTATGGACAATCTCCAGTTTCCTGGCAGAAAGAATAGTGTTTATAATATAAAACTGCATGCAGGGCACTGGACAAAGGGGATGTGTAATTATTTGATACAGTACTGTAATCTGTAAGATTACAGTATACTGTATCTATACTGTGTTTTTTACTTTTTGAATTTGGCGCCGAACTCCGTCCCCATGCGTCGCAACGCTCGCAGGGAACGGAGCTCGGCACTGTGAATCGAGCAAGACACGAGACACGGCGGCTCGCAGATCACAGTGGGGAGACATCGCAGGATTCAGGGGACAAGGTAAGAAAGCTCTTCCTGGATCATGCGATGCGATCCCGAGTCTGGCTCGGGGTTGCCGCTTTTGGTACTGAATACTCACCCCGAGCCAGACTCGGGAATACCGCCAGGGGGTTAAAATCCTTGCTTCTTTGTGCTGAAATTTGCTTGGCATTAGTTAGGATCTTTTCTGGAAGGCAAAATATCTTCTTTGGCAAACGCTTTAAACAATTCTCACATTAGCCTCATTTCACAAAGTTTACACACCAGGGGAAGGATTTCCAAAAAAATGACAGTTATTTTTAGCTAAGCTCAATGAGATTTGAAAATTGAAGTCACTGGCTAGAATAAAGAACCATTTTCTTGCTCTACACAGAGCATAGCCTACTTCTATACTCCTACTCCTTCGCCTACTCCTATACTCCGATACAAGCTTGTTAGTAATCTGATGTACGGCATAATACAGTGAAAGTGCTGGGGTACTTAGCATAAACATAAGATTATAAGCTGAAACATAACAGGTTGGTATAACATGAATTTCAATGGAGCATGTATTGCACTGT
Source organism: Lithobates clamitans (assembly GCA_037952925.1). Lineage (NCBI taxonomy): Eukaryota > Metazoa > Chordata > Amphibia > Anura > Ranidae > Lithobates > Lithobates clamitans. The sequence continues at coordinate 8,484,177 of JBBGZY010000031.1, forward strand.
ACCTTGTGCATTATACGGTATTTACATGACTCAGATTTTCTTTTTAAAACCTGGTACCCTATTCTATGATTAATAGAAGGAAATAATAATAAGAAAATTGCATGATTCCTGACACATGAATTACAAGCTAATCTATGTAGAAAATATGCATTTTTCAATACTGGTAATATTGTTTAATTACCAATTGCTTACAGCCAAACTAACAAGCATGAAGGTTAGGTGTTCTGATTTCACTGGTTGCATATTTATTGCAGGTCTGTAATTTACCTAGAAGCAATAGTAAGGCTGCAAATGAATAATGGGCAAAAAGCAATGTGAAGAAGTCACCAGTCTCCTTGCTGAACTGACAGGTTTCCCCTAAAATTTTGCAAGACAGTGTGTATTGCTCTGAGAGAATTCATTGCAATACCTGCTATTTATCTCTTTCCAATCATGCAGTTCACATATAACTGCCAAGACCTTTTCACTTTGTGAGGTAATGTACAAAACGCCTTCAAGTGTTAGATCTCATACATTATTTATGGGCCCTCTACCATGTAAAATGTCCCCACCCTTATCTGCTGACCTGTGAGTACCCTTTAACAGCACATTGAATGAGCTGTGAAATTGTATGTGTATTGTTCATGGGGTATGACTGAATGATGGTGAAGTGGTAGTGAGGGTGTTGAAGTTCTATCTTAGTAGTTAACACTAAACACAAGGGGGCAATTGACTTTTCTAGCTAGATGAAGTTAGGTTGTATTCTCTTATTAAACAGAAACTTTAGCAAGGTAAAATGACTGGTGATAGTACTTATTTTCTTTTAAAATGTGGCCATTTAATCTACATTAATCTATAACGTTATGCAGTATGCAGTGCCTTAAAGCCCAAAAAATTGCCTACTTTCTAAACTGTTTATGTAAAAAAATAAATCATAAAACATTTGATAGAAGTAGATGTACTGTATGTCAACAGATACAAAGTTAGTTAAAGCGAATGTCTTTTCAGTGTAATAGAACTAACCAGTTATAAAGGTGCTTTCTGTTGAAGCCTATAAAGAAGACACAAGGTGCGTAAATGTTTGGAGTTAACATCAAATGGAAAACAACTGGCCACACACTATAACCTTCTGTTCAGCTTTTCTTGGAATGCTTTGGTGCAGTGAAACTTATGAACAGAATGAGTTAAACCCTAAGGTAAATACAACCCAGAGCAAATGGAGTAGAGACATGCAGAAGGTGTCTGATAGTTTCCTAAAACCTTTTAGACCTCCATGCTAGTTATAAGTCTGCGACACACTAGACAATGAAGCCACAATCAGCAAGACCTGGCTCCATAGCGTGTATTGACGCAGCTGAACACTGTGTCACACGCTCTAAGGTGAGCGCAACCACTTTGGGGGTCACCGAGGCACATCACGGCATGATCTGGGCACTTTGATTCAGCAATTTGATTTTTTTCCTGTGGAACACTTCATGCACCATTGTTTTCTTTGGAACTCTTCACTGCACATTGCTGTGTGATGTTATGTTGGAGGATTTTTCACAAATAAGGACAATTCGTTATCTCAAGCATAACATATCACTTATATGGTTATATGTATATATATATTTCCTTATCACTTGTCACTTACATGATCTTATTGGAGTTTTGCATGTAATATTTATAGTGCACGTTTTATTTTTATTGAGTAACATCAATTAATTAGTGTTTATTGCACTTATTTATTTATTTATATATGCAGAGTTTATTTAGTTCCTTATTATTTGCACATTGCACTTTGAATTTATTGTATATGGCACTTTGTTGCACTTCTTTGGTGTATTGATTCATACATGCATAATTGATTACAGATCTGCATCATTTGCACATTGCACTTTTTGATTGAGTGTACATGGCACCATTAGGGTGAACGTACACAATGACACATACCTAAGCGCAGCGCAAGTTTTTTCTGTTTAGGATATAATAGAAGGTGGCAAAGTGCAGCTAACCAGCAGTAAAGCCACAGGTGCACTGCGCTGCACCCGTGGTGCGGGTAAACCGCAGCGCATCAGTGTGAAAGAAGCTTTAGGCCCCTTTCACATGATCCGTCCGATTGGGTCCACTTGTCCATTTTTCAGGCAGACCCAATCGGACCCTCCATTGACCGCTATGGTGTACTTTTGTCCGTTTACACCCCCCAAAACAGAAGGGAATCTGTCCCCTCCTGCCTGGGCGGATCGGAGGGCCCATAGAGTAGAGCGGCTATGTCCTTGTCTGCTCTGTATATGCAGAGTGGGTGCAGACCTGTCATCCGCCCTCTCCGCTCATTGTGGCCCGTGACCGGATACCAAGTTGCTTAAGTGGCCCTCGTTCTTCAAAAGGTTGGGCACCCTTGGTTTAAAACCTCCAAATTTACACTTGGTATTGTAAGTTAGGGGTAACTAAAATTGCACTCCTAGTTGTAAGAGGAGCATTAGAAAACTTAGTTTAACCAACTATTTGTTTTAAATGAATGCTTTTTTTTAAGTAATATATAGTTACTCCGTGGAGCTAGGCTACAGTATTTAAATAAAAAGAGAAAGGATCGAAACACTGTACTCTGTTAATCCTCACATAATGTATGGTATAGGTAAGGACCTTCAAATTTTCAAACAATATCAAGGGTTTAAAGTTGAAATCATAAAATTAAAGGAGAACGGCTTTGGACATGAATAAACTTGTTTAAAGAGCACATCACAAAATATATATTTCCTAAACAATAGGTCATAACTTCTTTCCCCTATAAGGACATTTATTTTGAAGATTTAAAGTAGTCAGTTTTGTTACTTACTTTCTTGGGTGAATATATTCACCAGCAAGATAATTTTTCAATGATCCATATCTACAGGTTTTGAAAGGAAACCAATAATTTCATCCTAATATATTAGGAAGTAGATATTTGATTCTGTATTATAATTATTTTCAGTGACAGCGCAGCATGCAAAAATTTGGTACGTTTAGCAGGGACTAGACAATTATTAATCCATGTGTGGGAGTCCCTGTTCAACAGAAGTCAATCATTAGATCGGCTTCTGTCCAACAGGAATGTTGGAAATCTTTTGTCAACCGGCAGCTGTAGCCAGGGTTGCCAACTGTCAGTAAATTAAAGAAGAGTTTGTAAAATGTAGACTGCATGTCCATAACGGACATTCATGGATAGATGCAAAAATTACAGATTTTACGAACTGTTCATAAATTTACTAACAGTTGGCAACACTGACTGTAGCCAGTGGGCTGCTACTACTACTCAGTGTATTCTAAAGGAGAAGACTACCATTGTCAGGATGCAATGCCTCAGTGGGAAAATTCCTTCCTGTGTGGATTGATAAATTCATGCCTTTTCCTTTTTTTTCAGCCCGCTGGATGACTGAAAAAAACCCATCATGGCCAGCTTTAGTTACTGACCCAAAAAAAGAATGCAGACATAGGATGAAGACATACACTTCTGGTCCCAGATGGCAACACTTATCCCGCGTACACACGATCAGATATTCCGACAACAAAATCCTGTGATTTATTTCTGACGGATGTTGGCTCAAACTTACGTACGACGACACTATAAAGAGGACGTTCAATACCCAATGCGCCACCCTTTGGGCTCCTTCTGCTAATCTCATGTTAGTAGAAGTTTGGTGAGAGACGATTCACGCTTTTCAGCCTCGTGCTTTTCAGATCGTTACTGCTCTTCAGTTTGTGCTTGTGGGTTCGTATCTGGTTTTCAGTGCGTGTAGTCAGTTCGTATCTGTTTTTCAGTGCATATTTTTATATTACATATTTGAATTTCAGTGCGTTCTTGTCCGCTCGTTTCTGATTTTCAGCTAGCTCTTCTCAGGCCTTTCTGATTTTCAGCTTCGTTCTGACCAGCCGACCATTTTCTAGCCATGTTGCGGGTACATACTCATCGTAGAGTTCGTGCTGTGCAGGGGCTTGGTGTTGGGGTTCTTACTTTGACCCAAGTCCAGTCCATGAACAGGGGAAGGAGGAGTTCATGGACAAAGAATTGGTTGCTCCAGCGTGACCAATTCTCGCACATGCCTTTGTTGCGGGAGATACGTGAGAATAATCCTGATGATTTCAGGAATTATCTCTGGATGACGGATCCCGTTTTTCACCGTTTGTTGGCTTTGTTGTCCCCTTATTGTCAGACTTACCCGTACCAGACTGATGAACCCGATGTAGCAGGGGATGGCCTCCTGTACGTATCTGATTCCCGGCCCCTGATAGAGTACACAGAAGGCACAGGAGCACAGAATGGTATGAGAGCCTGGCGGGTGGTTTGCAGGGATAAGGCCCAGGATCCTGACACAAGCTGGCAGGTGGTAATAGGTAGGCTGGAGATCAGCTAACAGGTGCAGAGCAGGCAGATCCGGTCACTAGCAAAGTTGGCAGCAGGCGGTCAGCACGGTACAAAGGGAGCAGGCAGATACAAAGTCCAGGTCACAGGCAGGTTTTGGCAACAGGCAATCAGCACGGTACAAGGGGTCAGGCAGGTTCAACGTCAGAGGCAGGCCGGGGTCAATTTGCAGGCGGATAACAAGTCGGGTCACAGGGAGATCAGAGCAATACACAGGAAACAGGAAGTTCGGAAACAAGAAGCTGATGATCGGACAGCACCGAGCACAGCATCTCATCAGCCTAAATAGGGCAACCGGCGCCAAACACCGCGAGCACGCGCGCCGGCGCACTCCAGAGTGCCCAGCAAGTGTCCTGAACCGAGAACCTCTCTGACAATGCCCCCTCCTTAAGAACAGCCTCCGGATGCCCAGCCGGGACAGTCTATCCGCATGGGTGTTCCGAAAATCCCTCAAGAGTTGTTCAGCGTGTAAGTTACCCTCCAGCTCCCAAGAATTATCTTCTGGTCCGTACCCCCTCCACTTGATTAAATATTGGATTTGGTTTTGTCTCTTCCTGCAATCCAAAATTGCCTCCACCTCAAACTCTTCCTCTTTGTCGATAATTAAGGGTTCAGGCGGGCCAGTATTGCGACCCAAGAAGGAATTGGGGGTAACGGGTTTAAGTAGAGACACATGAAAGACCGGATGGATCTTCAGTGAGTTAGGTAAGTCCAGCTCATAGGTCACATCATTGATCTTCCTCTTGACTGAAAAGGGACCCATGAGCCTGGGACCTAACTTCCTCGAGGGACAGGCCATCCTTACATTACTGGTAGACAGCCAGACCTGGTTGCCAGGTTCCAACAACAATTGTCCTCGCTTCTTCCTGTCATACATCTTCTTATTGTACTCTTGGGTTTTAGCCATGGTTTCCAGCAATAATTTGTTGTTACTGATAAAGAAGTTCATAGTTTCAGAGACTGCAGGAATCGCACATTCAGGTAAGGAGCTGGTTAAAGAGGATGGGTGAAAACCAAAGTTTGCAAAAAATGGTGTTTGCTTGATGGCCGAATGCACAGAGTTATTGTAGGCAAACTCGGCAATAGGCAGAAGAGAGACCCAGTCATTTTGTGAGAAAGCAGAAAAACATCGGAGATACTGTTCTAGAGTCTGATTAGTTCTCTCCGTTTGCCCATTTGTCTGGGGGTGGTAGGCTGATGAGAATGCCAATTCTATCTCAAGAGATCTGCAGAGAGCTTTCCAAAACCTGGAAGTAAACTGTATCCCCCGATCAGATACTATACTTGAGGGGACTCCGTGTAGGCGTACAATTTCCTTAATGAATATTTTTGCACTTTCCAAAGCTGATGGGGTACCCTTCATGGGTAGGAAGTGGGCCATTTTGGAGAGTCTGTCTACAATGACAAAGATGGTGGAGTAGCCTTCTGCCGCGGGAGCTCAACGATGAAGTCCATCGCGATCATTTTCCATGGCCTTTCTGGCACGGGTAAGGGTCTTAATAGACCCCAGGCCTTCGCTCGACTGCTCTTGCTCCGAGCACAGGTGATACAAGACTCCACAAAACTCTTGCAGTCGCTTACCAGCTGAGGCCACCAAAAGGTACGTTGTACCAGCTCTGTTGTCTTCAACACACCGAAATGCCCAGCCAATTTGTGGTCATGACAGAGTTCCAGTACAGCAATCCTCAGATCCTCTGGGACCATGATTTTGTCCTTGTATCGGAACAGGCCGTCTTGCGAGCTTACATCAACTTCCACAGGAGGGGACCAATTCCTTGAGGCCTGTTTAATTCAGGATATGAGATCTCCTTGAAGAAGCAGGAAGTTTCCAGCCAGAAGAATGGGGTCTGGAGGCAAAGGTTCCCTGGAGTCATGGAACATACGAGATAATGCATCTGGTTTGGTGTTTTTGGTACCTGGTCTGTACGTTATGTGGAATTGGAATCTAGAGAAGAACAGAGCCCACCTTGCCTGCCGTGGTCTCAATCTCTTGGCCAACCTCAAGTACTCTAGATTCTTATGGTCCGTGTAGAGAAAAATGGGGTGAGCAGCCCCCTCCAATAAGTAGTGCCACTCTTCAAGTGCGGCTTTAATGGCCAGCAACTCCCGATCTCCTACATCATAATTTTTCTCTGCATTGGAGAGTTTTTGTGAGAAGAAGGCCACGGGGTGAACAAGAGCCTTGGCACCTTGCCGCTGAGAAAGCACTGCCCCCACGGCGACCCCCGATGCGTCCACTTCAAGGACAAACGGTAAAGCAGGGTCTGGGTGCTTCAGAATAGAAGCGGACGTAAAGAGTTCCTTGAGCCTTCCAAAGGCCGATTGTGCCTGAGGGGACCAACAGAATTGATTACCCTGTTTGGTCAGTTCCGTGATGGGGGCGATTATAGCAGAAAAGCTCCTTTATAAATTTCCGATAAAAATTGGCAAAGCCGATAAAGCGTTGGACCCCTTTTCTATCGGAGGGAGCGGGCCAGTCCAGGATAGCTGCAACCTTTTGGGGGTCCATCTTAACACCATCGGTAGAGATGATTAAGCCGAGGAACTGAATGCTCTGGAGCTCAAATTCACATTTCTCCAATTTGGCATAAAGTCCATGCTGCTTGAGCTGGGTTAACACATTCCTGACATGCCTGCGGTGTTCATCAACTGAGGGGGAGAAGATCAGGATGTCGTCCAGGTATACTATAACGTATAAATCTAGAAGGTCACGAAAAATGTCATTGACAAAATGACTGGGGTTATGAGCCTGCAACCAAGGCATTCCAAGAATAATAGGGAAGAGTGGTGAAGAAATGGCGTCCAGCCGGAGAAACTCCCGATGACAGGTGTTCAGGATAGCCAGCAGTGGGATGGTTTCCTGAGTGACCGGACCAGAGCTAAGGGTGGACCCATCAGCGAGGTGGACAGCAAGTCCCTGCGACTTTGATTGAAGAGGGATGCGATGATGGGCCGCAAAGGCGAGATCAATGAAGCAACTGCAGGCTCCTGAGTCAATGATGGCCGAGGTAAGCAGATCCTGTCCTGGAAGCTGGGGGATAACGGAGAGAGCCAGATGGTTAGCAAGGTTAGGCAAGGCAGGTGCAAACTTAGAAGTAGCTGAAAGAGACTTACATGTCTTATTTGGGCAAGACCTCACGTAATGACCTGGTTCTCCGCAATACATGCATAAGTTATTAACTCGTCGGCGCTGTCATTCTTCAGAAGTGAGGGACGGGCGGAGAACCCCCAGTTGCATCGGTTCAGAAGGGCTGAGGCAGCTGGTGCATGAAGACTTTGGCTTACAGAGCTGGTAGCACTTGGGACCTTGGGGAGGACCCAAGTGGGACGGAACTGGCTAACAGACCTCTCGGAATGGCGCTCTCTCAAGCGCCAATCAATCTGCACCGACAGGTTAATGAGATCTTCCAGGGTTTGGGGTATGCCAACCCGTGCTAGTTCATCCTGGAGTGCATCGGATAACCCCAAACGGAATTGGTAACGGAGGGCCGCGTCGTTCCATTTCGTGTCTGAACTCCACCGCCTAAATTCCAGAATGTAGTCTTCCGCGGGCCTGCGCCCTTGTTGTAGGGCGTGTAAGGCGGATTCAGCGGTGGCTTTTAACTGAGGGTCCTCATATAATTGCGACATGGCGGTAAAGAAAGTATCCAGGTTATCCAGACAGATTGATTGATTTGCTCCAAGAGGCAGTGGGCCCAGGACTGTGGTTCTCCAGATAGCAGGGAGATGACAAAACCCACCTTGGTTGCTTCCAAAGAAAAGGTGCGTGGTTGCAATGCGAAGTACAATTCGCAATTGTGCTCACCGGTAAATCTTTCGGGAGTAGGGACCCTGGGTTCAGGGGGTAACATAACCACTGAGGGTGTAGGTGAGAGTCCAGCAGAGGAAGCAACTTGTGGGTTCGCAGGTGAGGACAACACCTGAACTCGTTCCTCCAGTCTGGTATAGCCCTCTTGAAGGCTTTTCACTGCCTGTGTGAGACCCGCCAGGTGTCTGCATAATTCATCCATGGGAGAGCTCCCCTGCTCTGTCTCGGACATGGCTGTCCGATACTGTCAGACTTACCCGTACCAAACTGATGAACCCGATGTAGCAGGGGATGGCCTCCCGTACGTATCTGGTTCCCGGCCCCTGATAGAGTACACAGAAGGCACGGGAGCACAGAATGGTATGAGAGCCTGGCGGGTGGTTTGCAGGGATAAGGCCCAGGATCCTGACACAAGCTGGCAGGTGGTAATAGGTAGGCTGGAGATCAGCTAACAGGTGCAGAGCAGGCAGATCCGGTCACTAGCAAAGTTGGCAGCAGTCCAGGTCACAGGCAGGTTTTGGCAACAGGCAATCAGCACGGTGCAAGGGGTCAGGCAGGTTCAACGTCAGAGGCAGGCCGGGGTCAATTTACAGGCGGATAGCAGAGAGAGAGAGTCCAGTAAACAAGCTGGGTCACAGGGAGATCAGAGCAATACACAGGAAACAGGAAGTTCGGAAACAGGAAGCTGATGATCGGACAGCACCGAGCACAGCATCCCATCAGCCTAAATAGGGCAACTGGCGCCAAACACCGCGAGCACGCGCGCGCCGGCGCACTCCAGAGTGCCCAGCAAATGTCCTGAACCGAGAACCTCTCTGACACTTATATTACAAGGCAGGACACCTGCATGCGGCAAGCCATCACTCCTGAATAGAGGCTCGTCGCCACGTTGCAGTACTTGGCGATGGGGAGAGGTCTGCAGGACATCAAGTTCTCGTCAGGCATCTCCCCCCAGGCTCTGGGGATCATTATTTCAGAGACCTGTTCTGACATCATTCAGGTCCTGCAGAAGTACTATATTAAGGTAAAATTTCTCCTTTAACATCACATTATATGTATTTAATGTTTGCTAATGTATTGTATTTCTTTTATCATTCCCTAATAATTGTAATATGCTGTGAATGTCCCCTTTGTCCTCATGCATGCTGGAAGTTTTTCAAGTTCCTTTTTTGTCCTTCATGCATATTTGCCTTCACTAACCTCCCCAGCATGCTATCCTGGGCCCATGCACACCTAGCCTAGTCACTTAACAATGTATTTTGTCAGTTCCATAGTAGTGCTTTATCCTAAACACCCCTTAAAATGTGTACAAATGTTATTTGTGTCCTTAAATTCAGGCAGAGAGCCAGAGGCTTTTTTTGGGGGTCACAAAATCATTTGGAACTGTCAGGGCTGACTCAGCCCGTCCTACTCTGAGCTGGCTGCTCAGCTGTCGGCTAATTGCCAGCTCTCATCTCTCTCCACAGTTAACCAGCTGTTGTGGATCTGCTCGTCAGTCCCGCCTACTTAAAGATCTCCAGCTCACTTCATTCCTGCCTTCGCCTTGGTCACATCACAAGAAACCATCTCCCGCGTTCCTTTTTAAAGACTGGCTTTACTGACATCCCTTCTGGCTCCTTATCCTGCTGCTGTTCCTCTACTTGGATCCCTGACTTCTGGCCTGGCTGCTTACCCGATCTGGTTACTGAACTCTGGCTTGGCTGACTACCCGATCCGGTTACTGGATTCTGGCTATGCTTTGACTACGCTTACTCTATTTAACTTTTTATTTTTATTAATAAACAAGTGTGATTTTACTGTACTTCTGTCTCGGTCTGGTTCATGGTTTCCAACAGTAGGCAAAGGCCATGAATTCAGAAGATACTGTCAATCCACTTGTTGGTAATATTTTTGCCAGATTGGATGAGCAAGATCACCGCATGGATCAGTTTGCCATGGCGTTACAAACGCTCCTGAATCGCACAGCTCACCTGGAATCCCTCACTGTGGCTGCTCCGGTACAACCTGAATTGCAGGCCGTCCCTGCTGCTGCACCAGTCTCTGTGCAGGCACCCGCCTTGAGTATTACCTCTATAAGAGGTATGTCTGGTTCCGCCCGCTTCCCCAGCAATTTGCTACAGCCTGCCCATGTGACTCATGAGACGGTTCCGTTGTCCATGGCCGTAGGGGCTCTTCACCATGAGATAATCCAATTCCAAATGATTTCCTTTCCTAAGTTTCCGCTGGTTATTGGTTATCCTTGGTTACAGAGGCACAACCCCTCTTTTGATTGGCTCCATGCTGAGGTTCTCTCCTGGTCACCACAATGCAGTGAAACATGCTTCTGAAAGGTAGCCAAGGTCCTGTGTAACTCTTCACTCTCCTCCCTGCCAGAGGAGTACCGTGATTTTAGCAATTTCTTTGACAAAGGTCAAGCCGGTAGTTTGCCTTCACACCGGCCGTATGATTGCGCAATTGACCTTCAACCTGGTGCCACCCCCCCTCGTGGCTGGGTTTACCCCTTGTCGGTCTTGCAGGATAAAGCCATGGAGGAGTATGTTGCAGATGCACTTTCTCGGGGTTTCATCCGCAAATCCTTGTCTCCTGCTGGTGCTGGTTTCTTCTTTGTGAAGAAGAGGAGCGGTGAACTGAGACCTTGTATTGATTATAGGGGTCTCAATCGTTTTATGATTAAGAATGCCTACCTGATCCTGTTGATTACAGAGTTATTTGACTGCCTCAAGGGTGCAACGGTTTTCACTAAGCTTGATCTGAGAGGGGCTTACAATCTTGTGAGGATTAAGGAGGGCGACAAGTGGAAAACTGTGTCTTATACCAGAACAGGCCATTATGAGTATCTTGTAATGCCTTTGGCCTTTGTAACGCCCCGGCAGTTTTCCAGAAATTTATTAACGATGTCCTCCAAGATTTGTTGCAGTTATGTGTGGTGGTTTATCTCGATGATATCCTCATATTTTCCAAGTCCCTGGAGAGCCACCACACAGATGTCTCTCGTGTGCTTCAGAAATTAAGAGAGAACAATCTCTATTGTAAACTGGAGAAGTGTGAGTTCCATCGGGAACAGGTTAAATTCCTGGGCTATGTCATTTCCACTGCTGGTTTTCCGATGGACCCAGAGAAACTTTCGGCAGTTCTACAGTGGCCTCGACCCATGGGGTTACGTCCTCTGCAGCGTTTCCTGGGTTTTGCCAACTATTATCTGAAGTTTATTCGTAACTTCTCATCTCTGGTCAAGCCCCTGACCGATATGACCAGAAAGAACGGTAACCCACAGAGTTGGTTTCCGGAGTCCATTAAGGCCTTTGAAAGTCTCAAGGCTGCCTTTGTTTCTGCTCCTGTGTTGGCACATCCTGATCCTACGTTGCCTTTTATCCTTGAGGTTGATGCTTCTGAGACTGGTGTTGGCACCCTTCTGTCTCGATGTCCTACCTCTGAGAGTGCTATGCATGCTTATGGCTATTTTTCCAAGAAATTGTCACCTGCCGAATGCAATTACAAGATTGGTGACAGAGAGCTGTTGGCAATCATTTTAGCCCTGAAAGAATGGAGACATCTCCTCGAAGGTACCACTGTGCCGGTTCTCATTCTTACTGACCATAAGAATCTCATATTCTTGTCTGAGGCTAAACGCCTCACTCCCAGAAGGGCACGATGGGCTCTTTTTTCTTGTCACGTTTCAATTACATTGTCTCCTTCTTACCCCGTACTAAAAATGTAAGGGCTGACGCCTTGTCACAACAATTTTCCTCCACTTACAAGTTGGAGTCGGTTCCGGTTCCTATGATTCCTCCTGATCGTATTCTGGCTACGGTTCGCACCAGTCTTACTTCTCCTTTGGGTGACAAAATTCTTGCTGCTCAGGTCAATGCTCCTCCTGAGAAACCTTGTGACCGTTGCTTTGTATCTGATAAGTGGACCTTAGATTTTTTTTTTTTTAAATACTCCTTCAAATAAATGTTATACTGATGTTGGCCAAGAATGTTTGTGTCTAATCTGCTTGCAATGTTATGTGCAAAAGTACTAATTTTTATTTTTCTTGTTTCACTTCACAGTTTCCTTCAACGCCACAGGAATGGTAGACTGTGGCTTCCCAATTTGCCCAGCGGTGGGACCTTCCCAACTGCAGAGGGGCAATAGATGGGAAACACGTTCACATAGTCCCACCCCTCAGCTCGGGGTCATACTATTACAACTATAAGGGGTTTAATAGTATTGTGATGTTGGCGGTGGTGTCAGCAACATATAAGTTTCTCAATATGGACGTGGGGAAGAATGGCCAGATGTCGGATGGTGGAGTCATCGCTCAGACTGAGTTCTACGGACGGCTCTAGAGTGGAGGCTTGGGATTGCCACCTCAGGAAAACAACGTGGCTGGTCTGCCGTTCGTCTTTGTCGCTGATGAAGCGTTTGGGCTGGGTGATCACCTAATGCGGCCGTTCCCCATGACGACCCTCACCCCGGACCAGAGGGTTTTTAATGACCGGCTGGCCAGAGCCAGAAGAGTGGTGGAGAATGCTTTTGGGATAATGGCCAGTCAGTTCCGCCTATTCCTTATGCCAATCAACATGGCGGAATATAAACTTAACCATATAATCCTTGCATGCTGCATTCTCCACAACTTTTTAAGGAGAAATTCGATGAACTATGTGGCCTCAGTTGGGCCTGAGGCCAGATTTCAAGACCAAACCCTGACGGTGCTTGAAGCTGGCCATCCTGGCGTCCCCCCCCCCAAAGCGCCCGGTCCGTCTAAAATATATGGAGTACTTTGCGGGTAGGGAGGCCATTGATATGCCAGAAAATGTTTAACAAACATTTTTTTAATAAATTTGTATTTTAAACTGAAAAATATTTCCTTTGATTTATTGCTTGTGTTTCTTTTAGCTGTCTCCTAGGTTATCCAATGGGCTTATTTTTTTGGGCATTTTCTTCAATAGTGCAAACTTAATTTATTTGATACATGAGGTGACAATCTCTTCTTCAGCTAACTATTATGTTGTGGGTCTGCTACACACACACACCTTGTTTTTGTTGTTAATGTATGTAACGCATTAAGGATAAAAATATTCATCATTTTCAGCACCATGATTTTATTTTTTGGAGTGACAAAAATGGCGTGATTGTTGCAAATTATTAATCACTGTGGGTGTTATTTACTGATGCAAAATCCACTTTGCACTACAAGTGCATTGCAAAAGTGCACTTGAAACTGCACTGAAAGTGCACTTGTAGTGCAAAGCGAATTTTCCTTTAGTAAATAACCCCCATTGTCACTGTAAACACCAACTTACTCCAAAAACTGCTATTGAGCATTAAAAGAAGAAGCCACAAATTGTTGAGTATAAAAATTTTTACTCTGTGCACATTCACATGTGCGTTTAGAGAAGGGTTTTTGAACAAACCAACATATTTATAGAAGATTTTTTTTTTTTTTTAGACATTACAAATATCCTTTTTTGTGGTAAACTGGCATGTTTTTAAAACCATAAAACAATACACAACTCAGGAACTTTCAAAGTTCAACTTTGATAAATTAAAGGCAATATCAGACATTAGTATGTCCAAACTGTGTTGATATTGCCTTCATTAGATGGGGTGATGTCACCCCTGTGAAAGCCAAATTTTGAAGATGCACACAAATTAAAAGTCAAAATGGGGACATGTGCTAGCTCCCATCATGGGGGATCAATGGACATGTTTCGGGGGTACAACCCCTTCCTCTCAGCTATTTGAGTTGCGAGGAAGCGGTTGCACCCACAAAACGCGTACATTGATATCCCATGATGGCAGATAGCACATGTTGACACACTGTGTGCATCTTCAAAATTTGGCTTTCAGAATTTTGGAAAAAATTCAGAAAAATAAAATCAATTTAAAAATTTTGGTGTGTTTTTGAGTCTTTTTTACACATCATTGATGTCTTACTTGATCTTCTGTAAATCCCTATTGCATACCATGAGGATGTGTGCACTTGCACTTGTGAAATGTGTTTCTTCTTCCACAACATCCACATCACCTAAAAAAAAAAACATACCATGTTATATAAATATGCAGGCATCCATCTATTACCTGAAGCTGTGGTCTCAGACACTCACCTGTTGTGGTCACTATTTCGCCCAATTCATAAACCTCTCCTTCTTCCACATCCTCTGGTTGTGGTGTGGGGATTTCCCCTTCTTTAGGAGGTTGGGGGTCCCTGGTGTCCTCTGATGTCCCAATTCTTTTCTCCCCTATGTGAATAAAGAAAAGGTATACTTAGCACACAGATATTTGAGGGCAGAAATAGGAATATGAAACATTGCTTGGAAGTGTCGTACAATTGTCTGTTTTGGCAGAGATCCAAGCTGAATACATGATATTTTACCTTTCTTAAAGCTGGAATACTTAACTTTTTTGGTAAAGTATCACACATGTAGAGACCCCTAGTATCCACTGAAGCACCTGTGTGGGACACCTTAAAAAGTTTGTTCTGGTGTCCCACATTAGTGCTCCTGCGTCCAGATGTGTAAACAGCTGCTGAGTGTCCTCTCCTTTCACTGAATCAAGTTTGCATTTCATTCTAGTTACAAACCCATCTAGACAACAATGTACTAAACTTCTTTGAATACAAATAGGCATGACCAAATGTAAGTTAACCTGCATCTGCCAAACACATCGTATTAGTGAGCGAACGAATGATGTTTACTACGAATGATTACTGTGCCCACGAACCTGAAAGTTGCCATTTTAAACTGTACAACAGTAAAGAAAAGCACATGGAGCAGCACTAAAGTACTAATAATAATATGAACACAAGACAACTACTTACTTTTTAGAAGCAGTTTCCTGATCCTTCTGTACTGATCCTGCTCCATCAATTTCAGGTCTGACCAGCGTTTCCTCAATTGATCCTTGGATCGTTGTACCTCAAAATTCCTGTGCAGACTTTTCACAACTTTAGCCATGATCTTGGCCTTTCTCACATTTGGGTTCGGGTAAGGTCCATACGTCTCATCATAGTCGACCCTCTTCAAGATGTCTACCATCTCCACCATCTCTACAAAGGACATATTTGAGGCCTTAAATCTCCTCCGGGATCGGGAGGTTCGTGGTTCCTGCCTTTCGTCGCTGCTGCTGTCTGCATGCACTTGTTCTTTGTCCGCCATATGCTCTCTCACTGCGCCAAAAGAGAAGGGGCGGGGAATATGCTAGATAGAAGGTCAGGGGCAGGCGGAGTTTGACGCATGCGCAGTGTATAAAAAGCGGAACACGCGTGCGTCGTACGTACGATCTGTGAGCGGAGGAAGGAGTATCGGAAGCGCCGATCATTCTAACAAAGGTACAATTTTACCTTGGGGCATCTGCTTAGAGATTGAGGCCTATATTGGGACAAGATTAGGAGAGTTTAGCCTGACATTAGGGTTTGTCTCTTGCAGATAAAATGGATCGATTCAACAATCATGATTTCCCCCCCCCAATTCATTGATTTGTACAGAGAGCTGCCCTGTCTGTGGCAGACAAAACACCCCTTTTATACAAATCGACTAAAGAGGAAGGTAGCACTGGATAAATTGCTTGAATTTGTGAAGCCGCAGATCCCACGGCAGACATCAACTATTTGAAGTGTAAAATTGGTGGCCTGAGGAGCACTTATAATAGGGAGCACAAGAAGGTCCAGGATTCCCAGAGATCAGGAGCAGTAGCAGATGACATTTATGTAACAGGCTGTGGTACTATGACAGACTGCGATCTCTGTCAGGCCAGACTGAAATCAGGCCATCACGCTCAACCCCTTCTTCCACTCTTCCTTCCACCACAGCTGAGGCTTCTGACGTCCAACCTGGGCCTTCGACCCAGAAGAAGATATGGAGGAGCCCAGCTTGAGTCAGGTATAGCATTGTTCAACATATTTCTCAAAATTGTGTGTGTGATTGATAAACATTAAACTAAAACTATGTCCCTTTTTAATACACAGGAAAGCCTCAGCCAGGAGGAGGCGGTGGAAAGTGGCAGCCAGGAAGTGGCAGGGGAAAGTGGCAGCCAGGAGGTGGCAGGGGAAAGTGGCAGCCAGGAGGAGGCAGGGGTAAGTGACAGCCAGGGGGTGGCCAGGCCCAGTAGCCTGACCAAATCCCAGGTCCCTCCCCTTCCTTCAAGAAAAAAGGCCCAGGAAGGGGAGGAACATGGAGGAGTCAGCACTTGGGTTAATTTGGCAGGCTTCTGTGGCCCTCAGGACCCCCCCAGTCTTCTTGAGGCCTATGCCTGCATGGCTGCCAACAAAATGCAGGAAATGGAGGTGGGCCAATGTCTCTTTTGTGAGGAAGTGAAATATATGGCCCACCATATTTACCAGTTTATCCAGCGTTGCCTTTCTCTTTATTTTGTTATGACCTCTTAATAAATGCATATTGTTTTGCACAAATTATTGGCTATGTGCTTGAATTAAAAAAGGACAGTTTGTTTGTAAGTAGGCAGGTACATTTCCAAATTACAATGTCAAATTAACAAGGGACACCAACACCAACCAACCTCCTTGAGGTTAAAAAAATACAAGATCATAATGGTGTTGTGGTAACTTGACACACAAAACGAAAAAAAAATATTATGGAGATCACTAGAAAAAAAAAGCAGATCACTATAAAAAAGGAGATCTTCATAAAAACCAAAACAAAAAGTAGATCACTATAAAAAAATAAAAATAAAAAAGGAGATCTTCATAAAAAAACAAAAAAAAAATAGATCACTATAAAAACCAAAAAAAATAAAATGGAGATCTTCCTAAAAAAAAGAAAAAAGATCACTAAAAAATAAAGAAATAATAATAGAGAAATAATAAAGAAATCAGTTTGTGAGAGTGAGAATTCTGTGTGAATATCAGCAGCAAAACAACTTCATAATTCTAGCATTATAAAGAAGAGGAGAATACGCTGCATTGAAAAATTATTAAATTTTCAGCGTGACGAATGTGCTATCTCCATTACGAACGCTAGTTTTACCAGAATGAGCGCTTCCATCTCATACTTGATTCAGAGCATGCGTGGAATTTTGTACATCGGAATTGTCTACACATGCTTGGAATTTACCAGAACAGATTTTGTTGTCGGAAAATTTGAGAACCAGCACTCAAATTTTTATTATCGGAAATTCCGACAAAAAATGTCAGAAGGAGCCTACACACGGTCCGAATTTCCAACAACGAGCTCCTATCGAACATTTGTTGTCGGAATGTCCGATCGTGTGTACGCGGCATTCTTGTACTCACAGAACTGTATCTATAAAACAGCAGTGTTGTCACCCTAGCACAGAAAGGACTACAGAATATCTCCTCTTCTGCTCTTTTCCATAACAAAAATAGGGGGGAGGGGGGGTTAGTCCACAGGAACAATTGTGTACCAAGCCAAATGAAAAGGGTGCAGCACAGGCAGTCAAAAAAGAAAGTTGTCAGCTCACAGGATTCTGGCAGGATCAACAGGTATTTACACATGGACAGATAAAACAAAATTGCTTTTATTTGCTCCCTATTGGTCTGGTTAATAAACCAATTTATTAAGGTTTAAATATAATTGAAAGTGATATTAAACCCTAATTTTTTAAAACAATTTCAGCAGCTGATTTAATAACTTACAGAGTATGCAAATTCTTTATCTTTTAATCCTTACCTCAGTTGCAGTTTAAGCTGATGCCATCACCACTGTCCCAGATTTCCAGTTTCAGGTGCCTCCTTTTTCTTGCAGCATTCTTTTCAGCCACTTCTGCATGCAGAGGCTAGAGCCGTGTCTCCCAAAACTGTTTGTATCAATAGAAACACACAGCCCTGTAGTCTCAAATGGCAACCCCCCCCCCCCCCCCGATCCTCCTTGTTTCTTCAAGCTGAAAGCCTGGCAGAAGACTGCTCTGTCCACAGTGAACTCTTTCCTATGAAGACCGGAAAGTTAAGGAAGAAGCAGGAGATAGCAGGAGCCAGCAGCATTAAATGTTGTAAACTGCCAGGGTAAAAATGTTAAAACTTTGTTTACCGGGAAATGTTTATTGTATTGTGCGCAAGCAAAAAAAAGCTTGTGGGTTTAATACTACTTTAAGTCTTTTTTTTTTTTAATTGTTTTGAATTCAGGAGAGGGTTTATTTCATCACCTATTAAAGGTAATTATACTAAGATTTGGTATATCTAAAGATCTGTTTGATTGGGTCATTTTAGAGATAATCTGCTAGCAACTAGGCTTTTGTGCATGGGAAACAAACAACCCCATACCTGATGAGTTAGCAAAAGAACAGTATGCAAAATCTTATCTGACAAAAAACATAGTCAATAAGCAAATGGTTACACTGTACTCTGCAAATTTAGGTTGACTATATGCATGTAGTGAGAGATCTATTACTAAAGCTGGCCATAGACGGAGCGTTTTTCTTTCCTGCAACCATGGGTTCACCACGGTTCCTGCTGATCCGTCTGAACCGTCTATGGCCGACTTAAATGACTAAATGTTGACAATGATGTTTATAAAGGGTGGATGAAAACCGGGCACTTTTTTTTTTAATTTACCTGTATTTACTGCTCATTCACAGACATTCACCATCAATGGTATTTATAAAGCTAAGCCCAGGAATGTTATAAAGAGCAAACCAAATACTGAGTGACTGTGCAGCTAGTAGGTGGAATAGGAACGTATGCAAAACAAGTAATTTGGGTACTCACAGAAATTAAATGGATTCACTATGTCAGATCGGTGAATTTTTCTTTGAGAATCTATTTTTGGAGTTAAGAAGACAATGCTGCAAGAACCAGAATTTACCATGAAACTGAGGATAAATCTGGATATTTTGTGGCCAATTTTTTAGAGGGTTTTTATCTCTGTCAATATAAATTAGAGAATAATTATATTCGTTAATTTGCATTTTCAAATCAGGTAGTCAGTGAATAAAGGATGATTCTACTGTTTGACCTTATATAAATTGATCAATATTTCTTATATTTACTAGTATTATTTAACAGAACATAACACCTGTACATGTTTTAAAGTATATGTAAAGCCAAAACTTTTTTGCTTAGTTTTGCTAAAAGTGGGGAAGGCTTAGAACCTCATAATGGTGCAAAATCTGGTGCGGCTTTGCATGGTAGCCTAACAGATTCTAACTTCAGCTTGTTCAATTAAGCTTTGACATTAAAAACTGGGAGCTGATTGGTTTCTATGCAGAGCTGCTCCAGATTTTGCACTCTCCAGTTTTAATAAGTGAATAGTTACTATGAAAGTTGTATCTCATCAGTATGTTGCAAAATCAAAGGTATCTATATATGTATTGCATGGTCTATGTTCCCATATTTTGAAACAGGTCATTTTATTTTCCTGCCCAATACTGAGGGAATAACATACTTATATTTAAATGTGAATGTGATCGCTTCTATGTTGGAAAAACTAAACAGCTAGATCATATCTCTGATGTGACATCAGGAAACGTAAGATCACCTGTGGCTCATCATGTGGTGTTTGACTTACTTTTTGCACTTTGGATAGAGCACACAGGAATCCATGAGGTGCAGATTTTGATAAAATATAGCTTCAGCATGAAAGTAGATAGATTTATTAGTTAGAGGCAAATTGTTCTGCTTTAAACACTGCCATCAATTTTGTATGTTTCTTATGGTAAAAGCATGTTTTAATCTTAATCTTATCAATCATAAATCACCAGACACGGATATGGATTGGTGTGGGCACCAATGAATAATGCCCTGGGAAGCACACTTGTGGGCATGAATGGGTGGGACATCTTTCCGGTGTTCACATCAGGTTATTTTTTTTTTTGGAATGTGTCATTAATAATGACAATCTTGCCTACCTAGAGAAACATGCTAGTGGGACTCATAGGATGCAAGAATAAAATCCTGGTTACTACTCATTTTCCCTGTAACTTTTTGCTGCTGTTCTGCATTAACATTGGATGTTTGTGCTGTCAAACCACTATGCTACCAGCTCAAGTACTTTTGGGACTCTTGTTTGATCTAATTATACAGGATTGCCTTACAGTTGAGATTTACTTCCTGGACTACACCTCAATTAAACCAACACATAAGTCTTGGAAGAATATTGGTTTTTGCTCACATACATGCTTGTGTGGGAATGTTACTTGTTTCATCAGTGAATACTCATTAAGATCCAACATTACATGTCCTTGGGGACCTATGAACATTTCCCCCATTATGGTACTATTTATATCCAAATCGATAAATATGTTCAAAAAACACACAAGCAGTAAAGTGTGCACAGATTATGGTATGGTGTGTTGGACACTGGTGAATCCAACAGGACCAAAATCTGTTATCTGTTAGATTGTAAGCTCTTCTGAGCAGGGCCTTCTTAATCCTCTTGTATCTTATTGTATTATAACTGTATTGTCTCCCTTTATATTGTAAAGCGCTGCGTAAACTGTTGGCGCTATATAAATCCTGTATAATAATAATAACTAATATACTCAAATAAGGCAGATTGAATATATGACCAATAAATCCTTCGGGAATCAATATTTTTGAAAGCATCGAACAACTGTCTCTAGAGAGGTGCTCTGAGGAGTTATTCAATTGATTCTACTCATAGAGGAATACCAGGCACTGTGCTCTTAAATGGGATTCTAAGAAAAGCTTGCAATATGCTTTCCCTTCCGTTAGAGTAGAAACAGCACAAATACACCGGTGCAATTGTGGCGGTAAACATTACACAGTGAACAATTGGACACGCCCCAAATTTTACATGCCTTGCTATTTGGAGTTTAATGTAATGTGATTACTGCTATAAGGAATCAGGAAAGTTGCATACCCTTGGGGATGGTGGTCTGTTTATAGTGTGCAGTTAAACTTCAACCTTTTTAATGTGTGCGCAACTGTTTTTATGTGTTTGCACATATATACACTTCTGCTGTGTAGCCAGTATACTTCTTACAAAATCACACCGAATGTGGATCTCCTTGATTTTCCACCAGACACATATCAAAAAATAGGAGATGCAATCCCAATCTTTGCAATATTCTCTTTACTTCAATTCTTCGTATATATTACAGGTAATTGGAGTCAAGCGACCGCACAGTTTTGAATATAACCATGTTCTTCAGACATGCAGCTTGATGAAGAACATGGTAATGTTCGAAACTGTGCAGTCATTTGACTCAGATTAATTTCTAATAATATACTGCGCTATTAACTTGTAAACTGGACAGCTGCAAGCATTTTCTAAAAGTTTGAAAGTGCTGAACTACATTTAGTGATATAGAGTGACTTATATCAAAATTCCAATAATAAGAACATGTGTATAAAAATCATACAATCATATGAATATCAACGCTAATCAGCGAATGTGAATTAGAACCAAGCCAATCCACATTAATCACCCAAGTGGGTAAGTCGCCTTACCAGATTAAGTGGACTCATGGGCTGTCAACACTGAGTCAGACGGGCATCGGGAGAATAAACTCTCCCAAACGTATCGCTGTATGATCCCCGATCCAATTCCACAACAAACAGGTTAAACTTCTCTCTCTCTCAGTAGGTCAATCACCATAAAAGTAAAGAGATCTCCACATAGTGTAAATCCATTTAAAATGCTATTTATTAAAGAATACTGCACTTACATCAAGCAGGAAATAAACAGGCATATCATCATATAATCCAGTGTCTCTGTAGTAAACACAGTGGTTAGATGAGCGTCAACCCGACATGTTTCGTCTGTAAAGACATCATCTGGGGACCAGATGTGGAATTGGATCGGGGACCTGCCATATAGGGATGTTTGGGAGAGCTTATTCTCCTAATGCCCGTCTGACTTGGGTGATTTCTGTGGATTGGCTTGGTTCCCTTCTATCAAAACCGAAGTTCAACGCATCTAGAATTTATCTTTGAAGTTTTCTTTGCTGATGTCACTTATGGACCCCTTTTTTGTTCTAATCCACATTCACTGATTAGTGCAGATATTCATATGATTGTATGGTTTTATACAGTAAATATATACAGTAGTATATATATAAACTAATAAATATATTCGTATTTTAAATTCCATTGGTAGGTACCCTGAACCACAATTCTATTCAGTCTTCTCTCTTTAATGATTTTTTTTTATTCTGTCTGTGTCCCTGTTGTAAATTTTCATAAATGTTCTGTCTGATAATACCAATGTCACCAAGATACAATGAGGAAACAAATCTCTCTAACAGAGCTCCTGGCAGCAATTAAAAGCAGACAGGGAATTTAATCCTTCCCCACGCTATCCAAAACTAAAAAAAGTTTTTGGCTTGACATACACCTTAAACAGCAACAGACTTATCAAAATGAAAAAGAGTAGCAAAGAAATCCTGTACATAGAGAAATATGACCATTGATGCCTTCTTTTAAAAATGCAAGGTTTTAATGGCTCAGGCTCCAATGCCATCATCCTGGTCAAAACCCAGTGAGTCACCAGACCTGGGACACACACACAGCTAGTAAAGTCTTCAAAATCTGAATTCCTATCTTGCATGCTTGTTCCATGTCAGTGACTCACCAAGTCCCTAGGTCACTAGAGACCTTGATCGCGAAACATTTATGGCACAGTTTAAAAAAAATGTCTGCAGTAGCAGCTCCCATTGATCTATCCTCATAGATTTCCTTTACAGAGAACCCATAATGTATTTTAAAACTCTCCTGTTTGTCTCTCTGAATTAATTTTACTTTATTTTTGGGGCTAATTTCCCATCCAGTGAAAGCACTATTAAGGGTAATGTTGGGCAGGGTGTAGATGGATTTCATAGAGCCTACTTTTAATGCAAGCTTGGACAGCAGAGTATGGATCAGCACCCTTTTTTGTTTTAAATAGTGTACCCCCCTCCCCCCCCCCACCATATGTACATTACCCACCTAGGTGAATGACATGCACAGTGCTTGCTGTGGCTCCTGGGATGTGCACATCACATATCCCAGAAGGCATAGCCCTTCTTTCAGAGAGCAGAAGGGGGGGTGTGCCAAGCGCCACGGCCACCGGGTGGCACACTGGCTGAACCCAGAAGAGCTGAACCCAGCCTCTCAATGACATCACAAACAACACGGTTTTGCAGGACCGAGCAGTGATGGTAGACAAGAGGATCTCAGCAGGACAACACTGGATCCTCTGAGTGGGTGAGTATCTGAAATGTGCACAATAGACCGCCCAATAAATGGGGGTAGATGGATTTCATAGAGCCTACTTCTAATGGAAGCTTGAACAGCAGAGTTGGAAGGTCCAAGCTGTACACCCCTTTAAAAAAGTACATTATTTTTTATGTGGCTCCATAATATAACCCATTGTTTATATACAAAATATCTTGACATACTGTACACAAATTATAAATTCAGATACACTTTAGGAAAAGCTGTTGAAGTCAATACTCTGGAAAATTTGGTGTGAACCACAGCAATCACTGTCTGTAGTGGTGCTCTTTATAGTTCAGTTTTGAATATTAAAGCAAATATTTGGTCAGTTTCTACAGGATACTGTACCTGTTTTTATAAATGTTTTGTCAACTATCAAGATCCCTGTAAGGGCACATTATACCAGCTCTGATATCTCTATGCATTAGTTAAAAGGAAACTTGTTGAGTTCCTTTTGATTGATATCGTTGCCAAAACAAACCATATGACAACCTTCCGAATGTGCTGCCAAGGCACAACCTTATCTTCTGAAAGATATTAAAAAATAATGTTCTTTAACATTGCTTGGAATGACAAACCACAATACATAGAATGATGTAGCAACCTCTCCAGCTGCATTAAAAGTCATTTAGGTTGTGTTTAATGTCAACAGGTTTAGATACCAAGGCAGAAAAACTTGTCAGAGACTGAAACAAGACCAATCTTTTCATTACAATGTGTATTTTAATACCTTTGTAAATGGGAAATGAGATTGTTACAATGTTGGGCATTCATATACATTGAAGGAATCCAATAACCTCACTTTGTTGTCAGCATACAAATTATTCTGATCCTATGATCTGTGTTAAACATTATTTATGGTGGAAACCCATTGTCATGTCTTCCCAAAGTGATGCATTATTCGGTTGATAGTTTGGAATGTCTTAATATGATGATGCACAAAAAAAGCACCATAACTCTTAATCACGAGTTATGTGACCTTTCTATTGACAAAACAGTAAAAAATAGAATTTTAAATAAATAAGTATAAAAAATAAATATATATTTATAGATATATGCATAGTTAGTCCACAGGCTGTAAACTGCATTCTTGTCTGGAAATATCTTTAACGGTCAATGCATCTGTTGGCTAAAGGCTGGCTTACTGAATCTCTCAGAGACTCCAATAATAAAATTAACCAACAGCAGTATGTGACAGTACCCCTTCCACAAAGCCATAACAAACATGCCTTCTCTCTTGAAACTAGGCTTCGGGTTTTTATTATTTTTTCTGAAGAATCCATTAGGGAGGATGATATTATTTGCCTCTGTAATAAGATGGGATTTTATTGATGCATAGGGGTTCTTAAAAGATTTAACCAGCCATCATTTGATTCACTCTGTCAGTAACTAGCCAAAATTAAAATACCAGTTTTGGGTTTAATTAGCTTTTTAAAAAATGCAGTTTTTTTTTATCCAGTTGACATGAAAAAATCTCCCCCAATGTTAGTCAGTATTGTTTTTTTTTTCCATTCCATGTTTTTTTATCCATTCTTTGGTATTTATAGTTTTAGAATATGTAATATGGTTCCAACTGCCAATCAGATAGTCCAACGCTTTTTCCTATAAGGCTATTTAATTCCACAATTGAGCAGCAAAGGAATATTGGCTCTGTGTCTTATCTGCTTTTTCTTGCATCTTCATTCACAATGTAGCAGGTCTTTACAATAGCCATCAAAATTTTTTTTGGTCTTACTCATCCAAGTCATCATAGACTCTAGGTCTTTTACATACTTTCATCTTTACTTTTCCTCAAGAAAAGACCTGCTTTTGGCATAAATATCCTTCATTATTATTGTGGATGTTCAGCTGACATCTTTATAGAGTTCAGGTACCTTCTCAGGGTCTACTGGTCTAGGCAGAAAATGCGTGAATTTCTGATGTCTTTTAGCTCGAGCTCCATCTCTAGGAGTTCCGTCTTTATTAAGTGCTACAAAGTATCGTCTACCAGAGTCTCCATGTTTATACAGATTTGAGGAATAAGTATTATACCAGTTTTCTTCAAATTGCTCCCGGAAAATGCATTCAGAAGTTAATTTTTCCTGTTAAAAATAGACATTTTAAAGATTAATATGGATAGTAAAATTCAGAGCTTTTTTGTATTCTTGCTTTTTTCTCAGAAGAATTTGAAATGCAGTGCAATACCACATTTAGCCTGCAAGTGCCACTGTTTCCACTAACTAATCCTTACAAAAAAAGGTCAATTTACCAATCTAAAGATAATATTGATTCTTAATTGTACAATAACAACAATGCCCTCAGGTAATAAATATCAGATCTATAAAATATATCTAAGCAAAGGGCAGCACCAAATAGGTTCTACATCAGAACATTAACTGCACATTACCTGGAGAGCAGTACAATTGTATGAAACTTTTCTGAAAGCATGGGAAATTCTTCTTCAACCATATCCTATTCTTTCATGTGTTGTTTCAGCGCTTGTGAATATAATACCAGGACAAGCTAAAGCCCAACAATATGTTTGAATAAGGCTGTCATTCAAAGGGCATACAGAATTAGGGTTCATTTGTCTCATTACCTTTTTATAATGGGGAATAATTATAAAGTGTTTTTGTATTTCAGCTTACTGAGCAACTGATGCAGTTTCTATCCATTATAACTGTATATTTATTGGCAACACCTATAAACATTTTAGTTAAGAAGTATAAATTGCATACATTTTTAAATTCTTGCAGCCACTGAAAAGTATTCTATAGCAAAAAATTTGTATGGTACCAAATATCTGACAAGCTTGCAGAATGCTGTATTAATTCTCTCAATAATGGATTGTGCCTGGACACTGAAGATAATTGCTCAGCAGGTCCATGCCAAGTCAGAATTAGGCCTCATGCGCATGGGTATACTTAAGCATATATCAGTGCGAAGGGTCATCTTTATCCACAAGGGATGCATAGATAGGTCTTCTGTGCATTTGCACGCAGACAGTCCTGTCCATGTCTATTGGGATGCAGCGGCTGGACGGACACAGCCAATAGTCCCAATCTGAAAGCCATGCAGATGCAGGTGTGTTTCCACAAACGCACACTGTCAGCATTCAGGAACACGCACCCGCGCCTGCACAACTGTCAAACTGGGACCAGTGGCTGTGTCCGTCCAGCTGCTGCATCCCAACAGACATGAATGGGACTGCCTGCATGCAGAAACCCAGAGACTGGGTGTAAACAAGGTACTTTAACTTTACTAGTGAACTCATTCCAACCCATTCCATGTAATCTTTAACTAATTTAAAGCAGATCTGCACCCTCTGAGGGAACTACCCTCCAATTCACCCATCCTCCTGCCCCTCCGCACCCCCCCCCCTCTTCCCTATAAATAGCGCCGTTGTTTTTTTTTGTTTTGCTTTATGTACTTTTTTTTTAAATGTGCACCCCCCTCTGCCCCTAATGCATATTACCCACCTATGTGAATGACCTGCACAGTGCTCATTGTGGCTCCTGGGATATGCACATCACATATCCCAGAAAGCATGGCCCTTCATTCAGAGAGCAAAAGGGGGGGTGTCAATCGCCACACCATCGGGCGGTGCACTGGCTGAACCCAGAAGAACTGAACCCAGCCTCTCAATTACATCACAAGCAACATGGTGTTGCAGGAGCGAGCAGTGGTGGTAGACAAGAGTATCTCAGCGGGTCAACACTGGATCCTCTGGGTGGGTGAGTATCTGAAATGTGCATAATAGACCATCCATTAAATGGGCGTAATAAAAAAATGGGGGGGGGGGCAGGCGAAGATCCGTTTTAAGATAGCCCAATGGACCTTCCTACCATCTTCAAACTGGGAAGAGTAAAAGATAAACTCCATCACAGAGAGATTCCACAGCAAACTGGAAAATCTACATGTGTGATAACGAGTGATCTCATCTTTGCACAATGGGACAGTGGAGGTTATTTACCAAAGGCAAATCCACTTTGCACTACAAGTGCAAAGTGCACTTGAAGTTGCACTGAAAGTGCACTGGGAAGTGCAGTCGCTGTAAATCTGAGCGGTAGATCTGAAATGAGGGGAAGCTCTGCTGATTTTATCATCCAATCATGTGCAAGCTAAAATGCTGTTTTTTATTCTCCTTGCACGTCCCCCTCGGATCTACAGCGACTGCACCTCCATGTACACTTTCAAGTGCACTTTGCACTTGTAGTTTGAACTTGTAGTGCAAAGTGGATTTGCCTTTCGTAAATAACCCTCGCTACCTCTTAATTTTGGAGAAGGATTGTGTGATTTATTCACTAAAGCAGCACAGACAGCAATGACCTAACGCAAAAAGCAAGAACCCCCAGCAACAATCATATTACAGTTAACCTAAAAGATTACAACTAGCTGCATGTTTTAAAACTACTGTACTTTGCACCAACTTATTTAAGTAATTTCTAGGCCTTTTAAAATTGATTTATGTTTGAATTCAAGTAAAATATATACTTACAGATCCGAAGAGCTCCCCTTTATCATTCATGCCCAGGTAGAGGCCGGTGTCCACACCTCTTATGCTCACCAGACCAATAGCCACACTGATGAATTCTAGAATGCCTATCAAGAGAAAAATTGTGAGAATTAGGTTTCATCATCCAGGCTGAACAGAAACCTTTAATAAGTAACATGAGAGGAAGATCATTTGATAGAAAACTCCAAGATAACATTACAGCATGCCGTTTATATTTTATGGAGCCCCAGAAAGTGGACTCATTCCCCATGAAAATGATGGTGGTATTTTGTCTTTATTGTGCTATCTTTTTCAAAGCATGTCTTTAAAAAAAATCACAACAAGCAGGTGAGTCAACCAGTGGGAGACCACATCAGAGGAAGCTCAGTTTAGAATAGGGGCAGTATGAAAGGGAGCTCCATATAAAAGAACCACAGCAAATATTTGATCTCGACCTAATATTTATGCTTAGGATAATGATTCCTGTCTACATACAATGCTAGAGTTTTCTCACTTCATCAAAATTGTGTTGTTCAGAGTAATAAACTGGCACAACCATTTATCTTCCAAAATATATATTTTCTAAATTTTGCAAGATGAATTAAACCCTTATACTGGTAAGCATCAAAGAAGAAGAAGAATTAATATTTATTGCCTTGGGTATGGGAAAGTGATAGAAAGTATTTTAATCAGCTTTACAACAGCTAAATCAATACGATGGTGGGAGGGACTTGTTATCAACAATAGCTAGTCTGTTCAGATAAAAGAGTTGTGAATAAATATCTCAATCATTATTCACTCTTCCTGTCAGATAAGCATTTCCATCCTTGCCTGTCCTCGAAAAGTGAGGTGTATAGGTCTGCGCTGTGTGCTGAGAGTTACAGTAACATACTCATAATACAGTGGAAGATAGGTGGATACATACATTTTGGGAGGGGGGTTCCTTAATTATTAAATTGATCACATGCTGTATCTAGAACCTTTATGCCCTACTGGGAACATTAAGCAGTAATGTGATTGTTTTGTTACTGGTTGTGAGGATTTACATGGCCAGGCTGCTAGTTCCGGTCCAAGTCCCTTCTCATGTTAGACATGGTTCAGATCATGGCCAAGTGGATAACTCAGATTAGAGCCAGAATAGTCAGAATTCTATGAACTGAATATAAGGGAGAACACAAGAGGAGGATTCAAACTCCACGCAGATGGTGTCACAAGTGGAAACTAAACCAAGGACCAAGCATCTCAAGGCAAGAGTGCTCACCTTATATCCACCATTTTATGTGCAACAAACAGTCTATGCAAGTACAAAACTTTTAAATTACATTATCAACTGCCATCAAATATTTCTTCAACACAATTACCAACATTTCAAAAACAACAATAAGGAACATTTTAAATCTAAAGAAATGTCACTAAATATGCTGTCTCAGATGGATAAAACAATCCTAAAAAGTCAGTTGTTTTTTTTTTTCTGTGAGTACTTCCAAACTAAATGTAACATTCACCAAAACGGATTTTGTAGTACATTTTCTAAAAGTTCAAAATTAGGAGCATTTCCAAAGGCAAATATTTTTTGCCACATCCCTCCAGGATCTGTAACTGTCCCTGGCCATTGTACATACTGAGTTCTTTGTGCTACAGTTCTGTACATTTTGTTTCATATCAGAAGTGTATGGGCACGAAGAACACCCTCACTGCTAATTTTCTATGTTAAATTACATGGATTGGTATAGTACTGCCATAGAAGTGCAAAAGGTGGATTTGAGGTCAGGGCATACACCATACCATGGAAATAGATAGATAGATAGATAGATAGATAGATAGATAGATAGATAGATAGATAGATAGATAGATAGATAGATAGATATCATTGATTTTGTTTACAGCATATAATGGTACATTTCATTGTATTTATCTATCCAGACAGTTTCTCCAGAGGATGCTAGGGGTTGAGCAATGAGAAACTTCTGCCTTACAGATGAGTAGCCACTGACTCCTATTATCTTCTTAGTTCTCTGTTAGAGGGTTATTCCCAATAGCCACAAATGTAAGAAGCATTCTTCCTACTGCCCACAAATAAAAGGAGCTTTCTTCCCAATGACCACAAACGTAAGGAGCATTTTTATCTCTGACCACAAATGCAAGGAGCATACTATTGACCACAAATGTAAGCAGCAATCTGACTACTGACCACAAACATAAGGAGCATTCGTCCCACTGAGAATAAATGTAAGGGACAATCTTCCAGACCACAAATGTAAGCAGCAATCTGACCACAAACATAAGGAGCATTCGTCCTACTGAATATAAATGAAAGGGTCAATCTTCCCAAAGACCACAAATGTAAGGAACATATTCCCACCGATGACAAATGTAATAAGCATTCTTCCCACTGACCACCAAAGTAAGGAGTATCCTAGTTATACCCACTGACCACAAGTGTAAGGAACATCCTTCCTAATGACCTCAAATGTAAGAAACATTTTTCCAACTGACCATAAAGGTAAGGAGCATTGGGGTTGATTTACTAAAACTGGAGCGTGCAAAATCTGATGCAGCTGAGATTAAAAACCAATCAGCTTCCAGGTTTATTTTGGCAAAACCTAATTGAACAAGCTGAAGTTAGAAGCTGATTGGCTGCCATGTACAGCTGCACCAGATTTTATACTCTCCAGTTTTAGTAAATCAACCCCATTCTTGTCAATGTCCACCAATATAAGAAACATTGACCAGATATGTAAGGAGTGTTCTTCCCACTGGCTATCACACTACTGTTCCACGAACTATAGATATAGTAATTATTAGAGGGTTTCCCTCAGTTATTTCAATGGTTCCCTCAAGTTGAAAAAAAAAAAACTTGAGAAAGGCTGTTCTGCCCTATCCTGTTACATAAATGTCAGCAGGCTGAAACAAACTACAGAAAGAGGATTTGTAAATCTGATAAAGACAACACAGAGAAAATAATTATAGGTAATATCAAATCAATGTGTGTACTGTAATATTAAAAGAGTACACTTCCACCTAAAGATGAGATCTCTGGAAACTGAGCAGCAGTGGGCAAACCTTACTATTTGTTTAGAAGGACACCTGCGAACATTTACACTCTCTTATCTGTGAAAAGTCTAATCGGGTGTAAGGTGTAGTAAATCCTTACTATCCACTCATTAGTAGAGAGATAGGAGCCCATTAGTGACTTTAGGTTCCTTGCAGATGCCTGGCTGCGCTGGGGTGTACCTACCGAAGCGGTTGTGGTCCTGCCGAGTCCCCATGACGTTGCCGTCGGGCAGGATCTGCAGGTGGAAGCCAGTCCTGCAGTAGAGTTGCCGTCGGCGCAGGATGCCCTGCAGATGGGTCAGGTCCGAGGGGGCACTACGGGAGAGGCGATCGGCTTGTGCCATGGGGTCATTGTATAGCAAAGGGCTCTCCCTGGCAGAAGGCAACAAGAAGTGAGAGCCCACTTGTCCCAGGGTATCCAGTCCGGCCAGATAGCTCCCCACATCTAGAGGAGCCATGGAGTCCAGGTGAAGGATGGAGATGAAGGAGGGCACGCTTGTCCTGATCAGCAGCACCTACTGCAATCCTGCAGGCGTTTGTAATGTAGTACGGGGCAGACTTGTCTGATATATATAGAGAAAGTTTGTATATTGGCCAAGTTGACATATGTTGATGTAGAGTCTCAGAAGCTCCCGATTCACACCTCTTTATGTGCAAAGCGTCCCTTCCCAATGCAGGCCCATTCACATGCAATGTTAATCACAGCCATGATCACTATAATCCACATTTCCACGCAGATCCTCCAGACTGAGTCCAAAGGACATGTTGAGACTTGGGATGGTGTGTGTCAGCCAAGAGATGTTGTAGAAGATTGCTAGTCTCTATAGCTGGGATCCACAGATCAGATGCTTGGAGAGACACAGAGCTCCAAGTGGGGCCAGCAGCAGGAGAGAGCAGAGATCCTACAGACAGTGTGATCCTACAAGCAGTGTGATCCTACTAATACATTGCCTGGACAGGTGCAGGGAAAGGTAGACAGGCAGGGGGCGGCTCCCTCCCTCTAGACCTTCCCAGACTGCCAGGCATACAAAGGAAAAGTCTCAAACGACAGGAATGCCTCCTGGTTGGAAAGCACCAATAAAACACATACACCTCTGATGACTGCAAGGTGCTCTGTGTGTGAACTGCTACAAGTATCATTTATGATAAGATGGACCAATGCAACTATGTATGAGCATCAATGTACAGTCATGCTATAGAGGAGGAGATCAATATGTTCCTCTATCCAGCAATGGCAAAGAAAATGTTCCCTGATTACACCAAGTCCATCTCTCACCTGCTGCTTTGAAGTCGTAGCACAGTATTGTCATTTACATATTACTCTTAGCGCTAATACAGTACAAGAAGTCTTATAAAAGTTTAGCACTTTCATAACACAAAGTCTATAGAAGTGGACCTGTACAAATGTGGTGTGATTTCTACAAGCTGCAATGTGTTAATCCATAATGTGTCATTGTTATGACATTAGCATTTCACATCTTGTACAATGCCAGAGCGAAGACCTGACCCTGATATAATGGGATGCACAAATAATTAGCATCGGCTGCTTTGATGTGTCTTTCTGTATAGAATGTAATATTTATACCAAGAGTTCTGAACACACAAAATACAACCAATCGAAATGAATTATCGGCTTCTCTTTACAGATGTCTTTATTATCTTTCTTTCTTTCTGTCCCCCTCTCTCTCCATCTTTCTCCCTCTCCCTCCCTCCATCTCTCTTTCTCAATATTTATCTCTCTTCCTCTATCTCCATGTGTGTATACTGTGTGTACATGTATGTGTATACTGTGTGTGTGTATACTATGTGGCCCCATAATCTCTGATTACCTGGGGGCCCCATAATCTCCTATTGCCTGGGGCCCCATGAGTTGTCAGTCCACCCCTGCTCTCTTCCCCCACCTCTTTCTCTCTCCCTCTCTCCATCTTTCTGTCTCCCCATCTCTCTCTCTCTCTCTCTCTCTCTCTCTCTCTCTCTCTCTCTCTCTCTCTCCTTCTCTCCATCTTTCTCTCTCCCCCATCTTCCTCTTTCTCTGTCTCTTCCCCATCTTTCTTTCTCTCTCTCTCTCTCTCTCTTCTCTCTCTCTCTCTTCCCCATCTCTCTCTCTCTCTCTCTCTCTCTCTCTCTCTCTCTCTCTCTCTCTCTCTCTCTCTCTCTCTCTCTCTCCCTCTCTCTCCCTCTCTCTCCCTCTCTCTCTCTCTCTCTCTCTCTCTCTCTCTCTCTCTCTCTCTCTCTCTCCCTCTCTCTCCCTCTCCCTCTCCCTCTCTCTCTCTCTCTCTCCCTCTCTCTCCCTCTCTCTCTCTCTCTCTCTCTCTCTCTCTCTCTCTCTCTCTCCCTCTCTCTCCCTCTCCCTCTCCCTCTCTCTCCCTCTCTCTCCCTCTCTCCCTCTCTCCCTCTCTCTCTCTCTCTCCTCTCCCTCTCACAATTTCTCTCTCATCTTTGTTACCCCCTCCCCCTTTTTTTTCTCTCTCTCCCTTTATCACTCCTCTCCCCCTTTTTTCCCACTCTCTTTCTCTCCAGCTCTCCCTCATTCTCTGTCCTGCTCTCCCTCTCTTATCCCCCCCCTCTCTCTCTCCTCTCTTTCTTCCTCTTTCTCTCTCTCTATCTCCCGCCTGCTCTTATGGTGGTCATACACAGTTATACAATTTGATTTTACAGTTAAAATGGTGGTAAACTCTAGGAATGAAATAAAAAGTCCCTCTGCAAGGCAATGTCATAATGTGCTAGTATGACCTGCATACTAGCACATTATGAAAGACTTACCTTAAAGCGAAGCCATATAGCGTCGAGCTGTCACCGCTGCAGAGGCTTCCATCTTCAACCAGTCTTTCTCCTGGGTTCGCAGGCTCCGGCTGTCTAACTGGCCAAGCTACGATGACAATGTGTTGGAGTTTTAGCCACGGCACACAGCTCTAATGGAGCGGTAAGGTAATGCCCTTCCTTCACATTGCATGCGGCGGTGACATCACCGGCTGCTGCTGCCTAGAATATCCCCTAAACGGTACATGTTTTAGAGATATTCATTTTACCTACAGGTAAGCTTCATTATAAGCTTACCATACCAACAGAGGGTTTACTACCACTTTAATCGCAGGAAAGCCCTTGCAATACATAGTTGATGGTAGATCTAAAGGGGATTGTAGAATCAGATTGTATAGAGTATAATAAGCCTTAGCATTAATGTACACGGCAAGTTTTACAAACTCTCCTGAACGATTTAACTGGGCGGATAGTAATTGCTTAAAAAGGTCGGTTTTGCCATGTTTACATGCCGTATTTAGCCGCGTTTGCGTTTAGAAGAGTATTTTTTTCTCAAATAGTAAAAAATGAAAAAAGTAAACGAAACGCGGCAAAATCTGAGTCAGAGTCCTGAACCCATTTTTTTACTTTCCAAAAAATGCTTCTAAACTCAACTGCCTAGAAACGACTATAAACGGCCCTGTGTACATGTACTGATAAGATAACATAGAGGAGAGTTCAGGGGCAGCTGAAAAAAACGCCCAACTGCTCCTAAACGTCCGTTTACCAGCAGTAGTATACATGAGGCCTTAAGCTGGCCATACATTATACAATTTTCTTATTCAATTTCCTTTCAATTTACCTTCATCTATGTAGTGTGAGAGCCTGCCTGATTGCATACAAATTGAAAGTGTTTAGGTTAAAGTGTTTACTTTAACGTTTACATAGTGTTTAGACCTATGGTTTTGGTAAATCTAAAGGAAAATTGTACAAGAGAATTGTATAATATATGGCCAGCATTAAGATGGCCATATACAATACAATATGTTTTTAAAATCTTTACAATCTTTGTACAGTCTGCTTTAGGCTCTTTTGCATCTATCATCAACTTCTATCATCAACTATGTAGTACAATGGCCTTTCTGATTTAAATTGGTTGTTTAGGTTGCTCCTCATATCACGTAGTTTGGGTGAACTTTTGGTCACTCCAGAACGTTGTGTGGGGGACCCGTGTTCTGTGTGTGTTTCCCAAACCATTTTTAAAACACCTTGGGTGTGCAATCTGCTTCAGGTGTCAATATATTCCTAATGTCACCCTAAACACAGATGACAAATTGCAGTGCATTTGCCTGCACCAGATCGCATTGTACTGCAGTATCATACATTTTGGTGCAGCGTGTTTTTGAAAAGCAGCACATGCTCTACTCTTTTGTGTGATCCAATGCGCTGACCGCTCTTCTGTGCTATTCTGGGGTGAACCAGCCCTAAAGGAGATACAGAAAATGTATAATGAGATTGTTTAATATGGCCAGATTTAGGCCTACCAAAGCTCTGTGATTTGAGGACAAACCTCAACAATCTATTCAGATTGTATAGTGTATAATCAGCCTTATGCAAGTCATACATTATATAATTTTCTTTCCTTCAACCACGGATTGAAGGAAAGAAAATTGTTCAATTCCCCCATCAACACAGTCAGTGTTAATGGGGAAAATCCCTCCCACGGGGCTGATATGTTCTGACAGCGGGAGGTTTCCCACCCCCCAGAATACAATAATCACTGCTGGCAACTATAGCCGCTGGCAGGGACTTTACGGGAAAAAAAAAATCTGACAGGCTGATTGTACTGAAGTCGATCGATGGATTGTTTCTGCACGCATTTCTCCCTGAATGCACGAAAAATGCACTAAAGCACACAATGCACATGCGATGCCATTATATCCTAATGGTACCCCAAACGTGGGTACCAGCCTCCATTGATCAGCTACATACACCTGGCGTGAACAAGCCCTTACTCTGCTTTGTATATTTTTACACTTGTCTCACTTTTCTCAGTTTTTCCCTTTCCCCTCAATCCAGGCTCTCTTTTAATATCTCCCTCTATAGCCTCAGACTTTTCTTTCCCACCGGGGGAGAGATTTACAAAACCTGGTGCACACAGAATCTGGTGGAGCTGTGCATGGTAGCCAATCAGCTTCTAAAGTCATCTTGTTCAATTAAAGTGATATTAAAGTCTTGTTTTTTTTTTTTGTTTTTTGTTTTTTATAAATAACAAATATGTTATACTTACCTGTTCTTTGCAGTGGTTTTTCAGAGAGCAGCCCCGATCCTCCTCTTCTCGGGTCCCTTGCCGACACTCCTAGCCCCTCCCCCCTGCCCCTCCAGCAGCTTGCTGTGGGTGCACCAAAGCCAAGCCACTGCTCTGTGTGTCCATTCATACATGGAGCCGCAGCTCGACCTTGCCATCACTATCTCCTCATTGACTCACTGACTTTGATTGACAGCAGTGAGAGCCAATGGCGCCCTGCTGCTGTCTCAGCCAATGAGGGGGGAGAGTCCCGGACAGCTGACTCTTGTGCAACATCGCTGGATAGAGATGGGGGTCAGGTAAGTATTAGGAGGGCTGAGGGGGGCTGCTGCACACAGAAGGCTTTTATCTTAACCACTTAAAGTAGTTGTAAACCCTTACAGACCACTTTTTACTACAGGTAAGCCTATAATATGGCTTACCTGTATCTACCCCAGATATCTCCTAAACCTGCACGGATTAGGAGATATCCCCTGTATCAGCATGTACCGACGTCATCGGCACATGCGCACTGAAGCAAGGGCACTTTCGTGCCCTTGCTTCAGCTAATGTGCCATTACTGGCGGCTCCCGCACGCATGCGCGGTCGTGACAATATCGCGGCTCCGGCCAATCACACCGCTGGACCCCACGGTACCCGGAAGTAACTCCAGGAGCAATGTTGCTGGCCAGAGCAGTGTACAGGGACCGCTACGGGGGCTTCGATCTAAGGTGAGTATTTTATAGTGAGCTAGTATGCTATGCATACTAGCTCATTATGCCTTTGTCTTGCAGAATTTTTTTTTTTTGTGGGTTTACAACCAGTTTAATGACCGGATTTACCCCCTTAATGACCAAGGCATTTTTTGCGAAACGGCACTGCGTTGGTTTAACTGACAATTGTGCGGTTGTGCAACGTTGTACCCAAACAACATTTATGTCCTTTTTTCCCCACAAATAGAGCTTTCTTTTGGTGGTATTTGATCACCTCTGTGATTTTTATTTTTTGTGCTATAAACAAAAAAAGACCGACAATTAAAAAAAACAAAAAAAAAACAATATTTTTTACTTTTTGCTATAATAAATATCCCCCCCAAAAAATGTAAAAAAACAAATTTCTTTATCAGTTTAGTCCAATATGTATTCTTCTACACATTTTTGGTAAAAAAAATTGTAATAAGCGTAAATTAATTGGTTTGCATAAAAGTTATAGCATCTACAAAATAGGGGATAGATTTATGGCCTTTTTATTAATATTTTTGTTTTTTACTAGTAATGGCGGTGATCAGCAAATTTTTAGCGGGACTGCAACATTGCGGTGGACAGATCGGACACTCTTGACACCAGTGACATTTATACAGCGATCAGTGCTATAAAAATGCACGTATTACTGTATAAATGACACTAGGGGGTGATCAAGGGGTTAAATGTGTTCCCTGGGAGGTGTTTCTGTGTGGGGGATGGGACTGACAGGGAGTACAGAGAGATCGCTGTTCCTAATCACTAGGAACAGACGATCACTCTGTACTCCCCTGACAGAACAGGGATCTGTTTGTTTACATTGACAGATCCCCGTTTTGGCTCTCTGTGAAGCATTCGCAGGTGTCCGGCGGACATCGTGGCCACCAGCCACTGTATCTATTGCACGAAGCAATGTACAGCTATAACGATTCGCGCAAGAGAGCCGACCTGCCACAGTATAACTGCGGCGACCGGTCAGCAAGTGGTCAATGCATAGAATACATTAAGATAGAAAACCTTCTGACTTTAGAGCCACTTTAAGCTTTGATAATAAAACCTGGAAGCTGATTGGTTGCTATGCAGAGCTGCGCCAGATTCTATGTGCTCCAGTTTTAGTAAATCAACCCCACTCTCTATGTGTGAATGTATCGCTGTGTGTGTATGTATCTCATACCTCCCAACATTTTGAGATGGGAATGAAAGACACCTACCAGCAAACGTATGTAGGCATGGGACACGCCCCCTGCCACACACCCTTAAAGGAGAATTAACCCAAGAAAAAAGTGAATTAAATCCACAAGGGCTTTTTTTACCACTACTATTCCTTTATATTGGCTTTTAAAATGTACAAATGCAGCAATTTAGAATTTGGAAGAACGGTTTAGCACTGGAAAACACTTGTTGAAAGATAAAAAGTGCATTTTATATACAGCTATATGGATCAGACCAAAATGAGGGACAAATGAGGGGGAAATAGGAACAGAGGGACATTGCCCCAAATCAGGGACAGTCCCTCAAAAACAGGGACAGTTGTGAGCTATGGTATCTCCCACTATTTGAAT
This sequence comes from Lithobates clamitans, assembly GCA_037952925.1. Taxonomy (NCBI): domain Eukaryota; kingdom Metazoa; phylum Chordata; class Amphibia; order Anura; family Ranidae; genus Lithobates; species Lithobates clamitans. Next base: position 8,522,313 of record JBBGZY010000031.1, read on the forward strand.
TTGATTTCTGTCTCTCTCAAATGTCCATGTAATCCATTTACCCATCTAGAGAAACAAGTCCACAGTGCCATAGAAAAGTGAAGTCAGTGTATTGTTAGATCAGAGAGATCAAATAGACTTGAATTACCACTGTGTATAGAGTGGTCTGTGGTTGGTAAAGAGCAGGTAATGTTCACCTTGGTAGGCTCTCACTGTTTAGTAGTACAGTGGTTCTCAACCCTGTCCTCAAGTACCCCCAACAGGCCATGTTTTGGGACTTTCTCCTAGATAAAATAGCTGTCCAAAAATACCAAACCATTGACTTTGATTTAAAGCACCTGTGCGAGATAAAGGAAAACCTGCAAACATGGCCTGTTAGGGGTACTTGAGGACAGGGATTGAGAACCACTGGAGTAGTACACCTGAACTATAAAGTGCCCCCTATGTCCATGTCCCTGTACTACCTAGCTGCAAAGCTGTAAACAGATTAACCGTCTCAAAAAGTTTCAGGTCATCACTGAAATAATTGTAGCAGGTATATGTTACATTATTTACCTTGTAAATGACAGGATTCTGTCATGTGGTGGGATCTGCACTGCGGCATAGTCGTCATTTCAAAGCACATCTGTGTAAACATTATCACATCAGTGTAAAACACCAGCCAATGAGTTTGTGCTTTGAACAAAATCTGCTTAATTGCTCTGTTAATTCAAAGACACCCAGATCAAAGTTACTGTTCCCGAATGCACCAATTTCTCAGAAGCTTTTGTATCCAAATGAATAGAGAGGGCAGATTTGTAGCAGTTTATAACTCCCACCAAGGGAATTTTTATTGATATTGCTCCAAATAAAAAATAATCAGTAACACAAGCTAAATGAACTGGCTTTAATCTTACAGCCAGTGGGTGCCTTTGTGGAATGGTGCTAATCTACAATAAGACCAATAGAGGACATCCATACTGTTACATTACATTTACTGTAAAGTCATCTCTATACCACTACATAGCACTAAACGCAAAACCCAATTTTCACTAGCCATTCTACGATTCAAGCAGAGAGAGACAAAAACTGTCAATGAAAAAGTTAAAAAAGCATACAGACTATACTCAAAAGTCTCTGACACAAAAAAGAATAATTCCCTTACCAAAAGAAAAGCAAATATTTCTTTAATCTCTTATGTATCAAAGAAGTAAGTTGCTTAAATTAGGAGAAAAGTTGGTGGAAAGTTGAGGTACTTTGCAGCAAGGATAAGCAGACTTCTCTTATCTATGGTCTCCCTCTGGACCCACTTCCAGAAGCTGGTCAGATCAACTCAGATCACTTCAACTTTCACTTAAAAATAAAGGGTTAAAAAAAATCTGGTGCAGCTCTGCTAAGAAACCAATCAGCTTCCAGGTTTTTTTTTTTGTTAAAGCCTTTGGGCTCTTTCACATATGCAAACCGTTTAGGTCAGTTTTTCAGGCGGACCTGAACGGACGCTCTATGTACTTCTATTAAGCGACGGATGTCAGCGGTGACACGTCCGCTAACATGCGATCCGCTCCGCTAAATCCAGACGGATGGAAACCCTATTTTCCATCCATTTGGTGGATTGGATGAAAACAGACAGGCGGTCAGTTTTCATCCAGTCCCCCATAGAGGAGAGCGGGGCTCTGGCAGGTCCTTCTCTGCACAGTGAGGGGGGACGGACCTGTTATCCGCCGGTTCAGGGGGTGATCAACGGAGCAATCCCTGCTGAGCAACTGGAGTCTGTGAAAACGGACAAGCATGTGTGAAAGAGCCCTAAATGAACAAGCTGAAGTTAGAAGGTGATTGGCTACCATGCACAACTGCCCAGACATCTTCCTACTATCTGCAGTAGGATAAGCTGCCATTGTTGGTAGTGTAAAGCATTCTGCTGGAGCCTTTGTTGCTATGGCCCCCCACCACCATAACTATTACACTAGACTGCATTAACTTACATGGGCATGATGTTGCCAATGATACCAAAGAAAAATAGATCTCTGCTTCACTCCATTGTTAGTAGCTAGGACACAGCTCTAAGCATAAAATACATTTTTGGCAAATGAAGAGTAGGGATAGTTTACTTGTGTACCTGTATACTACATGTATTAATGATCCACTGCATTTGTGGCCTAGACCAGTGTTTCTCAACTCCAGTCCTCAAGGCGCCCCAACAGGTCATGTTTTCAGGATTTCCCTCAAATGAAATGGCTGTGGTAATTACTAAGGCAGTGAAACTGATCAAATCACCTGTGCAAAATAATGGAAAGCCTGAAAACATGACCTGCTGGGGCGCCTTGAGGACTGGAGTTGAGAAACACTGGCCTAGACTAAAAAACTTTAGGCTACTATCATGCATATTCTATCTTGATCTAGGATTACCCAACCATAATTTCCAGTGAACAAACTTTCTACATTTCCACAATACTTTCGTGAACCATAGCCCTATTCAATCAGAAACCTTCATACCCTTGAGCTACTGAACTTTTATTCAGCATACCCACCAACTTTTTAGTGCATCTCCACAATCTTTCCATGACTGCCTGTCATCCAGGAATTGGGAGGTTATTTCTGTTCATAAATAGAAGTCTGAATGAATCTTTCTGATCTACTGGATCCTTCATAATGTAGATCAGTCTTTCTCAACTAGGGTTTCTCCAGAGGTTGCTGGGGTTCCTCGAGTAATGGGTCATTTCTTTCTTTTGGATAAGTAACCGATGATCTTTTTCAGTCATCTGTAGGGGAGGATTTTTCCTACCGACCACAAATGAAAGGAGCATTCTTCCCACTGACCACCATGCCAATACACTGTGAGCTGCAGATATAGTGTTTATTATCAAGGGTTCACTGAGACTAGAATATTATTTCATAGGATGTGCCATGTTAAAAAGCTTGAGAAGGGCTGATGTAGATGCTGATCTCTTGTATTCTACTGATATTTCATGAACAAAGTCCATACCGCACAGACCCTAGGGCTAGTAAAAAGTAAAAAGATGTGTTGCAAATCTAAACAAAATAAAAATGAAGCCAGCTCATCAGCATTATCAAATGAACAGCCTGGATTTACTTGTATGGGGTTCTACTAAGGACGTTCCAGGGGCAAATAAAAACCCTTTTATCAAGGTAATCAGATGTCTCCACACTGTATGGAGTCAACAATTCTGATTTTTTCATCCAATAAGCAGGAAGTGAACATTTGATACAGGAAGCAGTGAAAGTGAACCACTGAGTACTATGTCCTGCCGACCAGATGTAAAGTACAGGTTAAAACAGCAAACATTGTACAATGACTATTCAGTTATTAAAATTGTAAAATTAGCCTTCCAGCCACCCTTTTTTACTATTGTAATAGTTTACTAGGCAAGGGCTGTGGGTAAAGGGTTGAGGAGGCAGTTTTACTGATGACATCATCAGCTTAGCACTACAATTCCCAGCAGCCTTTGCCCAGGAGATTGTCTCTGTTAATAAATAGCTACATTATTTCCTAAAAAATGTTAATGTAAACCATTTCAATGATGTATATTAACTGGCCCGGAAAGATAGCATGTTTCTGTCATTCACAGGGGAGAAGGGAAACTGGAGCGCATTCACAGGGGAGAAGGGAAACTGGAGCGCATAAAACCTGTTGCAACTGTGCATGGAAGCCAATCAGCTTTCAGATTTTTTTGTCAAAGCTTAATTGAACAAGCTGAAGTTAGAAACTGATTGGCTACCATGCACAGCTGCACCAGATTTTGCGCTCTCCAGTATTAGTAAATCAACCCCTATATGTGATAGACCTGGTGGGAGTGGAAGAGGTTGTTACGCTGAAGACACAGGGGTTGATTTAAAGTGATTGTAAAGGCTCATTTTCGATCATCCTCTTCTGGGGTCCCTCGGCGGCGCTATCAGCTCCTCCCCACATTGTATAACCCCCTAGAAAAAATGCTCTCCCATGGGGTTACCTTGCGGGCGTGCTCCCGAGTCCAGCATTTGCATCTATAGACGCAGAATGCAGGACTCGGCCCCACCCCCCCGGCGGCCATGTCATTGGATTTGATTGACAGCACTGGGAGCCAATGGCTGCGCTGTTATCAATCCATCAATCCATCCAATCAAGAGCTGAGAACCCTGGGCAGAGAGGTACAGCGCTTCTCTGCCGAGGGAACAAACTGGCTCAGGTGAGTAAAATGGGGGGGGGCTGGGGGGTCAGTGTCAGAAGTTTTCTTAAGGTGAAAAAACACAAGGGTTTACAACCCCTTTAAGCCTCGTACACACTATCAGATTTATGGCCGAATGCTTGTCCATTTTTTATTGCATACTAGTCTCATGTCGAAAGAGAAGAGGTTACTCACCATATGAAAATTATCGTACGACAGAATTTAATTTCAGAAAGGACGTAATGTGTTGAATTGTTTTGTATGTGTTCTTTTGTTTCTGAGCATGCGTAGTCTTGCTCTTATGATTTTTTTCAGACGAAAACCGCACTAATTAAGCAAAAATCGGACATGGTGTTCACATCCGACAAAAATGTTATAGTCTGCACATCCAGCTTTTGTTGTACGAAAAATTGGAATCGGCTGTCGAAAGCGCCATACTAACGATCCAAAAATGGGCAGATCGTTTGTCGGATGAAATTTTACTTCAGATTTTCGTATCGTGTGTACGGGCCTTTACAAAGCTGGAGAGTGCAAAATCCAAAGCAGCTCCGCATAGAAACCAATCAGCTTTCAGGTTTTTTTGTTAAAGCTTATGCCCCGTACACACGATCCGAAAATCGGAAGACAGATCGTCCGGTTTTTTTTTTTGCTAGTCATATATTGAACCTGGAGAGTTTACTAAAGTAACGAAAATTCTCGTAAGACAGAATACAAAATCAGAAGTTATGTCATGTGTTGTAGTGTATTTGTATTGTATTTTCGGAGGACAATTAAACTAAAATCGTACGATCTGGCAAAAATTTTCCTGTTTGTCCGATCGGAAAATATCAGATGAACTGTCATGATCGGCTCTCGAAAGCGATGTACTAGCGATCCGATTATCGTACGATCGCGATGAAAGCGGTATTTTTCGTCCGATTTTTGGATCGTGTGTATGGGCCATTACTTGAACAAGCTGAAGTTAGAAGCTGATTGGCTACAATACACAGCTGCACCAAATTTTGGACTCTGCACCTTTAGTAAATCAACACAGACTGAGGCTGGGTTCACACCTCTGATGGATGCGGCTCGCAGCCGGGGTACGGTGAGTCCCTGTTTCAGGGACGAATCAGGGCCAAATTTTTGGCTGAATTTGGTCCTGAAACGGAACCAAAGACGCACAGCGTTCCTGTGCAAGCTGCACCGCAGCCGCCACGGAGATATGTGAACCAGCTCCATAGAGAGCCTGTCACAATCTCCTGTTATGTGAATAGAATGCAGGGAAACTCACATCCAATTTGCACAGGTGTGAACCCGGCCTAATAACACTAAACTTTAATACTTCAAAAAGTCATGATGCCTGTAGACATTAAATGGCATTCCATTTGAAAAATTTTAGTATGTAGCATATTCCAAGTATTCCTTCTTAGTGCCGGTTCACACTACAGCGACTTGGGATCCAACTTGTAAGTCCTCAAGTCGCCCCAAGTTGCTGGACATAAGAAATGCCATAGAAGTAAATGAGAGCCGTCTTAATGTACACTACTGAAGTCGCTCCGACTTCAGAAAAGGTTCCTGTACTACTTCAAGGCGATTTCTGGGCAACTTGTACCCATAGATTTCAATGGAAGTCGCATTCCAAGTCGGATCTCCATCTATATTGAAGCGACTTTACAGGAAAAAGAAAATAAATTTACCCAGGTACTTCCCATGTTTACCCAGGTAACCCCTTCCCTCCGACAGAGCTGATTCTTCTGTGATTGGCCACTGGAGGCAACTTTAAGTCGTGTTGTAAGTTGTGCAAAGTCTCACTGAAGTCGCGCTGAAGTCTCCTCCAAATCGCCTTGCAAAGTCGCGCTGTAAGTCGGGTATGAACTGGCACTTACTATCACCTGTAGGTGCTAGTTTATCAAACACAGGTCTCTCCTTCTAGCAAACCTGACACCCTGTTAATGACACATCGCCCAGATTGTTATCTGCCTTCCGTATTCCCCTAGGCAACAATTTTGCAGATTTACTAAAGTGCCTTTCCTAACTTTTTGTTGGCTAGTCAGTCATGTTTTAGTCTAGTCGAGCGATCTCCCCTTTCATAAAACCTTAGTCACCTTTTTTAGTCAGTGGATTTCAGCTAGCATTAGTCATTTTGTTAGTCATGCTTAACACAAGCAGGATCACTAAAGAAAGTGTTTGACATGGCCTGAGGAGTTTCCGATGTCATCCCTGGTCTAAGGACTTCTCATGCATTATGCAGGAATTAGACTGCTGAATTGAAGCTACCTCCATAGATTTATTAGGGTATTAGATGATAAAACTTTTCTTTTGTCTGACAAAATCAAGCCAGATCTAAAATAGAGATAGATAGATGTAAAATACATTTTACAGACATACACGAATCTGTGATTCCCATTTTGCCTTAAAAAGGTCAGATTTGCTTGTGCTGAGATCAAATGCAAACAGATTCACTAAATATAAATGAAAAAGAATTATTGGAAATTCCTTGGGCAGCTGAAATTGTATTTCTTTCCTTCTACTTTTTGTCTTAGGGGCCTATTCATCCATATGCATTGTGTTGACGCATGCGTTTTCCTGCATTGAGGTGCACTGTCTTAAAGTAGAAAGTTCATTAGTATAAGTGCTAAATAAACTGCACTATTTATTGATAATCTAACACACCACAACACACAGAGTATTTACATCTTTAAATTCAAGTGTTCTATAACACAGGTATATGTTTTTGTTACTGTATATGTATGTTGGGGTACAATTCAGAATAAAATCAATGCATTAAAGTTCATTGTGGTTTAAATTGTTATTGTGATACTTATGTGTGAATTGTCCTGCCCCAGATGGTGGTAGGTAAGTAAGCTATCCTGCCCAGTTGTTAACCCAATTGTTAATATTGATTGGACCTTGGCAAAAATTTTCTTGCCCCCCCCCTCCCCCCCAATGCAGTTTCGCTCTCCATAATAAATAGCAGCTAGACTCAAAATCAGTTTACTGAATCAGATCAGGCAGCGATTGCGATTGGTTGCCAGAGGTTATAGTGTATCGTTATCGCTCACTGACTAGTTGCTAGAGGTTACAGCACATGTTTTATGCTTGTTGATTGGTTGCTAGAGATTACTGTACATCAATACTGCTCACTGATTGGTTGCTAGAGGTTACTGCACATCATTACTGCTTACTTATAGTTGCTAGAGGTTACAGCACATCATCTCCTCACTGCCTGCACACCATGGACCGATGAGGTGAGGGGACCCATTAATAGGGATCCTATGACTCCTGGGATCAGTGGCAGTGCTGGGGGGGAGGGTGGGTGTGATCAATTTCCAGCATGCCCCTTTATCTCCCCAGTGGGCAGCATTCCGTATAGGTGATGGTGGATATGACCTTAGGGGGGCATGATATTTAAACATTTATGACAAAATTTCACAAGGCAATATTTTTATACACACTAAAGCAAGTCATAGATTGTAATGTTTTAAATTTTATACAAATTGCTCGATTTCCCCATCAAAACAGTCAGGAAGGAGGAGGGGACAAGGAAAGCCTTCCCTGCCAGCAGAACACAATAATCATTGCTGGCTGCTATAGCTGCTGGCAGTGATCTCATGAAAAAAATCTGACAGGCTGGTTGTAATGAAGTCGATTGATGGGTCTACTTCGGTACAACCAGCCTGCCCTTACATGTATTGAATTAATCTATGGCCGGCTTTTTACAACTTAATCCAAAAATCTCTACTAAATACTAAATATAAAATTTTGTCAAAATATTGGGAGAAAGGGGATTTTTATGGTGCCGAAAAAAGAGAAAGATATATTAAAACATTACTTTTTTATTTCATTCAACAGGTTAAAAAAACAGTATTTGGTCAGTTATATTACTTGCCAATTCATAAAAAAGGGTTTCATACATATATCATATATGCATAACAGGGATATAGCATTGTATCAATCACAATGCTTCAGTGCTCGACATGTTTCGCTTGTATGCTTCTTCAGGAGCTGTAAAGCATGTGGAACATAGGCATAAATTATATATAAAACCAAATGAGCACACTTAGAAAACCTACGACGAACATAAGGAGGAGTTCCAGCGATTGCGGCAAATTGAGGATAGCAGGGGAAGCAAGACGAGTGCCGAATGGAGCTGAAATAAATTAGAAGAAAGAATCTTTCCCAAGAAAACAGGAGCCAGACAGACAAAAGAGGAACGATAATATCCAGTCCTCCAACGATAATCCCCAATTGGCCGCAGGGAATACTTAAACATAGTTACACAAACACAGCCAAAGTTTTTATCAGATATGGATCAGTTCAGTCGTTCAGTGCCCATAGTCCTGTCATCCAGGTTCCAAATAACCTGGATGACAGTTTGAGGAAAATAAATTGTCCCTTTGTTTAGAAAGTTTGGAGACCCCTGCTCTATGAAATAGCTCCCATATGAAGGCTTTGGTATTTATAGACAAAAGAGGCTAGTTTTACCTGTACGCATGATCCAATAGTCTTCACACATCTACAAAGTCTAAGAAAGGCTTCCCTAAGCATGAAGGGTGACACTGGGCAACAGTGTGTGTTTTAGACCTATGGAGGAAGGTGGAGGCTGATTTAAAGTGAGGCTTCCCTTACACCTCCTATCCAATACCTACCAGAATTAGTGACAAGGCATAGCAAGGAAGGGAGTGGCAGTGGTGCTTGTAGTGGACAGAACAGATGATCTGAAGACCATCTGGATATGGCTGAAGTGCTGGAGAGGTTCAGAACGAATCTGTGTTTGCAGATCAGCCCAGAAAGCGGAATCATAGGATGAGAAGGAGTCAGCAACAGCCAGACTTTCCCATGACTAAGCTCCAGGGGCATAGCGAAACGCATTGGAGGCGTGGCCTGGTCGGAGTCCAGGTCAAGGTCGAGATGAAACAGGGAACAGAGGTACCAGGACAGCAGTCAGAAGACAAAGTCAGCAGGACTGGACACAACCTAAGTTTAGCAGTGGGAGATATGAGCACAATGGAGTCAAGGGGCAAGCCAAGTCAAACACAGCATAGTAGAAACACAGGTCAGGTCACAGAAGCTGAAGACCACTCAGCAATTTTCCAAGATAGGCCAATTGACTTTATAGACATATCAATATTCCCTCATCTAACCACGAATGACCGGACTGAGTAGATATTTCTAAAGTGAGAGAATACATTTACTCTTTAATAATAAGTGTGGCTCTCTAATTTCTTTGCCTCCAGCAAAATAATCCAAAATAAAGTAATCTACCATTTGATAATAAATCTCACAGGAGCACAAGGAGAACATAAACTTTCATAAAATACAAACTTAAGTCAGCATTGCTAGCTACTGAGCAAGTGCACCAACATTAAATCATACAATGTATACATACCACATACAAGTGAGAAGACACGAGGATTCCATTATACTCTACTAAAGACACATGGAAAAGAAAAGCCTGTGAGGTCCTAACAACTTGAGTTTGACACTAACTGTGTGGAGTGGTAATTTATACTGAGCCAATGCAGGTGCAATACCATCAAAATGAACTGCTGACATGTTTATGAGGTTTGAGTTAAATACCACCAAAAAAGATAATTCTAAAGCTGAAGAATGTTAACCAATTATACTATATTGAATTACAAAAGCATGTGATCACTGGGAAGAAATGTCATGAGATTACCTTTATAGCACATATTTTCATCAAGGAACTAAATGTTATTCCACGTTTACTGCTATGAGTTATTTAACAAAAAAATAGACGTCAGTTGTTATATGTGATAGACTTTAAAGGTAGGCTTGACCATGCACGTTTTCATTCTTCATTTCCTGCTGGTCTATAATACCTAATTTTGAATTGTGCAACAACCTCAGGCCTGGACTGGCAAATGTGAAAGTCTGGCATTGGTCAGAGAGGCATGTGATACTTTCTAGATTGTTCATCCTCAGACAGTTACAAAACTGCAGTATGACTAAGACCCCTTTCAAACAGGTCCTCCTGTCAGTTTTTTAGGCGGACCTGATCGGATAATTCATTCACCCCTATGGACTGGTGGGTGTAAATGGACTTGTGTCTATTTACTTCTGCCTACCTCTGATCTGATCCGATCTGCTAAAAACAAACGGAAGGGGATTCGTCCTCCTCCGTGTATGCAGATTGGATCAGAGGGTATTCAGGGGTAAATGGACAGCGGAGTCTGCTTACTCCCGGCCACCCATAGAGCAGAGCGGGCTCTGTCCATGTCTGCTCTGCGTAAACTGAGCGGACACGGACCTGTCAACCACCTGCTCTGCTCAGAACAGCAGCGGAAAGATCCCATGCTGATCAAAATGGAAGGCATCTGTGTGTAAGGGGCTTAAGTGCGCCAAATGGGAATTTTGAAGAACTTTTCTCCCACTACTTTTATACTGGCTGTTCATAATAAAAAATGAAGTTATTTAGAGGTTAGATGAAAGGTCCAATATAGTATAACACTTTTGAAAGATAAATAGTACATTTGTTGAGGATGAAAGAGGCAACAGAGGAAATGGGTTCCAAAAGAGGGACAGTCCTCTAAAAGGGGCATAGTTGGGAACTATATGATGTGCACTTTTAAAAATGTACATCTCCAGGCAGAGCTAAATACAGAGTACATATATGCCAAAGGATTTCAAATTTTTTTTGCCAAAGGATTTCTAATTTTGGTTAGCCATCACTGTGTTAAGCTGGCCATAGAACGACAGAATTTCAAACGAACATTCTTAGAAAAAGTCTTAGACCCCTTTCACACTTGTGCGACTTGTCCTGTGACTTGGGATTGCAAAGTCGCATGACAAGTCGTGCCCCATGATTTCCAATGAGTACCATTCATATCTGTGCGACTTCAAGTTGCACCAACTTCAAAGTAGTCCCTGTCCGACTTTGATGCCAATTGAGGTCCAAAGACCTCAAGTTTACACAGGCATTCCCTGGAATTGCTGCAAAACCGCTGCAAAATCACGGCCGTGTAATCGTGGCAAAATCGTGCGACTTAGAAGTCGCACATGTGTGAAAGGGGCCTTAGGAAAATTCGTATGCAAATTCTCAGAACATTTGTTTGTCATTCAAAAGATTTTGTTTGTTTTTAATATTTGATTTTGGAATTAATTAAATTTCTAGCTACTGCGGTCAAGAATGAACGTCGACCCACTAATGATTATAAAAACAAATTATCTTATAAGCTTTTTTTTGCAAGAAATTTAATTCAAAATTCTACCCATCTATGGCCAGCTTTAAAAGAGAAGTATGGAATTTTTTTTTATCCCATATTCATACTTACCTAGATGGGTTCAGCATGGGTCCGATGCTGCATCTGTCCCCCGCCGCGCTTTTCACTGAGAACCGAGCCACTGAACACCGCCGATGGTTGGTTCTCTCACCTCTCCGAGTGGAGAGCTGCTGCCTGTCAGTCAGTATCTCTCCTGCTCTGCTCCTCCACGTTCATTGGACTGCTGAGCTGTGAAGGGGCTGGTCACCTGGCGGATCCAGACTTCCGAAGTCGCAATGACGCGGTGCCTGGACTGATCCTGGTGACGTCAGCAGAGAGCGATCTGAAGTCCGCTCTCTGCTGAAAACGGGTAACAGGAGTGTAAAACGCATTGCACTCCTGTAACCCATAGGAGAAGCCCAGCCCAAGGAGCTCAGGCTTGACTTCTCCTTTAAACATACCTTTATCAGTCGGGGTTGTCACTCTGCTACCTCCTGGTTCAGCATTACTGCTTCTAGGGTCATCTTTAGGGCCAGTGTAATCTAGTAATACTAGACAAGGCATTGACTTTGCCTAATTTCCTTTATGATCAGGTTTATTACTGTGTTTTTATCATATGGGGTGTCATACCATGTCTGCCCAAATGTAAACTATCCAATGAATATACTTATAAAAGATTGTATTTAAAGAACTTTGAAGCAGTAGTAAGCTCACTTTTTAAAAAGTACTGACAGGCAGGGTTTTTATGACAGAAGAGATACTATCGGTCTTTTTTGCCATAGAGGTTTTCCCCTGCCTATCAGCTGTAGTGTACACTGAGCCGCTTATGCACAGCTTAGAGTACATTAATGGCACCTAATCTGTGCCACAGTGATGTGACTCCCGTGATACCATCATGACCTGGCCATTCAAACGGCGAGACTGAACACGGAAAGACGACTGAGCAAAAATTGACCTATGGGGTCGGTTACAGCGCAGCTCTGGAGGGCACATTATCACAGGTAAGTCTGCCAGAATGTGTGCTTATGTGCTACATGCTAGCACATTATAGCATTAACCTGGAGGGAGTATGATTAAAACAGCTTTAAGAGTCACTGCCATAAAGTACATAATATCCTATAATATTTTGCAGTGATGACATACATACTGCAAATCAGTCATATAAACAGAAACATAGCTAAAGTGAAATGCAGTTTGCTGTATGGTTGGATTGTGCCATGGTTACCTTTGGTGCAAATATCAGGACAGATATATTTGCAGGACTTCATTTTTCATCCAAGAAGCTTCAGCTCCATCTGAGTAGACATGTGCGATTTGGTTCGTAACTAATAGATTTTCGTACAAATTTGTTAGTATTCGTACATTCGGATCAATTCGAACATCCGAATAGCTGAAAGAACCAAAATACAAAAATTACGAACATGCGAAAATATGAACTTACGAACGGACAAACTTACGAAAATACGAAACTCCGAAACTCTGAAACAGTAAAAGAAAGAAAATTACATCTATAACAAATTATTTACATTTCGTATTTTCAATCCTTTTGTCTGTTTGTAATTTCGTATGTTCATATTTTCATTCGTGTGTTCGTAATTTCGTTTCTTCGTCTGTTCGTAATTTTGTTTCTTCGTGTTCTCGAATCGTTCTTTCGAATGGACAGTGTAAGTGTATCTTAATATGTATGTTCATAATTTCGTGTTCTCGAATCGTTCTTTCGAATGGGCAGTGTATTAGTGAGTGATGTATCTTACTTAATATCTTTAGCCAATCGGTGTATCCCTTTTGTGTCTGAGTCACACTGCATTCCTGAATCTTTTTAGATTCAGTTGAGGAGGAGACTGAGTCAAGTCTTGTGACTGAGGGAGTGGACTGGAGTAAGTACAGGACTTATTAGAAAAGCAAGCATAGGTATATTATTCTTTGCTTCCTACGAAAGTACGAATCAACGAAAAAGGCAATCTCACAAAAGTAACAATTACTAAAGTACGAGTAGTGTACCGAATAAACGAAAATTATTATCAAACAAAATTATGAATTTCGAATCAAAAGAAAAAAACGGAATTACGAATCATTTCGTATCAAAGAAAATATAACTGTTAGGAAAATACAAACGAGTCCAAATATGAAACCTAGTATCTTACGAAATTACGAATCGTTAGACTAACGGAATTACGAATCATTTCGTATCAAGGAAAATATATCTGTTACGAAAATACGAACGAGTCCGAATATAACAACTCACGTCTTACGAAATTACGAATCATTACGAAACAACGGAAATGTAAAGAAACGAAACAAAACAATTTTTTAGTTGTGCACATGTCTACATCTGAGTGCTCTGCATCCTCCATCAGCTTCTGTTGCCTTCCCTCCAAAATATACGTGTGAGTACATTGCATTATTGTGGCCTCGGTATAAGATCTGTATGCTCTGAGATAATGTGCCTATACGGAAACCTTGTGCTGTAGAATTTATTGGACCTATATAATGATAAATAATGCAAATAATCTGAAAGGTGTCAGCTAGGTGTCAGGTGTTGTCTAGGTGTTGACAGTGGGTAGTATAAAAAGTTAGGTGTGATAGATACTCATGTTTTTAGTAAAATATTGTAGGTGTGAACAATAAACGTTCACTTTTTGAGAATAGGGTGTGAACGCCCAGTTTAGGGAAACTGTGATTAGAGTGTGACCTGATATGACCCAATCTGTGAAGAAGCACAGATGTGTGAAGAGTGTAGTTGTGGGCATTCAGTTATCTGTGAACAATCACAGTTTTATTTAATAAGGCAGTGCAAAGTGCAATGACAATGTGTAATAATCCACGGATGAGCTTATTTTACCTTCTCACGGGTCACAACTACTGGAACAATGAAAGATGTTTGCTATCGAGGAATGTACTCTAAAAAAAACTGATGGTTCAACAAGATCCATACACCCACACTTGAGTTCCTAACGCTGCGCCAAGGACACACTAACCAAAACTATAGAAAGCTGCCATTTTAAATGAACATGATATAAGAAAACATTTACCAAATACATAAATAAAGGCAAATAGTGGCGCTAAAACCTCAAATCATAAAACACCTAGTATTACGTGTTGAGACTAACAAAGTGATGATACATGAACGTGAAAATAATCATATTCCGTGACTAGAAAGTCCAAATATGAGACATGATGTCTCAAACAGTCTTAAGCCTCGTACACATGATCGGATTTTCAGACAGGAATTGTGTGATGACAGACTGTTGGCGGAAAATCCGACCGCTCGTACGATCCATGGGACAATTGTTGTCAGATTTTCCGCTGACAAATGTTGGATGGCAGGCTTATAAATTTTCCACGGACAAATGTCTGTTGTCAGATTTTCTGATTGTGTGTACACAAGTTCATCAGACAAAAGTCCAAAGTACAAACACGCATGCTCGGAAGCAAGGACAAGCCAGAAGCGGTCGGTTTTGTAAACTAGCGTTCGTAATGGAGAATTAACATTAGTGACGCGGCAAATTATGAAATGTCGAAATGCAGCGCACATTCTCTGCTTCTTTAATGGGATAATAATGAAGATGCTTTGCTGGTGATAATGATGGAGTTCTGCCAAACGTATTTTAAAAGGCTTTTATTTTCTAGTGATATCAAGAATATTATTATTTTGTTTGTTTTTTTCTTGGGGCAAGTTACCACAACACCATTATCCCGTAGTTTTTAAGATCAAAGATACAACTATGTTGGTGTCTCTTGTCAGCTTTACATTGTATTTTTTAAAATGTAACTGCCTACTCCCAAACTGTCATTGAAGTAAAACACATAGCAAAGTATTATTCTCCACAATTTTTTGATTGTGCATTAAAAAATGAAAACAAATAAAATTACACATGCTATCTGCCAATAGAACTTAACCAAAAAGTGCATTCTATGCATCCAAAAATATAGAAAACATACCAAATCAAATCATTATTCAACCAAAAAATAAAATAAAAGCCTCATGCATGTGTCCTGCTTCTTAATATAGGGAGTCAACAATGCCAAGAGTTGGTGAAAGAAGGGGTCTGTCATCTGGAGATAATTCTGAAAATCATCCGGATTATTCTTCTGGAGCTCCCGCAGCAAAGGCATATGACATAATTGGTCACGAAATCCTCCTCCTGTTCCTGGACTGGACTTGGGTCAAAGCAATAACTCCAAGGCCAATAATAAATAACACGTTATCTCCTCCGATTCCACAACATGTCTGGTTGACGAACGGCTGTTCAGAAACAAACTGAAGAGCACAAAATGAAAAGCGCGAAATGAAAAGCGCAAGATGAAAAGCGCAAACTCAAAAGTGCAAATCAACACTCACCAAACTTCTACTAACATAAAATTAGCACAAGGAGCCCAAAGGGTGGCGCCTGACAATTGAACTTCCTCTTTATCGGCTCGTAGTATGTCACTATGTTCGTGTTTGTTGGCCGACAATTCCTTGCCATTTGTATGCAAGACAAGTTCCTGGCCAACGCCCTTCTATGGTATGCTATGCATACTAGCTCATTATGCCTTTGTCTTGCAGGGTTTTTTTGTTTTTGTGGGCATTCAGTTATCTGACTTGCGAACTTGAAGGGAACCCTCGCCAAAAAAAAAAACTGGACTGGCATGGGGTTCCCCCCAAGACCCTTCGGTCTGGTATGGATTTTAAGGGGAACCTCCCACGCCAAAAAAAATAATAATGGCATGGGGACCCCCCCAAAATCCATACCAGACCCTTATCTGAGCATGCTCCTCTCTCTTTTCCCTCTGCCGAGTCTCCTCTCTCCGCTGCCTTCTCCCTCTGTTCTTCCTCCCAGGGCTTTTTTTCAGAGGGAACGCAGTTCTGGCACCTCCAGCACAGAATGTATGTAATGACGAGGGGTACTATAATATGCTGGAGGGACCACTGATGCTGGCTGCTGGGAGATCTATGGTCGCTGGAGGGGATCTATTGTTGTGGGGGGTCTAGTGTTGCTGGGGAGATTTATTGTTGCTGGTGGAGGATCTATTGTTGTGGGAGGGGGGTTACTTGTTGCTGGAAGGGATCTACTGTTGAAGGAGGGGTCTATTGTTGCTGGCGGTTGGGAAATCTATTATTGCTAGTGGGGGTTTATTGTTGCTGGGGGTATGTTATTGAATGGGGGTTGTCTACTGTTGTTGGCTGCAGGGGATCTATTTTATTGCTTTTCTTGTTATCAGTATCAAATCCTATACAAAATACTTGGTTCTGTATTCTCTGAGGGGAGGGTACTGGGAGGTGGGTAGGGTTGGGGGTGGAACCCAAGGTCGGTGCTCAGAGGTGTGTAGGGGGCGGAGACAAGGGGTGATTCAAAAAGGAGGGAGTTCCTTCCTGCACCTATTCCCTGAGAAAAAAAGCCCTGCTTCCTCCGATGTTCTCTTGACCCTCTCTCTCCCGCTGTAATTCTAGGGCCGCCGTGTACCATTACTTATATGGCCATGGGGCGGGGCTACGGATGCCCTCCCGGCAAAGTAGGTCTGTGCTGCAGCCATCTTTCGGCTATAGCGCGGACAGGAAGAGGTTAAATTTTCATACCGTATTGTAAGATATCATAGAGGGGCATGTGTATGACACATCTGCATTGTAAATGTATTGGTCCAAGGGGAGATTTTGTTTTTGACCCATTTAGAAGTATTACAAAAATGTCAGTTTTTACTCAATGGGTTGATATTTGGGGCTCTGTATCTTTAGAGCCCTTTCACACTGCCAGCACCCGAAAAACGCTGGTAAAGCGCCGCTTAAACTAGCGGCGCTTTACCAGCATTTTTCGAGTGCTAGCGGGGAGCTTTTAACCCCTGCTAGTGGCCGAATAAAGGGTTAAAAAGCGCCCATAAAGCACAGCTGCCAAGGTGCCTTGCAGGCGCTTCCCATTGATTTCAATGGGAAGGGGCGCTTTAGGAGCGGAGTATTCACCGCTCCTAAAACGCTGCAAAGAAGCCGCTTGCAGGATTTTTTTTTACGCCCCGCCAGCGCAGCGCCTCAGTGTGACAGCACTCGGGCTTTCACATTGGGATTGCAGATGACGCTTCTTTCAGACGATTTACAGGCTTTTTTTTAACGCTAAGTGTGAAAGGGGTCTTAAATTTGCTCAGTAAAATCATACCGTATTGTAAATGTTATAGAGGGTGATGTATGAGGGATAACTCTCTATATTACTTTATGTTATATCTAGTTGTTCTGTGTTCAATATCCAACCAAAACAACTTGTCTGATGACAAGACCAGTGTATGGAGGTGTCTGATGTGTTGCCTCCAATCAGGGTGACAGTGTGGACGGTGTGATCCGGCAGTGACAGGGTCTCTTGGGTTCTTCTCGCGATCTTTCCTCCTCCTCCTCCTCCTCCTCCTCGGTCCTCCATCTCTCCGGTCATGTCGGCTCTCCGTAGCCTCCTCCGGGCTCTCGCCTCCCCCCGGGGCTCCCTGCTGGTGTCCGGGGCGGCCGGGGCAGGCCTGGCTCTGGCGTGTTATGGCGCCTATCGGGACGGGAGGGGAGTGCGACACTATCGCGACATATTGCAGGAGGGCGCCTGGCCTCGGAGGGGGATCCTGGTACCGGTCAGCGCTGCCAAGGAAGCGGTAAGTGTCCCTGTAGTGGTGTGACCCCCTCCTCTATTGATAGGGGGCAGGGTGACCCCCCGATCTACATGATTGGTGACAGGAGAGCCCGGGGTCACCCAGCTGTCAGAGATCTCCTCCTGTGATCATCATCCACAGTGACAGGGATGGAGATCTCCACATCACGTGTAATAGTGACATCATCCTGATAATAACAATCAATAATAATGTATACACATAATAACAATAATCAATCATAATCAATAATAATGTATAAACACAATAACAATCAAGTATAAACATAATAATAACAATAACTATGTATAAACATAATAACAATCAAGTATAAACATAATAATAACAATAATAATGTATAAACATAATAACAATCAAGTATAAACATAATAATAACAATAATAATGTATAAACATAATAACAATCAAGTATAAACATAATAATAACAATAATAATGTATAAACATAATAATAACAATCAAGTATAAACATAATAATAACAATCCTATAGGAAGGGATAAGAAATAAAGATCACATTGCTACATAGAAATGTCCCGATGTCTGTGTACAATCCTCCTGTCATCTGTCAATCTCTGTCTACCATACACAATGTATCCATCCCTTTCCTCTTCTATGAAAACAGTCCATCGGCCCCGTACACACGATCAGAAAATCGTACGGAAAATACCGCTTTCGAGGCGATCGTACAATAATCAGATCGTTAGTACAGAGCTTTTCGAGAGCCGATCATGGCAGTTCATCGGATATTATTCTATCGGACATGCAAAAATTTTTTTATCGTACTGTGCCAGATCCTACGATTTTTTCGTTTATTCAGTACAGCTATCGTTCGAAAATGCATTACAACACATGACATCACTTTTTTGTCGTACGGGAATTTTTGTGACTTAGAAAACTCATCAGATTCGATCTGAGATTTGCATGCAAAAAAAAAAAAAACAGACGATCATTCGTCCACGAATCTCATCGTGTGTACAAGGCTTAAGGCTCTGTTCACACCTAGGCGTCTGCGATCACAGGATCCCAAATCGGTCTGCTAAACGGAAAAATCGCAGCACGCGTGTTAAGGCGCCATTCCTTTTCAAACGCCAGTGCGATTCTGTTGTGTATGTCGTTTAAAAAGGAGCAGAAGCTTCTTTTGGGGGGACAAGCTTTGGGCAATCTGGTTTTGCTGCGATTGCAGTGCGATTTATTGTGACAGAGTCGCACCGGACTTTAGGTGCCTTTTGAAAATGAATGGCACCTGAAAAAGCATGGTGCGATTTGGGATCGCAGGTAGAATCGCCATGAGATCCGAAATCGCTCTGCAAAACAATCACAAATGCTTGTTCAGGCGCCATTCGTTTTTCAACGGCACCTAAATCTGCTGCAATAAATCGCACTGCAATTGCGGCAAACCGCTTTGCACAAATCTTGTCACCCAAAAGAAGCTCTCATCACTGATTGATCACAAACACCTAGGTGTTAACGGAGCCTAATGCCTAGTACACACGGGGCGAATGTCGGGAGACATCGGCCAGTTAAATAAAAACCGGCCGACATTCAGCCCGTTTGTATGTTAGCCGGTCCAACAGAAGCCGGCTCCCGATCAGAGCTCTCAGTCAATGTCAGAGATCGATGACCGCAGTGTTCTGGTGGGGGGGGCTGTCCCGTTGTCAGAACACAACAGCTTGGTGTACTAACATTAGATCGTTAGTACAGCAGCTCCGTCCAGGGCTGTCAGGTTTTTTTTTTTCGTTCAGCTCACTGGATTGAATGAAAAAAAAAAAAAAAAAGCGATTAGGCTCCTTTCACACGGGCGCCTCCACTTAACAGAATCAGTTTGCCCCGCTGAGCAGGCAGATGACAGGTCCGTGTCCACTCCACTGTGCAGAACAGACATGGACACAGTCTGACAAGCTCAGTCCCTCACGCTCTCCTCTATGGGGATCTGATCCGCTGGACTGATGGAAAATAGGACCACCGTGCGTCTGTTTTCAGCAGACGTGTCCACTGACATCTGTCGCTCCACAGAGGACAACGCAGTGTCCAATCAGGTCAGCCTGAAAAACGGACAGGCGGAGCTGATTGGACAGCCCGTGTAAAAGGTCCCATAGTGCGTACCAGGCTTTTGGCTCGGTTCACACCTACAGCACTACAGTCCATTTAATATGGTTTCCTATGGGAATCGTTCTATGCTTTTTTTTCAGCTGCTGTGTTTTTGGAAAAAGTCAGGGACTTTTTACAAGACCGTGCATTTTTGGGTCAATAGAATTCAATGGAGAAGCTTCAGAAAAGCATGTAGTGCGTTTTTGCCACAATTTGACTGTGATTTAGCATTTTGCGTTTTTTAATCTGCCTAACAACAAATTGGCCAAAAAAAAAAGAAAGCATAAAAAATGCAAAATGCATTGCAAAAAGCACTGCAGAAACAGATCAAAAGCAAACTGCATCGGTATGAAAGGAGGCTCACACATATGGGGATCAGGGAATGCATGCTAATCCCTGACTCGCAGGCAAAATGCACTACTCTTTAGGAGATGCACAGGGGTGCCGTTAACTCTAGGTATGCTTCACAATAGTGCGATTTCAGACTTGATTTGCCCAGAATCTCATGACAATGAAAATCACATTGTTTTCAGTGGTGCCCATTCATTTCAGTGCAATGCTACTGTGATGAGACTTTTGGGAAGGGTCCTTTGCTGCATTGGTGCAATGCATTGCAATTTTGTGCCCCATAGACTTCATAGGAATGCATCAAAAAATGCATCTACATGTGTTTTACAGCTACTGCACACCATACAAGCCCGGCGTGTGATCGCTGATCCTTTATTTTGTGGCTTATATGGAGTCAGGGCAGACTCCTAGCCTGACCTGCACCCTCAGTGAAATACACCCAATGGGGGGGACATACAGTAGATGCCGGAGCAGAGACCCTAAAGTCAGCTTAGGTTTACATGCGTTTTTCATGCAATTCCAGGTGCATTTCCCCCCCCCAAATATTCTCCTTCTCCTGAAAACACATGTATGAAATTTGCATCAAAAATGGGATGAAATCGCAGTTGCACTAGTGTGAACCAGGCCTTACGCATTGGAAAACTCAGCACATTTTTGGGTGCACATAACCACAGGGTGTAGTAGCACCGTGCAATTCCATGCGTCAGCATTTAAAAACAAAAGTGTTGGGGACTTTTTCCCTGCGTTTCGCACTGGTACAGTCGCTTATTCAAATGACTGTGCTGCTGTGCCCGCATAAACGCAGCACGCAGGATCCCCATATGTTTGAACCTAGGCTAAGGCCTCATTTAGATGTACATTTTGGGGGCAGTAAAAATGTGCAGTTGAGCCATGATTTTACTGCCGCCCAATCACCCACCTTAAGCGGCAATAGGCAGCAGAGTCGGGTGCAGCTGCCATGCTTTGCGTCTTGCCCCCGACATGTAGTGATCAGCGGGCATCAAGCCCCTGAATGCAACCTATTCAGATAAACAGGATCAAGGGATAACAAGTGTCACAAACGCTCATACGATTTTCCAGCAAATATAGGTAAAAACAGGTTGTGAGGAACCTCACCACCACTTCACCACCTATCAATTGCATCTAAAAAGAGATTTGAACGTAAATCGCTCTTCAAAGGCTTCCCTGAAGAGATGTTTTTTAGGGATCACCTAAAGGCAGCTAGAGTAGGAGATAGCCGGCCAGATTGAGGTAGAGAGTTCCAGAGGATGGGAGAGGCTCTGGAGAAGCAGAGAGGGCAGTTTGAATGATATTTGGAGACAAGATTTGTGATGTAGCTCGGGGCAGAGTTGTGAATGGCTTTGTATGTTGTTAGTATTTTGAATTTAATTTGCTCAGGCAATGCAATATTCAGTGTAGGAATTGGCGGAGAGGAGTAGCAGACACAGAGCCGTTGGTAAAGTAGATGAGTTTGGCAGCAGCATTCATGATGGACTGAAGAGGGGAGAGCGTATGGAGAGGTGCGATCCGATTCTGGTGCCACACGCCTATGCATTTAGTTCATGTCACTGTACAGCAGTGCAGTGTGCAGTGCTGTTGTATAGTGACGTGCGATCCTGTCCTGTGCATGAAGATATAATGCTGCATGTTTGCATTTTTTCGTAGATCTCTGCACCGCAGCTCTGGAGTGAGTTACAATATGAATAGGACACATAGAAAACAATTGTTTTGTGTATGTCCTGGAGGTGACCTGCATTCCTGTGTGGTAAAACACCGGTCATGGCACTATGTGTAAACAAGGCCATATTGTCATAAGTGGGTCACCCACCCTCTTTTTACACTCTAGGTGCCAATTTTACTATTCATTGGAACCCCATCGTAGGAGAGGGCAGAGAACTTCATGATGTAAAACCACTTATGTATAAAAATACCCCAGTGCTCGATTCCCGCAACAAGATATGACAGCCTGTATCAGCCTGTATCAATGTAGTATACAGGCTCCTCCGGCTCTCCCTGCCAACGTGTTTCGTCATTATGGGATTGTTAGGAGAGGTAAAGGCAGTCTCACCCTGCACTTAAGTTATACCATCGTTACCCATTCATAGCTACTTCTGCTAATCCAACCATTAACCCTTATTTATCCTGTACATAATCATGACACTTTAAAGTGGATCTTCAGTCTAAAATCGAAAGTGCCTCCTGCCCACCCCTCCTCCACTCCACTACTCCACTACCTGTATAGCTGATTTTTAATTTTTTTGCAGAAAAAGGGTTTGGACCTGGAATATGTGACAAACAAAACATAACAGAGATCTGAACACAGACATTGTGAGTCTGCATCCGCTGCCTCTACAACCACTTCTATGGGGTGGATGCGCATTCAGCAAAACACAGCTCAGCAAAAAAGTCAAGTCTCAGTGCCCATCTGAGGGCACTTACATGCATATAGGGACGAATGAGCAGCACTGGGCGCTAACTTTCTGCATTCAAGGGCACACATGTATCCCTGTACGCTAGAGCTGCACGATTAATCGTTAAGAATCGTTATCGCGATTTTTTTCCCCAGTTGTGATCTTGACAAAGTATTTCCCGATTCTTTCTATGCAGAGAATTCTCTCTGTTCTGCTAAAGCTGACAGCCATCAAAAGAAAGGGAAAAAAAAAAGAAGGGCAGTCTGCCAAGAATTGCAACATTCTTTAGCAGTGGAACTTAAGTATAAACATTGTAACAATTTGTCCTTTAGATCAAAGGAATACACTTTGGTGAGTAAATGATGGAAGTTTAACCACTTAAACACTAAACCTTTTTCTGACATTTGTTGGTTTCAAGTTAAAATAATTTTTTGCTAGAAAATGACTTAGAACCCCCAAACATTATATATATATTAGTAGAGACCCTAGAGAATAAAATGGTGCTTGTTGCAATAATTTATGTCACACTGTATTTGCGCAGCAGTCGTTCAAATAAATTTTTTTGGGGGAAAAATTACACTTAAATGAATTTAAAAAAAAACTAACCTGTAAAGTTAGCCCAATTTTTTTGTATAATGTGAAAGATTTTATGCAGCGACAATCGTGATCTTTTTATTCTAAGAAAAAAAATTGTGATTCTCATTTTTTTGCCAGAATTGTGCAGCTCTGCTGTACGCATGTAATCACCTTACAGATGCATCCTGCCATTGAATTGCATAGGGGCTGTACTCAAACACTTGTGACTCTATCGATCTATCGATCTATCTATCTATCGATCTATCTAATCTATCTATCACAAGAGCTTCTTCCTTGTCAGTTTCAGAACAGCCGATTATCAGGTTACATCTGGACCGCACACAGACCTCTGTTCTCATTACATATGAATGAGTCCAGGACTTTGTATTTTAGGATCTTGATAAGTAAAAACCTTTTTTATCCTAACCCAAAAACCAAAATCTAATATATTGTACCTAACTAGTCCCTAGATGTGACGGTTGCATTCATTTTAGGTTTTCAGGCTTTTTTCCCCATTTTTCACCTAAAAAATCCAGCAAATAATATCATTCCTGTCCCTTCATGTGTGAGTTCATTTCTCCACTGTATCCATGGAAGGAGCCATGGTTGTTCAACATGCTGGACTTCAAACATGTCTGCCTTTGTTTATCTCCATTACACGATGGACTGATGGGATTGGTAGTTTACACTATAAAGAAAAGGCTTTGTTTTAGGGCTCGTTCATACAATCTCTCATGTCACCACAGCATGTTGCAAAATGTTGCAGTGCACAGGCTTGAATGAAGTGTCATTTCGTGACAATTCAATTAAGTGGTTGTAAAAAAACATAAAAACCTTCTATTGTGCCCCCCCCCCCCGAATACTTTCCTGAGCCTGATCTCGATCCAGTGCTTTGCCTGAGAGCAGCAGCACTTCTCTTTTTCTCCCTTCTCATTGGACTCGGCAGCGGGTGCCATTTGTGCCTGTTCCTGTCAATCAAACCCAGTGACAAGTGCGCTGGGGGTCAGGGCCGAGCTACACCGAGAACAAGAGGAGCCCAGAGCGCAGGCAGGTGGGGGACCCCAGAAGAGGAGGATCAGGACTGTTCTAAGCAAAACCATTGCACAGTGCAGGTAAGTATGACATGTTTGTTCATTTAAGAAAAGAAAAAAAAAACTTTACACTCATTTTAAGTTAAAAAGAAAAAGGGGAAAGCCAAGCACCGCCTCTCACTGCCTTTATAGAACAAACACCAATTTTAGTGTGCAGGCTGGTATAAGCAAGCCATTAAGCTTGCAGGAACTGACAAGAACATAGGCGCGATCCATAGTATTTTCTCTAGTTGCTGAAAATGTTTTTAACCTGAAATGTGAAAACTAAAGGTCGGTGCTTCTGCTATAAATTGAAGGATTAATTACTCCAGAGTGCCTGCAGCTAAAGAGGACAGGGCTTGTTTTAAAATGTGTTTATTGCTTGTTTAAAATGTGTAAATATCTGAATGTCCAAGGCATCGCTTTAAGGTATTTCTCTGCTGAGGGCTTATTAAGTGTCAGAACCCAATCTTCTTTCTAGCCCCCCCCATCCACAGTTGGCTTTCTTCCCATTCAGTGTTGTGCCAGCAAAGACCCAATGCCACCATTGCGACACTATAGACACATGGAGAGATTTGATTCTTTATGGGTTTGGCTGGGAGTAGAAAACATGGAGTTTGCATGTTCTTCCTGTCCTCGTGTGAGTTTCCTCCCACAATCTGATGACTAAGCTGGTAGGTTATTTGCTCTAAATTGGCCTTAGTATGTGTATGTATGAATGTAAGCTAGAAACCATAGACCAACCTTTCTCAGCATTTTCAACACAGAGGGAACCCTTGAAATAACTCACCAGTATTTAAGAGGAAGTAAACCTATTATAGGCTTACTTGTAGGTAAAAGTGGTGTGTAAGGGTTTACAACCACTTTAAGAGAACCCCTGCTAAAAATGACTATATTTACAAGTCATAATACATTAGTGTAATGGTCAGTGGGAAGAATGCTCCTTACACTTATGGTCATTGGGTAGAATTACCGCCTTACAGATGGCTAAAAAGATCAATAGCATCAGTGGGAACTTATCTGAGAGGCAGAAATTGCTCAAAGAACCCCTAGCAAGCTCTGGAGGAACACTGGTTGAGAAACCCTGCATAAAGTCTGATAGACATGGGACAAATATTAGCCGGTTTGTACAGTAGCCTCTCCGGCTTCTGTCAAACATGCATTCTGGGAAAATAGCTGCCGATCAGCATCCAATCAGTCATTAGCTTTAAGTGTTAACCGGTGTATTTTGGCGGGGGGTGGCTGTGCCCCTGTCAGAACAAAATAGCTCAATGGGGAGATTGCTGCACTAACTAGGGTTGCACCGATACTGGTATTGGTACCGCTGCTGAGTATTTGCATGATTATTCATACTTGTACAAATGCTCCGATAAATAATACCAATACCTTTGTGGTTCGACTTAAGCCCATAAAAAATGAATGAGTTTAAATCACACTGAAAAGAATCGCATGTGATTTGAACGGGATACGGTTCGATTCCTATCCGAATCACATGCAGTTTCTCCCACCGCTCATGTGTGAACCCAGGCTTGTCATAGTGACTTCACCCGGTGTTCACACAGGAGCGGCGCTGGAAACCGTATGCAATTTGGACAGGAATTGCACTGCATTCCTGTTCAAACCGCATGTGATTCTTTGCAGGGCGATTTGAGCCCATTCATTTTGTATGGGCTCATATTGCACTTCAAAGGTATCGGCCCTTGTTATCAGCACTCGGTATCGGTACTCATACTCGCTGGTAGAAAACGGTATCGGTGCAACCATAGTACTAATATTGCATAGTTAGTACAGCGAGCTTCTCACAAGCTCCTCAGCTTTTTTCCATTCAGCCCACTGGGCTGAAAAAAAACCCCTAGTGTGTACCCTGCATTAGATTGTAAGCTCCTGGAGTCTCTGACGTACAATAAGGAAAGGACTGTGAAAATCATCATACCTAAATAAATAAGGTTACAAGAGGGGGGTCTGCAGGGTTCTTCATGTGTACAGATGATTGCAGAGATTACATTTTTGTTTTGTGTTAAGGAACTGCTAAACTTTTGTGTTTGGGCCGTGTAATGTCTAGTTATGCTCCTGCTTTACCTTTAATACTAAAAAATGTGGCTTTCGGCCTTGTGCTTTTGGCAGACTTGATTCATTGACGCTCAGATGGCTGCCGCTGACTGTGTGATATTTGACCATGTTGTTGCTGAACTCAGCTGTACTTCTGCTTACCGTGACATTCGTCTTGTTAGCCACATTTGTGTCACTTTTAAAAACAGAATTGGTAATCGTGTGGTTTCCTTTTACATAATATATTGCACACAAGCATTGTTCACGATTAACTAAAGTGTTTTCAAATAGCTTTAGCCAAAGTTCCCTATTTGCATTACAATGAAAGTAAGAGGAAAACGAACAGGAAAATTCGCTTTATTTTATTTTTTTTTTTACCTTCCAGATTTTCTACTCAGTACTTCACTTGTTCCCTCATTCTACGAGGCTTTGTAACCAGATAGGTGACCTGGAGTTTTGCACTTGTAAGGGTAGCCAAGGTAGAACCCCTAGATCATGTAGCATGCTATGAATAATTCTGCTATTTCCACAGCGGCAGGGCTAGAGGTTACCATTCTGTCATGAAGCAGGCTGGACTTATATCACATTTACTCTTTAGAGCAAATTAAAAGTATTTCTTTAAAAAAAATGGTAAAGAGGGACTTGACCAATAAAATCTCTGAGTGGACACCTCGACATTGAAGAACTGGCCTCATATATAACTAGGGATGCACAGATACCATTTTTTATACTACGAGTACCGATACTTTTTTTTTTTTTTCTAGTACTCGCCGATTTCAATTACCGATACCTACCGCATCTGTTTTGTTTACACTTCAGCTGTCAGCAATGGTACAAAGCATTGAAAAGTCATTTACAAATGAAATAAATTGATTTTGTTTTTTAATTTTGCACTTTTTTTTTAATGTGAAATGTGCAAATATGTTATTATATATGTGTGAAAATATTCACTAACAAAGCAAACAAAAAAAAAAGTTTTAATTGTTTATCGTTTATAAAATAGACGTGAACGAACAAAAAAAAAAAAAAAAAAAAAGCAGGAAATAATAATTAAATGGAGTAGACTAGGGAGTTAATTAAGGCTGATTAGAGTAAATTAAAGCGGAGTTCCGCACAAAAATGGAACTTCCGCTTTTCCAGTTCCTCCCCCCCTCCGGTGTCACATTTGGCACCTTTCAGGGGGGAGGGGGGATATATCTGTCTGATACAGGTATTTTGCTCCCACTTCCGGGCATAGATACCCAAGACACCCGCGGGTATCTACGCCACTCCCCCCCCCCCCCTACTGTATTCTGGGAGACACACGGGTCCCAGAAAACAACAGGGACCAGTGGGATACCGCAGCGAATGATGCGCAGTAGGGAACCAGGAAGTGAAGCTGCAAGGCTTCACCTCCATGATTCCTCCACCGAGGATGGCGGCGGCAGCAGCATCCGACAGCCGTGGGACAGATCGGCTTTGGGTGCCGACATTGCGGGCGCCCTGGACAGGTAAGTGTCCATATTTTAAAAGTCAGCAGCTGCAGTATTTGTAGCTGCTGACTTTTTTTTAAAAAATGGCGGAACTCCGCTTTAAGGGTTAATAAGGGGTTAAACAGAGGAACATTTGTTTATCCCCACTGACAGCTCAAAGAACAGAGCCTGAAAGTATCGGTTTCAGGTTTTGGTGCATTTGCAGGAGTACCGATACTTGTGCAAATACTCGGTATCTGCAACGATACTAGTATCGGTGCAACCCTATATACAGTATCTCACAAAAGTGAGTACACCCCTCAAATTTTTGTTAATATTTTATTATAACTTTTTATGTGACAACACTGAAGAAATGACACTTTGCTACAATGTAAAGTAGTGAGTGTAAAGCTTGTGTAACAGTGCAAATCCGCTGTCCCCTCAAAATAACTCAACACACAGCTATTAATGTCTAAACCGCTGGCAACAAAAGTGAGTACACCCCTAAGTGAAAATGTCCAAATTGGGCCCAAAGTCTCACTATTTAGTGTGGCCACCATAATTTTCCAGCACTGCCTTAACCCTCTTGGGCATGGAGTTCACCAGAGCTTCACAGGTTGCCACTGGAGTCCTCTTCCACTCCTCCATGATGACATCATGGAACTGGTGGATGTTAGAGACCTTGCGATCCTCCACCTTCCGTTTGAGGATGCTCCACAGATGCTCAATAGGGTTTAGGTCTGCAGACATGCTTGGTTAGTCCATTACCTTTACCCTCAACTTCTTTAGCAAGACAGTGGTCATCTTGGAGGTGTGTTTGGGGTCGTTATCATGTTGGAATTCTGCCCTGAGGGCCGGTCTCCGAAGGGAGGGGATCATGCTCTGCTTTAGTATGTCACAGTACATGTTGGCATTCGTGGTTCCCTCAATGAACTGTAGCTCCCCAGTGCCAACAACACTCATGCAACCCCAGACCATGGCACTACCACCACCATGCTTGACTGTAGGCAAGACACACTTGTCTTTGTACTCCTCACCTGGTTGTCGACACACATGCTTGACACCATCTGAACCAAATAACTTTATCAGACCACAGGATATGGTTCCAGTAATCCATGTCCGTAGTCTGATTGTCTTCAGCAAACTGTTTGTGGGCTTTCTGGTGCATCATCTTTAGAAGAGGCTTCCTTCTGAGACAACAGCCATGCAGACCAATTTGATGCAGTGTGTGGTGTATGATCTGAGCACTGACAGGCTGATCCCCCACCCCTTCAACCTCTGCAGCAATGCTGGCAGCACTCATACATCTATTTCCCAAAGACAACCTCTGGATATGATGCTGAGCACGTGCAATCAACTTCTTTGGTTGACCATGACGAGGCCTGTTCTGAGTGGAACCTGTCCTGTTAAACCGCTGTATGATCTTGGCCACCATGCTGCAGCTCAGTTTCAGGGTTTTGGTAATATTCTTATAGCCTAGGCCATCTTTATGTAGAGCAACAATTATTTTTTTTAGATCCGCAGTTATTTGCCATGAGGTGCCATGTTGAACTTCCAGTGACCAGTATGAGAGAGTGAGAACGATAACACCAAATTTAACACACCTGCTCCCCATTCACACCTGAGACCTTGTAACACTAACGAGTCACATGACACCGGGGAGGGAAAATGGCTAATTGAGCCCAATTTGGACATTTTCACTTAGGGGTTTACTCACTTTTGTTGCCAGCAGTTTAGACAATAATGGCTGTGTGTTAAGTTATTTTGAGGGGACAGCAAATTTACACTGTTATACAAGCTGTACACTCACTACTTTGTAGCAAAGTGTCATTTCTTCAGTGTTGTCACATGAAAATATATAATTAAATATTTACAAAAATGTAAGGGGTGTACTCACTTTTGTGAGATACTGTATAACCAGTATGCAAACGCCAAATAGAGGTGTTAGGGCTTGTCTCCACTGGTGGCAGACAGGACATTTTTTTGGGGGGGGCCTCTCACCTCTCCGAGTGGAGAGCTGCTGCCTGTCAGTCAGTATCTCTCCTGCTCTGCTCCTCCACGTTCATTGGACTGCTGAGCTGTGAAGGGGCTGGTCACCTGGCGGATCCAGACTTCCGAAGTCGCAATGACGCGGTGCCTGGACTGATCCTGGTGACGTCAGCAGAGAGCGATCTGAAGTCCGCTCTCTGCTGAAAACGGGTAACAGGAGTGTAAAACGCATTGCACTCCTGTAACCCATAGGAGAAGCCCAGCCCAAGGAGCTCAGGCTTGACTTCTCCTTTAAACATACCTTTATCAGTCGGGGTTGTCACTCTGGTACCTCCTGGTTCAGCATTACTGCTTCTAGGGTCATCTTTAGGGCCAGTGTAATCTAGTAATACTAGACAAGGCATTGACTTTGCCTAATTTCCTTTATGATCAGGTTTATTACTGTGTTTTTATCATATGGGGTGTCATACCATGTCTGCCCAAATGTAAACTATCCAATGAATATACTTATAAAAGATTGTATTTAAAGAACTTTGAAGCAGTAGTAAGCTCACTTTTTAAAAAGTACTGACAGGCAGGGTTTTTATGACAGAAGAGATACTATCGGTCTTTTTTGCCATAGAGGTTTTCCCCTGCCTATCAGCTGTAGTGTACACTGAGCCGCTTATGCACAGCTTAGAGTACATTAATGGCACCTAATCTGTGCCACAGTGATGTGACTCCCGTGATACCATCATGACCTGGCCATTCAAACGGCGAGACTGAACACGGAAAGACGACTGAGCAAAAATTGACCTATGGGGTCGGTTACAGCGCAGCTCTGGAGGGCACATTATCACAGGTAAGTCTGCCAGAATGTGTGCTTATGTGCTACATGCTAGCACATTATAGCATTAACCTGGAGGGAGTATGATTAAAACAGCTTTAAGAGTCACTGCCATAAAGTACATAATATCCTATAATATTTTGCAGTGATGACATACATACTGCAAATCAGTCATATAAACAGAAACATAGCTAAAGTGAAATGCAGTTTGCTGTATGGTTGGATTGTGCCATGGTTACCTTTGGTGCAAATATCAGGACAGATATATTTGCAGGACTTCATTTTTCATCCAAGAAGCTTCAGCTCCATCTGAGTAGACATGTGCGATTTGGTTCGTAACTAATAGATTTTCGTACAAATTTGTTAGTATTCGTACATTCGGATCAATTCGAACATCCGAATAGCTGAAAGAACCAAAATACAAAAATTACGAACATGCGAAAATATGAACTTACGAACGGACAAACTTACGAAAATACGAAACTCCGAAACTCTGAAACAGTAAAAGAAAGAAAATTACATCTATAACAAATTATTTACATTTCGTATTTTCAATCCTTTTGTCTGTTTGTAATTTCGTATGTTCATATTTTCATTCGTGTGTTCGTAATTTCGTTTCTTCGTCTGTTCGTAATTTTGTTTCTTCGTGTTCTCGAATCGTTCTTTCGAATGGACAGTGTAAGTGTATCTTAATATGTATGTTCATAATTTCGTGTTCTCGAATCGTTCTTTCGAATGGGCAGTGTATTAGTGAGTGATGTATCTTACTTAATATCTTTAGCCAATCGGTGTATCCCTTTTGTGTCTGAGTCACACTGCATTCCTGAATCTTTTTAGATTCAGTTGAGGAGGAGACTGAGTCAAGTCTTGTGACTGAGGGAGTGGACTGGAGTAAGTACAGGACTTATTAGAAAAGCAAGCATAGGTATATTATTCTTTGCTTCCTACGAAAGTACGAATCAACGAAAAAGGCAATCTCACAAAAGTAACAATTACTAAAGTACGAGTAGTGTACCGAATAAACGAAAATTATTATCAAACAAAATTATGAATTTCGAATCAAAAGAAAAAAACGGAATTACGAATCATTTCGTATCAAAGAAAATATAACTGTTAGGAAAATACAAACGAGTCCAAATATGAAACCTAGTATCTTACGAAATTACGAATCGTTAGACTAACGGAATTACGAATCATTTCGTATCAAGGAAAATATATCTGTTACGAAAATACGAACGAGTCCGAATATAACAACTCACGTCTTACGAAATTACGAATCATTACGAAACAACGGAAATGTAAAGAAACGAAACAAAACAATTTTTTAGTTGTGCACATGTCTACATCTGAGTGCTCTGCATCCTCCATCAGCTTCTGTTGCCTTCCCTCCAAAATATACGTGTGAGTACATTGCATTATTGTGGCCTCGGTATAAGATCTGTATGCTCTGAGATAATGTGCCTATACGGAAACCTTGTGCTGTAGAATTTATTGGACCTATATAATGATAAATAATGCAAATAATCTGAAAGGTGTCAGCTAGGTGTCAGGTGTTGTCTAGGTGTTGACAGTGGGTAGTATAAAAAGTTAGGTGTGATAGATACTCATGTTTTTAGTAAAATATTGTAGGTGTGAACAATAAACGTTCACTTTTTGAGAATAGGGTGTGAACGCCCAGTTTAGGGAAACTGTGATTAGAGTGTGACCTGATATGACCCAATCTGTGAAGAAGCACAGATGTGTGAAGAGTGTAGTTGTGGGCATTCAGTTATCTGTGAACAATCACAGTTTTATTTAATAAGGCAGTGCAAAGTGCAATGACAATGTGTAATAATCCACGGATGAGCTTATTTTACCTTCTCACGGGTCACAACTACTGGAACAATGAAAGATGTTTGCTATCGAGGAATGTACTCTAAAAAAAACTGATGGTTCAACAAGATCCATACACCCACACTTGAGTTCCTAACGCTGCGCCAAGGACACACTAACCAAAACTATAGAAAGCTGCCATTTTAAATGAACATGATATAAGAAAACATTTACCAAATACATAAATAAAGGCAAATAGTGGCGCTAAAACCTCAAATCATAAAACACCTAGTATTACGTGTTGAGACTAACAAAGTGATGATACATGAACGTGAAAATAATCATATTCCGTGACTAGAAAGTCCAAATATGAGACATGATGTCTCAAACAGTCTTAAGCCTCGTACACATGATCGGATTTTCAGACAGGAATTGTGTGATGACAGACTGTTGGCGGAAAATCCGACCGCTCGTACGATCCATGGGACAATTGTTGTCAGATTTTCCGCTGACAAATGTTGGATGGCAGGCTTATAAATTTTCCACGGACAAATGTCTGTTGTCAGATTTTCTGATTGTGTGTACACAAGTTCATCAGACAAAAGTCCAAAGTACAAACACGCATGCTCGGAAGCAAGGACAAGCCAGAAGCGGTCGGTTTTGTAAACTAGCGTTCGTAATGGAGAATTAACATTAGTGACGCGGCAAATTATGAAATGTCGAAATGCAGCGCACATTCTCTGCTTCTTTAATGGGATAATAATGAAGATGCTTTGCTGGTGATAATGATGGAGTTCTGCCAAACGTATTTTAAAAGGCTTTTATTTTCTAGTGATATCAAGAATATTATTATTTTGTTTGTTTTTTTCTTGGGGCAAGTTACCACAACACCATTATCCCGTAGTTTTTAAGATCAAAGATACAACTATGTTGGTGTCTCTTGTCAGCTTTACATTGTATTTTTTAAAATGTAACTGCCTACTCCCAAACTGTCATTGAAGTAAAACACATAGCAAAGTATTATTCTCCACAATTTTTTGATTGTGCATTAAAAAATGAAAACAAATAAAATTACACATGCTATCTGCCAATAGAACTTAACCAAAAAGTGCATTCTATGCATCCAAAAATATAGAAAACATACCAAATCAAATCATTATTCAACCAAAAAATAAAATAAAAGCCTCATGCATGTGTCCTGCTTCTTAATATAGGGAGTCAACAATGCCAAGAGTTGGTGAAAGAAGGGGTCTGTCATCTGGAGATAATTCTGAAAATCATCCGGATTATTCTTCTGGAGCTCCCGCAGCAAAGGCATATGACATAATTGGTCACGAAATCCTCCTCCTGTTCCTGGACTGGACTTGGGTCAAAGCAATAACTCCAAGGCCAATAATAAATAACACGTTATCTCCTCCGATTCCACAACATGTCTGGTTGACGAACGGCTGTTCAGAAACAAACTGAAGAGCACAAAATGAAAAGCGCGAAATGAAAAGCGCAAGATGAAAAGCGCAAACTCAAAAGTGCAAATCAACACTCACCAAACTTCTACTAACATAAAATTAGCACAAGGAGCCCAAAGGGTGGCGCCTGACAATTGAACTTCCTCTTTATCGGCTCGTAGTATGTCACTATGTTCGTGTTTGTTGGCCGACAATTCCTTGCCATTTGTATGCAAGACAAGTTCCTGGCCAACGCCCTTCTATGGTATGCTATGCATACTAGCTCATTATGCCTTTGTCTTGCAGGGTTTTTTTGTTTTTGTGGGCATTCAGTTATCTGACTTGCGAACTTGAAGGGAACCCTCGCCAAAAAAAAAAACTGGACTGGCATGGGGTTCCCCCCAAGACCCTTCGGTCTGGTATGGATTTTAAGGGGAACCTCCCACGCCAAAAAAAATAATAATGGCATGGGGACCCCCCCAAAATCCATACCAGACCCTTATCTGAGCATGCTCCTCTCTCTTTTCCCTCTGCCGAGTCTCCTCTCTCCGCTGCCTTCTCCCTCTGTTCTTCCTCCCAGGGCTTTTTTTCAGAGGGAACGCAGTTCTGGCACCTCCAGCACAGAATGTATGTAATGACGAGGGGTACTATAATATGCTGGAGGGACCACTGATGCTGGCTGCTGGGAGATCTATGGTCGCTGGAGGGGATCTATTGTTGTGGGGGGTCTAGTGTTGCTGGGGAGATTTATTGTTGCTGGTGGAGGATCTATTGTTGTGGGAGGGGGGTTACTTGTTGCTGGAAGGGATCTACTGTTGAAGGAGGGGTCTATTGTTGCTGGCGGTTGGGAAATCTATTATTGCTAGTGGGGGTTTATTGTTGCTGGGGGTATGTTATTGAATGGGGGTTGTCTACTGTTGTTGGCTGCAGGGGATCTATTTTATTGCTTTTCTTGTTATCAGTATCAAATCCTATACAAAATACTTGGTTCTGTATTCTCTGAGGGGAGGGTACTGGGAGGTGGGTAGGGTTGGGGGTGGAACCCAAGGTCGGTGCTCAGAGGTGTGTAGGGGGCGGAGACAAGGGGTGATTCAAAAAGGAGGGAGTTCCTTCCTGCACCTATTCCCTGAGAAAAAAAGCCCTGCTTCCTCCGATGTTCTCTTGACCCTCTCTCTCCCGCTGTAATTCTAGGGCCGCCGTGTACCATTACTTATATGGCCATGGGGCGGGGCTACGGATGCCCTCCCGGCAAAGTAGGTCTGTGCTGCAGCCATCTTTCGGCTATAGCGCGGACAGGAAGAGGTTAAATTTTCATACCGTATTGTAAGATATCATAGAGGGGCATGTGTATGACACATCTGCATTGTAAATGTATTGGTCCAAGGGGAGATTTTGTTTTTGACCCATTTAGAAGTATTACAAAAATGTCAGTTTTTACTCAATGGGTTGATATTTGGGGCTCTGTATCTTTAGAGCCCTTTCACACTGCCAGCACCCGAAAAACGCTGGTAAAGCGCCGCTTAAACTAGCGGCGCTTTACCAGCATTTTTCGAGTGCTAGCGGGGAGCTTTTAACCCCTGCTAGTGGCCGAATAAAGGGTTAAAAAGCGCCCATAAAGCACAGCTGCCAAGGTGCCTTGCAGGCGCTTCCCATTGATTTCAATGGGAAGGGGCGCTTTAGGAGCGGAGTATTCACCGCTCCTAAAACGCTGCAAAGAAGCCGCTTGCAGGATTTTTTTTTACGCCCCGCCAGCGCAGCGCCTCAGTGTGACAGCACTCGGGCTTTCACATTGGGATTGCAGATGACGCTTCTTTCAGACGATTTACAGGCTTTTTTTTAACGCTAAGTGTGAAAGGGGTCTTAAATTTGCTCAGTAAAATCATACCGTATTGTAAATGTTATAGAGGGTGATGTATGAGGGATAACTCTCTATATTACTTTATGTTATATCTAGTTGTTCTGTGTTCAATATCCAACCAAAACAACTTGTCTGATGACAAGACCAGTGTATGGAGGTGTCTGATGTGTTGCCTCCAATCAGGGTGACAGTGTGGACGGTGTGATCCGGCAGTGACAGGGTCTCTTGGGTTCTTCTCGCGATCTTTCCTCCTCCTCCTCCTCCTCCTCCTCGGTCCTCCATCTCTCCGGTCATGTCGGCTCTCCGTAGCCTCCTCCGGGCTCTCGCCTCCCCCCGGGGCTCCCTGCTGGTGTCCGGGGCGGCCGGGGCAGGCCTGGCTCTGGCGTGTTATGGCGCCTATCGGGACGGGAGGGGAGTGCGACACTATCGCGACATATTGCAGGAGGGCGCCTGGCCTCGGAGGGGGATCCTGGTACCGGTCAGCGCTGCCAAGGAAGCGGTAAGTGTCCCTGTAGTGGTGTGACCCCCTCCTCTATTGATAGGGGGCAGGGTGACCCCCCGATCTACATGATTGGTGACAGGAGAGCCCGGGGTCACCCAGCTGTCAGAGATCTCCTCCTGTGATCATCATCCACAGTGACAGGGATGGAGATCTCCACATCACGTGTAATAGTGACATCATCCTGATAATAACAATCAATAATAATGTATACACATAATAACAATAATCAATCATAATCAATAATAATGTATAAACACAATAACAATCAAGTATAAACATAATAATAACAATAACTATGTATAAACATAATAACAATCAAGTATAAACATAATAATAACAATAATAATGTATAAACATAATAACAATCAAGTATAAACATAATAATAACAATAATAATGTATAAACATAATAACAATCAAGTATAAACATAATAATAACAATAATAATGTATAAACATAATAATAACAATCAAGTATAAACATAATAATAACAATCCTATAGGAAGGGATAAGAAATAAAGATCACATTGCTACATAGAAATGTCCCGATGTCTGTGTACAATCCTCCTGTCATCTGTCAATCTCTGTCTACCATACACAATGTATCCATCCCTTTCCTCTTCTATGAAAACAGTCCATCGGCCCCGTACACACGATCAGAAAATCGTACGGAAAATACCGCTTTCGAGGCGATCGTACAATAATCAGATCGTTAGTACAGAGCTTTTCGAGAGCCGATCATGGCAGTTCATCGGATATTATTCTATCGGACATGCAAAAATTTTTTTATCGTACTGTGCCAGATCCTACGATTTTTTCGTTTATTCAGTACAGCTATCGTTCGAAAATGCATTACAACACATGACATCACTTTTTTGTCGTACGGGAATTTTTGTGACTTAGAAAACTCATCAGATTCGATCTGAGATTTGCATGCAAAAAAAAAAAAAACAGACGATCATTCGTCCACGAATCTCATCGTGTGTACAAGGCTTAAGGCTCTGTTCACACCTAGGCGTCTGCGATCACAGGATCCCAAATCGGTCTGCTAAACGGAAAAATCGCAGCACGCGTGTTAAGGCGCCATTCCTTTTCAAACGCCAGTGCGATTCTGTTGTGTATGTCGTTTAAAAAGGAGCAGAAGCTTC
The DNA here is from genome assembly GCA_037952925.1 of Lithobates clamitans. Classification (NCBI taxonomy): domain Eukaryota; kingdom Metazoa; phylum Chordata; class Amphibia; order Anura; family Ranidae; genus Lithobates; species Lithobates clamitans. The sequence continues at coordinate 8,559,822 of JBBGZY010000031.1, forward strand.
TTTTGGGGGGACAAGCTTTGGGCAATCTGGTTTTGCTGCGATTGCAGTGCGATTTATTGTGACAGAGTCGCACCGGACTTTAGGTGCCTTTTGAAAATGAATGGCACCTGAAAAAGCATGGTGCGATTTGGGATCGCAGGTAGAATCGCCATGAGATCCGAAATCGCTCTGCAAAACAATCACAAATGCTTGTTCAGGCGCCATTCGTTTTTCAACGGCACCTAAATCTGCTGCAATAAATCGCACTGCAATTGCGGCAAACCGCTTTGCACAAATCTTGTCACCCAAAAGAAGCTCTCATCACTGATTGATCACAAACACCTAGGTGTTAACGGAGCCTAATGCCTAGTACACACGGGGCGAATGTCGGGAGACATCGGCCAGTTAAATAAAAACCGGCCGACATTCAGCCCGTTTGTATGTTAGCCGGTCCAACAGAAGCCGGCTCCCGATCAGAGCTCTCAGTCAATGTCAGAGATCGATGACCGCAGTGTTCTGGTGGGGGGGGCTGTCCCGTTGTCAGAACACAACAGCTTGGTGTACTAACATTAGATCGTTAGTACAGCAGCTCCGTCCAGGGCTGTCAGGTTTTTTTTTTTCGTTCAGCTCACTGGATTGAATGAAAAAAAAAAAAAAAAAGCGATTAGGCTCCTTTCACACGGGCGCCTCCACTTAACAGAATCAGTTTGCCCCGCTGAGCAGGCAGATGACAGGTCCGTGTCCACTCCACTGTGCAGAACAGACATGGACACAGTCTGACAAGCTCAGTCCCTCACGCTCTCCTCTATGGGGATCTGATCCGCTGGACTGATGGAAAATAGGACCACCGTGCGTCTGTTTTCAGCAGACGTGTCCACTGACATCTGTCGCTCCACAGAGGACAACGCAGTGTCCAATCAGGTCAGCCTGAAAAACGGACAGGCGGAGCTGATTGGACAGCCCGTGTAAAAGGTCCCATAGTGCGTACCAGGCTTTTGGCTCGGTTCACACCTACAGCACTACAGTCCATTTAATATGGTTTCCTATGGGAATCGTTCTATGCTTTTTTTTCAGCTGCTGTGTTTTTGGAAAAAGTCAGGGACTTTTTACAAGACCGTGCATTTTTGGGTCAATAGAATTCAATGGAGAAGCTTCAGAAAAGCATGTAGTGCGTTTTTGCCACAATTTGACTGTGATTTAGCATTTTGCGTTTTTTAATCTGCCTAACAACAAATTGGCCAAAAAAAAAAGAAAGCATAAAAAATGCAAAATGCATTGCAAAAAGCACTGCAGAAACAGATCAAAAGCAAACTGCATCGGTATGAAAGGAGGCTCACACATATGGGGATCAGGGAATGCATGCTAATCCCTGACTCGCAGGCAAAATGCACTACTCTTTAGGAGATGCACAGGGGTGCCGTTAACTCTAGGTATGCTTCACAATAGTGCGATTTCAGACTTGATTTGCCCAGAATCTCATGACAATGAAAATCACATTGTTTTCAGTGGTGCCCATTCATTTCAGTGCAATGCTACTGTGATGAGACTTTTGGGAAGGGTCCTTTGCTGCATTGGTGCAATGCATTGCAATTTTGTGCCCCATAGACTTCATAGGAATGCATCAAAAAATGCATCTACATGTGTTTTACAGCTACTGCACACCATACAAGCCCGGCGTGTGATCGCTGATCCTTTATTTTGTGGCTTATATGGAGTCAGGGCAGACTCCTAGCCTGACCTGCACCCTCAGTGAAATACACCCAATGGGGGGGACATACAGTAGATGCCGGAGCAGAGACCCTAAAGTCAGCTTAGGTTTACATGCGTTTTTCATGCAATTCCAGGTGCATTTCCCCCCCCCAAATATTCTCCTTCTCCTGAAAACACATGTATGAAATTTGCATCAAAAATGGGATGAAATCGCAGTTGCACTAGTGTGAACCAGGCCTTACGCATTGGAAAACTCAGCACATTTTTGGGTGCACATAACCACAGGGTGTAGTAGCACCGTGCAATTCCATGCGTCAGCATTTAAAAACAAAAGTGTTGGGGACTTTTTCCCTGCGTTTCGCACTGGTACAGTCGCTTATTCAAATGACTGTGCTGCTGTGCCCGCATAAACGCAGCACGCAGGATCCCCATATGTTTGAACCTAGGCTAAGGCCTCATTTAGATGTACATTTTGGGGGCAGTAAAAATGTGCAGTTGAGCCATGATTTTACTGCCGCCCAATCACCCACCTTAAGCGGCAATAGGCAGCAGAGTCGGGTGCAGCTGCCATGCTTTGCGTCTTGCCCCCGACATGTAGTGATCAGCGGGCATCAAGCCCCTGAATGCAACCTATTCAGATAAACAGGATCAAGGGATAACAAGTGTCACAAACGCTCATACGATTTTCCAGCAAATATAGGTAAAAACAGGTTGTGAGGAACCTCACCACCACTTCACCACCTATCAATTGCATCTAAAAAGAGATTTGAACGTAAATCGCTCTTCAAAGGCTTCCCTGAAGAGATGTTTTTTAGGGATCACCTAAAGGCAGCTAGAGTAGGAGATAGCCGGCCAGATTGAGGTAGAGAGTTCCAGAGGATGGGAGAGGCTCTGGAGAAGCAGAGAGGGCAGTTTGAATGATATTTGGAGACAAGATTTGTGATGTAGCTCGGGGCAGAGTTGTGAATGGCTTTGTATGTTGTTAGTATTTTGAATTTAATTTGCTCAGGCAATGCAATATTCAGTGTAGGAATTGGCGGAGAGGAGTAGCAGACACAGAGCCGTTGGTAAAGTAGATGAGTTTGGCAGCAGCATTCATGATGGACTGAAGAGGGGAGAGCGTATGGAGAGGTGCGATCCGATTCTGGTGCCACACGCCTATGCATTTAGTTCATGTCACTGTACAGCAGTGCAGTGTGCAGTGCTGTTGTATAGTGACGTGCGATCCTGTCCTGTGCATGAAGATATAATGCTGCATGTTTGCATTTTTTCGTAGATCTCTGCACCGCAGCTCTGGAGTGAGTTACAATATGAATAGGACACATAGAAAACAATTGTTTTGTGTATGTCCTGGAGGTGACCTGCATTCCTGTGTGGTAAAACACCGGTCATGGCACTATGTGTAAACAAGGCCATATTGTCATAAGTGGGTCACCCACCCTCTTTTTACACTCTAGGTGCCAATTTTACTATTCATTGGAACCCCATCGTAGGAGAGGGCAGAGAACTTCATGATGTAAAACCACTTATGTATAAAAATACCCCAGTGCTCGATTCCCGCAACAAGATATGACAGCCTGTATCAGCCTGTATCAATGTAGTATACAGGCTCCTCCGGCTCTCCCTGCCAACGTGTTTCGTCATTATGGGATTGTTAGGAGAGGTAAAGGCAGTCTCACCCTGCACTTAAGTTATACCATCGTTACCCATTCATAGCTACTTCTGCTAATCCAACCATTAACCCTTATTTATCCTGTACATAATCATGACACTTTAAAGTGGATCTTCAGTCTAAAATCGAAAGTGCCTCCTGCCCACCCCTCCTCCACTCCACTACTCCACTACCTGTATAGCTGATTTTTAATTTTTTTGCAGAAAAAGGGTTTGGACCTGGAATATGTGACAAACAAAACATAACAGAGATCTGAACACAGACATTGTGAGTCTGCATCCGCTGCCTCTACAACCACTTCTATGGGGTGGATGCGCATTCAGCAAAACACAGCTCAGCAAAAAAGTCAAGTCTCAGTGCCCATCTGAGGGCACTTACATGCATATAGGGACGAATGAGCAGCACTGGGCGCTAACTTTCTGCATTCAAGGGCACACATGTATCCCTGTACGCTAGAGCTGCACGATTAATCGTTAAGAATCGTTATCGCGATTTTTTTCCCCAGTTGTGATCTTGACAAAGTATTTCCCGATTCTTTCTATGCAGAGAATTCTCTCTGTTCTGCTAAAGCTGACAGCCATCAAAAGAAAGGGAAAAAAAAAAGAAGGGCAGTCTGCCAAGAATTGCAACATTCTTTAGCAGTGGAACTTAAGTATAAACATTGTAACAATTTGTCCTTTAGATCAAAGGAATACACTTTGGTGAGTAAATGATGGAAGTTTAACCACTTAAACACTAAACCTTTTTCTGACATTTGTTGGTTTCAAGTTAAAATAATTTTTTGCTAGAAAATGACTTAGAACCCCCAAACATTATATATATATTAGTAGAGACCCTAGAGAATAAAATGGTGCTTGTTGCAATAATTTATGTCACACTGTATTTGCGCAGCAGTCGTTCAAATAAATTTTTTTGGGGGAAAAATTACACTTAAATGAATTTAAAAAAAAACTAACCTGTAAAGTTAGCCCAATTTTTTTGTATAATGTGAAAGATTTTATGCAGCGACAATCGTGATCTTTTTATTCTAAGAAAAAAAATTGTGATTCTCATTTTTTTGCCAGAATTGTGCAGCTCTGCTGTACGCATGTAATCACCTTACAGATGCATCCTGCCATTGAATTGCATAGGGGCTGTACTCAAACACTTGTGACTCTATCGATCTATCGATCTATCTATCTATCGATCTATCTAATCTATCTATCACAAGAGCTTCTTCCTTGTCAGTTTCAGAACAGCCGATTATCAGGTTACATCTGGACCGCACACAGACCTCTGTTCTCATTACATATGAATGAGTCCAGGACTTTGTATTTTAGGATCTTGATAAGTAAAAACCTTTTTTATCCTAACCCAAAAACCAAAATCTAATATATTGTACCTAACTAGTCCCTAGATGTGACGGTTGCATTCATTTTAGGTTTTCAGGCTTTTTTCCCCATTTTTCACCTAAAAAATCCAGCAAATAATATCATTCCTGTCCCTTCATGTGTGAGTTCATTTCTCCACTGTATCCATGGAAGGAGCCATGGTTGTTCAACATGCTGGACTTCAAACATGTCTGCCTTTGTTTATCTCCATTACACGATGGACTGATGGGATTGGTAGTTTACACTATAAAGAAAAGGCTTTGTTTTAGGGCTCGTTCATACAATCTCTCATGTCACCACAGCATGTTGCAAAATGTTGCAGTGCACAGGCTTGAATGAAGTGTCATTTCGTGACAATTCAATTAAGTGGTTGTAAAAAAACATAAAAACCTTCTATTGTGCCCCCCCCCCCCGAATACTTTCCTGAGCCTGATCTCGATCCAGTGCTTTGCCTGAGAGCAGCAGCACTTCTCTTTTTCTCCCTTCTCATTGGACTCGGCAGCGGGTGCCATTTGTGCCTGTTCCTGTCAATCAAACCCAGTGACAAGTGCGCTGGGGGTCAGGGCCGAGCTACACCGAGAACAAGAGGAGCCCAGAGCGCAGGCAGGTGGGGGACCCCAGAAGAGGAGGATCAGGACTGTTCTAAGCAAAACCATTGCACAGTGCAGGTAAGTATGACATGTTTGTTCATTTAAGAAAAGAAAAAAAAAACTTTACACTCATTTTAAGTTAAAAAGAAAAAGGGGAAAGCCAAGCACCGCCTCTCACTGCCTTTATAGAACAAACACCAATTTTAGTGTGCAGGCTGGTATAAGCAAGCCATTAAGCTTGCAGGAACTGACAAGAACATAGGCGCGATCCATAGTATTTTCTCTAGTTGCTGAAAATGTTTTTAACCTGAAATGTGAAAACTAAAGGTCGGTGCTTCTGCTATAAATTGAAGGATTAATTACTCCAGAGTGCCTGCAGCTAAAGAGGACAGGGCTTGTTTTAAAATGTGTTTATTGCTTGTTTAAAATGTGTAAATATCTGAATGTCCAAGGCATCGCTTTAAGGTATTTCTCTGCTGAGGGCTTATTAAGTGTCAGAACCCAATCTTCTTTCTAGCCCCCCCCATCCACAGTTGGCTTTCTTCCCATTCAGTGTTGTGCCAGCAAAGACCCAATGCCACCATTGCGACACTATAGACACATGGAGAGATTTGATTCTTTATGGGTTTGGCTGGGAGTAGAAAACATGGAGTTTGCATGTTCTTCCTGTCCTCGTGTGAGTTTCCTCCCACAATCTGATGACTAAGCTGGTAGGTTATTTGCTCTAAATTGGCCTTAGTATGTGTATGTATGAATGTAAGCTAGAAACCATAGACCAACCTTTCTCAGCATTTTCAACACAGAGGGAACCCTTGAAATAACTCACCAGTATTTAAGAGGAAGTAAACCTATTATAGGCTTACTTGTAGGTAAAAGTGGTGTGTAAGGGTTTACAACCACTTTAAGAGAACCCCTGCTAAAAATGACTATATTTACAAGTCATAATACATTAGTGTAATGGTCAGTGGGAAGAATGCTCCTTACACTTATGGTCATTGGGTAGAATTACCGCCTTACAGATGGCTAAAAAGATCAATAGCATCAGTGGGAACTTATCTGAGAGGCAGAAATTGCTCAAAGAACCCCTAGCAAGCTCTGGAGGAACACTGGTTGAGAAACCCTGCATAAAGTCTGATAGACATGGGACAAATATTAGCCGGTTTGTACAGTAGCCTCTCCGGCTTCTGTCAAACATGCATTCTGGGAAAATAGCTGCCGATCAGCATCCAATCAGTCATTAGCTTTAAGTGTTAACCGGTGTATTTTGGCGGGGGGTGGCTGTGCCCCTGTCAGAACAAAATAGCTCAATGGGGAGATTGCTGCACTAACTAGGGTTGCACCGATACTGGTATTGGTACCGCTGCTGAGTATTTGCATGATTATTCATACTTGTACAAATGCTCCGATAAATAATACCAATACCTTTGTGGTTCGACTTAAGCCCATAAAAAATGAATGAGTTTAAATCACACTGAAAAGAATCGCATGTGATTTGAACGGGATACGGTTCGATTCCTATCCGAATCACATGCAGTTTCTCCCACCGCTCATGTGTGAACCCAGGCTTGTCATAGTGACTTCACCCGGTGTTCACACAGGAGCGGCGCTGGAAACCGTATGCAATTTGGACAGGAATTGCACTGCATTCCTGTTCAAACCGCATGTGATTCTTTGCAGGGCGATTTGAGCCCATTCATTTTGTATGGGCTCATATTGCACTTCAAAGGTATCGGCCCTTGTTATCAGCACTCGGTATCGGTACTCATACTCGCTGGTAGAAAACGGTATCGGTGCAACCATAGTACTAATATTGCATAGTTAGTACAGCGAGCTTCTCACAAGCTCCTCAGCTTTTTTCCATTCAGCCCACTGGGCTGAAAAAAAACCCCTAGTGTGTACCCTGCATTAGATTGTAAGCTCCTGGAGTCTCTGACGTACAATAAGGAAAGGACTGTGAAAATCATCATACCTAAATAAATAAGGTTACAAGAGGGGGGTCTGCAGGGTTCTTCATGTGTACAGATGATTGCAGAGATTACATTTTTGTTTTGTGTTAAGGAACTGCTAAACTTTTGTGTTTGGGCCGTGTAATGTCTAGTTATGCTCCTGCTTTACCTTTAATACTAAAAAATGTGGCTTTCGGCCTTGTGCTTTTGGCAGACTTGATTCATTGACGCTCAGATGGCTGCCGCTGACTGTGTGATATTTGACCATGTTGTTGCTGAACTCAGCTGTACTTCTGCTTACCGTGACATTCGTCTTGTTAGCCACATTTGTGTCACTTTTAAAAACAGAATTGGTAATCGTGTGGTTTCCTTTTACATAATATATTGCACACAAGCATTGTTCACGATTAACTAAAGTGTTTTCAAATAGCTTTAGCCAAAGTTCCCTATTTGCATTACAATGAAAGTAAGAGGAAAACGAACAGGAAAATTCGCTTTATTTTATTTTTTTTTTTACCTTCCAGATTTTCTACTCAGTACTTCACTTGTTCCCTCATTCTACGAGGCTTTGTAACCAGATAGGTGACCTGGAGTTTTGCACTTGTAAGGGTAGCCAAGGTAGAACCCCTAGATCATGTAGCATGCTATGAATAATTCTGCTATTTCCACAGCGGCAGGGCTAGAGGTTACCATTCTGTCATGAAGCAGGCTGGACTTATATCACATTTACTCTTTAGAGCAAATTAAAAGTATTTCTTTAAAAAAAATGGTAAAGAGGGACTTGACCAATAAAATCTCTGAGTGGACACCTCGACATTGAAGAACTGGCCTCATATATAACTAGGGATGCACAGATACCATTTTTTATACTACGAGTACCGATACTTTTTTTTTTTTTTCTAGTACTCGCCGATTTCAATTACCGATACCTACCGCATCTGTTTTGTTTACACTTCAGCTGTCAGCAATGGTACAAAGCATTGAAAAGTCATTTACAAATGAAATAAATTGATTTTGTTTTTTAATTTTGCACTTTTTTTTTAATGTGAAATGTGCAAATATGTTATTATATATGTGTGAAAATATTCACTAACAAAGCAAACAAAAAAAAAAGTTTTAATTGTTTATCGTTTATAAAATAGACGTGAACGAACAAAAAAAAAAAAAAAAAAAAAGCAGGAAATAATAATTAAATGGAGTAGACTAGGGAGTTAATTAAGGCTGATTAGAGTAAATTAAAGCGGAGTTCCGCACAAAAATGGAACTTCCGCTTTTCCAGTTCCTCCCCCCCTCCGGTGTCACATTTGGCACCTTTCAGGGGGGAGGGGGGATATATCTGTCTGATACAGGTATTTTGCTCCCACTTCCGGGCATAGATACCCAAGACACCCGCGGGTATCTACGCCACTCCCCCCCCCCCCCTACTGTATTCTGGGAGACACACGGGTCCCAGAAAACAACAGGGACCAGTGGGATACCGCAGCGAATGATGCGCAGTAGGGAACCAGGAAGTGAAGCTGCAAGGCTTCACCTCCATGATTCCTCCACCGAGGATGGCGGCGGCAGCAGCATCCGACAGCCGTGGGACAGATCGGCTTTGGGTGCCGACATTGCGGGCGCCCTGGACAGGTAAGTGTCCATATTTTAAAAGTCAGCAGCTGCAGTATTTGTAGCTGCTGACTTTTTTTTAAAAAATGGCGGAACTCCGCTTTAAGGGTTAATAAGGGGTTAAACAGAGGAACATTTGTTTATCCCCACTGACAGCTCAAAGAACAGAGCCTGAAAGTATCGGTTTCAGGTTTTGGTGCATTTGCAGGAGTACCGATACTTGTGCAAATACTCGGTATCTGCAACGATACTAGTATCGGTGCAACCCTATATACAGTATCTCACAAAAGTGAGTACACCCCTCAAATTTTTGTTAATATTTTATTATAACTTTTTATGTGACAACACTGAAGAAATGACACTTTGCTACAATGTAAAGTAGTGAGTGTAAAGCTTGTGTAACAGTGCAAATCCGCTGTCCCCTCAAAATAACTCAACACACAGCTATTAATGTCTAAACCGCTGGCAACAAAAGTGAGTACACCCCTAAGTGAAAATGTCCAAATTGGGCCCAAAGTCTCACTATTTAGTGTGGCCACCATAATTTTCCAGCACTGCCTTAACCCTCTTGGGCATGGAGTTCACCAGAGCTTCACAGGTTGCCACTGGAGTCCTCTTCCACTCCTCCATGATGACATCATGGAACTGGTGGATGTTAGAGACCTTGCGATCCTCCACCTTCCGTTTGAGGATGCTCCACAGATGCTCAATAGGGTTTAGGTCTGCAGACATGCTTGGTTAGTCCATTACCTTTACCCTCAACTTCTTTAGCAAGACAGTGGTCATCTTGGAGGTGTGTTTGGGGTCGTTATCATGTTGGAATTCTGCCCTGAGGGCCGGTCTCCGAAGGGAGGGGATCATGCTCTGCTTTAGTATGTCACAGTACATGTTGGCATTCGTGGTTCCCTCAATGAACTGTAGCTCCCCAGTGCCAACAACACTCATGCAACCCCAGACCATGGCACTACCACCACCATGCTTGACTGTAGGCAAGACACACTTGTCTTTGTACTCCTCACCTGGTTGTCGACACACATGCTTGACACCATCTGAACCAAATAACTTTATCAGACCACAGGATATGGTTCCAGTAATCCATGTCCGTAGTCTGATTGTCTTCAGCAAACTGTTTGTGGGCTTTCTGGTGCATCATCTTTAGAAGAGGCTTCCTTCTGAGACAACAGCCATGCAGACCAATTTGATGCAGTGTGTGGTGTATGATCTGAGCACTGACAGGCTGATCCCCCACCCCTTCAACCTCTGCAGCAATGCTGGCAGCACTCATACATCTATTTCCCAAAGACAACCTCTGGATATGATGCTGAGCACGTGCAATCAACTTCTTTGGTTGACCATGACGAGGCCTGTTCTGAGTGGAACCTGTCCTGTTAAACCGCTGTATGATCTTGGCCACCATGCTGCAGCTCAGTTTCAGGGTTTTGGTAATATTCTTATAGCCTAGGCCATCTTTATGTAGAGCAACAATTATTTTTTTTAGATCCGCAGTTATTTGCCATGAGGTGCCATGTTGAACTTCCAGTGACCAGTATGAGAGAGTGAGAACGATAACACCAAATTTAACACACCTGCTCCCCATTCACACCTGAGACCTTGTAACACTAACGAGTCACATGACACCGGGGAGGGAAAATGGCTAATTGAGCCCAATTTGGACATTTTCACTTAGGGGTTTACTCACTTTTGTTGCCAGCAGTTTAGACAATAATGGCTGTGTGTTAAGTTATTTTGAGGGGACAGCAAATTTACACTGTTATACAAGCTGTACACTCACTACTTTGTAGCAAAGTGTCATTTCTTCAGTGTTGTCACATGAAAATATATAATTAAATATTTACAAAAATGTAAGGGGTGTACTCACTTTTGTGAGATACTGTATAACCAGTATGCAAACGCCAAATAGAGGTGTTAGGGCTTGTCTCCACTGGTGGCAGACAGGACATTTTTTTGGGGGGGGCCCTTTTTTTCACCCCTGAAATGACCAAAAAACACCTTGCACAGCCGTGACAATCCAATTATTAGGCACAGTACACATGGAAACAGCAGTGTTGTGGTGTGTTACAGCGCATCAAAAAAATGCAAAAAGTGCAACATTTAAGAGTGACGATGTGGGGCAACCATCTAACTTCCCAACCCTTTAGCAGTTTAGAAACCACTGGCAGATGTTAAAAAACTGCGAGACACATTTTTTGTGAGCTTTGAATATGTAACACCAGAAGAGACAAGTCCTTAAAGCGGAGTTACGCCCCCCCCCAACAAAAAATTAAAAGTCAGCAGCTACACATACTGTAGCTGCTGACTTTTATGCCCCGTACACACGGTCGGATTTTCCGATGGAAAATGTCCGATCGGAGCGTGTTGTCAGAAATTCCGACCGTGTGTGGGCTCCATCGGACATTTTCCATCAGATTTTCCGACACACAAAGTTAGACAGCAGGAGATAAAATTTTCCGACAACAAAATCCGTTGTCGGAAATTCCGATCGTGTGTACACAAATCCGACAGACAAAGTGCCACGCATGCTCAGAATAAATAAAGAGATGAAAGCTATTGGCCTCTGCCCCATTTATAGTCCCGACGTACGTGTTTTACGTCACCGCGTTTAGAACGATCGGATTTTCCGACAACTTTGTGTGACCGTGTGTATGCAAGACAAGTTTGAGCCAACATCCGACGGAAAAAATCCTAGGATTTTGTTGTCGGAATGTCCGAACAAAGTCCGACCGTGTGTACGGGGCATTAGAATTAGGACTGGAATCCAGCGATGTGGGCACCCCAGCCAATGTTGCCTGTAGCCGCAGCGAGTTCTCTCAGAATTGGGGATGGGTACCTGTCAAAAACAGATACCCGCTCCCCCCGAAAGTTGCCAAATGTGGCATCAAGGGGGCGGGGGGGAGATAAGGGGAGCTTCCACTTTTGGGTGGGACTCGGCTTTAATTGCACTAAGCACTTCAGTGCAACATTAGAAGATAAAACACCTTCATAAAGAAGGGAATGGGACATTTGTAGGGGCTTAATTATTTGCTCTAAAGCCCTGTACGTACGGGCCGAATGTCGGGAGACAACGGCCGGTTAAACAAAAAAACGGCTGGCATTCCCATGTGTATGTCTGTCTGTTCGATAATAATGAACAATTCAGGCTGCTACTGCTATGTCCATGTAACACTCACTGACTCATGTGCAGCACACAGCTTTAGGCCTGGTTCACACTAGTGCGATTTCAGTTCAGTCTGACTTGAGTTTCACAGAATCACATGACAAGGGAAATCGCATTGTTTTCAATAGTGTCAGTTCATCAACATGTCACGGAGAGATTCTGGAAAAGGTTCCTGTACTACTGTGGTGCAATTTCATTGTGATTTTGTCCCCATATATGCAAACCTTATCAAAGTTGCATCCAGGTAGCACTACGGTCATATCAAAATTGTATTGCAGCAGTGTGAACCTAACCTTAGTGAGTTATGTGTTTTTTCACTACTGTGGAAGAGGCCTGCATTCACACTTGTGCTCTCATTTTCACACATAATAATATGCATCAATGCATGGTGTAGGCAATATGGAATGCATGGCCATTCATTTTTAATAGCACCTCAGTGAACAAATGTGATCAAAACAAACTTTATATGCACTGCAAGGCATACAATAAAGAAAACATGGGGCCAGATAAACGAAGAATGGTTGTTGTTGAGGAATGTCAGTTGTTGCACCTTCTATTTTGGTGCATTACATATCAAATAAGCTATTGTAGCACATATCGTTTATTTGGGGCATAGTAGTTTGTGTAACTGTCTTGCACCATCATCCTATTGGCATACTACTGCAAACCCCTTTGCAGTGATGATGACCCTTGGCCCCCCCCAGATGTTCTGGAACTACATTTCCCATGATGCTCAAATACACTACAGAGTGTATGAGGATCATGGATAGTTCAAAAACATCTGGGGTGCCAAGGTTCGCCATCACTGCTCTATTGCATCAAATAATGACAAACACATTTTCATTACCACTATAGTATTTATATGGTGTAGACTTCGAGACTTTGTGTGAATAGTCGCTACATTTTTCATTCCAAGCCCTTGTAATTGATCTGTTCACACTTATGTGTTTTCTGGTGCAATTTGCTTTTTGCATAAACGCACTACAGTCCATTTAACATATTTTGCTATGGGACACGTTCACATCAATGGTTTTTTCAGCTGCTGCGTTTTTGGAAAGGGTCAGGGAATTTTTTTAAATGCAAAACTGTGCTTTTTTTGGTTCAAGAGACTTCAAAAGAACAGCTTCAGAAAAGCATGTAGTGCGTTTTTTAATTTTTTTTGTGCTGTGATTTTACCGTGATTTTTACGTTTTTTTCATGCTTTTTTTTTTTTTTTTTTTGGACCTATTTGTTGTTGGACAGATTAAAAAACGCAATTTGTGGCAAAAATGCACTACATGCTTTTCTGTAGCTTCTCCATTGAAGTCTATGGAACCAAAAAAGCACCATTTTGTGTTAAAAAAAAAGTCCTTGACCCTTTCCAAAAACACATAGATTTGAACCAGGTCTTATTGGGCGCATCCAAAAAAAAAAGCAGGTTTTTATTAGACTCTCTGACAATACTTTATCTGGTCCATGGTACGCTGGAAAAAAATTGGTCAAGTGCATTTTTTTTGTCCACGGTCAACCAAAAATTGTCATTGTGCATGCAAGTGTGAATATCCCCTAGAAGTCCAGCACCCTAATGTATAAAGCCTTACTGAAGCATTTATCCACCTGCAACCACATACAGGTGTAAAACAATCCTAAATGTGCATAATCCTAATCTTTAACGAAGACCAGATTTGTAGTTTTCACCAAAAGCTGGGAAAGGCAAAGTATTTAATTAAGGATTCATTAAATAGGTGTTCAGTTTCATGTATGCAGTAACTGTGTTTTGGTGTTAATCTGGATTTTGTATTGTGCTATTCAGTGTAAATCCTCACAGATCAGTAGTTTCCTCATTAGGTATGTAAATCTAATCAACACTTTGTATTTGTACTGTAAAGCAAGTGACACTTAATGGTGTAATACACATCCAACACAGTGTGTCTGGTTCTAAAGGTACAGTAGCTGGCAGACAACTTGTTTGTTTTGTTGAGGAACAAGGGACACTTCTAGAAATCACGTGGTCATTCACTGCCTGATTCAATTATTCCATGTCATAATCAGAGGAGCATCAAGCAAGCTCCCATAGGGTGCAGTAAGATGTGCTTACAACTGTTTAACTAAAGCCGGCCATAGACTGTACAAATTTGCTGAACTAGCTGAGATTTGAACCATGTACAGTATGGGCAGGCTAAATGTACCCAAGCTGATCGAATGATTGGCTGTTATAGCTGTTAGCAATAATCCATGTGTGGGGGAGGCCGGGAAAGCTGGCTCCGCGGGAGGGAATTCCCCCTCCACGCTAATGCCCTGTACACGCGGTCGACGGAAAATGTTCGATGGGAGCTTGTTGTCAGAAATTCCTACCGTGTGTAGGCTCCATCGGACACTTTCCATCGGAATTTCCGACACACAAAATTTGAGATCTGGATTTCAAATTTTCCAAGAACAAAATCCGTGTGTTCACAATTCCACGCATGTTCGGAATCAAGCAGAAGAGCCGCACTGGCTATTGAATTCATTTTATCTCGGCTCGTTGTACGTGTTGACGTTCGAAATTTCCGACAAGATTTGTGTGACCGTGTGTATGCAAGACAAGTTTGAGCCAACATCCGAAAGGAAAAAATCCTATCGTGTGTACAGGGCATTACTGTGTTGATAGGGAAGTCAAGTAAAGAATGTCGCTCCATCTATGGTCGGCTTAAAACAAGTTCAGTTAAATGTGACTATCTACTACTAGCTAACTATCAAATGCACTTACATTATCATTAAACAAGCTGTAACCCTTTCCTTTTCTATGTGAAAAGAGAGAAAAGTGCTAACCACATGAGCAATTTTGGAACATCGACCTAGTTTTACCAAAGATCGTAGCAGATCCAAGAGAACATACCTTCCCATACCCAATCATATTTTCAGCAGACTTCTGAGCTGATCTGTTGCATTGATTTGACCTTATCTAATGACACAATGTAATGCCCAGGCCAGGATCAACTTATTTAAATACTGATCACATTGCAATTATTTTTGGAATGTCTAAAGTAAACCATACTTTTTTTCTTCCTCAGCTTACTCAGAAGGAAAGAAAGTGTTAATATGTTCAGTTCACTGTGGCTAGGTAGTGGAATTACTAGATTAAAATCTATGGGCCCTGGTACTTCCAGAGGTTGGGCTGGAATCTCTTCATTCATCATTCTCAAGGAGATTTACAAATTTAAAGCTGTGGGCACAGGTCCTTCAGAAGTTTGGCAGATATGTCTTCTTCCATCAGTCTCAAGAATATTTACTAAATTCACCGGTTTTTCAGCAGTTGAGTGAGTGTCTCCACTTCTATCATTCCCGAAGAGGTTTACCAGATTTAAAGCTGTGGGCACTGGTGCTTCACAAGTTGGGTAGGTTCCATCATTCTTGGGGAAAGCAGTCTCCACGTATCAAACTGTATTATTATTATTATACAGTATTTATATAGCGCCAACAGTTTACGTAGCGCTTTACAACTTGAGGGTAGACAGTACAAATACAATACAATTTGATACAGTAGGAATCAGAGGGCCCTGCTCCTTAGAGCAGTGTTTCTCAACTCCAGTCCTCAAGGCGCCCCAACAGGTCTCGTTTTCACTCTTTCCATTATGTTGCACAGATGATTTGATCAGTTTCACTGCCTTAGTAATTACCACAGACGTTTCATCTCAGGAAATCCTGAAAACATGACCTGTTAGGGTGCCTTGAGGACTGGAGTTGAGAAACACTGCCTTAGAGCTTACAATCTAAGAGGGAAGGTCAAGAGATACAAGAGGTAATAACTGGGGGTGATGTGCTGATTGAGAAGATAAATGTACAGTTGTTAGGTGGGGGCCAGATAGGCTTCTCTGAAGAGATAAGTTTTCAGGGATCGTCTGAAAGTGGATAAAGTAGGAGAAAATCGGACGGATTGGGGAAGAGCATTCCAGAGAATGGGGGAGGCTCTGGAGAAGTCCTGAAGGCGAGCATGGGATGAGGTGACAAGGGAGTTTGAGAGCAGGAGGTCTTGGGAGGAGCGAAGAGAACGATTAAGTTGGTATTTTGTGACTAGGTTAGAGATGTAGCTAGGGGCCAGGTTGCGGATGGCTTTAAGTAAGTTATAGTTAGTATCTTGAATTTAATTCGGTGACTGAGTATGCTATGAAAGAGTAAGCCAATGGTTTATTGCCTTACTCTTTCATAGCATACAGTTTGATCATCTCTTTGCTTTTACAAGCAGTTTAAGTCACTGTGCCCCCACCCAAAAAAAGCCATTTTACCAGATATAAAGTTGAGGACACTGGTGTCTCCAAGTCATTAGCATTGGCTTACCTCCTCTAGGCATGCATTTTTCAATTTATCATACAGTTTTTAGTAATCTCTCTGCTTTACAGACAGTTTAGGGCACTGTTCCTGAATAAGAAAAAGCCATGTTATATGTTAAACTTCCCTGTCAGTTAAATACTAAATCAGTTTGTACAGAATAGTCATGTAGACTGCAACCAAGTAGCAAAAGTTTTCTTTTGCCTTTGTTTTGTAATAGGCAATAAAACCAAACAATCTTTCCCCATCCTATGAGCATTCATGTATATGACACAAAAAAAAGCCCTGAGGGTGTCTGTTTTGGCCTGGTGCAGACAACTAGATTGCTCTTCAAGCCTTTCTAAATCTCAAGGAAGAAATAACAGATGTTTAATGTAAGAGACCAGTGCTGGGACTAAGATGGCTGCCATGACTAACTATACAGTACGTATCAGTATGAATGGTGTAGTTATAAACAGAACTGACTTACACTATATTGTCAAAAGTATTGGGACGTCTGCCTTTCCACGCACATGAACTTTAATGGCATCCCAGTCTTAGTCCGCAGGGTTCCATATTGGGTTGGCCCACAATTTGCAGCTATAACAGCTTCAACTCTTCTGGGAAGGCTGTCCACAAGGTTCCAGAAGCGCATTTGTGAGGTCAGTCGCTGTTGAACGAGAAGGCCTGGTTCGCATTCTCTGTTTTATTTCACCCCAAAGGTATTCTATCGGGTTGAGGTCAGGACTCTGTGCAGGCCAGTCAAGTGTCTCTACCAAAAAATTTCCATGTCTTTATGCACCTTGCACTGGTCCAAATGATTTGGTGGAGGGGGGATTATGGTGTGGGGTTGTTTTTCAGGGGTTGGACTTGGCCCCATAGTTTCAGTGAAGGGAACTCTTAAGGTGTCAGCATAACAAGACATTTTGGACAATTTCATGCTCCTATTTTTGTGGGAACAGTTTGGGAAAGCCCCTTCCTGTTCCAACTTGACTGTGCACCAGTGCACAAACAAGGTTCATACAAACATGGATGAGTGAGTTTGGGGTGGGAGAATTTGACTGGCCTGCACAGAGTCCTTGTGGACAGCCTTCCCAGAAGAGTTGAAGCTGTTATAGCTGCAAATTGTGGGCCAACCCAATATGGAACCCTACGGACTAAGACTGGGATGCCATTAAAGTTCATGTGCGTGTAAAGGCAGACGTCCCAATACTTTTGATGATATAGTGTATTTTCTAACTTAAGTGGTCTGTAATTGGCAGTGCCACTATTTTTTGTTGTACAACTCTCTGAAGTTGTATAGTATATGAATCAAAATCAGAAGTTAACTAGACCTAGATAGTCTACATAGCACAGCGAACTTTACTATGGGGATGCACAGAACAGCTCTGCATCCCCATGCAGGTAAACATGGCCCTCACATAAGCATATGCTGTATATAGTAGGGCTGTAGTAGACCACGCCGGACGCCGCAGACTAGGGCGAAGCCACGACCTCGCCTAAAAACTCCTGCCTGCAGCTGCTCAGGACTGGCGCGATGTTCATCAAAAAAAAAATATGAATCGTGAATCAAGGTTTTTTTTTTAAAAAAAAATCGCAGATTTTTTTTTTTTTTTTTGAGAAAATCGCCCAGGTCTAGTATATAGTACACCTGTGTGATGTGAACGAGTCTTATTGCATGGTGAGGAGCTGAAATAGCTCATTTTGCAGCAAATACAGTATGTGGATGTGAATGCAGCAGCTGGGTAATGCTGTCATACAAGTTAGTGGATGAATGCTCAGCTGTTAGTGCTTGTATAACAGTATTTCATTTGTTCACCTATAAATTGTAATATTTTTTTTGGGGGGGGGGATGCAAAAAAGAAAAAAAAATTATAGGTTTTGTGCAGTGACCCCCTCCCTGCATCATTTGAATTGAATTGGTGTTCTATTCGTTTCTGTATTTAACACCGTCAGAATGAATCTCTGTATATTATTTTTTTCATAGGTTCACAACTGTATTGCAAGGTTAATATACAGCTGGTTTTGGCATATAGTGCTCTACAGAGATACTGAATATTCAATGCCCAGTTAATTTAATTAGATCACTAGCACTGAAGATGCTTTCAAATGCAGCTTGACATTACCATTAATTTGTTTTGTTTGCAGCTCTTTCATTTTTTTTTAGGAACGTACCTAAGTGGTTTGTGCACAAAGAGCATCCTTTAACAATCTGTACTTATTGTCTAGAGTTTGTATATTGACTTCCAGGAAAAGCAGACAGCTGAGAAGTCCCCATTTCACATGAGGTGAGAAGACCCCCTTGTCACCTGATTGAACTGGATCGATTGTCTGAGTGCTGATAGCCTTGGGCAGTTTGTAAAACCCCATGAACCCTTTTGTAGGAAACCCTTGGTGCAAATTGTTGCCACGACTTTTATTTCCGAATGAGACAGTACAGGAGGAGCTGACAAACCAGTGAGAAAAATACTTTTGTGGAGCACAGACATTCTTCTCAAGTGTCACATTTGCCAAGATCGACGTTTGTGAAAAAATACTTGGGTGTTAAGACAATAACCCTAATTCATAAAAGTCTTGCAGAAAGTATAAGCTGGAGCTTTAGCTGTCACAATTGCAGGGGTGGCAGGATGTGTCTTGCATAGTTGGCAGGTGGATCAAGGACAGCGCCAAGTTTTATTGTCGGCCATCCACATTTTTTATCATGGCAAATGTCCCTGTTTGTAATTTGATACAGAATACAGGTTTTATTATTATGTATATTTAATTAAAACGTATCTCAAGCCAAAAACTTTTTTTTTGTTTTGGAAGTAGTGAGGGGTTAGAATTTGTCAAGGTATTGTTGCTGGCTGTGTCGCTGCTTGCAAAATGTATTGCATTTTTGTTCTGGTGACCATTGTCACCAGAACTGGAAGGAAGAAAAAAGCTGAAAATTCGAGTAGTCACCATAAAAGGGGAAACCATCCATCAGAGAAACTTGTTCTTTTGACTACTTTCTAGAAAGCAATTTACCTAACTTTGGAGAGATTTCCTAATTGTTTGATTTATTTATTGAAGGTACTTGTATAGCGCCATGAATTTACGCAGCACTTTACATATATATTGTACATTAACATCATTCCCTGCCCTCAAGGAACTTACAATCTATTGTCCCTAACTTACATTAATACATATTGTTCACATACTAGGGCCAATTTAGTGTGGGAGGAAACCAAAGTACCTGGAGAAAACCCATTCAGGCACAGATAGAACATGCAAACTCCAGGCAGGTAGCGCCATAGTTGGGATTCGAATCAACGACCCGGTGCTGCTAGGCCGTAGTGCTAATCACTTAATCACTGTGCTTGCCCTTGTTGTGTCTAAAGGACACAAAGTAAGGGATATCCCTCAAACCAAATTCCTACTTTGACCAAAATAAAGAAAAAAAAATTGACTTTAAATATACTTTAACTGTTGCCATCCGCGTAACACGTATTTTCAGCAGTAAAAGAATAGGCTTTAACGCCCACACAAGATGTTTCTGTGCTTAGAGCTCAATCACTGCTCACTCCCAGTAAAGACACCGAGTTGTCAACAACAGCTGTTCACGTGAATTAAAGCGGGGTTCCACCCAAATTTTGAACAATATCTGTATGTATTCTCTTCCTTGCCTAGATGCTGACATGCCGTTTAAAAAAATTTAAATCGCCATAATTACCTTTTATTTTTCTATTCTTCTTTGCACTTCCTGGTTCTCCTCCCGTGGGAGTAGGCGTGTTTCTAGCCTCTTCCAGACTCCTGGGATGCCACTGAGCATGTGCGGGAACGAGCGGTGAATGCTGGGAGCACAGCATTCACCACATCCAGGAAATAAATGCTTGTGGGCTTCAAATGCCCACAATGAAGATGGAAACCGCCTGCAGTGAATAATATAAGTTATTCTTTCCGACGAAATCTGACACCGGCGGACATATTACACACAATATGTGAGTATGTAATGCTGAGAAGAAAAGTTTGTGAATGAACTCAAAAAAAAAAAAACGATAGATAGGTGGACCCCCGCTTTAATGATCACTAGCCAGTGGAACAGACTCCCGATCATGTAAGCACTGTGACAGCCAATCACAGTGGTCACACGACCACTGATCCTTTCTGCCCTCCAGGAATTCAGAACTTTTTCAAGGGACACCGTGGTGTGTGGTAAGGAATTACATTTTTTCTTGCATGTGTGAGGATCTTCTGATGAAGGCATCCACTTCCCTAGCTCTCAGGCCATGTGCTAAACCCATAGAAGTAACATTAAACTTTACCTCTTCACTGTCCTAGAATTAAGCTGGTCATAGATTCCTCCATCCACGCAAATAAGGTGAATGGAGGAATCCTACCTGCCGGGACAACAGGACACAGATGACCGTTAAGGACAGGACCACAATTGGTCAACGTTTTTAACAGATGTGGATCTAACTGGTCGGTCCCAGCTGAATATCTGGATTAGTGAAAACGCGATCCTTCCATTGTTATGTAAGTTTCCTGAATCATTAAAAAATAAAGCTACTCTACCATCAGAATAATTCATAGCTTATATAGCTGCAACTCCCAAAACAGGGTCAGGACCTTGTAATTTGTGCAAATGATCACCACATATTCTTGCTTTTTGTGGGCTTGGGCGTTGTGGCAACACAAGCTAAAATGCACGCTTCAATGCAACATGAATGGCACCACAACCCATTGTGAGAGGTTAATGCACCGCAGTACTCCACAGTTCATATACTGTGTGTTGTGGTGTGATGCATTTTCTAAAAAAAGGGTCATGTATATCTGTACCCTTACCCAAAACTTGACTGAAATTAGTTGATGGTACAAGGTATGGCTGCACCCTAGCTCCATTTTCTTTCTACTAAAGAGCTTTAACAAAAATTAGGAATGAATATAATTTGCAGGTCACTCATATTGGTTGCATGAGACAAATATTAAATGCTTTAAAGATGAAGTATAATTTCAGATTTCTTTTGTTGGTAATGTGTCTTGGGTAACGTTTTTTAATTTTATGAAAAATTCAAAGAATTTGAGGGACTAATGTTCAATATACAGTATATAAGGTTTGTTTGTTTATCTCTAGCATAAGACTCTGTTTTCTGGCTAGTAGATTTTCTTTCTCTTGTTCATATATGCCTACAGTAGCTAGATGGAACCTCTAGAACATTCTCTGTAGTGAAAGTGCTCTAGGAAATGCCAGAAAGCCATTTTTCGCACCTGTTCTTCACACACTTTTAAAAAAATCCAAAAGATTTAAAAAAGACAATTGGTGTGTTCATTCTCCCACACTCTTTTGAGATATGCACGACTTGTAGATTTGGCAAAAAAAGAAACACTTGCGGAGATCATTTTTGGTGGTTTCTATATGTATTTGAACTGTAACGGGTCTGTTTCTTTAATGTCGGAAGTTCTACCAGTGGCAAACCAGTGTGGACCTCAGTACAAAGCTTGCATTAAGACCCCTCTACCTTTCCCCTTTTAATTCTTCTCTTTTACTGGTCTACATTAATAGTGCAACAAGCATGCAGAGCAAATCAGCACAGGGGTGCTAAAAAAGGTTCCTCCGCGGCAGACATATTTGATGTGCTCTCTGTACTTGTAAGTTGCAAGAGTAGTGTGTGGCACTAAAGCACCCTTTACTGCCAATGCAGCTATATTTTCTGTTCCAAATGAGGAATTAATGTGTTGGTAGTGGCCAGCAAGCTGAGGCAAAATAACAAGCCATAAGGTTGAAGGACAATGCTTCAACGGCACGTTGAATTCAATATACTTATTTATTATGCTAAATATACAATTATCCTTTACCCCTTGGCTCCAAATCAGATCTGGAGAACAGCAGGCTGCATGAGTGACAGTGACTCCGGTTGGTTTTAGGGCTGGAACCAGTGGCTGTCAGTGACAGTTTAGCACGAAGTCCAGAAGCTGAACAGAAGCGAGTGTAGCTACGTTGCCCACTACTGTTACAGTGAGTTGGGGTGTCATCCAACAAAAAAGAATGGCACCACAACGCATGCACACCAGTGCATAGGTTATCATCCAGTGGTTATAAAAATCTACACACCCCTGTTAAAATGTCAGATTTCTGTGATATAAAAAATGAGACAAAGATAAATTATTTCAGAACTTTTCCCACCTTTAATATAACATATAAACTGTACAACTCAGTTGAAAAACAAACTGAATCTTTTAGAGGGGGGGGGGGGGGGGGAGTTGGTAAAAAAAATAAAAATAAAATAATGTGGTTGCAGTATGCCCCGTACACACGGTCGGACATTGATCGGACATTCCGACAACAAAATCCATGGATTTTTTCCGACGGATGTTGGCTCAAACTTGTCTTGCATACACACGGTCACACAAAGTTGTCGGAAAATCCGATCGTTCTGAACGCGGTGATGTAAAACACGTACGTTGGGACTATAAACGGGGCAGTAGCCAATAGCTTTCGTCTCTTAATTTATTCTGAGCATGCATGGCACTTTGTGCATCGGATTTGTGTACACACGATCGGAATTTCCGACAACGGGTTTTGTTGTCGGAAAATTTTATAGCAAGCTCTCAAACTTTGTGTGTCGGAAATTCCTATGGAAAATGTGTGATGGAGCCCACACACGGTCGAATTTCCGACAACAAGGTCCTATCACACATTTTCCATCGGAAAATCCGACCGTGTGTACACCCTCTTATAAATGGGGATGTAGGGAATTATGAACAGTTCCAAATGCCAGTTCATATTGGCACAAAACCTTCAGGCTTCTGCTAGAAAGCTGAACATGAAGCGGAACTTCATCTTTCAGCATTAAAATGACCGAAAGCATACATCCAAATCCACAAAGGAATGACTTCACCAGAAGTAGATTAAATTTTTGGAATGGCCCAGTAAGAGCCCAGACCTGAATCCGATTGAAAATCTGTGGGGTGATCTGAAGAGGACTGTGCACAGGAGATGTCCTCGCAATCTGACAGATTTGGAGTGTTTTTGCAAAGAAGACTGGGCAAATATTGCCAAGTCAAGATGTGCCATGCTCTAAGACTCATCCCCAAAAAGGCTGAGTGCTGTAATAAAATCAAAAGTTGCTTCAATGAAGTATTCATTTAAGGGTGTGCACACCTATGCAACCATATTATTTTACTTTTTTATTTTTACTTCCCTCCACCTAAAAGATTTCAGTTTGTTGTTCAACTGAGTTGTACAGTTTAACCCTTTCATGACTAAGCTTGTTTTTGAAATTTGGTGTTTAAATCCGTATTTTTTGCTAGAAACTTACTTAGAACCCCCAAACATTATATATATTTTTTAGCAGAGAATCTAGAGAATAAAATGGAGATTGTTGCAATATTTTATATTACACTGTGTTTGTGCAGCAGTGTTTTAAACGCAAATTTTTGGGAAAAGGGACATTTTCATGAATTTAAAAAAATCCAAACAGTAAAGTTACCCCAATCTTTTTGTATAATGTTAAAGATGATGTTACGCCGAGTAAATAGATACCAAACATGTCATGCTTTATAATTGCACGCACTCGTGGAATGGCGACAAACTACGGTACCTAAGAATTTCCATAGGCGACGCTTTAAATTTTTTTTACGGTTACCAGGTTAGAGTTACAGAGGAGGTCTAGTGCTAGAATTATTGCTCTCGCTCTGACGATCGCAGCGCAACACCGTTTACATATGCGGGTGCGACTTCCGTTTTCTTTGCTGCACGAGCTCGCGGGGATGGGGGCGCTTAAAAATTTTAATTTTTTTTCTTATTTATTTTATTTATTTTTATATTTATAAATTGTGTTTAAAAAAAAAATGTTTTTGATGACTTTTATTGCTGTCACAAGGAATGCAAACATCCCTTGTGATAGTAATAGGTAGTGACAGGTACTCTTTATGGAGGGATCGGGGGTCTAAAAGACCCCCGATCCCTCCTTTGCACTTCAAAGTATTCAGACCGCCGAAAACGGCGATTCTGAATACTGTGTATTTTTTTTAAACTGGCGCCATTGGCAGCCGAGTAAACGGGAAGGGACGTCATGACGTCGCTTCCGCGTTTACGATTAGGAGGCTGGAACAAAGCCGCCCACGGCTTCGTTCCAGCCCGCCCCCAGCCACCGGAGGCAGCTGATTGGTCACCGGGCCTCCCGATGGCACGGGAGGTCCGGTAAGAGCGGCGGAAGGCGGCGGGAAGGGGGACGTCCCCTCCCGCTCCTCTGGTATAACAGCTGAGCGGCTTTTAGCCGCATCGGTTGTTATACTCGGATAGCCGATCGCCAGCTCTGAACAATGGTATCGGGGATGATGCCTGCAGCTGTGGGCATACTCCCGGTATAATGCCAGAAAGCTGTTTGGCGGGAAGGTCCCATTAAAGGTGGAAAAAGTTCTGAAATTATTTATCTTTGTCTCTTTTTTGCATCACAGGGGTGTGTAGACTTTTTATATCCACTGAATGTGGCAGTAATGCATGGTAGGACAAACATTTAAAGTGGTGTTCCGGCCAAAATGATACTTTTTAAATAAAAATACCTCTATAATACACAAGCTTAATGTATTCTAGTAAAGTTAGTCTGTAAATGGAGGTCTGTTTTGTTAGTTTATAGCAGTAGTTTGTTATTTTATAAACTTACAGCAGGCCGTGGCCATCCTAAGTGTGGGCATCTGAAGCCAGACTGTATTTCTTCCTGGATCTCATCCTTGCAGATCTCGCACATGCTCAGTGCAGCACAAGCAGTGTAATAGGTTTCAGGTCAGGTTTCCATAGCAACGGCAGTTTCAGAGGAAGTTGCCGCCCTTTCCCAGAAGGCATTGCAAACAGGAAATGATGCGATGGGCCGCGGCCAGGGAGGAGGAAGTGAAAAATGAATACAGCAGATATACTGTAGGTGCTGAGAAAAAAAATAAAAAAATATCCAATTTGTTTACAGTGCACAGTTTAGTGAGGGATGCTGAAGAGTTGTAAAAGTGGGTGGAACTCCACTTTAATACAAAGAAGATTTCTGAAAACAAAACTATTGTGTGGCCCTCTGGACATGCTGGGAGCCACATTTGAGTCTCTTTATATTCACTAAGTTGACCACCTCTGCAGCTGTGACCTTATAATTTTGTAGCTGTGAAGAGTGGCAGGAATGTAGTCTAAACACTTCAGCCCCTGAAGGTTTTACCCCCTTAATGACTAGGCCATTTTTTGCGCTATGGCACTGTGTTACTTTAACTTACAATTGATTGACATCAACAAAATTGATGTCCTTTTTCCCCACAAATAGAGCTTTCTTTTGGTGGTATTTGATCACCTCTGCTGTTTTTATTTTTTGCGCTATAAACAAAAAAAGAGCGACAATTTTGAAAAAAAAAAAACTGTATTTTTTACTTTCTGCTATAATACATATCCCCCAAAAAATGTAAAAAAAAACTAATTTTTTCATCAATTTAGGCCAATATGTATTCTTCTACATATTTTTGTTAAAAAAAAAAAACAATAAGCGTATATTGTTTGGTTTGCGCAAAAGTTATAGCGTCTACGAAATAGGGGATAGATTATTATTATTATTATGAACTTTTACATTATTTTTTTTACTAGTAATGATGGCGATCATCGATTTTTAGTGGGACTGCGACATTGCGCCGGACAAATCTGACACGAAGTGACACTATTTGGGGACCAGTGACACCAATACAGTGATCAGTGCTAAAAAATGCACTGATCGCTGCATAAATGACACTGGCAGGGAAGGAGTTAACATCAGGGGCGATCAAAGGGTTAAGTGTATTCCCTGCAAGTGTTTTCTAACTGTGTGGGGGATGGACTAACCAGAAGAACACAGAGATCACTGTTCCTGATTACTAGGAACAGAAGATCTCTGTGTACTTCCCTGGCAGAACGGGGATCTGCCTAGTTTACATAGGCAGATCCCTGTTCTGCCTCTCTGTGGAGCAATTGCGGGTGACATCCCGGATTGCCACCCCTTCCGTGCAGCAGGCGCACACGTGCGCCAACAGTATCTAGTGCACAGAACAACGTACAGGTAGGTTGTTTCGTGCAATACAGCCTCCCTGCCACAGTATATTTGTGGTGGGCAGTCTTGAAGTGGTTAAAATGTTTTTACTTACTTTATTAAGTTTATTAGTAATTTATTTTAGTGTGTATTTTTTTTTAAAAGTACGTTTTTCTAGTATAGGGAATTCCTCAGTAATCCAAGCTATGCCTGTACATAGCATACATTATCGCTGGATTATGTAATTGTGAAATTCAAAGTAATGTTTTTAATTTATTCATGTTCTTGGATATTATAAGGTGTGATGGCATTAGAGATATGCAGTATTCCTAAGTGTTTTCTTTCAAATAGAGATATTTTATTATGGGATGCCAGCATACCTGATGCTGACCATACATGGCATTTTCAAATGAGGTGCAACAATTTCAAGTGAAAAAATTGGGGAATGCACTTGTTTAAGAATTCCATTTATGGATTTATTTTTAAACCAGGACCATTGTGTGAGAGCAACGTGTTCTCTGATTGGACAACATGGATAGTGCAACGTCACTGTCCCTACTCTCCACCACATTCTTTGATAAAAATCAAAGTGTTCCCTGAATTGCGCCTGTGCCAAGCAAGCGACAGGGGAGTGCCCGGCAGATGAGTCTGCTTCCGAGCAATCTGGACAAGAAGATATCCACTCGATGTCTACCAGGGTATTAACCACTTCAGCCCCGGAAGGATTTACCCCCTTCCTGACCAGAGCGTTTTTTGCGATTCGGCACTGCGTCACTTTAATTGACAATTGCGCGGTCGTGCGACGTGGCTCTGAAACAAAATTGACGTCCTTTTTTTCCCACAAATAGAGCTTTCTTTTGGTGGTGTTTGATCATCTCTGCGATTTTTATTTTTTGCTCCATAAACAAAATAAGAGCGACAATTTTGAAAAAAACGCAATATTTTTTACATTTTGCTATAATAATTATTCCCAAAAAATATACAAAAAAACATTTTTTTCCCTTAGTTTAGGCCAATCGTATTCTTCTACATATTTTTGCTAAAAAAAATCGCAATAAGCGTTTATTGATTTGTTTGCGCAAAAGTTATAGCGTTTACAAAATAGGGGATAGTTTTATGGCATTTTTATTAATATTTTTTTTTTTTTACTAGTAATGGCGGCGATCAGCGATTTTTATTGTGACTGCGACGTTATGGCGGATATGTCGGACATTTTTTACACATTTTTGGGACCATTGTCATTTATACAGCAATCAGTGCTATAAAAATGCATTGATTCCTGTGTAAATGACACTGGCAGTGAAGGGGTTAACCACTAGGGGGCGGGGAGGGGTTAAGTGTGTCCTAGGGGAGTGATTTCTAACTGTCAGGGGGATGGGCTGTGTGGGTGACGTCACTGATCTCTGCTCCGATGACAGGGAGCAGAGATTGAGTGACACTTGTCACTAGGCAGAACGGGGAGATGCTGTTTACAACGGCATCTCCCCGTTCGTCCTTTCCGTGAGGCGATCACAGGTATGCCCGTGGCGATCGAATCCGCGGGACCCGCGACCGGACTCACGGAGATCGCGCCGGCAGCAAATTCAAAGTAACGTACAGGTACGTTACTTTGCGCAGCCGTGCCATTCTGCCAACGTAAATGTGCAGGAGCCGGTCGGGAACCGGTTAAAGGACCGTGGCATCTCAGGACCAGTGGTGTCTACTCTACTGAATGCTAGAAAAGCTATCACTAGGAAGATTTATCATAAGGTCTGGAAGACTTATATTGCATGGTGTGAAGCCAGAACATGGCATCACATAAAGATAATTACCGCTCCAGGTGATTCCACTTGTATTCACACCGTCCTGATCTGTAGGAGATGAAGGGTGCCGGCTCGTCAAGGTCAGCCAGTAGTAAATGAAGGAAAGGACAGCCGCACTCCAAAATGACGGCTTTATTAAGTAAAACTTGATGTGCACGTATCGCAGCGATTGTTGTTGCGGCGTGTCAGTCTGACATGCCGCAACTACAATCTAGGTAAAGAGTCTCTGACACAGACTCTTTACCACGTGATCAGCCGTGTCCAATCACGGCTGATCACAATGTAAACAGGAAGAGCCCTTGATCGGCTTTTCCTCACTTGCGTCTGACAGACACGAGTAGAGGAGAGCCGATCAGCTGCTCTCCTGATAGGGGGGGTCTGTGCTGATTGTTTATCAGCGCAGCCCCCCCCCCTCGGATGCCCGCCCAAGACCACCAGGATGCCGCCAGGACCACCACGCTGGAGCACCAGGTATTCCACCCTAGACCACCAGGGAAATGCCAATCAGTGCCAAAGAAAAATGCCTGCCAGTACCACCTGTGATGCCTATCAGTTAAATCTATCAGTGCCAGCCATCAATGCCCATCAGTGCTGCCTTTCAGTGCCCATCGGCGCCGCCTATCAGTGCCCAGCAGTGCCGTCTATCAGTGCCACCCATAAGTACCCATCAGTGCAGCATATCAGTGCCCACCAGTGCCACCTACGAGTGCCTATCAGTGCCAACCCATCGGTGATGCCTCATCGGTGCCAGCTTATCAGTACCCATCAGTGAAGGAGAATTCCTACTTATTTACAAAATTTTATAACAAAAACTTTTTTTTTCAAAATTTTCGGTCTTTCGGTGATCAAATACCACCAAATGAAAGCTCTATTTGTGGGAGCAAAATGATAAAAATGTAGTTTGGTTACAGTGTAGCATGGCAGCGCAATTGTCATTTAAAAAGTGACAGCGCTGAAAGCTGAAAGTTGGCCTGGGCAGGAAGGTGCGACAGTGCCTGGTATTGAAGTGGTTAAGTACCATTATTTTAGCCATGTTGCTGTTGTCTTGAAATTTCAACTGAAAATAATACATGTATTCTTGGGCTGGCATGTTGGATTTGTGAATTCAACTTATAAGGCCTCTTGCACACTGCAGCTTGAAAATGCTCAGTACAGCTTATTTTTTTTACTGAGCTAAATACAGCCCATTATTTGTAATGTGCCTATGCACACAGGCGTGTAAACAAGCGCCATGTCTTCTTCAGTACAGAAAAAATTAAAAATCTGCATTTTTGGTCAGTAATTTACGCCTCATGCGCACAAATTTGCACAGAGTTGTCCATTGACATTGTGAATGCGAGAACAGGATTCCGCTCATTCGTGGAAATGTGCCCAAAAATTGGAAATGCGCGAGGCCTAACTGTTAAATTACAAGATATTTTTAAATGCATAAAATGCATAAAATTAAATACCTACCTGCAAAATGATTCTTGTTTCCTCAAGCATCATCCATCATCAGATGAAACTTAGTTGCTTTATATCTAGGGTAGAACATTTTTGGAATTTTCATTCTTTGTGGTCTGCTCTGTGCCTCCTGTAAAACATGTATGGCCTGTCTGAAACATGATTGCTGTCTAAGTGCATTTCCACCCTATCCTAGAGCTGAAGCATAAGACTATCAAGACACGGGTTAAATAAAATTGGTTTATCATTGAAATGGTGTTTGTTGGTGGGACTGGGTCTCAGGACTAGGGCTAATAAAAAAAAGTGTAAAATTTCCATATTTTTAATTTAGTTTCCAGTTTGCTACTCTATCCCATTAATCCCAGGTGATTGTCGTTACCTTCTGATCACAAATTTATTATAAACCTACAGTAAGTACAAGTTTCAGGAAACAGTCTGGGTCTAACGCATGGCTGACTCTGTCCTAAGCAACTGATGAAAGCGCCTAGTGTTTAAGGGTGACCAGACTACCGGCAGTAACTTTACACTAATTCTAGAGGAGTACTGTGAAGTGGGAAGGGATTGTATATTATATTGCCAAAAGTACTGGGACGCCTGCCTTTTACACGCACATGAACTTTAATGGCATCCCAGTCTTAGTCCATAGGGTTCAATATTGAGGAAGGGAAGGCTGTCCACAAGGTTTAGGAGTGCGTCTATGGGATTTTTTGACCATTCTTCCAGATGCATATTTGTGAGATCAGACACTGATGTTGGATGAGAAGGCCTGGCTTGCAGTCCCCGCTCTAATTCATCCCAAAGGTGTTCTATCGAGTTGAAGTCAGGACTCTGTGCAAGCCAGTCAAGTTCCTTCACCCCAAACTCGCTCATCAATGTCTTTATGGACCTTGCTTTGTGCACTGGTGTGCAGTCATATTGGAACAGAAGGGGCCCTCCCCAAACAGTTCCCACAAAGTTGTGAGCATGAATTTGTTCAAAATGTCTTGGTATGCTGACAACTTAAGAGTTCCCTTCACTGAAACTAAGGGGCCAAGCCCAACCCCTGAAAAAAAAACCCCACAACATAATCCCCCCTCCACTAAATGATTTGGACTAACCACCTACTAACCACAAGTACCATGAACATTAGTATTTCTTTTATTTCCACTAAGCATCAAGCCTGAGACATCCTCTATTCCCACTGGCACTGGGGAAGTTTCTATCCCTAAATCTGTAAAATTGTAAACTGGTCCTTTGTTTAGAAAGTTTTGAGACCCCTCTTCACTAAATCTTGCTGCATGCATTACACTATGCTCGTCTTTTTTTTTTTTTTTTATCAACAGGCTATTTTAAATAATTTCCTTCTTCACTCCCCTCCATCAATTTTGCAAGCAACAATTTGCTTACTTGTAGCACAGTTTCTAGAACTATAGTACAAGGCCAGCTGCTTCCCTTTTAAAGGGGTCGGTATCGGCCCTCGGTCTACAAGTGTGAGCGAAACCAGTTGTGGGCTTTTGTGACAGTAATGTGAAGTATCAGTCCTGGCCATTGTAGCAGGGAACGTGTTAAAGGACAGGTTCACTTTTGTATTAGAGTGCCATATGCCCTCCCCAGCAAATTCCCATATATAAAGTATTATATCAGACCCAAGTACCTACCAGTGTATAGAACCTCTGGGCACCAGTCTTTGCATATATGTGCAGGCACCCAGCCAATGGGAGCAGAAGGGCCTATACATGGGTGTAAAATATGCTGGGTTCATATCTGTAACGCATACACTTTTTACGGATGTGAACACAGCTGTATGTTATGCTAAGGTCTCATGCACACAGCTCTGTAATCTCAGGTCAGTTACAGAAAAAAAAATGGAAAAATCTGCATACGTTGTCCTGCCTATGGACCTTTTTAAGGTGGAACTATAAAGTCTGTAAACTTACCACCTCTCTAATGGTCCAGGTCCTTCGTCAGTGGGTGCTGGTCTTAGGACATCTCGATTGTCTCCATGCACAGGAGTCGGCCATGCTGACACACAGAGATGGGGCTGGTGCTGTGTAGCAGGTGCAGTTTAACCTCCCCTCTGTAGGTGGTGCTTTTTTGGCAGCAGAAGTAATAGTGTCTGTAACCGAAGCTTTTATGTCTATGTCTGCAAATCTTTCCTCTGTATTTCTGTTAATAACCTGGCTTGTTTACGATATCTGCTCTAGTCTTTGAATTCAGCATTTTTTAACCACTTGCAGACCGCCGCACACCAATTTACACCAGCAGAATGGCACGCAGGCAAAAGGGCGTACCTGTGCGTCCCTTTGAATTTGCCGCCTAACAAGGCATTTTCCTGTTCTGCCTAGCAACATGACAGAGATCTACTGCTCCCTGTCATTTCTGTCATGTTGTAGTGAGCTCATCCCCCCTTACAGTTAGAACACATCCAGGGAACACACTTAAACTCTTGATCGCCTTCTAGGGTTTAACCCCTTCCCTGCCAGTGTCATTTATAAGCCCCATACACACTATCAGATTTTCTGCTGATTTTTGTCTTCAGATTTACCAAAACCATGTAGTGCAAGGGCCTGCCTGATTGCATACAAATTGAAACTCCTAAGGTTTGACCTCATATTATATGGTTTTGGTAAATCTGAAGGAAAAATCAGCAGAAAATCTGATAGTGTGTATGGGGCTTTACAGTAATCAGTGGCTATTTGTAGCCCTGTCGCAGTCCCGATAAAAATCGCAGATTGCCGCCATTACTAGTAAAAAATAATACAAATGCCATAAATATATCCCCTATTTTGTAGACGTTATAACTTTTGCGCAAACCAATCAATATACACCTATTGCGATTTTTTTTTTTTGACCAAAAATATGTAGAAGAATACATATTCTAAACTGTGGAAGATTTTTTTTATATATATTTTTTGGGGATATTTATTATACCAAAAAGTAAAAAAAATTGCTTTTTTTTTCAAAATTGTCTGTCTTTTTTTTTTTTTTGTAGCGCAAGAAATAAAAACCGTAGAGGTGATCAAATGCCACCAAAAGAAAGCTCTATTTGTGGGAAAAAAGGACATCAATTTTGTTTGGGTACAACGTCGTACGACCATGCAATTGTCAGCTAAAGTGACGCAGTGCCGAAACGCAAAAAATGCTCTGGTCAGGAAGGGGGTGAATCCTTCCGGGGCTGAAGTGGTTAAAATGTAAAATTCTGTATTTTTCCCTAAAATTTTCTATGTTTGGTTGCCAATGGTTATTACTTGGATTGGTTTCTTCTTTCTGTCAGCTGCCTGGTCTGATATTCTTCTCAAACTTTCAACAGGCCTGTCTGATATATTCTTTCGCTTGATCCTCAACATTGTTTATCTCTTGCCTATCCTAATTTCCATCTTATTATCCTCTAATGATTAGGTACTCCATGTTGGTTCTATAACCTCCAACCACCCAACAATCGCCCGTGACTGTACTCTAGAAATTGACTACACCCAATTCCCTCCCCGCCATCAAAGGCTCTGATAAAGGCAAAACACCTCTAGAGCCTGAGTGTTGGTGAGAGCTTTCTGCCACCTGCTGGTGACCCAGAGGATCAACCTAATCCATGACATTTTCCAAGATATGAGAACCCTTACCTTGTAAAACAGCCCATTTAAAATAGAAATGAAAGGCAAAGTGTGTGTGTGTGAAAACATTCTAAATACCTTTTTTTTTCTTCTTTTTTTAAAATCACATAATCTCTCTTTTTTCAGCTGCATACAGGGCTTAGAGAGCTAGGGGTGGAGAAGCAGTGGTATTCACTGACCAGTGAATGGATGTGTGTGTGGGGGGGGGGGGAGTGGGGGGTGCGTGTTAGCGCAAGTCTGATCATTGGAGGACAGGCAGGCTGTTCTTCCAGCACAGCCAGGAAACTGACTAGATGTGTGTGCTCCCATGCCTAGTATGGTCTGTTTGAAATAGGAAAGCAGGGAGACTAGCAGAATTAACAGATATTTTGCACAAAGAAAACAATATATAGAGAACAGGATACTTTTTAGCACAAGTACATGCTACAACAGACACATATTAGGAATATATTGGGTTAACCTATTTAATCAATTTTTGACAGGCATTTCAGACTTTTGCCACCCAGAGTTTCTACAAATTAAATATAGACCATTTGGCACTTGCATTCTTGACACATCAGGGAGAAAACTATTGTGTTAGTGTTCAATGGATGCTTAGAATGGATGTCTAATTATTCAGATTGTCTGTTATGTGGGATACTGTACCTCTGGGGTCGGCAACCTGTCGATCGATTTCCACCTGTGGACCGCAGGCAGGTGACAGGTGGATCCCCAGTTTGCCGACACTGTGTTTTCCCCGACAGCTTCAGAGCACGCGGGCGCACGCTCAACCAATACCAGCCTGCAGAGACAGCCCCCACCCTTTGCATACATGCAGCTGTGGGGTGGAGAAAGCCTCGGAAATAGCTCAGGAGGGTTCAGGCTCATGACCAAACATGCCTGAGCGCTTTGTCTGACTGTAGTGCACGCCTCCACACCGGCTCTCCCCCTCTGATCCATCCAAGGAACTTGCGGGTGATATATGAGAGGAGGGCTGGTGGAGATCTGTACATGCAACTCTGCCATGACAGATTCTCTGTGTCACTCTGCATAAGTAAAGGACGTTTGTGCTCTCCTTGCCCCCAATACCATACCCTCCTAACTCCCTGTTCTCCTGACTCCCAATACCATTCCCTCCTGAACCTCCCGAGCCCTTGGAATCATGGCCTCTTGACCCCCCCAATAGTATTGCCTTCCTAAGCCCTCAGTACTGTTTGACCTCTGTACACTGCCCAACATTCTACTGACCTCTGTACACTGCCCAATATTCTACTGACCTCTGTACACTGCCAAATATTCTACTTACCTCTGTACACTGCCCAATATTCTACTGACCTCTGTACACTGCCCAACATTCTACTGACCTCTGTACACTGCCCAACATTCTACTGACCTCTGTACACTGCCCAATATTCTACTGACCTCTGTACACTGCCAAATATTCTACTGACCTCTGTACACTGCCCAACATTCTACTGACCTCTGTACACTGCCCAACATTCTACTGACCTCTGTACACTGCTCTATTTACTACTGACCTCTATACACTGCCCTACATACTACTTACACTGGCCAAGAATCAGACCTCCCTGCACCGTGCCCTCCTGACCTCCCTGCACCGTGCTCTCCTGTCCCCCCAATACCATACCTTCCTAACACCCCTGTCCTCGGCCCCACTGATCCCTATACACTGCTCTTCTTTATACTGCTGACCTCTGTACACTTCTCTTCATCCTATTAACCTTTGTACACTGCTCTACCTACTACTGACCCCTGTACATTTCAGTACCTGCTACTGACCTCTGTACACTGCCCTACATACCTACATACTATTGACCTCTGTACACGGCCCTACATACTATTGACCTCTGTACACTGCCCTACATACTATTGACCTCTGTACAAACAGCCACCCCCCCTAAAGAAAAAAACACCAGCCGCCACTGCTACAT
Organism: Lithobates clamitans; assembly: GCA_037952925.1. Taxonomy (NCBI): domain Eukaryota; kingdom Metazoa; phylum Chordata; class Amphibia; order Anura; family Ranidae; genus Lithobates; species Lithobates clamitans. The sequence goes on from JBBGZY010000031.1 coordinate 8,594,893, forward strand.
ACTATTGACCTCTGTACACTGCCCTACTGACTACTATCCCTTGTACACTGCCCTACATACTACTATCCCCTGTGTACTGCCCAACATCCTACTGACCTCTGCACACTGCCCAGCATTCTGCTGACCTCTGTACACTGCCCAATATTCTACTGACCTCTGTACACTGCCCAACATTCTACTTACCTCTGTACACTGCCCAATATTCTACTGACCTCTGTACACTGCCCAACATTCTACTGACCTCTGCACACTGCCCAACATTCTACTGACCTCTGTACACTGCCCAATACTCTACTGACCTCTGTACACTGCCCAACATTCTACTGACCTCTGTACACTGCCCAACATTCTACTGACCTCTGTACACTGCCCAACATTCTACTGACCTCTGTACACTGCCCAACATTCTACTGACTTCTGTACACTGCCCAACATTCTTCTTACCTCTGTACACTGCCCAACATTCTACTGACTTCTGTACACTGCCCAATACTCTACTGACCTCTGTACACTGCCCAACATTCTACTGACCTTTGTACACAGCCCAACATTCTACTGACCTCTGTACACTGCCCAACATTCTACTGACCTCTGTACACTGCCCAACATTCTACTGACTTCTGTACACTGCCCAACATTCTACTGACCTCTGTACACTGCCCAACATTCCACTGACCTTTGTACACAGCCCAACATTCTACTGACCTCTGTACACTGCCCAACATTCTACTGACCTCTGTACACTGCCCAACATTCTACTGACCTCTGTACACTGCCCAACATTCCACTGACCTTTGTACACTGCCCAATATTCTACTGACCTCTGTACACTGCCCAACATTCTACTGACCTCTGTACACTGCCCAATACTCTACTGACCTCTGTACACTGCCCAATATTCTACTGACCTCTGTACACTGCCCAACATTCTACTGACCTCTGTACACTGCCTAATATTCTACTGACCTCTGTACACTGCCCAATACTCTACTGACCTCTGTACACTGCCCAACATTCTACTGACCTCTGTACACTGCCCAACATTCTACTGACCTCTGTACACTGCCCAATATTCTACTGACCTCTGTACACTGCCCAACATTCTACTGACCTCTGTACACTGCCCAATATTCTATTGACCTCTGTACACTGCCCAATACTCTACTGACCTCTGTACACTGCCCAACATTCTACTGACCTCTGTACACTGCTCTATTTACTACTGACCTCTGTACACTGCCCTACATACTACTTACACTGGCCAGGAATCAGAGCAGATACCCAGGCCTGAAACTAGCTGAAGAAATCAGCTTTCAGTACCAGATGTTCTGCTTTCATGATGAATGCCAACATCAGCCTTGTGGGGGTAACCAATTACTCCCCAGACATGAAACAAAATTGTGAATGAAAGTGAATGCCAAGTTTCTCACTGAAGCTAAATTTTAAGGCTGAGTTATTATTTCTACAGTGACATTAGTTTTATAAGCTTTTTCAAAATTTTCTTTACGCTGTCTTTACTTGTTCATTGGGGGCTTGCTAGTTCATTTCTTTTTTTTTTTTTTTTTTTTAAAAGGGCACAGCACCCGGTGATCTTTGATCTCTTCCATGTTGTCCCGGTAGATCCTCACCTCTCAAAGGTTGCTTACTCCTGCTCTACCTAGATGGGTTCCAAGTACCCAGAAGTCCAGGCTAAATTTGGAACTAGGGCTGCCACTGAGGTTTTCTGCAGTGTTTTGTTTATTGTGCTTATGATGGTACCAAAGCTCATAGTCACAGAAGAATGTGGCATACCTATCTTTTCGTGCTTGAAATGTTTGATTTCACTTTACCTCTGTGAGGTTATGTAAAGTCATCTGTAATGTAATCAGTCAGATACATGTGGTGGGTATTCCATGTTTTCTTCATGACCCTTGAGTGCACTTTTCAACTGGGGTTTCCAGCTCCATCTCAAGTTTACAGATATTTCAGCACTGCTGGGAAATTGTTCACTGACTTTCCATCATTTATTTACTCCCTTTCTTATTTGTTTAGATAGTTTAAAGGGTATGTTTTATACAATGTGCACGGTTTACTATTAAACTGTACTACTTTTGTTGTCATGCTCATGCACTCAGCAGTGTTTTAACTTCAGTCCCCCATTCACACCTGAATTCTCAGGTGTGAATGAGGAGCAGGTGTGTTAAATTTGGTGTTATCGCTCTCACTCTCTCATACTTGTCACTGGAGGTTCAACATGGCACCTCATGGCAAAGAACGCTCTCTGAGAATCTGAAAAAAAGAATTGTTGCTCTACATAAAGATGGCCTAGGCTATAAGAAGATTGCCAAGACCCTGAAACTGAGCTGGAGCACGGTGGCCAAGACCATACAGTGGTTTAACAGGACTGGTTCCACTCAGAACAGGCCTTGTCATGGTCGACCAAAGAAGTTTAGTGCAGGTGCTCAGCATCATATCCAGAGGTTGTCTTTGGGAAATAGACGTATGAGAGCTGCCAGCATTGCTGCAGAGGTTGAGCGGGTGGAGGGGTCAACATGTCAATGCTCAGACCATACGCCGCACACTGCATCAAATTGGTCTGCATGGCTGTCGTCCCAGAAGGAAGCCTTTTCTAAAGATGATGCACAAGAAAGCCCTCAAATAGTTTGCTGAAGACAAGCAGACTAAGGACATGGATTACTAGAACCATGTCCTGTGGTCTGATGAGACCAAGATAAACTTATTTAGCTCAGATGGTGTCAAGCGTGTGTGGCGGCAAACAAGTGAGGAGTACAAAGACAGGTGTGTCTTGCCTACAGTCAAGCATGGTGGTGGGAGTGTCATGATCTGGGGCTGCATGAGTGCTGCTGGCACTGGGGAGCAAAAGTTCATTGAGGGAACCTTGAATGCCAACATGTACTGTGACATACTCAAGCAGAGCATGACCCCCTCCCTTCGGAGACTGGGCTGCAGGGCAGTATTCCAACATGATAAGGACACCAAACGCACCTCCAAGCTGACCACTGCCTTGCTCAAGAAGCTGAGGATAAAGGTGAGGAAATGGCCAAGCATGTCTCCACACCTAAACCCTATTGAGCATCTGTGGGGCATCCTCAAACGGAAGGAGGAGGAGCGCAAGGTCTCTAATGCCGCGTACAGATGGGTGGACTTTCTGACCGGACTGGTCTGACGGACTTTCCGACTGACTTTTGACGGACTTCCAACAGACTTTTGAACAAACAGACTTGCCTACACGCGATCACACCAAAGTCCGATGGATTCGTACGTGATGACGTACGACCGGATTAAAATAAGGAAGTTGATAGCCAGTAGCCAATAGCTGCCCTAGAGTCGGAAAGATTTGAAGCATGTTTCAAATATTAAGTCTGTCAGATTTTCGACTGGAAAAGTCCGCTGTAGGTCCAATGAAGCCCACACACAATGGGATTGTCCGCTGGACTCGGTCCATCGGACCAGTCCGGTCGAAAAGTCCGCTCGTGTGTACGCGGCATCACATTCACCAGCTCAGTAATGTCATCGTGGAGGTGTGAAAGAGGACTCCAGTGGCAACCTGTGAAGCTCTGGTGAACTCCATGCCTAAGAGGGTTAAGGCAGTGCTGGAAATTAATGGTAGTCACACAAAATATTGACACTTTGGACCCAGTTTGGACATTTATATATATGTGTATATATATATATATATATATATATATATATATGTTCAGAAATCCTAGAATCCAGAGGCTTTGTAGAGCTTTGGGTAGGATTAAGTCTCCATCCTAGATTAACAATTTACCTGGTATCCAGACCTCATTGTTAGTCTCAGCTATCCATGGGCCTTTATATACACTATATTGTCAAAAGTATTGAAGTATTGGGATGCCTGCCTTTACACGCACAGTCTTGTGCACTGGTCCAAATCATTTGACAGAGGGGGGATTATGGTGTGGGGTTGTTTTTCAGGGATTGAGGCTTGGCCCCTTAGTTCCAGTGAATGGAACTCTTAAGGCGTCAGCATACCAAGACATGTTGGACAGTTTTATGCTCCCAACTGTGTGGGAACAGTTTGGGGATGGCCCGTTCCTGTTCCAACATGACTGCGCACCAGTGCACAAAGCAAGGTCCATAAAGACATGGATGAGCAAGTTTGGGGTGGAGGAACTTGACTGGTCTGCACAGAGTCCTGACCTCAACCTGATATAACACCTTTGGGATGAATTAGAGTGGAGACTGCGAGCCAGGCCAGCTACCATCAGTGCCTGACCTCACAAATGCGCTTCTGGAACAATGGTCAAATATTCCCATAGACACACTCCTAAACCTTGTGGACATCCTTCCCAGGGGAGTTGAAGCTGTTATAGCTGCAAAGAGTGGGCCAACTCAATATTGAACCCTACGGACTAAGACTGGGATGCCATTAAAGTTCATGTGCGTGTAAAGGCAGGTGTCCAAATACTTTTGACAATATAGTGTATGTGAGCCAATACCTGGAGTTCTCTCCCTAGTTCTCTCTGCTGTGAGAGCCTGGTACTAAATGAACATGGCTAAGTGCTGGCAAAATGATAACAAAAAAGGTATCATAAGCCAGTTGAGCCCCCCCCCCCCTTTACAATATACTGTATATACTTTCTAAATTACTATAATTCAAAATTTGAAACTTATGAAAGACTAGTAAAACAGGCATAGACTTCTCTTCTAGATTCCCTAATGCACACTAAACAGTGTGGATGGAGGAATCTCCCCTGACAACTATTGTATGCAGACTAAATACCTGAACAGTGACTGCATCTGATTGGATGCAGTCACTTTTCAGTTGATAATACTCCATCCAGCGCCTTTTATTTTTCCAATAAAGTTTGTTGACGTGGATGGTGCCAACAGGGCCACTGACAGCTCAAATATCCGTCAATTCAGGAGGGATCGTCCAAAATTCAAGCTATGTATGGCAGACTTAGCTAAGCCATCATCATGGAGGTCTCTTGCTTGTTGCTGCACAAAGAGGTCTCCATTCTTCACACCTCCATATATCAAGTTCTCAATGATCCAGCAGGGGGAGCATAACACCACTGACCGTTCTACAGTGATCCACAGTACAAGGGAATGGAGAAATCAGAGGAACTATGATTTACAAAAAAAGGGACATCTGCTATCGGAGTTCCTCAAAATAAATAACAAGCCAGTGACTCGACCCCTTTGTATGCACGCAAATGTGATGATGCTGGATTTGCGTAGACCTGCTCATTAATTATTTGAATTGTGAGTATTATTCTGCAAGTGGCATCCCCAGGTTACAGGTGTCAACTCTGTCTGAGTGGGGAGAATAAATGAATAGCAGTGCAAGTAACAGTAATCCATTTCCACCATATGCACGCTGACCTCAAAGTGTTCCCACCTCACTGCCGTCACATGATCATGTGCAGGTATCTATGGGATGATGAAAGACAGGCCATTGTGTAGGGTCTAGATAACAGATATAATTGTTTCAGTTTACCTGTTTAGGATATTATCAGCTTGTAGGCATCAGTATCCTCTGTCAGGCAGCGAATCCCTTATCTGGCATTTAATCTTGTCTGTATGGGAAAACCAAATATTTTGCCCGCTGAGTGAAACTTTTGAATTAGTGACCTAACGTAATGCGAGACAATGCCTTGGCAGTGAACCTTTTCTCTTCTTACCTATAGGATAATGAAGTAACGTACCCATTAAAGACCGAGCATCAGCTAGATTGATCTGTTGTGTTTACTTAGAGTCCCCACATCCAACATAGCACAAACTACTTTTAAAAAGACAATTTACTAAGACGCAAACCAGATTGTTGTGTCTAATCTTAGTTTAAAAGAATTTTAGTCTAAACAAACGCATCTTTTGCCAGAGCTGTTTGTGTCTCTAAATATAACCTGTTAACAGTTTGGTCTCCTTTTCGAAAGCTGGAAAGACTTAACATATGCCAATTAGCTCACCTAAAGCAGGCACTATTTTTTCTCTGTGTCAGTCCTGTTTTTATCCCTATGTCTATGTCCCCCACCAAGACCACCACCACCAACAGATATAATATCCTGAAGAGGGGGAGAAGTTACACAGCTCTGAATTTTTTTTTGGTTTTCTTTATGATATATGCTACATATTTGGCTGCAGAGGCAAGTAGACCCCAGAATTAGACCCTTTTTTCTGTTACATAAGTTCTTGTTCTAAGAAAACACGAAGTTCAGACAATCATTTAAGACAAAGGCTTGGTTAAGGCACAATAAAGGAATTGTAGAAAATATTTCTGTATATAGAACAGCATAATCTGTCATGAAATAAGGAGCACTACACAGTACAATTCTTTATAGAACACCTAGATATAGTGCATCTGAAACTCTGGTTTGGCCACATCTGGACTATTCCATCCAGTTCTGGTCATCAATCCTCAGAAAGGATGTACTGGAGCTGGAAAGAGTCCAGAGAAGGGCAACTAAATTAATAAGGGGGCCGGAGGACCTCAAATACGAGGAACGACTACAAGTGCTAAATTTATTCCCCCTGGAGAAGGGACGCTTGAGAGGAGATATGATATCGATATACAACTATCTAAATGGTAATCCCTGTGTAGGTAGGAAACTTCAGTCTCAGGGAGCGTAAGAGGGCACGGGGCCACAAAATGAGATTGGAAGAGAAGTGGTTTAAACCTTAAGCTGCGTAGGAGGTTTTTCACTATCAGGGCATTAAGAATGTGGAACTCTCTTCCACAATCAGTGGTGCCAACAGGAAGTACTGATGGTTTCAAAAGACTCTTGGACGTGCATCTTATCGAACACCAGCCAGGGATATGGGAATAATTATCTACACAAACATAGGTTGAACTTGATGGGCTATTGTCTTTATTCAACCTTGCCAACTATGTCATTATGGGGTATTGTTTGTAGAATTTTGAGGAAAATAATGAATTTAATCTGTTTTGGAAAAAGGCTGTAACAAAATGTGGAAAAAGTGAAGCGCTGTGAATATTTTCTGGATGCACTGTTATTCACCCATTCGGCTTCACCACATGGGGTACGATGCTAACTCCTTGCATTATCAGTATAAAATAGAAAATTAAAAGAATAACTACAATGTATGCATATACCAAAAAGTATAACCAGACAAAAGTAAAGCCTGGTACACACTGACAGCTCTGGCTGGAGCCGCTGTACTAACCATCCAACAACAGTACAGCGATCTCCCCCGCTGAGCTATTGTGTTCTGCCCCCCCCGCCAGAACACTTTGAGCGGGAGTCGGGTGGCTGTTGGTTTTCCAGCATGCTCATCCCCCTTCTGTCAGTCAGCCTGACATACATACGGGCAGAATGTTGGACAGTTTCAGTCTTTTTTTGAACCGGCAAATGTCTCCCGACATTCGGCCCCGGAAAATACGGCTTAAGTCCTAGAGTTCAAGCCTCAAAGGCATTCAGAATAAATATTTGTATAACAAAAAAAAGAGAATGAAGGAGGGTGAGATAAGAGAGTAATAGAGGACAGGTGGTCCCCCCAATGCCGAACCGCACGCTCCATCACTGTCCCGTTATTAGATTGTGCATTGCAAATATTAAAGCCAAGGATTCCAGATCTCATCAAATTTGGATTGCTTATCTAGGAAAATACTAGCCAGTTTCTCGTGGATCATAATCCATGAGAATTTGTACTTTTTTTCTTAGAAAGTGCTTGCATTTCTCAACGTATATTGCATGTATGATTTTTTTGATCATTAAAGCAATAGAAGCCCCATACTTCTCTCATGACACAAATATTTAACCAATTTGCCAATATTAACAGAAGTGCTGAGAGGACACATCCTTGTGTTAGGAAAAAAAAGCAATTTTGACAATGCCTGCCTGCTATGGTAACTTATGGTCAGTCCACTGCATGAGAAATTCTGTAGGACATGCAGGAGTGGATGACAAAAAAAAAATGGGCTACTGCCCTGCAGAATGACTGACTCTTGGCAAATAAAGCTCTGATTTTGCTTCCTTTATTGTTCCTGCCCTTTAAATTGCTTATTGAAACTCTCCATGTTTTCATCCTCCTATCTCAATGTATATCCATCTGAAAACATTTTGCAGCAAGAGAACTTAAAAGTATAATTACTTATTTGTGTAGTTGATTGATTGCTTCACCCTTTATAGCACTTGGATTTTTAACAGATTTATTCCCATGATCTTGCCACTGTAAATGTAATTGTGATACAAGGATAAGAAAGCTTCAAGTTGTAAACCTCAGACATGAAATATGAACTAGGCATTGCCCTCTATAGTGTGTACTTGTCTTAATTAGGAGCATGAAGTGTCATTTCTGTCTAATGCTTTGTTCCTCTGCTATCTGCATGAACCGCTTGTGACAAGTTTTCCTGATACCAAGAGAAAAAAAGTGACAGGGGAGGGATCTCCAGCTGATTGACAGCCTCAGCTCTGTTCCTAGGTGCTGTATGAAAGGGGGGTCCTTTGCCTTCCTTTTTCTTCCCTTCCCATCAATCAGTTCTTAGAATGTATTTTCAGTTTTCCGCCCCTCTTTTCTGACAGCTCAGACAAGCTTTATAAATTATGGACTTTGAACAGATGTAGAGAAGAGAATACACCAGAAAAACAGGCACAACTTATGTAGGAGGATTTGTTTCATCTCAATGTATTACCTGAGGTCACTCACTTGACTTGGTATGTGGAAGTGTTTACAACCATTTTAAGGGATGGGTTCTTCATAGACTTCTGTGATACATGCTTAGAATTTCACTGTACAGCAAGAACGGGTCAACGGCGGCCATCTACAGTAGTATACCTAAGCATCAGGCCCGGTGATTTGGTAATACAAGGTAAGTGGAGAAAATTTATCTTTTTCTCCGGTGCCAAGCCTAACCCCCTAGCAATATGTAGCCCCCCTCTAAAAAAGAGCCCTTCTGGGTGCAGGACAGCCCTGCTGGGCAACATGAAAGTGCCAGGGTTAATACAGACACTTCAGCCTGCTCTGCTTCTGCCTAATTATGGACAAGTGAGAACACTATGTAAATTTCTCTCTGTGAATCTCAAGTTAAGCTACCTATATACTTTTAGATTTCTCATGTTAGATTTCACCCAATAAGGAGATAGTATGCGTCTGGTCCTAAACTACGTGGCATGTTCACCAATGCCAGGAGTCTAGCAGACAAGATGGGAGTACTAGAGCTATTGTTGTACGAGGAGAACTGAGATTTTGTAGGAATTTTAGAGACTTGGTTCAACAGCTCTCATGATTGGCTGGCAACCATTCAAGGGTATTCCCTATATCGCAGGAATAGAGAGGGTAAAAAAGGGGGAGGGGTATGCCTGTATATCAAAAATGATGTACAAGTGAATGTGAGAGACGACATCACTAGAGCAAGGGAGGAGGAGGAATCCTTATGGTTAGAGCTACAAAGGGAGGAAACTAAGGGGAAAGTAATACTGGGTGTATGCTATAGGCCCCCTAACCAGAGGAAGGAGGGGGAGGTGGACCTCCTATCACAATTTGGATTAGGGGCAAGGATGGGAAGTGTCATTATAATTGTCCAGACATGGGCGGAAGGAATGGCGCATTCATCTAAAGCTCGGCATTTCCTAAATGTCTTGCAGAACAATTTCATGGGTCAGATGATAAATGCACCAACAAGAAACAAAGCGTTACTAGACCTACTGATTACCAACAATACAGACCTGATCAAGGATGTGGAAATCGGGGGCAATTTGGGAAACAGCGATCACAGGTCGATTAGTTTTAGTATAAATCACACAAATAGGAAACATAAGAGGAATATAAAGACACTGAATTTCAAAAGAGCCAACTTCCCTAAACTATGATCCTTGCTAGAAGATACTAAATGGGATAAAATCTTAGGAACAAAAGACACGGAGGAAAAATGGGTATGCTTTAAGAGCATATTAAATAACGGTATTAGCCAGTGCATCCCAATGAGAAATACTTTTAAAAGAGCTAATAAAAGTCCAGCGTAATAAAACTCCAGCATAAAAATGCATATAAAAGCAAAGAAGAAAAGAAAAGAAAAATACAAGGCTGAGGGATCATCACCAGCATTCCAACTTTACAAAGAATGCAACAAGAAATGTAAGGGTGCAATTAGGGCGGCTAAGATCGAACACGAAAGGCATATAGCAAAGGAGAGTAAAAAAAATCCCAAGAAATTCTTTAAGTATATAAACAGTAAGAAAGGGAGGTTAGATCATATTGGTCCCATAAAGAATGATGAAGGGAATCTGGTTACTAAGGTTGGAGAGATGGCGAAGGTATTGAATTTATTCTTCTCCTCAGTCTTCACGAGGAAAACGGGGGGCTTCAGTAATTAAAACTGCAATGTTTATCCCCATGACACGTCACAGAAAGCACTGTCATGGCTAACAGAGGATAGAATTAGAAATAGACTTGAAAAACTTAACATTAATAAGTCAGCGGGACCAGATGGATTGCACCCGAGGGTCCTTAAGGAACTCAGTCAAGTAATTGCCAGACCATTGTTCCTAAATTTTCCGAACAGTCTACTGACTGGAATGGTACCAGCAGATTGGAGAAAAGCCAACGTAGCTCCAGTATTAAAAAAAGGGCCAAGATACATCCCTGGGAATGACAGACCAGTTAGCCTAACATCAATAATATGCAAGCTTTTGGAGGGGATGATAAGGGACTATATACAAGATTTTAGTAATGAAAACAGTATCATTAGCAGTAATCAGCATGGATTTATGAAGAATCGTTCTTTCCAAACCAACCTATTAACCTTCTATGAGGAGGTGAGCTGCCATCTAGATAAAGGAAGGCCCATGGAATTTGCAAAGGCATTTGATACAGTTCCCCATAAATGTTTACTGTACAAACAAAGGTCTGTTGGCATGGACCATAGGGTAAAAACATGGATTGAAAACTGGCTACAGGGGCGAGTTCAGAGGGTAGTGATAAATGGGGAGTACGCGGAATGTTCTGGTGTGGAAAGTGGGGTCCTCCAGGGTTCTGTCCTGGGACCAATCCTATTTAATTTATTCATAAACAACCTGGAGGATGGGATAAACAGTTCAATCGCAGTATTTGCGGACAATACTAAGCTAAGCAGGGCAATCACTTCTCTGCAGGATGTGGAAACCTTGCAAGAAGATCTGAACAAATTAATGGGGTGGGCAACTACATGGCAAATGAGGTTTAATGTAGAAAGATTTAAAATAATGCATTTGGGTGGGAACAATATGAATGCAATTTACTCACTAGGGGGAGAACCTCTGGGGGAATCTATGATGGAAAAGGACCTGGGGGTCCTAGTAGATGACAGGCTCAGCAATGGTATGCAAAGCCAAGCTGCTGCAAGCAAAGCAAACAGAATATTGGCATGCATTAAAAAGGAGATTAACTCCAGAGATAAAACGATAATTCTCCCCCTCTACAAGACTCTGCTCCGGCCGCACCTGGAGTATGCCGTCCAGTTCTGGGCACCAGTCCTCAGGAAGGATGTGTTGGAACTGGAGAGAGTCCAGAGAAGGGCAACAAAACTAATAAGGGGGCTGGAGGACCTTAGTTATGAGGAAAGGTTACGAGCACTGAACTTATTCTCTCTGGAGAAGTGACGCTGAAGAGGGGATATGATTTCAATGTACAAGTACCGTATAGGTGATCCTACAATAGGGATATAGCTTTTCCACGAAAGGGAATTTAAAAAGACACACGCGGCCATTCAATAAAATTAGAAGAGAAGCGGTTTAACCGTAAACTGCGTAGAGGGCTCTTTACTGTAAGAGCAGTAAGGATGTGGAATTCAATTCCACAGGCAGTGGTTTCAGCGGGGAGCATCAATATTTTCCAAAAACTATTAGATAGGCATCTGAACAAGCACAACATACAGGGATACACAATGTAATACTGACATATAATCACACACACAGGTTGGACTTGATGGTCTTTTTTCAACCTCACCTACTATGTAACTATGTTCAGCCCTGCAGGCTGAATGTAAAAAATCTGTCAACGCTTCCCCTCCGGCTATTGTATTCATCAGCCGTGGGTTCCCCAAAAAGTGACTGCATCTGATTGAATTAAGTCACTGCTCCTTTGCCAAAAATCTACTTTTCTCAAACCAGGTGTTAGCGCATTATAACCAATTCAGCAGGAATCGGCCAAAATTTGGGCAGTGTGTGGTCAACTTTAGTGCTGATGGAACATGGGCCAATGCGTGAGTTCAGAGCGAACTAAAAGAGATGATATAGCATCATATTTATCCTGTGGCAGAAAGGGGGCAGAAGCCAACTAACAACACACATGGTCCTTTCCAATGCAAACTCCAGAGCTAAAATTGTATAGTGAGCTGCATAGCTCAATTCACACATTGCCGTTGGGGTATTGCAGAGCAGCAGCCAGAAGGCTGTCTTCCTGCAGCAGTATATAATTCTGTGTTAGTGGGCCAGCTGGAAAAAGGGTTTAACAGCAGACAGAACACTGTCTATAAAAACACACCGCATTAAATGCTCTTTTAATTCAACATAGTGTGAGTGAGGACCTATTTTGGCCAAATAAGGGATTCATAAAGAAATGGCTTCAATGACATAGTAGGGCCATGTGCCAAATTATCAGTAGCAATGATACTCACACATTGACCAATTAATATGGTGACCTCCAGTCATGAAGAAGATGTGTGTGTGCTACATAACCTGACTTTTTAGGGTTCCAAAAAATGCCTTAACACGACTCACCTTACAATCACAAGGGTTTGTGGGAAATGAAATCACTAAGCATATTGCTGGATTGCAATTATATGCATGCTAAGCAAATCCTAATAGATTCACTTTCACCTTCAGTTTGGATTTAATAAGCACAGTTCTTAATGGGAATACAGAAAGAAGCCTCCATGAGGTTCCATGCGCACTAGCTTAAAACATTCTCATTTTTTGCTTCTAGAAGCAGAAGAAAAATACTGAAAAGCTTTTTCCCAGCTTTTCAGTATTTTTCTTCTGCTTCTAGAAGCAAATAATGTTATCCTATGTGTCCATGCACACTATTCTAGTCTAGAGGCATTTTTGAAGCTTCATCTTCTAGGAGTAGAAGAAGGTACATTTTTGGAAGTGATTTGCCAGCAGAAAAAATGCTGAACGCTCCTAACTGCTGCTAAAACGCGGCTAAAAGCTGGCACAAAAACACTATTATCAGTGTTCTTCTGGCATTTTTTAGCTTATAGTGTGCATGGAGCCTTTTAGGCTTCAACACTACTTGAAACCTAATTCAAGCCTGCTAGCGCCTTGTTTATAGAGACCGCCAGCATTCCCATTTAGATCTGTGTTTAACATCTTCAAATAAAACTGAAGGTTGCTTTGAGGTTTACAACAAAGCTGGCTAAAAGCTTTGTAAAGCTTGCTGTACACACTACTTCTGTACAAGTTGAAGCCATAAACAAGGTTGTTGGATGGTTTCTACTGTAATTACAGATATGCGTTATGAAGTAACAGATCAGTAATATAACCAGCAGCAATTGTTGTTTTGGGTCAAGGCTGCTCCCTAGCCATCAACAGAAGCATTGGTTTGTACAATACATTCTTGACTGAAGTTGGGGATGTTTAACACTGTTCCCTTATACAATACTTTCTTCAGCTCTTGAAAAGGTCTATGCTTTTTCATTCGATTTGCCACTGTGAACCTGACCCCTTTGGTGAGATCCATAGGTGGAGCTGCCATGGTAGAAAAGTTAGGCATAGACGTATGGAATTATCCTACAGCCCTAGAAAGGCTCTGACCTCTTTTTTTCACGTTTGGGGCCAAATTTTAAATGTTTCAATGTTTGTCTATTGGAGGCTTTATGACCCCCAGCCCAATGCCACCTCTCAGATACTGGGCTTCTCTCATGATTATTGCAAATATTTTTTGGAATGACCATTAACCTGGCTTTAGAAATAGTCTGGACCTGCCTGTATCTTCTGTATAATTTATTATAATAAAATAATCTCAGCCTTACTATTTCAATGGTATTATGCTTACAAAAAAGGAGTCACTGACCCCTAAAAATACAATAAAAATTATTAAGGGGATTAAAACTAATATTGTTGGCCCACCTCTGAGCTATATTTGAGCGTCACTTGTAATTCCTCTTAATTTTGTACATGCATGTTCAAATTTTAGTTATAGATCTGCCCATGAACTAATATTAGTTTGGAAGAAATTTGCCTTTCTTGCAAATTACTATTAATTTATACTCAGCTACTTCAATAGCTAAAAGTGTGATTAAATGAAAAGGACTTTTTGTATAGTGAAGATTAGTTAGTTAGGACTAAAAACAATTTGCTGGCTATGTTGGAACAAGATGAAAACAGCACTTAAATGGTTCATAAAATATTAAATCCAAAATTAATAATTATTTGTGCACAAGATGGATATGGCACTCAAATATTCATAGGCATAAAGTCCATGTCTATGCAACATGAAATATGTACTGTGTACTTAAAGTGGAGTTCCACCCACTTTTACAACTCTTCAGCATCCCTCACTAAACTGTGCACTGTAAACAAATTGGATATTTAAAAAAAAAATTCTCATCACCTACTGTATATCTGCTGTATTCATTTTTCACTTCCTCCTCCCTGGCCGCGGCCCATCGCATCATTTCCTGTTTGCAATGCCTTCTGGGAAGGGGTGGCAACTTCCTCTGACACTGCCGTTGCTATGGAAACCTGACCTGAAACCTGTTACACTGCTTGTGCTGCACTGAGCATGTGCGATATCTGCAAGGATGAGATCCAGGAAGAAATACAGTCTGGCTTCAGATGCCCACACTTAAGATGGCCACGGCCTGCTGTAAGTTTATAAAATAACAAACTACTGCTATATACTAACAAAACAGACCTTAGTTTACAGACTAACTTTACTAGAATACATTAAGCTTGTGTATTATAGGGGTATTTTTATTTAAAAAGTATAATTTCGGCCGGAACACCACTTTAAAGTGGTTGTAAACTCTCTCCTATACCCAGTGTAATCAATAGCCTCAGATGATGCACAGAGATGAAACACATCTCCCTTCATAAGTTTTACATGTATATCTGCTGTCTTTCCCTTTCTACATTCTTTAGAAGGGGCACATCGTATCACAAATCTTTCTTCCTAATTCAACAGTGGGTGTGGAGTCTGGGCATACACTGTGTGTGAGCTGATTGGAGGAAAGGCACACACCCCCACTCCACAGGCAGAGGAACAAAGAAACTTGAAGAGCTGCAGTTTGAATAGACAAGCTCTCTGCTTATCTATCTCTAAGTTCCCTCCCGACACAAATTTCCAGCTGCTTTTATCTTGTGTGTCAGAGAACTTGTCAGATGTTATCATGCTGATAATAACAGAGGAACAGAGCAGCAAAAAGCTTTGGAGAGAGATAAGTAAACACTACAAATATATGTGCCCAGGTCAGATTTTGTGAACGGGTTTACAACCACTTCAAAGCTTAACTCCAGAAGACTAAAAAGTTCCCCCTACAGTAAGGCTGTGCAAGAGTTAACCACTCTTTTATGACTAGTTGGTCTTGAAACACAGTTTTACTTACATGATCCTCCATTCCCTGCAGGCTCTTCTGTGCTAAACCAGTCCCAGCAGCCTGTTCTTTCCTGGACTCCAGGAGTCCAAGATCCTGCTTTGGAATTGAAGAAGAAAGGTCTATAAAGACACGGATAAGCGAGTTTGGGATGGAGAAACTTGACTGGCCTGCACAGAGTCCTGACCTCCACCCAATAGAACACCTTTGTGATGAATTAGAACGGAGACTGCCAGACAGGCCTTCTCCTCCACATCAGTGCCTGACCTCACAAATGCGCTTCTGGAAGAATGGTCAAACATTCCCATAGACAAAACTCCTAAACCTTACGGACAGCCTTCCCAGAAGAGTTGAAGTTGTTATAGCTGCAAAGGGTGGACCAACTCAATATTGAACCCTATGGACTAATGCCCTGTACACACGATCGGACATTGATCGGACATTCCGACAACAAAATCCATGGATTTTTTCTGACGGATGTTGTCTTGCATACACACAGTCGCACAAAGTTGTCAGCTGCAAAGAGTGCGCCAACTCGATATTGAACCCTACAGACTAATGCCCCGTACTCACGGTCGGATTTTCTGACGGAAAATGTTCGATGGGAGCTTGTTGTCGGAAATTCCGACCGTGTGTAGGCTCCATCGAACATTTTCCATCAGAATTTCCGTCACACAAAATTTGAGATCTGGATCTCACTACCACAGAGTCCTGGCACCTGTGCCCCTCCACTGCCTTAGCAGTCCTTGTTTCCTCTACCAGGGATGCTTGGATGGGAATTGCGTAAGAGGCCACCCTCGCCATCTCATGCTCCACTGTCGGATATGTGACATCATGATTTTTTGGAAAAAGGCTGGGACCCCATGTAAACCAAAAGGTGGACCCATGTACTGGTATAGTCTATCTGGTGTTACAAAAGCTGTCCTTTCCATTGCCCTGGCTGTTAAGGGAACCTGCAATTACCCTTTAGTAATATTAAGGGTGGTAATGTACCTGACAGGAACCAACCATCCTATCAACTCATCTGCATTGGATAAGCATCAAATTTGAATATTTTATTTAGTTTCCTACAGAACCTCAGGCTGCCATCCAGACCTGTGGACAGCTGAGACTAATATTCAGGCTCTCCTCTGCACCAATATGTTCACAAAGGTACATGCACTGCTTCTTGCTCATCTGCAGACTCAGAGCATTCATGTCACAGGGTACTTGGACCATTTTCTAATGAAGGACTCCTCTGCCACAGTAATGTCCCTCACAATGTCTGGAGTATTTGAGTCTAATCCTGGACACAGCCTAAGTCAGAATCTTCATTCCTCCAGGAAAGATTTGTCCCGTCGGAGCGTCGGACAAACGTGCTTAGGACAAAGTTTAGTGGTGCTGTTATCACGCCAGCCTGGAGAGTCGGCGGTGTTGTGCAATATGCTTGTCATACTGTCTGTTTTGTACCGATTTGGTATATTAATATTTTGTAAACTGTACTTCACTATGGGATTTCCTTGCTCTTTCCTTGGTATGTGTTTTTTGCTGCTGAGACCGGTATATGAGAAGTGATCCAGTGACCACTTTTGTGGCATGCTATTTATGAGAGAGTGAGGCTTGAGGCTTGCTGTGCTGTGAGAGGAACAGAGCTGAAACCATCAATCTATCCATCCATGTGGGATCGGTCATCTTTCAAATGCTGATTTACACCTCTTGAATTGTAGGGTCTAAAGATATGGTTAGTGGCATTATAATCACTTGGTGGTTGGTGCACAGCAGCTGTATGAAGATTTTTCACACTTTTGGTGGACTTTGATATTTCGTTTATAGGACTTTATTACATTCTTATTTTGTTTGTTATACACTATATATTGAATTAAAAGTTTTCCTGACAGCGCAACACTATTTTTTTCAGACAGAAGGCCTACTTTCTTTAGCTGGTGGGAGAACAGATATCTGAGTCCCAGGGAACATTCTGTTGTTTGCATCTTGACCTTTTTTCAAGATGCCTTGCGTTGCATCTGGCCTTGATTACTCTTAAGGGACAGATTTCTGCCTTATCCATTCTTTTCTAGAAGCCTCTTGCTTCACAGTGATTAATAAAGACTTTTTTTAGGGAGTTACTCATATAAGCTCCCAAATTCAGCCTCCTTTGCTACCTTAGTATCCTAGCCTAGTGCTCTCTTTACTCCAGACACCCCTCTTAGATCTGTTTATAGAGAGTGTGATGTCACCATCCAATTTCTCCATTCTCTGAACGGGAACTGTGCTGAGCGGCCGACCTCCTGTATTCACAATGAATCAGGCCGGCTGCTCGGCATGGGACCCGGAAGCAAGTGGAGATCACTAAAGTAGCAGTGTCTGCTTCAGTGATTTCCAGCTTCCTGGTACATCAGCCAGGTATGGCATATACCTGTACATAGTTACATTGGTCCAAGCTGGACCAGTGTAATCATGTAAAAAATATACCATGCCTTGAATTCTTCTTTAAGTATGTCCCATGGTGTACTGTATTAAGATAAAGGGAACTTTGACTTGCCTGAAAAATCCTTATCTTGGAGTACAGTAGGACATAGATCCTCCCTTCTGTCTCCTTTGTTCACTCCTTATTACTTGCTAAAATTTGGAATTGCATAAAGGGGGTGAGTTTATACGAGCGTGCACTAGAGACAGCCCTAGCAAAGCTTTTTGCCAGTGTCCAATCACCTGAAGGTACCCTGCATATAACCCATTTTCTTTGAATAAAAACCCTGCGCCCAACATACAGTATATATAAATATATAATCAGCCATGTATTTCTGCAGTGCTGTGTTACTCTTCTTTAATATGTGTATTAGATACCGTATGTCTTTTTTGAATTACTGGTTTACTTTCAAATGACTTTTCTACTTGCACATCTACAGTGTTCTTACTAGAAAGTTTCCTTTTACTCATTCACAACTTTTAAATGGCTAGCTTGGTTGTCTCTGTGCCTTTAGATATCCATCTTTCATTGGAATGGACACTAAAAACAAACATTCTTTAAGCTTTTTCTCTTTGTTGAATGTGTCTGGATTCTCCTTTCGCAACAAACTTTTTCTGTGCCGTAATTTGCGCTTGGTTTAAAAAGAATCATTGATGGCAGTTCAAAGATCTCTTAATTGCTACCTTTCATTGAATAGCTTCAAATCAATTAGGTTACAAAATAAACTAAGTGATGTGTTTGTAAGGTGACTAAACAGAATATCTGTTTGCTTAGTTCTGTAGCTTGGACAGCATTGCTGTCTTCTAAATGTTACCAAGAGTTCATTATAGACAATCTACTGATATTTCAAGAAATATTTCATTATGCCTCGGTAGCATTTCTAAATCTGTAACCTTTAACCGTCAGAGCTGCTACACATTTGGGTAAGCCTTAAAAAAGGGCTCTTTTATATGTGAGTCTGGCCCTGTTTAATACTTAAAGTCTACTAAAGGTTGACCTTACATTTAGGGTGCTCATACATGTAGGTATACTAAACATTAAATTGTATGTACCTTCCCGATCTTCCTGCTCAGCAGTTATCTGACTGGGTATCATTTATGATAGATGGAGATGTAGTTATTCATTCTGATAGAATCCCTTTAATTGTGCCTTGAACAATATAGACTGTTAGCACTAAGCAATCCCGTATCGGAAATACACATATTTATAACACTCAGAATGTTTAGACACGCATTGATGCAGCTATATCACCAGTTTAAAAATAATGTATGCTTCTCTCTGAGAACATAGAAGTTGTGTGCATATAACCATCTCCCTGCTCATTTTGTGTTACTTATGATAAATTTATCTTTAAGGCCCCTTTCACACGGGGGAGCTTGTCGCTGATCCCTGCTGAGCAGGCGGATGACAGGTCTGTGTCTGCTTCGCTATGCAGAGCGTACACTGTCACAGTCCCGTTCTCCTCTATGGGAAAATCGGATGGAAATGGATTGCCTATCCGTTCCCATCTGATCTAATCCGCCAGACGGATGGGGAATAGAACCACCAACCCTCTGTTTTGGGCAGACAGGATCAGATGGCGGCGGGTGTCAGCGGACATGTGTCCACTGACATCTGCCGCTCCATAGAAGAGACTGGAGGGTCTAATCAAGTCTGCCTAAGAAACTGACAGGCGGGCCTGATCGGACAGCCCTTGTGACAGGGGCCTAATAACATTTTTTTTTTAAAAGCCACATGCACAATTTCCAGCTTTTTTCACGTGACTGGAAGGCACAAGTGCAGCGTATAGTCCTGCTGCCTGTAGTCTATCAAATGCTATAACAGGTTGAAATACACTGCAGCTGTACACTGTAGCTAGTGGTATTTGCATTTAAGACCTCATACATTCATGGACTAATGCCCGGAACACAGAATACCTGTGTTCCGGGCATTTCTTCCTGAAGGCATATGGCTCTAGCTATGCTAAAAAATGCTAGTTGTTTTTCAGAGGTCAACAAGACATTAGAGCACTGAATTGTAGGGGTTAATTTACTAAAGTAATATAGGTTGTGCACTTAGCAAATGAAGTTGCCGTTTGCAAGGGAATTTTCCCTAGCTCTTAGTGATTTGATGTGATGAAGTTCTGTTGACTTCCATCATCCAATCATATATAAGCAAAACAGTTTTTTTTCTTATTTCCTTGCATGTGATTGGGTGTTCTTTGCAAAATGAAACTTCATCATATATACTGAAATCTGGGGAAAATTCTCTTGCAAAGTAAACAGCCTATTTGCCTTTAGTAAATCAAGCGCATAGTCATGTGTTTAAGCCTCGAAGCATGTTACCTCTGCTGTGCTGGTTTTTAATTTGTAAGTTATAGTGCTTTGGAAATCCTTTGTCAAGTATTATTTGTGTATTTGTAAAACATGCATTGTATATATTTTTTTGTCCATAATTTACTGCATTTATTTACACGGGAAATCTGACGAATATGAAATCTTCTAATTTATCCATGGGAAAAGCTTTTTATACATAAAAGTTTTTAGTGCCCATGTCTCCATTTTCTACAACTGTTATTGCACTGTGTAATGATTGCTTTCCTTCCCACAGAGCCCAGCAGACAGACCAGACCTCGAAGATTTAGACATGTTTGCCAGCTCCAGAGAACAGCGCTTCCGTGTATTTGCCTCTTTAGAATATGAAGGACAGTTATATATGACTCCAAGGGATTTTCTAGAATCGGTTACTACAGATGAACCACGGAGTAAGTCTTTTCAATTTATTATTATTTTATTATTTATCAGCAAATATATATCATAATAGAAACAACATTATAGACACAAACATAAGACAGTGCTGGCCTGATTTCAGAACAATGGACGGAATTAACAAAGGTTCTCGTGCCATTATATAATAAAGGAATTATGGCAGTTTACAGTATAGAAAATGGAGAAAGATCTCCACCAGATAGGACCTGTTATATAAGATGTGAACTGTGAGCAGACAGTTCACATCACTCTCTCTGTGCAGTGATTGCACTGCATGAGCCAAGCCTGCAAATTTAACCTCCCTTCTCTTCCCTCCCACACTCAGCTGAGCCGGAAGGGGAGAGGAATCAGAGCATGCATCTCCAACGGAAGTGGCCTGTGCCCTGTCTGTCATAGAACAGTGAGCAAATTGCTTCTCATTAATAAATGTGCTTGCACTACTTTTGGTAACATCTGCTATGTTTTCTCAGCTTAGAAGAGTGGTGTAGGCATAAACCGTGTACCACTTTAATTTCATCAAATGTGTGAAAGACCAGTAACAGTAGAGATTGTCTATACTGCAAAGATCACACATCTAACGGTGCGAGATAATGATCCTTCAGGAAGTGACCCTCTGTATAGAATCAATCACATTGTACAAGTATTAATATACAAATGTTTATTTATTTCTGATGTCTATTGTATGTTTGTGGATAGCCTAATGTTAGTCAATAGTGTTGTAGTTGCCTGAAGTCCAGTATAGCAGAATATACAGTACACATGCTGGAAAATAGTTCATTGATGATGTTGATAGCACAGGAAAGACTTGAAGATATAAGAAACCGATTATACCAGTTACTTCATGTAAAAGAGATGCTAGTGTTATTCAGTATATGCAAAAGTAATGCCTTCTGTACAGAAGTTGCATTTTAACTTTTCAGTACAGCCTATTGTCTTATGTTATTATCCCATGCAGGGCAGGTTCACTTTCATGCCATTTCCACTGCCAAGCGCCAAGCATGGTGATATAGGAGGAAGAGAAGTGAGTCGCATACTGCCCCATACACAAGAGTACTGGGCACTTTTTTGTGCCTAGCATCCATAGAGACATGGAAGCAAACAAAGCCTGCGCATGTCCTGCTGGTGCCCTGCATAGGCAAAGCACCGACTCATTTTAAAGGACATGTTTACTTTTTAGCAAAAAATTATAAATGCACATTTTTTTGCAGGTAAAAAAATGTGCATTTACTATTTTTTGTTTTAGAAGCCTGGAAAGCATTGCACAAGCAATCAGCAGATCTCTGATGCCATGCAGGTCTCCTGCAGACTGTCAGTGTAAGCTGTCTGCCCATACAATGCATGGGCAAGCAGCTTTACACAGAATGACAGAATGAACCAATGAACTACCACAACGCTCAACAGCCTAGTGGTAGTTCTTTGAGACCTACAAGCTGACAGCCGCAAAGGATGTTGGTTCTTGTACTTCATTCATTCACAGAACAGAATGAACGCAGCCGGGCGTGTGGAATTTGTATGTAAGTTGGAACAGGTACATTTTTTTTAAGTGTAACTCCAGCCAAAATATTTTTTTTTTAAGTTTTGGATACATAGCACAGTTTGTTTTGCTGTCTGTGCCCCTGCTCCGAAGATTTCACCTCACTTTCTGTCCTTGTGATAATTGTATTTTGAAAAATTTGGATTGCCCTGGAAATGTGAATTTCTCTTCTAGGGGTAGATTTCCTTTGACTTCCTGTTGTCTCCCTTCGTTTGTAAATATGAATCGTATGCAAGTCGGGTGTTTGTAACTCGTGGACTGCCTGTACAACTATTCTCCTTTTTAGGTTTGGGTGGTCTAATCTGCAACAGATGTGGTCATCCAAAGTGAGAGTCAAATCTGATAAATGTTGGTAACATGGGAACAGTCAAGATAAAAATATGTAACAATTGTGCCAAATAAGATGATGTTAATATTTTGCATTTTAACACCCAATTGCAAGCAAACCTGCAACCTCTGTCAGATTTTCACTACTGTTAGATTCCGCTGTGAGAAGATTTTCACTCAGTTACTACCACCATGACAGGTGATCAGAGTGCTGGAGAGTGATAGGAAATCCCTCTAAATAGGCCACCCCAACAAAAATACCTTTTGTAATAGAGTGGGAGAAACGAAGAACATCTGTGAAATTTGTATTACTGTTTCGCTGATGTGCCTTCCTGCCCTGGTGACCGCAGTCTCCTGATTTCTTAAATCCTGGAAATAACACAAAACAAATTACAAAGGTCATAACCCTTCCTCAAACTCTTAAAAATAAAGGAGAGGTTCTGATATGTAGATAGAAAATGTAAATGGGTTTTTGTGAGTGAGATTGCAACAGATCATACAATGGAGATTTACTAAAACTGGCCCACACAGAATCTGGTGCAGTTGTGCATAGTAACCAATCAGCTGCTAGGTTTTATTGTTAAAGGAGTTGTAAAGTCGGAAGGTTTTTTATCTTAATGCATTCTATGCATTAAGATAAAAAGCCTTCTATGTGCAGCAACCCCCCTAATACTTTCCTGAGCCCCATCTCTGTCCTGCGATGTCCACGAGTGTCTCGGCCATCCGAGACTCTCCCTCCTGATTTGCTGAGACACAGCAGTGGCGCCATTGGCTCCCGCTGCTGTCTGTCAGTCAGACAATCAGGAGAGAGAGGGGTCAGGGCTGTGCTGGGCCACAGCTCCGTGTCTGACTCGGCTCAGGTGCCCCCATAGCAAACTGCTTGCTGTGGGGGCACGCGACAGGAGGGAGGGGCCAGGAGCACACAAGAGGGACCCGAGAAGAGAAGGATTCAGGCTGCTCTGTGCAAATCCACTGCAACAGAGCAGGTAAGTATAACATGTTTGTTATTTTTATAGGAAAAAAAAAACAAGACTTTACAATCACTTTGAAGCTCACTTGAACAAAATGAAGTTAGAAGCTGATTGGTTACTATGCACAGCTGCACCAGATTCTGTGTACACTAGTTTTAGTAAATCTGCCCTGTTGGGTTGTTTTGAACATCTTTCACTTTGTTTTTATAAATGGATAGACACTTATGTATAATTTATTAACATTTGTGTTATTTTTCAGATTCTAAGAAGTGGAGAACACTTTCAAGACAAGTAAGTATTTAACTACAGATTATAGTCATAAAAATTGTTTTACAGCTACAGTTAAAAGTGACCGTCACTCAGCAGATGCACTAGGCATCTTCGCACTCCTTATCTCTCTCAATGTAAGCTGTCAAAAAAAATTTGTTTAGCTTTTTATTTTTTTAGTTTGTCCTGCTCCCGGGCGCCATTCTTGCCCAGGTGAGAATAATGCTTCCTCTGCTCTGAAGCCTCTAGGGATATGCATGTAACTTATCCCAGGATACTTCATGCAGTGGTCTGGAACCCAGTGTGTGGCAGGGCATGGCAGATCACAGCGGGACAACGCTGCATTTGATGGCTGAGTGAGTATGTGAATTGTTCATAACATCGGGGAAAATTTAAAGAGGTAAAAAAACACTGGGAGGATCGAGTTAAGTTCCTCTTTAATTTGAGAATCATTGTTATTTTCGATTTTTAATTTTTATTTTGGTAAAATAAACAAATGACAGAAAAATGAATGAGCTGCTGTGGAATATTTGCAGTTTTTTAGATTGTATAAAACCATAAAAGGTCAGTAAGTTTTTAGAGGTTACGTGCAAGAAAGGTAAACTTATTATACTTGTCTGGTCGCCAATACCTCCACAGAAATCAGACTTTGTACTTTGCAGCAGCCTATGTGAATTTAGAACTACTTAACCAATAATCTTAAAAGAGAAGTCCTATTAGTAGCTAATAATGTTGGTGATGGTTGTGGTGGGATAATGGCAGTCTTGTGTGAAAATATAATTCACCATCCTTGCCTTTCTTTATCAGAAAGTCCTTTACCATTCATATACAGGCCAAATCTCAGAAGCAAGTATTGTCATTGAAGTCAATGAATGTTCTCTGGCACCAAGACATAGAAACTTCAGGAGAATAAGATATGAAACCTTTTTAAAATATGTGGATTAACAAACATGTATTAAAGCACACCTGTCACAAAAACTACACCTACCATCCAGCTGTGTATCTGATACCCTTTGATCACACAGTCACCGTTTCTGCCCACTTTTTAAACCCTACTGCAGCCTTAGGGAAGACACCACAGCCAAAGGCTAAAGCCGCGTACACACGGTCGGACTTTTCATCTACAAAAGTCCGACAGCCTGTCCGACAGACTTTCGGCGGACTTTCGGCGGACTTGCGGCAGACTTTCTAACGAACAGACTTGCCTACACACGACCACACAAAAGTCCGACGGATTCGTACGTGATGACGTACACCGGACTAAAATAAGGAAGTTGATAGCCAGTAACCAATAGCTGCCCTAGCGTGGGTTTTTGTCCGTAGGACTAGCATACAGACGAGCGGACTTCGGGGTCCGTCGTAGTTACGACGTAAAGATTTGAAGCATGTTTCAAATCTAAAGTACGTCGGATTTGAGGCTAAAAAAGTACGTTGAAAGTCCGGAGAAGCCCACACACGATCGGATTACCAGCCAGCTTTAGTCCGTCAGCGTCCGTTGGACTTTTGTAGCTGAAAAGTCCGACCTTGTGTACGCGGCATAAATCTTCCTGAAGCATGATTTTTGCATACTTAGTGTCAGCTAGTCTTTGCCTATGCGTTTTGTCATTTTGATATCTTCAGGAACATCTAAGAGCTCATTTAAGTGCTACCTTTTTTACTTCCATGATTTTGACTTTTTTATTGGGTTAGCTGCTTTTAGGGAATATTTAAAGGTGTGTGTACAGTGTCTGAGTTTTATTCATTGAACATATGCTATATATGTGTCATATACCTAGATATAGCAGCAGGATTTTTATCAGGGCTGCAGTAGGGATTGTTTGGAAGGCAGTATTGATGAGAATATGTTAAGGCACCAGTGGCCACTTACTGCATAGCAAGGGTAAGGCGTTTGTCTTTTTTTTCCATAATATATTTTAAGTTGTATTGTAATCCTCTCATCTGCCAACCTATTCCCTACAAACGTTGGGGCTCATGCATTTGAAGCTTTTGCCTGAAAACAATTGGTGCTAGTTGATTTTCTCTCCTACCAATGAGATAGCAGATCTTCACATTTTAAGTTCATCTCCTCATTAACCTGATGGAAGATTATCGTTCATTGAAGGATACAGCTAAATTCATCACGGATTCATTCGTTCTCTCACCCAGCCAAGAACATCCTTAGCTCGGTGGCCTTGCTCCTCTCTCCTGCTGGCTGGGAGGTCGCTCTTTCCCTCAGTTGATGGATTATAGCCACAGATGCCACCCTTTTTGTGGGGGAGGGGACGTGATTAATTACTTCTTGGTTCAGGGCTGATGGTCCCTGGGGGAGATCGATATCCCCACTTGCCAACTGAGAGGGAAAACCTCCTCCTGGCCAGCAGGAGAGGGGAGTGAGGCCATCAAGCTAAGGATGTTCTTGGTCGGGTGAGAAAATGAATCTACTCATGATGAGTTCAGCTGTGTCCTTCAATGAACTAAGAGAAAAGGATTTTACAGTGATTACAAAAAAAAAATTCTACTCCTATAAAAGAAATGCTGTCAGGAAGGGCTTATTGTCTAATTGGCTTCCAGTGCCAATTTGTGTGAGGAGGTTTTTCTTATTATGGTTTAATTGTTAACAATAATAATGAGATTTTAGAGCCATGGTTCACATAATACAGCAGGCTCAAAGAGGTTCAAGGATGTTCTTGACTCCTGCAAAACAATAATGCTTAAAGGATAAGTTCACTCTTTAGAAAAAAATAATAAATGCACATTTTTTTTGCAGGTAAAAAAATGTGCGTCCATTTATTTTGGAGCCTGTAAAAGCCATGCAGTTCTCCAGCAGATCTGCCAGTGTATTTGTGTGTCTGTACATCCCGTAAGGGCAAGCAGATTAAATCTGACAAAAAAAGAGAGAATGAACTTCATTGAAAACTACAAGCCGACAGCCGCAAAAGCTCCAGTCACAGGATACTGTGAATGAGTGATCCGGCCAGGCTGGCTACGTTTTTTTTTTTTTTTAATTGTGATAGCTAGCAGGGGGAAGATCCCTGTTAGCTGTCATATCTGGGAATGGAAGAGTTGAGGGGGCTGGTCCGTTCGTAACATGTTACACTGAATATTGGTGAACTTATCCTTTAAATTAAAAGGTCGATATGAAACTATTTTATGTAGGTAAGATGTCTTACAACAATCTCATTCTCATACAGGGGACATTTAGCTATGTGTCAGGTTCCAGCAAACCAGGAATAAAACATTTTAATACTTGAGCTCTCATTTAACTATAATATGAGTTATACAGTTCATTATCTTTTTATATTTTTTTTCCTGTTATTGAGCTGCAATTTGTTTAAAAAGACCAAGGCGCTCAGTCCACTAAATATAGCAAAATGCATTCAGAGAACCTTATAATGGAATTGCAGTATCATTAACTATAAACTGCTTTAGTGGATTTTTTTAACACAAGCCTAATGCATTTTAATGACTTATGTCCCATTTGTCTCTGATTTAAAGAAATAAGAAATAACTTTGTAATCCTGCAATAATTTCTTCAAACACAGAACAGGGATTGCTGAATAATTCAGTAGGCTACATTTTCATTTTTTTTGTGCTGAACATTTGCTGTAATGAATTATAAATACAAATCTGAAAATGTGCACAAATGTCAGTTTGAAAGTGGGTATGTTTTCCATTTGCTGGTGGGGTAGACAAATTGCGAAGAACTGATGATGGCATTTGAGCTATCTGTCTAGTTATGTCTGTCCTCAGCTTTGTAAATCAATAGACGAGTGTATTCTGCTGTGCTTTTACTTCTTCTACAATAGAATTACTCATTTATAGGTTTCTCAGGGTAGGCTTTTTTGTGTTTGTAGCGGTTTCAAAAGAGCATAAAGAAAGCCAATGGCTTTTGGAATATTTAATAATTCATTTGATGAAAATTTTGAATATCCAAATATAACTTATTTGCTAAAAGTGACTATATTTATAGCTGCATCTATCTACAGAAATAGTTGGCATGACTTTTGCTTGAAAATGTGGCCTATGGTGTCAATTGTCTGAACCTTGTGCTACGTCATTCTGTCTAACTTCTTTCTCTCTATTCTGACCACCCTGCCTGACCTCATTCTGTACTGGAATAAGAGGGAAGGGAGAAATAGGGAGTTTGGGACTTTATATGAGGCATAAGAATATAGGTCCAGTGCCTCCATCCCTGTTTTGCAGTAAGACTGAAAGGAGAAATTGGGACTTTATATGAAGCATGCACCTGAAAAGTAATACTGGACAGTTGGCGTCTGACCAATTAATTGTATATTGTAGCTGTACACAATGAATCTCAGTATCCAGCACACAGGACAATATATGCAAAGGGATAGCATTTATTTCATATATAATACATAATGCATTTATAGCATAATAGCATAATATTAAATGGTAGTTATATCACATAGTAGGTTTATAAAGAATCATGATTGTTGCAGCATAATACAATAAAACATGGTAAAAATGATAGAATGATCCCATATAGTATATATAATAGTATCATTGGAATGGCTCAACGCATTTCGTGGAAATCTCCACTCATCAGGAGCAGATGCTGGTGTATATTTGAAATTGATAAGGTTTAACCATTGGTAAATGGTCTCAGATAACAGGAGCGTGTAGGGGGAATAGAGAGAAGGAAAGGTAAATTAAACAGTGTGGGGCGAAAAATATCCACCCAAACTTACAGATCACCTATGGGTCTGATTGAAAGTGATGAGTGCTGCAAGCCGGCCGGACAAGTCATCAGTCCTGGGAGCTGAGGCGGTATATCCCAAGATAAGATGCCGAAAAAGACCCTCAGGGGACAAATGTTCCTGGGAGTAGGATATCCCATGGATGGTCAAATGGAAGTGGGTAGCGTGACCGTAAGCTATCTGAAAAAAGTATAAAATGAAGTGTATTGTTATAAAATGTGTGTTATATTTACTAGAATTAAACAGGAGAGGAAGAGGGAGAACCTATGTTGACCCCAAAGAATGAGTGTGAAAATAAAAGTGATAAGATGGGAATAGCCCATACCATTCTGTACTGGATGAAGGAGTAAAGTGTTTTAAGAGGAGAATGAGATCTTGTTAAAATAATTATACATCTATATATTCCAGGTTGCTTTTTACTTTACTTTACAAGGACAAGAGTTTACTATGTTATCTGTCAAAAGATACTCACTTTATTTTAGCTACAGAGAATGCTTTATGATACCAGATTAGCTGGAGAAAGAACTGCTATTAGAGGCGCATCTGGAGTACTAGAATTAGTATGTAGTACGAGAACTACATACCCTAAAAAGATAAGCCTTCCATGAACTGATAAAAATACTTATTAATTACATACCACCACCCTTTCCTCAAGATTACCACCCTGACCTCAGGGGCTCTTTGCCAAGTGAGAGGCTTGGAGCAGAGAACATGCCCTATGCCAGTGATGTCGAACCGTGGCACCCCAGATGTTTTGGAACTACATTTCCCATGATGTTCAACTACACTGCAGAGTGCATGAGCATCATGGGAAATGTAGTTCCGAAACATCTGGGGTGCCAAGGTTCGCCATCACTGCCCTATGCTATAAGGCGTTCCACCTCACCACTTGCAACAACAACTATTGCTCACAAAGCTAGTTAGTTGCAGCCACAGACTTGCTGACAGTTGAGCTTCATCGTGTCCCACACTGGAATATCCAGGTGATGCTTGTGGAAGAGGCTTTAAATTGTTGGCCTCTTAGAATATGATTGCATCCACTGAATGATCTGCTAGCATGCATGCACATAGTATATCTATGCCACAAAATTGGACAATGGCTGTCCAGAGATTTCCATCCTCAAGAGAAACTCCTGACTGTTCATTACCAGATCTGAAGCTTACAGTCCAGGAGGTGTCCAGCTCTCTGCTTTTGCAAGTCTAATGGTAGCCTCTTTTGATGTAGTCCTTTTTGTCCAGTTCCAATCCTGACCATTGCAGCTCAACATTCTGATTGTGTGGAACAACAAGGTACAGTGTTGGCTGTTGGCTCTCCTACCCAACCCTGGAATTGGGTAACACTTTTCTTCCACTCTCATGGAAGGTCCTCATGATGGATGCCAACCTGACAGGCTAGGAAGGTGTCCCAGATAGCTTGAAAGTGCAGGGAACTTGGCTGCCAGCAGTAGCTTGTCTGACTACCAACATACTGGACCTCTGAGCATTTTCTGTGTTCCTTCAACACTGGACTCCTCAATTGCACAGTCAGTCGACAACTCCACAGCAATGATGTACATTAATTATCAGAGAGTAATCAAAAGTCTCGCTACTTAAGAGAAGTGGAACAGATTCTGTCTGGGCAAAACTTCACATTCCAACCTTGTACAGCATCCACATGTCCCCCTGTCCTCCAGGTTAAACTGGACAGGTTTGTCTCCAGATGAAGTGATCTGCTAGTGGAGGCAGTGGAGGTCCTTGTGGCTCTCTGGGATCTGTACAATCTTAACTATGCCTTTCCTTCTCTCCTTCCTCATCTGGTTTCCCAGGAGGGTGTGGTATTCTGACCCCATCAGGCTCCTAGCAGATGGCCTGTGGGCTCTTTATGATCACCTGGCTCTTCTGTTTCAATAACCAGTTTACCTTCATGGTACATAGTAGCTAGCTTTCACAGCTTGGCTGTTGAAGCTCAGACCCCAAGAGTTAGGTTTCTTAGGGTTCTTTAGGTCTTGCCTATGTCCCAGAAGGAGGAAGTCCATGTTACATACAATAAGGTCTACCATTGCACATGGAAGGCATGCTTTTCCTGGCGCAAGGTGTGCTACTCAGTATTCATGAGAATAAACTTATCATGAAATAACAGTGTAACTGTGTCACATCAAAAAAGAAAAAAAGTGTATATAGTGTCACATCGAAAAAAATATTAATAGTATACAATATTCTTCATTAAACCATCTACAGTTGTGCTCAGAAGGTAACATACCCTGGCAGTATTTATGATTTCTTGGCCATTTTTCAGAGAACATGAATGATAACACAAAAACATTTCTTTCACTCATGGTTAATGTTTAGCTGAAACCATTTATTATCAATCAACTGTGTTTAATCTTTTTAAATCATAATGGCAACAGAAACTACAAATGACCCTGATCAAAAGTTTACATACCCTGGTGATTTTGGCCTGATAACATGCACACAAGTTGACACAAAGGGGTTTGAATGGCTATTAACTGTAGCCATCCTCACCTGTTATCTGTTTGCTTGTAATTAGTTTCTGGACTCCTGACAGACCCTTGCATCTTTCATCCAGTGCTACACTGATGTTTCTGCATTCTGAGTCATGGGAAAGCAAAAGAATTGTCAAAGGATCTTCGGGAAAAGTAGATGAACTGTATAAAACAGGAAAGGGATATAAAAAGATATCCATGGATTTGAGAATGCCAATCAGCAGTGTTCAAACTCTAATCAAGAAGTGGAAAATGAGGGGCTCTATTAAAACCAAACTACGGTCAGGTAGACCAACTAAAATTTCAGCCACAACTGCCAGGAAAATTGTTCAGGATGCAAAGAAAAACCCACAAAAAACTTCAGGTGAAATACAGGACTATCTAAAAACATGTGGAGTGACTGTTTCAAGATGCACAATAAGGAGGCACTTGAAGAAAGATGGGCTGTATGGTTGAGTCGCCAGAAGAAAGCATTACTAAACAAATGCCACAAAGTAGCTCGCTTACAATATGCCAAACAGCACAGAGACAACCCTCAAACCTTCTGGCACAAATTAATTTGAGCTTTTTGGCCACAACCATAAACGCTACTTTTGGAGAGGAGTCAACAAGGCCTATGATGAAAGGTACGGAGGGGGATCGCTGATGTTTTGGGGATGTGTGAGCTACAAAGACACAGGAAATTTGTTCAAAATTGTTGGCAAGAAGAATGCAGTATGTTATCAAAAAATACTGGAGGAACATTTGCTTTCATCCGCCAGGAAGCTGCGCATGGGACGTACTTGGACATTCCAACATGATGATCCAAAACACAAGGCCAAATCGACCTGTCATTGGCTACAGCAGAATAAAGTGAAGGTTCCGGCGTGGCCATCTCAGTCTCCTGACCTCAATATCATTGAGCCACTCTGGGGAGATCTCAAACGTGCAGTTCATGCAAGACAGCCCAACAATTTCCAGGAACTGGAGGCTTTTTGCCAAGAGGGATGGGCAGCTTTGTGGAGTTTCATCCACAAATATCACAAAAGACTTGAAGCTGTCATTGATGTTAAAGGGGGCAATACATGGTATTAAGAACTGGGGTATGTAAACTTTTGATGAGAGTTATTTGGGTAGTTTCTGTTGCCATTATGATTTAAAAAGAGTAAACACAGTTGATTGATAATAAATGGCTTCAGCCAAACACTAACCATGAGTGAAAGAAAAGTTTTTTGTTTTTTTTTCTTCTTCCTCTTTTCCTCCCTCTCTCTGAATTTTCTATGGTCTGCCAGGCGCCCCTTTACGATGAATTATGGCCACAATAAATGTAGTTACTGATAATGTAAGGGGGATGAATACCCCAAGTAAAAGATACAAAGTAAATAAAGAACTTCTTTTTATGGGGGCGAATGTGGCCTGTCTCCAAGAGACGCATATTGCTCATGCTTCAGGGTGAAGATTGACTTCACATTCGTTCCATGTATGGTTTTATGGAGACTCAACATCTAGCCACTCGAGGGGGGTGGCTATAGGTTTTGCTAGAACCATGGTTTTTACAGTGAAGGAGCAACTGCCAGACCCTGAGGGGAGATTTCTTTTTGTAAAGAGGACCTTGTTTAATATGGAATGTAGGTTGGCAAATATATATTCCCCAAACAAGGAACCAGACTTATTTTTAAAGAAAGTCTTAAAAAAACTAGAAGTATTTAAAGAAGGGAAACTCTCATAATGGTGGGAGATTTAAATTTGAACATAGACCCGCAGATAGATTCAACAGGGGGTTCTTCTCGCTTTACAGTTAAAAGACAGAAGGCTGTAAAAAAATTATTACTGATACACCAGCTGGTAGATACATGGAGGGTTAGGCATCCAGGAAATAGAGATTATACTTTCTTCTCCCCAGTTCACGGGTCATTTTCAAGGATTGACTATATTTTTATAGAACATCAATTATTACCAAATCTTAAAAGTGCGGAGATTAAAGCAATTACTTTGTCTGACCATGCCCCAGTAGTGATTAAATTAGAAATATTAAATACTAGGACTGGAAGGAATTGGACATTAAATAACTCTCTTATTCAGGACCCGGGGGTAATTAAGAAGATTGAACAGGAACTGGAAATTTTTTTTGAGATCAATGACACACCAGAAATCTCCCGTTTAGCCCTGTGGGAAGCACATAAGGCTGTCATAAGGGGGATACTGATAGGGACAGGTGCAGCGAAAAAGAAAGAATGTGGTGAGAAGATTTGTTCTTTATATAAAGAGATACAGGATTTAGAACAAATTAAAAGACCCCGAGGTACCCCTGAGAGACAGGAATTAGTAACAAAATTAGTAGATCTCCTGGAACAAGAGAAAAAATGTGCTTTCCACTTGGTAAACAAGGAGAGGTATCAATGGGGAAATAAATCTGGGAAGTGGTTGGCCAGAGTAATAAGGATAAAAAAATCGTTCCTTTATCCCTAAAATTAAGAACGACCAGGGAGAGAAGGTTCATTCCTCTCCTGAAATAGCGGAAGTGTTTCATAAATACTATAGTTCATTATACAATGTGAACCGGAGGGAGGAATGTAGAGAGGGGGAAATTCACGAGTATCTGAGAGGTCTTGACCTCCCCATGTTGCCCGAGGAGGAGCTTGAGCAACTGGAAGCCCCAATTATGCCAGAAGAAGTTAGAAGAGCAATAAATAGTATGACTTTGGGAAAGAGCCCGGGCCCTGATGGTTATTCCATTTTATACTATAAACGATTTCAGAAATTCCTGATTCCTAAACTATGTGAATATCTTAATGCCCTGATTGAAGGAGGAACCATTATTGGCCTATATAATTTATTTTAAAAGAAGGGAAAGATCCAACAGTTCTAGCAAGTTATCGCCCAATATCCCTGTTAAATACTGATATTAAGATTTTCGCTAAAGTAATAGCAGAAAGACTTAAGTCTCTGTTACCAAGCTGGGTAAGCAGTGATCAGGTTGGGTGTGTAGCAGGGAGAGAGGGAAAAGATAATAGTCTGAAGTCATTGTGTTTGATCCATGAAGTAGAGGGGGGGAAAACCTCAGTTGCATTCCTGTCGATTGATGCTGAAAAGGCCTTCGACAGGGTGGACTGGGTCTTCATGTTTGGAACACTAAGACATTTGGGTGTTGGGGTAAAGATGATGAAGTGGATATCGGCCTTTTATCATCACCCAAAGGGTAAAATTAGAATAAATGGGAACTAATCCCCTCTCTGGAGTTATTTAATGGGACAAGGCAGGGGTGTCCCTTGTCGCCAATGCTGATTGTAATAGTATTGGCAACTATTGAAATTTCCTCCATATCTGGGGAAATAGGAAGAAGAGATAGGCCCACTTGGAGGGGAGGAACATAGAAGGAAAATTTTGAGAATGGCTTGCTGCTCCTCAGGAGATATAAAGACAGTTGAAATGTGTTATAAACTCCTGGCGAGATTGTATGTGACCCCCCAGAGGGCACACAGGATCAGGGCAGAGGGCTCCCCAACTTTTTCGAGGGGTTGTGATACCATGGGGACCTTTGCACACCTCTGGTGGAAATGCATAAAGATTCAATCCTTTTGGGAAGAAATCTTGGCAGCAATCTATCAAATTACAGGAGAACAGATTCAGAAGAATCCGTGGAACTGTTTATTTCATGACACAAGAAAAACGGTATCTCGTTATAAGAATGCCTTAGTCCCATTTCTTTTAAATGCTGCCAAGAGCTTGATCCCGAGTCTCTGGAGGGCCCAGGAAGCCCCGAGCATGAAGGATTGGGTTGTAAGGGTGGTAATGATAAGAGCCATAGAAGAAACTATTCATATAGAAGAGAACTCACTGTAGAGATTCCAGAACATATGGGAGAAATGGCGGGAATTCAGAGACAGTAGGGGAGTAGGGACATGAGAAGAGGAGGGGGTGGGGGGTAGTGGTTGGGGAGGGTTTTTTTTTTGTGGGAGGGTGTTTTGAGAAGGGGGGATAATTGTTCAGAACATGGTTAAAGGAAATTATGTTCTTAATATGAGAATGTGTGTATATTTGTCTATGCAATAAAAAAGTGAATATTTAAAAAAAGAAATAACTGAAAATAAGAATAGGTGGCTTCATCAGCAGAACCTCCTGATATGGTTTTATGTTGGTTTTAACTTTCATTTGTGTGAGTACATTCCTTAAAGTTGGGCTGGTTCTTCTGTTTACACACTAACCAAAAAATACTGCACTATTGGTGCTCCTTTTTCCTTTTCTATTAACCCCCGAGAGCTATAAGGAACCAGCAGCACTTTCACAATCATTAATATTATCTTTATGTATTTTATGTGGGAACACATATAGTGATAGCAGCAGCCATTCACTTTAACTAGGAATAGGTGGCAGTGCACAACACACACACTACATTTGTCTTCTGTGTCTCCCAAAGTGATTTTCTTCATTACCATTGCCTTTGCTCTGCTAGACGAGTGTTTGCTGCCTTATCTTGTAAAGAACCCTTGTTATGTGGCCCAGAGACTCTGCTTCCTAAAGGGCTTCTTATTTCTACTTTCACCGGGACTTTTTTTTTGTTATCTCTCTGTTCTACTCCTGTTTATCCTATGGCTATATCCCTCCATTACTCAGATGTGGTTAGAGCTATTCATCTTTACCTAAGTTTGCAAGTCTGTCTCGTGGTCTTCTGTTTTACCAGGTGGATGTTCGGACATCTTGAGATGCAGGCTTCGGATATAAGGTCCTGCAGACATGTCTTTAAAGAGAATCTTCACCCTGTAAACAAAAATGTAAACGTCATCAGTTACAAATACTGTAGCTGCTGACTTTTAAAAACACACACTTATCCCAGGATCCAGCAATGTCCCCCCTCGACCTGACTCTTCCTCCTGTCATCGTGTCCAGGTGCCAGCATCTTCACTGTGGGCAGCTAACTATGACTCCTTGCGGATTCACAGCAGGCAGCCTACTGCGTGTGCGTGAGCCGCACTGTGCATGTGCAAGCCGCGCTGCACCCCATGATTGGTCTTCTGGGAGCTCTCACTCGTCCCAAGAGGCTGCAGGGGAAGGGGACTTCTGTTCCATTCGCCTAGGCAGCCGGAACAGGAGTGGGAGCGGTAATCTGTCAAAATCAGGTACACGCTCTAAAAGACACTCCCAAAATGG
The DNA here is from genome assembly GCA_037952925.1 of Lithobates clamitans. NCBI lineage: Eukaryota > Metazoa > Chordata > Amphibia > Anura > Ranidae > Lithobates > Lithobates clamitans. The sequence goes on from JBBGZY010000031.1 coordinate 8,630,991, forward strand.
GAGAGGAGATCAGAAGACAAAACTTCCCCTGTTGGGTGAAGTTCTGCTTTAAGCTACAGGCACCCCCAGTGTTCTGTTATTTTCTTGGGCTGTCTGTGTTTTGTCGCTGTGTTGCTCTCCCTCATTTGGACTGCCTTGGGACATCTCAATGTTCCTATACCCCTTGATGAACCTAACAGGATTTTATATTCGCCATGCTTAGGGTGAATGTAGGTGTATTCGTGTATTTGCAACAATACAGTTGAGTACCATTCATGATACTCTTTTTTTTATTTGCACTAACAGGTACATTTTTTAGGACAAGCTTTTGAGGTCCAAGCAGTACTTATACACAAATCTTGCTAAACTGTGGATCAGCACTGCTTGGACGTTAGAAGAAGGGGGTTGACCCCCAAAAGTTTGTCATGAAAATATAACTGTTAATGCAAATAAAAAAAGTTTTACAGACAGTACTTAACTGTGTTTTATTCACTACAAAATGATTTTCTAGGAATTCAATGAGAGGCACAACTTCCACCTCCTCTGTGTTTATGATCTACTCCTAATGCTGCTTTGCTGAAAACTGAAGCATCTGGGGAGTGGAAGAAAAAATACTTGGCTGGTTAATGTCTTTTTTGTTAGCCGGTGCTCAATTCCTTTTAAAGAAAGCAGTATAATCAAATATTTCTGAATGCTACTGTTCTTATGTCATTTATGAACTCCAAGAAAATTATGTTATGGTAAGTACAAAAATCACAGCCAAAAATTACTTTATTGCTAGATGTTTACTATTTGGTAAAATGTGCGTTATATGCGTAAGATATTGTATTTCAGGTTGATGGTACAGGTGATATTTTTCTTGTTACAGGACTTGAATAATTTGCTGCTGGACACTCCACCAGTATGGAAGGGATCGTCTAGGCTTTTCAGGACGCTTGGAGATAAAGGTAGCCTGAAATATATAACTAATAATGATATAAATATTATTTTTATAGTTTTTGACTTGACATACACTTTAAGTAGTAAACAAATGCACATAGTTGATTTGGTTTTCTTGGTTAAAGTATTGTAAGAACTATTAGACACAGAAGACGTACTGCAGTGTAGTGGACTTCCACATTAATGGTTTGTAACTATGGCACTAAAAATAGGTTAAAAATATATATATATATATATAATCTGCACTTAACCAATAAATCATTATTCATGTAAACATTGGTGTAATTTAAAAATTCTTATACTGGCAAAATGCAGTAAGAATAATATGAAGTCCACAAATATAAATCCTTTAGAACTGCAGTGAGGCTTTCGTTGTGTTATTCAAAATCTTGTGACCTCCACTCAAAAAAACTGAAAATGAGACCCCAAATCAAAAGGTCAAATGTGCATTTTAAACCAAATCCATATATAGTGCAATACATTAAGTTAAAATATTTTCCTTTTCAGATTTATACCTCCAACACATAATACAGGTAATACCTTACTTACCCGACAAGCTAGAGGTCAGCACACACTTAGGTATGGAACAATCTCCATACAGGATTATTCGGGACTGTGGACCAATGAACCACTAAACACTCTTTCCCAAATGATATAACATTAACTCCCACTTAGAGGTCCCCAAAAGACAAAGGACAGATACAGTACGTCATTGGTAAAGATCATCTGATTCTTTTATTAAAATAATAAAATCACTCTCTAAAATAAAATAATAAAATAAAATGATATGGATATTTGGACACTGACATTATGTCACGTCACAAGTGAGTTTTCTAGGTTTTTTGTATCTGAGCGGCACTGTATACAGAATACTTTATTTCCCTTTGGGATTAAAAAAATATTCTGTATACAGTGCTGCTCAGAAACAAAAACCTAGAAAACCCACTTGTGACATAATGTCAGTTTCCAAAGCTCCATATCATTACTCAACGATCGGGCATACAAGCTGTGGTGAGTCTATATCTAATCAGGGCTGTATTGTATTTTATCTGCTGAGAGTGATTGAGTTTCACTCAGTGTGTTGCAACTGGAGTTTTTCAACTTCAAGCAGTTCTAAAGTATTAATAAAGATAGGTTGTAGGTGTTAACAGTGATAACTCTATTGAGGAGCCCACCATTGCTCCCAGGGCACAGTCAGGGTAAGATAAGGAATTTTCAGCTGTCTCAGTCTCAGCTGTTTTTGTTTTTTAATTGTGTCCTTTAAACAAAACATTAGCTCATACAGGTAGATCATTTTATGTACTTCATTCAGTGTTTTTTTTTCCAGAATAATGTTTATTGTAAATAAAAGTCATGTTATACATTAGCTTTACATAATGATGGTACATAAGGAATAGTATAGTGTTTTGGTATAGAATGTGCGATACAATGAGCATCTATTCAGTACTATACATTATGTTTGACTTTTATAATGATGAACAGAAATATGATATAACCATAAGTAATCATAAACAAGTAATACATTTTCAAACAGGGGTGTCTATGCCTATAATCGATTTAGTGAGTATATTTTGTTGTTGGGACCCAGTTAGGTCTTCGTATGTTTTGTGGGGTATCCTAATGATGTGTTTTACTGAGCCTGTCTGGGTTACTGTGAGCTATCGTGTTTCTCAAGAAGGCACCATTTGAATATTGTAGGTAATGAGAAGAGGCCTTCAGGTATGATTGAGGATATGTGCAGGCTCTATCAATCGTGAGCTCAACTGATATTTATTAGTTTGGGATCCTAGAGATATCTGTGTATGTAATATTACTGGTTATTGTGTGTTGCCTCTGGATGGGTTTATGTGTGTTAGGATTACGGTCACCGGACCACTAGTAATCCTACGATTAGTTGGTCAGGAAGGTTGGAAGTTCTGTATCGAGGGGCACGGGAATCAAGGATTTGGAAATAATAGGTCTAAGGAGAAGGTTTTGAGTGGGTGTGTGAGAATGGTTATGTCTTCTTCATCATCATGTAGTGTCCCTTTAGGAGGGGGAGGATAGTAAAGAAGGGTAGGACCTAAGGGAGGGCAAGAATAGATGAGTTAGAAGAGTAGAATAGACTTTAACGAGTCCTCCTCCAACTAGGTCTCAAATGTCAGTGTAAGACCTTAGGACAATAGACCAGCATATTCGTCTGTCGTTTGGAAATGTTGCCAGCAAGACCAAATAGTCTTAAATTTGGATGGCGTATCGTTAGCTTGGTGAATCAGTTCCTCCATTTCTGCTACTTTAGTTATTCAATTGAGCCAGTCAGCTATAGTAGGGGGCTTGGAGGACTTCCAGAGAGTCGGAATGCACATTTTTGCCGCGTTTATCATGTGTAAGGCAAGAGAGCGATGTTAGTCTTTTTTTGGGATGGAGGAGTGATGTAGCAGCATTTGGGCAGGGGTGAATTCAATCTGGTAGGTGATATTGTTAGTGGTAATACGGTGGACTTCTTTCCAGAGGGGTTGGATGAGTGGATAGGACTACCATATATGAACCAGGGAGCCTTCTCCCTCTAAGCATCTCCAACAGGTGGAGGGGATAGAAGGGGAAATTTTGTGGAGTTTAACCGGAGTTTTGTACCATTTAGAGAAGATCTTAAAGCCATTTTCTTGTGTTGACACATTAATTGAACCTTTGTGGATATAGGAGTATATATTTTCCCATGCTTGTTCTGATAGGTCTAGTGATAATCCTCTTTCCCATCCACGAGTGGCTATATTGGATTTGGGATTGTGTTCAGAAAAAAGGAGAGCGTATATTTCTGAGATCACATGTCTCTGTGGTTCCTTCTTGGAACACAGTACTTCAAAAGGTGTGAGTTGTCTGAAGTATTCGGGGTTCTTGTGGGGGTGGTTAGGAAAGTGACGTATTTGAATGTATGTCCATAGCGGAAAGGGTCTTCCGGACGTATGTGTGGGTAAATTAGTAATAGTTAGGAAGGTGTTTCCGGAGAAGAAATGTTCTGCGCGTAAATCAGTGTGGGGCCAATAGTCCTCAAGAAATGTAGTGGTTAGACCCGGTGTCATTGGTGTCATTGGGCCAGGGGTAGAAGAAATGTGATGTTTTTGGCACGTTGTCTTAAATGAGTTAAGTGTAGAGGAGATCAAGGGATGTTGTGTGCAAGTCAGAGGGTTCTGTTTTGAGGAAATCCAAGGTAATTGTTGAATTGGGATCGATGAAAATTCATTTTCAATTTGTGTCCAGGCTTTAGTGTGGGAATGGACATTCCAGTCAATGATTCTTGACAATTGGCATGCCTTGTGGTATTTGGCAATGTCTGGGAGAGCTATGCCTCCTTTTAATTTGGGTAAAGATAGTCTATCAAAGCTGAGTCTAGGGCGATTCTTGCCCCATATGAATTTGCTGCATGCCCTGCGATACGATTTAAAGAAGGCTTGCGGTAATCTTATGGGGACTGTTTGCAGGACATATAGTAGTCTTGAAAGAATGTTCATTTTAATTATCGATGCCCTCCCAAACCAAGAAAAGAGTCCTGATGACCAGGACTTTAGGTCTTTTTGAATTTGTTGGAGGATCGGTAGATAGTTTTTGAGGTATAGGTCAGATAAGTGGGCCGGTAGGTGGATCCAGAGGTATGTAATCACATCTCGGGTCCACTTGAAGGGGAAATTAGATTGACTGGATGCAAGGGTCTCCTTCTTTAAGGAAATGTTTAGGGCTTCGGATTTTGTAAAGTTGATTTGTAGGTTGGTCAGGGAGTTAAATGTAGCAAAATCTTTAAGTAAATTGGGCAATGTAATGTGAGGATCAGTCAGGAACAAGAGGATGTTGTCTGCGAAGGCAGACAGCTTATATGTGGTATTTGAGACGGAGACTCCTTTGATGTCTGGATTAGATTGTATGCGTTGGAGGAGTGGTTCTAATGTAAGGACAAATATTAAAGGTGAAAGCGGACATCCCTGGCGTGTCCCATTTTGACATGGAGAAGGCATTCGACAGGTGGCCATTGACACAGACCTGTGCGGTAGGGGAGGCATAGAGGGCCATTATAAATTGCAACATACGGTCTCGTATACCGATCATTTTGAGTACTGCAGACATATAGTCCCACGCCACCCTGTCGAATGCCTTCCCTGCATCCAGAGACAAAAAGAATCCTTGGTGTTGGGTGGAAGTTAGCCAGCTTTGAATATTGATCGCCTTGATTGTATTGTCTCGTGCCTCTCTGCCAGGTATAAAGCCCACCTGGTCTACCGAGATGAGTTTAGGCAGAAGGGGCAAAAGACGATTAGCTAAGATCTTGGCGTAAATTTTGAGGTCGACATTCAATAATGAGATTGGGTAGTTCGACACCTTAGATGTGTCTTTATTGGGCTTAGGTATTACAGCTATGTGTGCTGTCAGTAGGTCTCTAGGTGGGGGGTTGTCAGAGGTTAGGGAGTTGAATGCATTCAGGAAATGTTATTTGAGGGTGTCACTAAATGTTTTGTAATACCCTGTCGTCAGACCGTCGGGTCCGGGGCTTTTGCCAGTTTTCAATTGTTTGAGAACCATATCTATTTCAGCTGGTGATATGGGTTGTTCCAGATCATTAGCTGCTTCAGTAGAAATGGGTTCGGGACTGTATTTCGTGAGGAAGTCGTGGATGGCTTTTGTTCTTTGAGTGTTGTCCGTCTGTGGGTTGGAGGTGTGTATATTGTACAGCTGAGTGTAATAGTGTACAAATTGCGTGGCTATTTGGTCATTGGATACTATTTTCTTCCCTGCAACGTCTATTATCAAGTGGATCGTTGTGTTTGCTTTCTTGGCTTGGAGAGCTCTTGCTAAGATTTTGCCGGACTTATTGCCGTATTCATAGAATATTTTTTGGGAGAGTATATAGTTACGTTTCGTTTGCTTGTTTAGAGCCTCTAGGAGGTCGGTTCTGGCTTGGAGCATTCAGTGTTTTTTATGTAGAGCTCAAATATTTGTTTAAAAAAAAAAAAATGTCTGTATGCAATATGGGAAGGTTCCCCCAGTGGGGTTTTTCTGCAGCAGGGTTAGTAGATTAAAGGAATAAATTGTTAAAAAAAGGGTTCTTTATTGAAAATTTGTCATCGTAACATGAACACATTGCCATTAAAATAGTATTATGAATTATTATGCCATTAAAACAGTATTATGTATTGAATATCTGTTGTATAGGAATTTCCGACACATTTCGACCTGAATAGTCAAGGTCTTCCTCAGGGGATTGGTTTGCTGTTAAAAAATTGTGTTGTTAGCATTTCAATTATCAACATATTAAACAAAGAGGGGTTTTCATGTATATACAAGAAAGTTACATAGGATATAATTACCAATAAAGGGTATAAATGGAAAGTCCAGACCAGAGTTTCTCTAAAATCGGTTGGATGATCCCAAGTGTTCTTTGGCCACTCGTATTCCAAGGGAGGGATACAGCATCAATGTCTGTATGCAATTGTGTTTAGGGATCATATTTTTGGATGGTAATATTTTTTGATTTGTCGTATTCATTACTGAATCTGCTTAGACCTTTATATATTTCCATTCATAGTAATGTACTTTTACTTTAAGTAAGACCTTCTTTGAACTGCTCTCTCCGCATCTGGCGATTGCACTCAACTCTCTGATTAAAGTAAAGCCCATGCCCATAGACGCCAATATTATTTTGCTTATTCCTAAAGAAGACAAGGACCCCTCTAAGTGTGGAAGCTATCGGCTGATAGCCCTTTTGAACAATGACCTGAAGCTCTTTGTAAAATCTTGGCAAATAGGCAGCTTCCACACAATCCTCTACTAATACATAGAGACCAAATGGCCTTTGTCCCTCTCCATGAGCCCCTCAATAATACGATCAGCATTCTTAACATTATTCAGGTGGCCAAGACCTCCAGGCGCCCACTTTTTTTGCTTTCGACAGATGCCGAGAAAGCATTTGACAGGGTCAATTGGCAATTTATGCGGGCGACCTTGGAGCACATTGGTCTCGGTCCTGCCATGCTTCGCTGGATTTCTGCCCTGTACTCCCATCCTTCTGCAGCCATAAAGGTAAACAAGTCCAGATTTGACTTTTTTCCTATCACTAATAGGAAGAGACAGGGGTGCCCTGCTCTCTCCTCTCATTTTTATTCTAATCCTATAACCCTTTCTCTGTACGGTTTGTGGCGACTCTGGTATCTTTGGTTACCATAAAGCATCTATGGGCTACTGAGTCGATCCTTTATCTTGGCACGAATATTATGCCAGATTCTGCTAACCTGCAGTCTGCAAACTTTGGGCCACTACTACTCAAACTCGGGGGTTACCTCTTGCGCTGGCACTCATTAACATCAACTTGGTTTGGAAGGTGCAACGCACTGAAAATTACCATGCTTCCGTGAGTGCTTTATTTACTGCAAGCTCTCCTCATTCTCCTCCCTTCTCTTTTTTTCAAAAAAGTCAGCTCTATGTTTCAAGAGTTTGTATGGTCCCACAAGAAACCACACCTCTGGCTACAACACCAATCCCTACCAAAAAATCTATGTTGGGGTGGGCCTCCCTGACATCCGAGACTATTATAAGGCAGTCTATCTAGCTGCCATGGCGAGGCAAAACACTGGGTGTCTGTAGAACTTGAAGACTCTCAGAGTACGGGTATGAGCTGGCCTTGGATCGTTTCCCCACTGCCTAAAGAACTCTGTGTGCACCCTACTCTTAGTAGCGCTCTAGCAATCTCCCGATAAACCTTTCACTGCTCACAAATTTCCCCGCTACCTTCTCCTATGGTTCCCATCCTGGGCAACCCTTAATTTGCCCCAACACTCCACATTGCGCAGTTTCAACGTCTTAAGCCAAGTTGCCGCTCCTTTTTGACTAGCTTTTTGTCATTGCATAGTGACCTCATTGCCTCTGATCTCACTCGATTGGTGGACCTCCTTTTGATTTTTGGCGTGGCCTTTAGCTTCGCCATTTCCTCTGCAAGCTCTCCAAACCTCTGAGCATCTCATGCCCTCTTATGGAATTGGAGAACCTGTGTCATAAAGGGGAACCAGTCCGCCACTACCTTTCCTCTATTTATGCCTCTTGAATTCATCCAGACTCCAGCTACACTCTGCCTTTCCTCACGAAATGGAAAATTGATCAGATGGTACAGGGTTCCTACGACCCTCCACCATATCTCTCCCCAAGTCCCCAGCTCTTGCTGGAGATGTGGCAGTGAAAGGAGGTATGATGGTCCACATCTTCTGGCAATACCGGAAAATACAGCCTTTTTGGCATGAGGTGACTGGTATAATTAAACAACTCACTGCTGTCGACCTACATAATGGCCTTGCAGCTTAGACCTGTCAGAGAGACCTTTTAAAAAGTATAAGGCCTCCCCTACTATTCAACTGCTGCATGCGATGAAGGCCTGTATTCCGCTTTGTTGGAAAGATTCAAATCCGCCTACGATGTCTCTCTGGTTTTCTAAAGTAAATGAACTTGGGGACATGGAAGATCTTACAGCTATGGCTACATAATATGGAAGAGACCTTCAGGGATACATCTTGAGGATCTTGCACAACCTGAGTGGTTGTATATGCCCTCTAGTCTCTTGCCAGGAGAGTTCTACCCTTCTGGTTTCTGTCCCTCTCTGTCACCTCCCTGTCATAACTTTCCACATATCCAAAACCTCACCTACTTTCCACTGCCTCCTCTCCTTGCCCTTCCGTCTTCCCACCCTATTGTTTGACCCTATGTTATTTTTAATGTCTTCACCGACTGGTTTACCCTTTTTGGTAGCCTGACTAGGCATTGCCCAGCTCTGATCCCACATAGTTTTTCCTTATTGAAACTCCAGTGTGTCATGGTATGTACTTCCTCTTGATAATGTCACTCTATTTACTTCATCTTTTTACTTTTTTTTTTTTTTTTACTACTGTATCCTCTGGATGTTTGGATATGGACATGTACCACAATCCCGTGCTTATCAGAATGCCTTGGACATTGTTCTAGTTATGTTTTCAATACCAAATTTGTTTATTGTTTCAGCTCACTGGGTTTCTTTCTGTCAATGTACGATGACTATTTTGTTAGATAAAGGAATTATGTAATAATGTACTTATTTGCCTATGACAACTAAACTAATCACTAAGTAATAGCTGCACTATCAAGCATGATGAACAACCGGAGAGGATGAATTTACATGTGGCTTTTTGTTTTTTTCGTATGGGTTTCTTCCATCTGCAGTGGTTTTCTCTACAATCCAATAACATGTTGGTATGTTGGTGGTGTTGACCACAACTGGACCAGCTATGTGCACATGACTGTGATAGTATCATTAGTTTTGTGAGTATCATTAGCCTTTATTCCACTATGAGTTACTAAGCACAATATAATTGTGTATAACTTAGCAGGAGTCGACACTAGGAGGTGCAAGCACCCAAACAACTTACATAAAACACTGAGGGACCCACAAGATAATAACACACTTATATCCAGTAGTTGTACTATACAGTCCAAATAAGTCTCACTCGGTTTAGAATTAGATCCTCTTCTGCAAGCAAAGGACCAAAGCACACAGCACCTGATAGCAGCTCTCTAACAACTCAATGGGGAGCTAATAAGCTATGAAAACCAAAACAGAGAGCGCATCCACCCTAGTGCAATTAATCTTTAATTGATAATAAGTACATAAAAAACACATGATATAATAAATCAAACCCATTAACTAACCCATGTATGGTAACCAAAGTCCTCAGGTTTCCTTCTGACTTGCTCTGGGACATGGACTGGCTTATGTTGATATGTAGCTTCCCAGGGGACCCAGAAGACAAATGCTCTCTTCCAAGATTCTGACCCCAGCCTCTTCAGATCTGCATTGATTGGAGTACATGCACCTATGTACTCCCTAATGAACCATCCAAAGTTGGGAGTTGCAGGATTCAGTGGCCTAATGGTACTGTGTACATTTTTAGGACTGGCTTTTATCAGAACTACCCTCTTTGTTAAAGACCTAATGCATGTGTTTGTTTCTTGTAGCAGACCAATGCATGGCTCTGTACTGCTCATACTGTCAGCTTCCTTTTATGAATGCCCTCAGGAGGACAAATCTCTTCTTGTCTGTGGATTAGGAAGACCGTGGCTTATAGTTTGTTCTTGCCCCTTTAAACCAATTGCCAAAGCCAATTTCACAAGAACACAGATTTTCCTTTACCTTTGTTGCAATACGGTGTTTGTGTTTTGCTGCTTAAAAAACAGCTGTACCAAACTTGTTGTAGAAATAATAGCTTAAAACATAGGCGTTCTTTGAAGTACCTTGTTGTCGGTCTGCGCGTTTAAAGTGCCAGTTTGTTTTCATAACAGTGAATTATCTACATAAGAGGAATAGGCAGAATACCTGTTATTATAGGATACTGTATTGTGTCATTTTATACCTGGAAAACTATGACAGGTCTGACATGAATGGTCTCTGATAGCTAGGCCCTTCATCACGCTCTGCAGATGTGCTAACAATCACTCCTGTTTCTAATCTGTCACTTACTAGCACTGCAATGTGAGCTGTACATTGATTCCTAGTCAGCCTCCAGAGAGGAGATGCCAATAAGATGTTATTCTTTCCTTTGTTGTTTTAGGATATTTCCATGGTTTGCATTGTGTAGCTCATGACACATTACACACTAGAACATAAGATTTACTCATGAGCTGTTTTGCTTACACGTTATATAGGAAGTTCCATCAGCAACTAAGTGTTCTGAGTTTCCCAAATTGAAGATCCGTGGTTGATATACAGGTGATACTGGAAAAAATAAAAAATCGTGCAAAAGTTCATTTATTTCACTACTGCAACTTAAAAAAGTTTAACTAATATATGAGATAGACTCATTAGATGCAAAGCAAGATAGTTCAACCCGTGATTTGTCATAATTGTGATGATTATGGCTTACAGCTCATGAAAACCCCAAATCCACAATCTCAGAAAATTTGAACATTACATGCAATCAATAAAACAAGGATTGTGCATAGAACAATATGGGACCTCTGAAAAGTATAAGCATGCATATGTACTTGGTTTGGGCCCCTTTTGCAGTAATTACGGCCTGAATGCGGCGTGGCATGGAAGCTATCAGCCTGTGGCACTGCTGAGGTGTTATGGAAGACCAGGATGCTTCAATAGCGACCTTCAGTTCTTCTGCATTGTTCGTTCTCATGTCTCTCATCTTTCTCTTGGCAATGCCCCATAGATTCAGGTCAGGCGAGTTTGCTGGCCAATCAGGCACAGTAATCCCACGGTCATTGAACCAGGTTTTGGTGCTTTTGGCAGTGTGGGCAGGTGCCAAGTCCTGCTGTAAAATGAAGTCAGCATCCCTATAGAGCTTGTCTGCGGAAAGAAGCATGAAGTGCTCCAAAATCTCCTGGTAGACGGCTGTGTTGACCCTGGACTTAATGAAGCACAGTGGACCAACACCAGCAGATGACATGGCTCCCCAAATGGCTTTTGCACGATATTCTAATTTTTCGAGTATCACCTGTAAAGTGGAACTCCATGAAAACAGCTAAATGAACAGTTGAAATATTTACGGTATGTAACCTGACTTTGGAGTTCTGTTTGGCCCTTTCATATGATTCACATGCAGCCAAGAAATGGTTACACTGTTTCCTGATTTTGCTTTACAGCTTCCTGTGTCACCTGCTTTTGTGTTGGAAAATGAATCTGCAATAACATGATGCCAATTCATAATGGAATATATAGGCTGCAGTGTAAGAGGGGACACTGGAGCCTTAAAAGTCATTATGTTTAATATTACTTCTTTTCATTCATTATTTTTAATATTACTTTTTAAGTGCTTGCTGTTTTATAATTTTGTTATAAATAAATAATTTTAATTAAAGAGCAATTGCACTGCATCTGGGCACCACAAACTGAAAACGCTATTTAGTTAATTTTTAATATTCACAGCAAACTCACCCCTCCATCCTTTATTTTGCTGAGAAATCACTTTGAAAAACACCCCATGGCCATCTTGAGTAAGGGCAGATGATTCATGTAGCGTTTACTTCCTAGAATCCATCTGCCCTTAGCTCAAGCATACAGGCAGGAGGCTGTTCTTGTTTTTTTTTTGTTTATTACAGGTTTAGCAAAGTTTGGGACCTCTAGAGGCCTAATGGTGACCTCCAGAGTCAGGGACAGCTGACATCCTTCTGTGTAGAGTGGGTTACAAGGCATGGTGGGTGTACTGCAAGATGAAAAGGTGGGCGCCAGACACTTTAAATACACCCTATAATATTCTTAAGCTACAATGATCTCTATATCTAAACACATATACAAATGAAAAATGGGCCCCACCCTTATTCAAGGGTGCCACCCCTTTCCATGGCTATCCTACAGAAAACTTTATTACCATTTCCTATCAAATAAGTGCATAATGTGAACAAGGGCTCACTCAGGCTGGCACGGCTCAAGCCACCTGGTGGCCAGCATTGGAAAACCAATCCTGGTACACTTGACAGTCCATCGTAAGGTGAGAACTTGCCCCTTTGCCACAGCTTATTCTACCTAACTAGCTAAGTTTTCATTCGGGGTAAAACAACATTTCCCAGCAGTTTCCCTTCTTCTCAGGGACAACTCCGGAGATAAGAGGCATGGCTGCAATCAAGCAACAAGCAGCCAGGCCATGATGCAAGGGACCGCACTTCTTGACATAGGTCCCCTTACAGAGGTGATCTTAGTCTGTCCACACAACAGTCGGGGACTGAGACCAAATCTCCTCATTGGATGAAGAAACAAACATGCTGAATGTCAAATCAACATGTTACTTTTCCGAGGGAGGCATACTGGCAATTCCATAGCACCAGTGAGCATGACTTATGTGGGCACTCCCTGTATCTGCCGGCAGCACACAGTTCATCACAGTCCCAGCAATACAGCCAATAGGAATTCCCCCCACTAGCAAAACTTTCTGTACAAGAGGTGGCGTGGCTTCCAGCATAGCATCTTAACTCCACAAAGCTCACATTTGTAATCCGTATGGTGTCAATGAGAAACACAATTCAATAACGTTTACCAGTAGTATCCGGGATCTGGTAACTTCAGGGTTTCTTCTTTAGCATTTACCATAGTAATGTAATGGTGAATGCCTTTCTTGTTTGGCCTGCAGATAATCACATTGTCTGAGTCAATTTTGCGACCATAGCTTCGAGTTTGCAATACTGAGGCATACCTCTCAGCTATCTTGGGTGACAACTTCAAAATCCACCTGCAAAGGCATCCGAAGAAGACTCCGTACAGCTTCATCTTCATCTTGTGTTTCCTTGTGCTGGATCTCTTCCTCTAGATGGGCTGGTATATAGGGATACAGATATCCATACTCCTCAGCCACTTTCTTAATAATTATGCGCTGTGTCTTGGACAGCCTGGGCAGTGCCTTAGGGTCTCCATACCCAGTTAGGACCCGTGCATCTGGTACACGTTGAACTGGGTATCCGGCAACAATATCTGGCTTGCAGTCAGACTTAATCAACAAGATTGGTTTGCTCAATGCAACTTTAGGAACCCATTTTGCCCTGCGATCCTCCTAAAAGGACTTAGTAATGCATATGAAAACTGGCAGACATTTCAACTTTGACACTAGACGTGGGCACAGAGGAAATTTCATCCTCCTCCTAAATCACACAATTGTTCCTCATCGCTATCAGTCTACTTCCCAGTCCATGACAAAGTGTCTAAAAGTAGTTCAGAGACCCGATCGGATGGGATATTTGAGTCGGCTTTATTTGGCACAACCGCATTTTCCCCCTTAATGGCCACAGGTATCACCAACCCCCACAGGGACACTACCTTCACCCTTTGCAGGCATACCCGACTCCGGCATCCTTTTCCCCGGTGGTTCTGCCATCAAAGAGAGCAAGTGGGCCCAACCCCGGCCCCAAAATCGGTTCGGAAAATGTCATTCTCTGCTGCAGAAAAGTGCTTGACATTTTCTGAACTGATTTTTTGGGGCCCTGTATCTCAGGGACACTTGGTGCTAGAAACCCCAGCTTTGGTTATTTTATGGAGCTAGTTCCACTAAGTTTGCACACCAAATCTGGGGTTCCTAGCACTAAGTGGCTCCAAGATACGAGGCCCCAAAGTTGGTCAACTGTGTCCATCTGCAGCAATGTCATTTCGGGACCATTTGGGTTCAGAGACCCCAAATTTTGGCTGCAGCTAGGGGGCATCTAGGAACCCTTAACTACCCAAGTTTGAAGTTTGGGGGACCTATGGCTGCAAATGGGCACAGTGAGGCATGCAAATGGGCACAGTGAGGCTGCAAATGGGCATTGTTGACCCTCTTTTCCACTTACAGTAGCTGTGCATTGCTCACCCTCGTCTTATACTCGGGTCACTAAGTTTTTCCCATTTTTTTTGTGGTAAATTAGGGCCTCGACTTATACACGGAACGACTTATACTCGAGTATATACGGTAAACCCTTTCTCCCAGATTTCTTCAATTACATTTACATATTCATCTTTGACTATTTATACAAGTTCTTTTATGTGAGTCAACCTGTAATTTATGTGCACTAGTCTTTTATAAGATTCAGATTAACCACGACATATCAGACACATGAAACAAAATCTATCCAACCAACATATTAATCCTCTGTTCAGAGCATGGAAATCTCTTGTCGTTGGCTATTAGTGATGTAATTGCGGAAGCTTCCTTTCGCTGCCATCACTGCCCATTTTGTGAGCGTGACTCATGGCCACTATGTAATTTTGTGTCATTTAGGATTTTTAAGAAACACTTATATCTTTTAGCCTAAAACAAAGTTATTATCAGATAATAATAAATTGCAGCTCCCTAGTTTCAATGCAAGTTTCAACCTGTGTAGTCACACAGTATTATTTTGAAATTGTGAAGTTTTATTTTATTGCAGTGTCCTCATTTAATTTTCACCCCCATTTAGTTCGTTGTTTGTTATTTGCAACCAATCAGTTTTTATCCTTCAGTAGTTAGATACATGAAAAAATAAAATAAATCATTATAAAAATCTTTTTTTTTCCATTTTGGATGCAGTAGGGAACAATTAGAACCGCTTTTTTCTCCACTTTCTGTCCCGATATTGACATTGCTATAGGAATTTAAGGACCACTGTGGGGACCTAAACAGCAACAAAAGCTCACAGAGGTTTTAGCCATCCCCCACCTTGCTAACAAAAAAAGAATTGTCAACTTTTTTTCCTGCACCATAGTACATATAATAAAGGTGGCACCAGACATGATCTTGATTTATGTTAAAGACAAAGTTCCTCTAGGTGGAACTTTAAAAGGGGCAGAAAGCAGCTATAGGGTTACACAGGTTTACAAAAATATAAATCTTTTGTTTAAAGTTAAAAGAATGATCACATATGTGTACATAACATGAAAATCAATTGGATGCTGATACAGAGTGAATACAGTTAACAACACAGTTGGCAACAACGGTTTTGTCTGAAATACAGTGAGGACAACAGATATCTGACGCGTTTCAAGTCTGCGATATGCTTTCTTTTCTTTAGAGGTGTGAGATTACAACAGGACGTATAAACGTCATTCAAACTGTATAACTATTCAGGGTATTCATCTGACTAAAAAGGGAAGATACTAGAAGCGTACTGCAGTCATAAACCCACTTGGTTTCAGCTCAGCAAGAGAAAGACACCGTCCAAGGCGCATCTAGGCCCAAAGAATAGGTAGTTCCTCGCAGAGGGGGCCCTGGCACAGCCCAAAAGGGAAGTTCCCTTAGTATAACCTGGAGCGACTACAGTCGCTGCCCAGCCATGTGCATGGAACTCAAATGAGAGGTGAGAGGGACCTGATGGTATTCAACAGTCCACAGCATTCATCAGAAAGTGCAAATGTATTGCCAAAAGGAATAATGCCTCATCATTGGTGTTAGTGGAGGAAATAGTGCCTCATCATTGGGTGTCAGTGGAAGTAGTAGTGGCCCATTGTTGCTGTTAGTAGAAGAAATAGCTGGTGGTAATGGAAGAAATTATGCTTTATCATCTGTGTTAGTGGGAGGAATAGTGGCCCAAGAGCTAGATAAGGGTAAGCTAAGGACCACTGTTTAAAGGACTGAAGAAGAAAAGGGTTAGTTTACATTTCTTTATTGTACATCACGGAACACAGAGCCATAGTAGTTACTATGTGGGTTATATAGGCCACCTTTAGGTGATGGACACTGGCACACCCTAAGACAGGAAGTTCACTCCCTATATAACCCCTCCCATTACTGGGAGTACCTCCGTTTTTTCGCCAGTGTCTTAGGTGTTGGTCACGCGTAAAGATGTGCTATGCTGAACTCCACTGGAATAATGCTTTGCTGGGGCAAGCTATGCAGCCGGATCCATTCAAAGTGTCTTTTCAAGCCGAATTAAAATGGTACCCGGGCCTTGTGGTGGAAGAAACGAGGTTTAGCCCGTAACGCTTCTCTTTTTAGAGAGCTGGACCCCGGGAACCAGTTCTTCGATTTTTTCAGCCATAAAGCTTCCTGGCAGGGTGCTACACGGGTCAGGCGGTGTGGATCTACCGATAAAAAGGAGCCACGGTCCCTGAAGGTTTTTTAATGGAGCCCACGGTGAGGGGTGAAGATTGGGTCTGTTTGGTTTTACCACAGAATCCCTGCAGCGGGATAAGGTAAGTGGAGATTCCTAAGGAATTAAAAATTTTCTTATGGATTTTCTCCTTTTAAAGTAAATGATGTCATGCCTAAAGTCACCACTGGGGGCTGTATTGAGCATGTACCTTGTTCGTGCTTCCATACCTCGCTCTGTGTCCGTGGAAGCTGCAGGCTTCCTCCGGCTAAGCAGTCCCAAGCCTCGGTAAGATGTTGGGGGGGGATTTTTTTCTAAAAACACCCCCCACCTGGGCAGAAGATCTCCCCTCTCCTGGAAGGTAGGGAAAAGCCCAGAACGATCAGGAAATGCCGCTCCGTTCTTCCACCGCCTCAGCACGGCGGTTTGTATTGCCCTTCTCCTCTCCACCACCCCCCCTACGCACATGCCGCTCCCTTTTTTTTTAAAAGACGGGGGCGTGGTAGGAAGATGGAGGGGGTGTGGCTTGGCACAGCATTGGCGTTCGGCAACGTCCAGCACCGGGCTGCATGATAAAAAGCTCCACTTTGCAGACTGCAGCTGACGGAGGGACGCGAGCAGAAGGGGGGCGTGTACAGTGGGGAAAATAAGTACCGTATTTATCGGCGTATAACACGCACTTTTTTTCCCCTTAAAATAAGGGGAAAATCTTGGGTGCGTGTTATACACCGATCCCCGCTATTTTGTGATGTGTCGGAGCGATCGCCGCCGACATTCACATAGCTTGTATTTTTAAACATGGCGCCGCGGAGTTCGGATTGACTCGGGGGCGCTCGTTCAGCTGAACAAGCGCCGCCGAGGACACAGTGACTGGGCGGAGCCGAGATACACATAGCCGAGGGTTCTCGGCTTTTCTCGGCGCTGTTCACAGTCACGCCCAGTCCCGCCATTGGACCTGTGTTATGTCCATCATAGGGACTGGGCGTGACTGTGAACGGCGCCGAGAATAGCCGAGAACCCTCGGCTATGCGTACCTCGGCTCCGCCCAGTCACTATGTCCTCGGCGGCGCTCGTTCAGCTGAACGAGCGCCCCCGAGTCCCTCCGAACTCCGCGGCGCCATGTTTAAAAATACAAACTAAACGTTTGTATGTCGGTGGCGACAAGGCTGCATGGACCACTGGGGACAAGGCTGCACTGGGGCAAAGCTGAACTGGGGCAAAGCTGAACTGGGGCAAAGCTGAACTGGGGCAAAGCTGAACTGGGGCAAAGCTGAACTGGGGCAAAGCTGAACTGGGGCAAAGCTGCACTCGGGACAAGGCTGCACTGGGGCAAAGCTGAACTGGGGCAAAGCTGAACTGGGGAAAAGCTGAACTGGGGACAAGGCTGCACTGGGGCAAAGCTGAACTGGGGCAAAGCTGCACTCGGGACAAGGCTGCACTGGGGCAAAGCTGAACTTGGGCAAAGCTGAACTGGGGCAAAGCTGCACTGGGGACAAGGCTGCACTGGGGCAAAGCTGAACTGGGGCAAAGCTGAACTGGGGCAAAGCTGCACTGGGGCAAAGCTGCACTGGGGCAAAGCTGCACTGGGGCAAAGCTGCACTGGGGACAAGGCTGCACTGGGGACAAGGCTGCACTGGGGCAAAGCTGCACTGGGGACAAGGCTGCACTGGGGCAAAGCTGCACTGACAAGGCTGCCCTGGGGCAAAGCTGCACTAACAAGGCTGCACTGGGGCAAAGCTGCACTGACAAGGCTGCACTGGACACTGGGGAAAGGCTGCAGATGAACACTGATGAGGCTGCATTGATGGGCATTTAAATGTAAGTTTTTTTTTCCTTAAACTTCCCTCCTAAAAGTTTTTTTCCTTAAAATTCCCTCCTAAACTTGGGGTGCGTGTTATAGGCCGGCGCGTGTTATACGCCGATAAATACGGTATTTGATCCCCTGCATATTTTGTAAGTTTGCCCACATACAAAGAAATTAAGGGTCTAAAATTTTTATCATAGGTGTATTTTAAATGATAGAGACAGAATATCAACCAAAAATCCAGAAAAAAACACATACAACAAATGCTTTAAATTAAGTTGCAGTTCAGTGAGTCAAATAAGTATTTGATCCCCAAGCAAAACATGACTTAGTACTTGGTGGTGAATCCCTTGTTGGCAAGCACAGAGGTAGGACGTTCCTTATAGTTGGTGACCAGGTTTGCACACATCTGAAGAGGGATTTTGGTCCACTCTTTTTTACAGATCTTCTCTAAATCCTTAAGGTTTCTTGGCTGTAGCTTGACAACTCAAAGTTTCAGCTCCCTCCATAAATTTTCTATAGGATTAAGGTCTGGAGATTGGCTTGACGGCTTCGTGACCTTAATGTGCTCCTTCTTGAGCCACTCCTTTGTTGCATTGGTGCTATGTTGGGTCATTGTCATGCTGGAAGACCCATCCACAACCCATCTTCAGTGTTCTGGCTGAGGGAAGAAGGTTCTCATCCAATATTTTACAATACATGGCCCTGTCCATTGGCCCCTCAATGCAGCAAAGTTGGCCTGTACCTTTAGCAGAGAAACCGCCCCAAAGCATCATGTTTCCACCGCCATGCTGGACTGTAGGGATGGTGTTCTTAGACTCATAGTCAGCATTTCTCTTCCTCCAAACACCGCAAGTCGACTTAATGCCAAAGACCTCAATTTTGGTCTCATCTGACCACAGCACTTTCTCCCAATCCTTCTCTGAATCATTTAGATGTTCATTGGCATGACTGTACACGCCAATGAAGGAAGGGGAACTCGCCGTGTTTAGCGGAAGAAATAACCCTAAGAACACATGTAGGTGCACGTAGGTCTGCGAGTGCACGTAGGTCTGCGAATGCACGTAGTTCTGCGAGTGGTCTGCGAGTGCACGAAGGTCTGCGAGTGCACGTAGGTCTGCGAGTGCACGTAGGTCTGCGAGTGCATGTAGGTCTGCGAGTGCACTTAGTTCTGTGAGTGCACGTAGCTCTGCGAGTGCACGTAGTTCTGCGAGTGGTCTGCGAGTGCCCGTAGTTCTGCGAGTGCACGTAGGTCTGCAAGTGTTCTGCGAGTGCACGTAGGTCTGCGAGTGCTGGTAGTTCTGCGAGTGGTCTGCGAGTGCACGTAGGTCTGCGAGTGGTCTGCGAGTGCACGTAGGTTTGTGAGTACCTGTGTATTGTCTTGTTGAGTACCTGTGTATTGTCTTGAGTATTAGTGTCAGGAAGCTAGTTGTTAGGTAATTTGGACAGGGTATAATCCCCAATCCTCATTAAATTAAATAGGTACGATGCCCGGCGGGTGTGGAGAGGCGACTCTTTGTACATCTTGCGACATGTATGCGTTCCTTGATCATCCGATCGAGGGCGAATACTGCTGTTCAAAATGTAAGCACATTGTTTCCCTCGAAGCCCAGGTTCTGAATCTGGGGAAGCAACTGTCAGCACTGAGAAGTCCCTCCATACTAAAGGAGAGCCAGGAACGTACAGGGGCCAGCACAGAGGCGGGTGGAGACAAAGAGGTGCAGGCACTAGCAAAGAGTACATGGGTGACAGTCAGGAAGTGTAGAGGGGAAAGTGCCAGGGAGGCCGATCCAGGGCTGGAGTATCCCAATAAGTATGCTCCATTGAGTGACATTGGTGAAACCAGTCACGGACCAGCACTGCTGTAGCTGAGGGACTCTCCTAGCTGCCAGGGGAAGAACTCCTCCATTGAGAGTGGGGGGAAGCTAAGGTAAAGGAAAATCAGACTCTGGTGGTAGGGGACTCAATTCTTAGAAGGACAGAGAGGGCAATCTGTAACAAAGAACTGAAGCGCCGAACAGTATGTTGTCTACCGGGCGCTCGGGTTCGGCACATCACGGATCTGGTGGACAGATTACTGGGAGGGGTTGGGGAAGACCCAGCTGTCATGGTGCACGTTGGCACCAATGACAAAGTTAGAGGCAGATGGAGTGTCCTAAAGAACAATTTTAGGGACTTAGGAGCTAAATTGAGGAAAAGGAAGGTAGTATTGTCAGGAATACTACCGGTACATCGAGCCACACCAGACAGGCAGAGGGAGATTAGAGAAGTAAACAAGTGGCTGAAGAGCTGATGTAGTAAGGAGGGGTTTGGGTTCCTGGAGGACTGGGCCGACTTCTCAGTCGATAACCGGTACTATAGAAGGGACGGACTGCAGCTAAATGAGGAGGGTGCAGATCAGCTGGGAACGAAGATGGCCAAAAAGTTAAAAGGGTTTTTAAACTAGGTGATGGGGGGGGGGGGGGGTGCAGAGGTAGAGATAGTCAGCACGGAACATATTCCAGAGGGCAGTATTGAGGGCATTAGGTTGACCAAAGCACAAAAACCCAAGGTAAGTATAGTAGCAAGTCCTAGTTGCAATCTCGGAACACCCAATACGAGGATAATATGCGACCGGTCTAAACTA
Organism: Lithobates clamitans; assembly: GCA_037952925.1. NCBI lineage: Eukaryota > Metazoa > Chordata > Amphibia > Anura > Ranidae > Lithobates > Lithobates clamitans. The sequence goes on from JBBGZY010000031.1 coordinate 8,651,852, forward strand.
TGTGGCATGTTCAACAATGCCAGGAGCATGGCGGACAAGATGGGTGAACTAGAGGTACTGTTGTACAAGGAGGATTTGGATTTTGTGGGAATTTTAGAGACCTGGTTCAACAGCTCTCATGATTGGCTGGAAAACATTCAAGGGTATACCCTTTACCGCAAGGATAGAGAGGGTAAAAAAGGGGGAGGGGTATGCCTATATATCAAGAATAATGTACAAGTGAATGTGAGAGATGACATCACTAAGGGAGCTAGGGAGGAGGTGGAATCCTTATGGGTAGAGCTCCAAAGGGATGAAGCTAAGGGGAAAATAATACTGGGAGTATGCTATAGGCCCCCTAACCTGAGGGAGGAAGTGGAGACAGATCTCCTATCACAATTTGGATTAGCAGCAAGGATGGGAAGTGTTATCATAATGGGGGATTTTAATTATCCAGACATAGACTGGGCTAAGGGAACCGCGTATTCATTTAAGGCTCGCCAGTTCCTTAATGTCTTGCAGGACAATTTTATGGGTCAGATGGTAGACGCACCAACTAGAAATAAAGCATTACTGGATCTACTCTTTACCAACAATACAGACCTGATCACGGATGTGGAAATACGGGGCAATTTGGGTAACAGCGATCACAGGTCAATTAGTTTCAGTATAAATCACACAAATAGGAACCATAAAGGGAATACAAAGACATTGAATTTCAAAAGAGCCAACTTCCCTAACCTACAAACCTTGCTAAAAGGCATAAATTGGGATAAAATATTAGGAACAAAGAACACGGAGGAGAGATGGGTTTGCTTTAAGAGCATATTATATAAGGGCATTAGCCTATGCATCCCATTGGGTAATAAATTTAAAAGAGCGAACAAAAGTCCTGGATGGCTTAACTCCAATGTAAAAATGCAAAGGAGAAGGCCTTCAAAAAATACAAGGTTGAGGGATCATCATCAGCATTCAGACTTTATAAAGAATGCAACAAGAAATGTAAGGGTGCAATTAGGACGGCTAAGAGAGAACATGAAAGACACATAGCGGAGGAGAGCAAAAAAAATCCCAAGAAATTCTTTAACCACTTGACGACCGCCTCATGCCGATGTACGTCGGCAAAGTGGCACGGACAGGCAAAATCACGTACAGGGTACGTGATTTGCCTTCCGCGGGTGGGGGGTCCGATCGGACCCCCCCCCGGTGCCCGAGGCGGTCGTCGTTTGTCCAGCGGCGATCGGTGATGAGGGGGAGACCATCCGTTCGTGGCCCCCCCCTCGCGATCGCCGCCGGCCAATCGAATCATTCCTTTGCTGCTGTATGCTAAACAGCAGCAAAGGAAGTGATGTCATCTCCCCTCGGGTCGGTATTTTCCGTTCCGGCCCGAGGAGAGACGACAAGTATGTGAGTGCACCAAACACTACACACACAGTAGAACATGCCAGGCACACAAATCACCCCGATCCCCCCCCCGATCGCCCCCCGATCCCCCCCCAATCACCCCCCCCCCCCTGTCACAAACTGACACCAGCAGTTTTTTGTTTTTTTTTTTTTTTGTTTTTTCTGATTACTGCATAGTGTCAGTTTGTGACAGTTAGTGTTGGGACAGTTAGTATTACCCCCCTTTAGGTCTAGGGTACCCCCCTAACCCCCCCTAATAAAGTTTTAACCCCTTGATCACCCCCTGTCACCAGTGTCACTAAGCGATCATTTTTCTGATCGCTGTATTAGTGTCGCTGGTGACGCTAGTTAGTGAGGTAAATATTTAGGTTCGCCGTCAGCGTTTTATAGCGTCAGGGACCCCCATATACTACCTAATAAATGTTTTAACCCCTTGATTGCCCCCTAGTTAACCCTTTCACCACTGATCACCGTATAACCGTTACGGTTGACGCTGGTTAGTTTGTTTATTTTTTTATAGTGTCAGGGCACCCGCCGTTTATTACCGAATAAAGGTTTAGCCCCCCGATCGCCCGGCGGTGATATGCGTCGCCCCAGGCAGCGTCAGATTAGCGCCAGTACCGCGAACACCCACGCACGCACCGTACACCTCCCTTAGTGGTATAGTATCTGATCGGATCAATATCTGATCCGATCAGATCTATACTAGCGTCCCCAGCAGTTTAGGGTTCCCAAAAATGCAGTGTTAGCGGGATCAGCCCAGATACCCGCTAGCACCTGCGTTTTGCCCCTCCGCCCGGCCCGGCCCAGCCCACCCAAGTGCAGTATCGATCGATCACTGTCACTTACAAAACACTAAACGCATAACTGCAGCGTTCGCAGAGTCAGGCCTGATCCCTGCGATCGCTAACAGTTTTTTTGGTAGCATTTTGGTGAACTGGCAAGCACCAGCCCCAGGCGTCAGGTTAGCGCCAGTACCGCTAACACCCACGCACGCAGCATACGCCTCTCTTAGTGGTATAGTATCTGAACGGATCAATATCTGATCCGATCAGATCTATACTAGCGTCCCCAGCAGTTTAGGGTTCCCAAAAACGCAGTGTTAGCGGAATCAGCCCAGATACCTGCTAGCACCTGCGTTTTGCCCCTCCGCCCGGCCCAGCCCAGCCCACCCAAGTGCAGTATCGATCGATTACTGACACTTACAAAACACTAAACGCATAACTGCAGCGTTCGCAGAGTCAGGCCTGATCCCTGCGATCGCTAACAGTTTTTTTGGTAGTATTTTGGTGAACTGGCAAGCACCAGCCCCAGGCAGCGTCAGATTAGCGCCAGTACCGCTAACACCCACGCACACACCGTACACCTCCCTTAGTGGTATAGTATCTGATCGCATCAATATCTGATCCGATCATATCTATACTAGCGTCACCAGCAGTTTAGGGTTCCCAAAAACGCAGTGTTAGCGGGATCAGCCCAGATACCTGCTAGCACCTGCGTTTTGCCCCTCCGCCCGGCCCGGCCCAGCCCACCCAAGTGCGGTATCGATCGATCACTGTCACTTACAAAACACTAAACGCATAACTGCAGCGTTCGCAGAGTCAGGCCTGATCCCTGCGATCGCTAACAGTTTTTTGGTAGCGTTTTGGTGAACTGGCAAGCGCCAGCGGCCTAGTACACCCCGGTCGTAGTCAAACCAGCACTGCAGTAACACTTGGTGACGTGGCGAGTCCCATAAGTGCAGTTGAAGCTGGTGAGGTGGCAAGCACAAGTAGTGTCCCGCTGCCACCAAAAAGACAAACACAGGCCCGTCGTGCCCATAGTGCCCTTCCTGCTGCATTCGCCAATCCTAATTGGGAACCCACCGCTTCTGCAGCGCCCGTACTTCCCCCATTCACATCCCCAACCAAATGCAGTCGGCTGCATGAGAGGCATTTTTATGTCCTCCCAAGTACCCCTACCCAACGAACCCCCCAAAAAAGATGTCGTGTCTGCAGCAAGCGCGGATATAGGCGTGACACCCGCTATTATTGTCCCTCCTGTCCTGACAATCCTGGTCTTTGCATTGGTGAATGTTTTGAACGCTACCATGCACTAGTTGAGTATTAGCGTAGGGTACAGCATTGCACAGGCTAGGCGCACTTTCACAGGGTCTCCCAAGATGCCATCGCATTTTGAGAGACCCGAACCTGGAACCGGTTACCGTTATAAAAGTTAGTTACAAAAAAAGTGTAAACAAAAAAAAAAAATATGAAATAAAAAAAAATAGTTGTTGTTTTATTGTTCTCTCTCTCTCTTTTCTCTCTCTCTATTGTTCTGCTCTTTTTTACTGTATTCTATTCTGCAATGTTTTATTGTTATTGTTATTGTTATTGATTGTTATTGTTATTGTTATTGTTATTGTTATTATGTTTTATCATGTTTGTTTTTCAGGTGTGTAATTATTTACACTTTACTGTGCTTTATTGTTAACCATTGTTAACCATTTTTTTGTCTTCAGGTACGCCATTCACGACTTTGAGTGGTTATACCAGAATGATGCCTGCAGGTTTAGGTATCATCTTGGTATCATTCTTTTCAGCCAGCGGTCGGCTTTCATGTAAAAGCAATCCTAGCGGCTAATTAGCCTCTAGACTGCTTTTACAAGCCGTGGGAGGGAATGCCCCCCCCCCCCCACCGTCTTCCGTGTTTTTCTCTGGCTCTCCTGTCTCAACAGGGAACCTGAGAATGCAGCCGGTGATTCAGCCAGCTGACCATAGAGCTGATCAGAGACCAGAGTGGCTTCATGTATTTCATGACTTAGATTTCGCCGGATGTAAATAGCGCCATTGGGAAATTGGGGAAGCATTTTATCACACCGATCTTGGTGTGGTCAGATGCTTTGAGGGCAGAGGAGAGATCTAGGGTCTAATAGACCACAATTTTTTCAAAAAAGAGTACCTGTCACTACCTATTGCTATCATAGGGGATATTTACATTCCCCGAGATAACAATAAAAATGATTAAAAAAAAAAATATGAAAGGAACAGTTTAAAAGTAAGATTAAAAAAGCAAAAAAATAATAAAGAAAAAAAAAAAAAAAAAAAAAAACACCCCTGTCGCCCCCTGCTCTCGCGCTAAGGCAAACGCAAGCGGCGGTCTGTCGTCAAACGTAAACAGCAATTGCACCATGCATGTGAGGTATCACCGCGAAGGCCAGATCGAGTGCAGTAATTTTTCCAGTAGACCTCCTCTGTAAATCTAAAGTGGTAACCTGTAAAGGCTTTTGAAGGCTTTTAAACATGTATTTATTTTGTTGCCACTGCACGTTTGTGCGCAATTTTAAAGCATGTCATGTTTGGTATCCATGTACTCGGCCTAAGATCATCTTTTTTATTTCATCAAACATTTGGGCAATATAGTGTGTTTTAGTGCATTAAAATTAAAAAAAGTGTGTTTTTTCCCCAAAAAATGCGTTTGAAAAATCGCTGCGCAATTACTGTGTGAAAAAAAAAAATGAAACACCCACCATTTTAATCTGTAGGGCATTTGCTTTAAAAAAATATATAATGTTTGGGGGTTCAAAGTAATTTTTTTGCAAAAAAAAAAAACTTTTTCATGTAAACAATAAGTGTCAGAAAGGGCTTTGTCTTCAAGTGGTTAGAAGAGTGGGTGATGTGTGACATAAGCTTCTAAATGTTGTGCATAAAATGCCAGGACAGTTCAAAACCCCCCCAAATGACCCCATTTTGGAAAGTAGACACCCCAAGCTATTTGCTGAGAGGCATGTCGAGTCCATGGAATATTTTATATTGCGACACAAGTTGCGGGAAAGAGACAAATTTTTTTTTTTTTTTTTTTTTTTTGCACAAAGTTGTCACTAAATGATATATTGCTCAAACATGCCATGGAAATATGTGAAATTACACCCCAAAATACATTCTGCTGCTGCTCCTGAGTACGGGGATACCACATGTGTGAGACTTTTTGGGAGCCTAGCCGCGTACGGGACCCCGAAAACCAAGCACCGCCTTCAGGCTTTCTAAGGGCGTGAATTTTTGATTTCACTCTTCACTGCCTATCACAGTTTCGGAGGCCATGGAATGCCCAGGTGGCACAAAACCCCCCCAAATGACCCCATTTTGGAAAGTAGACACCCCAAGCTATTTGCTGAGAGGTATAGTGAGTATTTTGCAGACCTCACTTTTTGTCACAAAGTTTTGAAAATTGAAAAAAGAAAAAAAAAAATGTTTTTTCTTGTCTTTCTTCATTTTCAAAAACAAATGAGAGCTGCAAAATACTCACCATGCCTCTCAGCAAATAGCTTGGGGTGTCTACTTTCCAAAATGGGGTCATTTGGGGGGGTTTTGTGCCACCTGGGCATTCCATGGCCTCCGAAACTGTGATAGGCAGTAAAGAGTGAAATCAAAAATTTTTACCCTTAGAAATCCTGAAGGCAGTGATTGGTTTTCGGGGTCCAGTACGCGGCTAGGCTCCCAAAAAGTCCCACACATGTGGTATCCCCATACTCAGGAGAAGCAGCTAAATGTATTTTGGGGTGCAATTCCACATATGCCCATGGCCTGTGTGAGCAATATATCATTTAGTGACAACTTTATGAAAAAAAAAAAAAAAAAAAGTGTCACTTTCCCGCAACTTGTGTCAAAATATAAAATATTCCATGGACTCAATATGCCTCTCAGCAAATAGCTTGGGGTGTCTACTTTCCAAAATGGGGTCATTTTGGGGGGTTTTGTGCCATCTTGGCATTCCATGGCCTCCGAAACTGTGATAGGCAGTGAAGAGTGAAAGCAAAAATTTACACCCTTAGAAATCCTGAAGGCGGTGATTGGTTTTCGGGGCCCCGTACGCGGCTAGGCTCCCAAAAAGTCCCACACATGTGGTATCCCCATACTCAGGAGAAGCAGCAGAATGTATTTTGGGGTGCAATTCTACATAGGCCCATGGCCTGTGTGAGCAATATATCATTTAGTGACGACTTTTTGTAAATATTTTTTTTTTTTTTTTTTTTGTCATTTTTCAATCACTTGGGACAAAAAAAATAAATATTCAATGGGTTCAACATGCCTCTCAGCAATTTCCTTGGGGTGTCTACTTTCCAAAATGGGGTCATTTGGGGGGGTTTTGTACTGCCCTGCCATTTTAGCACCTCAAGAAATGACATAGGCAGTCATAAACTAAAAGCTGTGTAAATTCCAGAAAATGTACCCTAGTTTGTAGACGCTATAACTTTTGCGCAAACCAATAAATATACGCTTATTGACATTTTTTTTACCAAAGACATGTGGCCGAATACATTTTGGCCTAAATGTATGACTAAAATTTAGTTTATTGGATTTTTTTTATAACAAAAAGTAGAAAATATCATTTTTTTTCAAAATTTTCGGTCTTTTTCCGTTTATAGCGCAAAAAATAAAAACCGCAGAGGTGATCAAATACCATCAAAAGAAAGCTCTATTTGTGGGAAGAAAAGGACGCAAATTTCGTTTGGGTACAGCATTGCATGACCGCGCAATTAGCAGTTAAAGCGACGCAGTGCCAAATTGGAAAAAGACCTCTGGTCCTTAGGCAGCATAATGGTCCGGGGCTCAAGTGGTTAAATATGTAAACAGTAAAAAAGGGAGGACAGACCATATTGGCCCCATAAAGAATGAGGAAGGACATCTGGTTACAAAGGATGGGAGATGGCGAAGGTATTGAATTTATTCTTCTCCTCAGTCTTCACAAGGGAATCGGGGGGCTTCAGTAACCAAAACTGCAGTGTTTATTCTCATGACACATCACAGGAAGCACCTCCATGGTTAACAGAGGACAGAATTAAAATTAGACTTGAGAAACTTAACATTAATTAACATTAATAAATCACCGGGACCAGATGGCTTGCATCTGAGGGTACTTAGGGCACTCAGTCAAGTGATTGCCAAACCGTTGTTCCTAATTTTTACAGACAGTCTACTGACTGGAATGGTACCAGCTGATTGTAGAAAAGCCAATGTAGCACCAATATTTAAGAGGGGCCCAAAATACATCCCTGGGAATTACAGACCAGTTAGCCTAACATCAATAGTATGTAAACTCTTGGAGGGGAGGGGATGATAAGGGACTATATACAAGATTTTAGTAATGAGAACGGTATCATTAGCAGTAATCAGCATAGATTAATGAAGAATCGTTCTTGCCAAACTAATCTACTAACCTTCTATGAGGAGGTGAGTTGCCATCTAGATAAAGGAAGGCCCCTAGACGTGGTGTATCTGGATTTTGCAAAAGCATTTGACACAGTTCCCCATAAACGTTTACTGTACAAAATAAGGTCCATTGGCATGGACCATAGGATGAGTACATGGATTGAAAACTGGCTATAAGGGCGAGTTTAGAGGGTGGTGATAAATGGGGAGTACTCGGAATGGTCAGGGGTGGGTAGTGGGGTCCCCCAGGGTTCTGTGCTGGGACCAATCCTATTTAATTTGTTCATAAACGACCTGGAGGATGGAATAAACAGTTCAATCTCTGTATTTGCAGAAGATACTAAGCAGGGCAATAACTTCTCTGCAGGATGTGGAAACCTTGCAAAAAGATCTGAACAAATTCATGGGGAGGGCAACTACATGGCAAATGAGGTTCAATGTAGAAAAATGTAGAAAAATGCATTTGGGTGGTAAAAATATGAATGCAATCTATACACTGGGGGGGAGAACCTCTGGGGGAATCTGGAATGGAAAAGGACCTGGGGGTCCTAATAGATGATAGGCTCAGCAATGGCATGCAATGCCAAGCTGCTGCTAACAAAGCAAACAGAATATTGCCATGCATTAAAAAGGGGATCAACTCCAGAGATAAAACGATAATTCTTCCGCTCTACAAGACTCTGGTCCGGCCGCACCTGGAGTATGCTGTCCAGTTCTGGGCACCAGTCCTCAGGAAGGATGTACTGGAAATGGAGTGAGTACAAAGAAGGGCAACAAAACTAATAAAGGGTCTGGAGGATCTTAGTTATGAGGAAAGGTTGCGAGCACTGAACTTATTCTCTCTCGAGAAGAGACGCTTGAGAGGGGATATGATTTCAATATACAAATACCGTACTGGTGACCCCACAGTAGGAATAAAACTTTTTGGCAGAAGAGAGTTTAACAAGACTGGTGGCCACTCATTAAAATTAGAAGAAAAGAGGTTTAACCTTAAACTACATAGAGGGTTCTTTAGTGTAAGAGCGGCAAGGATGTGGAATTCCCTTCCACAGGCGGTGGTCTCAGCGGGGAGCATCGATAGCTTCAAGAAACTATTAGATAAGCACCTGAATGACCACAACATACAGGGATATATAATGTAATACTGACACATAATCACACATAGGCTGGACTTGATGGACTTGTGTCTTTTTTCATTCTCACCTACTATGTAACTATGTAACACCATTCCTACAGTCAAGCACAGAGGTGGAAACATTATGCTTTGGTGCTGTTTCTCTGATAAAGGTAGAGACCTCTTTGCCGCATTGAGGGGTCAATGGATGAGGCCATGTATTGTAAAATATTGGATGAGAACCTTCTTCCCTCAGTCAGAACACTGAAGATGGGTCGTGGATGGGTCTTCCAGCATGACAGTAACCCAAAACATACCGCCAATGCAACAGAGAAGTGGCTCAAGAAGAAGCGCATGGAGTGGCCTAGCCAGTCTCCAGACCTTAATCCTATAGAAAATTCATGGATGGAGCTGAAACTTTGAGTTGCCAAACGACAGCCAAGAAACCTTAAGGATTTAGAGAAGATCTGTAAAGAAAAGGGGACCAAAATCCCTCCTGAGATGTGTGCAAACCTGGTCACCAAGAAACGTCTTACCTCTTTGCTTGCCAATAAGGGTTTCTCCACCAAGTACTAAGTCATGTTTTGCTTGGGGATCAAATACTTATTTCACTCACTAAACTATAACTTAATTTATAGCATTTGTTTTATGTGTTTTTTCTGGATTGTTGGTTGATATTCTGCCTCTATCATATAAAATACACCTATGATAAAAATTATAGACCCTCAATTATTTTGTAAGTGGGCAAACTTACAAAATCTGCAGGGGATCAAATACTTATTTCCCCCACTGTAAGTGGTGACACAGGCATTCCCTGGGCACATTTACTGAGCATCAGGCTGAGCATTAATAGCAGCGGCAGTTGCTGGGCTATTTGCTCAAGCAGTGGGTGCATTTTTCTTCTGGCAGTACCTCTGCGTTTTTGCATCGGGCTATGGTCAGAGGGGGAGGTAGAAACACCCCAAAAAAGGGCCTAAAAGAGTCTCTCTCAGGCTCTAAAGTCCCTAGTCTCATCTCTACAATGTCATCCTCCCCTAAAAGATCTGGGGTGGCTGGTCAGAGTGAGCCATCGGGCCGTTAAATGTTGCAACTGTTTCCAACACTGCAGCCCCTGTCTATATTACTCTGGAGGTTTTTTCCTCAGCTTTGGTGGGATTGGAAGAAAGGTTGGCGGCTTTAATCGCATCTTCCTAGAGTGGGAGAAAATGTCCCGTCCCACTACCCTGGACCCTCAAACAGAGGATCTGGGGGCGGGAGAAAATGAATTCCCCTCGGACCGTGAAAAGGCTGATGACTCCTCTTCTGAGGGGTCAATTGCAAAAGAACCTCCTTCAGCTTCACAATCTGAAAGATTGCTGGTGAAATCTCTTATTCAAATGGTCCGCTCTACATTTATGTTACCCTTAACTGAGTCGGTTGGTAAGCCCACTTCTTGTTTGTATAAAAAGAATGAAGAAATAACAAATGCAGAGGTGATCAAATGCCACCAAAAGAAAGCTCTATTTGTGAGGAATAAAAGGACATACATTTTATTTGGGTACAATGTCTCAGAACTGCGCAATTGTCAGTTACAAATAACACAGTGCTGTGTCACAAAAAATGGCCTGGTCAGGAAGGGGGTAAATCTTCTGGAGGTCAAGTGGTTAATGGGAATGGTAATTGCCACTTTAAACAGGCTGCTAGCAGGCTTCTGCGGGCTTTCAACAAGCTTCAAAATGTGCTGAAGCCTGCTAGCAGCTTGTTTGAAGCGGCAATCAACACTCCCACTAGGATCTGTGATCAACATTTACAAACTGGAGCTGAATGGTACGTTAAGGCTGGGTTCACACTATTGCCGCATGCGTCTCACAGCAGGGGTCCGGTGCATACCTGTTTCAGGTCCTATTTCAGCCCAAATTTTTGGGCTGAATTCGGACCTGAAACGGACCAAAAGACGCACAGGACCCCTGTGCAAATCCGCACAAAGCTGCAGCGGAGATATGTGAACTGGCTCTGTAGAGAGCAGGCCTACAATGCGAATTGGATGCGGTGAAACGCGCATCCAATTCACATAGGTGTGAACCCAGCCTTAAAGCTTCAACAAAGCTTGCTAAAAGCTCTGCAAATGCTTTGTTAAAGCTTGCTGTTCACACTGCTCTTACACAAGCTGAAACCAGTGTGAAACAGTCCTAAAACAGCAGCCCGTACATAGCAGGCATATCACCCCCTTTGCCAAGTGCCACAGTCGCTGGTCTAAGGGCCTGGTCTGTTCCCTAGATGGTATCTTGCCTCTAAGCAATCCACAATAATCAATTTATTGTGAGAAATATTCAGCTGGCACAATTTAAGTTCAAATAACTCTATTTACTTACAGCACAGTGCAGGCGATTAACACTCTTTTTCTTTCTTTATTGGTGTATCCAAATTCCTATCATTTCACATCTTTGAAGATGTAAAGTCTGCACGCTGCGCATATTTAGGCGGTAGGGAGATTTCTGTACTCCGGCCAAATACCTGTGCTGGGATGAAACCTGTTAATCCTGGTGTTGAGTTTCAAACCAGAGCAAGTCTCCACAAAATAGCAAAGAAGGCTCCCCAAAACAAAGCGCCTTTAGAAAGGTATGAAGAAATGTTGACATTCTCCTTAGCCTCTTGGACACAGATAGACAGTTGTATGTGATTCTCCCTGATTATCATGGACAGATTTAAGTCAAAGAGAGGCATTGTGTTTCATTTCTTGAAAGAAAACTTTTTTTTTTCTTCTTAAAGCATTTTCCTTCCTCTGGATTTTAGGCTTTAACCGCATTCATCAAAGCGTTAAGCTGAGCAATTCAGTGCATGGTTTTGAGCCACTAAAGAAAGCAATACTATTATATTAATGTAAGTGCAAGCTTTGTGTCATACTTAGAGATACTAATCACACTTCGGGATAAGCAAACTAGCGAGATGTTTTCACAACATTTTAATACATAAATGCTCTTGTCAGTCACTTGAAGAAGGAAAACTCTTCAAACTCAAGCATTTTGTGCAGCGCAGACATACTAGTCTTGTTATGGTCTGCTAGGGAGCTTTGGGCTTAGCACACTTCTCAATGGCCCCATACCTTTGATCCGTAAAGAAAAGTAAGCAAGATATCGGCATTCCTGATGGGATGCCCACACACTAAGCTGTCAGCACCGTTCCTGCAGGTAAAGCCAGGGCTGAAGCTTTAGGCCTAGTGTACCATACAATTAATGTGGGGTCTCATGGTACGGAAGTCCCACTACCCATGTCTTAAAGATATGCTTGCATGTTAGGCTAAGCATTGACATGAGATGGTAGTTGGTTAATTGATGTTGCATGATCGAAGCATAAGTTTGCACAGACATTTTGGCAGAGTGTGCAATGTTTTTTCACTAAGCAGACCCATTTGAGTGTTGCCTCATATTGAAAGAATAGTATCAATTATCAGAGAAATTTTATTTCAGATCAATTTTTTTCCTCTGAGAACTGTCAGCCAGTGGGTTTCTATACATGCTTCTACACACGTTGCAGATGCCCAAAGACATATACTATATGGCCAAAAAGATTGTGAAAAACTGATTTTCAGACCAACTATATGGTCAAATGTTTGTGGACACCCCTCCTCTTTATTGAGTTCTGGTGTTTGCACAGAGGAGAATTTGTATGCTGTATTATTTGTACAACTGTACACCTCCAACCTCTAATGCCCCATAGACACGGTCGGATTTTCCGACGGAAAATGTGTGATAGGACCTTGTTGTCGAAAATTCCGACCGTGTGTGGGCTCCATCTGACTTTTTCCATCGGATTTTCTGACACACAAAGTTTGAGAGCTTGCTATAAAATTTTCCGACAACAAAATCCGTTGTCGGAATTTCCGATCGTGTGTACACAAATCCGACGCACAAAGTGCCACGCATGCTCAGAATAAATAAAGAGATGAAAGCTATTGGCTACTGCCCCGTTTATAGTCCCGACGTACGTGTTTTACGTCACCGCGTTCAGAATGATCGGATTTTCCGACAACTTTTGTGACCGTGTGTATGCAAGACAAGTATAAAGCCAACATCCGTCGGAAAAAATCCTAGGATTTTGTTGTCGGAATGTCCGATCAATGTCCGACCGTGTGTACGGGGCATAAGTCTCGGGAAGGACTTTTTCAGTTCTTATACAACTATGCCCCAGTATGACCGTGCACCAAGCCATATGAAGACATGGTTTGAAGAGTTTGGTGTGGAAGGACTGGAGTGGCCTGCATAGAGTTCTGACCTCAACTCAACACTCAACCTTACATCTGTTCTTTTGGCTGAATGGGCACACTCCACCATCTTGTGAAAAGCTTTTTCAGAATTGAGCTGCACTGATAAGTAGCACAGGCCCCCCCCCCTGTCAGGAGAGCCGCTGATCGGCTCTCCTCTACTCGCGTCTGGCAGTGCGAGTGGAGAAAAAGCTGAGAAAAGGCTCTTCCTATTTACACTGTGATCAGCTGCGATTGGACACAGCTGATCACATGGTAAAGAGCCTACGTCAGAGGCTCTTTACCTCGATCGGAGATGCGGTGTGTCAGACTGACACACCACACCACCGATTGCCGCGCTGCACGCCCCCATGATCGTGTCTTATCCTGCTGGAGTCATATGACGGCCTGTCAGGATAACTCAACCATATCCCGGCCATCATTCTGCATATGGTGGGCAGGAAGTGGTCAAGGTGTTTTTCCACTATTGGAGGCTCAGTCTCAATTTCTATCCCCACATGTGGAAAGTGTCTTTATTTATCTGGATGGAGATTGGTCTTCAATAACATTTAATAAAGCGATATTTGCCAGACACGAGAGTGAATGGCAACAGCATCTGGTGAGCTTTATTCTTAAGGAGTAGAATTGGCACACATCACTTTGGTGAAGGATTTTGGTGGATCAAAGAGATTTTGTTTCACTATTGCTTCACACTATTTTTTCATCACTTTAAGTTGGACTGTATTACCATATTGATTTGCATATGTTGGCATATATTTTTTGGATATGCTATATGGACACTTTTTATTATTTTACGGGCCTTTTATGTTGATTTTATCACAATGTTAATATTTGGGATATTTAGGAGATTTGTAGATTGATGAGTGCACTACTGTGGAATTATTTGTCTTTTTTTACATTGACAGTTGTTTCACCTCATTTGCATGTTTATTGAATATTAAGTGGCAGCACAAACAGGTGTTCTTCATTAGCGCAGTGCGCGCACATACTGTATACATATATCAACGAAAAAAAGACCGTCAATTTGAAAAAAAAAAACAATATTTTTTATTTTCTGCTATAAAACACATCCAATAAAAAAATGTAAAAAATCTAATTTTCTTCATTAATTTAGGCCAATATGTATTCTGCTACGTGTTTTTGGTTAAAAAAGAATCTCAGTATATTGATTGGTTTGCACAAAAGTTATAGCGTCTACAAACTATGGGATATTTTTATGAAATTTTTATTTATTTATTTTACTAGTAATGGCGGCAATCAATGACTGCGACATTGCGACGGACAAATCGAACACTAAGTGACACTTTTTTGGGGACTAGTGACACTAATACAGTGATCAGTGCTAAAAAATATGCACTGTCATGTACTGACACTGGCAGGTAAGGGGTTAACCTAAGGGGCGAACAAAGGGTTAACTGTGTCCCTAGGGAGTGCTTGCTAACTCTGGGGGGGTGTGCTTTAACTGTGGGAAGACAGAGACCCGCTGATCGGCTGCTGCTGTGTCCAATCACAGCAGGAGCAGAAGCGGTCGCGGGCGGCGCGCGTGCACGCCGCAGAACCGGAAGTGCAGAATCACATACCTGCGATGCCGCCGCCCCGCAGTAAATGTACTTGGGGCAGTCGGTAACAGGTTAAAGTAGAACTATAGGCAAAACTTTTGTTTTTCATATTCGATAAAGTAAGGGAGGGTTATAACTCCTGTCAGATTGTTTTTACCATCTGTGTCCCGTTTTGGAGATTTCCCTTCACTTCCTGTCCCATAGCCAAACAGAAAGTGAGAGGAAATCACTTCAAATTAAGGGAATCCTTTGGGGACCCCCAGGTCACCAGAACTAGTGTCCCCATTGGAAGATTTCCACTCTATTACTTTACTTTTCTGGTGACTACCCAAAATTTTGGATTTTCTTTTACTTTCACTTCAATGATAATGGTAAACGGGACCATCTACCCTAACGGTGGAACAGACAGCAGTAAAAGCTGACGGGTTCTAATCTCTCTCTACTCTATCCAAATCAAAATTAAAAAAACGCTTTGCCTTTAGCTCAGCCCCGCTCACTGTATATATACGTCATTTTTTTGAAGATGGATATCTCAATAACGGCAGCAGCTGCTGCCACAACCGAGATATCCATCTTTTCAGTGAGCGGTTCTGTACACGATAATGGTGGTCTCAGCGGCACCCCCCCTCCCGCCGCTCTCCCGCACCCTCTGCCGCTTACCGGAGCCGTCGGTAGCGGCGGAGGCGATCGGGTCCTTTCCCTGCTGAGGTATGGAGACAAGTGAGGCCAAGATGGCGCCCACCCGTCTCCATACCATGTGACGGCCGGAGCGACGTCATTACGACGGCTCCGCCCACTCTCTTAAAGGCACAAATTTTTTTAGTGTCATTTTTTTAAACGACTTTTTTTTTTTTTTTTTTTTTTTTTTGCATTTTAGTCTAAATATGAGATCTGAGGACTTTTTGACCCCAGATCTCATATTTAAGAGGACCTGTCATGCTTTTTTCTATTACAAGGGATGTTTACATTCCTTGTAATAGGAATAAAAGTGATCCAAATTTTTTTTTTTAAAAAAACAGTGAAAAAATAAATAAAATAAAATAAAATAAATAATAAAAAAAAAAAAAAAAATTTTTTAAAGCGCCCTGTCCCGACGAGCTCGCACGCAGAAGCGAACGCATACGTGAGTAGCGCCCGCATATGAAAACGGAGGTGAGGTATCGCCGCGACCGGTAGAGTGAGAGCAATAATTCTAGCCCTAGACCTCCTCTGTAACGCAAAACATGCAATCTGTAGAATTTTTTAAACGTCGCCTTTGGAGATTTTTAAGGGTAAAAGTTTGACGCTATTCCACGAGCGGGCGCAATTTTGAAGCGTGACATGTTGGGTATCAATTTACTTGGCGTAACATTATATTTCACAATATAAAAAAAAATTGGGCTAACTTTACTGTTGTCTTATTTTTTTTTTCAAAAAAGTGAATTTTTTCCAAAAAAAGTGCGCTTAGAAGACCGCTGCGCAAATACGGTGCAAAAAAAAGTATTGCAATGACCGCTATTGTATTCTCTAGGATGTTAGAAAAAAAACAATATATAATGTTTGGGGGTTCTAAGTAATTTTCTAGCAAAAAAACCTGTTTTAAACTTGTAAACACCTAAAATCCAAAACGAGGCTGGTCTTTAAGTGGTTAACCGCTTCCGGACCCTCCACCGCATATATACTGCGGCAGGGCAGCCCGGATGCACAAAATCACATACCTGTACGTGATTTTGTACACGAGATCTGGGTCGCATGCACACCGCCGGAGCCCTGCCGTGATAGCTGGCAGGACTCACCAATCATTCCGAGGAGAGGCAGAATGGCGGTCTGCCTATGTAAACAAGGCAGGCCGCCGTTCTGTCACAGAGGAAAATAGAGATCTGTTTTCCTCTAGTGCAATGGTCTCCCAACTGCGTTCCAAGGGTCGGATGTGGCCCTTTGCTTGATGTTATCCGGCCCTTGAGGTACTATTCCTCCTACTGACACCAATGATGAGGCACCATTGCTTTCACTGACACCAACAGTGGGGCACTATTCCTCCCACTGATACCAATGATGGGGCATCATTCCTCCCATTTACACCAACGATGGGGCACTCTTCTTTCCACTGACCCCAACGATGGTGTACTGTTCCTGCCTCTAATAATAATGAGACATTATTGCTCCTTCTACTGACCACATTTTTTTTAAATCCCTCTGACCATCAAGCCTGAGACATTGTGGACTCCCATCGATGCTGGGGCATTTTCTACTCCCATTGGCCACAGTTAGGCCCTCCTAAAGTCTGAAAGGCAGGAAACTGTCCCTTTGTTTAGGAAGTTTGAAGACCCCTGCTCTAGTGCATCCATTCCCCCCACAGTTAGAAAGCACTCCCTTGGAGCACACTTAACCCTTTGAGTGCCCATAATGTTAACCTCTTCCCTGCCAGTGTCATTTATACAGTGACCGTGCATTTTTTTTAGCACTGATCACTGTATTGGTGTCACTGGTCCCCAAAAAGTATCACTTGGTGTCAGATTTGTCCGTCGCAATGTCGCAGCCCCACTAAAAATTGCTGATCGCCGCATTAATAGTTAAAACAGCCATTGTGTCCCAGTGTCATATCTGTATGGATGTAGGTGTGTGTACCCAAACTCACCCAGGGTGCGTTCAGGGAAAGCCACATGCACCCGCATGGATGCCACATTGGGACACAGTGGCTCTGTCCGACTGTTAATAATAAGAGTAAGGCATGGGCACTCTGTTGTATCAAAGAGGCAACAGAGCATGCATTTACAATGAACAGATTAGATCCCATCAGTTTACAAAAACCTTTGCCGTGAGAAATATGAATAGCTGGCTGTCTGACATTGCATCACTAACCTTGAACAAATATGTTGATAATTAAATTGGGCATTTCTCTGCCTTTCCTAATCTGCATACTTGTTCTGGATCAGTGACTGTAAGTAGTCAAGTAAATTTGAAAGCTTTGGGGTGCAGTGGTAGCACTTGCCATAATGTGCTGGTATGTGCAGCTGTTTGCCACGTTCTAGTAATTACAGCTCGGTGTCATTCTCTCTGATGCTCCTTCTGCTGCCAGCTTTCCCTCATTCAGCCATAGGACAATGAGGGACGATGCAGCGCCTGCGTGTGTGTGATGGATTTGTGATATCTTGGCACGAGACTCAACTCACGCAAATGTGCCACAGGCAGTAAGAAAACCTTCTGCATACAGCTCCCCCTAAATACATACCTGAGCCTGATCTCGTTTCAGCGATGTGCACGAGAACCAAGGCTCTCTGGGCTGTCCCCCGCTCTTCATTGGCTCAGAGCCAATGGTGACAGAGCTGGTGCAGGGCTGGGGAGTGAGCATGCAGGAGTGCTCCCATACCAAGTGGCTTGCCCAATACTCGGTGAGGGGGTGGAGTTCGGCGCTTCGGCAGGTTACCGGGAAAGACGAGGATTGGGGCTGCTGTGTGCAAAACCATTGCAGGTAAGCAGGTAAGTACTACATAACATGTTTATTTTATTAAATAAAATAAGCTTTACAATCACTTTAAAACATGTTGTTAAAATTATATGAACACAATCTAATCCACACATATAAAGTAATGAAAAAACACAGAATCTGGTGCAGCTGTACACAGTAACCAATCAGCTTCTAACTTCAGCTTGATCAATTAAGCTTTGACAATAAAACCTGGAAGCTGATTGGTTACTATGCACAGCTGCACAGCTGCACCAGATTCTGTGTGCACCAGCTTTGGTAAATCTCCCCATTGGACCTGTAAAACTCCAATCAGTAGTAAATTGTAGCAATTGACATAACTAAAACAGATACTGGGACCCAGTTATTTCTTTTTTTCATTAATGAATAAAATGCAAGAGTTTCCTTTTTCTCTGCATTTATTTCCATTGAGGACAATGTCTAAATCAGAGGGGTTTTTTTTGCCAGTGGAAGATTCTGCCTACAGAAGCGATTTCTCCTGCTTCCTTTTCCACTCCCCTCCTTTTTCACTGTATTGACCAATTATAAAAAGAACTGCAAAGTCCTGATCGGTCACCCTTCCAATTCACTACTGACCCAAGTGCTTGTTTTACTTTCTCTGTCATTACTTCACCCACATCACTCCCAGCCAATGCACTCCCTCTTAGACCGCTCCACTTCCGAGCATTCCCCCCCCATTCAAACACAGCTCCCTCTCGTCTACTCAGACACCCAGAGATGATGTTGTGTATGCTTGCTGGCAGCCAAGGTCTCTTCAGGCACCTGTCTCCCCAACCTTGGGTGTGTGAAGAGTGGGGCTGTGGGAAGTGAAGGCTCTAGGGCTTGGGAATGCAGTGACCTGGAGGAATCCTCCCTGTGCTTGCTATACCACAACTATGGACAGCAGGACATTCTGCTGAGGGCATGTTCCAGATCAAAAGGAAGAACCCTGAAGTATCCGTAACTGCCAGAAAATTACTTTGGAGCTCTATGTATTCTGGAAATCCCTATCCCAGGGGAGATATGTGTGCTCCTTTCACCCCTGGGCTGATGTTTCTCTTTCACTTCTAAAGCACCAGTTAAGAAGTGTGTTTCATTAACCCCCAGACTCAGACAGGTGTGTCCCCTTTCACTCCCAGAGCCCAAGTGAGACACT
Source organism: Lithobates clamitans (assembly GCA_037952925.1). Taxonomy (NCBI): domain Eukaryota; kingdom Metazoa; phylum Chordata; class Amphibia; order Anura; family Ranidae; genus Lithobates; species Lithobates clamitans. The sequence goes on from JBBGZY010000031.1 coordinate 8,670,937, forward strand.
ATACTTCCCTTAATCTCAGAGTCCAGGTAGACTTGTCCCTATTTACCTATTATAGAAAGGTGATATGTCTTTGCTCAAATCTGAATAGCTTTATACATATACTGTATACAGTGCCTTGAAAAAGTATTCATACCACCTGAAATGTTCCACATTTTGTCATGTTACAACCAAAAACGTATATGTATTTTATTGCAATTTATTGTGATAGACCAACACAAAGTGGCACAAAATTGTGAAGTGTAAGGAAAATGATACATGGTTTTCAAATTTTTTAACAAATAAATATCTGAAAAGTGTGGTGTGCATTTGTATTCAGCGCCTTTACTCTGATACCCCTAACTAAAATCTAGTGGAATCAATTGCCTTCAGAAGTCACCTAATTAGTAAATAGAGTCTACCTGTGTGTAATTTAATCTCATTATAAATACAGCTGTTCTGTGAAACCCTCAGAGGTTTGTTAGAAAACCTTAGTGAACAAACCGCATCATGAAAGAAAAGGAATACACCAGACAGGTCAGAGGTAAAGTTATGGAGAAGTTAAAGCAGGGTTAGGTTATAATAAAATACCCCAAGCTTTGAACATCTCACAAAGCACTGTTCAATCCATCATCCAAAAATGGAAAGAGTATTGCACAACTGCAAACCTACCAAGACATGGCCGTCCACCTAAACTGACCGGCCGGGCAAGGAGAGCGTTAATCAGAGAAGCAGTCAAGAGGCCCGTAGTAACTGGAGGAGCTGCCGAGGTCCACAGCTCAAGTGGGAGGGTCTGTCCACAGGACAACTATTAGTCGTGCACTCCACAAACTGGCCTTTATAGAAGAGTAGCAAGAAGAAAGCCATAGTTGAAAGAAAGCCATAAGAAGTCCCATTTACAGTTTGTGAGAAGCCATGTGGGGGGCACAGCAAACATGTGGAAGAAGGTGCTCTGGTCAGATGAGACCAAGATTGAACTTTGGCCTAAAAGCAAAACGCTATGTGTGGTGGTGCCAGCATCATGTTATGGGGATATTTTCCTTCAGCAGGGACAGGGAAGCTGGTCAGAGTTGATAGGAAGATGGATGGAGCCAAATACAGGGCAATCTTGGAAGAAAACCGGTTACAGTTTGCAAAAGACTTGAGACTGGGGCGGAGCTTCACCTTCCAGCAGGACAACGACCCTAAACATACAGCCAGTCCTACAATGGAATGGTTTAGATCAAAGAATATTCATGTCTTAAAATGGCCCAGTCAAAGTCTAGACCTAAAGCCAAATGAGAATCTGTGGCAAGGCTTGAAAATTGCTATTTACAGACACTCTCCATCCAATCTGACAGAGCTTAAGCTATTTTGCAAAGAAGAATGGGCAAAAATTTCACTCTCTAGATGTGCAAATCTGGTAGAGACATACCCAAAAAGATTTGCAACTTTAATTGCAGCGAAAGGTGGTTCTACAAAGTATTGACTCAGGGGGGCTGAATACAAATGCATGGCACGCTTTTCAGTTATTTATTTGTAAAAAATTGTGAAAAACATTTATTATTTTCCTTCCAGTTCACAATTATGTGCCACTTTGTGTTGGTCTATCACATAAAATTCCAATAAAATACATTTATGTTTTTGGTTGTAACATGACAAAATGTGGAAAATTTTCGAAGGGTATGAATACTTTGTTAAGGCACTGTATAACCCATCAGGTGCTTAGGGGGTTTGACCAAACTGCTATACACTCTTATGCCGCGTACACACGGCCGGAATTTCCGACAACAAATGTTTGATGTGAGCTTGTTGTCGAAAATTCCGACCGTGTGTAGGATCCATCGGACATTTTCCGTCGGAATTTCTGACAAACAAAATTTGAGATCTGGATCTCAAATGTTACGACAACAAAATCCATTCTAGGAAATTCCAATCGTGTGTACACAATTCCGACGCACATAGTTCCACGCATGCTCGGAATCAAGCAGAAGAGCCATACTGGCTATTGAACTTCATTTTTCTCGGCTCCTTGTACGTGTTGTACGTCACCGCGTTCTTGACGTTCGGAATTTCCAACATTATTTGTGTGACCGTGTGTATGCAAGAAAAGTTTGAGCCCGCCTCCCTAAAAAAATTAGTTTGACTTGTCACAGCTATTCCAAAGCCTGGGGCTCCAGTTTAAACAGACATCGGTAGCAGGCCTGAACGGAGTGAACTATAAGAGAGAGTTGAATAACGGTCATCCCAATTTAAACAAAGGAGAAAACTCAGTCTGTAGATTCTTGGAAGATGTTCCTCAGTTTCTACTCTTTAAGATTTGGGTTCATGTAAAAGATGCAATTAAAATTAATTGGCCTCATTTTTGCCCTGAGTTTAAGAAAGGCTCTGTTTTAAGAATTGTTGAATATATGTGTTTATATCTTCCATCTCTTAAAATGTTTCCTGTGTCTGCAGATAAAAGGTATCATTTTCTTTTGGTGTTAAATTCATTTTCAGGAAAAACATGTGAATGGAACATACATTACGCAAGGAACTGGGTTTTCATCAGATTTTTTGGCAGCCAGGAGTTTTTGTTGATATTGTGACATATATACACCTATAGTATATCAATATGGATATTACCATGTGCCTCCTATCTAGCAGCTTTTGAAGTGTTTTCCAGTTATCAGCTGGTAGCACATCTTGATTGCTCTAGACCTGGACCTGGGGTTGTGCTTTTGGAGTTCATGGCCATCTTGCAAGTTTGTGTGCATTCCCATTTCCTGACAGATGTTCACTCAATTGCAACAAAACCAACTCATCCCATGATCTTCAAAGCCAAGGATTAAAGCTCAAATTCATACAGTTCTCCAGAGAGCAATGCTGAAAGAAAATTGAAAGAGTTTCCAGCATGTGGTACAGGAAACAGTACAGGCAGTGCTGTTTTGTCCTCAGAGTACTTATTCTTATTTGTACCCATAAATATGTAGTCTGAAGGCTACAAGCAACTCAGATCTATATTTTTTATTCATTTCTTGATAATAACGAGAGGGGGAACTCAATAGGTTGTCAAGAGCAAAACAAACTTTGAAATCCCTATTTCTTATAGCTATATTGCCCTTAACATTATTTGGGATACCCTGTTTTGTGTGACCTCAGTTCCATCCCTGTGGTGGACCTGCCTTCAGAGCTATAGCCATTCCAGTGTCTTTCTCCCATAACACTCAGAGCAATCAAGCAGAACTATCTCTTTCCCAAGGCCAGAATCTAGTGCTACAAACAAAAGCACGGAATGCTTTCAGGAACACTAAGATAGGTGCCTTCACTTCAGCTGACATGTTGCCTGACAGTTGCTCAGCTTGTCTTTGTTTCATAACAAAGAACGTGGCATCAAACAAAGAAATCCCAATATAAAACAAATGGCTTGAACATATTCCGACGTTATAGACTTACACCACTTTATCAAAACGCTTCTGGATACATCTGATAGCCAGATGGGAATCTGCCTCACAGGTTTTTTTTCCCATTTGGTTTCTAAAGCACTTATCAAGTCAATTATGTGGCTAATGCCCACGTCACTGCAAAGTGATACACAAGCTTAACAGTACGTAAGGAAGGTGCTGTGTTTGTGTTTGTTAGAAAACAATCCTTCCATTTAAGGTGTAAAGCCATTGTAAGATCAGAGTGCTCAGTGTGGCCGTTATAACATCATTGACTGACAACATGATCCTTTCTAAAAACCTAAAACATTGTGCAAATGGCACTTAAGAACAAAGCATTCTAAGTGCATGCCCCACAGTTTGGCTGTAGAATAGGCTGGACAGGTCAGATGCTGCAGATATCAGAGGTGCTCTGCTACTAGTGTAGCATTATTTAAAAAATAAATAAAACACAGTTGGAATCTAAGTTTTGCTTTTTAACCTTTTAAACTCTTTAAATTAAACTAATATTCATATGAGCATTCGCTATGAATATGTATTAATGAAGAAATACACCCATCAGCCATAATAGTATGGCCACTGACCGGTAAAGAGAATAACATTGATTATTTCATTACAATGGCATCTGGGTGGGATATATTAGATGAACATGTTGTCCCTTAAGTTGATATGTTGAAGGCAGAAACAATGGGCAAGTGTAAGGATTTGAGCGACTTTGACAGGGGCCAAATTGTAATAGCTAGATGACTAGGTCAGAGCAACTCCAAAACTGAAATGCCTATGGGATGTGGGATGTTCCCAGTCTAAATATACAGTATATTAAACAAGGTCTATAGTCTAAAGTCTGCAGTGGTTAGGACTTAACAAAAGTGGTCCAAGGAAGGAAAACTGGTGACCGGGTCAGGAGTACCAAAGGCTTATTGATATATGTGGGGATCTAAGACTGGCACATGTAGTCCAATGCAATAGAAGAGCTACTGTAGCTGAAATTGCTGAAAAAGTTCATGCTGGTTTTGATAGAAAGGTGTCAGAACACACAGTGCATTACAGTTTGATGTGTGCGGGGCTGCATCAGGGTGCCCATGTTGACCAATATCCACAGCCAAATGCGCTTACAATGGGCATGTGAGCATCAGAACTGGACCATTGAGCAAAGGAAGAAGGTAGCCTGGTCTGATGAATCACGGTTTACATCATGTGGATAGCTGAGTGCAAGTGCCTCACTTACCTGGGGATGAGATGGCACTAGGATGCACTATAGGAAAAAGGCAAGCCAGGCAATGTACTGCTGGGACACTTTGGGTCCTACCATTCATGTGAATGTCACTTTGGAGTCCATGCCTTGACTGGTCAGAGCTCTTTTGGTGGCAAAAGGGGGACCTACTCAATATATGGTGGGTAGTCATAATGTTATGGCTGATTGGTGTATTAGGTAGGCAAAGGTTGGGTAGACCTTGTTTAATATACTGTACATTTAGTGATTTTAACCTTGTATACAGTATACTGTATGAAGTCTTTACAATATCAAGGAAAAAAAGTCTTAAAACGATATAATGTCCACTACGCTTTAAGACCATAGGTCATTAGAAAGTGTTATTTGCAAACACTGTCTGAGATAGGTTGCAATCTGTACACATAACTTTTATGTTTAGTAAAAATGACAGAAGAAATACAACTTTGGTTTAGTGTGAGCATCAGACTATCTGAGACCAAAGCCAAATTAGCATGCTAAATTATGATTTAAAACTTTTCCTGCATCCTGCATGGGCACTCACCTTGGCAATGCATTGTGTTAGCTGCAGGGTTCTATACAGGTCCAGGGTCATGGTCCATCACTATGGAACCTAGTTCCTGAAGACCCCTTCAGGGGTATTCCCACTGTGATGGGCAAAGCCTTTTTTTACAGTCTAGCATCGTAGACAGGAAGGACAGGGGCACCCTGTATATGTTACCGTTACAGTTAAAACAGATTGTATTCACCTCTACAGTGAAAAAAAAAATACTTGAACTTGGTGCTATAATTTACCCACTCAGAGCTCAGTCTCAGGTGAGTGACCAGGTATTACATCACAGTAAGGTACATACACAATAAGGTACTTGCTTCTGCCCCATTTGCTATGAAGGTTCATTACAGGATGGTCTGGGTTACCATGTACTCCTTATGGACATGCTTACCCTATACTTCGTACGCAATTCCATGAATACCTCACAGTGGAATACCCTCACTTGTAGCTATGGAAGAAATCGGGTAAAGGGAGCCAATAATAAATATGAATATGCACTCTGCTGAATGCTCGCACAAGACTCAACCTTAAAGGGACTAAAGCAAAATTCTCTGCATCTTTGTCACATTTCCTCACTATGACTATAACTATGGCTTTAATACAGCCATCTCTGTCCAGGTCCCAAAGTTTTCCCCCAGATTTTCATGATACTGAAGAGGAAGTTTCAAGCAACATGCTTGCTAACATTGAAAAGCTTGTTGCCTCTGCCCGCAAAAGCCTCGGCATTGTGGTCCAATCCCTAACTGTCCAATGACCATAGTAATTGAGGTAAGACAAGCTCCTATAAACTTCTTGAAGTTTAGCCTAGTCAAGCTGGCCTTCCAGTATTAGATCCCTCTTCTGAAGGGGTACCCAAACGGTGCAGTCAGACAACATCAGCCATCAAGGGAGCACCAGCAGTCTGGTTGCCTTGAAGTAAGTGAACCAGATCATTTCTTGGACTGGAACTCATTGTCCCATGAATTCTGCAGTCCATGTGCCAGGAGTGGACAACTGGAAAACAGTTTATCTCAGCTGTCATCCCCTGGATCAAGGAGAATAGGCTGCTCATCCAGATGCCTTCAGTCTGCCCCTCCCCCCCACCAGAACACTCTGGCCAGTGCTCGCATCCATTGGCTGCCAGCGCTGATCAGATGCCAATCAGATGCTGGTTTTCCAGCATGGCCATTCGACAGCCGGCTTCTGTCATACAGGCTGGTGTACACACGGGCCGACTGTTGGCTGATTTCTATTGAACCAGCCAATACCAAACAATATTAGCAGTGTTAATTTCATCAACAAAAAACGTTTTCGTCAGAGGCAATTTCTTAGTGACGAAAACCAAACGAAAAGTACAGCACATTTTCGTCCACTGACAAAAACTATGACGGAAATGTGAGGCAAGGAAGTTTACCCTCGTGAACTAGCTTCCAGTTTTCACGGAGCGCCCCCTGCTTCTGCTCCCAGTAAGCAAGCCACTGTATGCACAGCGACTGCCAGAGACCAGAGCAGCACTGTGTATTTCAGACAGCCAGGCCTCCCGAGTACTGACGAGACTGTCCCATTCCCAAGCAGAGCAGACAGTGAGTGTGTAGTACATTACAATTACAATTACAGAAGGCCTGAGGCCTCCCCTCAGACCACCATCTAGCACTATGTGTGCATTACACAGGCCTCCTCTGACCACTGGCTGTGGCATCCAGGGCACTGTGCATTACAGGCCATCCCTCAGACAACCACCATCTAGCACTGTGCACCACTGGCAATGGCATCCAAGGCACTGTGCATTACATTATATGGGAATAGTTTTACACGAAATACAAATAAAGGGGAAAAATAGCAAAAATACACCACTAAAGCAGACAGCCCCAAGATCATTCATTTCATATACATTTGATAATTGACTGTAGTGTCATCATGTAAAAAAATAATAAAATGGCTCACTATGGCTCACTAAAAGCATGAATTTTGGTCTCACAGTCACTTTCTGTCATGGGGGAATCTTCCTCCCTAGAGCTGGGTGGTTCTTCTGCTGCTGCGGTGGTTTGTTTAAATACTGCCACCATATTACTCCTATTTATAACGCTTAAGATCTTCCTCTTTGGTATGTCCCACTTGTGCAAGCATTTGTCCACACAGTGAATTAATTGACTGTGCAGTGTGGGGTGGGCTTTAGGCTACTTGTTCTCAACAGCAGAAAAGTAGTAGGCACTTATAGCAAGAAATGAAGCTGTGACTCAAAAAAGCAATATTTTTGTAACAAAACTTGGTTTTACAGAGTAAAGACGTTATATAATGGCTAAATCTGTATTTGTTCAAGCCATAAATAATAACATGATATTAGTTTCTTTTTTTACTCCAGGAGTGTATAATTAGTTTTGAAAGTCTAGAGAAATGCTTTAAATAATGCATTATTTAACTAAACACATTATTAGATTTTAGTCGATTAAAATTATTTTAGTCGACTAAAGTGTACTGGAGATTTTAGTTGGCTAACATGTACTGGAGATTTTAGTCAACTAAAATGTGCTGGAGATTTAGCCAACCAAATACTACTAAAACAAAAACAATTGTAGAAGACTAAAATGGGACTAAAACTAAAATGCCATTTTAATCCTAAGTCTAAAACTAAATCGAAAATGACAAAATTAACACTGGATATTAGGCCTGTGTGTACCAGGCTTTAGTATTTTAATTCAGCCTCTTTAAGCCACTCTGAGTTACAGGGTAGAAGGTGACTGCTTGTATTTTTACTGTCTATTAATATATTTCTTACTATATGAGAATTGAAATGATATGAATCTTCTCATTTTCCTTTATAGGAATGTTATCATATACAGAGTATCTCTTCCTCCTCTGCATACTAACAAGTAAGTGGTAATCCATAGAAAATCTACAGAGATTTCTTAAACTTTGTTTCAAACATTTGTGTATGTTATTCCTGCCATAGTCAATGTGTGTTCTAAATGTGTGCTGCACTTCAGAAAATGTTAACTGGTTAGCTAAATTTAACCTCTTAAATACTTTTATAAAGGTTACATGAATACTTCATTATATAATGTACTACACTTAAGCTGACCATACATTATACAATTTTCTTTTTCAATTTCCTTTAGATCTACCTTCAACTATGTAGTGTAAGGGCGTACCTGACTGCAGACAAATTGGAAGTGTATATGGTTTTGGTAAATCTAAAGGAAAATTGTACAGGAAAATTGTATAATGTATGGCCAACTTCAGGGTACCCATAGATATTAGATGTCAGTCACCAAATCCGTTGTTTTGGCCATAATAGTCATTCTCTTGTGTGGATGGATCTCGTACTGGCCAGCTGCTGTCATGGGATGAAAGTACATCATATAGGGTAGGAAAATCGTTCTGACTGTAAAGCATCCCATAGTTTATGCAATTTTCTTTCCATCCAACACAGGTAGATGGAAAGAAAATTTCTTGATTCCCCCATCGACACAGTCAATGGAATCCCTCTTGCAGTTTCAGAGCCTTCTTTGCCGGGGCAGAACACAATGATCACTACTGGCACCTATAGCCGCTGGCATTCATCGCATGAAAATAATCTGAATTGCTGGTTGTACTGATGTCGATCAATGGATTGACTTTAGTACAATCAGCCTACCCATAGTTGGATGGAATCTTGGCTAGTCCCTGCGGAATAAGTGACCCCCCAACAAATTTAGTCTCTGTCAATGATACCGGAAATATTCTATCCTGTGCAGTATTTTACAGTCCAAGTGTAATGAAATGGAAATGAACTCTTTTAATTCCTTATTTGTAAGGTAGCACAAAGATATCTGCTGAGGCAGAGCTAGAACCCAGCGATCAGCAGGGAAGAATTACATCTCTATCTCTTACCCCCGGTAAAAGTGCCCATCTGTGATCATCCTAAGGGCTTAAGCTGGCCATACAGTGTGGAAAATAATTATTTGATCCCCTGTAGATTTTGTAAGGTTGCCCACTTACAAAGACATGAAGGGTCTATAATTTTTATTATAGGTTTAATTTAAATGATAGAGACAGACTATCAATCAAAAATCCAGAAAAACACATAAAACTAATGCTATAAATTAAGTTGCACTTCAGTGAGTAAAATAAGTATTTGATCCCCAAGCAAAACATGACTTAGTACTTGGTGGAGAAACCCTTGTTGGCAAGCAAGAGGTAAGACGTTTCTTGCAGTTGGTGACCAGGTTTGCATACATCTCAGGAGGGATTTTGGTCCACTCTTCTTTACAGATCTTCTCTACATCCTTAAAGCGGGGGTCCACCTATCTATCATTTTTTTTTTTTTTCAGTTCATTCACAAACTTTTCTTCTCAGCATTACATACTCACATATTGTGTGTAATATGTCCGCCTGTGTCAGATTTCGTCGGAAAGAATAACTTATATTATTCACTGCAGGCGGTTTCCATCTTCATTGTGGGCATTTGAAGCCCACAAGCATTTATTTCCTGGATGTGGTGAATGCTGTGCTCCCAGCATTCACCGCTCGTTCCCGCACATGCTCAGTGGCATCCTGGGAAGCCTGAGACTAGCTCCCAGGAGTCAGGGAGAGGCTAGAAACACGCCTACTCCCACGGGAGGAGAACCAGGAAGTTTAAAGAAGAATAGAAAAATAAAAGGTAATTATGGCGACTTGAATTTTTTTAAACGGCATGTCAGCATCTAGGCAAGGAAGAGAATACATACAGATATTGTTCTAAATTTGGGTGGAACCCCACTTTCAGATTTCTTGGATGTCTCTTGGCAACTCGAAGTTTCAGCTCCCTCCATAAATTTTCTATAGGATTAAGGTCTGGAGACTGGTTAGGCCACTCCATGACCTTAATGTGCTTCTTCTTGAGCCACTCTTTTGCTGCCTTGGCGGTATGTTTTGGGTCATTGTCATGCTGGAAGACCCATCCACGACCCATCTTCAGTGATTGCTGGTGCAATACTTTCCAGGCTTCTAAAAAAAAAAAAAATTGGAAATGCAAATTTTTTTTTACCTGCAAAAAGAAAAAAAATGTATTTTTTTTTTAAAGTTAAACTTATTCTTTAAAGCCAATCAACTTTTTTGTCGAAAGCTGATGTCAGAAGCTGATTGGTTTCTATGCAGAGCTGCACCAGATTTTGCACTCTCCAGTTTTAGTAAATCACCACCTCGGCTAAAATGGAGCTGAGGCATGAACAAAAATGAAAAATGCCTTTAAAAGCTGTGTTTTTTTCTACTTGTGTGAATGAGGCTTTAGCTGATAAATTCCTACATCTTGTCAAACTACTGTCCAGCATATTTAAATGATTTCCACTTTTTTTCTCCTTTTATTTTCTCCTTCTCTTCTCTGCTATATGCTGTTGAATTGCTTTTATGTGTATAATATACTTCTTATATGAAAAAAAAATAATTTTCATATAGTTTTTGTTGTAATGTTACTGGATCTGGACTGAAACTTTGACATTGAATTTCATAGAAAAAAAAAGTAAAATGTAAATTTGAATTTCATGTTCTCAGACTTGGAATAATATGTAATCCTCATCTATATGTCAGCAAGGTGATTACAAGTGTTTTGTGCAGTGTTTAGGAAATTCTTATGTCTAATTTTCCATTCAAAACTCCTGATTAATAAGCCATATACAGGATAAAAACGTTATTGCAATGTTAAAAGCAAAGTCCAAGAGTTATAACATTTCTGGAAGAACTTCACCTTCACTTACATAGTAGAGACCACTAAGGTGTCCCTGCTAGCAATATTTGTCAATAACTGCAGTGAGATATAGCTCTGGCAGAAGTTGTGAAAAGTTGTAAACTAGCAAGCATGTCTTGTCATACCCAGAGAAAGCTGAAGGGTATTTTTTTCAAAGAAGCGGTTATGGCTTTTACCGTGCAAATGATAAGAGGTTCTAATACAAACATGCAAACATGGGACCATGAACTAGTTAATCCACAGCGCTGTCACAAACCAATATAAAAAAAAATTCACAATCAGTGCATATACCTCTATACAATATCAGAATATATATATATATATATATATATATATATATATATATATATATATATATATATATATATATATATAAAATGTGTGTGTGTTTACAAGCCAATAATGTGCAAATGTGCTTAGTCCCACATTCTTAAATAGTCCATAATAAAGTGCTTCATAAAAAACAACAGTGCTCCAGTGCAGGTAACTTCAGTGCTTTTAGTGCTCCATGCAACACTTTGTGCTTTTATACACTCACCAGATATAACTGACCTTGTGCTTTCCAGCACAAAAGTCAAAGTATGCTCCTGGGTCTTGGCAGGAATATTCAACTTCTCCTCCTCTCTTTTCTCCTATGCTACTCACTTCTCTCAATGTTCTATTATGCTGTCCTTTGCAAATTTGCATGCCTCAAATGTCAGACAGGGGAACAAGAGTGGGAGTCCGCATAGTGTAATATCGCTATATTAAATAATTACGATTAAAAACTTAGCCATTGCATTAATATCATAATTGTATAAAAAAAACGCAATTAGACCCAGAAGCGCAGCCACGGTGTGGGTTCCACAGGCCGGAAATTACATCACCGAAATTCCCACCCATGGACCCATAACTTGTAAACCCTCCGTTGCCTATATTAGTTATAATTTATCACTGCCTGTACTATATTTCATCCGCAGCCTCATTTAATGGATAAGGGAGCCACGTTACCAGTACATCAATGTGAATTTTGCATTTAAACAAAGGACTCATAATACCAATACACCAGTATGAATTTTTCTTCTTTACAAAGAAGCCACTTTATTGATGAATTGTACATTTTTACAAAGGAGTCACATTACCAATACACCAGTAGTCACTATATATTTTTTCAAGCGAGTCCAACACCGATACAACCCGCAAGTGTTTTACATTTTTACAACAAAGCGACGGTAACGGTACACCAGTATGAATGTTACATTTTCAAAAGGGAGCTACGTTACCAATACATCAGTAAGTATTTTTCAAGATACTTTGTCATGCCACCTGAAATGCTATGAAAAATATTCATGTAAATATCATCAGACATATTCAGAAGATAAACAACAAGTATAACTAATATGATGATTTTTTATTATAAAATAATTTCTTATCTACTGCGTCATCATCCCAAGGTAATTGAAATAATTGTAGTCAAGATATCGGAATTAAAGGTAATAGGTTAAAGCTGAACTGTTTGCTTTTATATAAATATGTATTTTAACAAATATAAATAACACATTTTTTTGGTATTTTCAGAACCTCATGCGGGTTTCAAGATTGCATTTAATATGTTTGACACAGATGGAAATCAGATGGTGGACAGAGAAGAATTTTTGGTGGTAAGCGTTTAAAAGTTTTAAGATAGTCACAGCAAGCTGTGTGGCCGGCAGTAGGTACATCTAAAAGCTCCCATGTGACAGTCACTAAAACTATGCATTGCACAAGATCATAAAGAAAACTTGCTTCACCTTTCCTGAGTGAGAAAAATCTTCCTTTATTTGTGTCTCACAGCTCCCCCTTCCAGACACTGCAGCTCACAGTGGAGGGGCTTGGGCAACAGAGGTAGTGCTGTTGATCCAGAAAGCAGTGGGCCTTGGTGTGCCCAGGTACATCCCCTGCAACATCTAAAACGCATTTGTCATCAAAGGTAATGTTATAGACAGTGGATGCTCCCATCTGTGCTCTGCTGCACGTTGTTGAAAATAACTCAATTTTTTTATCCATTTTAATTCGGAAGCCCATAAAGAAATTGGATACCTGCCATGTGTTCACACACAACCTCAGATCAAGGTGGCTGCAGGAAAAGGAGTGTTCTGATGCTTTAAACCTCATCAGGGAGGGTCACAGTGGTTGTGACTGGGTGGATCCAATACCTTCACTTCTTTTTCTCTGTAAATCATTGTTTAATGGCCAACATGAAAAATGCATGGATGCATGAAATCACAAGTCAAATCATGCAAATTCAGACTAAAAAAAAATGCTAATAAAAGTATGAAAACAGAAATTCAAAGGTGTGACTCTAGTCTCAAAATTTGCACTTCCCTCTGCTTACGCTGTCAAACCTAGCTGTCTTCCAGAGCAAAGCTTGCTGAAAAACATCTGCACTGGACATTTCCAGAAATGTCTGATGATGGTGTCCCCAATGCCCTCCTTGATGTTCCCCGCTGCCATCTGCTGGTCCCTGAATCCTGTAGTCAGGTTGAGGCCAGTGAAAAAAAACACAGAGTGCAGAGGAGGAAAGACATCTGACACACATGTAGTTGTTGGGATAGAAAAATTTCTTCAACAAGATAATTTCTCAAAGACAACAGAGTTTTGCAGAGCAGGCAACAAGGGTGGCCCATTATTTACCTTTCTTTTTTGCAGGCGTCGCTTAGTTTAAATTTTTTGAAATAGCAATAGAGTTACTTTAAGAACCCAGATTCTCCATTATACATTCAGGGCTGAAAATGTGTTTAAATATATAGTTGACCTTTAAAATATACACCTGTGCCCTCATTGATGTTCAATCATTTCGACAGTTTACACATTATCAAAGTCCTTTTTTTGCTTTTAAACTAACCACATCACAGGTCCTTTTCCGTCATGTTCTAATATCAAAAGAAAATAAAATATGTTTTATGTCAGTAACTCGTGCAGATTAAAATATCCAGATGTGAAAATAGGTAATTACAGGTAAGTGCAGGAACATTAAAGGACATGCAGTTGAAGAAGGAAACGCATTCTTCATTCTCTTTTACTGTTTATTCCAAAGGAGCCGGACAGATTAATGTTTACCTGCAGCACTTGGAAAGTGTCCATTCTTTGTCTTCCTCTTTTTCCAGATAGGTAATTTCTTGATTTAGATGCATTTTACACAAGATTGTCTATATAATCAAAGTGCAAACCTTTCCTTTCTTTCAAGTTCAAAAGAAATGGGATGCTTTGACTTTTTGAGATCAGAGAAAAAATTTTATTTTAAAAATTCACTGAAAGGGGTTCGAAGGAATATAATGCTATGACGTCTTTTTAAGGAGTAGGAGGACAACTCGGTAAAATGGATACATTCTAGAAGAATGTATGTCTCTATATATACTTCTGCCAGCTTCAAAGGGTATATCCAGCTTTCATTCCATGAATAGCAATGGGACTGTTTCATTGCGTGTTACTCCAAAAATAATTAAATAATTTAAGGAGTATGTTGAATTAAATGGTCCACTTTTAGGACTCATCCATTGACCCCAAGCTAAATATTAGTTGTCAGTACAAACTCTTGAAGGGAAACTTTTTTTTGTTTGTATTTGGGTATAGTGGAAGAGAATTAGTACCACTGTATTTTTTTTGCTTTTTGTGTCCTCGTTGAAGGGATTTCCCCACACTTCCTGTACCGGTTTGGATGGAAGTTGGGAGAATTATCCCCAGTGGGATCACACACAGCAAGAGGAATCCCTTCTTAATTTTATCCAAATCTAAGAAAAATGTTTCAATGACAGGCTCAACCTTTTTGACTTCAGCAAGAGGTAAGTCACTTTGCTAGTATACAATCTGAAAGAATGGTAAAGGCTGCTTCTGTTAAAGGGTTCTGAGAGGAGCATCATGTTGCATATAACTTCTAGATAGAAATCAGCTGTTCAAAAGTGTTACAGCCACTAAAATTATCATTCCGTGAGCAATATTACTATATACAGTACCTGAATGCTTCTCTCCTTCCAATATGATTTACTGTAGACATCATAGGCAAGAGGGTTAGAAAAGTCTGATAAAATATTTCAGCCAGGTTAATAGATGTTCATGCCAGATTAAACCAAGGGTCATTGCTAAAGTTTGAAAGTACCCATAAACTTGATTAGTGTTCTGATTTTTCAAGTTGCGGATTTTACAGTGTCTTCAAGGTGCTTTGGCTACCTGGTCTTTTAAATGCTAATCTATTTAATAATACATTTGAGACTCCAAATGTATATTAGTAGTTTGTTATAGGTGCATTGCATTCATTAAGTATTAAGACCCACTTCACTTTTTTAACTTTTGTTATGTCGCAGCAGTTGTTTGGGTCACAAAAAAGCGACAGAAATGAAAATTGGCTTGGGCAGGATGGGGGAAAGTGCCCTGTATAGAAGTGGTTAACCACTTCAGCCCTGGAAGATTTGGCTGCTCAATGACCAGGCCATTGTTTGCGATACGGTCCTGCGACGCTTTAACTGACGATTGCACGGCCGTGCAACGCTGTACCCAAACAAAATTGACGTCCTTTTTTTCCCACAAATAAAGTTTTCTTTTGGTGGTATTTGATCATCTCTGCGGTTTTTATTTTTTGCGTTATAAACAAAAATAGAGAGACAATTTTGAAAAAAACACAATATTTTTTACTTTTTGCTATAATAAATATCCCCATTTTTTTTTTAAAAGCAATTTTTTTTCTCAGTTTAGCCCGATATGTATTCTTCTACATATTTTTGGTAATAAAAATCGTATATTGATTGGTTTGCGCAAAAGTTATAGCATCTACAAAATAGGGGATAGATTTATGGCATTTTTATTATTATTTTTTATTAGTAATGGTGGCGATCTGCGATTTTTATCGAGACTGCAACATTATGGAGGACACATCGGACATCGCCGGTCACGAGCATCGGCACACCTGCAGTGCAGCAGGCACGCGTGCTCCTGCTATCTCGCTTAAAGGAGCCGATGTACAGCTCCGACGGTTTGCGGGATCGTGCCAACCTGCCACAGTATAATGACGGCAGCTGGTCGGCAAATGGTTAAGGTCAAAATGAAAAAAATGTCACCAGCACACAGAGGATCTCCAAAAATGGGTCCACAGCTTTAGTAGCGATCACACAGTTACAGCAGTCAGCAACGTTCCAGAGCCTCAGAGGACACCTTCATCATGCCTGATGAAGGGGTCCTCTGAGGCTTTGAAACGTTGCTCACTGCCGTAACGATGTGGATTTGGAGATCCTCAGTGTGCTGGTGATATTTTTTTCATTTTGACCTTAACCACTTCAATACAGGGCACTTTCCGCCCATCCTGCCCAAGCCAATTTTCAGCTTTCAGCGCTGTCGCTTTTTAAATGACAATTGTGCGGTCATGCTACACTGTACCCAAACAAAATTTTTATCATTTTGCTCCCACAAATAGTAGAGCTTTCTTTTGGTGGTATTTGATCACCTCTGGAGTTTTTATTTTTTTGCTAAACAAATTAATAAAAGACCGAAAATCTAGAAAAAAAAGTTTTTCTTTGTTTCTGTTATAAAATTTTGTAAATAAGCATGTTTTCTCCTTCACTGATGGGCACTGATGGGCACCGATAAGGTGGCACTGATATGCAGCACTGATGGGCATTGATAGATGGCACTGATCACTCATAGATGGCACTGATGGACACTGAAAGGCTGCACTGATAGGTGGCACTGATGGACACTGATAGATGGCACTGGCAGGCATAACTGATGGGCACTGATTGGCATAATTTGTGGGCACAGATTGGCATCCCTGGTGGCCATGGGTGGCATACCTGGTGGGCATCCCTGATGGTCGTGTATGGGCATCCTGGGGGGGCTGGGCTGATAATCAATCAGCGCAGACTCCCCCGTCAGGAGAGCAGCTGATCGAGTCTCCTCTAATCGCGTCTGTCAGACGCAATATAGGAAAATCCGATACAAGGCTCTTTCTGTTTATACCGTGATCAGCTATGATTGGACACAGCTAATCACGTGGTAAAGAGACTCCGTCAGAGGCTCTTTACCGAGAATAGTGTTGCAGTGTGTCAGAATGACACACCGCACCACCGATCGCTGCGCGCCCCCACGGGCACGTGCTGGCTTGTTATCCTGAAAGACGTCATATGACGTCCAGTCAGGCTAGCGGAACCACCACCTAGCTGTCATTTTGCTATAGGCCAGGCGGGAAGTGGTTAAAGAGTTCCAGCCATGGGTCACTACAGCACCCACTGAGTTGCACAGCCATTTTAACAGGAATGTGTGTGTTGGGATCAGCACGCTTGAAGTCTTTCCAAATCATGTCCAATCCATTCAATTTACCATAGGTAGACTCCAATCAAGGTGTAGAGACATCTTCGCAATGCTCAAGAGAAATGCGAGGCATCTGAACTATAAGACCCCTTTCACACTGGAGCGTTTTGCAGGCGCTATAGCCTTAAGAATAGTGCCTGCAAACCGCCCTAAAACAGCTGCTCCATTCACTCCAGTGTAAAAGCCCAAGGGCTTCCACACTGGAGCGGTGCGCTGGCAGGGCGTCAGAAAAAGTCCTACCAGCAGCTTCTTTGGAGCGCTGAAGGAGCGGTCACCGCTACTCCACCGCTGCTCCCCATTGAAATTAATGGGGCAGTGCTGCGATTCAGCCAGGAAAATGCCGATCCAGCTGCGTTTTGCAGGCGGATTTAACCCCTTTTCGGCCACTAGCGGGGGGTTAAAACTGCCCCGCTAAAACGACGGTAGAGCGGCGCTAAAAATAGCCCGCTTTACCGCTGACGCCGGTGGCTGCACAGTGTGAAAGGGTCTAATCGATATTCGCACACGTTCCTGGTCAAATGGCACACAAATAGTGGGTGCTGCAGCGATTACCAGTTGGGTTCTGGAAACATCAAACAAACGTACATCTTCGCCAGCACACCATGGATCAGCAAAAAGTTGTCCAAGAAGGTTTTTTAATGGAAAGAAGTTACATCACAAAAGAGGTGTGCAAGACCACACCAATCCCATTCAGATTGAGAAGCAAGTTCATACCTCCTGGACAATTTCATTCTATCAAGAACTACACCAGAACAATTAAACATGATGTGTCACAGAAGGCTTCAAACAGAACATACACTAATTTGAGCCCAGAGGATTTTGCTGCACTTAGATCACTCAAAGATGATAAGAACATCATCATTAAACCCGCTGACAAAGGTGGGGGCATTGTGATAATGGACTATAGTGAGTATAGGGAGGTTATGCTCTCCATGTTGGCCGACTCTACCAGTTATATGACACTGAATAGGGATCCATCACAAGGCACCATGAATATTTTATCTGACCTAATTAATATGGGACGATCCGGCGGTTGGCTGACCGATGAAGTAGCCAATTTTCTACACAATGACCATCCTCGCATGCCTGTCATCTATGGATTACCGAAAATCCATAAGGGCACCACACTGCTTAAGTTCCGACCCATAGTTTATGGTACAGGTGCCATCACTCAACCGTTGGCCCAGGTTATTAAGTTCTATTTACAGCCCCTCGTTAAGGATCTACCTGCCTACATACGGGACACAAGTGATTTCCTAGAGAAATTAAGGCCCGTCCAGACACTTCAGAATGATTGGAAATTTGCCTCAATGGACATATCATCCTTATACACTTGCATACCAAATTCTGCCGGTTTGCGGGCCGTTGAACATTTTTTTGCTGAACAAGACTTTTCCGGGGTACCATGTGGGTTTATACTCGAATGTCTTGAATTCATCCTTACTAACAACCATTTTAGGTTTGAGGGAAAGACATACACGCAAATACGTGGCACAGCCATGGGGAGCTCAGCAGCACCCTCATTTGCCAACTTATTTGTTGGCTATCTTGAGGAACAACATATTTACCCATCCCCTTTATTCCACAAGTATGTTGTGAAATGGATGAGGTACATTGATGACATTTTCCTCTTTTGGTCAGGTAGCTAGGATGATTTCAGTTTGTTTGTTGGCTTTCTGAACAATATTTTTCCGGGAATAGTGTTTAATCCTGAATTCTCTTGTGATCATATTTCATTCCTTGATGTGCTCATCTCCAATAACCAAGGCACCATCACAACATCCCTATACACTAAACCCACTGACAGAAACACCTTGCTCCATTTTCAGAGTGCACATCCTGAGCATCTACGCAGAAACCTGCCTATCTCACAATTTGCTAGGGTACTTTGCATCTGTTCTGATGAGAATGACAAAAAGACGCAATTAGACATTATGTACAACAAATTCTTGGAGCGCGGGTATCCTACAGTGGTACTCGACCTAGCTCTTGACAAAGCCCTGAATAGACATACGAGAACTTCCAACCCTATCACTTGCCCATTGTTTGTACACACGTTCAACCAAGAATCTGGTGCGATTAGAGGCACTATTGAACGGAACCTAAATATTTTACTATCTGACAGATCCCTAGGACCCACCACGAGGGCCAGACCCATGATAGCATACAAACGGGGGAGGACGCTGTGTGACCATCTAGACAGAAGTACACCATAACGGTACCCAAAATATCACAGAAAACAGGCTGCTACAAATGTTATAATTGTAACATATGCAACTCACTTATTTGTGGTACGCATTTCACACACCCACGCATGGGTAATCGTTACCCGATACGTGAGTATTACAACTGCAACACCGAACACTGCATATACATATTGAAATGCCCCTGTACATTGACGTATGTGGGTAAAACCAAGAAACGATTCCAAAAACACAGAAGTGACATTAGGGTTGCTCTGGCCAAGACCGAGAAGGGTGAACAGGCTGACCCCAATAAACCTGTAGCAATGCACTTTGTAACAGCCAAACACTAGACCCATGAACTCCGTGGGATGGTGATTGAGCACATCATGCCACCCCATAGAGGTGGGGATCGTGATCGGTTACTTCTCCGCCGTGAGGCCTACTGGATACACACCCTAGGCACAGTACACCCTGGGAGGCTCAACACTAATTTATCTTTCGCATGCTTCATTGATGATAGATGACAATTTCCTGTGTATTCTTGCTTTTTTATCAATGGCTTGGTTTTCATTTTGATGTATAATATGTATTTCTTGATTACTGTTTATGCCCTATCTGGGTAATGCCTCATCGGATTAAGATATTGTACATATTACTCTTCTTTTCCTCTATGGGCCTTTATTCTCTCCGTTTTTTTTCCCATATCTGGTACCTTTCTGTGATACCCACACAGCAGGGCATATTTATCGAAAACATAAATTTGGATTAGTTCTTCACGTCTTATGACGTATGTAGATCTTCCTCTTCCATTTGATAATTTAGCATATACAACCCCTGGGCTCCCGCTGTAATGTACATGGTATCCCCAGAGTTCCCTTCAACCCCCCCCTGAAACCACCCCCCCCCCCGACTCACCTGTCTCCCCTCCTCTTCCCCCCCACCTCCCTCCTCCTTCCTCCTTTCCTCTTCCCCATTCTTTTCCCATCCCCCCCCCCCGTACCTCAAACCAACCCCCCCTTCTCTAATTCTCTCTCCTTAGTCTCCCACTTTTCATACACAATTTTCCCCATTTTATTTTTTTCCACCTTTTCCTTTTCTTTTCCCCCTTTTTTCTTTCTTTTCTTCTCCCCTTTTTTTCCTATAATTTTCCCTCTCCTAAGTCTCCCCCTCATTTTTCCTTTTTTTTTCTCTTTTGACATTTACTTATTTCCACCTTTTCTTTTTCTTTTCCCTTTTTTTCTTCCTTTTTTTCTCCCCCTTTTCCTTTTTTTCTGCGGTGACAAGTGTGTCTCTAACCTCTGCTCTTGTTCCTCTTTCTTTATCTACCCTCTATTTTTTTCCTCCTTCTTTTCCCTCTTCTGCTATCCCTCCTTTTCACTCTTTCCTTATCTTCCCCTTTTCTTTTCTCTTTTGCACCACATTTTCATTCACCCTTTTACTTTTCCCCACCACATTTTCATTCACCCTTTTTTTTCCCCACATCGCTCTTCATTTCTCTTATACACCTCCCCTTGGATACCTGACGCGGCGCCGACCATACGTCACAGGTTTACGTGATGACGGCGGCCCCGCTGCCAGGCATCCTTCCCAGGAATCGGTCTCCACGGAGGCGGGCGCATGCGCAGCATACGTGACGCTGCGCGATAGGCTCCTGGGACCTCCAGCTGGCGAACAGTCAGCTGGGTCCTAGTAAACAGTGTGCCCGAGCTGGCGCATTCAGCGTCTATAGCCGATCGGGTACTATGATGCATCTGCTGGAGTGTTGATCCGCACTGCAGGAATTTTTTGAATGCCAGTACTCTTATTAACCTATGTTAACTCTAGATTTAGCAGTTTTTAACTCTTTATGGCGGGATTTTGACGTCAATCTGACGTCAGAGGGAAGGGGGAGGGCACTTCTTTTCACTCTGCACATGTTTTCTCTAAATGGTGACCACTGTATAAATATGTTGTGTTTGACACTATGCACCCCATCACTTGCCTGACGAAGGGGTCCTGCGCGGCCCCAAAACATTGCACCTCTTTTGTGATGTAACTTCTTTCCATTAAAAAACCTTCTTGGACAAAAAAAAAAGCACCTCTTTTGTGATGTAACTTCTTTCCATTAAAAAACCTTCTTGGACAACTTTTTGCTGATCCATGGTGTGCTGGCGAAGATGTACAGTGTGAAAGGGGTCTAAATGCTGTTGCAAAGAGTCTGAATACTCATGCCAATGTGATATTTCAGTTTTTTCTTTTTAATACATTTGCAGACAGTTTTAAAATTCTGTTTTCACTTTGTCATTATGGGGTACTGAGTGCAGATTAATGAGGAAAATGATAATACACAACTGTACTATCAGGCTGCAACATAACAACATTGAAAAAAATGAATGGGGTCTGAATACTTTATGAATGCACTGTATGTGGTTTAGTAGTTTTACACTATTTTGGTATGCTCATAACATACAGAACACTTTCCTAACGACAATGAACTGGGAGCAATGTCACAATTTAGCAGGCTGAGTCAGCATGTGTTGGATTTAGGGTGATTGTTATACCAAAAATGTGCACACATTCCTGAACAGCTGACAGCTCCATGTTGGCATCTCTCCCACACACAGATATGTTGACTCAACAACAACCGGAAAAAGCTTTCATTTTATGTGTAGGCCAAAGACTCATCCCATTATAAACAATACAGCAGTTTAAGTGTTACTGTGAATTGCTGCATGCAAACATTCCCAAAGCTAGAAAAATTGTGTAGCCCATATAAAAGAACCTCTGAAGATTCTGTCGACAATGATAGGGCTCTCGATAGATCATTGTTTTCTCCCATGTATGCTCATTAGACAACATACAGTATATTGGGAGATTCAGGTGTTTTCAATCCAATAAATGAACAAATAGAAATCAAAAATAATATAAATATATCACAAGTTTACTCAGTGCTTTACAACTTTAGGGCAGACAGTACAATTACAATACAGTTCAATACAGGAGGAATCAGAGGGCCCTGCTCATTAGAACTTACAATCTAGGAATATTCTGTCAAATAAGGGTCTGTACTTCCTATATTTTTTTCTGTTATAGTTAGTAACGTAATCCTAACCAAGCTTTTGTCCAGATTTGCTCTGGAGAATAGTTTGTGTGTTTTAATGTGTAATAAAAAAATATGTTTAAAAAAAAAAGAAAAATAGTCCTCAGAATAAAAACATTCTAAATAGACACATTGCATCCAGTCTGTATAATGTACACTCAACGTAGTAATCTATGCTAAAGGTAAAAATAAATTAAAATTTCAAAAATAATATGGAACAACTGCTTGTTGCTTTCTAACCAGGTACAGTATAGTCCTAAGCCTCTATTGGTACAAATTGGAGGACTTTAATTCAAATACCTTTTGAATGTCCACTTTTACTGTCCTCTTTTAGGTAATTCCTGAAAACTCATCTCTTCAGGAAAGCCTATTCTTCCTTCCACTGATAACTGAATCTTCTATTTTTCCCATCAGTTCATACCTCACAGTTGTTAACTTTTGTTTCATCAGCCCCTCCCCATTAGATTGTAAGCTCCCAGGAGCAGCGCCCTCCTAAAGCCTAGTACACACAGGCTAAATGTCGGGCAGTAGCAGGCGGTTCAATAGAAACCGGCTGGTGTGTATGGCAGCCAGTCCAACAGAAGCCGGTCATGACCGTAAAAGGTCTGCCTACCAGCTCCCAATCAGTTTTCTCAGACAATGGCATCCCCCTATTAGAATACAGTAGCACAACAGGGGAGATTGCTGTTCTAACATCGGATTGTTAGTACAGCTGCTCCAACCTAGTACTAGTAGTGTGTACGGGGCTTTACCCTCTTGTATTAAACTGTATTGTTGCTGTATTGTAAAGCGCTGCACAAATTGTTGGCGCTATATAAATCCTGAATAATAATAAATTGAGCGTAAATCAATAGAGTAAATTTCCAAGAGTGATCAAAATTTAGAAGTGAGCCGGCAATGCAAACATATGTAGCACATGAACTAGCACATACTGATGTGATGATTGATTTTGAAGGAACAGATTCCAAGGTAGTTTGACTGCTCCCACATGCATTTATATTTTGAGGCATTTATAATTTGAAGCATAAATCTTTGTAAATGTGCTCAATGCAACACACAGTTGAGTCACACTTATGTCAGGCCTGTACATGGAGTATTGCTCTAACCTTATGGTGTATACCTTATAAGACTAAAACCATATACACCAGTATGAATCCTCCTCATTGGAGTGAAACTGCATACAGTAATAAATAACAGTCAAGACTTCTGCAGTGAAGCTATAATGGATAATTTATCTTGCTAGAACTGCAGCAGAAAATAAATTAGTCCCAATAGCGTATAGTGGAAGGCCGCATATTGCAAACATGGCAATATACAGAATGTCCAAACGTGCAAGAATTGTTGTCGGTAAAGACTCGTCTGTGGAAAAAGTAAATATCCCCAGATCTAGGGTCATAGGCTCATACTTGCCGGTTGACCCTCAGGTACTACTGCTTAGTCATTTGGAGGAAGTGGAGGGAGATAGATATAGTAAACTGTGTCTAACCTTTGCACTATACTATGCCAGGCGTGAAATCTTATTGCGATGGAAACTAGTAGAGCCTCCTACTCTGGCCTCGTGGAGAAGGTCGGTGAATATGGCACTTCCTCTTTATAGACTGACATATGAAAGTAGACAATGCCCACGAAAGTTTGATAAAATCTGGTCCTCTTGGGTTGATGCCTCCGGGGACTCTGAACCCCCTTCCCCATAACTAAGAAGTGAAACATTTTAGAGGACATCCTACATCTATGCCCTCTCTTCCCCCGTTCCCCCCCCCCCCCCGCCCCGCCATCCCTACTAGGTTTGACTGCATGTTGGTTGCCTACTTTACTCCACCTGAAGAGGTTATTACGCTTTAATGTCATAAGAAGTATTGCTACGTTTGCATAACTGACATGTCTGCTAAATAGTGGCTTTTGATTGAAGGCAGATCCCGTTGTCACTTTTCTCATTGTATTGACTGTACTAATTTATTGTATTGTAATGCTGATTTGTTCAATAAAATCTTCTGTTAAAAAAAAAATATCCCCAGATCTATTATGCCAGCGTAAGTCAGATCAAAATTCTTCACCCCACTAAAAGGTTCTGTGGCCAGAAATGATGTTGCTATTGCTCCACATATCTGCTAATTAGCATAGAATTGTTTTAGAAAGTATGGCTAGACAGTAACTTTTTTTTTTACAGACATGAAACCAGTCAGAAAGATTGTGTCTGATTACTGTAACAAACCTGCCTATTCTGCAGGTAAAATACTGTGAAATGTTTCTTTAAATCAGAGCCTTTTGGGGTTCCCATATTTAAAAACTATGCTTCATTCTGCCTGGAAGTGAAATATAGTGCCGGAATAAAAGGTCAGATAAAACATACGTGCAGAGAATGGAACGTCTTTGTTGGGAAGGATCAAGGTTGTGATGGGACTGTAACCTGTCATTGACCTGAAGAAGGCTGGTTGTTGGTTTAGCAAACTTTTCTTGCTCCAGCATTTCTTGTGATACATAACGCACACTTCTGGGATTCTATCAACTCATACTTACCTTGTAAAGTGATGGTTTCAGGAACCTCTCTCTAAACTGCAACCTCCTATGAAAGCATCAAGAAAGTTTCTTTTTTGCATTCCTCACAGTGTTCACAATCCATCAGTCTCCAACAAATGATCCTTTTATTTTCTTTTTTAGCAGAGTTCATTAACTACCTGCAAGCCTTTTTTACATGTCATCCTCCATGTCTGAGGCTTTGGCTCTGAATTGTTCAGGTTGTGATTACCTGTCTTTCTCTCGGCTCTTTAAAGTTCTTGTATTACACACAGCCATCAGTAATAGTGTTTAGGTCACTGTTGCGTGATCTAGATGTAGCCAATTTAGATTCACTCAGACGTAGCCACTGTTTTTTCTTTATACATCCCTTTAGGCACCATCACTCTAAAGGTGACAGTAAAGGCTTAGTAAATCTAAACTGGGTGCAAAAAGCTATATTGTAGCTGAATGACATTTAATCCCACATATTTACTTATGTACTGGCGTTTTATAAATATTTAAAGTATATGTACATTCTAGCAATGAACTTATCTCTTTTTTTGCCCCCTTTTGGTCTGATAAATTTGCTAGTGATATTGTTTTGTTATATTTGTTCAAAACGGCATTTGTAGGTCCTGCCACAAATCCAGTACTGTCCTGCATCTTGTGCACTCCTCCGTTTATCTCAAACAATGTAATGAACCATTCCCAGTTCTCTTCTGTAAGCTAGAGAAAACCTCCCCTTATGTTATGGAAATAAGGAAACGGGGAGGCGTCCGTTAGTCCTAAATTATTTCTTGTCCTAGGATGACAGTGTTGCTCCACCATATTATAAAAAAATAAGTACAGTGAGAGAGGATTGTTACTATCACTATCCGTTGAAATTAATGGAGAAAAAATCCACAGAAAAAAAATTTAGCCACCACATCCAGTGACTTGTAAGCTGCAATATAATATATTATATCAAGTTTGTTTGTTTGTTTGACTGACTCTATGTGAATATATCCATTCTGCATGCCTTACATGCCTTGGATTTTCAATAATCAAGTGCCATTAATTCCTCTCATAATCCAATAATTATGCATAAGCATTTCCAAGCATTCCATAACGAAATAGAACATTGGTTTTTAAGGAAACCTTTGTTTTGAAACCTCTGTGGGCTCTTTATCAAAGAGCAAGTGACTTGTTCTACACTCCAATCCTTCCTTTCAAAGATCTACACTTTGTTTTGAACTTCAGCTTATTTTACATTTTCAAAGTTAAAGCAGAACTTGTGGCAAAAATGCAAATTTCGCAAAACTTGTGATACTCGTAAATACATAGAGCTTGGTTTACTAATGTGTTAAATCAGGTAAAGTACCAAAAAAAATAACCTGTGTTCATTTCACACATGCAGTCATCGGCAAGAAAGAATCTATTGCAAGATTGGCATTTGTGTTTAATTTATTTAGTTATTTATTTCAGCTGCTTATATAGTACCATCAATTTACATATTATATTATACATATATATTTACATTCTATATTGTGCCATGTCCGCGGTCTCTGACCATCCCTTGTGCCATGTGCCTGCAGTCTCTGGTCATCCTTTGTGCCATGTCCGCAGTCTCTGACCGTCTCTTGTGCCATGTCCGCTGCCTCCGATCGTCTTTTTTGCCATGTATGCAGTCTCTGATCGTCTCTTTTGCTATGTCTGCAGTCTCTGATTGTCTCTTGTGTCATGTTTGCAGTCTCTGATAGTCTCTTGTGTCATGTTTGCAGTCTCTGATTGTCTCTTGTGCCATGTTTGCAGTCTCTGGTCATCCCTTGTGCCATGGCTGCAGTCTCTGGTCATCCCTTGTGCAGTGGCTGCAGTCTCTGATTATCTCTTGTGCCATGTCTGCAGTTTCTGTGGACTGTGATGTAAGAGGAAGCTCTATGGACTCTTGTGTAAGGAGGGGGCTGTGATGACCAGAGACTCCCTTACATCAGAGTTTCCCTTTACACCAGAGCCTCTGACCATCCCTTGTGCCATATTTGCAGTCTCTGTTCATCCCTTGTGCCATGCCTGCAGTCTCTGATCATCTCTTGTGCCATGTCCGCAGTCTCTGATCATCTCTTGTGCCATGTCCTCAGTCTCTGATCTTCTCTTGTGCCATGTCCGCCATCTCTGACCATCCCTTGTGCCATGTCTGCAGTCTCTGGTCATCCCTTGTGCCATGTCTGCAGTCTCTGGTCATCCTTTGTGCCATGTCCACAGTCTCTGACCATCTCTTGTGCCATATCCACAGTCTCTGATCTTCTCTTGTGCCATGTCAGCAGTCTCTGACCATCCCTTGTGCCATGTCTGCAGTCTCTGATCGACCCTTGTGCCATGTCTGCAGTCTCTGATCTTCTCTTGTGCCATGTCCACAGTCTCTGACCATCTCTTGTGCCATATCCACAGTCTCTGATCTTCTCTTGTGCCATGTCAGCAGTCTCTGACCATCCCTTGTGCCATGTCTGCAGTCTCTGATCATCCCTTGTGCCATGTCTGCAGTCTCTGATCTTCTCTTGTGCCATGTCCGCAGTCTCTAAACATCTCTTGTGGAATGTCTGCAGTCTCTGATCTTCTCTTTTGCCATGTCCGCAGTCTCTAAACATCTCTTGTGCCATGTCTGCAGTCTCTGATCATCTCTTTTGCCATGTCTGCAATCTCTGATCGTCTCTTTTGCCATGTCTGCAGTCTTGGATTGTCTCTTGTGCCATGTTTGCAGTCTCTGATTGTTTCTTGTGCCATGTCTGCAGTCTCTGGTCATCCCTTGTGCAGTGGCTGTAGTCTTTGATCATCTCTTGTGCCATGTCTGCAGTCTCTGTGGGCTGTTATGTAAGAGCAAGCTCTATGGACTCTTGTGTAATGAGGGGGCTGTGGTGACCAGAGACTCCCTTACATCAGAGTTTCCCTTTACACCAGAGTCCTCAGAGTTCTCCTATACGTCAAGGTCAACAGAGTTCCTCCTTACACTGTAAAGGAGAATCTTGTGTTGGGTTATATTAACCTGACCATGTAAATGGTAAAATAAAATTTTTTGCCTTTTGTTATACCTTAAACACATTGCTAATCACACTACAGTTACATGTTTGTAGCTTAAAGGGTAAGCTCACCTTTACAGAAAAATCTGTAAGGTAAACTTACACAAGACCCTCACCTCGTCCCCATCTCCCCCCTTCCTGGCCCCACTGACCTGCATAGCGGTGATTGCCCGTTCTGAGCCCCGGTATAGCGGTCTCACGGCTCTGGGGCTTAGAAATCCCCGGAGCTTAATCTCTTAAACTTACCCCGTCAGGAGGTACGTTTAGGAGCATTTTAATTGGTCAGCGCGAACCAATCAGAAGCCGCGTAGCCCGTCATCTCAGTGGGGAGGAAGAAGAGGAGAGAGCTGAGAGGATTTCTAAGTGCTGGAGCTGTGAGGCGGCTATACTGGGGCTCAGAACAGGCGATTGCCGCCATTCAGGTCAACAGGACTGGGGGGGTGAGGTGGGAGTCCTGTGTAAGTTTACCTTACAGATTTTAGTGTAAAGGTGAACAAACACTTTTAAATATTGATATTTGCACTGTTTTGTGTGGAAAAACATTACATTTTATGTACTTTTTTGAAGTGTCAGTACATTTTTTGGCTCTGTTAATTTCATGATTTTTGCCAGTAAAAAAATTGGTGCGGTTTGTACATTTTGGGCATTCTATTAGTAAATGTAACTTCGGGGGATTGG
This sequence comes from Lithobates clamitans, assembly GCA_037952925.1. NCBI lineage: Eukaryota > Metazoa > Chordata > Amphibia > Anura > Ranidae > Lithobates > Lithobates clamitans. The sequence goes on from JBBGZY010000031.1 coordinate 8,699,582, forward strand.
CAACACTGCACCCCAGCAAAGTGCCCCCCTCCCCCTGCAATGTGTCCCAGGCTCTGCTTGCCCATCTGCAGGTCCGGGACTGGCATAGCAGGTGCACCGGGTAGAGGGGAGGGAGAAGAGCGGACACACATCAGCTCTACTCCCCTTCTTGTTCCCAACCCGGAAGCAACATTCACAGTTTCCCTGGCTATCAAGGCTGTAAAAGAATGTGATGCAATGTGATCTACACTGCATTACATTCATGACTGAATGCATGGTAACAGTGATGATGTAAAATCATAAAATCAGCAGGCAAATAAATTGGATGCCATATGAGGGTTGGGGTTTGCATTGTGGAAGGGAGGGAAGGGGATGGCAGGAGGAGGGCACCAAAATGCATCTTCGTCTAAGTAGACAAAAATCCTTTCACCGGCCCTGCCCTCACTGCTACATTAGACATTGAAAACTCTGTGGGGCACCTTAGGCTCCACACTATAGGCAGCATTTTATGAGTGAACTGTACAATGTAGGCCATGGAGTGCTTACCCCAGTAGTGTATAATGGAAATCAATTAGAAATATCTGCTTTCCATTTTAAATCTACCCATTAGTGACTGTTGTCATGTTACAAGAGACTGATAAGAACTTCTTTCAAGTCCACCTGAGGTTGCTAGAGACCACCCAGTGCTATAACTTAACATGAGCAAGCTTTCTTGCATGCCAGTAAATTGAGACCGAGCTCTGAATCCCAATCTGGTGCACTGTGTTGATCTATGGCAACTTTATTGGTCTACATTGTCCACATTTGTGAGGATTCTTCAAGTACACAACCAACTGTGGGACTCTAGTGTATAGTACTTACACACATATACACTCACATATACATGTGTCTTGACACACTGCCTGGGAATCAGCAAGGTAATGATATGTATAGCACCAGGACAGGAGTCTTCCAGGCACAGAAAATCTTAATCATTTAATTGAATTGTGCTGACAGTATGAAAAGAGATCTGTAGGTATGCTTGGTGCCTTCTCTGCAGACAAATGACACGGTGTAGAGAGGTGATATTTGAGAGTTGCTGGTTCTTAGTGGACTGTTTCCCTAGATTAACACAGGTTCTTACAGAGTAGACTATTGATAAAGACAAAATGCAATACAGCTGACAGGAAGTCAGAAGTCACATTTACTTTGCACATTGTCATACAGCGAGAGTTTAGTCCCTGTGTACAACCAGTATTATGTAAGCAGAGGTCCCATGGGATTTATTAAATCTAGTATAATAACTAAACAAGGGTAATAAATAAGGCATAGCTTAATTAGATCTCTTAATATACTGCTGTAATAGAATTAAACAGGTTTTAGAAGCCATCTTCCAACAGTTTACCCAGTTCACTGTAGTTTGTTGTGATACGTAAATTTTCACACCTTGGACATTTGTTACAATGTTTTTTATTGTTAGAAATTAAAAAATAATGCTCTGTGTTGGATCCTCCTACTTGCCACCCCCTTTTTGTCACATTTAGAAAGTTATCCAGATGAAAACATTAACTAGAAAAAAATGAATTAAAAATGACTATTATTACAATTGTTGTGTGTTCTTTTGTGGTTACTCTACAGATATGTTTAATTTCATTGGTTGCATTATGAGACTCCCATGTTACCAATCTAAAACTAAGAAAAAAATCTTTGGGCTGGACATATACTTTAGCTAAATTGTATGCTAGACCAAATGAGCATTTATCTAAAAACTAGGAACTTTATGATAGATGGTTGAGAATTAGGAAATAGAGAAAGTTCTCACTGTTGGAATTATAACATATTTTGCTTTGGCCAATCCTTTCCTCTTCAACTCTGCTATAAGCAACAGCATTTTTTGTACAAGTATAATATTGGCCTTTGTAAGTATCAGCAGTAGCAGATGGTGACCAGACTGATGGCGAGAAGTAATATGGGCCTGCTCTGTTGGCCACTGTATTTTCCCCCACAGACAAGTGTCATAGCATCTATTATACTATGTTTCCATATGTGTGCCTGGCTGAACTTTTGCTTACAAACATTACAGACTGTAATAGCAAAGTGATGCATAAAGATCTAACAATCTTTCCTTAAAAATCTGTTTATATATATCATCGCCAGATATTTAATTTTGACATTTCCAGAATTTTTTGTGCTGTGAACATTAATGAATATTTCTGTTATAGCAGTTACAGATTACAGTTTTGCTTTCGGAATTTCAACAACAACAAAAAAAACAGACTTTAAAGCCCATGCTCCTAATAAATAGAAAATAAAAGATTATCAAACACTCTTGGATCCCAAAGCAGAAAACTGCTACTACAAACCACTTCTAATAAATATCTACCTTAAAGGGCTTCTAAATAAAAATAAATAATATAAATAAATAATCAAATAAATGAAAAAAGAAAAACATTGAGAAAACTATATATATATGACTCTTATGTAGCCAACTTCTTCGCAAATTTAGAACTTTTTATTTCAAAATTTTACAGACACAAAACACCACAGATAAAAATCAAGGTATACATTGATTACAGGGGTGGCCCGTCCATTAGGGGCACCGCCCCCTCTCTCCTCTCCACCCCCATATGCAGTGGATAAATTCATGCATAGCACAAATCTATCCACGGCTGCCGCGGCCGGCCCCCATATTCATGTGTTCTGCCCCTTTCAGGTCACCGGGCACATTAATTACAGTGGCAGGGGTGTATTATTTGAAGCACCCGATTAGAGCCATAGGCTTTAATAGGCTTCAAAATAGCGTGGGCTCGGGTCGCAGAGCATGTGACCTGGAGCCCACCCAGGTGTGTTGCAACAGCGATTAAATATTCGCTGTTGCAACACTGATCTTCCTCCCGGCCAATTGGGAAGCAGGTATGAAACCCGTTTCCCGATTAGCCACAACGTCAGGTGATCCTATTGGACGCCTAGCGCCGGGAGGAGCAGAGAGGAGACTTCACACACTGCGGAGAGGACACGGGAGCCCGCCACGCTGGAAGATGTCTAGAGCAGCTCCGACCGTCCACATCCACGATAAGGACAGCGGGTGGTGGAGGGGGGGTGTTAGAGCCGTGCACTGGCAGTTGTGCTAGTGCTGCTCCACCGGCAGCCTGGCGGGGGGAGATTATTTGCCGCCCACCCCAAAAATAAACCCCACCAGTCACCACTGCTTGATTAAAAATAAAACATGCCACAAGATGATCAGTTGAGAAATGTATGAATACATCCTAAACTATAAATATGTATGTAAATGTATCCTATTACTTCTTTTTGTCCTTTAAAAGAAAGTTAACACACATATTTATAGTTTAGGATATATTCATACATTTTCCACTTGAAGGATCGTCTTGGGGGATGTTTTTTGTTTTTGATAGGCATGCCTTGAATTTAATTTGTGGGGTTTTGTGTTGGTATAGCTTGTAATAAAAAGTTGTGTGATTGTTAAGAAGTTGGCTGCATCACAGTTTTTTATATATATATATATATATATATATATATATATATATATATATAGAGAGAGAGAGAGAGAGAGAGAGAGAGAGAGAGAGAGAGAGAGAGAGAGAGAAAGCATATATATATATATATATATATATATATATATATATATATATGCTTTTTCTCATTTTTTTTTTACTTATTTGAACTTCTGTGGCGTTTCTATAGGATAGATATTTCTTAGAAGTGGTTTGTAGTAGCACTCTGGACTTCCCAGAATCTTTAACTACCTATCCCAGTCTTTGGCTCATTTTATCCCTCTATACAGTGTGCACAGAACTTGTGGTCAAATTACATGCAGCTTGTTATTTGAAATATGGCACCTCCCAGAGTTGTTGATGTAAAACAGTTGAAACAGTATGTTAAATTGTTCTAAACTATGTCCCTATTGAAATATACCCTTTTATTTCCACTTTGGGAGTATGAGTTAATTAAAAAAAGTAGTTTTTGTACTACACAGACTTTTGACAACCAAGGAGATGTGAGGGGTATGGTATTTCATAGAACAGTGCATATTAGAATTTGTATATAGTTCCAGCAGAACTTTTCATGTGGCACTTGGTCTAAAAGACTTGAGCTACCTCATTACCATGCCCAAACTAGTTATCTTTAGAACAAAGTGAGTATGATAGGAGTAGGAAGCAGCAATAATATTTGCAGTTTGTATTTTGTAAAGGGTAACTCCACTTTTGTGGTAAAAAAATTAGCAAATAAAAATAAAATTACTAATATATATAATTTGTGAAACAAGTCATATTTTAATTAAATGTTATTAAAAATGAAATATATAATTGTAAAACAAGTCATATTGTAATTACATTTTATTAAAAATGACCTCTCCCTTTCCATCTGTTATTTTCTATAAAATGAAATGAAATATGGCAACCTGGAGGTGTTCTGTACACAGATGGTATACAGAATGCCCCCCAGATATGTCATTTTTTGCTTGAGTGATTGGCTCACTGATTTTCCCAGAAGTCTCCACTAAGATACAAATCTGATTTTGAGCATCCCCTGCAAAGGTCATTTTTGGTAAGATACTCCCAAAGGGAAATCAACTCTAAAGGGATGCAGATCCAGCCACTTTCCTCATTAAAGTGCATCAGCTGATTGATAATTCTAAAACCACTCCCATACAAATTCACTTTGCACATGGACACAGACAAGCAACTATTTCTTCAGAATAAAAAAAGGAGTCTGCAACAAAGTGTGTTAAAATACCTGTTATATACAATGATCACCCAGAGCGGAATGTTTTTTTCTCAACAAAAGTGGAGTTACCCTTGAAGTTTCACTTTGAAATGTAGCACATATTTGTATAACTATCACAATACAATATCTGTAGAAATACAGATATACTTTGTATATGATCTAAATGTGTGAGTGGTTTTGACGTAGGATCTTGTAGACATTTATACAAAAATTATTTTTTTTCAGTTACAAGAAATTTTCCGAAAGAAAAATGAAAAGAAGGAGCGCAAAGGAGAAGAAGAGAAGTGTGCACAATTGGTAAAATATTTCACTTTGCATGCTTGATGCCACTTAAAACATAATTAACGTAGGGGGTACACATTTGTCTTATAATTACTCAGCTATTGGTGTGCAGGGAAAATTAAAGAATGTTATCTGTACAGTAAATCCCAATTACAGGAGACACAGCAAAAAAGCAGGTGGTTTACAGTAAGCTAATTTTATTGTGTAACAGTAAACACTAAAGCGTACCAGCAAGGGTTCTAAATGAGAACACAAATTCTGCATCATTTGCATTGGACGACCAGATTTAAAGAAACACATGAGAAAGTGTAAGGGACTTTTTATACTTTTAGGCTTAAAAATCCATTCCAGTTTTTTGTCCCCATTTCCAGGACTTTAGTAATAGATCATATTTCCTGTTGCCCCATATTTTACTATTTGCATGTCAATACCATCAGAGTTATATAATACCTAATTATTATTATTATAAAACCTTTATTTTAAACTATTTTGGATTTACTTCGCACACTTTTACAATTTAAAGGGAAATACCATGTTTCCCTATCTAGATCATTCTCTTCCTCTTCTATAGCTGGATATTCCTTTTTTCTCAATAATAGTCTTTAGCAGAAATACATATGTGTTTCGATCTGGCAGTTGGCTGCTCAGGTCTAAGCACTGCATCCTGGGAAAAGGCCAAGTGCTCTCCAATGCCAGCTATCCAACTATGTCGTGGGGGAGCACGGTGAAGTTGAGTATTAGTGAGTGAAGGGGTGGACTGGTAAGAGATTAGTTTGGGTAAAGTGACAGATTATCTAAGTAAAGGCCTGTCAGTAGGCTACAGGTAGACCTTCCACTGAACTGAATAGAGGCTGTAGAATGCATGTGTGTGCAGCCCTGTGCAGATTTTAGGAGATTTCAGGAGGGAGGCTCTTTAGCTCTGGACAGGAGTAGAGGTCTGAGCTGGGTTACCGGTAAGTATGATCTTTTGCAAATTTTCTTACAGAGTGAAGGAAAACAGAAAAGCGACCCGGTCCTTTCGGGATGTTTTACCCTGCCTGGGTGCAGCACTATGTACCCATGGTTTGTGTGTTGGTTAGCTGCTGTTTCCCATAGACTTCTATTATGTCCCACATTTCTGGCGCCTTTTCTGAAAGTGCATCAAAGATGCAGCAGGACTTTTGGCGTGCTTTCAGAAAATGTGCCAAAAACACAGGACATAATAGAAGTCTATGGGAAGCCATTGGCAATGGAACAGAAAAAAAGGGTACACCGTCCTCCATCCACACTGCAGACAAACAATGGCATGGCAGTGTGAAAGCAGCTTTAAAGTGGAACTTCAGGCAATCATCTAAATGCACAGTTGAAATACATATAGAAGCTGTTTTACCTGCCAAAGTATTTGTGTTTCTGTCTATGCAGTTCTGAAATTTACACAGCCCTGCCAGACAAACCCAGTTGGTGGCAGTTATTGTAGGTCTCCTCCCACTCCCCATCCTGCACAGTGAAAGTGCAGCAACAGCCTGTCTTCTCCTGTTAGCGTTTTCTTTGTGACCGCACGTACACTGCAACACATCTGATTGGTCCTAGTGCTGGCCCTTCCTTTCTGAGTCTGATCTCTACTGTATAGGGAATTACAAAAGGCTAACACATAATATTTTTAATCAACACATAATTACATTAACTGGTGTTTTTATATGTACCTGTAGTTCAACATTTAGGCTCATTCACACTTGTGCGACTTTTTGACATCAAAGTTGCATGACAAGTCGTTCCCAGTGTTTTTCAATTATACCCATTCATATATACGCGACTTAAAGTTGCAGCAACTTCAAAGTAGTCAATGCACTACTTTGGTCCAACTTTCATGCAACTTGAGGGCCATAGACTTCAAAGTTAACACGCAGAAGTTGAATGAAAGTCGTACCTGAATGTTATACAATGCAACTTGTGTGCAACAGTGCATGCAAAAAAGGAGAAAGGCTGGTGTCATGGAAGTCGGCCAAAACATAGTTTTATTATTATATTTAGGCCATCAGGCCTTAATCATGGTTCGATTAAGGCCTGATGGCCGAAACGTGTTGACATTCTTTTTGATTGTTGTTCACTTGCAATATAAAACAATGTTTTAGCTGACTTCTATGGCACCATCCTTTCCCCTTTTTTTGCATGGATTATATAGAGGTTTACAGAGACGTCACAGGCTGAGTGCTGTGTTCTGGAGGCTCACCAGGCATTGCACAGGAGGAAGTAGCTCGGATGCACCTGTTCCTGTGTGCAACAGTTGTCCATTATCACTGGTCAAAGCCAAAGCCGTATCCAAGTTGCACCCATCCATAGATGGATCAAAGTTGCATTTCAAAGTTTGTGCAACTTTGGCGTCGTATAAGTGTGAATGGAGCCTTAATATGTTCTAAGCACATTCCCCATGTGTTGTAGGTCTTTCATGCTTTCAACATTTCTTTTAAACTGCAGACATAAACAAAACACGTGCATAGTACATTTTGTGCTTTTTCTTGCTGTAGCATTGCTAAAATGCAGTAAGCAGGATGTTTTTTTAAAAAGCAAACTGCAAGAAAGCATAGCGGGCAACTAAATCACTGGAAACATCAATAATGCACTTTTAGGGTTAGAATAGAGGTGCCAGCAGGCAATAAAGGAAAACAGATGAGAATGGTAGGTAGGTATGTAGGTATGTGTGTGTCTATTAATGCTTACATTTTTTTTCTTTGAAATGTTTTGCTGTGGTGCAGGGAAGGGCCCCTTCTTTAGATAAAGCACAATAACTAAACCATAAAAATGTCAGCTGGGTTGCTGTGCTTCTGCCATCTCATTTGGATTTGCATTAACCAGCACACATATTCAAAAGAAAACTCTATTATCTTAGCAGGTTAATGTAAAGGCTTGAACATGTGTCTGCATGCCACTGTTTATATCTGTTCTTGTCAAATACAATCCAGCAGAAAGATTTATCTTGCATACAGTTTTTGTCTTTTCCTGGGTACGTCATTGCAGTGAATATTACGTGGATGCTTTATTCAAGCAGCTTCAAAATAAACTGTCTGCAATACATGGACTCCCTTTGTCACCTATTGTTCTTGGAGGACATTGTTTAATTCACATTAGGACAGATGTCTTATCTCAGAAGAGATTAGCATTTATGCTCCAGCTGTTTTCTACAGTAGCAAAACCCCTGTGAGAAAAGATACTTTTTATTTACCTAGAACAAACATTGAATGTCATTTATAGGTAGGGGAAAGACTTTTTGTTATACTAAGCATCCATCTTATTCCATTCTCAGTATCCTATTACACAAACTTAAAATATCAGCTCTCCAAAATGACAATGACTCCATATGGTCCAATATATTCTACTCCTGAGTTGCGCTTTTCCTTCGGGGGATCACTGAAACAGAGAAAAATTAAAGTGTGTGTATAAAAACCCCAACAATGAATTTCTCTTATGTGTTCCATTTTGGTTTGTTAAAGTGGTAGTAAAGTCATTAAAAAAATTAAAAATTTTGGGCCCCTCGGCAGTTTAAGTGTTAGTATGCAGCGCTGTTGGCGCTTCCATCTTCACCTGGTCTTCCTTCCGGGTTTGCTCCCGCTGGTTGTTTGAATGGTTGGGCTGCAATGATGTCATCCCATGCATGTTCACAGGAGACACGGTCGCAGCACAGCGCTCTGAATGGACAGCATATTTCAGCGTGCCATCCATTTAGAGTGCAGTGTATATGCGCCGGTGATGTCACCAGCCTCTACAAATGTTATATCACACATTTAGGAGATTTTCACTGTACCTACAGCTATTATACCCTCCAGGGGAATCACACTGAGTCCTACCTATTTTTTATGATGCTGTTTTTTGTATGATGCTATGAATTTTAATGTTGATCAATAAAATATATTATTTTTTATACGTACCTTATTCCAATTTCCATTATCTCAGATTATCTAGAATGTAGCACATTTATACTATTGGTACCCTATTGCCACCTAAGGGTACTGCAATTTAATCAAGTACCTACAGGTAAGCCATATTGTGGGATTACCTGTAGGTACAAGTCATCAAATTTACTACCACTTTAAAGCCTAAAGCTGGATATACACACTATCAGTGGGTTAAGGAAAAACAAACTGCCACGCTCCCCTGCCGCAATATTGTGTTCTGACACAGATCAGACTCCCTCCACCCAGATTACATTGATCAAATGCTGTTTTCCAGCATGAGTGTTCAACAGAAGTTGCTCATTAGACTGGCTTCTGTTGAACAGACAGCGTTACACATGGACCGAAAGTCGACCGGCATCTACTGAACCAGCCAATTTTTGGTCCCCTTGTACCCTGCGTAACTCATCTACTTTAAAAAGTTTGTCTAAACAAAGAATTTCCTTTACTAATATATGTGGCCATTGTCAGCGCTGTATAAACTGTATGTAGCATATGTTACATACAGTATACAGGACTATGTTCTGGCAGCTGTATGGGAACTTCTTGTCCTATTTTCGGAACAAAATCAAGTCAGGCTGGGTGCTGCTTAGCTTTTCACAAGAAACTTTGTATTTTTATGAATGAAATACAAGGCTTCCTCCTATTCTTTTCTGTTTTTTTTTTGTTATTGTCTCCTTAAGCTGGCCACATATTACTGAACCGCTTTCCCTATCCACACATTTGAGGTGGCTGGGGAAGTCCTCCCCGCTGTATTACTGTATTCTGACAGTGGGACTCCCCCGCCATCAGAATACGCTGACCATCATTGCAGCCAATTGGCTGTAGTGCTGATCGAGTGAAAATATACCAACAAGCCAGTTTATGAAAATTTGATTGATAGAGCGACTTCTCATGAATCGTAACATCCATATGTGGATCGAAATTCAGCAGGAACTGGCTAAATTTCTATCCATATATGGCCAGCTCTTGAGAAGATTTCCCTTCTCTTTCTGTCCTTGTGACACAATGGGGTTGATTTACTTAAGACAAATAGACTGTGAACTTTGCAAAGTGCAGTTGCTCCAGAGCCTATTAACAGAGCAGAAGCTCTGCTGACTAACATCATCCAGTCACGTGCAAGCAAAAGAGCTGTTTTTTTATTTTCTTTGCACATGATTGGGTATTCTTTGCAAAGTGAAGCTTTACCTCATTTACTAAGTTCTGGAGCAACTGCCTTTAGTAAATCTACCCCAATGTGTTTCAGGATGGGATAGAATGTCGCTGTAACAGGAAGTAAGGAGCAGTCTACCCAGTAGCCCAGATAGCAAGGATAACTTGCCACAAATTTGTGGCAGACTTGAATTGTAAGTCTTGTTAACTTGCTGCACATTTTCACTGGCAAGTTGTACATTTGCAGAACAAGTTCTTGTTGACACGTTTCCTATTTGTAGCAAATTTACATGGCAAGACTAGCAAGAGCAGAGTTGCAGTGGTGATTCTACAGCAAGAGTTCTACAAGTCACAGTGACCCCTGTGGTTGGATGACTATTTTACAACATAACTGAACCAGAACTTGCAGCAGACTTGCAGAATGTTTGCAATGAAAGTTGATCTGGAGTCATGTAATGCGAACTTGCTGTAATTGTGCAACAAACTTGTGAAGCCTGGCAAGTCTAGCCATAGCTTAGGAAGTCATTTTCAAACTTGCAGCTCAATTGCTGGAAGGGACACAGGCAGATGTAAAACCCCACAGAAGTTTTAACCTAAATTATTTTCACTATATTTAAAAAAATGCTGTTGGCAGCTTTAAATCACCTAATAGTTTTTTGTTTTTCTCTGAGGAGTTTGCAGGTCTACACAGCTGTCACAGTAGTTATAAAGGGGTCTCATGATCTCCTGTAAATGTTTAATTGATATACTAGAGTAATAGAACAGGAAGAGGAGTCACCGCGGCCCCAATGTGGATGGGTACAAAGTCAAATACTTTCCTGGCGGGATTAAAGAAACTGGCTGCTAAGTCAAACCAGCATATTCCACCTATAGCAAAACATTACTTTTCAGTGAATTGTCCCTAGTATATTTTTTAGAGCCTGGAGCCGTTCAGCTGTACCTTGACATTTTCAGGTGAGTTCTGGATTTTAAACTTGATCAATGGTTATCTTTGCACTCCTAAACTGTCAGCAAGCTTGTATTCCCAAGTGTAGTATGAATATGGCAAATAGCTAAATAAAGGGAGAAAGAGACTTGTAACTTTCATACATAAAAATGTGTCACATATATCACAGAGATCCAGCCTATACAAGCACATTTGGCAAGTGGGTTGCAGCCAAGCCTGCTATTTGCGACCACCCAGCATGTACTAATGTTGTAAACCATCAGAGCAGTACAGCAATTAGCTGGTGCTTAATAAATGCTAGCGCAACAGTTGTGCCAATGTTAAGCACCAAACGGTCAACAATATCACCTTCTTTAACACAACAGAGCAAAAATAAATACAAATTCTCCAACAATGAGAAATGAGATTAATATAAAACACTGGGAAGAAGAGCCTTTATGACATTATATAACACTGGGATTAAATTGATATTATTGTCTGAATATTTGAGATCTCTTCTATCCATTCTTTAAGACTTTACTCAACATTTGAAGGAAATTCTTCCTGAAAAAAACATGGAGACTGCCATTGCTGGATTCTCTTTCTGTAGCCTCCCTGGCGGTTTTCCCGAGTGTGGCTCGGGGTTAAAATTCAGTCCCATTAGCGGTAACCCCGAGCCACACTCAGGATTACATCGCAGGATCCTGGTGCCTCCTTACTTACCTTGTCCCCGGGATCCTGCGATGTCCCCCGCTGTGTCTGCGGGCTCTGTCCTCCTCTGAAGCCTCTCCGTGCCAGGCTCCGTTCCCTGCGAGTGTCGCGACGCACGGGGGCGGAGCCTGGCGGCAAATTCAAAAAAATTTAAAAATCATAACACATACAGTACTGTAATCTTACAGATTACAGTACTGTATGAAATGATTTCACATCCCCTTTGTCCCCAATGCTTTGGCCCATGCCCTGCATGCAGTTTTATATTGCATATACTGTTCTTTCTGCCTGGAAACTGGAGATTGTCCATAGCAACCAAAAAGTGTCCCTTTATGTCAAAAATGGCTTTAGACCAGCTAGAAAACAGCGATAGTAAATTAGAACACTTGCAGAATTGAGCGATAGTGAATCGTGTGGAAATTAATTTTATTACTATTTATTTTTATTTTATTTTATTTTTTTTATTATATTATAATTTATGTTTTTGTGTTTCAAACTTTATCATACCCGGGATATCTACTAGACTCTTGTTTGGACAGATTTAAGTCTGTTATTGTTAAGAATTACAGACCTACAATATAAAACACCAAATTTCCATGCAAAATAATTGTACCGTTTTCAGCACCTAAAATCCGAAATAATCATACCGCCAGGGAGGTTAAATAATTGTGCCCAAGCTGTAATGCTGAACTTCTGGGTTTAGCATGTTGAGTTACACACCCAAATTATGTGATGGGTCAGTGACTTAAGAGTATTGAAACCAATTGATTAACATAGCAGCCAGTCAAGTAGCATTTTTAGAAGGCCAGCAATGGCAACCCCTGTCTCATAACCCGTTAAAAAAAAAAAAAGTATTGTGATTTGTCATGGTAAAAATGGCACTGAGGCCTAGTCCCACCTTTCTCAGCTGGGGTGCCATCTGGGTTTGTCAGGGTGTCATCAAATACCATGCTGTTATCTCTGATGACAGTGTGGTGTCACAAATGTGGGCTTTACTCTGTGGTGCCACACATGCCCAAGCATGGAGACTAAGCTGTCACGACAGCTCCTGGTCTAAGAGTAACAATCCCCGTGATCACTAAAATTAGAACCTGCCTCTGTACTGCTCCTCCCCATTGTATCGTTTTCTCCTCACTAGAGGAGAAGTCTGTGTAAAGAAAACAAACAAACTATTTGGTGGGAAAAAGACAAAAAAACATAGGTTAGTGCTAGTGTTATGCCCTGTACACACGATAGGATTTTCCAATGGAAAATGTGTGATAGGACCTTGTTGTCAGAAATTCCGACCTTGTGTAGGCTCCATCACACATTTTCCATAGGAATTTCCAACACACAAAGTTTGAGAGCAGGATATAAAATTTTCTGACAACAAAATCCGTTGTCGGAAATTCCAATCGTGTGTACACAATTCCAACGCACAAAGTGCCACGCATGCTCGAAATCAAGCAGAAGGGCTGCACTGGCTATTCAATTTCATTTTTCTCGGCTCGTCATACGTGTTGTACGTCACCGCGTTCTTGACGTTCGGAATTTAAGACCAACTTTTTGTGACCGTGTGTATGCAAGACAAGTTTGAGCCAACATCCATCGGAAAAAATCCCATGGATTTTGTTGTCAGAAAGTCCTATCGTGTGTACAGGGCATTAGTGTTAGTGTCTATGTGATTTAGAAAGAATTTGTGACGGCTGGGTGAAAGTTTGTGACATTAATCCACCAAACTTTTTCTTATAAATAGACCCTTTAATTTCAGTGTGTTTATTTGTTTAAGTATGCTAAATTGGGCAAAATGCATTTATTTTTTCTTGGCCCTTCAATGAGAATTTTTTTATTTAGTTTTATGGTGGTTGGTTGGTCATGGTAATGGCATAAATACAGTATCTCACAAAAGTGAGTACATCCCTCATATTTTTGTAAATATTTTATTATATCTTTTCATGTGACAACACTGAAGAAATGACACTTTGCTACAATGTAAAGTAGTGCGTGTACAGCTTGTATAACAGTGTAAATTTTCTGTCCCCTCAAAATAACTCAACACAAAGCCATTAATGACTAAACCGCTGGCAACAAAAGTGAGTACACCCAAATGTCCAAATTGGGCCCAATTAGCCATTTTCCCTCCCCGGTGTCATGTGACTCATTAGTGTTACAAGGTCTCAGGTGTGAATGGGGAGCAGGTGTGTTAAATTTAGTGTTATCGCTCTCATTATCTCATACTGGTCATTGGAAGTTCAACATGGCACCTCATGGCAAAGAACTCTCTAAGGATCTGAAAAAAAGAATTGTTGCTCTACATAAAGATGGACTAGGCCAGTGATGACAAACCCGTGGCACACGTGCCACAGCTGGCACGCCGAGCCCTCTCTGTGGGCACGCCAGGAAAAAAAGAGAAAAGCACACTGACCGGCCATCCATACAAGCCGATTCGTTCACACCGCACAGCACCTCCCATCAAACTACATCTCCCACAGGTCTCTAGAGCCAGCGGTGACATGTCTGAGGTGGGCGTGACTGAGAAGAAGTGGCTCCCCACACGGCTCTGGGGCCAGGGGTGATGAGCGGGCGGAAATCCATTCATACAAGCTGTCTCATCCACACTGCACCCCCATCAAACTGACTCCCACAAATCTCTGGGGCCAGCGGTGATATGTCTGGGGTGGGCGTGCCTGAGAGAACACGGCTCCCACATGGCTGGGATCGATCAGTGGTGACGCGCGGGCGGGAATGAGCTGCTATATTGGGAGACACTGGAGACAGGTGAGATGTTTATATGGACACAAAATAGAAAACTGGGAACCACACTGTGGAATACAAATATTACTGAGAGCTCATCCACTTACTATCCAAAGCAAGTAGGGCTCAGTGGCCAAAAAGCTGCATACAAGGTAAAAGGACTGTGCCAGGGAGAGGGAACAGTCAAGATGCCACAAAATAGAGCCACAGGGATATAGCAATCAAAAAAATAGAAAACAAAAATGATGAAAACATAATGACAAAAATGTATTAATAAAGACAGGTCAAATACAAAAAGACGCTCCTCCACCTACAACCATCTAAAAAGACAACGTTGTCTAAAACAAAAACATCTAGGCGCCGTTATGCATCCACATACCCAAACAATCATGCAGTAACCACATAACCATGGAATTTATGGCTGGGTATACCCAATGCCCAGCAAATGCATTCTTACCAATGCTCAGGAAATGCATCCTTACCAGTGTTCAGGAAATGCATCCTTACCAGTGCTCAGGAAATGCATCCTTACCAATGCCCAGCAAATGCATCCTTACCAGTCTTCAGCAAATGCATCCTTACCAGTGCTCAGCAAATGCATCCCTGCATTCTGAGCATAACGCACTCCTGATCCCTGCATTCTGAGCCTAACAAACTCCTGATTCCTGCATTCCAAGCGTAACGCATTCCTTTGAAAAGCCACAAAAAAAATTCTGGGCAGAATCATATGTTTTTGGCCCCTTAGGGCTCATTCAGAGGGATGATCAGTCTCATCCTCTGTACAGAGCTGCTGGTAGGTTTAATTCCATGTGGGCACTTTGAAATAAATAAGTTGGATTTGTGTCGCTGTTTGCTCACTCAGGCTCAAAAAAGTTCGCCATCACTGGCCTAGGCTATAAGAAGATTGCCAAGAGCCTGAAACTGAGCTGCAGCATGCTGGCGAAGACCATACAGCGGTTTAACAGGACGGGTTCCACTCAGAACAGGCCTCGCTATGGCCGACCAATGCAGTTGAGTGCACGTGCTCAGCATCATATCCAGAGGTTTTCTTTGGGAAATAGATGTATGAGTGCTGCCAGCATTGCTGCAGAGGTTGAAGGGGTGGGGGGTCAGCCTGTCAGTGCTCAGACCATACGCCGCACACTGCATCAAATTGTACTGCATGGCTGTCATCCCAGAAGGAAGCTTCTTCTAACGATGATGCACAAGAAAGCCCCTAAACAGTTTGCTGAAGACATTCAGACTAAGGACATGGTTTACTGAACATGTCCTGTGATCTGATGAGACCAATGAGATCACTGCCTTAACCCCCTCATCAGATCTCTGATGAGATCTGATGAGGGGGTGAAGGCAGTGCTGGAAAATAATGGTGGCCCCAAAAATTTTTACACTTTAGGCCCAATTTGGACATTTTTACTTAGGGGTGTACTCACTTTTGCTGCCAGTTATTTTGAGGGGACAGAAAATTTACACTGTTATACAAGCTGTACACTCACTACTTTACATTGCAGCAAAGTGTCATTTCTTCAGTGCTGTCAATCACTTTCTAATGCGAATTCTGTATACCAACTCTTAAGTTAAGTTGTAAACATCCGTTGTGCACTCTGATATTCTATGAGTTAGAATGTAAGAGTATATGTTTATGGTTGATTACCTGTTATTTCTGTATTACCTGGGTTCCACCCCTTCGTGGAGTTAAACCTCCCTGGCGGTATGATTATTTCAGATTTTTACACAGAAAATTTTATATTGTAGCCTGTAATTCTTAGGAATAACTCACTTAAATCTGTCCAAACAAGAGTCTAGTAGACATCCCGGGTATGATAAAGTTTGAAAAACTAAATAAAAATGTATAATATAATAAATAACTATAAATAATTTTAACAAATAATAATATAATAAAAATTATTCAATAATGTAATTCAATAATGTAATCAAATCAAAAACACTGAAATTTGCTCAGTTGCAGAATTGTCGCTTTTGCTACTTTCAGTGTTTGATGACGGATCTCCCCACAAATCACTATCACTCAATTCTGCAAGTGATTCTAATTTATTACTGATACACAAGTTCCGCGCTCCTGAACTCAATGTGCCACCACTGCGCTCATGAAAATAATGTGAACAGAAAATATAATACTAATTATAAACCTGTAAAAGCTGCCAACTTAAACAAAAAGGATCAACAAAGTGTTTTAAAGACAAAACAGTAAGTAACTGAATCTGTGGTAAATAATAAACCAATGAAATGACTTATTAAATAAATGAATTAGATCAAAAAATCTCCATGTGTGAATGTGTCCATAAATAAATCAGATAAACAAATAGTGCATAGTGATGAAGTCCTTAAATCAGGTGAATTTCTTCTTGGATATCTAAGAATATCTTCCACCACACCACTTGTGAACGCACTCATCCGAAAAATATGCCTTGCATTCTCATGCGCGGCAAACAAGCTGTTAGAGAACCACCAGGGCTTTAATAAGAGCTCAGCTCACAGCAGCATTCAGTAAGGGAGGAACTTCCTATCAGTAAGCATGAAACGATAAAAAGCTTCCAAAAGTGTGATATTGCAAACCATTTATTTAAAACCAAAAAAAAAATCTTCAAATATTGCACTCGCATAATAAAAGAGCATTGACATTGAGTATGGGTGAGTTTTCTGATGAGTGCGTTTTCAACAGGGAGTGGAGCACAATCACAAGTGGTGTGGTGGAAGATATTCTTAGATATCCAAGAAGAAATTCACCTGATTTAAGGACCTCATACCTATGCACTATTTGTTTATCTGATTTATTTATGGACACATTCACACATGGAGATTTTTTGATTTAATTCATGTATTTAATAAGTCATTTCATTGGTTTATTATTTACCACAGATTCAGTTACTTAGCGCCACTGTTTTGTCTTTAAAACACTTTATTGATTCTAATTTATTATCTATGTTTTATAGCTGGTCTAAAAGCACTTTTGGCGTAAACGGACATTTTTTGGTTGCTATGGACAATCTCCAGTTTCCTGGCAGAAAGAACAGTATTTATAATATAAACCTGCATGCAGGACACTGGACAAACCTCTATGGACAAAGGAGATGTGTAATTATTTTAAACAGTACTGTAATCTGTAAGATTACAGTATACTGTATCTATACTGTGTTTTTTACTTTCTGAACTTGGTGCCGATCTCTGTCCCCGTGCGTCGCAACACTTGCAGGGAACGGAGCTCGGCACTGAATCGAGCGAGACACGGCGCCTCGCAGATCACAGTGGGGAGACATCGCAGGATCCAGGGGACAAGGTAAGTAACCTCTACATGGATTCTGCGATGCGATCCCGAGTCTGGCTCGGGGTTAACGCTTTTGGTATTGAAAATCCACCCCAAGCCAGACTTGGGAATACCGCCAGGGAGGTTAATAAAAATTATATTTGAAAAGATATAGTAAAATATTTCCAAAAATGTGAGGGGTGTACTCACTTTTGTGAGATACTTTATATACAGCTACATTTTTTTTTTTCATTTTTTTTTTTTGTTATGTGGGCCAGGTGTCATTTCATAAACAAATCGAGAGGTGTTCACCACCAAAACAGGGTCCTGCTTGTCCTGAAAAAAAGTCACCTGGAGTGCCTTTAGCTTTTGCATACTGTCAAAGGGTGCGATGGCTGAAAAAAGGTTGAGAAATGCTGCTCTGGACACCTGCTAGGAATTGAGTTTATAACTCGATTTGGTGACAAATAGCGCTTTAGGGTTTTAGACTCAATTTGAGTCTAAAACGCTATTTGGTTCTGTCAGTGTGGGAGCGCAGGGAGCCTTCTCAGCTGGCAGAGCACAGTGATTACTGCTAGCAGGCCATAGCGACTGGCAGTAATCATATGTTAAAAATCCGATAGGCTGGATTTGCCCAAGTCAATCAATGGATCAACTTTGGCACAATCGATCAATCATTCAACTTGGGTGCAATCAGCCTGCCCATAGATGCATCGAATCTTAGCCAGTCCCAGCTGAATTTTGATCCATGTATCAAGTCATTTACTGATAAAGATTTCTCCTCCTTCTTAGATGTGGGGATTTGAGCAAGCATGTAGCCAGGAACAGAAGTCCCTTGGGATTTACAGTTATTAATAAAACAATTAATTACAAATACAATTGCGGTAACATCATTTCGGCAGATATACTCTGCTGGGTTACCTAGCCAGGTTAAAATATTTATTTGTGAGGCCTTTAGCACTATCGACAGGGCAAAATATACCACTAAAAATATAAAACCCCAACAACTCCCCTGTGTGCGCATAATGAAGAAAAATGGCCCTGGCAGTAAAATGGCTAAAGGAAACCTGTGATAAGAGAAATAGAGACTAATAACATCATTTGGAAAAAGGTAGTTGCCAGGCAGTACTGAACCCTTCGATCTTTAGTACTGTCTGAGTCACCTACCTGGAACATGCATGCAGCCATTAAACTTAGAATTTATGTCCTGGGTTCTTTGCCTGGATGTGATGATTGCCTAGTGTATATAAGGTGAGCCACACTATATTTGCTCCCCATATGTTGGATGTTGGTTGAGATTGTTTCTGGGACAATCCAAGATATTTCCAGCACCTGCAGATGGGGCTCCAGAAATGGAAGAAGGCTGGAGCAGTACATTATTATCCTGGGTAGTACTAAGACCATTAGGTCAGTATGAAAGTCAGGCAGTCGGCAGTACAGGTTTAACTTAAAATGAATGATACCTATTTGATACTGTATTAATAGTTTTTGCTTTCGTTCACATGTGGAAAAAATTGCATATACATTCATTGATACCTTCTTATGTACAACTTCACACACTAATCTTTAGTAATACAAGTCTATTACATACACATTGCAGCAACAGAGTGTTGTACTGTTAGCCATCAACAATAGTAGAAATTTGGATTTAGGGTGATACCATTTATCGGCTAACTAAAAAGATTGTAGTGCATTATTTTGTGGCAAGTTGGCCTCTTTGTTAGGCAATATACTGTACTACCTGGCCAGTGTGCCTCGAAAGCTGGCACTACACTGTTTTTAGTTAGTAAAAAAATTATATCACCCTAAATCCAAACTTCTACACATACACACTGCAAAGAAAATTGAAGAGTAGCTTCAAGAACACCAGGGTGAAGTCTGAAGGCTTCCTTGGACTCCACAACCACCAAATCCAAACCTTGATTATCCCCTGAGCAAATATACAATCTCTTGGAATGGTATAAACTCTGATTACACACAGCTCAGGACAACATTCCGAGAAGGATTGAGGCTATCCTGGCAAAGGGTGCCTGTACCATGTTGGGGTTTTTGCATAAACATATGTTTCAATATATGCTTCTGCTTTGCCATAATTTCCACTCTCCTGTGTAAAAATGCAAAAGGTACATGTATGATAAAAATCGTTGCAACTTGACTAGAATGGGGGCATAGCCTGAAGACTAAGATGGGGTTCTGATACAAATCCTTTACTCGAGGCACAAAAAATACTGGGTATACCTTCAGAATTAATGTTCTAGTGATTGTTTCTGTATTTATATGCTATGATATTTGCTCTCATTGATTGCTAAAAAAATGTATAAGAAATATCTGGTGGTTCCAGCTTTTACTAGTGTAATGAATTACATGTTGGTCATGTTGTAAACTGTGCTGCATGTGTCTGTTTTGTGTTGTCAGTAAATAGTGAAAGATGTGCATGCCTTAACCTATTCTGTTTGTCTTCTTTCCTTTCATCCGGCTGCTCACGACTTGACTCTGAAATGTGACACTTCACTTGGGCCTTGTTGGTGTATGTAAGCGTCTACAACTTTATGGATACCTTGCAACAACTAACGGTGTATGTACATGTGCTTTAACATGGTCTATACACGCTTTACTCATGAAAGCTGACACTGTCTCCTGTGTTGATAACATCACCTTCTAGATCATGATTGTTATCGATGACATGTCTATGTTTCCACATGTAATCAGACAGTTATTTTAACATAGGGCAAAGAAAGTCCCTGATTTAATAAATAAAATGCAGGATAGTATAATGTCTATTGTGCTCAACAGCCAGTGGGATTCCAGGACACATTCTTACAGCGCCATTTAGATAAGGAAAAATGGAAGCAGTTTGAGAGTTCTCAATGGTTTATATCTCAATGTGTTCCCAGTATACTTAAAAACACATTTTCCAATTTTAAAGATTCCCCTAGACATAGGATGCGCTATTGTAAATCTCCAGGTGACAAAAGTTATTTTCCAGACTTTTGATTTTCCTCCGTGGATTGGCCCTGGGTTGCCTGCTCGGGTTTGGGATTACTAATATACATATAACTGATCCAGCTGTTGGCTGGACCAGGCAACAGTCTACTAATGTCTCTGAGTACCTTAAAGTATAACTAAAGGCAAAACTTTTTTTTTAGTTTTGGATAGAGTAGAGATAGATTAGAACACCTGTCAGTTTTTATTGTTGTCTGTGTCCCTGGTACAGAGACTTACCCTCTCTATTTGTCCTGTTTACCGTTATCATTGAAAGTGAAAGTAAAAGAAAATCCCAAATTTTGGGTTGTCCCCAGAAAAGTAATAGAGGGGAAATCTTCCAAAGGGAACACTAGTTCCGGTGACCTGGGGGCCCCCAAGGAATTCCCTTTGTTTGCAGGGATTTCCTCTCACTTCCTGTTTGGCTATGGGACAGGAAGTGAAGGGAGATCTCTGCAATGGGACCCAGATGGCAAAACAAAATCTGACAGGAGTTATAACCCTTCCTTGCTCTATCCAAAATGAAGAAAAAAGTTTTGCCTATAGATCTACGGATGATTGATCTATGAAAACAACAGTAAAGAAAAGTACAGGTTATGTCAGAAGGAAACAATCAAAATCTTGCTTACTTTTACCTCTACAAAAGAGGTAATGTAAGGCAGATCTTCACCGTAGTGAACTTTTTCTTTTCTTTTTTTTCCCTGTCTCCTCCCCCTTCCCTCTCTCACATTTGGACATATTTTTTTTTATTTAATGGATTTGTGCTTTACTTCTATGTTTCTCACCTAGGTGAGAACTCTGATAGATATGCTAAATGTGGAGGTCTGGATGGGACCTTAAAGGCACCTGTCACCTGCAGAGGCAGCCCATATCCATTACGGTTCATTATGTAATTTACTGGGCTGATTCTTCAGTCATTAATAATTATTATGAACACTTGCTAGGAACTGCAAAATGGTTAGAGAGAGAGAGAATGTTTAAAATTTGAATGTGCAAGTTTGTAACGTAGGCTAATTTTTATGTACTAGATTTTGGCATTGATGGCTGGAGTATATTTGAGTGTAAAATAAAATGTAAAAAATTGAAGAACAATGTAGTAAATTCACAATGAATGTTATTTACTAAACTAAAACTAGACATTATTTAGTTTTTAACAGAGTAGGGAAGAATTAAAACCCCCGCTGGTTTAGTTTTTGTTGTCTGCTTCCTGTAAGGGCTCGTTCACGCCACATGCAGTGCAATATTTTTATTTCTGCATCAAAACAGCATGGAATATAGGTTATATGGGTTACAATTGCATAGTTCACACCAGCTCAGTGCATTCCAGTGCTTTTCAGTTCCAGAAAAAAAGTATAACATGCTGCTTTTTTTCCTGCAGAGAACTATACTGGAATGTGGTAAAATGCATTAAAAACATGCATGCAGAAACGCATCCAGAACAGATCTGGAGGACGTTATTTTGGTGTGAACAGGCCTTACTGGTAGCAGCCTGCCACACATGCTTTGAGACATGGAACTGTGCGGTGCTCCTAAGCACAGCATGTCTATGTACTGAGCCACTATGGCTGTGTAGTGTATATACAGTCAGATCCATAAATATTGGGACATCGAACAATTCAAATCTTTTTGGCTCTATACACCACCACAATGGATTTGAAATGAAACAAACAAGATGTATTTTAACTGCAGACTTTCAGCTTTAATTTGAGGGTATTTACATCCAAATCAGGTGAACGGTGTAGGAATTACAACAGTTTGTATATGTGCCTCTCACTTTTTAAGGGACCAAAAGTAATGGGACAGATTAACAATCATCCATCAAACTTACACTTTTTAATACTTGGCTGCAAATCCTTTGCAGTCAATTAGAGCCTAAAGTCTGGAAAGCATAGACATCACCAGACGCTGGGTTTCATCCCTGGTGATGCTCTGCCAGGCCCCTACTGCAACTGTCTTCAGTTTCTGCTTGTTCTTGGGGCATTTTTCCTTCAGTTTTGTCTTCAGCAAGTGAAATGCATGCTCAATCGGGATCAGGTCAGGTGATTGACTTGGCCATTGCATAACATTCCACTTCCTTCCCTTAAAGATCTCTTTGGTTGCTTTCGCAGTATGCTTCAGGTCATTGTCCATCTGCACTGTGAAGCGCCGTCCAATGAGTTCTGAAGCATTTTGCTGAATATGAGCAGAAAATATTGCCCGGAACACTTCAGAATTCATCCTGCTGCTTTTGTCAGCAGTCACATCATCAATAAATACAAGAGAACCAGTTCCATTGGCAGCCATACATGCCCACGCCATGACACTACCACCACCATGCTTCACTGATGAGGTGGTATGCTTTGGATAATGAGTAGTTCCTTTCCTTCTCCATACTCTTCTCTTCCCATCACTCTGGTACAAGTTAATATTGGTCTCATCTGTCCATAGGATGTTGTTCCAGAACTGTGAAGGCTTTTTTAGATGTTGTTTGGTAAACTCTAATCTGGCCTTCCTGTTTTTGAGGCTCACCAATGGTTTACATCTTGTGGTGAACCCTCTGTATTCACTCTGGTGAAGTCTTCTCTTGATTGTTGACTTTGACACACATACACCTGCCTCCTGGAGAGTATTCTTGATCTGGCCAACTGTTGTGAAGGGTGTTTTCTTCACCAGGGAAATAATTCTTCGGTCATCCACCACAGTTGTTTTCCGTGGTCTTCCAGGTCTTTTGGTGTTGCTGAGCTCACCGGTGCGTTCTTTCTTTTTAAGGATGTTCCAAACAGTTGATTTGGCCACACCTAATGTTTTTCCTTTCTCTCTGATGGGTTTGTTTTGTTTTTTTAAGCCTAATGAAGGCTTGCTTCACTGATAGTGACAGCTCTTTGGATCTCATATTGAGAGTTGACAGCAACAGATTCCAAATGCAAATCGCACACTTGAAATGAACTCTGGACCTTTTATCTGCTCCTTGTAAATGGGATAGTGAGGGAATAACACACACCTGGCCATGGAACAGCTGAGCAGCCAATTGTTCCATTACTTTTGGTGCCTTAAAAAGTGGGAGGCACATATGTACTGAGTCACTATGGCTGTGTGTAGTGTATATACCTGTGTGTGTGTGTGTGTGTGTGTGTGTGTGTGTGTGTGTGTGTGTGTGTGTATATATATGTGTGTGTGTGTGTGTATATATATATATATATATATATATAACAAATTTTACAAAGGTTTAAAATGCGCATATGGAACTTTGCACTTTGGCGAAAACCTAAAAAGAACATTGCCAGTCACGCAAAACTAATCAGTAAAAGAAAAAAAGCATCCAGCAGTAACCACATTTGAGTAATAGACCATGATTCACATATTTTGTGTTTAAAACCATTGATATAGTTGTTTTTAAGGTAAAAACGTTGCCACGTTGACCCAGCTATTCTCGCAGAACTGTACATAATTAGTAAAGAATTACAAGTTTGCTGTACATCATCAAATCTAGTATCATGGAGAGATTACATTTCTTGGGCAGGCCTTGGAAAGCCTCATGAAGGGCTTGAGTCTGTGGCCAGGCAATGCGACATCTGGGCTGGACCTGCTCCACCTGCTGCTCCTACAACCCTGAAATAACAACTAGAAAATTGTAAATGCAGGGCCAGAGATAAAGTAAATCAGAAATTGCAGAACAGTTTTACATGTTACCATGAACATACAGTGAAGAAATAAATAAGTAGGGGTTACCATCAGTGAAAACTACAAGTCAAAATACTCAGTAGATTCAAAGATAGATATAGTCAACTGATGTTTTTTGAATATCTCAACATTTCCTATAAAAAGTTGAACTTGGCTTTTCTTCTACCATCACCCAAGTCTACTTTTTGGTCAGCCAGGTTGCCTATCAAATTAAAGGACCAGGAATTTGAAAGAAACTGCATCTGGCTTAAAAAATAGCTTTCCTGACAATCAGCAGGTATATTCAATCTGCCAGGTGTGTGAACTAGTATGCAGTGGCGGCCCGTCCATAGAGGGCGCACGGGCGCCGCCTCCCCTAACCATGTGTCCGACCCCCTGAGCTACATATCATTAGCGCCGCACCATGGATTTCAATGCGGCGGGGTGGTTTTTTTTAAGCACCTGATTAGGGCCAGAGGCTCTAATAGGCTTCAAAAAAGGTAGAGCTCGGAGCCCAGAGCATTGCGCTCTGAGCCCACCCAGTTGTGTGACAATAGCGAATTAATTTTCGCTATTATCACACTAAAGTTCCTCCCCGCCAATCAGGGGGCAGGCCTGTGGGAGCTGTTTCCCAATTGGCCAAAGTGTCATTGATTAATGGATGCCTAGCGATTTGGCGTAAGACACGCGGCGGAGAAAGCTGGAGGACACCGGAACTGCCACGGCCGCTGCCCACACTCCAAGGGAGGACACCACAGCCCCGCCACATGAGCAAGGGAGGAGTGCTGTGCCACGCCCCAGGGGGGTGTTGTTTGTTTGCCGCCCCACCCCCCAAAAAAAGAACCCACCAGCCGCCATTGCTAGTATGAGTGAGCTATGGTCCAAGATTTGGAAGAAAGAGCAATACTTTCTTATTGGGGCAATACCATAAACACGTATGGTTCTTCCATATTTTGGCTTACTACATTACAAAGAATGAGGAATCCTGTTCCATAGTCCCATACAAGCCCTACTTCTGATTAAAACGGTGTTCCAGCTGCAAATTTTCTTTTTTTTTTAAAGTCAGCAGCTACAAACACTGTAGCTGCTGACTTTTAATAAGGACACTTACCTGTCCAGGGAGCCCGCGATGTCGGCCCCCCGAGACAGATTCATCCATTGGACTGGGTGCAGGCACTGCCATTCCAACTAAGGGAAAGTTTTGCTACTGCGCATGCGCGAGTTACGCGGCGCTTTCCAGAAGGCAGCGGGGGAGAAAAGGAAATGGCGCCCTGGGCCGCAGCTGAGCTAGGACGAAAGTACACTCAGAAAAGGTTATGTAAGAAAAAAAAAAAATAATAATTATCCAAAGTCGAGTGGTGGAGGGGTGGTCTTTCCTTTAAGTCAAAGTAGTAAAACTGGGTGGAACTCCACTTTAAGGGTTTGTTTTTTTTAAGGATTGGTTAAAGTGTTACTAAACCCAGGACCCTCACTATATCTGGTCTCCTACAGTGCACAGAAAAGGGAAATGTAATTATTTTAGTAAATATAAACTGCTAAACACTTTTTCTCATCAGCAGTAAATAGCAGTCTTTTGACTTCTATCAGCCGAGCTTGGGGTAAAGCTTGTAGAAGGAGTTTTCATTCTACTCTAACTGTCCTATAAGGCTGCATGACTCCTGCCCTCTGGACAGTGCTGATTGGCCCTGTGCTGATCACATGCACCCTCCCCCCAAAAAAATAAATGGCTTCAAGCCTCTGTTTTATCAGGAGATGAATTGGGGACAGTAAAAGAAGGGGAGGATCAGAGAAGACAGGACCAAACAGCCTTTTTACACAATACACAGGATTAACCCCTTAGGTTCCACAATGAGTAAAACAAGCATGCTTTACTGCATATGCAAAAGACATGCTGGTAGGTTAATTGGCTTCTGCCTAAATTGGCCCTAGTATATGAATGTGAGTTAGGGACCGTAGATTGTAAGCTCCTTGAGGGTAGGGACCGATGTGAATGTACAATGTATATGTAAAGCGCTGCGTAAATTGACGGTGCTATATAAGTACCTTAAATAATAATAATATACAGACTGATTTTACTGTTGTGAGATTGGTGACACTTTAAGGTTGTCTTAAGTCCATGGATGAGGAAAAGCATACCTCCCAACATTTTGAGATGGGAATGAGGGACACCTACAACACACGTATGGAGGCATAGGACACGCCCCCTGCCACACCCACAGTCCACAAGGGCTTATTTTTACCACTGCTATTCCTTTATATTGGCGTTTAAAATTTACAAATGCAGCAATTTAGCATTTGGATGAAAAGTTTAGCGCCAGGAAACACTTTTTGAAAGATAAAAAGTGCATTTTATATACAACTATATATATATATATATATATATATATATATATATATATATATACAACTATATAGATCAGACCAAAATGAGGGACAAATGAGGAGGAAAGAGGGACAGAGGGACATTGCTCCAAATCAGGGACAGTTGGGAGCTATGGGAAAAGAGATCCCATGCTCTGGGATGGCTTTTCAAAAATAGCACACACATAGACCAGTAAAGGATTCATGGGAGGGGGTATAAGGTAGGAGATTATTTATAACATACATAGATAATAGTAATTGCACCGTAATCCCTAAATATTTAAATGAGGAAGTAATTAGCAGGGGGCAGTCTGGAGGAAGAATACATGGGATGGTCGGATCCAAAGAGCGCACACTTGATTTAGACCAGTCAAGGATTCATTGAGCAGATTGGTTCATCAAGCAAAACAAACTTCTGCTTGCCATAATCAGACAGATTTTCCGTGAGTCCAGGTTTGGAGAAATCATCTGGCCATCACTAGTTTTGATCTGGTTGTGCTGAAAATAACCTTAGCGTATAAATTTTCTTCGGAAAACGAATATTGTGAGAGCTCAGAAAAAGAAGAAAATTACATTTATAGCTCCAAAGTGGAAAAAGAATGTTCTAATCTGCCCGAATATGTAGTCTACATGGATTGAAACTCCTTTATTTTCATGAAAACATCCCTTTAAATGAACAGTTACTCCTGGAAATGTGCAAAGGTCCCCAACCTGCCAGTACATGTTCCACAGATGTCAAAAGTTAGTGTTGTTTTCTTCCTTTCTCTCTTGTCACTGGAGCGTTCTTTACAGTCCACTTTTAAGTGTTTTTAAAAATGGTATTTAATGAAGATATGTCAATATTTTTACTGTCACTAATTACTTGTTATTTTTACACAGCAGGGTGCTCCTGCTTTCAAAATGACATCCGTAGAATAGGACACGTTTTTTTTATTGCCATTTTCCCCACCCAAATCTTCATGTTATGAATTTGGCACTTACACTACTACTGAAATACATGTGTGGACTGTCATAGTTTCCAGTATTGTGCTTAAAAGCAATGTACTGTCTTTTCAACATTTTTTCATATGTTAAAGGAGTTGCAAACCCTCAAGGTTTTTCACCTTAATGCATTAAGATGAAAAACCTTCTGTAGTGCAGCAGCCCCCCCAGAGCCCGCCTTTTACTTACCTGAACCCAATCTTTCCAGCAACGGGGACGAGCAGCTCCAGTCACTGTCTCGGGTCCTCATTGGATAGATTGATAGCAGCGGCAGCCATTGGCTGCCACTGCTGTCAATCAAATCCAGTGACATGGGCGTGGGCCCGAGTCCTGCTGTCTGTGTCAATGGACGCAGCAGCAGGACTCGGGAGCGCGCCTGCACCAGTGTCCCCTTGAAATGCAGGTCTCTGAGGGGGCACTCGATGCGGGGAGGAGCCAGGAGTGCCGCTGAGGGGACCCCTAAAGAGGAGGATTGGGCCACTCTGTGCAAAACCCTTGAACAGAGGAGGTAAGCATACCATGTTCGATATATTAAAAAAAAAAAACCTTTACAACCCCTTTAAAGCTATTATCTTGATATAAATAATGTATTCATTCTGTTCTAAATGTTTTAAAACCCTTGTTTCTAGGTATAGGTTGCTACTTTAAATGTACTTGGGAGCAGACATGTTTGTTAATTACATATGCAGACTCTGCTTCCTGTTTTACAGCGCTACGCATTGGTTATGCTCTTTCTCCAGTACAAGTCTCAGAGTTGGCCAACTCGCTGAAAACAATACATTCCCTCTACAGATGAAATATTACCAGTGTTAATGTAGATTTAAACCTTAAAGTGGTTGTAGACCCTGTTACACCACTTGTACCTACAGGTAAGCCTATAATAAGGCTTATCTGCAGGTACTGGAAAATATCTCCAATATTACACGGGTTAGGAGATATTTACCATATATGCTTGCACCAACGTCATCGGTGCATGCGCACTGAAGAAACGGCTTGCTCGTGCCGTTTCTTCAGCAGCCATGCCGTGAACGGTGGCTCCGGCCAATCACAGCGCCGGAGCCCGCGAACCCGGAAATGACTCCGGGAGACATGTCGCTGCTCACATCGGTGTACAGGGACCGCTGCAACAGCATCGATCTAAGTATGCATCGCATACGAGCTCATTATGCCTTTGTCTTACAGGGTTTGTTTGTTTTTATTTTTTTCCTTTCCTTTACAACCACTTTAACCACTTAAGGACTGGGCCTATTTTTCAGACTCGGTGTTTACAAGTTAAAACACCCTAGAGAATAAAATGGCGGTCGTTGCAATACTTTGTCATACCTTATTTGTGCAGCGGCCTTACAAGCACACTTTTTTTAATTAAAAGATAAGACAACAGTAAAGTTAGCCCAATTTTTTTTTTTATATTGTGAAAGATAATGTTACGCCAAGTAAATTGATACCCAACATGTCACGCTTCAAAATTGCGCCCGCTCGTGGAATGGCGGTGTGCTTTAAATTTTTTTTTTTTTCTTATTTATTTTAAAAATGTTTTGGGTCACTTTTATTCCTATTACAAGGAATGTAAACATCCCTTGTAATAGAGAAAAAGCATGACAGGACCTCTTAAATGTAAGATCTGGGGTCAAAAAGACCTCAGATATCATATTTACACAAACATGCAAAAAAAAGAAAAAAATATATTAAATGTCATTTGAAAATAATAAAATAAAAATTTCCCTTTTAAGAGCATTGGGTGGAAGTGACATTTTGACGTCTCTTCCCCCCTCCAATGCTATGGAGCTGAGCGGGGGCCATCTTTCCCTCACTCGGCATCCAGGCAGTGGGCAGTGAGGGGAGCAGACGCAATTGTCTCCACCGCTATCGACGGCTCTGGTAAGGGGCGGAGACAATCGCAGAGCGGGAGGAGGGGGGCCCTCTCCCGCCCCTGATAAAAGTGATCTTGCGGCGAATCTGCCACAGAGACCAATTTTATCTGAAAGAAGACAGTCCGCCGTTTTTAAAGATACAGGGGTTATGGCAGCTAGCAGCTGGGTGGGTGGAGCCCCACACAGCTGTTTTCAAAAAAATGACAGCGAGTGTCGGGAGAGAAACCCCCCACCTGCTGTTATAGAGAAGGAAGGAGCTGGCACGTTACAGTTTTCACGCTTAATATGAGTGGAACATGTAACATGTTCCAAAGGTGAACTTATACTTTAAGTGCTTGCTCACACTTGCAGCAGCTCTTGTCACCCTCTAAAAAGCAATCTGCAGTGAATTGATTTTCAGAGGGCAGTTGACAGGTGACTGGGAGGTGATATGTCACCTCTTAACCACTTGTTTTAACCCTGAAAGGCCCAAACCACTGCTCCGCAACTGCACACATCCCATCTTGTCAACATTTTTTTTTCTTATCTCAGTGCTCCTGACCTCCAGCTTTATTCAGGCACTTCCTAGCTATTTTTACTTACTCCACTGCACAGCATTGCATTGGGTGGGCATTCTGTCAACATATGATCCAACCCAATTTGTGTCAGCATGTCCACTTGTAGTCTCCAGTGAAGCAGCAAATACAACCAATCCCGGTTGGATTGGCTGCTTTGAAGAACAGAGGAGGGATCAGGGGTCTAAAAGACCCCAGATCTCTCCATAAAGAGGACATGTCACTGCCCCGGCTATAAAAAAACAGTGTATAAATAATTAGTGAACTTTAGATTTTAAAATATTTAAAGCACCCCTGTACCCCCATGCTCACATGCAAAGGCAAACACACACGTAGGTCCCACACACATGTGTAACTGGTGATTGCATCTCACATGTGAGGTATCACCACAAATGTCAGAGTGAGGCAAAAATTTTAGTGGCAGAGCTCACAATTGACTCTAAACTTGTAACCTATAAAGGCTTTAAAAGCATTACCTATGGAGATTTCTATGTACCATAAATCATGACATATTTGGTATCTACTCGGTGCAACACAATATTTTATAATTTACCAAAATATTGGGTCTTATTGTGTGTTTGTGTGCACTAAAGTGAATTAACGTGCATTTGATAAAGAGCTGTGCAAATATCAGGTTACATAAAAATTACAACCACCATTTTATTCTCCAGGTCTTCTGCTTTCAGAAATTACATAATGTTTGGTTGTTACATGTATGTGAAACATTTCAAAATTGCCTCGGGTGGCAAGTGATTAATGTAACAATGAAATTGCAATAATTTTAAAGCTGATATGAGATTTTAATATTTGGGTTTAGATCTGCTTTATGAGAGAGGCTGAGTCATTGTAGTGCCGAATCCTACCTATGTCTAGACCAGTGTTTCTCAACGCCAGTCCTCAAGGCACCCCCAACAGGTCATGTTTTCAGGATTTTCCTCAGTTGAAACTGTGGTAATTACTAAAGCAGTGAAACTGATCAAATCACCTGTGCAAAATAATGGAGATCCTGAAAACATGACCTGTTGGGGCGCCTTGAGGACTGGAGTTGAGAAACACTGGTTTAGACAGACGCCAGCTTCACCAGATACACACTTTTTCTGGTGGACATCAGCCAAACCAAATGCATGCAGCTTCTCTGGCCTAGAATCATTATGTGGACAACGCTGGTTGATATGTGTGAATGCGCTACTCCCGTAATTTACCACCACCTGCAGTGCTGTTTAACTATTACTCATAAATATTTCATGTGCATGAAATTTTAAACTTTAAATCAATAGACCATATAACCATTCAATACATATACATAAAACGAAAAGTCCTTCAAACGTGCTGCAAAATCTTGTAACCATTAACGTGACTGGCGTGCTCCTATATTGCTTCAATGTTCATATGTGACTGAGTGGGACCCTCCACCATTCAGATTGGCCACTCACCAGATACTTCACTAGGGATACGCCTTTGGTTCATTCAAGGGATAACCACTCCACCTAGGCACCACTTCTCACCGGCTAAAACATGGACTCTAATGCTCCTCATAGGAAAGCATAGGGACAAAAAGCGATCATAGCGCAATATGTTTGAACCATTTATTTTAAAATACAAAGTGTAAAATAATCACTCACATTAAAAAGTGCCCTCGAGCTGGCACGAAGCTTATCCAGCAGTTACGGACGGGTAAATGGCTATCAGCATGGTCCGCCTGATGGTAATGTGCGGCCTCCACGCTCGGCTTGCGCTCCAAGCCTCGTTACCATTCTCGTCCGGTCACGTGATGCAAAAACTCTCCCAGCAGCCTCTACGCGTTTCGCATCATCAAATGCGTCATCAGGAAGCTCATCAGCTTCCTGATGACGCATTTGATCATGCGAAACGCGTAGAGGCTGCTGGGAGAGTGACCTGGGAGAGTGACCGGACGAGAGCGGTAACGAGGCTTGGAGCGCAAGCCGAGCGTGGAGGCCGCACATTACCATCAGGCGGACCATGCTGATAGCCATTTACCCGTCCGTAACTGTTGGATAAGCTTCGTGCCAGCTCGAGGGCACTTTTTAATGTGAGTGATTATTTTACACTTTGTATTTTAAAATAAATGGTTCAAACATATTGCGCTATGATCGCCTTTTGTCCCTATGCTTTCCTATGAGGAGCATTAGAGTCCATGTTTTAGCCGGTGAGAAGTGGTGCCTAGGTGGAGTGGTTATCCCTTGAATGAACCAAAGGCGTATCCCTAGTGAAGTATCTGGTGAGTGGCCAATCTGAATGGTGGAGGGTCCCACTCAGTCACATATGAACATTGAAGCAATATAGGAGCACGCCAGTCACGTTAATGGTTACAAGATTTTGCAGCACGTTTGAAGGACTTTTCGTTTTATGTATATGTATTGAATGGTTTTATGGTCTATTGATTTAAAGTTTAAAATTTCATGCACATGAAATATTTATGAGTAATAGTTAAACAGCACTGCAGGTGGTGGTAAATTACGGGAGTAGCGCATTCACACATATCAACCAGCATTTCCTACCCATCCAAATGAAGGGCGTTTTTGAATGCAGCACCCTTAGTATTTAGTATATAATATTGTTTGAGTAATTAGGGGTTGTTTTGCGCCGGTGACACACACACAGTTTATTATGTGGACAACACTCGCTGAATCATTTACATGTGCATTCTTTAACCACTTCCGGACCGCCGCACACCGATATACGTCCTAACTTTGAAGAGGGATATCTGAGGTCTTTTTGACCCCAGATCTCATATTTAAGAGGTCCTGTCATGCTTTTTTCTATTACAAGGGATGTTTACATTCCTTGTAATAGGAATAAAAGTGACACATTTTTTTACGTGAGTAGCACCCGCATATGAAAATGGTGTTCAAACCACACAAGTGAGGTATTGCCGCGATCGGTAGAGCGAGAGCAATAATTCTAACCCTAGACCTCCTCTGTAACTCAAAACATGCAACCTGTAGTATTTTTTAAACGTCGCCTATGGAGATTTTTAAGGGTAAAAGTTTGTCGCCATTCCACGAGCGGGCGCAATTTTGAAGCGTGACATGTTGGGTATCAATTTACTCAGCGTAACATTATCTTTCACAATATCAAAAAAAATTGGGCTAACTTTACTGTTGTCTTATTTTTTAATTAAAAAAAGTGTATTTTTTCCAAAAAAAGTGCCCTTGTAAGACCGCTCTAGGGTGTTCGAAAAAAATTATGTAAAATGTTTGGGGGTTTTAAGTAATTTTATAGCAAAGAAAACTGTTTTTAACTTGTAAACAACAAATCTCAAAAAGAGACTCGGTCCTTTAGTGGTTATGACAAATTACGATATGCATCAAATTGTAACCAAGGGGACACGGGCTGTGTATGAACTTTTCCATGTGGGGTTCTTTCTAAACGGGGTGTTTTGTTTAAAGCCCAGCTCTTCCCCATTTACCAGTTCACTGTATTCCTGAGGGACCCTGTGGAGTTTATTGTAGCCTGCAAAGCAGGTATACTCATACTGAAAAAGAGGCACATTGGCATGTGCGGGCTATTATTGATATTCGGAAGTAGGAGACTGTTACAGTAAAAGTCACATTAGTTTAGCTACAAATAAAGAAAAATAAACATGTACCTGATTCTTCAATAAGGAATCCTTTATATTATCCATTCAATGAGCCTCTTTGTGATCATAGTTTCATTGCACACTTCAGCTTTCCCAGTGCTTGTAAGTAGCTACAAAGTGGTGTTCAGTGCCATAGGATCATGTCGTTGTCAGAAAGCCAAAGTGGGAATGTGAATGCCTTTTGTTCCATACAGCTCACTTTGTGCTGCTCCTTATTGATGTCGTAGACTTTGTCCAAGTCATGACTTTAGCTGTGCTCTTCAGCAATGAAATAGTATACCAATATGTCAAAATCTAAAGGTCTTTGTCTCATTGTAATAGTCCTTTCACATTCAAACTTGCACATTACAAATTTTAAATAAAGTGTGTTTTTTGTTTTTAGGTTAGATAATTGAAGAACATAGTTTGCAATCATACTGTTATCATTTTGCTAAATATTTGTAACCACTGTAATATTTTTAGCTACTGCATTGCTACATATCGGGACCTCTTAAAGTGGTTGTAAAAGTTCAAGGTTTTTTTTTACCTACATGTATTCTATGAATAAAGGTAAAAAACCTTCGGTGTGCAGTGCCCCCCCCCCAATACTTACTTGAGCCCCATCTCGATCCAGCGATGTGTGCACAAGAGCAGCGGCTCTCCTGGGTTTCTTCCTCCTCATTGGCTGAGACAGCAGTGGGTGCCATTGGCACCTGCTACTATCAATCACAGCCAGTGAGCAAACAAGGAGAGAGCGGGTGTGAGGCTGAGCCACGCTCCGTGTGTGAATGGACACACAGAGCAGCACCTGTTCGGGTGCCCCCATGGCACTCAGCAAGAAGGAGGGGCCAGGAGCACCAGCGAGGGACCCAAGAAGAGGAGGATCGGGCCGCTCTGTGCAAAACCACTGTACAGGGCAGGTAAAAAAAAAAAAAAAAATCTGCCTTTTAATATTAATTTAAAGTCCACCCAAAAAGGCATATTTACGTTTCCATTCGATGAATACTGTTTAATTTTTAATTAAGATTTTTTTCTAGCTCCCAGTAGAGCTATAGCAAGTTCCTTGCCATTTTCTATAGCTGGGAATGCGGCTAATATGCACATCAGTTGATCTTCTAAAGCAGACAACCAGAACAAATTGCACCCATCCTGCTTCAAAATGATTGGGAGTCAGTTGGCAGCATGCTGTGTCAGTGCTTGCCCCCACTTCCCGACACTGACACTTGTGCGTGCTGAGGGGTGGCCACACAGGGCTGTTAATCGTTTTATTCTTCTAGGTTACAGGTATAGAGTCCATATAAAGAGTATTTTTTCCACTGAACTCATCCTGGGGTTATATAATCAGTTTATAGTAAACTAGATGTTGTGTTCTTAGAAAGTATTGGATGGAGTTTGTCTTTAAGACACTCAGACATTACATTTTTTAATACTTTTTTATCATGGTGACATGCTCATCCCAATCATCTGTGTGTGCATATTTTACAATTGTTTCTTACTGTAAAAGTAAGTTGAAAGATGATTACACAGTCCCATGTTGAATCATCAAATGAGCCATGTGACTCTTCTTTCAACAAACCATTATCCCAAACTTTACAGTCATTGACCTTCACAAGTCAGGCTATAGCATATGACACCTGCATACAGTTGTGCTCATAAGTTTACATACCCTGGCAGAATTTGATTTCTTGGCCATTTTTCAGAGAATATAAATGATAACACAAAAGCGTTTCTCTCATGGTTAGTGTTTGGCTGACGCCATTTATTATCAATCAACTGTATTTACTCTTTTTAAAGCATAATCACAACAGAAACTGCCCAAATGACCCTGATCAAAAGTTTACATACCCTGGTGATTTTGGCCTGATAACATGCACACAAGTTGACCAAAGGGGTTTGAATGGCTATTAGTGGTTGTAAACCCTCCAATACAACTTTATCTCTCTGTAATCTAGATAGCACAGGCAGCTGATCACTGCCTGTAAAAGTGTACTCACTGTGTTTGTTTCCATAGAAAGCGCCCTGCAAGTTTGAATGACATCAGGCGCAATTGCGCACTAGGTGTTTTCATTAACGTTTCTATCTCCCCTGTATGTGGGGACATTAGTATTGACGAGCTTCCTCTCTGAATGGCACAGAGGGAAGTCTCACGATGCTGCTGTGATCATCTCCTGCTTCTCCCCCTTGTGATGGCGCTATGGCGCATACGTGAGATCTCCAAAGGGTAAGGGCGGAAGTGATGTCCAGAATAGATTCACGAAAAAGTACAAGTAATGGCACGGCTGATAACCGAAAGTGGAGATATAATAAAGACAATAAATAAGGTATTTCCCGACCTCGTTTTATGCTGATTTAAATGTATTAACATTTGTAATTAGCTATAGTATTTATATGTTGAAAAAATAAGAAACATCACCCAGGGTTTACTTCCTCTTTAAAGGTAACCATCCTCACCTGTGATCTGTATGCTTGTAGTTAGTGTGTGTGTATAAAAGGTCAATGAGTTTCTGGACTCCTGACAGACCCTTGCATCTTTCATCCAGTGCTGCCATGACTTTCTGGATTCTGAGTCATGGGGAAAGCAAAATAATTGTCAAAGGATCTGCGGGAAAAGGTAGTTGAACTGTATAAAACAGGAAAGGGATATAAAAAGATATCCAAGGAATTGAGAATGCCAATCAGCAGTGTTAAAACTCTAATCAAGAAGAGGAAAATGAGGGGTTCTGTTGAAACCAAACCACGGTCAGGTAGACCAACTAAAATTTCAGCTACAACTGCCAGGAAAATTGTTCGGGATGCAAAGAAAACCTCCAAATAACTTCAGGTGAAATATAGGACTCTCTGAAAACATGTGGTGTGGCTGTTTCAAGATGCACAATAAGGAGGGACTTGAAGAAAGATGGGCTGCATGCATGGTTGAGTCGCCAGAAGAAAGCCATTACTACGCAAATGTCACAAAGTATCCCGCTTACAATACACCAAACAGCACAGAGACAAGCCTCAAACTATCTGCCGCAAAGTCATTTGGAGTGATGAGACCAAAATTGAGCATTTTGGCCACAACCATAAACGCTACATTTGGAGAAGAGTCCACAAGGCCTATGATGAAAGGTACAGAGGTGGATCGCTGATGTTTTGGGGATGTGTGAGCTACAAAGGCACAGGAAATTTGGTCAAAATTGTTGGCAAGATGAATGCAGTATGTTATCAAAAAATACTGGAGGCACATTTGCATTCATCAGCCAGGAAGCTGCGCATGGGACGCACTTGGACATTCCAACATGACAATGATCAAAAACACAAGGCCTAGTCGACCTATTATTGGCTACAGCAGAATAAAGTGAAGGTTGTGGAGTGGCCATCTCAGTCTCCTGACCTCAATATCCTTGAGCCACTCTGGGGAGATCTCAAACGTGCAGTTCATTTAAGACAGCCCAGAATTTACAGGAACTGGAGGCTTTTTGCCAAGAGGAATGGGCAGCTTTACCATCTGAGCAGATTAAGAGCCTTATTCACAAATACAACAAAAGACTTCAAGCTGTCATTGATGTTAAAGGGGGCAATACACGGTATTAAGAACTGGGGTATGTAAACTTTTGATCAGGGTCATTTGGGTAGTTTCTGTTGTAATTATGATTTAAAAAGAGTAAAGCACAACTGTAGATGTCAATGGTCAATAAAATTACATGGTAGATTTTGTAATAATCTACTTAAAGTAGAGCTATAAGCAAAACCTTTTTTTCCATTTTGGATAGAGCAACGGAGGGTTATAACCCCTGCCAATCTTTTTTTCATCATCTGTGTCCCAACAGGAAGTAGATGAAATACCTGAAAATTAGGGGAATCCCTTGAGACCCCAGATAACCAGAACTAACGTCCCCACTGGAAGATTTCCCCTCTAATATTTTTCAGGGCACAGACAAAAATGTGGGATTTTTTAATTTACTTTTGATGATAACAGTAAACAGGACAAATAAAGAGAATGAATCTCCTTAATGGGGACACAGACAGCAATAAAAGCTGACAGGTGTTCTAATCCCTCCCCATTCCATCCAAAACTTAAAGTGATTGTAAAGTCTCCTTTTTTTTAAATGAAAAATAACAAACATGTTATACTTACCTGCTCTGTGCAGTGGTTTTGCACAGAGTAGCCAAAATCCTCCTCTTCTTGCGTTCCTCTTCACAACTCCTGGCCCCTCCCTCCTGTTGAATGCCCCCACAGCAAGCAACACCCAAGCTGAGCCGCTGCTCTGTGTGTCCATTCAGACATGGAGCCCTGGACCTGCCCCCCTCTCTCTCCTCATTGGCTCACTGACATTGATTGACAGCAGCGGAAGCCAATGGTGCTTCGCTGCCCGCTCAGCCAATGAGGAGGGAGAGTCTCTTGTGCAACATCACTGGATCGAGATGGGCTCAGGTAAGTATTAGGGGGGCTGTTACACACAGAAGGCCTTTTATCTTAATGCATATAATGCATTAAGAAAAAAAAACTTCTGCCTTTGCAACCACTTTAAAAAAAAGTGTTACATTTAGTAATACTTTATTTTCTCAGTTCTTTAGATTGTGTAAGGTTTGTGTACCCAGGTACTTCAGAGTAGGTTTAGGTATTTAGGAACAATAGTCTGTTTCTTTGGGATAGGTTTGTAGCAGTCATTTTTAGGCTTGGTAGCCATCAGTATACTTGTAAACAGAAACCCATACACTATGACATATACTGTATCACATTATTAATCAGTGTATTTATGATTATTTTAATATTTGTGTTTTGGAGTGTTTTTTACTAAATGTGTTACCTGTGTTAACAGTTACTACTACTAACAAAACTAACACAATAATTACAGTCAAACCAGCACATTTAACATACTTCCACATTCCTTCGTTCCCAGGCTCTACTAATCTTTTCTTAAATAACACGCATGCTTTTCCTCTTCTCTTCCATGGGAGGGAATGCAATACAATAGCGACTTTTCATGCGTCTTCATAGAGGATCTCATGTTTGAGATACCTGTGGAAATATCTGATCTAACAAAAGACTATTTCATAGGACTCCGTGTCCATCATTACATTTTTTTTACATACAGATCTATCGATAGAGGTCTTAGGTCTGACTGCACTTATTTTCTACAGTCAGAATAATAATTTGGAGTATAGTGAAGAATTAAACAAGTACACGTTAACTCTAGAATTAACTCTTAGTCAACATGTATATTGTCTTACAAAAGCCATGGCTTTGAAAGATTGAGCATGGCTTTATATCATATATCAGGTAATTTAAGCTTTAAAATTGTATTCAAATCCTGCCTTCTACAGTATATGAACCAGGAGTCGCACATGATTAAACCATAGAGAAAAGTCTGTGATCTTATCATTAAAGAGGTATTAAATCCAAAACCAAAAATGGAATATATTGTGGCTTACCAATCATTAGATGGCTGCATTAGTTTTCCCTTTCTTATGCTTTTTCCCTCTGTTTTCCCCAGGAGATCTGGCCAGTAACACACCTCCTGTATTAGTGTGCCCCCCCTCAACTCTGGACGAATGAGCACAGGAGACACCTTTGGACAGCAGCATTTTCAGTCTGGGGGGGTGTGTTAGATGTACTAGCAGATTTAGACCGACATACACATGGGCTGAATGTCGGCCATTTTTCTTTTTTTTTGTAACTTGCCGTTGTCTTCCAACATTCAGCCTGTGTGTTCCCAGCTTAATTATTCGGATTCTTACATCAGTGAATTATGGCTGATTCTCTTAGCTCTAATGAGTGGTGCTATTCACATACTAAGAAGGAATAGGAATCTATAACAAGCACAGTACAATACAATAAGACTTTACATACAACACGATACTGGTAACATTAGTGTTAAATTACTACACCATTATGCAATAATCAGATCTCAAACATTTGATACATATATATAGTTAAAGCAGATGTAAACCCAATAGTGAAATTTGAGATGAGCACATATATCTGTAGTGTTTTCTTATCTCTCTCCAAAGCACTGAGTCCCGTGTGTTTCTTCTGTCCCATTGCTCTGTTATCAGCCTGATAACTTCTGACATGTTCTCCGACACCGTGTTGTGGGAGGTTTCAATTAATAGATTAGCAGAGTGCTGCTCGATTCAGAGCAGAGCTCTGCACATTACTTCCTTTCTTTGCCCATGTGGAGTGGAGTATGGAGTATATCAGCTGTCTTGGCTTTATGCTTATAATCTACTTTCAGTGCTGAACAGGAAGAGAAAATCTTCAACACGATGTGCACTTTCTAAAGAATATATAAAGATTAAGACAGCAGATATACATGTAAAACTTATGTAGGGAGATTTGTTTCATCCCGTGTATCATCTGAGGCTGTTTACTTCACCAGGGATATGTGAGGGTTTACATCCACTATTGCGAGATTGAACGGCGTTTTAATGTAACAAGTGCTATAAAAGTGGAGGATTTAACTAAAAAAATGACTTGCCATGATGGAAATGTTATACATCTTGGTTCCCCTACCAAAGACATAGGGGT
Organism: Lithobates clamitans; assembly: GCA_037952925.1. Lineage (NCBI taxonomy): Eukaryota > Metazoa > Chordata > Amphibia > Anura > Ranidae > Lithobates > Lithobates clamitans. Next base: position 8,739,759 of record JBBGZY010000031.1, read on the forward strand.
TGATTTACTGAAAGCAAATAGGCTGTTCACTTTGCAAGGGAAGTTGCACTTTGCAAGTGAATTTGCCTGGGGCTTAGTAAATGTGGTGGAGTTTCACTTTTCAAAAAATATCCAATCACATGCAAGGATAATAAACAACATTTTTGCTTGTACATCAATAGAGAATGGAAGTCAGAAGAGCGTCTCCTCATTCACTAACCCCGGGGACAAATTCCCTTGCAAAGTGCAAATTCCCTTGCCAAGAGAAATGTCTATTTGCCTTTAGTAAATCAACCCTATTGATTCCTAAAGATTACAGAACTGCATTCCTGCCCTTAGTAAGGTAAGGAACATTATGGGGCACCTTTTCTACCCAGAGGCCCCAGAAATGTTAATCTGTAGCTTTAAATTAAAGTATACATGTTGGTGATGTTATTGACTTAATCCCTGTGCCATGAGAACAGAAGTTAACTATTCTGGTTAGTATTAGGTAGGACTACAAAATAGGAGATATGCGAAAGGTAAAACTTATGTGACTGAGGCACATCTAAGAGGCTATGGATGTGATATATTCGACAGTTGTATGCATATTAAATGTGTAGGCAGCAGTAAATGTAATATGCAAAACCATTTACCTCCATGACCTAAATCATCCAATTTAACAAGGTAAAGCCCTTTTCTTTAGTGATTTTTCTTCTAGCCAAGCTTAGAAATTCCCATTAGATGTTTTGGGCATGCTCATTAAAGGACGAAGCAGAACAACATTTGTATGAAACCTGGAAATACATAAATTAGGACCTTGAAGGAGTGAGAAGTTAAACCGTATGATCACATATGCCCCGTTGCCCCTCAATTCTAGAATGAGATGAGTGGACTCTTAGGCTAAAATCATGCCACTAGTGTACATGAAGGACAAAACTATAGAAGGCACACTAATTAAAGAATAATGTTGTAGACACTTTCTCTGCAAGATTTCACATTTCTCAATTTAATAAGCTCTGTTATATCTTTTTCGTTAACTTGAAAATAGTGCTGTATAAAAATGCAATTCCAAGTATTTACATTTCTCAAAACCTCTACAGGTACATAAAACAGATGTAGAAGACCAAAATGTCTCCAGGAGCTATTGGGATACACTGAGACGTAATACAAGCCAAGCCCTATTTTCGGACATTGCAGAGGTATTTCAAAACCTCTCTGGTCCAAGAAACACTTGTTGTGTTCTATTGGATTACATTTTCATTATCACAAATCATTAGTATTATTTCCACTCTTGAGTTATATCAATTTTTAGCATGCTATTGTCTTCTGTTTTTCTTTTTGTTGTTTGTCAAATACTTTCTTTCTTCTGTTCTCTGTTTTGTTTCTTGTAAAATTCTTCAACACTACAGAAGAGAAACATCTATACCAGTGGGTATTTATATAAGTAGTGTGTGGCTCTGTGATTTCATGCATCTTGGTAATGTACCCTTTTGGAAATTGAGTGATTATATGCGTCATTTAGTAGTTTTTCCAAGCTCCAAAGGTTCTGCACTTAAAGAGGAACTGCAGGCTGCTCACATAATAATAAAAGTAATAAAAACATCTTTGCCATTCTGATGCTTCCCTCCAACCACTTTGCATATTATTTTATATATACTGTGATTCTGTACTTGCCAAATATGCTGCAGAAATCTCCCTCTACTGAGTCTGGCTGCATCCATTTTAACTGTGGGCAGCTGAAGCTGCTGCCTGTTCACTTCCTGGATTTACACAGACACACAGAGGCACACCTCCAGCTTTGCAGCCCTGCAGCTCTCATTGGCCCTCTTACAACTCATCCCCCTTCCTTCCTGGATAACTCTCATGAGAGTGAGAGAGAGAGATGTGCATGATGTCATGAGCCTAGGCTAATGACCAGACAAGAAATAGGAAGTGGGCTGTATAAAGTATTTCATGGCAGAAAAAAAATGTTTTACTATCCAAAGTTAAAACAACAAGGGCAGAAGATTTAATAGATGGAAAGTTGAAAAAATTACTGGAGGTCCGCTTTTAATTGCAACATTGCTGATAAAGGTGAATTTTAGGGCCATCAATTAAAAGGCCAGTAATTAAGTTGCATGCGCTGATCATGACCTGCTATACTTTCAGATTACTCACACATATAGGCCTGTTCATACAGTGGTGAGGGTAAATGCCATCACTGAGGTAACAGAGAGCTGTAAAGAGGTTAGAGACTCTTATCCCTAATAACCCAGAATGATGAAATCTGGTCAAATTACTTTTTTTGTGTAATATTAATTTCCCATCAGCATTATTCTTTTATTACACTTTATTAAAACACAATTTAAGATCTTGGGAGCTTGAAAAGAAGGTACTGCCTATTTTATCACACTGCTCATAAGAGTAGATTTCCAGCTCTTAAAATGATTTAACAAATAAAATAATGTAACATATTTGCATTAAATGATCGTCCTTTATATACATGTTCCTACAAGTGTCCACTGTTGATGTCTTATGACATGGAGTAACTTCTAAAATTCTATCTAAAGGGCATGGATGAACTCTCCAGTTCAATGATACATACCACACTGCTTGTGCACTTTTTTGGGAAGAAAGGGAAAATTGAGCTCAACTTTGAAGATTTTTACAGGTAAGTTATATATGTATATTTTAGGCTATCTCCCTGGTAGCAAAACCATTTGAGGCCTGTGGCTACTCTCTCCAGGCATCCAAAAAGAGGGACCATATTATCTATCATTCCTGTATTGTATAATATTAAAAGCAGTGGCTTATTCCCGTCCCAGTGTCCTCCCTTTTAGCATGCAAATAATCTTGGATGTAGAGACAGAGTATGAGGGAGAGGGAATCTTACCAGTATACCAGATCCAACAACAACCTTATTTCTTTTCCTTTAAAATCATATTGGATATAACCATGTGATAAATACATCTCCTCTGGGGAACATATTGTGTTAAGGTCTAACTTTAACCAGAGAAATGTAGCAGTCATTTTTTTTTATTAATAAGGAAGGTAACATTTGTTAGAACAGTGTACAGAACACAATTTATTAGAACAACGTACACCTTACATACTGCACGTGCAGGTGTACATAACCCCAAAATCTATTTTCTCTTTCATTCATTGATGGACACAGCGCTCCATATTCAGAACCATAGCGTTATATCACCCCCTACAGGGGTAGGACACTAGGCAGAAAAAAGACTTGGCTACGCCTATGGACAGTCTTAGGTGGTATACATCTCCCTGTCTGCTATAGGCCTGACTAGTTTTTTTATGCCTAGTCAGGAGAAAGAAGGATCTCTGGTCCTGGCATTTTTTTCCTTTTACATGGCATTTTTTCTCCTGGTTTTTTTCCTGTGAGATCTACAATCAACTGCCGGACTGGGCGACAGGCTGGATATCTAGAGCCAGTGGTCCCCCCAGTCCGGCCAGCAAGTGTGCGCAGATCAGAGCTCCGCGCTAGGTCGGCCAGGGCATGCGAGTTAAACGCCTCTCGAGGTTGCATATGACTGGGTCATGGCCCAAGTTGCAGCGTTCCTCCTGGCCGATAGCCCCCATTTCGATGGTGAGGAGGTTTTGTCTGGAGTGGTGTCCGCCTGGTTCCTGGTATGGTGAGTAGCTGTCCCCCTGTATGGGTTTGAGGTGGACAGGGGCCCCTCCCTGGGACGGTTGGACCTGTGGGTTTCCCTTCTTCCCCTCAGACCCCCCTTTTGGTTTAGTGGTCCCTGTGGGTCCCCCCCACCCCCTCTGGGGGGTAGTGTGGTGGGTTGGTAAGTGGCAGGGGAAGGGATGGTGTGCTGCACTGTACCGGTGGGGGGCACGCCCTTGGAGGATGGGCTTCACAGCTGGGGGGGCAGGCTGCTGATGGTGGTCCTGTGCCCGGTCCCCCCTCTCTAATGTGGCTGATGTCAGGGTTCCAAAGATCCCTCCTGGGCCCCTGGGAGCCTCATGGATGCCACGTGCTGCGGCCATTTTTCCATAGTCTGCGCCATTTCTTTGGGGCCTATATATTTCTAATGGCCGGTGGCCATGTTTGTGTAGTCCGGCGGCCATGTTTGGTTGATCCAGCGTGCTAGTAGAGCAGCGGCCATGACAGTGGAGCCTTCTGGGCGGCGATTTTGGCTATGGGAGCTCCTCCTTTTCCCCTGGTGCTGACTCCTGTTTTTTTTCCCTTGGACGCCGGTTGTGGAGCTGAGCAATCTCTGGTGCAGAATGGTGCTACTCTAGTGGGGTGGTGAGTATGGTGTGATCCCTCCCTCTTTCTGCTGCAGGTTGTGGGGTGCTCTGCTTGCTGGTGACCCGGTGGTGCCACCGGCACGGTAGGGGTGTCCCATAGTGCTGCTAGACATTTTTTGTGCTGGGTCCCCCTTTTTACTTATGGTGTCTCAGGAGTTTCCCCACCTGACCCTTTCTCATAGGCTGCAGGTCCCTCGGGGTCCCAAGCACCCATTGATGCACTGACGGTAGTCTTGGAGTCCTTTGTTTCCCTGGGTGGAGGTGGCCTTTGGGCAGCGGGCTAGCAAAAAATGTCCCCCGCCTTCCTCTGCCTCATCTGTCTCGTCAGATCCTGAGTCTGACTCGGCCACCTCGGACAATGCCTAACCCTGCGGGGTTTGCAGCCACGCTCCCTGATTTATCTGATAGTGAGGATGATTCCTCTACACCTGTAGCTGCGCACGAGAAAGCACTAGTTGATGCACTAATTACATCTGTGCGGTAAACTTGAAAAATGGAGGATGCAGCTAAGTCAGCAGCGAAGATGCCTGTCCCCTTTGGCACCCACAAGCCCTCTCAATCTGCAAAGGTGTTTCCAAATTTGTCTATAAAGAATGGGAATGTCCAAAACGCCCCTTTGTGGTTCCTAAATGCTTTGCTGTGAGGTACGCCTTTGAGGAGTCACTTCTCAAGAAGTGTACTGTCCCTCCAGTGGTGGACCCCCCTTTCTCCAGGTTGAACAAGGCAACTATGATTCCGGTAGAGGAATCTCCAGCTTTTAAAGATCAGGCTGACGGGAAGGCTAAGTCTGTTGCCCGCAATAGGTTCACTATTGCTGGCTCAGCACTTAGGCCAGTCCTGGCTGTTGCCCTGGTGTCGCAAACACTAACTGAATGGGCAAAACTTTTGTGCCGTGACCTAGGGGGTGAGAAGATTCCCCCTGCTGTTGCTGAATTGGTGGACCAATTGGTCCAGGGGCTGCAGATTGTCTGTGGTGCTTCTTTGGACGCAGCTCCCCTGATTTCTAAGCTATCTGTTTTGCCGTGACCTAGGGGGTGAGCAGATTACCCCTGCTGTTGCTGAATTGGTGGACCAATTGGTCCAGGGGCTGCAGATTGTCTGTGGTGCCTCTTTGAACGCAGCTCCCCTGATTTCTAAGCTATCTGTTTTGGCAGTGGTGCTTAGGCATGTATTGTGGCTTAAGTGTTGGTATGCAGACCAGACTAAAAAATCTCTGACTGATTTACCTTTTCAAGGCGATCACCCGTTTGGGGCTACCCTGGATGACATTATTAAGTCTCACAGAGGGGGGAGGGAAGTCTCACAGTCTGGGAAGGGAAAAGAACCTTCTATACTCAAACTCCTATTATGCTTTATTATAGATTGTCATTTGTCTTGAATTCTCCTGAAAAAATACCCTGATGAAGGGATTAATATTGATATCCTGAAACGCGTCGGGCAAAACAAAAGGAGACCAACAATTCCAATTACATCAATTATATTGTTTTATCTCTATTTTTATGTTCTACATGGTGATGTATGCACCTACTATTTTTTAATACTATTTCAATAAATTTTGTTATTCCGATATATATCTTGATACTCTCTAATTTTTCTTTATAGTTGCCATAAAAGTCCCCTGTGCATTCTTCCTGGGGGGCACTTTATCCTTTCATACTGCACATACCAATACGTTCTGACACCAGCACTTCCTTCGTAAGGCTGTGGGAGAGGAGCACTATCAGCTTGTGGCACTACCCTTTGGTCTGGCCTCTGCTCCTCGAGTCTTCAGAAAAGTGTTTGCCCCGGTTCTTGCGTTGCTACGTCAGTGGGGATTGCGGCACTGGGTTAACTGGACGACTTCCTATTGCGAGCGTCATCTGCTGCCTTGTGAATGGCATGGAGATCACTATACGGACCCTGACGGAGTTTGGTGGACTTCTGAATTACCAGAAAACTGCTCTGATTACATCCAGAAAAGTGGTTTATCTGGGTCTGACTCTGGATTCAGCTCAATTTAGAGTGTTCCTTCCTCTGGACAAACTCCAGAAGTTGCATGCTGCAATTTATCTGCTGCTGTCCAGCAGATGGTCCTCCCTCTGCACTTACATGCAGGTGCTGGGCCTGACGGTGTATACCTTTGATGTGGTTCCCTTTGCTTCACTCTCTGGCTCTTCAGCAGGGAGAATCCTTTCTCCCCTTGTATTGGACAGTGGTCACCACGGATGCCAGTCTGTCTGAGTGGGGAGGTGTCCTGGGACTGAGCTTTGCTCAGGGTTGTTGGACACTGGAAGAGTCCAGACTACCAATCAATGTCTTGGCGATCAGGTTATGCCTCAATCACTGGATGGATTGACTTCAGGGGGCTCCCAGTATGGATCCAGTCGGACAGTGACACAATGGTGGCCTATGTCAATCACCTGGGCAGAACAAAGAGTGTGTTGGCAGCCCTGGAAGTAGCCGGCATTCTCTGGTGGGCAAAATGCTTCATTCCGGCCCTCTCCGCTGTACACATTCCAGGAGTGGAAAACTGACAGGTGGGCTATCTCAGTCGGCAGGCATTGGACCATTGGAAATTGTCCCTTTCTACCCAGACGTGTTTCATCAGTTATGTCTCCAGTGGGGTACCTACGAGGTGGATTTGTTGTCACCCCGGCTCAACAGAAAGGTACAGAGGTTTGTGGCATAGTCACGGGATCCTCTGCCAGATGCCACAGATGCTCTGGTGGCCCCGTGGGGCCAGTATCATCTGATCTACGCTTTTTCCTCCTCTCAAGCTTCTGCCAAGGCTTTTGTGCAGGATTGAGGCAGAGGGGATTCTGCTCATTCTTGTGGCCCCAGACTGGCCTCGCTGGTCTTGGTACGCCGACCTGGTCGCCGACATCCCCTGGAGACTGCCTCTCAGGAAGGATCTACTGTCCCAAGGCCGATCTTCCATCCTCTTTTACAGTCTCTGGCTTTGATGGCCAGGCTATTACAAACCAGGTGCTGAAGGATAGAGGTTTGCCTGGGTTGGTGGTTCCGGCACTGCTGAAGGCTAGGAAGTTTACCTCTAGGAAGATCTACCATCATATGTGTAAAGCATACATTTCGTGGTGTAAGTCCGTTGGGGTTCACCCCTATTCTTTTTTGGTGGCTCGGATTTTGACCTTCCCTCAACGAGGTGTCAAGCAGAAATTGGCCTTGAGTACCATCAAGGGCCAGGTGTCGGTCTTCTTTCAGCATCCCTTGGCCAGGCACTCCCTGGTGCATACCTCTATTCAAGGGGCTCGACATCTGACTCCACTGGTGCGGTCTCCTCTACCACTGTGGGATCTGAACTTGGTGCTTTCAGTTCTCCAGAATCCTCCCTTAGAAAATATTCAGGAGATTCCCCTGCTTACGCTTTCCCAGAAGGTGGCCTTTTTGGTGGCTATCACCTCTGCTTGCAAGGTGTCGGAACACGCAGCGTTATCTTGTCGTACCCCCTATATGGTGGTCCACAAGGATAAGGGGGTTCTTTGTCCATGCCCGTCATTCCTACCTAAGGTGGTCTCTGACTTCCATTTGAATAAAGACATTGTGTTGCCTTCCCTGTGTCCCAGGCCCACTCATCCCAAGGAATTTTTGTTGCATGACTTGGATGTGGTTTGAGCGATTTGGGTGTATCTGGCAGCCATGGAGTCTTTTCGGAGGTCAGACTCACTGTTTGAGATCACTGATGGGCCAAGAAAAGGGCTGTCCACTTCTTCTGCGAACATTTCCAGATGGATCAGACAGACAGGCTGTCATGGTGCACGTTGGCACCAATGACAAAGTCAGAGGCAGATGGAGTGTCCTAAAGAACGATTTTAGGGACTTAGGTGCTAAATTGAGGAAAAGGACCTCCAAGGTAGTGTTCTCAGGAATACTACCGGTACATCGAGCCACACCAGAAAGGCAGAGGGAGATTAGGGAAGTAAACAAGTGGCTGAAGAGCTGGTGTAGTAAGGAGGGGTTTGGGTTCCTGGAGGACTGGGCCGACTTCTCAGTCGGTAACCGGTTCTATAGAAGGGACGGACTGCACCTAAATGAGGAGGGTGCAGATCTGCTGGGAATGAAGATGGCCAAAAAGTTAGAGGGGTTTTTAAACTAGGCGATGGGGGGGAGGGTCCAGAGACAGTGATAGCCAGCGCGGAAGATATTCCAGAGGGTAGTATTGGGGGCATTAGTGATAGGTTAACCAAAGCACAAAAACACAAGGTGAGTAGAGTAGCAAGTCCTAGTTGCAATCTTGAAACACCCAATACGAGGACAATATGCGACCGGTCTAAACTATGTGGCATGCTCACCAATGCCAGGAGCATGGCGGACAAGATGGGTGAATTAGAGATACTGTTGTACAAGGAGGATTTGGATTTTGTGGGAATTTCAGAGACCTGGTTCAACAGCTCTCATGATTGGCTGGCAAACATTCAAGGGTATACCCTATACCTCAAGGATAGAGGGGGTAAAAAAGGGGGAGGGGTATGCCTATATATCAAGAATAATGTACAAGTGAATGTGAGAGATGACATCACTGAGGGAGCTAGTGAGGAGGTGGAATCCTTATAGGTATAGCTCCAAAGGGATGAAGCTAAGGGGAAAATAATACTGGGAGTATGCTATAGGCCCCCTAACCTGATGGAGGAAGTGGAGACGGATCTCCTATCACAAATTGGATTAGCAGCAAGAATGGGAAGTGTTATCATAATGGGGGATTTTAATTATCCAGACATAGACTGGGCGGAGGGAACCGCGCATTCATTTAAGGCTCGCCAGTTCCTTAATGTCTTGCAGGACAATTTTATGGGTCAGATGGTAGACGCACCAACTAGAAATAAAACATTACTGGATCTACTGATTACCAACAATACAGACCTGATCACAGATGTGGAAATACGGGGCAATTTAGGTAACAGCGATCACAGGTCAATTAGTTTCAGTATAAATCACACAAATAGGAAACATGAAGGGAACACAAAGACACTGAATTTCAAAAGAGCCAACTTCCCTAAACTACAAACCTTGCTAAAAGGCATAAATTGGGATAAAATATTAGGAACAAAGAATACAGAGGAGAGATGGGTTTGCTTTAAGAGCATATTAAATAAGGGCATTAGCCAATGTATCCCATTGGGTAATAAATTTAAAAGAGCGAACAAAAATCCTGGATGGCTTAACTCCAATGTAAAAATGCATATAAAAGCAAAGGAGAAGGCCTTCAAAAAATACAAGGTTGAGGGATCATCCTCAGCATTCAGACTTTATAAAGAATGCAATAAGAAATGTAAGGGTGCAATTAGGACGGCTAAGATAGAACATGAAAGACACATAGCGGAGGAGAGCAAAAAAGATCCCAAGAAATTCTTTAAGTATGTAAACAGTAAAAAAGGGAGGACAGACCATATTGGCCCCATAAAGAATGAGGAAGGATATCTGGTTACAAAGGATGGGGACATGGCAAAGGTATTGAATTTATTCTTCTCCTCAGTATTCACGAGTGAATCGGTTGGCTTTAGTAACCAAAACTGCAGTGTTTATCCTCATGACACAACACAGGAAGCACCTACATGGTTAACAGAGGACGGAATTAAAATTAGACTTGAGAAACTTAACATTAATAAATCACCGGGACCAGATGGCTTGCATCCGAGGGTACTTAGGGAACTCAGAAAGGTGATTGCCAGACCGTTGTTCCTAATTTTTACAGACAGTCTATTGACTGGAATGGTACCAGCTGATTGGAGAAAAGCCAATGTAGCACCAATATTTAAAAAGGGCCCAAAAAACATCCCTGGGAATTACAGACCAGTTAGCCTAACATCAATAGTATGTAAACTCTTGGAGGGGATGATAAGGGACTATATACAAGATTTTAGTAATAAGAATGATATCATTAGCAGTAATCAGCATGGATTCATGAAGAATCGTTCTTGCCAAACCAATCTATTAACCTTCTATGAGGAGGTGAGTTGCCATATAGATAAAGGAAGGCCTGTAGACGTGGTGTATCTGGATTTTGCAAAAGCATTTGACACAGTTCCCCATAAACGTTTACTGTACAAAATAAGGTCTGTTGGCATGGACCATAGTGTGAGTACATGGATTGAAAACTGGCTACAAGGGCGTGTTCAGAGGGTGGTGATAAATGGGGAGTACTCAAAATGGTCAGGGGTGGGTAGTGGGGTTCCCCAGGGTTCTGTGCTGGGACCAATCCTATTTAATTTGTTCATAAACGACCTGGAGGATGGGATAAACAGTTCAATCACTGTATTTGCAGACGATACTAAGCTAAGCAGGGCAATAACTTCTCCACAGGATGTGGAAATCTTGCAAAAAGACCTGAACAAATTAATGGGGTGGGCGACTACATGGCAAATGAGGTTCAATGTAGAAAAATGTAAAATAATGCATTTGGTTGGCAAAAATATGAATGCAATCTATACACTGGGGGGAGAACCTCTGGGGGAATCTAGGATTGAAAAGGACCTGGGGGTCCTAGTAGATGATAGGCTCAGCAATGGCATGCAATGCCAAGCTGCTGCTAATAAAGCAAACAGAATATTGGCATGCATTAAAAGGGGGATCAACTCCAGAGATAAAACGATAATTCTCCCGCTCTACAAGACTCTGGTCCAGCCGCACCTGGAGTATGCTGTCCAGTTCTGGGCACCAGTCCTCAGGAGGGATGTACTGGAAATGGAGCGAGTACAAAGAAGGGCAACAAAGCTAATAAAGGGTCTGGAGGATCTTAGTTATGAGGAAAGGTTGCGAGCACTGAACTTATTCTCTCTGGAGAAGAGACGCTTAAGAGGGGATATGATTTCAATTTACAAATACTGTACTGGTGACCCCACAATAGGGATAAAACTTTTTCGCAGAAGAGAGTTTAATAAGACTCGTGGCCACTCATTACAATTAGAAGAAAAGAGGTTTAACCTTATACTACGTAGAGGGTTCTTTACTGTAAGAGCGGCAAGGATGTGGAATTCCCTTCCACAGGCGGTGGTCTCAGCGGGGAGCATTGATAGCTTCAAGAAACTATTAGATAATCACCTGAATGACCGCAACATACAGTGATATGTAATGAAATACTGACACATAATCACACACATAGGTTGGACTTGTGTCTTTTTTCAACCTCACCTACTATGTAACTATGTAACTATGTAACAGTGACTCAGACCTATTCTATCAAGGGTCAGGCTTCTCCTTTCCCTGTTACGGCACACGGTACTTGGGTGATTAGTGCTTCCTGGACCTTCCGTCATCAGGCGTCGGTGGCGCAGGTTTGCAAGGCGGCGTCGGTGCACACTTTCACTAATTTCTACAAAGTGGTTGTGCTGGCATCTGCCGATGCTTCTTTTGGCTGCAAGGTTTTACAGGCTCCTGTATAGAGGGTTTGTTCCCTCTTTGGGGGTGTATTGTTCAGATTGGGCTACAGTTGTTTTTTGTTGAGCTCCTGTTACCTGGTTGGCTCTTGAGTTTTTAGACTTGGGATTTCTTGTTGTCCCACCCCTCATGTTTGGCACTGCTTGGGGAAGTCCCTATGGTACTGAATATGGAGTGCTGTGTCCATCAATGAACGAAAGAAAAAATAGGATTTTTGTACTTATCGTAAAATCCATTTCTCTGAGCTTATTGATGGACTCCGCACCCATCCCAAGAACGAAAGAAAAAATAGGATTTTTGTACTTACCGTAAAATCCATTTCTCTGAGCTTATTGATGGACTCCGCACCCATCCCTCTATGGAGTTTTTAATATTTTTCACACTGCTTGTTCTTAAACTGAAGGCCTATAGCAGAAAGGGAGATGTATACCAAGACTGCCCATAAGCATAGCCAAGTCTTTTTTCTGCCTCGTGTCCTACTCCTGTAGGGGGCGATATAACCCTATGGTTCTGAATATTAAGCACTGTGTCCGTCAATGAACTCAGAGAAATGGATTTTACAGGAAGTACAAAAACCCTATTTTTCAGTATGTTTAGCAACATGATTCACTGTATACAGTTTTCTTTAAAAAAATATTTTTTAATATGTTGAAAAGTTTCTTGCCTGGGGAATCTGAAGTAAAACAACTTCCTGTTTCAAAAGAGCATTTTTAGCCTGCCATTCTCAATCCTTCAGTTGGCCATTGGGCTACCAATCAACTCTTCCCAGTGGCAAGCTGAGGAAATGTACAAAGCAGACTGACAATGCTGCTTCTAATTGCAAGGCAGTGGCAGTAGTGTTGTTGGCCAGAAACAGGAAATTCTGTTACTAGCATGGTCTCCGGGTAAGAAAAGTTACAACAGATTCAGAAAAATAATTTGATCAAGAAAACTATACAGTGAGATGTGATATCAAACATAATCAGTGGCGTTGCTATGGGGGTGTGGGGGGGCAGGCCGCCCCGGGTGACACCTGCCAGAGGGGTTATACCTGGGCCACCACCCACTGCTACATGCTGACGCTGTACTATATTGCTTCTGCTTGCAGAGCTGCAGCGGAGCGTGCAGGGCATCCAGCAGTGCGTCGGAGGCTGCCTATAACACTCCCCCGTCTTAAGCTGTCCCTTCGGGATGTCCAATGTCTCCAGAGGCAGCCGTAGTTGGTGAGCGGGGCTGGGGGTGTGGCTGCCTCCACTCCTCCCACAGACTCCTTCTCTCTGGCTGATCCCAGAGCTAATGGAGAAAAAGGTGAGAACGCAGCAGCCCCCGGGTGTCTTCAACTCCGGGCATCATGCTGTAAGTTACTGCACACTGTCTGTCTCTACATAGAGTCCTAACCTGCCCTATGCCACCCCAACCTGCCCTGTACCACCCTAACCTGCCCTATGCCTCCCCAATCTGCCCTATACCACCCCAGCCTGCAGTGGTGTTGCTATGGGGGTGCGGGAGGGGGACAGGCCGCACCGAGTGACACCCGCCAGAGGGGTGACACTGAGGCCGTCGCCCACCGCTATATGCTGACAATGTACTATAATGCTTCTGCTTGCAGAGTTGCAGTGGAAGGAGCAGGGCATCCAGCGTGCGGGGGAGGCTGCCTATAACACTCCCCAGTCTTAAGCTGTCCCTCGGGGATCTCCAATGTCTCCCGAGGCAGCCGTAGTTGTTGGGCGGAGCTGGGGGTGTGGCTGCCTACTCCACTCCTCTCACAGACTCCTTCACTCTGGCTGATCCCGCAGCTAAAGGGGAAAAAGGTGAGAACACAGCAGCCCCTGAGTGTTTTCAACTCCGGGCATCATGCTGTAAGTTACTTCACACTGTCTGTCTCTACATAGAGGCCTAACCTGCCCTATGCCACCCCAACTTGCCCTGTACCACCCCAACCTGCCCTTTACCACCCCAACCTGCCCTATGCCTCCCCAGCCTGCCCTATACCCCCCCCAGCCTGCCCTATACCCCCCAGCCTGCCCTATACCACCCCAACATGCCCTATGCCACCCCAGCCTGCCCTATACCACTCAAACCCTCCCTATGCCACCCCAGCCTGCCCTATGCCTCCCCAACCTGCCCTATGCCTTCCCAACCTGCCCTATGCCACCGCAACCTGCCCTTTGCCATCCCAGTCTGCAATATGCCATCCCAGCCTGCCCTATACCAACCCAGCCTGCCCTATGCCACCCCAGTCTGCCCTATACCACCCTAACCTGCACTATGCCACGCCAGCCTGCCCTATACCACCCCAGCCTACCTTTTACCACCCCAGCCTACCCTTTGCCTCCCCAACCTGCCCTATGCCACCACAACCTGCCCTATGCCACCGCAACCTGCCCTATGCCACTGCAACCTGCTCTATACCACCCCAGCCTGCGCTATACCACCCTATACTATCATTTACAGGGGCCATTTGGGGGTACGCCCAGTGACCATGCACTACCTGCAGGGCGCTGGGCAGGATAGACAGGAGGGGGGGTGACACCCTGTTTTGCCGCACCAGGTGACACCAACCCTAGTGGCGCCACTGAACATAATGAAAAATAGATTTTTAGGTTTAAAGCATACACTTTAGATTCTATTGTGAAAAGATGCTTGGTTGACACAGGTAAGAAATATGATATAGGGAAATTAAATAAAAAGCCTCCATCCTTTCTAAAGATAAAGAAAATCATGAACTTGCATATAAGTGGTGACTCAGACATTCACCAAACATTCACTGCAAGTGAATCTTCTTGGTGCATATGTTTTAAATGACAGTGATAGATTTAGCGCCAGTGGATGTTTGGTGAATGGCAGTCGCTGCTTTATAAATATGCCCCTAATGTTGTTTTATTTAGTTACATGCTAGTCATATGTTGACCAAGCTTGTTTTCTGTTGTAATAATACGCTGTAATGCTTTTTTTTCTTTTTTCATCCCATAAGTAAATCCATTAGAAACTCAAATGAATTAAATTACAGATCCATGTTGAATGTTTGCGGTTTAATGGGCTATGAGTTCTACACAGGTACACGGCAACCCATGTGCACAAGGCCTAATGCAGTACCCAAGTGTTAAATTTTTGTTTAAAATATGTGCCATTTCTGTAGCAGATGATGCTTGCTGTAACTTATAGTATCTATCCAATGAATGCATATTCTTGCTATAAAAAAATTGATTATTTTATTTAATTTCTTAGATTCATGGATAATCTTCAGACTGAAGTACTTGAGATCGAGTTCCTGTCCTATTCTAAAGGCATGAACACCATCAGTGAAGAAGACTTTGCCCACATTCTCTTACGCTACACAAATGTGGAAAACACATCCAGTTACTTGGAGAATGTACGTGTACGATTACCGGAAGAAAAGGTAATTCCTTTCAGCATGTCTGCAAAACATATGGATTATTTACTACTTTCTTACCTTCCAATAAATTTACATAGCACATATGGCATATTACTGTCAGGCTTCACATGTTAAAAAAAGTAGACTTTAAGTTAGCTGCAGATCATAAGCTCACCTAGGTCATGGGTAATTTGTATATGGTTACCATAATTGTATGGGTTTAACCACTTCCCACCCGGCCACTGCACATAAATGGCCAGGTGGGCGCTTCCTCCTTCCGGGTGCACGTTCCTGGACGTCACTCAGAAGAAGTGAGATTGCTCGGCTGCACAATCCCGATGTGATTGTGTCACCCAGACACGGCGCATCTCAGATCGGCAGGAGGGCTCTGTGATTGGCCCTCCTGATCACATGATGGCTGTGATCAGTGAGTATGAGCTGTTTTTTTACAGATTTTCCCCATACAGTAAAAACACCTGTCCCACATATGTCCCAGTAAAATCATCTGTCCCAGTGATCATCTGCGCACATCTGTCCGCGATCACACAAACCTATTATCATACACTTATCAGGATTTTTTTTCTTACCAAAGACATGTAGCAGAATACATTCTGGCTTCAATTTATGAGGAAATTTGATTTTATTGGATTTATTTTAAACAGAAAGTATAAAAATATTGTTTTTTTTTTTTTTTATAATTTGCTCTTTTTTCGCTTATATCGTAAAAAATAAAAAAGCCAGTGGTGAATAAATACCACCAAAAGAAAGATATTTGTGTGAACAAAATTATAAAAACTAATTATTTGGGTACAACGTAGCATGACCGCGCAATTGTAATTCAAAGTGCGACAGCATGGAAAGCTGAAAATTGGTCTGGGAAGGAAGGGGGTGAAAAAAATCTAAACACGCAGATAACATTTACTATATACAGTATCTCACGAAAGTGAGTACACCCCTCACATTTTTGTAAATATTTTATTATATCTTTTCCTGTGACAACACTGAAGAAATGACACTTTGCTACAATGTAAAGTAGTGAGTATACAGCTTGGGATAAGTGAGGAGTACAAAGACAAGTATGTCTTGCCTACATTCAAGCATGGTGGTGGGAGTGTCATGGTCTGGAGCTGCATGAGTGCTGCTGGCACTGGGGAGCTACAGTTCATTGAGGGAACTATGAATGCCAACATGTACTGTGACATACTAAACCAGAGCACGATCCCCTCCCTTCGGAGACTGGGCCGCAGGGCAGTATTCCAACATAACAACCCCAAACACACCTCCAAGTCGACCACTGCCTTGCTAAAGAAGGTGAGGGTAAAGGTGATGGACTGGTCAAGCATGTCTTCAGATCTAAATCCTATTAAGCATCTGTGGGGTATCCTCAAAGGGAAGGTGGAGGAGTACAAGGTTTATAACATCCACCAGCTCCGTGATTTCGTCATGGAGGAATGGAAGAGGACTCCAGTGGGGATCTGTGAAGCTCTGGTGAACTCAATGCCCAAGAGGGTTAAGGCAGTGCAGTGGCAATCTGTGAAGCTCTGGTGAACTCCATGCCCAAGAGGGTTAAGGCAGTGCTGGAAAATAATGGTGGCCACACAAAATATTGACACTTTGGGCCCAATTTGGACATTTTCATTTAGGGGTGTACTCAATTTTGTTGCCAGCAGTTTAGACATTAATGGCTGTGTGAGTTATTTTGAGGTGACAGCAAATGTACACTGTTATACAAGCTGTACATTCACTAATTTACATTGTAGCAAAGTGTCATTTCTTCAGTGTTGTCACATGAAAATATATAATAAAATATTTACAAAAATGTGAGGGGTGTATTCACTTTTGTGCGATACTGTATAACAGAAAAGTGATAAAGTATTTGTAGTTGGTGCCTGAGGAGGTCAGCTCCTGGCTTAATGTATGTTATGCATACTCCAGCAGTGAGATCTCCCCAACATTATCCCTGGCTTTGTTCCTGTCCACATTGGGTGTTTTGGGTGCTTCTGTATACCCTTGAATGTCCTCTATGCATTTCTCACAATATAACATTGATAGCAGCTTCAGCAGGTAGAGTGGGGACAACAATTTCCAGAGGATCCAAAGGACAGAGATTTCAACAACAGGGTCCCCAAATCATAAATACATTGTCGGTTGGTTTAACTCTAGTATCTACTAAAAACGGAAATTTCAGTTTTGGACAACTGACCTTTTAAACTATTGTATGCATCTAAATTAGATGTACAAGAACAAAGGAGGCATCTTTTTTATTTTCAGAGGTGAAAAGATAGAATTTCACTTTGTTCTTCCAAGTGACAGATTTGGTCTCCTTTTTGTTTGGAGACTTGTAGGTTTTATTGATGAGACTGCTCTGCTGCCAAGAAGAGAATTTCAAAGTGTTCTGAATAACTGATGGGTTTCTTAGAACCTTGTGTATCTAACTGGTTCATTTCTTGTGTAACAAATGCATTGTATGACTGGTACCTGTGCAATAGAAATACCTATTGGCAAAAAAATGCCTCAGTGCAAACAAATAGGGCTGATGCTACAAGTAGTCCCTGAGGCGTGGGATGTTTGGGATGTATTCTTCTGTTTGTATTTGTGGTAGGATCAGGTTAATCTGTATTAAGGAAAACTTGCAAACAGTTTTGTCTTTGCCTGTAATGGCTACACTTTGGTAGTGTTGACAGTGCTGCTTGTGGACTAGAAAACCTTAAAGTGTACTTAGAGCAAGACCTATTGTTACCAAGACTTTCATCTTACTGCTTGGTCGAAAGCTGAATGGCCTTTAATTGAGCGGTGTGTCAATGGTTTCTCATCGCTTCTCACCATATAAAAACAAGTATTGTTGTATCATTTAAGAAAGTATGCGAAACATACTATTTATTGGCTTTCACCTACATTTAACACCTCTTTGTTTTATTTCTCTGTTGTAATGTAAGCACAAGGGTCGTGTTTGAAATGTTAATGACTGAAGACTGAAAGTTGTCTGTTTGTATTGGGATGGCAGCCCATGTATCTAGGTATAAGGTGATTTACGTGAAGTCAGTGTCTCGCCACACAATTATACAGTTTTTATTTCTACACTGATATGACAGCAGGCATCCATACGTGTCTGCAGTAGTCTTTAAAGTTGTCTTCTCACTCTATTGGAATGGTTTAAAACTAGGAGCACTGTTATGAATCCTGGCTTGGGAAGGTCAAGGGAGTTGTCATGCCCTCTTCCCTGAGATATGCCTTAATGTACTCTATTACCTCCCAAACAGTGTAGAAGAGGTGTCTTCACAGAGAATGCTGTGTACACAGTGAAATGCAGCCTATCTATTGAAGGAACAGAGCATTATGGGAAGGTTGACAGGAACATAGCATGGGAGTTCACAGCTAAACTTGCAGCGGGCAAGGACACAATTTTGAGATAAAAATAAAAGGTGGCGCTAAACACATACAAGTGAATATACAATATATATCAGGAACCAAAAAAATGAACATATATCACTGCAAGAAACACATAAATTGTTGAACATATAGCAAGCTAAAAGTCCATTAGTGATAGTGTTCCCAACACCAAAATGCTTTTAAATGAGGCTTCTAGTTCTTCCACCTCAGGTGCTCAATGGAAAGGTGGCAACTCACCACAGGTGTTTAGCCCAAATTGCGCATTTGGAATACCAAATTGATTCCTACTGCCAACACCACTCCGCTCGACTGGACCCTCCAGATGAAGCTAGGGCATATAAAAATTGACTCCACAGGAGACGAGAGAGTGTCTCATAGTGTAGTATATTTAATAGGATTTGAAAGCAGAGAGAGGGAAGACCCTCACCATGCCAACATCCAATATATATATATATATATATATATATATATGGATTGAAAAAGTAAAAAAATTGGTGGACTTTTTGGGCACATAACCAGCGAGAAAATCAGTAAAAAGGTATACATTTTATTACAGCATAATTAAAAGACACATAAACAACATACAAACAACACCCTGTGTGGACACAGTTACCAGTTACCCAATAGTGCAGTTACAGAGGGCTGGATCTAAGGTACAAGGATTGGTTTGGTAATATATTAAAGTGAAAAATACATTTTTGATCCAGCAATGCCTCCAAGAACTTGCTAATCGATGCGTTTAAAATATTAGCTTCCTCAGGACAGATACTGGGTAGGTGCTGATGAATTTAAAAACAAAGAAGTACATGTATAAGTATTTAATGTAGTATATATCTATATAAGTATATCAGTAGTTATATGTACTCTTCCTGGATAAATGTTGTAATAACAGAAAACATACAAACATAGACACACCAACATATATGCTTGCCTGGTAAACTTGTGGCTCAGGGTATGGGGACACCTCACAAAATAAACAGACACCCAAAAAGACAAAGATTTGAATTTCATATATATGTATGCGGTGATGAAGTACACACATATCATGTTGTCTATGGTAGGTACCACTAAATGGAACAAAAAAAATATTCATTATAGTACACTATGAGATAAGGTGCGCCTATACATTAGATTGAAATAGGTAAGTATTTATATAACACCTCTTGGGTCTTTAATGTGTACATGGAGAGAGAGTCCCCATTCAAAAACCAATTATACCAGAATAACTCTTACCTGATATCTAACAGTCATATAGATTGAAGATTTAAAAATATTAAAGTGTAGGTCACTTCAAAGATTCGCACTATAAATGTTTCCTATATCTGAAAATAGACAGTCTGTAGTTAGATATTAACCCTTTGGTCAGGGTGTATATAGTGGAGTTTTGACTTGTTTTGACTTGTTCAATCCTTATATAGGTTTTAAAACCAATGACAAAGGTAGTAGATTGCACTCACATGTTAACCTGGCACTGGGTAAAATAGCGTGCATGGATCTGGCTAGTTCCTCTAGCATTAGCGTGCATTCCGTGTCCCGCTCGTAGGGGTAAAGCCTGGCTTCCTGAAGATGCCATTCACGGCGAAGCATACCTTGGAGCATAGGATCCGTCACTTTCGGGTCCTGATTTGTCACCCCACACCAGACTTTACGCCTATGAGAGGGACGCGGAATGCACGTTACTGCGAGAGGAACTAGCCAGATCCGCACACGCTGTTTTACCCAGTGCAAATTTAGGCACTTTAACATGTGAGTGCAATCTACTACCTTTGTCATTGCTTTAAAATCCTATTGAATATACTACACTATAAAATTTTCTCATCTCCTGTGGAGTCAATTTTTATGCCCTAGCTTCACCCGGAGGGTCCATTGGAGCAGAGTGGTGTGCGCAGTAGGAATCAATTGCCACCTTTCCATTGAGCACCCATGGTGGAAGAACTAGAAGCCTCATTTAAAAGCATTTTGGTGTTGGGAACACTCTCACTAATGGACTTTTAGCTTGCTATATGTTCAACGCTTTATGTGTTTCTTGCAGTGATGTATGTTCATTTTTTTTTGTTCATGATGTATACTGTACTGTATATTCACTTGTGTGTGTTTAGCGCCACCATTTATTTTTATCTCAATACTTTTTTTTGACTTGTTCACGTTTAAGGGGCAGCTTTATTTGCATATCCCTCACCCATAGGGCGCCAATTCTAGGTATTTATTTACTACACAAGGACACAATTTTACAGAAGACTACAAATGTGGGCAGGCATCTTACCATGTAGAAAAGGTTTAGATTTAAAGTAGTCCATTAAAACTTAACATTTATATATTGATATTCTACTCAAGCAACTGTACATAAGTAGTTGTCACCCATACCCTTTTACATAGAAACAGGTTTCATTAATAGGATGTCGGCTTGAAGAATAGATTTTTCAGCAGCCTGAGAGATCTGAGGT
Source organism: Lithobates clamitans (assembly GCA_037952925.1). Lineage (NCBI taxonomy): Eukaryota > Metazoa > Chordata > Amphibia > Anura > Ranidae > Lithobates > Lithobates clamitans. The sequence continues at coordinate 8,760,537 of JBBGZY010000031.1, forward strand.
CACTTCCATCTTTCTGATCAAAGGTGAATTTCTTTTTTCGCACCATACCTGACTAGACATGATCAAGGCAGATTCACCAAACTGTCAAATTTAGGTGTCTGCTACAGATGGAGTTCACTGCTATTGAGTGACTGAGAATCTTTCTTCTGCCTCTGCCGATGGAGAGCTTTTATAAGTAGAGGAGGTCACAATTTGGTGCACAGTTCAGAAAGACAGTAGTGATCAACTGCAACACTATGTGATTGTTTGTGACTAGAGGTGAGAAAAATTATTTGCAATATTCTAGGAATCAAGTATGCCAGGCATTGGACAAGTCTGATACTTTCTAGCCAGGCCATTTCTATGAATTACTTTTGTCAGGGTGAAAATTTTAAAAAGGTCTCTTGACAAAATGCTCACACATTAACAAGTACCTATCCCACAGCTGTCTTTCTCTACATTTCAAATGTTGGTGGGAGTGCCAAAGCCTATATAAATATCAGCTTTTTGAAAGTATTATTGTTATGTGCTTAGGGTTTTTATGAACCCTGAGAGGGCTCTGCTGGGGCAGGGAAACATTGAGCACACTATGGTCCTTTTTCTTTATAACAGCTGAATGTTTTTAGTACCTTTCAGTGGATTTCTATGTCATTACTCCTTCCAAATTGTATTTCCATCTCACACTTTTAGACATTACAATGACAGGTAGGCGAATGGAAGTGTCCAGTAGTTCAGGAAGTGATAGCTCCTGAACTAGCATAGAGGCATGCAGAAAAGAGGCTTCCATCATGACAAGTGTAGAAATATCCCCCTTGGATTGGGACTTTAATAGACCACCAACTCTTGAGATAAAAGATGTATATTTTATTGATGTACTTAAAAACGGACGTAAAAACGTCTATGACATACAAAAAAGAAAGTACATTCCATACAAAATTGATACTAGATCAGAACAGTAATAATACAAATATGATATTAGATGTGCTCTCCTGGGGTTGATGTACCCCGATACCCGACACGTTTCCGGTATTCTGATACCTTCATCAGGGGTTTGAGAGTTGCAAGTATTTTACAAGTGTATGGATTCCGGTGGAATGACTTTGTGTTCAGGCAGCACCTATGACCCCCCAAGGTTCAATAACATATTTTTCATGGATGCCAGACCAATATGTACACAGTTGTGTACATATTGGGTTACCATTATCTGGGTTTGTTAATTAACTGGGCCCGAGTGGGATAAGTATTCGTTAGAACCTATATTCTTCTGGCTGCATGCCGGGTGGATAAATATCCAAACAGGTCCCACCATGGGCGGCTCCTGGGATGGACCCTTTGTGTGTCCGGATCCTATGAGGGGTGCCTTCTGCTAGTGGTGCTCTAGAGCTCTTGCACCTAAAAATAGCACCTGCATAGCGCCTGTAAAGAGCCTCTCCTCTCACTCCAATGTGAAAACCCGAGTGCTTTCACACTGGAGTGGTGCGCTGGAAGGACACCAAAAAAAGTCCTGCAAGCCGCATCTTTGAGGCACTGTAAGAGCAGGGTATACCCAGCTTCTACAGCACCCCTGCCCATTGAAATCAATGGGCGGCGCCGGAAAAGCACCGCTGCAGAGGCGCTTTTAACTCTTTTTTGTCCTTTAGCGGGGGTTAAAAGCGCCCCACTAACGGCTGAAAAAGGGCAGCAAAAAATAGCTTTACCGACGACGCCCCTAACGCCTCAGTGTGAAAGTAGCCTTATGGTCAGTGTGACTTGGAGAATATTCCACTAAACCACAAGTGTACTCCCTTGTCTAGCTATGAAAACAGTCATGCTTTCTAGGCAAATCACAGTTGCCAGCATTTGAGAAATGTATAAAGAGGTACTTTGCTACCAGACATTTATCAAAACTGGAGCAGACAGAATTTGGGGCAGCTGTCATAGTAACCAAATAGCTTCAGTTAAAGCAGAATTAAACCCTCCTATTCTTTTCAGCCAAGAAAGCTGCCATTTAGCCTTTTTGATCTTCAGTGGCCATGGTGCTGCACCTGTGATCAGTTATGGCACCAGCCATTTGAAGGCTTGACAGTTCGGTTGAGAGAACAAGCAAAAGTGAGCTTTGATTTGATGGCATGCCTTAAATATTCAACTATTTTGGAAAATTGTTAAATCGATGGGTTTAGTTCTGCTTTAAGATTTGAAAATAAAAGCTAGAAGGCGATTGGTTGTAATGCACAGCTGCTTAAGATTCTAGCTGCTACAGTTTTGATAAATTACATTCTATGTATGGTTATTTCCTGATTCTGTTGGTTGTTGTGTCAGCTTTTATGTCGAGTGATTTGCTGGGCATAGTATGTTCTTTGTCGAGCCTGGCTCGTCTATCCGAGTCAGAATGTTAACAATGTGTTTGCTTACATGTTGACCCAGCATACCTTTCATGTAACTAAACACTATTTTTAAACTGCCTTTAAAGTTTTATTTTTTTTTCTCTCCCTGGCTTGTAAATGATGAAAATACACGTTTAGTTAAACATCTCTTCAGTCCTTCCAAAATTAACCCTACTTACTGGATGGAGAAATCACAGTTTTATTTCAGTCTGAAAGAGAAATTAAAAAGAGATCACATTAAAAGTATGAAATGGTTTATTTGAAAAGGATTCGTCCACATTTCAGTTATAGATAGAACCCACTGTAGCAGGCATCTTCTAGGAACTCCCTAAAGCAGTTAACTTAAATTTTGGGTTTTCCCAACCCACCTGCTGCATTCTTCATACTATATAGTGAAATAAACATTCCATAAGGAGAACGGAGCTTATTGAGCATGCCAAGTGTGTAGGCCTGGAAATTCAGGCTCAGAGATGTTACTAACAGACAACCCAGGAGGCAATGAAAGCTGGAACTTAACCCCAGTATCCTCCACTAAATACTGAAAAATACTGTATTTCGCCATATACAGTATCAAATGAACCCAGCAGTCTATTGCACCTAGTGCATGCTCCTTGTTGATTTCATGATTTCAGCAAGTGTTAAACAATGCTACTTTGATGCACGTGAAACATTTAATTGCTGGAAAAGTACACTTAATGTCAACTGCCAAATTAATATTAGTGATGCAATGTTCAATGATGCAATAACAATTGATGCAACAGTACTGCAGTCTTTAACTAAAGACTAATCCTTTGAATTTCAATTCCTGCGCCCCCTCTAGATTACAACCAGTAACTAAAGCGGCCCAGAAATTAGTCTCTTTTTTTTTTTGTTCAACCAGCGTGTCTCTGGCCACACGGCCGCGTCATCCATTCACAGTTTCCTGTGAATGGATAGACTACAAGTACTGCCAGCCATTGCGGCTAATGGCTTGTAGTTCTTACTGAACTCTGAGGGTGCTGGTGAGCATTCTGGTAATTCATTGATTCTTCCTGCTGAGAGTCTGCAGGAGCCTGAGATTGCACCCACGATATGCTGGTCGCAAGTGAAATGCTCTGCAGGCTCCTTAGAAAAAAATAATTATTAATGCACATTTTTTTATCTGCAAAAAATGTGCATTCATTCTTTTTTTCAAAAGGCGAACTTCTTCTTTAAGCACTTGCCTACTGGGCACTTAACCACTTCAGCCCCGGAAGGTTTTACCCCCTTCCTGACCAGAGCACTTTTTACAATTCGGCACTGCGTCGCTTTAACTGCTAATTGCGCGGTCATGCAATGCTGTACCCAAACGAAATTTGCGTCCTTTTCTTCCCACAAATAGAGCTTTCTTTTGATGGTATTTGATCACCTCTGCCGTTTTTATTTTTTGCGCTATACACGGAAAAAGACCGAAAATTTTGAAAAAAAATGATATTTTCTACTTTTTGTTCTAAAAAAAATCCAATAAACTCAATTTTAGTCATACATTTAGGCCAAAATGTATTCGGCTACATGTCTTTGGTAAAAAAAATGTCAATAAGTGTATATTTATTGGTTTGCGCAAAAGTTATAGCGTCTACAAACTAGGGTACATTTTCTGGAATTTACACAGCCTTTAATTTATGACTGCCTATGTCGATTCTTGAGGTGCTAAAATGGCAGGGCAGTACAAAACCCCCACAAATGACCCCATTTTGGAAAGTAGACACCCCAAGGAATTTGCTGAGAGGCATGTTGAGCCCATTGAATATTCATTTTTTTTGTCCCAAGTGATTGAATAATGACAAAAAAAAAAAAAAAAATTACAAAAAGTTGTCACTAAATGATATATTGCTCACACAGGCCATGGGCATATGTGGAATTGCACCCCAAAATACATTTAGCTGCTTCTCCTGAGTACGGGGATACCACATGTGTGGGACTTTTTGGGAGCCTAGCCGCGTACGGGGCCCCGAAAACCAAGCACCGCCTTCAGGATTTCTAAGGGCGTACATTTTTGATTTTACTCCTCACTACCTATCACAGTTTTGAAGGCCATAAAATGCCCAGATGACATAAAACCCCCCCAAATGACCCCATTTTGGAAAGTAGACACCCCAAGCTATTTGCTTTGAGGCATGTTGAGTCCATGGAATGTTTTATATTTTGACACAAGTTGCGGGAAAGTGACAAATTTTTTTTTTTTTTTTTTTTTTTTGCACAAAGTTGTCACTAAATGATATATTGCTCACACAGGCCATGGGCATATGTGGAATTGCACCCCAAAATACATTTAGCTGCTTCTCCTGAGTACGGGGATACCACATGTGTGGGACTTTTTAGGAGCCTAGCCGCGTACGGGACCCCGAAAACCAAGCACCGCCTTCAGGATTTCTAAGGGCGTACATTTTTGATTTTACTCCTCACTGCCTATCACAGTTTCGGAGGCCATGGAATGCCCAGGTGGCACAAACCCCCCCCAAATGACCCCATTTTGGAAAGCAGACACCCCAAGCTATTTGCTGAGAGGCATGGTGAGTATTTTGCAGCTCTCATTTGTTTTTGAAAATAAAGAAAGACGAGAAAAAAAATTTTTTTTTTTCTTTTTTCAATTTTCAAAACTTTGTGACAAAAAGTGAGGTCTGCAAAATACTCACTATACCTCTCATCAAATAGCTTGGGGTGTCTACTTTCCAAAATGGGGTCATTTGGGGGGGGTTTGTGCCACCTGGGCATTCCATGGCCTCCGAAACTGTGATAGGCAGTGAAGAGTGAAATCAAAAATTTACGGCCTTAGAAAGCCTGAAGGCGGTGCTTGGTTTTCGGGGTCCCGTACGCGGCTAGGCTCCCAAAAAGTCCCACACATGTGGTATCCCCGTACTCAGGAGAAGCAACAGAATGTATTTTGGGGTGTAATTTCACATATTCCCATGGCATGTTTGAGCAATATATCATTTAGTGACAACTTTGCGCAAAAAAAAATAAAAAAAATAAAAAATTGTCTCTTTCCCGCAACTTGTGTCACAATATAAATTATTCCATGGACTCAACATGACTCTCAGCAAATAGCTTGGGGTGTCTACTTTCCAAAATGGGGTCATTTGGGGGGGTTTTGAACTGTCCTGGCATTTTATGCACAACATCTAGAAGCTTATGTCACACATCACCCACTCTTCTAACCACTTGAAGACAAAGCCCTTTCTGACACTTATTGTTTACATAAAAAAATAATTTTTTTTTGCAAGAAAATTACTTTGAACCCCCAAACATTATATATTTTTTTTAAAGCAAATGCCCTACAGATTAAAATGGTGGGTGTTTCATTTTTTTTTTTCACACAGTATTTGCGCAGCGATTTTTCACTTTTTTACATTTTAATGCACTAAAACACACTATATTGCCCAAATGTTTGATGAAATAAAAAAGATGATCTTAGGCCGAGTACATGGATACCAAACATGACATGCTTTAAAATTGCGCACAAACGTGCAGTGGCGACAAACTAAATACATTTTTAAAAGCCTTTAAAAGCCTTTACAGGTTACCACTTTAGATTTACAGAGGAGGTCTACTGCTAAACTTACTGCCCTCGATCTGACCTTCGCGGCGATACCTCACATGCATGGTGCAATTGCTGTTTACATTTGACGCCAGACCAACGCTTGCGTTCACCTTAGCGCGAGAGCAGGGGGGACAGGGGTGCTTTTTTTTTTTTTTTTTTTTTTTTCTTTATTATTATTATTTTTTTATCTTATTTTTAAACTGTTCCTTTCATTTTTTTTTTTTTTAAATCATTTTTATTGTTATCTCAGGGAATGTAAATATCCCCTATGATAGCAATAGGTAGTGACAGGTACTCTTTTTTGCAAAAATTGGGGTCTATTAGACCCTAGATTTCTCCTCTGCCCTCAAAGCATCTGATCACACCAAGATCGGTGTGATAAAATGCTTTCCCAATTTCCCAATGGCGCTGTTTACATCCGGCGAAATCTACGTCATAAAATGCTCGTAGCTTCCGGTTTCTTAGGTCATAGAGATGTTTGGAGCCACTCTGGTCTCTGATCAGCTCTATGGTCAGCTGGCTGAATCACCGGCTGCATTCTCAGGTTCCCTGTTGAGACAGGAGAGCCAGAGAAAAACACGGAAGATGTTGGGGGGGGGGGGGCATTCCCTCCCACTGCTTGTAAAAGCAGTCTAGAGGCTAATTAGCCACTAGGATTGCTTTTACATGAAAGCCGACCGCTGGCTGAAAAGAATGATACCAAGATGATACCTAAACCTGCAGGCATCATTCTGGTATAACCACTCAAAGTCGTGAATGGCATACCTGAAGACAAAAAAATGGTTAACAATAATACACAGTAAACAGTAAAGTATAAATAATTACATACCTGAAAAGCAAACGTGATAAAACATAACAACAATAAAACATTGCAGAATAGAATACAGTAAAAAAGAGCAGAACAATAGAGAGAGAATAGAGAGAGAGAGAACAATAAAACGACAACTATTTTTATTTTATATTTTTGTTTGTGTTTTTTTTTTTTTTTTTTTTACACTTTTTTTTGTAACTAACTTTTATAACTGTAACCGGTTCCAGGTTCGGGTCTCTCAAAATGCGATGGCATCTCGGGAGACCCTGTGAAAGTGTGCCTAGTCTGTGCAATGCTGTACCCTACGCTAATAGTCAACTAGTGCATGGTAGCGTTCAAAACATTCACCAATGCAAACACCAGGATTGTCAGGACAGGAGGGACAATAATAGCGGGTGTCACGTCTATATCCGCGCTTGCTGCAGACACAACATCTTTTTTGGGGGGTTCGTTGGGTAGGGGTACTCGGGAGGACATAAAAATGCCTCTCATGCAGCCGACTGCATTTGGTTGGGGATGTGAATGGGGGAAGTACGGGCGCTGCAGAAGCGGTGGGTTCCCAATTAGGATTGGCGAATGCAGCAGGAAGGGCATTATGGGCATGACGGGCCTGTGTTTGTCTTTTTGGTGGCAGCGGGACACTACTTGTGCTTGCCACCTCACCAGCTTGAACTGCACTTATGGGACTCGCCACGTCACCAAGTGTTACTGCAGTGCTGGTTTGACTACGACCGGGGTGTACTAGGCCGCTGGCGCTTGCCAGTTCACCAAAACGCTACAAAAAAAACTGTTAGCGATCACAGGGATCCGGCCTGACTCTGCGAACGCTGCAGTTATGCGTTTAGTGTTTTGTAAGTGACAGTGATCGATCGATACTGCACTTGGGTGGGCTGGGCCGGGCCGGGCGGAGGGGCAAAACGCAGGTGCTAGCAGGTATCTGGGCTGATCCCGCTAACACTGCGTTTTTGGGAACCCTAAACTGCTGGGGACGCTAGTATAGATCAGATCGGATCAGATATTGATGCGATCAGATACTATACCACTAAGGGAGGTGTACGGTGCGTGCGTGGGTGTTAGCGGTACTGGCGCTAATCTGACGCTGCCTGGGGCTGGTGCTTGCCAGTTCACCAAAATACTACCAAAAAAACTGTTAGCGATCGCAGGGATCAGGCCTGACTCTGCGAACGCTGCAGTTATGCGTTTAGTGTTTTGTAAGTGACAGTGATCGATCGATACTGCACTTGGGTGGGCTGGGCCGGGCGGAGGGGCAAAACGCAGGTGCTAGCAGGTATCTGGGCTGATCCCGCTAACACTGCGTTTTTGGGAACCCTAAACTGCTGGGGACGCTAGTATAGATCTGATCGGATCAGATATTGATCCGTTCAGATACTATACCACTAAGGGAGGTATACGGTGCGTGCGTGGGTGTTAGCGGTACTGGCGCTAACCTGACGCTGCCTGGGGCTGGTGCTTGCCAGTTCACCAAAACGCTACCAAAAAAACTGTTAGCGATCGCAGGGATCAGGCCTGACTCTGCGAACGCTGCAGTTATGCGTTTAGTGTTTTGTAAGTGACAGTGATCGATCGATACTGCACTTGGGTGGGCTGGGCTGGGCTGGGCGGAGGGGCAAAACGCAGGTGCTAGCGGGTATCTGGGCTGATCCCGCTAACACTGCGTTTTCGGGAACCCTAAACTGCTGGGGACGCTAGTATAGATCTGATCGGATCAGATATTGATCCGTTGAGATACTATACCACTAAGGAGGCGCATGCTGCGTGCGTGGGTGTTCGCGGTACTGGCGCTAATCTGACGCTGCCTGGGGCGACGCATATCACCGCCGGGCGATCAGGGGGCTAAACCTTTATTCGGTAATAAACGGCGGGTGCCCCGACACTATAAAAAATAAACGAACTAACCAGCGTCACCCGTAACAGTTATACAGTGATCAGTGGTGAAAGGGTTAACTAGGGGGCAATCAAGGGGTTAAAACATTTATTAGATAGTATATGGGGGTCCCTGTCGCTATAAAACGCTGACGGCGAACCTAAATATTTACGTTCCTAACTAGCGTCACCAGCGACACTAATACAGCGATCAGAAAAATGATCGCTTAGCGACACTGGTGAGGGGGGGTGATCAAGGGGTTAAAACTTTATTAGGGGGGGTTAGGGGGGTATCCTAGACCTAAAGGGGGCCTAACACTAACTGCCCTAACACTAACTGTCACAAACTGACACTATGCAGTAATCAGAAAAAAAAAAAAAAAAAAAAATACTGCTAATGTCAGTTTGTGACAGGGGGGGGGGTGATTGGGGGGGGATCGGGGGGCGATCGGGGGGGGGATCGGGGGTGTAAATATGCCTGGCATGTTCTACTGTGTGTGTGTGTGTGTTGTGCACTCACTTGTCATCTCTCCTCGGCGCTGGAACGGAAACTGCCAGACCGGGGAGAGATGACATCACATCCTCTGCCTGTGTGAAACGACACACAGGCAGAGGAGGATTCCTATTGGCTGGGAGCGATCGCGAGGGGGGGGCCACGATCGGATGGTCTCCCCCTCGCCTCCCGACGCTCCCAGTCAGATGCCGACCGCCGATGGCACCGGGGGGGGGTCCGATCGGACCCCCCGCCCGCGGGAGGCAGATCACGTATGGGTACGTGATTTTGCCTGCCCGTGCCATTCTGCCGCAGTATATATGCGGTAGGCGGTCGGCAAGTGGTTAAACCCCCTTCCTGCCCAGACCAATTTTCTGCTTTCAGCGCTGTTGCACTTTGAATGACAATTGTGCGGTCATGCAACACTGTACCAAAACTAAATTTTTATCATTTTTTACAAAAATAGAGCTTACTTTTGGTGGTATTTAATCACCGCTGGGTTTTTTATTTTTTGCTAAAGAAACATAAAAAATGACATTTTTGAAAAAAAAAACAATTTTTTTCATAGTTTGTTATAAAATTTTGCAAACAGGTAATTTTTCTCCTTCACTGATGGGCTGCACTGATGAGGTGGCAATGATGAGGCAGGACTGATGGGCACTGATAGGTGGCACTGATGGGCACTAATGGGCGGTGATAGGTGGCACTAATGGGCATTGATGGGTGACACTGATGGGCACTGATAGGTGACACTGATGGGCACTGAGAGGTGGCACAGAAGGGCACTGGGAGGTGGCACTAAAGGGCACTGAGAGATGGCACTGATGGGTGGTACTGAAGGGCACTGAGAGGTGGCACTGATGGGTGGCACTAATAGGCGACACTGATAATGACACTGATGATGAGGCACTGATGGGCAGCACTGAGTTGGTACTGGTGAGCACAGATTGACACTAAAAGGTGGCACTTGTGGGCACTGATAAATGGCACTTGTGGGAACTGATTAGCAGCACAGATCGGGACCGATGTCCCTGTAACAGAAGCTGGTTACCAGCGTTATTGTTTCCTCCTCATGCTGATTGTTTTTACTTCCTGATCAGCTGTCATTGGATGATAGCTGATCACATGGTAAAGGGCCCGCTGTGATTGGCCTGCTGTGATTGGAGTACGAAGGACTCGCTGATCACAGTGCACGCCTGCTCCGTGCGATCAGCGCGATCACGGGAGGACGTTTGATGCCCTCCCGACACTGGAAGCCCCCACTGTATCTGTCATTCGGCTATAGTGCTGGTGGAAAGTGGTTTAAGTTTTGTCAAGCAGGTTTTATTAATGTTCCTTATATTTCACATGGATCTCAATCTACAATACACCTATCATTTTCTAAGGAACAAAAAAAATCTGTGTTTTGGTTTTGGTGTGACATGCTCAGAATGTAATGTAATAAAATGCTTTGGAACTATTTACAGTGTGCTAAATGAGCTAAAAAACCTGCATCAAAAGCTGTGCACTAAAATGAAGTGAGCTGAATTCCCCTGATCTGGTAATGACAGTAATACACTGAAAGATCATTCCACCCAAAATATACATTCTATTTTATGGTAGATTAAGATTGGCAGATTAAAGAGTTAACCCTTTCATGACCAGAGGCCATTAATGGCCAGGCCAAATTTAGCAGTGTAAGCATATGTCAGTTAACTTGGCAGTAACCCTATAAAGCAGTGAATGTGACAGTCAGCAAATATTTAATGCAGGTGAATGATTAACCACCTGGATGTTTGGTGAAAGTTTTTGGTGAAGGTCTTATTCGCAGCTTTAGAAATATGCCCCTATGACTCATTTACATATATATATATATATATATATATATATATATATATATATATATATATATATATATATATATATATATAAATTATTATTATTTTTAAGACAAATTAGGTTTTTATTTAGTAAAGTGTTATGGTGCTCTATTTTTATTTATTGTTTAAATATAGACTGACAAATGAGCAACCGCTGTAGTGGTGCCTACTACAGTGATATCCAGGTGTCATGGGGACCAGCAAAGTATGGAACATGCATACCCTACATAAGTCCAAGATGGACCAACGTAACTAAGCTAAAATATCCATACCTGGAATTCAGCGAGCTGATGCAGCCAGCAGTGCTAAATTACTGAAGCCTGGAAGCATTGCATTATGTTATTCCACTGGCTGCAGTGCAGAGAGATCAGAAAGTTCAGTTTGGTACAGGAAATATCAGGTTGCATATTACAACCTTCTAAATGACTTTTATTCATCGCCTGCTGATACTTTCATCTACTTATCTAGATAAAATCATTAGGAACTAACCTTGGCTTTCTGCTCTGCTTCTCAGGGAATCTCGTTTGATGACTTTAGATCCTTCTTCCAGTTTCTCAACAATCTAGAAGATTTTGCCATTGCAATGCAAATGTACAACTTTGCAAATCGATCAATTGGCCAAGGTGAGCGACTATGATGACACTAAAAAAAAACAATCAAAATGTATGTTTTTTCTTTTTCTGTTTTGAGGGCGCATTCTACCTGTTTACAAAAAAATCCATAAATACACCGATATTGAAAAAAGTCGTCATGAATAAAGCAATTGTGATCAGTGGACAGCGGGTGCAATGCACATGTTCCTGCTGACTATTCCTCTAGCCTCCTTCAGTTATGAAGCTGGAGGGAGTATAATTAAACATCAACACCCTTGTGCGCCATTGAGAGACCTATGCATCTACCACAGTGACCGATGGGACTTGTAGTCTCTCTATTCACATATCTCTGTGAATGGATGACATAATTGTGCGGTCAGAGCCACACACAGCTGTGCCGAATTCAAAATTGAAACAGATGCCTGCAAGGAGAAGAACCCTAAATCTCAGGTAAGTTTGGAGGGTGGTTTGGGGTTGGGGACTGGCTAACAGCATTGTTTTGCATCCTAAAACAAAAGTGTGCAAAGTTGCAAATAAGGGTAACGAGTCAATAAGTAAATACAAAGTTGTCAAGAATTGGAAAGGAAGATATTTAAACATATAATGAACTAAGTTTTCTTATCAAATATAAAAATAGAGCTTGTCACAAAGATAACCTTTAGATTGCTAAAATTATTTAAGTTCATTTTTTTCCTTATTAATGTACACACAGCACCCCTTATTGACAGAAACAGAACACAGAATTGTTGACATTTTTGCAGATTTATTTAAAAAGAAAAACTGAAATATCACATGGTCCTAAGTATTCAGACCCTTTGCTGTGACACTCATATATTTAACTCAGGTGCTGTCCATTTCTTCTGATCATCCTTGAGATGGTTCTACACCTTCATTTGAGTCCAGCTGTGTTTGATTATACTGCTTGGACTTGATTAGGAAAGCCACACACCTGTCTATATAAGACCTTACAGCTCACAGTGCATTTCAGAGCAAATGAGAATCATGAGGTCAAAGGAACTGCCATGTGTGGAGAAAACCAGGCACTGCTCATCACCTGTCCAATACAGTCCCAACAGTGAAGCATGGTGGTGGCAGCATCATGTCGTGGGGGTGTTTTTCAGCTGCAGGGACAGGACGACTGGTTGCAATTAAGGGAAAGATGAATGCGGCCAAGTACAGGGATATCCTGGACAAAAACCTTCTCCAGAGTGCTCAGGACCTTAGACTGGGCCGAAGGTTTACCTCCCAACAAGACAATGACCCTAAGCACACAGCTAAAATAATGAAGGAGTGGCTTCACAACAACTCCGTGACTGTTCTTGAATGGCCCAGCCAGAGCCCTGACTTCAACCCAATTGAGCATCCCTGGAGAGACCTAAAAATGGCTGTCCACCAACGTTTACCATCCAACCTGACAGAACTGAAGAGGATCTGCAAAGAGGAATGGCAGAGAATCCCCAAATCCAGGTGTGAAAAACTTGTTGCATCTTTCCCAAAAAGACTCATGGCTGTATTAGATCAAAAGGGTGCTTCTACTGAATACTGAGCAAAGGGTCTGAATACTTAGGCCCATGTGATATTTCAGTTTTTCTTTTTTAATAAATCTGCAAAAATGTCAACAATTCTGTGTTTTTCTGTCAATATGGGGTGCTGTGTGTACATTAATGAGGAAAAAATGAACTTAAATGATTTAAGTGAATAATTTAAGGGGGCCTGAATACTTTCCGTCCCCACTGTATATATATATATAGCTGTGGTATAAATAAAGGGAAAAAATATTCCTAAGTAACAAATAAGAACTGCTGTACGTACCTAAATCACAGTCCAGATACAAGGCGTGCAAGTGCAATTCCAACCATAGTATAGGTGCGCTGTATCCCCTAAAATTTCATAAATCTTCATAAATAATTTAAAAAGTGATATAAAACCATCAACAATACATATAAAAAATGAATAACAAAAAAACAAAACAGGTTCAATTCATGATACATAAATGTGAAGTGCAATAAATAAATGATTAAAAATTATTCATATAAGTAGTAAAGAATCAGGAAAAAAGTCCCCAAAGATAGACAACTTCTGGGTGAGAGAATTTTTTTATTATTATTATTTTTACAATGTCTTTTGAAATTCTTTTTTATCAACATTATTGCTATCACAAGGGATGAACAACACACCTTGTGATAGTATAGGCAGTGACAGGTACTCTATTTTAAGAGATCTCTCCTCTGCCCTTAAAAGCATCAGATCAAACCAAGATCAGTTTGATCTGATGCTTTCACAGGCCGACAACGGCCTGTTTACATTAGACCGAAAGCAGAAGTGACAAAATACTCAGGTGGCGGGGGGGGGGCCCTTCCCCCTCCTATAAAAGTGATCCAGCGGCTAATTAGCCACTAGGATCGTTTTTACATTAAAGCTCAGTATAACCCCTTCAACCAGAAGATGTACAGGTACGTTCCTGAGGCTGAAGTGGTTAAAACTACATTTAATGATGTATTAATAAATACAATGCTGCCCTCATTTGATCTTTCTTTTTTTTTTTAGTTGTTTTGGAGTTTAGCTGTAGGTAGCGGAAGACATAGGAATTCTGCACTGTGCAGGAAAGCGCTGTAGTGTAGAAGGATTATGATGTAGTTCTCGATCCAACACCAGTTGCTTCTAAACTAAAAGAGAGAAGAGCTGTGTATAGTATGCTTATATAGTAAACACATCTACCTCTACCCTCAGAATGCCGTTGTTTGTGTCGTGTGTCATATTTCTCCTCCATGACCAATTAGGATTTAAGAACGCTCAATGACAAAACAAGATGGGAGCTTTTCCTCTTATAAGGATTGCCTTTACTCTTTTGATGTGCTTTCTCCACAGATGAGTTCAAGCGTGCCGTATATGTAGCTACAGGCCTGAAGCTGTCTCCGCACTTGGTGAACACTGTGTTTAAGATCTTTGATGTTGACAGAGATGATCAATTAAGCTATAAAGAATTTATTGGCATTATGAAAGACCGTCTGCACCGAGGGTTCAGGGTGAGGAATTACTTTGTAACATTTAAGTCTTTCTCGGTGGTCACTATGGCTGCATTGTACTCAAGATTTGTCCCTATTGGGGATGTACGGTGGAGAAAAAGTTGCAAATATGTTGCATTAACTTAAAGTGTTACTAAACCCAGGACCCTGCATTCACTATATCTGGTCTGCCACAGTACACAGAACATGGAAATGCAATTATTTTAGTAAATATGAACTGCAAAATACATTTTCTCATCAGCAGTATATAGCAGTCATGTGACTTCTATCAATGTCTGGTTAAAGCTTGTAGGAGGAGTTTTCATTCTTCTCTGAGTGTCCTATAAGGCTGCATGATCCCTGATCCTCTGTCTGGAAAGTGCTGATTGGCCCTGTACTGGTCACATGCACCCTCCCAAGAAATAAAGAACTCTATAGCAATACACATCAAACTGAGCATATGCAGAGTGACCCCAAATGCTCTGTACTATCAGGAGATTGATTGGGGACTGTGGAAGAAGGGGAGGATCAGAGAAGACCAGGTCAAACAGCCTTTTTACACAATGTGGAGGATTAACCTGTTGTTTTAACCCCTGTATATGCTTTACTGCATATTCAGACTGATACTACTGTTGTGGGTTTAGTAACACTTTTTATGGAGAAATTTTGAGAGCAACGAAAATCAACATGAGCATCAGTTTTGTACACTGCGCGGAGTGTACTTGCCTTTATTTTTGATGGCTTCAGTGTCTGCTGCAGAAAAATAAAGCCCAACCCCAGCTATTAAAAAAAATAAAATAAAAATCCACCCTAATAGCCCTGTACACATGATCGGACTTTCCAACTCCAAAACCGTGGAATTTTGTTTGAAGGTTATTGGCTCCAACTTGTCTTGCATACACACGGTCACACAAATGTTGGCCAACAATTACGACGTAATGACGTACAAGACATACGGCAAGCCGATTAAAAGGAAGTTCAATAGTCATGTGATATCTCCATTACGAACGCTAGTTTTAGAAATCCGAGCGCTTCCGGCTCGTACTTGATTCCGAACATGCGTGGACTTTTGTGCGACGGACTTGTGTACACACAATCGGAAAGTCCAACAACAAAAATTTGTTGGCGGAAAATTTGAGAACCTGATAGCCAACATTTGTTGGCGGAAAGTCCGACAACAAGTGTTCGATGGAGCATACACACGGTCGGACTTTCCGCCAACAAGCTCACATCCAACATTTGTTGTTGAAAAATCCGATCGTGTGTACGCGGCATTACAGTGATCTGTGTACTTATAATTTTTTTTGAACAGCTTCGGTTCTGTCTCCTGATTCAGCAGCTTCAGTAACCCTTTATGAGGGAGCACTGGACTATGGCTCCCATGACGCAGCCATTGTTGGTGTTCCCTTCTGCAGCAGCTGCTCTCTGGCACAAGAGTTTCGGAGCTGCTGGATCCCGTGACCGGACCATAGCGGAATAAAAATAGGTAGGCACACACATCTTTTTTTATATATATATATATATATATATATATATATATATATATATATAAAAAGATGTGTGTGCCTACCTATTTTTATTCCGCTATGGTTCGGTCACGGGATCCAGCAGCTCCGGATCTCCTGTGCCAGAGAGCAGCTGCTGCAGAAGGTAACACCAACAACGGGATGGAGCTTTTTTTTTTTTTTTTTTTTTTTTAGCTGTTTTACTTACCTGATTCTATGCTCCAGCACTCTCCACCTTTGCCCAAAGCTAAAGCCTGTGGGAGGAGTTTAAGCATTTTCACATACAACAGGGATATTAGGATATTGTAAATTTAGGAGGCTGAAGTGCAATTGGAGCCAATCACAGCTTACAGAGCAGTCACAGCAATGGTGGGACATTGCTGGAGAGAGGAATAATCTGAGTTTTTACACCTTATCCTGCTCCCTAGACTAAACTGGACTGATTTTAAGAAACCAAATGGTTGAATAAATGATTGTGGGGAAACCGATTGAAACTAGCACAGCGTCAGAGAAAACAAATATTCTGTCTGTTTTATTACCTTTTTAGATCATCATATTTGCTCACTTCAGAACTGGGAACTGTAGGTGGAAAATCACTGTGCTTTTTAAGGGGCCATCATAGTTTCCTGGGCTTAGATACGTGAACTCGTTTGCGTCAGCTCCTATTCTCTGATGTTGCTTACAATTACATATCACTAACACATTCATACACACCATAGGACCTATTAGGGAAGGAGCCAGTTAACCTACTAGAATAGGTCTTATGCTACATGGAAGTGGTGCAAACCACTTAGCCACCATGATGGCCACAGTAGAGCCTTGGAACCATTATACAATTGGCAATGGGGAAGATCTTATTGTCTGAAACATGAAAAGCAATTAAGCCAAATCAGGTCCTACTTTTGATCTTTTCTTAAATTACAATTTAAATGTAAATGGTTACTCCATTTTCGTAGGAAATAAAATTGGCAAATAAAAAAAAATAATATAGCATATACAATTGCAATTCAAGTCATATTGTAATTGAATGTTTTTAAAAACGACCTTTCTTTTTCAGTCTGCAGAACTGTAATTTTCTGTAAAATGCAATATGGCTACCTGGAGATGTTCTGTACACAGATGATGTACAGAATGCCTCTTGAAAATGTAATTTCCTGCTTTAGTGATTGGCTTACTGATTTTCCTGGAAGTCTGCACTCAGATACAAATCGGATTTTGAGCATCCCCTGCAACAAAATTTCCAAAGGGAAATCACATCGAAAGGGATGCAGACACTGCCAATTTCCTCATTTAAGCCCTAAAGGTGCAGCAGCTGATTGATAATTATAAAACTTCTTCCATTAGATTCGCTGTACACATGGACACAGACAAACAAACAGGGATTTCTTCACAATAACAAAAGGTAGGAATCTGCAACAAAGATTGTTAAAATCCTTGCAAAGGCACATATATCACCCAAAGGTGAATGTTTTTTTTTCTCAACAAAAGCGGAGTTGCCCTTTAAACTACTGTTGTTGACAAGAAAAATTCTATCCTGTTAATCTATATGCATTCCAAGGATTTCTGGAAACTATATTGCAGACTCTTACCTGCTTCTCTATTGTAGCTACTGAAGTATTCTATTGCAGTGACTTCCTTAAACAAAAATTATTTGATGGTGCTGAGTGTGAGTGTTAGTGTGAGGGTTAGTGTGAGGGTTAGTGTGAGGGTTAGTGTGAGGGTTAGTGTGAGGGTTAGTGTGAGGGTTAGTGAGCCAATCATATTAGTATGACTTGACGTTTTCGAAGGAGTTTTGTATTTTAACAATGGTAAATTGCAAAATGGCTTTTGTAAAAATGATATACAATTTTAGAGTGGAGTTGTTGTTTAAGATAGAACATCTGTATGTAAACCAGCTGTCCTTTTCATGAGTGAATGATAAAGGGTAATTACACATTAAATATCAGAGTGATAGTTATGCAATATTTTTAGATACAATTACATCCTAGTAACATTTTGGAAGCTTCCGTTGATATTTGCATTTTAAGTTTTGGATATGTTGTGCTGCCATCTGCTGTCCAGATATATAGGCATCCCCTCTTATAAAAAATGTTTGTGAGATTGTGCAGTACACTCTTAAGTATTTTTGAAAATAGACACATTTGAAAAATGTATTGTGCAAATCAAGGAGGTTCAGGTGTTCAGCCAGTATCTAATATACATATAATCATTTGCATGAACCCCAAAAGAGTGTGTGAACTCCTAAAAGTATTTTTTAGTTAGACAGTATGCTCTTAGGTTATAGCCTGGCCATACTTAGGAAGCCATACTTAGGAATCTAGGAGGTTCAGACATGGAAACCTTTTTAATCTCAAGATCAAGATCTAGTTGGTGCATCTCAGTGACTCTTCTCAGACATGTATCTGTCTGGTTCAGATTCCTCTGTTGGAGCACCATATCAAGAGTGAATTGAATTGTATGTGTTTTGCATAAAAAAAAAAAAAAAGTTTTAAAAAGTTGAGTGTAAGCACAGCAGGCACCTGTTATTAACGGCTTTCTTGTCAATTGTCACACAAGCTGAGCCTGCAGTATACCTTCACTTCGGTGACAGCATGGCCTTTAAAGGTTTATCACTGAATCCAGTGCAGACCGCACAGAAAGCCCCAAGTATTATTACACCCACCCCAATGTGCATGAACTAGTAGATTATTTGTGAATTGTCTAGACTGGGGGACTCTGTAGGCAGGACTCTGAGGGGACCCTGATGTACGGGGGACTCTGATGTAAAGGCAGGCTTTGATAGGGACCCTGATGTATGGAGGGACTTTGATGGGGACCCTAATTTGAGGGGGTCCTAGATGTAAGGCTGGATTCTGATGGGGACCCTGATTTAAGATAGGACTATGTAGATGGGAGCCCTGATTTAAGGTGGAACTCTGATGGGGACCCTGATTTAAAGGGGGACTCTGATGTATAGCAGGACCCTGCTGGGGACTCTGATTTAAGGAGGCACTCTGATGATAGGGACCCTGATTTAAAGGGGGGCCCCAATGTAAGGTGGGACTCTGATGGGAACCCTGATGTAAGGAGGACACTGATGGGGATATTTTCGGCCCTTGCGTATCTGTAAATTATACAATGTGGCCCTTGTATAGAAAAGGGGGGTGTTCTTATATTTTAGGGTGGGCTTGTTGCAATATATTTATACTACCTAGCACTTCAGTACTGTGCAAGTCTGTGAAATGAGGACTGCACTGTCCAGAAATGTGAGTGGCAATAAAACCTGTCCATTTATCTAACCACTTGTAGTGTAATCACAAATGTTGTCCACACTCAACACTTAAAAGTGCCCTAGAACGCCCCATGTTATAGAGTTATAGAAAGGTGACACTACTCTTGCACACAGTCCTAGCATACTGCTCGTGTTCATTTCTTGGCAAAGATCTAGTGTTTATATGAATATGCCAGTGCTAAATGTTCCCATAGACATTCCAGTATGGCCATTTCCTTACTATTGCACAATCTTTTATAAAGCCGAGTCACATAATAGTGCAGGTTGTATGAAAACAGACTTGCATGCTGTTAATGTGTTCTATTGCACCCTTACTGTCTGAAACCTTTGAGCACTCGGTTTATTTATGCTGCTGTTCTGCTTTTCGAACACGCATTCTGCATGGTGTAGATTGATTTCAGTTTTCAGGCGCAGCACTTCACCAGAACTTCCAGTAACGGGAAAACATTGTAACACGGCCATGTTTGGTTATACCTGGACCAATAAGAAAAATTGTTCCAATTTTTATTTTATTCTATTTTATTCCTAAGATCTGTTTACTGTCAAGTGTGTAACATGTTTTTCTACTCTGAGACACTAACCAATCACCTATTTCTGTATTGTATTTTTTGCACTCTTCTTTGGCTGCGTCACCATCTTTGCATCTGCTCCCGTCTCTTCTGCTATGCAGGGTTACAAAACTGAGCAGAAATATACCACTTTCCGAGCCTGTCTGAAGAAACAGCTCAATAGTAGATAAGTAAGTCACCTCTCTGTTTAATCCAGTCTGCAAGTATAATATCAGTTGCTATAATGTATAGAATTAACATACACTGAGTAATTCCAGGAGTCTGTTGCTGGTGTAAAGAAATGGCTCCGCACATACCTATAATCAGTCAAGAAATATATGAGTATGCTAGATCCCGGGACAATATATTCATAATATACATTTCAGGAAACCCTCCAATTGGTTCCCAATCTTCTGATCACTATGATAGCCAAAACAGCCTACTGGCTCAGCTCAGTCATTGGGCCTCAGCAGGCTGCAGCTAATAAAGTGAAATACAAACAGTAAAAAAAAATGAATTAAAAAGTAAAGAAAAATATATAAACTATTGCCTGCAAATTCGCATTTTGTAAAACATTTTGGGGGAGCGCTACTAAAACTCAACAGTGCAAAAATCTGGTGCAGTTCTGCATAGAAACCAATCAGCTTCCAGGTTTTATTGTCAAAGCCTAATTGAACAAGCAGAAGTTGGAAGCTGATTGGCTACTATGCGCAGCTGCACCAGATTCTGAGTGCACCAGTTTTAGTAAATCTTGCCCAATAGCGCCCATTTGGCAGCTTATAATAAAATAAAAATGTATAGAATTTATACAGTATGCAAAATATACAGCTTATACAATATATCCTTAAAAACAAAGTATGTTTTATTTAGAAGGGACAATAATAAAGTTATTGTCAAGCTAACTGCTGCATATTGATGTTGCTAAATTTGGCCTATTCACTTAGGTTAACCTCATAAAAACGTGCACAGAATGCTAAGCTTTACTCTAAATATGCTCAGCTTGTAGAGCATTATGAAGATATAGGAATCCCAAGTAACAGGTTTTTAGTCGGAAGACACAGAGGTGTAGACTATGGCATGTACGAGTCTCAAAAGCATTGTACTAATCCATGTGTCTTTATTATTAGGAGAAGTCAAAGCACGGAATGAAGGACTACTATACGTGTGTGACATCCGTCACCAGGCAACACTTCCGAGAGCTATTCCGGAGTTTTCGGAACAGGGATATGCTGAGATAAAATTCTGTTACAATATTTTTTTTTTTATCTATACTGCGTGGAAGGCATGATCACAATGTAGCACCTCTTATCATTTTACTCCTATGATATTTATTGATTCATTTTTGTGCACTGATTCTTTTACAAGCTTGATTTTTAAAACGCACATAAGTGCAGCAGCAAAGGGCATGTTTTTATTTAGATTCTCTATATATTTTTACATATTTATATTAAGTTAATGGTCTATTCACGGATATTTTATTCTAGCATGTGTTATGCACCTTTATGTAATTCTTCCAAGACAATGGAAAAGTTGCAGCGAGCCTTCATTTTAATTGAGTTTTGGCTTTTTTTTGTCTATTTGTTGTATAATGTAAAGGTACTTTTAAACATGCGCAGCTTGATACCTGGTTCAGCTTAGAGCAATGACAAGCATCCATTTATTTCTGTGGGTAAAAGGAACTGTCATATATGCTCAGCATAGTTCGGTGTTGGAGCAGCCTTCTACAAACAGAAATATACTCTACACTGCACCTTTGTGCCTGACAACATTGGCTGTGACACTGAACTCCACCGAGTGTATAATAGTATGACCGTTCTGTTTATATGGAGGTGTATGGAGGCTGTCGGACATGTACTGATGCTTATCACTGGTCAGAGCTGAAGTCATCAGTATGTAGGTGTCTATGTACAATGGGAATTAACATAATTACAGCTGTTATATGAAAGCTGTATATGTGCTTCTATTCTGCTGTTAGGTTATACAATGTAGACCTAATATAATAATTGTAGAGGAAAGAAAAGTGCCTGCTATACCCAATGCTACTAATTATATACAGATTAGAGAATCCGACTCAGTCGTAGTGACAACACTTCGACTGTTACACATCGGGTGCTGAGGTTGGAATTCTATAGGCTAGTATAGTAATAGTGATATAATTAACCATCCAAATGATTAAGTGAGATCAAACTAACCACATATAAAAAAAGTGAATATAGCGCAAAACAATCTTCAATAAACACCCTACTGCCCCACAAATACATAGATAGAGCAAGTGAGTGAAAATAAGGGCAAATTAGTAAAAATAAGGCCAAATAAAAAGAAATCAACAATACATCAAAATACCTCTTGTAAGTAAGTCCAAAGGTGAATAAATAGTCCTGATTCCGCACAGAATAAGGCATCACATCACACCCATGATTCTTTCATTTAGCTGTATCACTGTGCTCCACCACCAGCCAGCATGCACACTGACCCTAATGTCCGACCCATACAGATCACATAGAACTCCAATCAACCAGCATCCAAGGTGGTCTTCCCCACTTAAGCTGTTTCAGCTATGTGTCCATTATAAATATCACTTCAACTGATAAAGTGACTCGAAAACAAAAAATGTTTTTTCCATAGTGTAGTAAGGTTTATTACATAGTTAAAAACACATAAAAAGCCACTCCCAGGTACTGAGAGAGTCACAGACTCCTAATCGCATGCAAGGTGTACCAATATGGCCGACTTCGAAGTGATGTCACCCAGTTTCCACTCCTACACATTAGATCACATGCCTTCATAGGTATTATTTGAGCTGTGACTGATTGACCTCCCATCTGATGGTGAAGAAAAGTAAATGCTTAAGCTTAACTAGCTCTCGGAAATGGTGGAGGCACCTGTCCTGTGAACCATAAATCTCGAAATAATTCAGCAATCTGGACTGGAAAAAGATGGCAAAGCAGCCCTCCTCAGAACACTGCACAAAAAACAGAGAGGGCGCAAAACACCTAGGACATTGTCTTTTAACACTTTAATAAAGGGTATAAGAAAACATATACTCACAAGCCAAGTAGGCCAAAGGCATACATAAAAGCACAAAATTACAAAATCTGCTCTCCAACTCAAACAGGAGAAAGGATGACCATGCACAGCTCTGAGGAAGGGGGCCAGTTCCCCAAAACGCATAAGCTGTCATTGTCATCCTTTCTCCTGTTGGAGTTGGAGAGCGGACTTTGTGATTTTGTGCATATATATGCCTTTGGCTTACTTGGCTTGTGAGTATAATGTTTTCTTGTCAAAAAATGTGGGTATATGGGACTTTGTAGGTGCTAATCCTTTTACCCTCAGAAAAAGAACATAATATACCATATATACATAAGGGTAAAAAGATTAGCACCTTAAAAGTCCCATATACCCACATTTTTACAATCCCTAACTTTAGGGATGTGGTGCTGAGGTTACCAAATAAACCCCTTTATTCTTGGCATATAATGTTTTCTTATACCCTTTAATAAAGTGTTAAAAGATAATGCGCTAGGCGTTTGCACCCTCTCTGTTTGTGTTTTGTCCCATCTGATGGTGCCTTCATAATTTCAGGGCTAATGCCACTTGACAGATTCAACAGCATAACATTAATGATCTTTTTAGCTGAGGGTAGCATTCTGGCCATAACTGTGACCACAATAGGGGCTTTCTTGCCACCTACCACCAATGTAAATGGCACTTTTCACACTGACACCAATGAATTGGTTTTAGCAGCAGTTCCCTGAGACCTGTAATTATTTTAGGGGTTTCTCTAGGGTAAAAAAGTGAGTGTATATGTGTGTGTGTGTGTGTGTGTGTGTGTATATATATATATATATATATGTATATATATATATATGTATATATATATATATATATATATATATATATATATATATATATATATATGTATGTATGTATGTATGTATATATATATATATATATATATATATATATATATATGTATATATATATATGGAATACTGTCTTTAAAGGCACCAAGGGGCACATGCACAAGTTGCCATCTCAGTTGTGAAATATTCTGCCCAAATCTGTCTCAGACCAGATGAAGCCATATCAGGACAACATTTCAATTCCACTTTAAGTGACAGAACACGCTAATAGTTTCTTCTCACGCTCTGTTTCATGTATGATGTTGATCCACAGCAGCAAATGATGATTATGATGATATATGAAGTCTAGTCTTTTCTGCTATCTCATGTTGGAAAACTTATCTACAGGTAGTGCAAGTCATAACTTCACAATCCAAAGACCTAAACAATGTTAGATTCTTAGGATAACCATGTATGTCAAGCTGATCAGTTGTCTGAATCACATAAAGTGAATGATGTCTACAAAGGACATTTTGCCCCATTTACTGGTATGAAAACTACACTATAGAAAAATATAAGTGTATGGAAATCACTCTATAGAGCGTGGGAATCACTATTCAGAGGAATGAGTGACTTTGAAACCTCAAGCCTCAAGCCTCAAAGACAAAATGTGAAGATTAGATGTGTGTGAATCACTTTTCTACTGGGATGATTTTTAGAAATCCAATGGGTATTCGTGTCCCAAAATGTGTGTCTTATCTTTTTAAGTAATGTAATTACTAATATGTACACATTGTGCTGATGTTGTTTTTTTTATTTTAGAATTTAAGAAGAAAAGGTTTTAATTTAGTCAAGGCTTGGTTGTACAGCTTTGAATATGATTTATTTTTGCAGTAAGTTCGAACTGGAGTGCGTGTAAAATCACCATAATACTATTTTTTTATAATGCCAGGTTATATTTCCTGTACAGGCATACCCCACTTTTAAGTACACAATGGGGTTTTGATTTACTAAAGCTGGAAAGTGCAAAACCAGGCTCACTTCTGTATAGAAACCAATGAGCTTCCAGGTTTTATTGCCAAAGCTTAATTGAACAAGCTGGGGTTAGAAGCTCATTGGTTTCTATACAGAAGTGAGTCTGATTTTGCACTTTCCAGCTTTAGTAAATAAACCCCATTGTGTACTTAAAAGTGGGGTATGCCTGTATCTGTTTTGATATCGAGCAACAGTGTTATCATAACTGAAACGTACTATTTGCATCTCATGTAGTCTCATTCTAATCGTGGGCAGGCAAATGGTGGGAGGGGCCACTGCTGGATGGAATTACATGTGTGCGATGGCTAGTTGTCTGAAACTCACTGAAGTGTGATATTTGAGATGAATTATTTGCTGATAAGGCACAAACATATTTGGAACATCATTTATTAACCTCATGTTAGAGGATTTCTATCGTTACTTGATGTTGGTACTGTACTAAGCAACTGCACAGCCTAGTATGAAATCGTATTGGTGATTTTCATGCTTAAGGACCGGAAGGATTTACCCCCTTAATGACCAGGCCATTTGCGATACGGCATTGCGTCACTTTAACTGACAATTGTGCGGTCATGCAACGTTGTACCCAAACAAAATTGATGTCCTTTTTTTTCCCACTAATAGAGCTTTCTTTTGCTGGTATTTGATCACCGCTGCAGTTTTTATTTTTTTGCGCTATAAACAAAAAATAAGCGACAAATTTAAAAAAAAAGCAATATTTTTTTACTTTTTGCTATAATAAATATCCCCCCCAAAAAATAAAAAAAATAATTTCTTCCTCAGTTTAGGCCAATATGTATTCTTCTACATATTTGTTGGTAAAAAAAATCATAATAAGTGTATATTGATTGGTTTGCGCAAAAGTTATAGCGTCTACAAAATAGGGGATAGATTTATGGCATTTTTATTATACTTTTTTTTTTTTTTTTACTAGTAATGGCGGTTAACGATTTTTAGCGGGACTGCGACATTGCGGCAGACAGATCGGACACTTTTGACACTTTTCTGGGACCAGTGACATACAGAGATCAGAGCTAAAAATAGCCACTAATTACTGTATAAATGTCACTGGCAGGGAAGGGGTTGACACTAGGGGGCGATCAAGGGGTTAAGTTTACCCTAGGGGCAGTGGACTGACTGGGAGTAGAGAGAGATCGCTGTTTTCTGATCCCTAGGAACAGCAGATCTCTCTCTACTTCCCTGACAGAACGGGATCTGTTTGTTTTCATTGGCAGATCCCCATTCTGGCTCTCTGAGGACACCACGCACATCGGCTCTGGCGTCGTGCATGCGTTCCCCCTACAGCTCTTAAAGCGGCCAACGTACGCCTACGACGATTTGCGCAGCCGTGCCAACCTGTCGCCATATAATGATGGTGGCTGGTTGGCAAGCGGTTAATAAAGATCTCTTTTATTTCATTCTTACAGTACATAAAGGGCTGTAACACATGTGGATAAGCAAAGTTCTTAAAACTGTATGTGCATAATCAAACAATGTGTTGTGTTACAGATCAATCTAGACCACACACTTGTTTCCAATTTACCCAATGTGTTCGCATTGGGCAACATTATTGTGCATTATATTTTATATCACTGTGGGTTTTCCCACCCTTTACATAGAAAGCGCACCTTTACACTATCAATCACTTTTCCATCTTGGTATTCAGGGTTTTTCAGGTGCAGCAGACTTAATTCATTGAATTGTCAGCGCTTCCCTTCACCTACACACGCAGTACATGAAGGGCTGCCCATACTTTATTTTATAGAACATTTCTTGAAGCCTGGTCCTATGCGTTTCAATGAGGACATAATCAAGGTCCATATAAAGTCTTAATTCATGAAGTCTTAAACTTGCCTTAGTTGGAGTAATGCAAAGACAGCTCCAATAATTGCTATTCTAATGATAATTGCGCAGCAATGTATGCTTGGCCCTGGAAATATTTACTTGATTTCATGGATCTCTGTAGAAATAAGCTCACAGATACTTGAGGACCAATTTACTAAATAAACAATGTTAAAGTTTATTTCCACCTTTGTTGCTTACTTTTTTCATGCTCTTTTCTGAAAACTCCAAAATCTGCCTGGCCTAAAGGGTTCAAAATATTAAGAGTATTATGGCCAAAGTTTTTTAGGTCATACTTTTCTTGTGAGTCACAGGAATACACTTACTTTTGCTTTCCTGTGACCCAGAGTCTGCTGATAGCGGACTATTGCCCCTTCACTTCAGGCTCTGGAAGGATCCCAACAATATTGTCGGGATCCTCTCGGCTGCCTGATTAACAGCTGCCTCTGCTTCTCAGCACTTGGCTAAGAGCCAGAACCAGCTGTGTCTGCCCCCTCCCCTGGTGCTCCAGTGAATGCCAGAGGATCAAAGTAGAGAGTGGTGACTGACAGTCATTGCTCTCTGATTGGACCAGACTGAGAACTGAGTACCAGTCATGTGATTGCTCAGTTCTCAGTCTTAGAGCTGACGTGGGAGAGCTGCAGCATCACAGTGAGTGTGTAGGTTTATTTTTTTTCCATAAGCCCAAACTTCTCCTTTAAAGTGTTACTAAACCCAGTAATAATAAAATAGTTCATCCACCCCCCCCCCCCCACAGTGCCCACAGCTTATAAAAGTTCCTTTTACATTAAAATACTGCAACTATAGCTTTCTGGATGATCTGTATACCACAGTTACAAGATAAACTGCACAGTTTCTACAGTGCTGAGAGTTCAGGAAGGAGGAGATATTCACTGCAGCCTGTATACACGCCCACACGTGTGATGCCAATATCATGTGACCTGGCTAGCTCTGAGAACAAGTATATGTTCTCTCCAGCATAAAAGACACAACTGAGCATGTTCAGGTTGGCTACTCTGCCTGTGTTAGCTGGCCTTCCCCAGATAGACAGTGCAGGAGGGGGAGGATCTGTGCATACAGGATAAAACAGCCTTTATACACAATGCAGAGGATTAACCCCTTAAGTTCCACAGTGAGTATAACAAGCTTGCTATGCTGCATATACAGTACAGACAGATTTTACTGTTGTGGGTTTAGTAACACTTTAAGACTTGGGTTCTGTATTGTATGTCAAAGAACCATTACTCCAATCTGTCCCTAAGCCCTGGTTTACACTGGTGCAACTTGTCATGCAATCTGACAGTTCCAAATTGCATGTCAAGTCGCACCCAATTGGCAGCAATGAAACCATTCATATCGCTGCGACTTATGTCGCAGCAATTATGAAAAAGGTTCCTGCACTATTTTTTACTGATTTCATTGAGACTTGCATAGACTTCTGTGAAATTAAGTCACAAGTCGCAATGAAATCAGCAGTGCAGATCGCACTGATGTGCGGCTTTAAAATTGTGCTGAAGTAGCGTGATTTAAAAGCCACACCGGTGTGAACTAGGCCTCAAAAAGCACATTGCAGGTGCAGAGTTCTATGAATAATCTTGCTCTAAGAGCCCTTGCACACTGGGGCGGTTTGCAGGCGCTATTGCGCTAATAATAGCGCCTGCAAACCGCCCTGAAAGTGCCGCTGCTTTCATTCCAGTGTGAAAGCCCCGAGGGGCATACCGACGGTAAAACGCCGCTAATAATAGCGGCGTTTTACCGCCGACGCCGCCCCCCGCCCCAGTGTGCAAGGGCTCTTAACTAGAAATGTAAGAAATCTGTTTTTAATTATTTTTATTAATGCTGTGAATAGTAACACATATATAGTTGAGGTTCTCAAAGTTTCACTACAAAGGTGGAAATTTTCTTATGCCCCACACACACGAGTGGAAATTCCGCCAACAAAAGTCCGATGAGCGCTTTTGGTCGGAAATTGCGACCGTGTGTATGCTCCATCGGACTTTTGCTGGCAGAATTTCAGCCAGCAAAAGATTGAGAGCAGGTTCTCTATTTTTCGGTCGGAAAAAGTTCCTATCCAAAAATGCGTTTGTCTGTATGCAATCAGACATGCAAAAAATCACGCATGCTCGGAAACAATTTGACGCATGCTCGGAAGCATTGAACTTCATTTTCTCAGCTCGTCGTAGTGTTGCCCATCACCACGTTCTTGACGGTCGAAAGTTACGAGAACTTTTGTGTGGCCGTGTGTATGCAAGGCAAGCTTGAGCGGAATTCTGTCGAAAAAACCATCCAAGATTTTTGCGGCGGAAATTCCGCTCGTGTGTACAATGCATTAGAGTAAATCAGGTCCTAAAAGTCATTCTCGATCAAATCTTCAGAAGGTAAAGTTTACATTGTCTACAAGTGTCAAGCTACAAGTTGTTAGTCATGAAAGAGTGTTCTAATTCTTGAAGATTTCTAGCTTTATCTAAACTCTTCCATTATATCTAATTGTACAATGTTGAGATAGAAGAATATAATGTTTTAACAATGTTTTCTCAAACTGGGAGGAATTTCTAATATGCAAAACTTCCTAAAGCAGATAACCGGAATAATGTATCGTCTGTGTCTGCCTTGTTTTAAGATCTTTTACAATCAGAGGGAGGCTTGCTGTGTCTGTTTAGGATTGACAGCTATGACATTATGAAAGGCAGAGATTTTGTAATAATTCTACACATTAGTTGTTAGAGACGTTTTGTTGACATAAACATCTTTTTTTTTTTTTTCAAACAAAGATAGTTTTTTCTTTTGTATCATGTTTGGGTTATGTAATTTGGTAAGTAACATGCTCAGCTTTGCAGAGTTCCTCTAAAACATGCAAAAATGTTGATTGTCTTTGTTAAGATGTGACCAATAAAGGCAGGGCTTTATTGGAGGAAAATGTATATTGATTGTAGTAACAGGCCTTAAATCTGATATTATTACTTAGACAAACAGTGGCGGCACATGCGCGAAGGAATTTTTCCTCCAATCTGCCCTGATCTGTTAATTAAAGGTCCTAGTAAAAGGAACCTCTGGTATCCATGGGTCACATAAGATAATAATTCATTTAACTAGCAATCATTACTTCTGCAATTTAGTGCTGTTCTCCAATAGCCACTTATACGCACTTTTACACGGAATAGAATATAATGAAGGAATTTATAATAAATCTCACACCCAGAGGTGCTAGACTTATACATCTTGATATGAAAGGATACAGAATCTTATCTTGCACTAGTTTCCCTGTTGAAGTGATGGGGTTGCGAAGGTATACGGTTTATTTACTGATAAATAATGACTGCACTATTGCACTGTAATCAGTTATAGCTGTTAGATCATATCTGGATATAAAAATCAGTGCTGTCTGGGCTTTTCTTTTTGAATAACACTAAAATCAGTGTCATTAAACTGATATCATTCACAAAATGTTTAATAATACACCTCAATGTGTTTTAATTATATTGCATGCCACATTATTGTCAAATAAAGCTATTAATATTAAGTGCATTCTATGTGTTTATTTTGTTGTGATTATGGTACTTTTTAAGGAGAAGTACAGCTCGTTTGGCTGTACTTCTCCTGTGGATTATAGGAGTGCAGTTCGTTCTACACTACTGTAACTCCAGTGACTGCGAGAGGGGCAGAGCACAGAGCGGTGACGGACAGTCACCAGCTCTCTCCTCACTGAGCACTGATCGATCAGCAGTGTTTGATCGTTCGGTTCTCAGTCTTAGAACTAGCAGGGGACCGATGCTGCATCCACCTAGGTAAGTATGATTGTTAAACAAAAAAATTTCCAAAACTTTTAAGCAGAAACTATAATTGTTTGAGGTTTGTGTGATCTCTCTCTCTCTCTTATTCTCTCTCTCTCTCTCTCTCTCTCTCTCTCTCTCTCTCTCTCTCTCTCTCTCTCTCTCTCTCTCTCTCTCCCTCCAGAGCACTGTAATATGGCACAGCAGCAGGAAAAACTGTTAAAAAATGCCCAGAGCTCCATTCATTGGCCCTAAAGATGACAAAA
The DNA here is from genome assembly GCA_037952925.1 of Lithobates clamitans. Taxonomy (NCBI): domain Eukaryota; kingdom Metazoa; phylum Chordata; class Amphibia; order Anura; family Ranidae; genus Lithobates; species Lithobates clamitans. Next base: position 8,791,162 of record JBBGZY010000031.1, read on the forward strand.
ACATTAATATGTAATATATTTATATTTACCTTAGCAAAAATAAATATTTAACCACTTTAGCCCCGGAAGATTTGGCTGCTGAATGACCAGGTCATTTTTTGTGATTCGACACTGCATCAGTTTAACTGACAATTGCGCGGTCGTGCGATGCTGCACCCAAACAAAACTGACGTCCTTTTTTTCCCACATATAGAGCTTTCTTTTGATAGTATTTGATCATCTCTGCGGTTTTTATTTTTTGCGCTATAAACAAAAAAAGAGCGACAATTTTTGAAAAAAAAATATTTTGTACTTTTTGCTATAATAAATATCCCCATTTTTTTTTAAATACAATTTTTCTCAGTTTTGGCCGATATGTATTCTTCTACATATTTTTGGTAAAATCGCAATAAGCATATATATTGATTTGGTTTGCGCAAAAGTTTACAAAATCGGGGATAGATTTATAGCATTTTTATTATTATTTTTTTTTCTTTTTACTAGTAATGGCGGCGATCTGCGATTTTTATCGGGGCTGCAACATTATGGTGGACACATCGGACACTTTTGACACATTTTTGGGACCATTGGCATTTATACAGCGATCAGTGCTATAAAAATGCACTGATTACTGTATAAATTTGTCACTAGCAGGGAAGGGTTTAACACTAGGGGGCGATCAAGGGGTTAATTGTGTTCCCTGTGTGTGTTTCTAACTGTAGAGGGAGGGGACTGACCTAGAGCAAATGACAGATTGTGATTTCTAGCTATTAGAAACTCACAATCTGTCACTTCTCACAGAACAGAACAGGGATTTGTGTGTTTACACACACACGCCCCTGTTCTGCCTCTCTGCCCGCGATCGCTCGTGGCCGGCGGTCATCGCGACCGTCGGCCACGAGCATCAGCACCCCTGCCACGTTTAACCACTTGAGCCCCGGACCATTATGCTGCCTAAGGACCAGAGGTCTTTTTCCAATTTGGCACTGCGTCGCTTTAACTGCTAATTGCGCGGTCATGCAATGCTGTACCCAAACGAAATTTGCGTCCTTTTCTTCCCACAAATAGAGCTTTCTTTTGATGGTATTTGATCACCTCTGCGGTTTTTATTTTTTGCGCTATAAACGGAAAAAGACCGAAAATTTTGAAAAAAAATGATATTTTCTACTTTTTGTTATAAAAAAAATCCAATAAACTAAATTTTAGTCATACATTTAGGCCAAAATGTATTCGGCCACATGTCTTTGGTAAAAAAAATGTCAATAAGCGTATATTTATTGGTTTGCGCAAAAGTTATAGCGTCTACAAACTAGGGTACATTTTCTGGAATTTACACAGCTTTTAGTTTATGACTGCCTATGTCATTTCTTGAGGTGCTAAAATGGCAGGGCAGTACAAAACCCCCCCAAATGACCCCATTTTGGAAAGTAGACACCCCAAGGAAATTGCTGAGAGGCATGTTGAACCCATTGAATATTTATTTTTTTTGTCCCAAGTGATTGAAAAATGACAAAAAAAAAAAAAAAAAAAAATATTTACAAAAAGTCGTCACTAAATGATATATTGCTCACACAGGCCATGGGCCTATGTGGAATTGCACCCCAAAATACATTCTGCTGCTTCTCCTGAGTATGGGGATACCACATGTGTGGGACTTTTTGGGAGCCTAGCCGCGTACGGGGCCCCGAAAACCAATCACCGCCTTCAGGATTTCTAAGGGTGTAAATTTTTGCTTTCACTCTTCACTGCCTATCACAGTTTCGGAGGCCATGGAATGCCAAGATGGCACAAAACCCCCCAAAATGACCCCATTTTGGAAAGTAGACACCCCAAGCTATTTGCTGAGAGGCATATTGAGTCCATGGAATATTTTATATTTTGACACAAGTTGCGGGAAAGTGACACTTTTTTTTTTTTTTTCATAAAGTTGTCACTAAATGATATATTGCTCACACAGGCCATGGGCATATGTGGAATTGCACCCCAAAATACATTTAGCTGCTTCTCCTGAGTATGGGGATACCACATGTGTGGGACTTTTTGGGAGCCTAGCCGCGTACTGGACCCCGAAAACCAATCACTGCCTTCAGGATTTCTAAGGGTAAAAATTTTTGATTTCACTCTTTACTGCCTATCACAGTTTCGGAGGCCATGGAATGCCCAGGTGGCACAAAACCCCCCCAAATGACCCCATTTTGGAAAGTAGACACCCCAAGCTATTTGCTGAGAGGCATGGTGAGTATTTTGCAGCTCTCATTTGTTTTTGAAAATGAAGAAAGACAAGAAAAAACATTTTTTTTTTTTCTTTTTTCAATTTTCAAAACTTTGTGACAAAAAGTGAGGTCTGCAAAATACTCACTATACCTCTCAGCAAATAGCTTGGGGTGTCTACTTTCCAAAATGGGGTCATTTGGGGGGTTTTTGTGCCACCTGGGCATTCCATGGCCTCCGAAACTGTGATAGGCAGTGAAGAGTGAAATCAAAAATTCACGCCCTTAGAAAGCCTGAAGGCGGTGCTTGGTTTTCGGGGTCCCGTACGCGGCTAGGCTCCCAAAAAGTCTCACACATGTGGTATCCCCGTACTCAGGAGAAGCAGCAGAATGTATTTTGGGGTGTAATTTCACATATTTCCATGGCATGTTTGAGCAATATATCATTTAGTGACAACTTTGTGCAAAAAAAAAAAAAAAAAAAAAAATTTGTCTCTTTCCCGCAACTTGTGTCGCAATATAAAATATTCCATGGACTCGACATGCCTCTCAGCAAATAGCTTGGGGTGTCTACTTTCCAAAATGGGGTCATTTGGGGGGGTTTTGAACTGTCCTGGCATTTTATGCACAACATTTAGAAGCTTATGTCACACATCACCCACTCTTCTAACCACTTGAAGACAAAGCCCTTTCTGACACTTATTGTTTACATGAAAAAGTTTTTTTTTTTTGCAAAAAAATTACTTTGAACCCCCAAACGTTATATATTTTTTTAAAGCAAATGCCCTACAGATTAAAATGGTGGGTGTTTCATTTTTTTTTTTCACACAGTAATTGCGCAGCGATTTTTCAAACGCATTTTTTGGGGAAAAAACACACTTTTTTTAATTTTAATGCACTAAAACACACTATATTGCCCAAATGTTTGATGAAATAAAAAAGATGATCTTAGGCCGAGTACATGGATACCAAACATGACATGCTTTAAAATTGCGCACAAACGTGCAGTGGCAACAAAATAAATACATGTTTAAAAGCCTTCAAAAGCCTTTACAGGTTACCACTTTAGATTTACAGAGGAGGTCTACTGGAAAAATTACTGCACTCGATCTGGCCTTCGCGGTGATACCTCACATGCATGGTGCAATTGCTGTTTACGTTTGACGACAGACCGCCGCTTGCGTTTGCCTTAGCGCGAGAGCAGGGGGCGACAGGGGTGTTTTTTTTTTTTTTTTTTTTTTTCTTTATTATTTTTTTGCTTTTTTAATCTTACTTTTAAACTGTTCCTTTCATATTTTTTTTTTTAATCATTTTTATTGTTATCTCGGGGAATGTAAATATCCCCTATGATAGCAATAGGTAGTGACAGGTACTCTTTTTTGAAAAAATTGTGGTCTATTAGACCCTAGATCTCTCCTCTGCCCTCAAAGCATCTGACCACACCAAGATCGGTGTGATAAAATGCTTCCCCAATTTCCCAATGGCGCTATTTACATCCGGCGAAATCTAAGTCATGAAATACTCGTAGCTTCCGGTTTCTTAGGCCATAGAGATGTTTGGAGCCACTCTGGTCTCTGATCAGCTCTATGGTCAGCTGGCTGAATCACCGGCTGCATTCTCAGGTTCCCTGTTGAGACAGGAGAGCCAGAGAAAAACACGGAAGACGGTGGGGGGGGGGGGGCATTCCCTCCCACGGCTTGTAAAAGCAGTCTAGAGGCTAATTAGCCGCTAGGATTGCTTTTACATGAAAGCCGACCGCTGGCTGAAAAGAATGATACCAAGATGATACCTAAACCTGCAGGCATCATTCTGGTATAACCACTCAAAGTCGTGAATGGCGTACCTGAAGACAAAAAAATGGTTAACAATGGTTAACAATAAAGCACAGTAAAGTGTAAATAATTACACACCTGAAAAACAAACATGATAAAACATAATAACAATAACAATAACAATAACAATCAATAACAATAACAATAACAATAAAACATTGCAGAATAGAATACAGTAAAAAAGAGCAGAACAATAGAGAGAGAGAAAAGAGAGAGAGAGAACAATAAAACAACAACTATTTTTTTTTATTTCATATTTTTTTTTTTTGTTTACACTTTTTTTGTAACTAACTTTTATAACGGTAACCGGTTCCAGGTTCGGGTCTCTCAAAATGCGATGGCATCTTGGGAGACCCTGTGAAAGTGCGCCTAGCCTGTGCAATGCTGTACCCTACGCTAATACTCAACTAGTGCATGGTAGCGTTCAAAACATTCACCAATGCAAAGACCAGGATTGTCAGGACAGGAGGGACAATAATAGCGGGCGTCACGCCTATATCCGCGCTTGCTGCAGACACGACATCTTTTTTGGGGGGTTCGTTGGGTAGGGGTACTTGGGAGGACATAAAAATGCCTCTCATGCAGCCGACTGCATTTGGTTGGGGATGTGAATGGGGGAAGTACGGGCGCTGCAGAAGCGGTGGGTTCCCAATTAGGATTGGCGAATGCAGCAGGAAGGGCACTATGGGCACGACGGGCCTGTGTTTGTCTTTTTGGTGGCAGCGGGACACTACTTGTGCTTGCCACCTCACCAGCTTCAACTGCACTTATGGGACTCGCCACGTCACCAAGTGTTACTGCAGTGCTGGTTTGACTACGACCGGGGTGTACTAGGCCGCTGGCGCTTGCCAGTTCACCAAAACGCTACCAAAAAACTGTTAGCGATCGCAGGGATCAGGCCTGACTCTGCGAACGCTGCAGTTATGCGTTTAGTGTTTTGTAAGTGACAGTGATCGATCGATACCGCACTTGGGTGGGCTGGGCCGGGCCGGGCGGAGGGGCAAAACGCAGGTGCTAGCAGGTATCTGGGCTGATCCCGCTAACACTGCGTTTTTGGGAACCCTAAACTGCTGGTGACGCTAGTATAGATATGATCGGATCAGATATTGATGCGATCAGATACTATACCACTAAGGGAGGTGTACGGTGTGTGCGTGGGTGTTAGCGGTACTGGCGCTAATCTGACGCTGCCTGGGGCTGGTGCTTGCCAGTTCACCAAAATACTACCAAAAAAACTGTTAGCGATCGCAGGGATCAGGCCTGACTCTGCGAACGCTGCAGTTATGCGTTTAGTGTTTTGTAAGTGTCAGTAATCGATCGATACTGCACTTGGGTGGGCTGGGCTGGGCCGGACGGAGGGGCAAAACGCAGGTGCTAGCAGGTATCTGGGCTGATTCCGCTAACACTGCGTTTTTGGGAACCCTAAACTGCTGGGGACGCTAGTATAGATCTGATCGGATCAGATATTGATCCGTTCAGATACTATACCACTAAGAGAGGCGTATGCTGCGTGCGTGGGTGTTAGCGGTACTGGCGCTAACCTGACGCCTGGGGCTGGTGCTTGCCAGTTCACCAAAATGCTACCAAAAAAACTGTTAGCGATCGCAGGGATCAGGCCTGACTCTGCGAACGCTGCAGTTATGCGTTTAGTGCTTTGTAAGTGACAGTGATCGATCGATACTGCACTTGGGTGGGCTGGGCCGGGCCGGGCGGAGGGGCAAAACGCAGGTGCTAGCGGGTATCTGGGCTGATCCCGCTAACACTGCGTTTTTGGGAACCCTAAACTGCTGGGGACGCTAGTATAGATCTGATCGGATCAGATATTGATCCGATCAGATACTATACCACTAAGGGAGGTGTACGGTGCGTGCGTGGGTGTTCGCGATACTGGCGCTAATCTGACGCTGCCTGGGGCGACGCATATCACCGCCGGGCGATCGGGGGGCTAAACCTTTATTCGGTAATAAACGGCGGGTGCCCTGACACTATAAAAAAATAAACAAACTAACCAGCGTCAACCGTAACGGTTATACGGTGATCAGTGGTGAAAGGGTTAACTAGGGGGCAATCAAGGGGTTAAAACATTTATTAGGTAGTATATGGGGGTCCCTGACGCTATAAAACGCTGACGGCGAACCTAAATATTTACCTCACTAACTAGCGTCACCAGCGACACTAATACAGCGATCAGAAAAATGATCGCTTAGTGACACTGGTGACAGGGGGTGATCAAGGGGTTAAAACTTTATTAGGGGGGGTTAGGGGGGTATCCTAGACCTAAAGGGGGGTAATACTAACTGTCCCAACACTAACTGTCACAAACTGACACTATGCAGTAATCAGAAAAAAAAAAAAAAAAAAAAAACTGCTGGTGTCAGTTTGTGACAGGGGGGGGGGGGGTGATTGGGGGGGGATCGGGGGGCGATCGGGGGGGGGATCGGGGTGATTTGTGTGCCTGGCATGTTCTACTGTGTGTGTAGTGTTTGGTGCACTCACATACTTGTCGTCTCTCCTCGGGCCGGAACGGAAAATACCGACCCGAGGGGAGATGACATCACTTCCTTTGCTGCTGTTTAGCATACAGCAGCAAAGGAATGATTCGATTGGCCGGCGGCGATCGCGAGGGGGGGGCCACGAACGGATGGTCTCCCCCTCATCACCGATCGCCGCTGGACAAACGACGACCGCCTCGGGCACCGGGGGGGGGTCCGATTGGACCCCCCACCCGCGGAAGGCAAATCACGTACCCTGTACGTGATTTTGCCTGTCCGTGCCACTTTGCCGACGTACATCGGCGTGAGGCGGTCGTCAAGTGGTTAAAGGAGCTGACTTATAGCTACGATGGCTCGCGGGATCGTGCCGGCCTGTATATTGACGGCAGCTGGTCGGCAAGCGCTTAATTCTTTTTTATTTAAGTCCTGACCATAATGAAGGAACTACATCCAAAACCAATTGACATTGTGATTCTTTCATTGCATTGGAGAAAAGTCAGGGTAGACTTTTGAATAAAGTCCTAAGATGCAATGCAACAGTTATGAAAATGCATAGAAATAAAAGTTCTTTACTTCCTTGATAGGTTTATATGCTAAAGACAAATAGACTGTGCACCTTGCAAGTGCAGTTGCTATAGAGCTTAGTAAATTAAGGGTAGCTCTGCTGACTTCCATCATCCAATCAAGTGCAAGCAAAAATGCTGTTTTTTTTTATTTTCCTTGCACTTGATTGGTTGATTATTCTTTACATTTTTACTAAGCTCTGAAGCAACTGCACTTGCAAAGTTGCCTTTAGTAAATCAACCCCAATGTGTTTATGTGATTTTTACTTTGTAGTATAATTTGTAGGCTGATGTTAACCATTTTAGATTTTTAACCACCTCAATACTGGGCACTTTCACCCCCTTCCTTCTCAGACCAATTTTCAGCTTTCTGTGCTCCCGCACTTTGAATGACAATTACTCAGTCATGCTACACTGTGCCCAAATAAAATTGTTATCATTTTGTTCACAAAATGTGATACAAGCGAAAATAGAGCTACATTATTGAAAAAAAACTATATTTTCTACTTTCTGTTTTAAAAGAAATCTATTAAAATTGAATTTTGTCATAAATTTAGGCCAGAATGTATTCTTTTACATGTCTTTGGTAAAAAAAAAATCCTGATGAGTATATGATACAGGCATACCCCACTTTTAAGTACACAATGGGGTTTATTTACTAAAGTTGGAAAGTGCAAAATCAGGCTCACTTCTGCATAGAAACCAATGAGCTTCCAGGTTTAATTACCAAAGCTTAATTGAACAAGCTGGGGTTAGAAGCTCATTGGTTTCTATGCAGAAGTGAGCCTGATTTTGCACTTTCCAACTTTAGTAAATAAACCCCTTTGCTTAATTAAAAGTGGGGTATGCCTGCAATTGGTTTGTGTGAAAGTTATAGAGTCTATGTATCAATGAAAATTTATCAATCCTGATGTACTGACTGCCTATCTCATTTCTTGAGGCCCTAAAATGTCAGGACAGTACAAATACCCCCCAAATGACCCATTTTTGTAAAGATGACAGTCCAAGGTATTTAGTAAGATAGTTAGTTAGTTTTTTGAAGCTGCTATATTTTCCCCACAATTGTTTGAAAAATTGAAAAAAAAAATTCTCCAAAAAGTTGTCATATTAACAAGTCATTTCTCACACATTCCCAAAAGTCTTCCCAAAAAGACTCATGGCTGTATTAGATCAAAAGGGTGCTTCTACTAAATATTGAGCAAAGGGTCTGAATACTGAAGGACCATGTGATATTTCAGTTTTTCTTTTTTAATAAATCTGAAAAAATGTCAACAATTCTGTGTTTTTCTGTCAATATAGGGTGCTGTGTGTACATTAATGAGGAAAAAAATGGACTTAAATGATTTTAGCAAATGGCTGCAATATAACAAAGAGTGAAAAATTTAAGGGGGTCTGAATACTTTCCGCCCCACTGTACAGAGGCCCAACATGCAGGGAACACCATCATGTGTTCTAGGAGCATAAATTACACATTTTTTTTCCTGAGTACCTATTACATTTTTGAAGCCCCTGGAGCACCAGGACAATAGAAACGCCCATAAATGACCCCATTTTGGAAAGCAAACACCCCAATGTATAATCTATGAGGCATATTGAGTCTTTTAAACGTGTAATTTTTTTCCACAAGTTTTTTTAAAATGTGGAAAGAAAATGAAAATGTATTTTTTTTTACACAAAGTTGACAATTTATAAGATATTTCTAACACATGGCAGGTACATAGCAAAAATAACACCCCAAAATACATTCTGCTACTCCTCCTGAGTATGGCAGTACCACGTGTGGGACTTTTACACAGCCTGGCCACATACAGAGGCCCAACATTCAGGTAGCATGATCAGACGTTCTAAAGGCATAAATTACACATTACACAAGCACAGATCCGTTCTCCTTCTCCTCACTGACAGGCTCCATGTGAGGAGAAGAAGAGCTGATCGCCTGACAATGGCTCTCTGTTTACATTACATGATGGCTGTGATTGGACACAGCCCTCATGTGATCAGGAGGGCCAATCACAGAGCCCTCCTGCCGATCGGAGATGTGCTGTGTCAGGGGGACCGCGTTGGCCGTTTATATGCAGTGGCCGGGTGGGAAGAAGTTGGCATGTTGGCTGTTAATAAAATGGCCTTTTTTATTTTTTTATTTGTTCGACATGAAAAAAAAACTAGATGTTACTAGCTTTTTGGGAATAATCATGCTATATTTGGGTTTGGAGTTAGAAAAGTACCAAAAGACAACTGTAAGTTCTGACGTACCAAGTAAAAAATATATGGTGTGTTTATTATAATACTATAGAGTAAAGGTCCGTACACACAATCGGACTTTCCGACGGGAAATGTTGAATGTCAGGCTGTTGGCGGAAAATCCGACCGTGTGCATGCTCCATTGGACAATTTTTGTCGGACTTTCCGCCAACAAATGTTGGCTAGCATGATTTCAAGTTTTCCACCAACAAATGTGTGTTGTTGGATTTTGCGACAATCGTGTGTACACAAGTCCATCGGACAAAAGTCCAAAGTACAAACACTCATGCTCGGAAGCAGAAGCGGTCAGTCTTGTAAACTAGCGTTTGTAATGGAGAATTAACATTTGTGACGTGAAAAATTGTGAAATCTTCAAGTGCAGCACACAATTCTCTTCTTCTTTAATGGGATAATAATGAAGATGCTTTACTGGTGATACTGATGGAGTTATTGCAAACAAATTTTAAAAGGCTTTTTTTTTCTAGTGATATCAAGAAAAATATTATTATGTTTTTTTTTAATTATTTGTGCAAGTTACCACAACACCATTATACCGTAGTTTTTAAGATCAAAGATACAACTATGTTGGTATCCCTTGTCAATTTTACATTGTATTTTTTAAAATGTAACTGCCTACTCCCAAACTGTCATTTGAAGTAAAACACATAGCCAAGTATTATTCTGCACAAATTTTTTATTGTGCATTAAAAAAAAAAAAAAATTAGACATGCTATCTGCCAATAGAACTTAACCAAAAAGTGCATTCTATGCATCCAAAAATTTAGAAAATATACCAAATCAAATCATTATTCAACCAAAAAAATAATGTCAAAGCAATAACTCCAAAGCCAATAATAAATAACACGTTATCTCCTCCGATTCCGCAACATGTCTGGTTGACGAATGGCTGTTCAGAAATGAACTGAAAAGCACTAAATGAAAAACACGAAAAGAAAAGCGCAAATCAACACTCACCCAACTTCTACTAACACGAAATTAGCAGGAGCAACCCAAAGGGTGGCGCTAAAGAGCTGAAAAACCATGTAGTACGTCACTATGTTCGTAATTGTTGGCCAACATTTGTGTGACCTTGTGTATGCAAGACAAGTTTGAGCCAACACCCTTCGGACAAAATTCCACGGTTTTGTTGGCCAACAATCCGATCGTGTGTACGAGGCATAAGAGTAAACGTGACATATCTTCATTTGGATTTCCAAGTTGGAAACAAAAAGTTGATAAAAAAGATCAACAAAGAAAATTTTACAAGCCTCTTTTTTATTATTAAATTACTTTTTTGTTAATAGAACTCTATAATCCCTTGAGTTTATTTCTACATAAAAAGTAACGCCGCCTGAGGGAAGGGATCATCAACAGAGCTTACACGTTACAGGCATGTAGCAAGCATCAATATGCCTTATTTTACTTGGTGGATTTGTGGTCAAGGGATGGGAGCAACCTTGCTGGAGGGGTCTACTGTATATTGTGACAGTAACACAGGAAGCTGCTGAATAGGCAGCATTTGACTGAGGAGTCACTATAGCAACACCATGGTTCTGATCCATTATCAACTTTTGGCCCAGGGAAACTAGTCCTTCAAAGTGACCTATGGAATAGATAACATGTAGGTATGTGAATACATTTGTATATAATTCTTCATAAATTCGATTTTCTTTTCTACCCTGATTTATACTTTATTCGTGAAAGGTATACGCAAGACCTAAGTAGATAATGCCAACCTACTGAATGGCTCTAAGATATATGCAAACCCAAACTGAAGGAGTCAGTGACCCAGAACAAGTATTCTGATTAAAAGTATTGATATCGCTTTCACTTTGTTGATCTTCATGATGGTTCTGGGTCTGTGTCTGCAAAAGTATTAAGGCCAGTGACAGCCAAGCAAATAGCATTTTAGAAGGAATCCAGAAGCAACCATCACCATATTTATCTCAGTTTATTATTTATCTATCTATTTATTATTATTTATTATTTATCTATAGTTTATTAATGGAAATGGTTTGGCCACCCTTATATTTATTAAGTAGTAGAACCTATTTTATTGACAATAATGTCAATCACACACCTAATGATGCAGATCAGACCCTGTGTTGTTTCAAATTATGTGCATTGTTGGAATGTCTAAGTCAAATGGTCTGCTTTAGATCTTAGCACAGAAGTTTCCTTAGTTTGAAAATACAATATTTGGCTAAGTCTAATTTAAATTGGCCATCTTTTTTGTTTCATAAAAGTTATTTTAAAATGCTGACAACCCTCCACATTATTTTTATTTACATTTGCAGCCAACTTTATAATCGCCACAAGTCGCAATTCCGCAAATGTTTTTACGGCAACTGAACTCTACATTTGTGAAGAGAAATGGACAGACTAGGTGGGCCAAGCGATCCTTAACCGGCCTTGGTGTCTTGTAACAGTGGCACTAGGATAGCATGTCATATTTGGAAGACAGACTGCTTTCGTTTGACAAGTTCATTCAGATACCGCAGCCTGTGAGAATGCACACACTTGACAAGCTCATTCTTTGATTGGGGAATGTTGACATAGAGTATTGTAGTTTAAGTGACACACACGGGACAAAAATGCTGTAAAAGTAGTATAGGCAAGTGAATATCTCTTTGATGGAGAGATATTTTGGTCATTAACATGAACACTTGATTCCGGAAGGTATTTTAATTCAGTCGTGTGGTGTTTAACTTCAGTATGTCAATAAACATAGTACTTTCAGTCTGCATTAACCAAAGAAGTTCCAATAAGAAAGAGAACTATAACAACGGTCGCATCATGTGGGGAATAAATAAGAAATATTGGAAAGTATGCAAATAGACTGCGGGGATACAGATCTAGTGGTTATACGGTCTGGAGCAGTTTGCTATATAGAGGCCTATGTTCAGGAAACAAGTTCTGGCAATGGCCTGATAAACAGTTATTATCGCACAAATAAATTATCTTAATCGTACAGTACAGAACTCAGGATTTGACTCTTAAGGCCCATACACATGATCAGACTTTTTGACAACAACGGTCCGACACACCTATTTTATTGGACAATCCGACTGTGTGTATGCTCCATCGGACAATTGTTTTCTGTTTTTCAACGGACAAATGTTCGCTGTGCATGCTCTCAAACTTTCTGGCAACAAATGTCCGATGGAGGATAATCCGATCGTGTGTAAACAAGTCCATAGGACTAAAGTCCAAAGTACAAACACACATGCTCAGAACCAATGCTAAAGATCAGACAACAATAGCAGAAGTTGCCCAAAGGGTGGCGGTAAAGAGCTGAAAAACCACGTGATTTGGGGAATGTTGGCTGAAAAAGTTCTGCCGTGTATATGCAGAACAAGTTCACGGCCAACGCCCCTTCGGACAAAGATCCATGGAAAAGTCAGATGGAAGTCCGATCGTGTGTACGAGGCTTTAGTCTATGGGTTATATGCTGCTACCTTCAGGTGATTAAACACTGGCAAAAGCATATAACCACTATCCAGTTTTTTGCTAGTGTCTTTAGGTTTTGGACCTCTTCTCCTATGGGGGAAACATTTCTGTTCTTCTCCAGATTTCCATCCTTCCTTCGACTGACGCTTCTATCAAGATCTGACTACTTATTGCCTTATGGCTCAAAATGCAGTCTCCAGATTGGTTATCCTCAGAATATACTGTGGGAATTGTACCCAGAACCCGCAGTAATGGGGCCATCCTGTAAAGTTTGCTTCAGTTGCTGGATCCTGCTTTAGGAGCTCACCTTGGCATGTGGTGCATCAAGTGTAGCTAGCCATAGACTGCTATACAAGTCCAGGGCTGTGGCCTATTCCCATCGCACCCAGATCCTGAAAACCTCTTCAGGGGGTATGCCCACCATGACAGGTGAAGCCTGGACTCTAGACAAGACCAGCAATGTGGACAAGGTAAGACAGAGTTTCTCTATACCTTTACATATACGGTTTCTCACAAAAGTGAATACACCCCTCACATTTTTGTAAATATTTTATTATATCTTTTCATGTGACAACCCTGAAGAAATTACACTTTGCTACAATGTAAAGTAGTAAGTGTACAGCTTGTATAACAGTCTAAATTTGCTGTCACCTCAAAATAACGCAACACACAGCCATTAATGTCTAAACCACTGGCAAAAAAAGTGAGTACACCCCTCAGTGAAAATGTCCAAATTGGGCCCAATTGGCCTTCTTCCCTCCCCGGTGTCATGTGACTTGTTAATGTTACAAGGTCTCAGGTGTGAATGGGGAGCAAGTCTGTTAAATTTGGTATTATTGCTCTCACTCTCTTACTGGTCACTGGAAGTTCAACATGGCACCTCATGGCAAAGAACTCTCTGAGGATCTGAAAAAAATAATTTTTGCTCTACATAAAGATGGCCTAGGCTATAAAAAGATTGCCAAGACCCTGAAACTGAACTGCAGCACGGTGGCCAAGGCCATACAGTGGTTTAACAGGACAGGTTCAACTCAGAATGGGCTTCGCCATGGTCGACCAAAGAAGTTGAGTGCACGTGCTCAGCATCATATCCATAGAGTGTCTTTGGGAAATAGACATTTGTGTGCTGCCAACATTGCTGCAGAGTTTGAAGGGGTGGGGGGTCAGCCTGTCAGTGCTCATACCATTTTGGTTCAGATGGTGTCAAGCGTGCGTGGTGGCAACTAGGTGAGGAGTACAAAGACAAATGTGCCTTGCCTACAGTCAAGCATGGTGGTGGGAGTGTCATGGTCTGGGGCTGCATGAGTGCTGCCAGCCCTGGGGAGCTACAGTTCATTCAGGGAACCATGAATGCCAACATGTACTGTGACATACTGAAGCAGAGCATGATCCCCTCCCATCAGAGATTGGGCTGCAGGGCAGTGTTCCAACATGATAATGACCCCAAAGACACCTCCAAGATGACCTCCAAGAAGCTGAGGGTAAAGGTGATGGACTGGCCAAGCATGTCTCCAGGCCTAAACCCTATTGAGCATCTGTGGGGCATCCTCAAATGGAAGGTGGAGGAGCGCAAGGTCTCTAAAATGGACCAGCTCTGTGATATCGTCATGGAGGAGTGGAAGAGGACTCCAGTGACAACCTGTGAAGCTTTGGTGAACCCCATGCCCAGGTTAAGGCAGTGCTGGAAAATAATGGTGGCCACCCAAAATATTGACACTTTGGACCCAATTTGGACATTTTCACATACTGACTTTTGTTGCCAGCGGTTTAGACATTAATGGCTGCTGTGTGCAGCAGCACCCTAATACATACCTGAGCCCCATCTCTATCCAGTGATGTGCACGAGTGTCTCGGCCATCTGGCCAATCAGGAGCAAGAGAGGGCAGGGCTGAACCGAGGCTCCGTGTCTGAATGGACACAAGGAGCTGCAGCTTGGCTTAGGTGCCCCCATAGCAAGCTGCTTGCTGTGGGGGCACCCGGTGGGAGGGAGGGGCCAGGAGCACCGGAGGGGGACCTGAGAAGGGGAGGATCTGGGCTGCTCTGTGCAAAACCACTGCACAAAGCAGGTAAGTATAACATGTTTGTTATTTTTACAGAAAAAAAACAAGACTTTAGTATCACTTTAAGGGGAAATCTCCCAAATGGGAACACAGGCACCCTTCACTGAACAATTCATGACAAGCCCCTGTCCTCACTACTTTGTATTACCTTTATATGGAAGTAATAATCAATCCTTAAAAAATAAATGCTAAAAACCTGTAGCACCCTCTAGTGTGTGCTACTAGTATTGGTAGAGTAGGTAAACTATATTCTGGTCCAGAATAACCTGAGTCACTAAATTGGGTCAGGGTTTTTAGAGGCCAGGGCTGGATGACTCATCTTGGCACCTCTCTGGTGCCTCCCCCGGTATCTGGAAGGTTGGAGAACCTTCTAAAACTAGAGGGTGGGGGCTAGGAGGGGCTGCCATGAATATTTGCAGGGTCTCAGCCAACCCTAGAAGTGCGTTGGCAGGAGACAACCCCATAAATAGAGATGGACCAGATCAAAAGGGGCAGTCAAGTGGAAGATGGAGATACAGTGTTGAGGAGGCTGTTGGTGGCCCTAAGGTGTACCTCCTAGTCTGGGGGGGTGTCCTGCCTTAGCAGCTAGGAGGGCTGGTGAAAGAGGCAGTTGGAGCCAGGTAGGCTGGCATTGTCTGAAGAGGTGGTGCTGGGATCAGTAGCCACAAAGAAAGCAGAAGGGAAGGTTACAGGCTGCATCACTCCACATATGCTATTGTTAAGGGACTGAGTTCCTGCCTGTAATGAGCCGCTACTGAACTGACAAGGAGTCTGTCAAGTTCCCTCAGGAGGAAACCAGCAGAAGTTGTGTAAAGTAGAGCAAGTGTGTGCAGGAGGAAGACGTGGAAGAAGTTGTACATAGGAAATTTGCCCCTGAAGTTCTCGTTACAGTCAAGTGGGCATCCCATTACCTTCCTATCCCCATCCAAGTTATTACCCCCCCTAATAAAACAACAAAAAGTAAAGCTATGGACTGTTTTCTGACTCTGTGTGCCTGTGAAGATACGGTGTGCCTGGCTGTGTGGGGAATCCCTGTTTATCTGCAGCTCCTACGGGGGGTGTGCTACATAACTTTTCCAGGCAGCTGTCATCCATCACACTACTTTATCACAGTTTTTCCATTCCACTTTCTTCCATTCTGGTTGGTCAGTTGGTCCAATGTAGACAATGGGGTTTATTTACTAAAGGCAAATCCACTGCAAGTGCACTTGTAAGCGCAGTCACTGTAGATCTGAGGGGGACATGCAAGGACAATAAAAAAACTGCATTTTTGCTTGTAATTGGATTATAAAATCAGCAGAGCTTCCCCTCATTTCAGATCTTCCCCTTAGATCTAAAGCAGCTGCACTTCCAAGTGCACTTGTAGTGCAAAGTGGATTTGCCTTTAGTAATCGACCCCAATGCATCTTTTGTCCTTCTGATGGTTACAGAGTTTTCAATTCCAAAGCAGGAATTAGGGACAATTCTAAAAACAAGAAAGCTAAGAATTGGGTTAAGGTTTGCCACTACTGTAGGTTTTAGGCCAATCCTGTGGGCTCAAGAATTTATGTGCAGAACTTTTTTGATAAGCTTACCCCCTCAGTGTCAGTGAATTGGAAGCTGTTGTAGAGAAAGGATAGGGAAGGCTGACAAACCGTGATTTCATTCTGATTGATAGCTCTTTGGTCACTCAACCTCTTTGCATAACAAAAACGGCAACTGTTTCAATCAATTTGTAATTCGCTTTTTAAAGTAAGGTGTGTGTGGGACAGTTTTTTCTACAGAACAAACACAATACATAAAAGTTTCCCAGGACACTTACCAACTACCAGCTGGCAAGTAAATATACACTGTTTAACAATTTGCATTGAAGACAGAGGTTTTAGTTGCATACATTTGCAAATATAGCATGAAGAAGCCACACTGCCTTGTCAAAGCCCCCGATGTTGGTCTATGAGAGCCTCCATCTTGAAACATATATAGTGAATAAATTGAGGGCAGGTATGTCTGGAGTAGCCAATTCTTTACATTAGTGTTAACCCTCTAAAGATCAATCTATGGTCAATCACTCTTCAGGGGGCAATTGACAAAGAGGAAGCTTTTTAAACCCCTAAAAGCCCACACCACCATGTCACAAATTGCATGTGGTTGCAAAGCAGCTCTATTCACATGAATGGATAGCTTTCAGCTGGCAATATTGCCCTCCAAACACAACAAGGGGTTTAATTATTGCCAGAGCTGCAAAGCATTGTTGCTCTGACATGTGTAACCTATACCTTTGCAGCTTAAAGCAGAGTTCCGCTTAAAAAAAAAGAGTTAAACGTCAGCAGCTACAAGTACTGCAGCTGCTGACTTTTAATAATCATATACTTACCTGTCCAGGGTCCAGGGATGCGGGGGAACGAAGCCCCGCTCGTCTCCCCCTCCTCTCTGTGGTGCCGGCATTGTAACTGTGGGGACCCGGCTGTGGCTTCACAGCCGGGCGCCCACTGCACATGCGTGCGCCGCGCCGTGCGCCAAGACTGGCCGGGCAATCATCTGGGACCTGTAACGTGCCCCAGATGATTGCCATGAGGGAGGGGGGAGGTGATCTCCCTTCCGGTGCTGCGGTGCGCCGGGAGGAAGTGGTAGCTGGGACCGTCTAAAAAGAGGGTATCCACTCTCCCCCCCCAAAAAAAATGACATGGCAAATGTGGCATGTCAGGAGGTCACCTTCTCTTAACCCCCCTGGCGGTATTCCCGAGTCTGGCTCAGGGTGGATTTTTCATACCAAAAGCGGTACCCCCCGAGCCAGACTCGGGATCGCATCACAGGATCCAGGAAGAGCGTACTTACCTTGTCCCCTGGATCCTGCGATGTCTCCCCGCTGTGATCGGCGAGCTCGATTCACAGTGCCGAGCTCCCCTGCGAGCGTTGCGACGCACGGGGACGGAGTTCAGCGGTAAATTCAAAAGTGAAACACATAGTATAGATACAGCATACTGTAATCTTACAGATTACAGTACTGTATCAAATAACTACACATCACCTTTGTCCCTAGTGGTCTGCCCAGTGTCCTGCATGCAGTTTTATATATATAAAACTGTTCTTTCTGCCAGGAAACTGGAGATTGTCCATAGCAACCAAAACTATCTCTTTACATCAAAAGTGGTTTTAGACCAGCTAGAAAAAAGCGATAATAAATTATAATCACTTGCAGAATTGAGCGATAGTGATTTGTGGGGAGATCCGTCATCAAACACTAAAAGTAACGAAAGCTAAAATTCTGCAACTGAGCAAATTTCAGTGTTTTTGATTTGATTACATTATTATATAATTTTTATTATTATTATATTATTATGTGTTTTAATTATTTATAGTTATTTATATTATAATTTTTTATTTCGTTTTTCAAACTTTATCATACCCGGGATGTCTACTAGACTTTTGTTTGGACAGATTTAGGTGAACTATTCCTAAGAATTACAGGCCTACAATATAAAACTCCAAATTTCTGTGCAAAATGATTGTACCGCTTTCAGCATCAAAAATCTGAAATAATCATACCGCCAGGGAGGTTAAAGCGGAATTATGGGTGGAACTACGCTTTAAAGGGAAGTGGTTGGGGGGGCTAAAATCACAGTTCAAGCACGTGTTTTCATCACCCCCCCCCCCCCCAACCGCAAGTATAAATGAGCCCTAAAGGTGCAGGGACACACTAGAAGCCCAGCACAGCACCATGGCAGCTGAACGTATTTATAAATTGGCTGGAGTAGTTGAAATTTTTCTTGTCTTGGCTGCTCTCCTCTCCTGAACAAACTTTTTTGCTGCAGGTTTTTCCCTAATAAAATGAGCATTTGCTTCAGGGGGTGGTGTTTTATGTGCATATATATCCAGGGCTTTTTTTCGGCGGGAACTAGGGGGAACTCAGTTCCACCACCTCTGGCTCAGGTCTTCTGCTCCCTGCTCACCACTATCACTTGGTAACACTGAAGTCCAGCTTCTGCATTCACAAGTGATAGCTTATCTCCCAGTAGCTCCCACAGGTCAGATCTCCAGCTTGTTCAATTAAGCTTTGACAATTAAACCTGGAAGCTGATTGGTTTCTATACAGAGCTGCATCTGATTTTGCACTCTCCAGTTTTAGTAAATCATCCCCAGTGCTCCTGTACAGCCAATAACAGTGTTCCTGATCATCACCACACCAGTGCCTGGTTCCCCAGACTAGAGAAGCCAGCAACAGTGTCCTGATTGCCTGCTGTGCCCGTGTAAGCCAGCCTCAGTGGGGGCTGATCACCAGAGCTATTGTAAGCCAAAGACAGTGTCCTGATCGATAGCCACACCAATACAGTGTCACCAGACCCAGTGTAAGCCAGGAAGAATGTTCTGATCACTACCACACCAGTGCCAATATCACCAGAGCAAGTGAAACTTGCAACATTGTCCTGATCACTAGCCACACCAGTCCCAATGTCGTAAGAGTCAATAAAGCGTGCAACATTGTCCTGATCACTAGACACATGAGTGCCAATGGCACCAGAGCCAATGAAGCCTGTAACATTGTCCTGATCGCTAGCCAGTGGCGGCTGGTGGTATATTTTTTGGGGGGGGCGGCAAACAATGCACTCCCCACCCCCAAGCCCAGGGTCAGCGCCCCAAGCCCACCCTTTTTTTAATCCAGTTAGAGCCTCAGGCTATAATCATATGCTTCTTATGGATTAGGGAGGCGGCACCCTGCGCCCCGTGTGGAAGGGCCGCCACTGTCACTAGCCACACCAGTGCCAATGTCACCAGAGCCAGTGAAGCCTGTAACATTGTCCTGATCGCTAGCCTCCACAGGGGGATTAGAAGCAAAATCCAGCAGGAGCTACAGAGTATGAAAGAGAAGAGAGGCGCCTCTAAGTGTAGCAATATGGTTACATTTAATGAAGGTACACCATTTAGCAACTCACATGGTTGATGATTAAAAGAGGCACATCTAAGTTTGTAGACATCTGGGGTAAAGCTGTCCACATAGACCGTCCTCCGCACTGACGACTCTCACCGCTGTCAGTCTGCAGTCGTGACCGGGAAGACTACCCTGCAGTAGAGCGATCTTAAAGCGAGGCTTGGAGCGCTCGTGGAGCGCAGAGTGGTCTATTGGACAGTTTTACCCTGGATGCTTGTATACTTAGATGTACCTGTTTTAATCATCAATCATGTGAGTTGCTAAATGTTGTACCTTCATTAAATGTAACCATATTGCTACACTTAGAGGCGCTTCTCTTCTCTTTCATACTCAGTTGTGACATGACGCTACTTGTATATCAAGAGATCGCTTGTTTATCAAGTCAAAATTTATAAAAACATTTTTCTTGTCTTGTAAAACGCTCTCAAACCAAGTTACTCTCAATCTAAGGTTTTACTGTATATTTATTAGAAATAGCTTATTGACAGCTTTGTGTAAAAAACAGAAACAAAAATGCATTTTCATTTTCTTTTCGTATTTTCCAAAAACTTGTGGCAAAAAAATTACAGCTTCAAAAGGCTCACCCTTCAAACACCTTGGGGTGTCTGCTTTCCAAAAAGTGGTCATTTTGTGGGTGTTTCTACTGTCCTGGCGCTTCCATATATGTGATGGGGGAAAAGGGAGATTTGGAGGAGGCAGAGAGCAATAGAATGTACATTTTTTTAGTTAAGCATACATACTTTAATACTTTTATTTAAAACCAGAGTTTAGCCCTCGTTCACATTGACTGTGGCTTTGAAATTGTGCGACTTCATCTGAAATAGCACGATTTCAAAGCCACATGTCAGTGCGACTTCGGGTGTGACTTAGAATACATCTGTACGGCTTCATGTACAGATGTCTATGCAAGTCGCACCCGAAATCGCCAAAAGTAGTGCAGAAATGACTTTTTCAAATCGATGTGGCACCGTAAAGTCAGCATCGCACCAATTTGAACAGTGTGATTGCCGGCAATAGGGTGCGACTTGCCATGAGATTTGACCTGTCGAATTGCATGACAAGTCGCTCCAATGTGAACGAGGGCTCAGAGTTACTTGATTAAAGGAAGGTTTTGGGCAACCAGTCTCCTATCTGACAGTCTTGATGGCTTTATTAAAGCTATTATTATCTGCTGGTCACTGCTAATACAGCAAAATAAATATAAGTATACTGTACATATGCACCAAAAACATACCAGGTATTCAGAAATGCAATTTTGAATGCTCTGTGCATTACTGGGCTTTTTTGTGTGCTCACACCTCCATGTGTATTGCTTGGGCTACTTGATTATTTGATCAGCTAATATGTAATCTGAATCTGGGGCATAATTCACATTCACTGTAACTGCCATTGCTGAATTGCTGACTCTTGTCCTGATTTTGTCTTCAAAACTTTGGACAGGTAGTAGTGATCTGGAGCATGCATGCAGACATCAGTGAAGTCTGAAAACCTTCATTCACACTTTTAAAAAAGGAGCCAAGAGCATGTAGAAATTCTAAGGTCCCTTTTAATGTGTCTGTATGTGCAATATCCTCTTTTGTCACTAGAGGGCAACAAATGATGACTTTATTACTGAAGTATAACACATACTGTATAGGTGTCTCAGACTCAGTGGTAGAAATATGTCAGTTATTTCCCTTTTATTTGTTACCTATGTATTGGCTTATTAAAGATAAATGCCTGTCTTATCAACTTAAAGATGAACTTTACCTCCGAAGCTATCTACTGCCGCCCCCAAATCCTTACCTGTTTTTGCTGGGTCATGCACAAAAAAGATACACGCCCATTGAATCCATCATTGTTCTGTAGACTATAGCAGACAGAGCTGGCTGTCTCTTCTGGGTTCTTGCAACCATTTGCACCCTGATGAAGTGCATGCAATGTGCTCTCCGGGGATCAGGTGAAGGAACCTGGAAGAGACAGCCAGTCTCCTAATGACGCGTTGCAGCACATGTAGAGTACTCAGGTTTTCTGGTATGTTTTTGGGTCATTGTCCTGCTGCAGAATAGATTTGGGGCCAATAACATGTCTTCCTGATGGTATGGCATGATAGCTACGGAGTTAAAGATGTGGTCAGGATCTATGGTGTCCTCAAATATAGAGCCAGTATCATTAACCGCTATCTTCATTGTAAAGAAGAACAAGGAGTCTTGGAAGTGATGTTTTGGCCCCCACAGAGCCCTGGTCTCAACATCATCAAGTCTATCTTGTATTACACAAAGAGACAGAAGGGTTTGAGGCAGCCTACATCTACAGAAGATCTGTGGTTAGTTCTCCAAGATGTTTGGAACAACCTACCTGCCAAGTTCCTTCAAAAACTGTGTGCACTGTATGGACCTAGAAGAATTGATGCTGTTTTGAAGTGTGGTCATATTGAATATTGATTTGATTTGGATTTCTCTTCTATTCATTTACATTCCATTTTGTTCACTGATAAAAAAAATAACTAGTAACATTTCTATTTCTGAAAGCATTTTTAATTTACAGCTTTTTTTTACACCTGCCTAAAACTTTTGCACAGTAATATAGTGTGTGTGTGTGTATATATATATATATATATATATATATATATATATATATATATATATATATATAGTCGTCAAAAGTATTGGGACACTTGCCTTTACACGCACATGAACTTTAATGGCATCCCATTCTTAGTCCGTAGGGTTCAACCCGATAGAAGAACTTTGGGATGAATTTGAGCAGAGACTGCGAGCCAGGCCTTCTCTCCAACATCAGTGCCTGACCTCACAAATGCACTTCTGGAAGAATGGTCAAACATTCCCATAGACGCACTCCTAAACCTTGTGGACAGCCTTCCCAGAAGAGTTGAAGCTGTTATAGCTGCAAAGGGTGGGCCAACTCAATATTGAACCCTACAGACTAATGCCCTGTACACACGGTCGGACTTTGTTCGGAGATTCCGACAACAAAATCCTAGGATTTTTTCCGACGGATGTTGGCTCAAACTTGTCTTGCATACACACGGTCACACAAAGTTGTCGGAAAATCCGATCGTTCTGAACGCGGTGACGTAAAACACGTACGTCGGGACTATAAACGGGGCAGTAGCCAATAGCTTTCATCTCTTTATTTATTCTGAGCATGCGTGGCACTTTGTCCGTCGGATTTGTGTACACACGGTCGGAATTTCTGACAACAAGGTCCTATCACACATTTTCCGTCGGAAAATCCGACCATGTGTACAGGGCATAAGACTGGCGTGTAAAGGCAGGTGTCTCAATACTTTTGACAATATAGTGTATATAGAATCTTTTATTTATCTGTTTGTTAGGAGTTCAGCGTTAACCAGGAAAAAAAATGTGTATACAATTAAAAACCCACTTTGATAAATGTGTTTGTACTTCTGTAAGAGAGGATAATTCACTCTGCCATTACTTTATGTACCATTTGATGCATACTGTAGTTTATTCAATTACTGATTTAATGCACATACTTTAATGGTGGTCCATTAGTGCTGTCTCAGAATGCATTCATCGCCTCTTTCAGCTTTATTACCAGACTGGCAACAGAGTTTTGCAGCATTTGGTTGCTTAGCAACCAAAGACTGCGATTCCAGGTGTCTGTCACATAGGCAGTAATTGACCTGGCATTAATTGTGGCCGCTCTGCTGGCTGGAACTATAAAAATAAATAAAAGACAGACAGAGGAGAGTGTATTCATCTTTGTCAGTGTGCCATAGGGAGAGCACTTATGAGGCCCTGGGAGCGAGTGGTGGAATCAAGCTGGGTGCAAACAAGCTTCTCTCCTAGTAGAAAAATGTCAGATGACAGAAAACATTGGGAACACAAATGGTAATAAAAACCTGACAAAGGTTCTTACACTTCCCTGCTCTATCCAAATATAATGGTTTTGACTGGAGTTGGGCTTTAAAATGATTGTAAAGTCTCATTTAAAAAAATAAAATAACAAACATGTTATACTTACCTCCTCTGTGTAGTGGATTTGCACAGAGCAGCCCAGACCCTCCTCTTTTTGGGTCCCTCTTCGGTGCTCCTGGCCCCTCCCTCCTGTCGAGTGCCCCCGCCGTCAGCAGCTTGCTATTGGGGCACCCGAGCCGAGTCACAGCGCCGTGTGTCCGTTCAGACACGGAGCTGCCGTTCGGCACTATCCCTGTCTCCCCTGATTGGCTAACTGAATTTGATTGACAGCAGAGAGAGCCAATGGTGCCGCCACTGTGCCTCAGCTAATCAGGAGGGGGAGTCCCAGATGGCCGAGGGATTAGTGGACATAGCTGGACAGAGAGGGGGCTCAGGTAAGTATTAGCGGTGCTGGGGCGGCTGCTACACACAGAAGGCTTTTTCTCTTAATGCATAGAATGCATTGAGGGCCAGTTCACACCATAGAAATGCAGTCCTGATGCAGAAAAAAAACGCACTGGACTGCATGTGGTGTGAACTGGCCCTGAGATAAAAAAAAAACCTTCTGCCTTTACAACTCCTTTAACCACTTCAATACCAGGCACTTAGACACCTTCCCGCCCAGGCCAAGTTTCAGCTTTCAGCGCTTTCGCAATTTGAATGACAATTGCGCGGTCATACAACACTGTACTCAAACCATTTTTTTATCATTTTGTTCCCACAAATAGAGCTTTCTTTTGGTGGTATTTGATCACCTCTGCGGTGTTTATTTTTTGTGCAACAAATAAAAAAAGACCGAAAATTTTGAAAAAAAACACGTTTTTCTTTGTTTCTGTTAAAATTTTTTGTAAATAAGTACGTTTTCTTCTTCAATGACTGGCACTGATATGGCTGCACTGACAGGCACTGATACGGCGGCACTGATGGGCACCGATGAGGTGGCACCAATGAGGTGGCACTGATGGGCACTGATGATGGGCACTGATAGGCGGCACTGATGGGCACTGATAGGTGGCACTGGTATGTGGCACTGATGGGCACTTATAGGTGGCACCGATGGGCACTCATAGGCGACACTGATGGGCACTCATAGGTGGCATTGATGGGTACTTATGGGTGGCACTGATAGGTGGCACGGATGAGCACTGATGGGCACTGATAGGTGGGCACTGATGGGCACTGACAGGTGGCACCGATGGACACTGGTGGGTGGCACTGATTGGTGGCACTGATGCCCCTAAGGGTGGCATTGCTGGGCATCACTGCAATATAATGGTGCCAATCAGTGCCCATCTGTGGGCACTGATTGGCACAGATTGGGTACTGACTGGGCACATTGGGCACATGTGGATGGCCATGGAGTACGTACCTGGCCATCCACATGTTGCCCCCTTTCCTGGTGGTCCTAGTGGCGATCCCTGGTGGTCCAGTGTGGTCATCCGAGGGAGGGCTGTGCTGATAAACAATCAGCACAGACCCCCCCTGTCAGGAGAGCCGCCAATCGGCTCTCCTCTACTCGTGTCTGTCAGACGCGAGTGAGGAAAAGC
Source organism: Lithobates clamitans (assembly GCA_037952925.1). Lineage (NCBI taxonomy): Eukaryota > Metazoa > Chordata > Amphibia > Anura > Ranidae > Lithobates > Lithobates clamitans. Next base: position 8,816,365 of record JBBGZY010000031.1, read on the forward strand.
CGATCACCGGCTCTTCCTTTTTACATCGTGATCAGCCATGAGTGGACACGGCTGATCACGTGGTAAAGAGCCTCCGCCGGAGGCTCTTTACCAAGATCGGTGGAGCGGTGTGTCAGACTGACACACCGCTTCTTCACCGATCGCTGCGGTGCGCGCCCCTGTGGGCGCACTGCGGCATGTTATCCTGCTGGACATCATATGACGCTCAGTCAGGATAACTGAACCACCGCCCGGCCGTCATCTGCTATGGGCTGGGCTGGAAGTGGTTCAATTGGTGCAGTGATTAGCTAAAGCTCACTGTAAGCTCTGTGTAAGAGTGCCACGGCAAGTCTATTTCATAATAAATATAGTGAACTCTCCCTGAATAGAAACTCAGCAACTATACTGTAATAGATGTACATTAAATATTTGTTACCTGCCCCACACGACATGCCTTTATATAGATAAGGTGAAAATGATCCCACATTTAGAAAGCTTACCATATACCTGCAAGGGAAGCTCTTGTAAGTATGAAAAAGTCTGGCTTGAATGGCTTCATGACCCTAGCTTAACTTTCAGGGATTATAGCCCCTAGGGTAGATAGATGTCCTGTTTCTCTTGAAGTGTCACTAAACCCACATCATAAAAACTTGTCAATAAATGGTGCATTACATGCTGTTGTTAAATCAAGTTAGGGAGTCTCCAAACAAGACCATTCAGATGAGATAGTAGATCCAAATTTTTGTAAAAGAAAATTAGGTGCTTTATTCATACAATACAGTGGAGAGACACAACACACACTGATATCCAGCTGCACCGGGCCGAATGAAGAAGGACGTGTCTCTGACTTACAGACATCAAGTTTAACAATATATACAAATGAATATGCATAAGGTCTAGGCGTGTTATACAGTAGGTGTGACCGTATAGTTTAGTCCAATCAGCATTCATATCTTCTTAACAAGTGAACAGTTAAGTAGGTGGTTACATCATATGACTGATAGAAAGTGAAAGAAAACATGGGAGCCACCATGACAGTACTGGATCAGACCAGCTAGATAAGACAGTCCATTTCTTGGAGCAAAAAGGCATTTTATCTGGCGGTGAAGGTCATCATAGACCGAAAACTCTGTGTCTAAAAAATAAAACAAGCAAGTGCATTACAAACTCTTAAAGTGATAGGTGATAGTCTCTATTTATTTTATATATATATATATATATATATATATATATATATATATATATATATGAAGGCCAGTATGGTGGCCTGAATTTATGGGAGGAGCATGGGGGGTATTTAACCAGCCCGCTCGCCTGTGGTCTTTATTGGTTTCCTGTGCGCGGTACTACATCACTAGGCCGACTATTCGAGATTCGTTAGCTTTCGTGAGTTCCGTCTTCGAAGTTCTTGAGGCTTTCGTTACCGTCGTGGTTTTGTACAAATTGTCTGGCTGTCGCAGGTAGGGTTTTACGTTTGACCTTTCATTCCATGCATTTATGTTAGATATCTTGTCACCAGATCTCGATATCGAAGCTTACGATTCATTCGTAAAACCCTACCGGTGTGCCCCAGTTGTTTTCCAGCTTCATTTCAGTACATGCTCCAGAGTCTGGTTCGTTGTTAGTCGCAGTTTACGGCTCACCGATTCAGGCCTCTGTCATGGCAATCATTTCACTGTCACGAATCACGTTCCGGGTCAAATCCAGTCGCATCCTTATGCACCGATTCGTTCCCGCTTGCCCCAGGGTTTTTGGCCTCATTTCAGTACATGCTCCAGAGCCCGTTTTCGTTGTTAGTCGCAAAAAATTCGGCTCACCGATTCGAGTCTCTGTCATGGCAATCATTTCACTGTCACGTATCACGTTTCGATTCGAATCCGAGATGCAGCGATTCGTTCCGGCGTGCCCCAGGGTTTTTTGGCCTCATTTCAGTACATGCTCTAGAGTCTGGTTCGTAGTCAGTCGCAGTTGCGGCCGACCGATTCGTGCCTCTGTCATGGCAAATCATTTCATTTCACCGCCCCTTTCCTGCGCACCGATTCAAATCCAGTCGCATCTGTGATGCACCGATTCACCCCGGTGTGCCCCAGTTGTTTTTGGCCTCATTTCAGTACATGCTCCAGAGTCTGGTTCGTTGTCAGTCGCAGCCGCGGCTCGACCGTTTCGTGCCTCTGTCATGGCAAACAGTTCATTCATTTCGCTGTCATCCAGTGGCATCCGAAATGCATCGATTTGTCTCGGCGTGCCCCAGTTAGCTTGGCCTCATTTCAATTCATAATTTTAAAAAAAAGGATAAAAAAAAAATCATGCACCTGTCGCTTAAACACGTTACAAGTCGCTTTTCAAGTCAGGTAGTCAAACCCTTCACCGGTTGTCATCTGTCATTTTCCTCCAGGTCAGTCAAGTTAAAAAAAAAAAAGCCACACCCCGTCTTCCTTCGAAGTTCAGTCATGGTCCCGATTCATTCGTTAAAACCTTCGCCTCACTACTATCCCCCCTTATAGTCGCACAATCCGATTCATGTTGATTTCATTTCATACACATTAAAAACTGATTCGTATCAGGATTCATTGTATACAACATACGAATGATTCGTATCGGTTTAATTTCATACACGCTACAGTTCGATTCAAATCTAGTCGTGTCGGTGGCACCGCGATTCATATCGGATCCATATTCATACTCTCCACAATCCGACTTTATATTGGAATAATTGCATACACTCTACAATCGGTTCGTAGCAGATTAACTTCATACAACCGATTCGTATCGGATTCATTTCATACACTTTACAACCAATTCATATCGGATTAAATTTCATACACATTCAAGCACAACTTCTTGTAATCATTGCAAGCACGCATCCAAGCACAACTTCCCGCAATTGTTGCAAGCACGCATCCAAGCATAAACTTCTTGCATTTGTTGCAAGCACACATCGAAACGTAACTTCTTGCAATCGTTGCAAGCACACATCTAAGCACAACTTCTTGCAATCGTTGCAAGCACACATCTAAGCACAACTTCTTGCAATCGTTGCAAGTACACATCTAAGCACAACTTCTTGCAATCGTTGCAAGCACACATCTAAGCACAACTTCTTGCAATCGTTGCAAGCACACATCTAAGCACAACTTCTTGCAATCGTTGCAAGTACGCATCCAAACATAACTTCTTGCAATCGTTGCAGGCACACCCAAGCACAATTTCTTGTAATCATTGCAAACACGCATCCAATCATAAACTTCAAGCATAACTTCTTGCAGTCGTTGCAAGCACACATCCAAGCATAAGGCCCCTTTCACACTGGGGCGGTAGGGGGCGTCGGCGGTAAAACAGCGCTATTTTTAGCGCTGTTTTACCGCGGTATTCGGCCGCTAGCAGTGCGGTTTTAACCCCCCGCTGGCGGCCGAAAAAGGGTTAAAACTACTCGTACAGCGCGGCTATAGCCGCGGTATTGCCGCGGTATAGCCGCGCTGTCCCATTGATTTCAATGGGCAGGAGCGGTTTAGGAGCGGTGAATACACGCTCCTTCACCGCTCCAAAGATGCAGCTCGCAGGAGATTTTTTCTTCTCCTCCTGCCAACGCACCGCTTCAGTGTGAAAGCCCTCGGGCTTTCACACTGAACAAACAGCGGAGGCTGTTTATGAGCGGTTTGCAGGCGGTATTTTTAGCGCAATAACGCCTATAAACCGCCCCAGTGTGAAAGGGGCCTAACTCTTGCAGTCTTTGCAAGCACATGCAGTAATACGAACTTCTCACAGCCACCACAAACACATCTCCAGCGACATAAACTCCCTTGCAATCGTTGCAAGCACACATTTAAGCACAACTCTTATAGGGCGTACACACGGTCGGACTTTGTTCGGACATTCCGACAACAAAATCCTAGGATTTTTTCCGACGGATGTTGGCTCAAACTTGTTTTGTCTACACACGGTCACACAAAGTTGTCGGAAAATCCGATCGTTCTAAACGCGGTGACGTAAAACACGTACGTCGGGACTATAAACGGGGCAGTGGCCAATAGCTTTCATCTCTTTATTTATTCTGAGCATGCGTGGCACTTTGTCCATCGGATTTGTGTACACACGATCGGAATTTCCGACAACGGATTTTGTTGTCGGAAAATTTTATCTCCTGCTCTCCAACTTTGTGTGTCGGAAAATCCGATGGAAAATGTCCGATGGAGCCCACACACGGTTGGAATTTCCGACAACACGCTCCGATCGGACATTTTCCATCGGAAAATCCGACCGTGTGTACGGGGCATTACAATCATTACAAGATATGCATCTTAGCATAACTTCTTGCAAACATTGCAAGCACGCATCCAGTCACAACTTCTTGCAATTGTTGCAAGCACACATCTAAGCATGACTTCTTGCAATCATTGCGAACATGCATCCAAGCATAACTCCTGGCAGTCCGTGCAAGCACATGCAGTAATACGGACTTCTCACAGTCACTGCAAACACATCTCCATTGACACAAACTCCCTTGCAATTGTTGCAAGCACGTATTTAAGCACAACTCTTGCAATCATTGCAGGGCTCGCATCTTAGCATGATTTCTTGCAATCATTACAAACACATTCCCAGTGGCACACAATCAGTCACACATCATTCTTCAGTGGCACTTAATCGGCCAATTGTCTCCAGTGACATCTTCATACGAGGCACTCACCATTTTCTGTATCATTTCTCGCTTAGGTTAGTGGAGTTCAGGCTCCATCCCGCACCATATATCGTATTACCACACACAGCTGGCTCCTTCTCATGACACTACCGGGCTTTGCCTAGCCAGCGTCCAGCATTTCCTGTCCTTACGGGACCCCAGAGAGTTCTATGTTTACGGCCCATACAGTAAGATCCCTTCTATGTGGCATCCAGAAGCATCAGCCCATAGCTAATGGCAAACGCTTGCCCATCACAACTGCCATGTTTAAGGACATGTCAAAAATCCTCACACGTTCCCCAGTCTAGTCATCCAAGCAGCCATCTACCTGGCCCTCTGCGGTTTTCTACGGCCTAATAAGTTCACTTTTACTGGCTCTGGCAGCCAGGTACTGTGTAGACACCACTTGACTCGCTGATAAATCCATTACGTCCTTCAGCTTGCGGTCTCCAAAACTCAACAATCCGGGAACCGAGATCTACAATAACCTCTTTCGGACTAACAACTCCACGCAGGCCAGCCCCCCCCCTTGACAAGCTGACCCGCGTCAGGCCAGTTCCTCAAGACTTCACCCATACACGGGTGTGTACTATGAAGCAGCTTCAGTCTTTCTTGGTAATGCTCAATTTTGCATACTGGTCATTCCCCAGGGTCGATCTTCTGCTTAATGCTTCCTGATCTTCCTCTCCCAGACACAGGACCCCTTTCAGATCCCTAATTTAGACGCTGTGGCAGTAGTAGACCTATCAATGTCGGAAGGTTCCGTACTACGTGGATCGGTACATCAATATTTATACCATCTATGTCGCCTTTATCACCCCAGGTAGTGACAGTGACAGTTTTTATATACGTCGACAGAAAGGCACGTACATACCTGTACGTTGCCCTTTAAGAAGTGGCTTGCTGATGTAAACAAGCATTTCCCCGTGTTGCCTAGTAATAGGACACTGATCACAGCTCCCTGTGATCGGGAGCGGTGATCATTGTCATGTCACACATAGCCCATCCCCCTCCCCACAGTTAGAATCACTCCCTAGGACACACTTAACCCCTACAGCGCCCCCTAGTGGTTAACCCCTTCACTGCGTCACATTTACACAGTAATCAATGCATTTTTAATCGCGCTGTATAAATGTGAATGGTCCCAAAATAGCGCCAAAAGTGTCCGATCTGTCCGCCATAATGTCAAAGTCACAATAAAAATCGCTGATCACCGCCATTACTAGTAAAAAAAAAATATTAATAAAAATGCCATAAAACTATCCCCTATTTTGTAGACGCTATAACTTGCGCAAACCAATCAATAAACGCTTATTGAAATCTTACCAAAAATATGTAGAAGAATACGTATCGGCCTAAACTGAGGAAAAAATGTGTTTTTTTATATATTTTTTCGGATATATATTATAGAAAAAAGTAAATAATAATGCGTTTTTTTTCAAAATTGACGCTATTTTTTTGTTTATAGCACAAAAAATAAAAACCGCAGAGGTGATCAAATACCACCAAAAGAAAGCTCTATTTGTGGGGAAAAAAGGACGTCGATTTTGTTTGGGAGCCAGGCTGCATGACCGCGCAATTGTCAGTTAAAGCGACGCAGTGATGAATCGCAAAAAGGGCTCTGGTCTTTTGCCAGCCAAATGGTCCGGGGCTGAAGTGGTCAAGTATTTACTGAGGCTGGCAATATGCTGCTGTGCAGGAACTAAGCCTAGCTGTGATCTACACATAGGGGTTTATTTACTAAAGGCATATCCACTTTGCACTACAAGTATACTTGGAAGTGCAGTCGCTGTAGATCTGAGGGGGACATACAAGGAAAATAAAAAAAAGCATTTTTGCTCGTACATGATTGGATGATAAAATTAGCAGAGCTTCCCTTTATTTCAGATCTTAGTAGTGCAAAGTGGATTTGCCTTTAGTAAATCAACCCCATAGAGTCATTACGGGGAGCTGGAAGACTGTAGTACAGGGAGGGTGCAGTACATGTGGAAACCCATGGCGCATTGGAGCTAGCAAGTCCTTCGGGAGGCCGTACGCGGCTAGGCTCCCATAAAATCTCACACATGTGGTATCCCCATACTCAGGAGAAGCAACAGAATGTATTTTGGGGTGTAATTTCACATATTCCCATGGCATGTTTGAGCAATATATCATTTAGTGACAACTTTGTGCAAAAAAAAACAACAAATTTGTCTTTTTCCCGCAACTTGTGTCACAACATAAAATATTCCATGGACTCGACATGCCTCTCAGCAAATAGCTTGGGGTGTCTACTTTCCAAAATGGGATCATTTGGAGGGGTTTTGAACTGTCCTGGCATTTTATGCACAACATTTAGAAGCTTATGTCACACATCACCCACTCTTCTAACCACTTGAAGACAAAGCCCTTTCTGACACTTTTTGTTTACATGAAAAAAATATTTTTTTTTTGCAAGAAAATTACTTTGAACCCCCAAACATTATATATTTTTTTAAAGCAAATGCCCTACAGATTAAAATGGTGGGTGTTTCATTTTTTTTTCACACAGTATTTGCGCAGCGATCTTTCAAACGCATTTTTTTGGGAAAAAACACACTTTTTAAAATTTTAATGCACTAAAACACACTATATTGCCCAAATGGCAATAATTTGATGGAATAAAAAAGATGATCTTAGGCCGAGTACATGGATACCAAACATGACATGCTTTAAAATTGCGCACAACCGTGCAGTGGCGACAAACTACATACATTTTTAAAAGCCTTTAAAAACCTTTACAGGTTACCACTTTAGATTTACAGAGGAGGTCTACTGCTAAAATTACTGCCCTCGATCTGGCCTTCGTGGTGATACCTCACATGCATGGTGCAATTGCTGTTTACATTTGACGCCAGACCGACGCTTGCGTTCGCCTTTGCGTGAGAGCAGGGGGGACAGGGGTGCTTTTCACTATGATAGCAATAGGTAGTGACAGGTACTCTTTTTTGAAAAAATTGGGGTCTATTAGACCCTAGATCTCTCCTCTGCCCTCAAAGCATCTGACCACACCAAGATCGGTGTAATAAAATGCTTTCCCAATTTCCCAATGGCGCTGTTTACATCCGGCGAAATCTAAGTCATTAAATGCTCGTAGCTTCCGGTTTCTTAGGCCATAGAGATGTTTGGAGACACTCTGGTCTCTGATCAGCTCTATGGTCAGCTGGCTGAATCACCGGCTGCATTCTCAGGTTCCCTGTTGGGACAGGAGAGCCAGAGAAAAACATGGAAGACGGTGGGGGGGGGCATTCCCTCCCACAGCTTGTAAAAGCAGTCTAGAGGCTAATTAGCCGCTGGGATTGCTTTTACATGAAAGCTGACCGCTGGCTGAAAAGAGTGATACCAAGATGATACCTAAACCTGCAGGCATCATTCTGATATAACAACTCAAAGTCCAGCAACATACCAGTACGTTGCTGGTCCTTGGGCATATATTGTAATCTTTTTTTCATGCAGCCTGTGGGCCGAACGAAAAAAAGAGATTGATCGTGGGTATGCCCACCATTAGAATACCTCCCTTCATCCCCCCACTTCTAATGATGGGCATACATGCACCATATATATATATATGCCGAAGCATGGGGGCATCCTCCCGCAAAAGTTAGGAGCAAATCGCTCCTCCGCCCTCTGCTGCCCCCAAGCTTCGGCATATATGCTGAAGTATGTAACTGTGGTGGTGAAATCACCTCCGACAGCGCTGGAGTCACGGCTTTATGTATTGTGGGAGCAAACACTGTTGCTGTCAAGATAAATAAATCTGATCTGCAGCTGAATGGTTATCAATAAAACACAGTAAACAGTAAAGTATAAAAAAATTGCATATCTGAAAAGCAAACATGGTAAAACATAATAACAATAAAACATTGCAGAATAGAATACACTAAAAAGGAGCAGAACAATAGAGAGAGAATAGAGAGAGAGAGAACAATAAAACGACAACTATTTTTGTTTTTTTTATTTTATATTTTTTTTACTTTTTTATTTTTTTTACACTTTTTTTGTAACTATAACGTTTGTAACTGGTACCAGGTTCGGGTCTCTCAAAATGTGATGGCATCTTGGGAGAACCTGTGTCAGTGTGCCTAGTCTGTGCAGTGCTGTACCCTAAGCTAATACTCAACTAGTGAATGGTAGCGTTCAAAACATTCACCAATGCAAAGACCAGGATTGTCAGGACAGGAGGGACAATAATAGCGGGTGTCACGCCTATATCTGCGCTTGCTGCAGACACAACATCTTTTTTGGGGGGCTTGTTGGGTAGGGGTACTCGGGAGGACATATGGAAAATGCCTCTCATGCAGCCGGCTTACTGCATTTGGTTGGGGAAGGTGAGGTGGAGCACCATCTGGAAACAGAAGGGCTCTGATGATCTCTTCCTGGAATTTAAGGAAGGATCCAGTCCGTCCTGAAGCTCTGTATAGCACATGAGCGTTCAGCAAAGCCAATTGAAATAAATAAACAGACATTTTCTTGTACCAGCGTCTGGCCTTACGGCAATTAGGTACGGCGCCAACAACTGGTCGTTGAGGTCCACCCCTTCCATATTTTGGTTATATTCGTGGACACAGAGTGGTTTCTCCACAACACCAGTCGCCGTAGTAACTTGGACCGTCGTGTCTGCATGAAGGGAGGTAAGAACGAAAACATTCTTATTATCCCTCCACGTCATAGCGAGAAAGTTATTACACTTGAAGCAGGCTCTCTCCCCCAGCCTTAGACGGGAATCTACAAGCCGCTGGGGAAAGCCCCGGCGATTAGGTCGCACAGTGACACATGCTCCAATCTGTTGATCAAAAAGGTGACTAAAAAGTGGAACGCTTGTGTAATAATTGTCCACGTACAAGTGGTACCCCTTTCTGAATAAGGGTGACACCAAGTCCCACGCTATCTTGCCAGCGCTTCCTATGTAATCAGGGCAGTTTGTCGGCTCTACGTGACTATCTTTGCCCTCGTAAACCATAAAACTACATTTTTAGCCTGTGGCCCTGTCACAGAGCTTATACATCTTGACCCCGTATCTGGCACGCTTGCTGGGAAGGTACTGTTTGAATGACAAGTGGCCAGAAAACGTAATCAGGGACTCATCAACGCAGACAACTTGATGGGGAGTAAACAAGTCTGCAAAACGTTGGTTGAAGTGGTTTACGAGGGGCTGAATTTTGTAGAGCCGATCATATTCAGGGTCTCCACAAGGACGACAGAGTTCATTGTCATTGAAGTGCATGAACCGCAAGATCTGCTCGTATCGTGACCTGGTCATGTAGGCAGAGAACAAGGGCATATGGTGAATTGGGTCAGTGGACCAATATGACCGCAACTCACTCTTTTTAGTTATGCCCATGTTGAGGGAAAGGCCCAGAAAGATCTTAAATTTGGAAACCGTAATTGGTTTCCAATCTCTGGCAAGAGAGGACTGGGGAATAGTGGCGATGTGTTGACCAGCGTACAAATTGCTTTGGTCCACAATAGATCTATAGAGATCTATTTCCATCTGAATGCCGGGTTGGCCAGTGAATGGGGGAAGTACGGGTGCTGCAGAAGTGGTGGGTTCCCAATTCGGATTGGCGAATGTAGCAGGAAGGGCACTATGGGCACGACGGGCCTGTGTTTGTCTTCTTGGTGGCAGCGGGACACTACTTGTGCTTGCCACCTTGCCAGTTTAAACTGCACTTATGGGACTCGCCACGTAACCAAGTGTTACTGCAGTGCTGGATGTACGACCAGGGTGTACTAGGCCGCTGGTGCTTGCCAGTTCACCAGAAGGAATAGCGGCACTAGTACTTCTCTGCTCCATACGAGGGACCTGCGGTTCTTGCACATCAAGGACAGAAGAAGAAGTTCGGGGTCTGGTACGCCTGACCTTGGCAGGGACCACAACTCTGTCATCAGAGCTATCTGTCATGGAGCCGCTGCCCCCTACAGGATCGTATTCTGAGCCTGAATCTGACAGATGAGTGACTTCCTCTTCACTATCTGTCATGCTCAGAAACGTGTAGGCCTCTTCACTAGTGTACCTTCGATTTGCCATTTTGGGCTCTAAATTTAGTGGTACACTAGTGAGACTCACAGGCAAAAAAGCTCCTGACTGTTAGCGACTGTATCAAAACGCTACCAACAAAAAACCGCAGGGATCAGGCCTGACTCTGCGCACGCTGCAGTTATGTGTGTTTAGTGTTTTGTAACTGACAGTGATCGATCGATACTGCACTTGGGTGGGCTGGGCAGGGTTGGGCTGAGGGGCAAAAAGCAGGTGCTAGCAGGTATCTGGGCTGATCCCGCTAACACTGTGTTTTTGGGAACCCTAAACTGCTGGGGATGCTAGTATAGTTCTGATCAGATCAGATATTGATCCATTCAGATACTATACCACTAAGGGAGGTGTATGCTGCGTGCGTGGATGTTAGCGGTACTGGCGCTAACCTGACACTGCCTGGGGCGACGCAGACCTTATCTGACCCTAAAACTTAACTTACGTCACCGCCAGGCGATTAGGGGGTTAAAGGTAATAAACAGCGAGTGCCCTGAAACTATAATAAACAAACTAACTAACCAGCGTCACCCGTAACAGTTATACGGTGATCACTGGTGAAAGGGTTAACTAGGGGGCAATCAGGGGGTTAAAACCTTTATTAGGTAGTATATGGGGGTCCCTGACGCTATAAAACACTGACGGCGAACCTATATACTTACCTCCCTAACTAGCGTCACCTGTGTCACTAATACAGCCATCAGAAAAACAATTGCTTAGTGACACTGGCGACGGGGGGTGATCAAGGGGTTAACCTTTATTAGGGGGGTTAGGAGGGGTATCCTAGACCTAAAGGGGGCTAACACTAACTGCCCTACCACTTATAACTGTCACAAACTGACACCAATGCAAAAAAAAAACTGCTATTGGTGTCACTGTGACAGGGGGTACAGGGGGGTGATCGAGGGGTGATGGGGGGTGAAATGTGTGCCTAGAGTGTTCTACTCTTAGTGTAGTGTTTGGTGCATTTACTTGATGTCTTCTCTCCTCGGCGCCGGACCGAAAAGACCGGCTCGAGGAGAGATGACATCACTTCCTCTGCCGCTGTTTACATTACAGCAGCAGAGGAAGAATGTCATTGGCTGGGAGCGATCGTGAGGGGGTGGCCACGAATGGATGGCCTTCCCCTCACCTCTGATCGCTCCGGGACAGAAGCTGACCACCTCGGGCACCGGGGGGGTCCGATCGGACCCCCCGCCCGCGGGAGGCAAGTAACGTACCCATAAGTTACTTTGCCTGCCCGTGCCATTCTGCCGCAGTATATCTGCGTGAGGCGGTCGGCAAGTGGATAATGTCTAAAATGCTGGCAACAAAAAGTGAGTACAACCTTAAGTGAAAATGTCCAAATTTGGCCCAAAGTGTCAATATTTTGTGTGGCCTCCATTATTCCAGCACTGCCTTAACCCTCTTGGGCATGGAGTTCACCAGAGCTTCACTGATCGCTCCGGGACAGAAGCTGACCACCTCGGGCACCGGGGGGGTCCGATCGGACCCCCCGCCCGCGGGAGGCAAGTAACGTACCCATAAGTTACTTTGCCTGCCCGTGCCATTCTGCCGCAGTATATCTGCGTGAGGCGGTCGGCAAGTGGATAATGTCTAAAATGCTGGCAACAAAAAGTGAGTACAACCTTAAGTGAAAATGTCCAAATTTGGCCCAAAGTGTCAATATTTTGTGTGGCCTCCATTATTCCAGCACTGCCTTAACCCTCTTGGGCATGGAGTTCACCAGAGCTTCACAGGTTGCCATTGGAGTCCTTTTCCACTCCTCCATGACAACATCAAGAAGCTGGTGGATGTTAGAGACCTTGCGCTCCTCCACCTTCCGTTTGAGGATGCCCCACAGATGCTCAATAGGGTTTAGGTCTGGAGATGTACTTGGTCAGTCCATCACCTTTACCCTCAGCTTCTTTAGCAAGGCAGTGGTCATCTTGGAGCTGTATTTGAGGTTGTTAACATGTTGGAATACTGCCCTGCGGCCCAGTTTCTGAAGGGAGGGGATCATGCTCTGCTTCAGTATGTCACAGTACATGTTGGCATTCATGGTTCCCTCAATGAACTGTAGCTCCCCAGTGCCGGCAGCACTCATGCAGCCCCAGACCATGACACTCCCACCACCATGCTTGACTGCAGGCAAGACACACTTGTCTTTGTACTCCTCACCTGGTTGGTTGCCTCCACACACACGCTTGACACCATCTGAACCAAAAAAGTTTATCTTGGTCTCATCAAACCACAGGACATGGCTCCAGTAATCCATGTCCTTAGTCTGCTTGTCTTCAGCAAACTGTTTGCGGGCTTTCTTGTGCATCATCTTTAGAAGAGGCTTCCTTCTGGGACGACAGCCATGCAGCCCAATTTGATGCAGTGTGCGGAGTATTGACAGGCTGATCCCCAACCCCTTCAACCTCTGCAGCAATGCCGGCAGCACTCGTATGTCTATTTCCCAAAGACAACCTCTGGATATGACGCTGAGCACGTGCACTCAACTTCTTTGGTCGACCATGGCGAGGCCTGTTCTCAGTGGAACCTGTCCTGTTAAACCGCTGTATGGTCGTAGCCACCATGCTGCAGCTCAGTTTCAGGGTCTTGGCAATATTCGTATAGCATAGGCCATCTTTATGTATAGCAACTATTCTTTTTTTCATAACCTCAGAGTTCTTTGTCATGAGGTGCCATGTTGAACTTCAAGTGACCAGTATGAGAGAGTGAGAGCGATAACACCAAATTTAACACACCTGCTCCCCATTCACACCTGAGACCTTGTAACACTAACGAGTCACATGACATCGGGGAGGGAAAATGGCTATTTGGGCCCAATTTGGACAATTTGACTTAGTGGTGTACTGACTTTTGTTGCCAGCGTTTTAGACATTAATGGCTGTGTGTTGAGTTATTTTGAGGGGACAGCAAATTTACACTGTTATACAAGCTGTACATGTATAACTGGATGGACTTGTGTCTTTTTTCAACCAGACTAACTATGTAACTATGTAACTATGTGTATTGCAGGGTAGGGACTGCCATTATTTTATAGACTACAGTTATTTTCCATTTTGATATAGAATGGAGTAAAGGCAATAAAGGTTCATTAAAAGCTATGTGATAGCATACCTCCCAACTTTTTGAGATGGGAATGAGGGACACCTATCAGCAAAAGTATGCAGGCATAGGACACGCTCCCTTGCAACGCCCCCTTAAAGGAGAATTGTACAAAAAAAAAAGATTGGTTAAACCCACAAGTGCTTTTTTTTACCACTATTATTCCTTTATATTGGCTTTTGGAATTTACAAATGCAGTAATTTAGAAATCAGATGAAAGGTTTAGCGCTGGAAAACACTTTTTGATAGATAAAAAGTGCATTTAATTTACAGCTATATAGATCAGACCAAAATGAGGGACAAATGAGGAGGAATGAGGGACAGAGGGACAATGTTCCAAATCAGGGACAGTCCCTCGAAATCAGGGACATTTGGGAGCTATGTGATAGAAAGATCAAGGGTAGATAATTGCATATTGTACAATGACGAGGACGTGGGAAAGGGGGGAGGGCACCTAGCTGGCTTTTTGTAAAGCTATATCCTATAAGGACAAAAAAAAATCCTGATTCACAAAAAGATCTTTCTGGATACAGGATTGTCTGTTGTCCCAAAGAGAACGATGCAATTAAACTTTTATTAACCAGTTCAAACACATTGTGAGGGATTAATGAAGTGATATGTATCATTTTACAACATTTTCCAAACACCAAGTGATTCACTATTCACTATTATGTGCCAAAATACTCTGAGCTAAAAATTGTTCTAAAATGAACCTCATTGCTATAGTGGCATAGATACCATAGTAAATAGGGGCGGACAGCAAAGAGCAAATTTATAGGTATAAATCTATGATTTTTACATTTTTATCAGGATCAGTTCACACCACGTTTTTTTGGTACATTTTTTTTGTGTTTTTGGTGCATCCCCCCCCCATTCATCTCAGTGGAGGATATGTGTGTTACAGTGTGTTTTTGATGCATTTTGTCACGTTCCAGATGCGTTCCATACAGGAAAAAAGCTACATGTTATACTGGAATGCACTGCAGCAGCCTAGATAGCAAGTAATTTTCCTGCAAGTGTGAAAATGACTTCCTAAGCTATTGCTAGACTTGCCAGGCTTCACGGATTTGTTGCACAATTGCAGCAAGTCCACATTGCGTGATTCCAGATCAACTTACTTTCTGGTTCAGTTATGTTTTGCAATAGTCATCCCACCACAGGGGTCACTGTGGCTGAATTTTCATCCTGTAGACTTGCAGCGCTCTTGCTGTAGACTCACCACTGCAACTTTGCTCTTGCTAGAGACTTGCCATGTAAATTTGCTACAAATTGGAAAAATGTCAACTAGAACTTGTGCTTCAAGTGCTCTGCAAGTGTATAACTTGCCAGTGAAAATCTGCAGCACGTTAACAGACTTACAATTCAACACTACCACAAATTAGTGGCAAGCTATCCTTGCTATCTGCGAGTGTGAACTAGGGCCATTGGAATTCATGTTAAATACAGTCCATACATTTTTGATGCAGAATAAAAATGCACTGTACTGCATCTGGTGTGAACCAGCCCTAACTAAATGTTTTATTAGGCACATAAAAATAGCAGCTAATTAAATAGTGGCTATGGATCTGCCCACTGCTGTGCACATGTTAGCAGTAACTTGCAGGGCACCATTGAATGCATTTCTGCTGTTGTGTAGCTAGGCTGTGCGGGATAAGAAGGGGTTAACTGTGTCTCAGATCTTTCCCAGGTTTTCTTGGGTCCTGCCCCCTGTTGTAGGCCACATAAAATAATAGGAGGGCTTAGAACAAGGGTTCTTTACCACGAGGGATTAGAGAAAGGACTGCTGCACCATGTAGTCTTGCTGGAGCATGTTGCCCTCCTGTGGGGCACCCTGCTGGGACTTTTCCTGGAATTAGAAACCTTCAATGACTGGACTAAATGGACTTTCCTTTGGGCATGAAGATACATGGAGTATCCAAAAGAACAGGTCCTGTAAGTGTACATGGGTGTGAAGAAGAAAGAACGGAAGGCCATCACAAGCGGTTAACTCATTAAAGGAGTTGGTGGGAAGGAGTAGTTGCTACGAGTAACCTAGAGCCAGTGGGAATGTAATAGCAGCCAGACAGTGGAAAGTGGTGCTAGGCATGGGGGACAGGTCCTCTGTTAATGAAGGGGTCAATGCTGTGACGCCAAATCCGTAGCATGGAGACCCCATGGACCTAGCAGCAGGTACAGGAGAACAAGGAGTTAGTGCACGCATGAAGTTTGTGCTTAGTGCATGGCGGGACCCCATTCTGCCACCAGGAGTGAGGTGGCAGAGGAAAGCTGGACTAGTGGAGTGGGACACTAGCTTGGCAGTGTCCCCTCCTAAATGCTTCATTCTGGAAGACAAGGTGTACAGCCCTATGAGAGAGAATGTTTAGCGGTAGAAATCCTTACATTGTTACCCAGCTGCACAAAGTGTACGGCTCACTTCTACACTGAGGTTCCACCTTAATGTTGAGTTCACATGTACGTGGTCCCACCTGGTCCCAGGCGTCAGTGAGCACTAGTGTTGCAAACCTACTGGATTGAAATTTATTGACAAGACACCCAAAATTTACTGGTATACCCAAGTTTTTAGTGGCATTTCCAATAGTTACAAAATTACATTTTTTTTAAGTGCAAATTTCAGTATTTAGGCTACAAACAAGTACAATATGCAATTAGCAATGTGATTTAAGGTAGATATTTAATTTTCGATATAGTAAGTAGCTCAGGGACAGGACTCAGGAGGACAATAAATTAGAATGGACAGGCACACACACCTGAAATTGACTCTCACAGTGACACTGACAGCAGCACTGATCACTGACACGACACATCCCTGTACACACTGTAGCAGGTACTTGGATGGCTTTGGACCAGAACTGTGAATGTGCAGTTCCAAGCTGAGCATCACAGCCATATTTTTTACTGGCAACCTTTTCCTGTCACCGGCATTTACTGGAAGGAGAAAAGTGCCAGTTTTTTACTGGCTGCTGCCAGTAAAAATACTGTTGGCTGGCAAAACTGGTGACCGCATATACAAGAATGGTCCCCTGGTGTGCTGGACGAGCAGGCCCCACCCACACGCTCCGCCCACACAACTACTCGGCCATGCGTCTGTCAGTATGACTGGTGCAGTGGTCAGGGAGGGAGTGCCCAGTGGGCACCCTCCTTCCTCAGTGTGGGCACCCATGTAGTTTTCTGTGTCTGGTATGGTATGTTGGGGGCAGGGCCAGTGCTACCACTAGGCAAACTAGACAGCCACCTAGGGCGCACTGCTGCCTAGAGTGCCCAACCAATGGTGTTCCTACTCTCTTCTCTCTGCAGCAAGCAACTAAGTCTCAGCATCAGCAGGCAGCCACTGCTCCGTTCTCACATAGTGTCAGAGGCGCAGCGGCGGGGGAGGACTGTGTCTGTGACCCGACTCCTGAATGAATGGAAGCAAGAAAACATTCATTAATGGGCGCTGGTGAGGCTGCATTGATGGGCGCTGGTAGGCTGCATGTGATGGGCGCTGGTGAGGCTTCATTGATGGGCGCTGGTCAGGCTGCATTGATGGGCACTGGTGAGGCTGCATGTGATGGGCGCTGGTGAGGCTGCATTGATGGGCACTGGTGAGGCTGCATTAATGGGTGCTGGTAGGCTGCATTGATGGGCGCTGGTGAGGCTGCATTAATGGGCGCTGGTAGGCTGCATTGATGGGCGCTGGTGAGGCTGCATTAATGGGCGCTGGTAGGCTGCATGTGATGGGCGCTGGTGAGGCTTCATTGATGGGCGCTGGTGAGGCTGCATTGATGGGCGCTGGTGAGGCTGCATTGATGGGCGCTGGTGAGGCTGCATGTGATGGGCGCTGGTGAGGCTGCATTGATGGGCGCTGGTGAGGCTGCATGTGATGGGTGCTGGTGAGGCTGCATTGATGGGCGCTGGTCAGGCTGCATTGATGGGCGCTGGTGAGGCTGCATGTGATGGGTGCTGGTGAGGCTGCATTGATGGGCGCTGGTGAGGCTGCATTAATGGGCGCTGGTAGGCTGCATTGATGGGCGCTGGTGAGGCTGCATTAAAGGGCTCTGGTAGGCTGCATTGATGGGCGCTGGTGAGGCTGCATTAATGGGCGCTGGTAGGCTGCATTGATGGGCGCTGGTGAGGCTGCATTAATGGGCGCTAGTAGACTGCATTGATGGGCGCTGGTAGGCTGCATTGATGGGCGCTGGGGAGGCTGCATTGATGGGTGCTGGTGAGGCTGCATTAATGGGCGCTGGTAGGCTGCATTGATGGGCACTGGTGAGGCTGCATTAATGGGCGCTGGTAGGCTGCATTGATGGGCGCTGGTGAGGCTACATTAATGGGCGCTGGTAGGCTGCATTTGATGGGCGCTGGTAGGCTGCATTTGATGGGCGCTGGTGAGGCTGCATTGATGGGCGCTGGTAGGCTGCATTGATGGGCACTGGTAGGCTGCATTTGATGGGCGCTGGTAGGCTGCATTTGATGGGCGCTGGTGAGGCTGCATTTGATGGGCGCTGGTAGGCTGCATTTGATAGGTGTTGGTAGGCTACATTTGATGGGCGCTGGTAGGCTGCATTTGATAGGTGCTGGTAGGCTGCATTTGATGGGCGCTGGTGAGGCTGCATTGATGGGCGCTGGTAGGCTGCATTTGATGGGCGCTGGTGAGGCTGCATTGATGGGCGCTGGTAGGCTGCATTTGATGGGCGCTGGTAGGCTGCATTTGATGGGTGCTGGTGAGGCTGCATTGATGGGCACTGGTAGGCTGCATTTGATGGGCGCTGGTGAGGCTGCATTGATGGGCGCTGGTAGGCTGCATTTGATGGGTGCTGGTGAGGCTGCATTGATGGGCACTGGTAGGCTGCATTGATGGGTGCTGGTGAGACAGAATTTATTGGGCGCTTCATTAAAGGGAGTGGAGTAGGGGGTGGAGCCAAGGGGGGAGGCTGCAAAATGAGGTTTCACCTAGGTTGTCAAAAATCCTTGCACCGGCCCTGTTTGGGGGCTGCACCCTAATGGAATTCTAATTAGAAGGAGGGGGGAGGGGATAGGGGTTAAGTAGGAAGGGGGGGGGGTGTACACTTCTCCTATTCCTGATCCCTATGAAGGATCTATAGGGATGGATGTGTTCTGTCATACAATAAAACATTGTACTGACCATCTCCCCCACATAGAGAGTGTAGGAATGTGAGCATGTTGGAAGTTAGCCCTGATCACAGAGGTGGCACTGTCATTGGACAGGTGAGGGGTGGCAGTGCCCGCCTGGCACACAGAGCTGTCATTGTGTGCACTGCCTGCTGCAGCCTGGTGTATGGGCGTGGCGAGGGGCGGAGTCTCGGGTGTACAGACACAAACACATCGCACTGCTCCTTCCCCGATCACCGGGGATATCACTGCGGACAGATCTGCCCCCCTCCTCCCATGAAGAGGCCCCGGCCGGCCGGATCATGGCGCCCTCAGGCCCGAGCAGTGTGAAGAGGAGGTGCCGGAGGTGTCTGTACTGGATCCCGGTCTTCTTCATCACCATCATCGTCTGCTGGTCCTACTACGCCTATGTCATCCAGCTGTGTATAGGTGAGTCCATGGGGGAGGGGACACACCGATCTGTCCGCACACAACTCCGGCCTCTCATGTACCGATCGGTCACAGTCTGGGGCTGGAGTCGTACCGTGTATGGGAGGCGATCAGATCGATCACACATCTCTATACTGTACTATCTATAGGAGCAACATCACACGGGGTGTCCTCACATACATACAAATAGTATTCCTGGAGGGAGGCAAATCATTGCAGGGCAACTCAACACCTCGGCCAGGCTATTATGTACAAGTGCTGTCACCTGTACTTCACCATGATCGGCTGTCATCTGTATATCATCTGTCACCTGTGTACCCTGGTCATCTGTCACCTGTACACCATGATCGGCTGTCTTCTGTATATCTTCTGTCACCTGTGTACCATGATCAGCTATCTGTATATCGTCTGTTACCTGTGTGCCGTGATCAGCTGTCACCTGTACACCATGATCGGCTATCTGTATATCATCTGTCACCTGTACACCATGATCATCTGTCACCTGTACACCATGATCAGCTGTCACCTGTACACCATGATCAGCTGTCACCTGTACACCATGATCGGCTGTCTTCTGTATATCATCTGTCACCTGTGTACCCTGATCAGCTGTCATCTTTGTACTGTGATCAGCTGTCATCTTTGTACTGTGATCAGCTGTCATCTTTGTACCGTGATCAGCTGTCACCTGTACACCATGATCGGCTGTCTTCTGTATATCATCTGTCACCTGTGTACCCTGATCAGCTGTCATCTTTGTACTGTGATCAGCTGTCATCTTTGTACTGTGATCAGCTGTCATCTTTGTACCGTGATCAGCTGTCACCTGTACACCATGTTCGGCTGTCTTCTGTATATCATCTGTCACCTGTGTACCCTGATCAGCTGTCATCTTTGTACTGTGATCAGCTGTCATCTTTGTACTGTGATCAGCTGTCATCTTTGTACCGTGATCAGCTGTCACCTGTACACCATGATCAGCTATCTGTATATCATCTGTCACCTGTGTACCCTGATCAGCTGTCATCTTTGTACCCTGATCAGCTGTCACCTGTGTACCGTGATCGGCTGTCCCCTGTACACCATGATCGGCTATGTGTATATCATCTGTCCCCTGTGTACTATGATCAGTTCTTACCTGTGTACCATGGTCAGCTGTCACCCATCTATCATGTTATCTGCCCCCCCAGCTGAATGTGGACATTTGTATATTCTGTATGGGGTGGTCTGTGTAGCGTGTATGTTGTGTCCCATGTATAGAATAATAATACATATATAATAATAGGACAGAAGGTGTTGCTGTGTGACTAGTGGGCATTGTGAGACATTGGTGGGGGGGGGGGGCAGTCTGTAGTAGAAGAGAAATGAATAAATCATTAGGGAAGTACACGGAGTATTTGAAGTCTTTAGTGTGTGGATTTCATAGTATATAGTAATTGTATCCAAACATTTCATTGTGAAAGAGCGGAAGAAATGTCCATCCTGCAGGCTCCATTCATTCCCCGGCTCCTGGCAGTGTACACTCTTATATAGTGTCTTGTATTATAATGAACGTATTGGCAGTATGTGGGGAGATCTCCTTCCTATGTGAATGACAAATGTACCTTCCCTAATGTCTGGAAACTATCCATGTGTTTTATAGGAAGCCATTGGATATTTTATGCTGAATAGGTATACTTGTCTGTATAGTATGAAGGAGCATTAAAGAAAATGATACATAGTGTGTATTGAAATAATATGCGGCTTTCTCTCTCACTCTTGTGAGAGTTTGCCAGGAAGGGAGGGGGGGTGAGTCATAAGAGGGCCAATGAGAGTTGCAGAGCTGGAGGTGTGCCTCTTTGTAAATCTTCAAAGCTTCAGCTGCCCACAGTTAAAATGGATGCAGCCAGACTCAGTGGAGGGAGGTTTCTGCAGCATATTTGACAAGTACAGAATCACAGTATATGTGAAATATGCAAAGTGGTTGGAGGGAAGCTTCAGAACGGCAAAGATGTTTTTATTACAAATGATGTGAGCAGACTGCAGTTCTTCTTTAAAGTGATTGTAAACCTCCAAAATGAAAAATGAACAAAGCACATTCCTCTATAGTGTGTACTTGCCCCAATCCAAAGTGTGATTTCTCTGTGATCTTTCTTCCCTCTGCTATCTGTATGAGTCACTTCTAATAGGATAGATACTGCATGTGGTCACCAGACAATGCTGGAAGATGGCACTGTCCGCACACAGCAGGTGATTGACAGCCTCAGCTGTCCCTGTTTCTTTATGACAGGGGTCTCCAAACTTTCTGAACATAGGGTCCGTTTTCTCTCCTTCAGACTTCAGGGGGGCTGGACCCTGGCCACTGGAAGTAGAAAAGGTCAATTGTTGGTGTCAGTGAGAAGAATAGTCCGCTATTGTTGGTGTAATTGAAAGGAATTGTGCCCCATCATTAGTGTCAATGAGCCCCATTGTTGC
Source organism: Lithobates clamitans (assembly GCA_037952925.1). Classification (NCBI taxonomy): domain Eukaryota; kingdom Metazoa; phylum Chordata; class Amphibia; order Anura; family Ranidae; genus Lithobates; species Lithobates clamitans. The sequence continues at coordinate 8,838,162 of JBBGZY010000031.1, forward strand.
TGTCATTGGGGGGAATTGTGCCCCTTCATTGGTGTCAGGTTGGGGGGGGGGATTATGCCCAACTGTTTGTATCAGTGGATGAAAATATTGCCCCAAGGGCCAGATCAAAGCAAGGAAAGGGTCGGATCTGGCCCCCGGGCCCTATGAGACTGTGTAGAGGGTGGGTCCATTCTTTTCACTCAGGTCTCAGATTACACTGGCCTCTCCTTACTATGTTGAGCTGTGTGTGACATCAGATCCCTGCTCCCTGCCTTCTGGGGTTGAGAAATAACCTTTGATCTGTGTACATTGAATGGCTGTAGAGATGAGAAGACTGCAGATAAACAGGTACTTGCCCCAATCCAAAGCACTGAGTGTGATTTCTGTGTTCTCTCTTCCCTTCTACTATCTGTATGATTGACTTCTGATAGGATAGATATGTGGTCACTAGACAATGCTGGAAGATGGCACCACCCGCACACAGCAGGTGATTGACAGCTTCAGCTGTCCATGTTTCTCTATGACAAGGGTCTCAAAACTTTATAAACATAGGGTCAGTTTACTCTCCTTCAGACTTAAGGGGGGCTGGACCTTGGCCACTGGGAGTAGAAAAGGTCCTGAATTCAGTGGGGGTAAACAATGCCCCATCTTTGGTGCCAGTGGGAGGAATAGCGTCCAATTGTTGGTGTCAGTGGGAGGAATTATACCCCATTGTTGGTGTCATTGGAAGGAATTGAGCCCCATCATTGGTGTCAATGGGCCCCATTGTTGCTGTCATTGGGAGAAATTGTGCCCCTTCATTGGTGTCAGTTGGGAGAATTATGCCCCATTGTTGGTATCAGTGGGTAAAAAAAAAAGCAAGCAAGCAACGGGTCGGATCTGGCCCCCAGGGTGCAGTTTGGAAGCCACAGCCCTAGGAGACTGTGTAGAGGGGGTTGTGTTTATTCCCTCCACTCAGGTCTCAGTTTACACTCAGCTCTCCTCACTATGCTGTGCTGTGTGTGAGGTCAGATCCCTGCTCCTGCCTTCTGGGGTTGAGAAATAGCCTTTGATCTGTGTACTTTGGATGGCTTTAAAAAAAAAAAAAGAAGTCTACAGATAAACAGGTACAACTTATGTAGGAGGATTTGTTTCATCTCTGTGTATCACCTGAGGATAGTCCTTTCACTGGGTATATGTGAGGGTTTACATCCACGTGAATTTGTGTTGGGGTGTCAGGTATAGCAAAAATTCTGAAAGCTTCAGGGCTCATTTATACTGTCACGTTTTAATATAACGCACTAAATTGTATTTGTACAAATTCCCTATAATCTCAGAACTGCAGAGCAGTGCATTTTGAAAAATACAATATGTCTGTTTTCTTCTTTACTGCATTTTATTGCACAGGATTCAAATAAATAGGGAGTATGGGCAATATGGTGACAACCCTACAGAGGCTCTAGAAGGCTGCAGAACGTTGCCACCAGGAAGGGCTAGAAATGGCACTGCACTGAATGACACAGGAATGAGGTCTGCCTTCCTGTACCATTCAGGTGTGGACCGGCCTCAGTGTGCTTAGAAACAAGTCTGTTTTCTTTACATTTTTTGTTTGTTTCAAAAGTCATAGCAATACTTTGATGATCTGCAGTCTGAAAACACGAACCGTACAATAATGTCCATTGGGACCGGTCTGTGAAAACTCCAATTTTTTGGGCATTTTTCAACCATATAGATCAGGGGTCTTCAAACTACGGCCCTCCAGGTGTTCAGGAACTACAATTCCCATCATGCCTAGTCTTGTCTGTGAAAGTCAGAGTTTTACAATGCCTCATGGGATGTGTAGTTCTGCCACAGCTGGAGGGCCGTAGTTTGAAGATTCCTGATATAGATAGACAAAAAATTGACACATGTAACCAGCAGAAGGCTATGTTCACACTTTTACGTGGCAGGAATGCGCAGCACCCCCATGGATCTTGCTACAACATGCGGGATTGTGGGACACAACGCATAGTAACAGGCACTTCTTCTTTTTTGTGCCCAAAGCAACCTATTGAAATTAAGGAGCTGCCTTAAACGCAATACATGGAAACACACAAATACACACGCCTGCTTCATTTTACTTAGTTGTGAACAGAACCTTAAAGAGTAGCAGCAATAAAATTGTCATCACTCTATACATGGAACCTTCTTTGTTTTCTTTTTTATTGTATATAAAGCCCAAACCTTTTTTTGTGTCTGATAGAGTAAGGAAGGGTTAAAACTACCACCAGGTTATTTATTTTCTATCTGTCAATAATAAATGACAAACTCCACAATCCATAACTAGCTTGAAGTGCTTGTTCACACTTGTGGCTGTTATTTGCGCTTCTGTAAAAAGCGATCTCTGGTGGATCGCTTTTCAGTGGGCATTTAACAGATGATGAGGTGATATATCACCAGTTTGAAACCTCAAAATACTGACCTACCATATTACAACCGTGTGTATTGCTCGCTGTAGCGAGGCGATGTGTTGTGACCCCATTCACTTGAAATTTTGGATGCTGTCTGTTTTTTACTATTGAGCTATAACTTGGTGTCCGCATACGCTGAGCACCCCAGAATTGGGCATATGGGCAACGCTGTACCCTGGCCTAGGCCAACAAGGCCCAGGCCTAGGGCAGCACTTTGCAGGGGGGGCAGCAGGGAAAGAGTCCCCGCCGGCTTGCGCTACACTGTTAGTGTAATGCCAGTCTTATAGGGCGGACTGGGCTGAGAGGCAAATTAGCCTAGCGCCCTCATAAATCGGCCGCACTGCTTCCGGTATGAGGCGGCTGGCATTCCGCAACTGTGGGGGGGGGGGGGCGCCGCTTCTAATTTTGACTGTCCTCTCCTGGACCACAGACCTTCCTCACTGTGCTATATGTTTTCTGCTGCACCATTGGCGTGGTTATATCTTCTTAGTCCTCTCCATAAAATTATCAGAAATTTGTGCTTAAGGTGGAACTATAGGCAACACTTTTTTTTTTTTCATTTTGGATAGAGTAAGGGAGGTTTATAGCCCATGTCAGTTTATTTTTTACCATTCCTGTCCCATTGCAGAGATTTCCCTTCACTTCCTGCCCCATAGCCAAACAGGAAGTGAGAGGAAATCTCAAAGGGAATCCTTTGTCCCCCCCCCAGGCCCACAGAACTAGTGCCCCCACTCCAAAATTTCAGGGCGGGTCAAGGGGTGTGGCCTTGACAGGAAGGGGTGGGTCATATTTAAATTAGGGGGTGCACAAGATTAGTCAGGCCTAGGGCAGCACAAAACCTACTTACACTACTGGGTATGGGTATAGTGTCAGATATATCGGATTGTTTTCTAGCAGTACAGTACTTACGAGTCTAATCCTTATCTGCTCTATCCAAAACTAGAAAAATATTGCCTTTCCATACACTGAAAATATACAGCACTTGTAGAGTTGTGGAAGTTTTCCTTCATGGCTTGTAATTCTTTAATCACTTGTTGCCCAAGCCAATTCTGACACTTCTCATATACAGTACATGTCAAAATCTGCATTTTTTTAATTAGATAAATATGTAGAACCCCAAATCATTTTTTAATTTCTGAAAGCAAAGGCCCTGGAGAAAAAAAAAAATGTTGGTTGATGCAATTGTTCATGTCACACAATATTTGAACAGCGGTATCTTAACCACTTCATCCCCGGAAGGTTTTCCCCCCTTCCTGACCAGAGCATTTTTCGCGGTTCGGCACTGCGGACAATTGTGCGGTCGTGCGACGTTGAACCCAGACATAATTGACGTCCATTTTTTCCCACAAATAGAGATTTCTTTTGGTGGTATTTGATCACCTCTGTGGTTTTTATGTTTTGCGCTATAAACAAAAAAATAGCGACAATTTTGAAAAAAACGCATTATTTTTTACTTTTTGCTATAATAAACATCCCCCAAAAATATATAAAAAAACCGAATTTATTCCCCAGTTTAGGTCGATATGTATTCTTCTACATATTTTTGGTAAAAAAAAATCACAATAAGTTTATATTGATTGGTTTGCACAAAAGTTATAGCGTCTACAAAATAGGGGATAGGTTTATGGCATTTTTATTATTAATTTTTTTTTTTTGCTAGTAATGGTAGCAATCTATGATTTTTTATCGGGACTGCGACATTATGGCGGACACATCGGACACTTTTGACACTATTTTAGGACCATTGTCATTTATACAGCGATCAGAGCTACAAATAGCCAGTGATTCCGGTATAAATGACACTGGCAGGGAAGGGGTTAAACATTAAGGGGTGATCAAGGGGTTAAGTGTGTCCTAGGGAGGTGTTCTAACTGTGGGGGGGATGGGCTACCGTCAGCATGACAGAGAGCAGTAGATCCCTGTCATGTCACTAGGCAGAACAGGGAAATGCCTTGTTTACAACCTTAATAACCTTTGATCTGTGTACATTGTATGGCTGTAGAGAAGAGAAGACTGCAGATAAACAGGTACTTGCCCCAATCCAAAGCACTGAGTGTGATTTCTGTGTTCTCCTCACTGCAATCGCGGGCCGCCGGCGAACATAGAGTGGCGGGCGCGCGCGATAGGTGGCAAATTTAAAGGGACGTACAGGTACGCCCATGCCTGTGCCATTCTGCCGATGTATACGTGTGTGCGGCGGTCAGCAAGTGGTTAAACACAAATTTTCAGGAAAAAATACATTTTAATGAATTTGAGTGCACACAAACACAATGTAATACATTATATTTGGTAAAATATAAAAGACGGTGTTACACCGAGTAAATAGATACCTAACATGCCACACTTTAAAATTGAGCACGTCCATGAAATGGCGACAAACTGCCATACCTTAAAATCTACATTGGCAAAGCTTTTACAGGTTACCAGTTTAGTGTTAAACAGGAGGTCTGGTGTTAGAATTATTGCTTTCACTCTGCTGTTCTTGGCAATACGTCACATGTAAGGTGCAATCACTGTTTACACATGTGTGCAGGACCTACGTATGCGTTCACATTTGCACATGGGGCACAGGGGCTCTTTAAATTTCTTATCTTATTTTGTTATCATTTAATTTTATTTACACGATCTCTTTATTTTTTGATTAACTCTAAAAAATGTTTTATCAACTTTATTGCTATCATCAGGAATGAGCAACATCCACTGTGATAGCATGGGCAGTGACAGGTACTCTTTACTGAGACATGTGGAGTCTGTTAAATCCCAGATCACTCCCTGCCCTGAAAAGCATTTTCTGAACAAACTGAGATAGATTTGATCAGGTGCTTACAAGCTTGTAAACAACAAACCATAACCGGAAGTGACACATTTCTAGTTGCTTCTGGTCTCTTACACCATAGAGATGATTGGTGAATGGAAGTTCCTTCTTCATCTCTATGGTAAGCTGACTCAACCACCCACATCAGTCCCAGGCTTCTCGGTGGAACAGGAGGGCACAGGAAAGGCAGCGGGTGAGGTGAGGGACCTCCTGTAAAAGTGATTGGGTGGTTGTATAGCCGCTTGATCGCTTTTACAATAAAGAGCCGCGCTGGCTCTAAAAAATGGTACCAGAATGCAGCTGCAGCCATCATCCTGATAGAACCACTGAAAGCAATTCATCTGCGGGAAGCAATTAAGCTAATGAAATGTGAACTCTAGTTGCTGTGTGTCACTATACTTTGCAGGTCATCATTGAATGTGCTTTTTCTGTGCTGAGTGTGAATTTTTGATGTAAATTAGCAGAGATGAGCTGATTTCCTCCGGCCTCTTCCCCTCAATTACAGACCTTGTTAGACTTTTTCTAAGCCATCCACCTCCATCATTAGCTTACCATCCATTATCCCTCACTTTGGAGTTTAGGGCAGGGTAGAGCAGCACGATTCTGGCTAAAATGAGAATCACAATTGTTGTGCTTAGAATAAAGATCACAATTCTCTCATGATGCTCGCAGCGTAACATCATCTTTCACATTATACAAAAAAATTGGGCTAACTTTACTGTATTTACTATAAGTGTATTTTTTCCCAAAAAATTGCATTTGAAAGACCGCTGCGCAAATACAGTGTGACATAAAATATTGCAACAACCATCATTTTATTCTCTAGGGTCTGCTAAAAATATATATATGATATTTGGGGGTTCTAAGTAATTTTCTAGTAAAAAATACAAATTTTAACTTGAAAGCAACAAGTGTCAGAACAAGGCTTAGTCTTTAAGTGGTTAAACTGACCTCATTTACAGACTGAAGTTCATGCCTTTGATCTAAGAACCAAAAGATACATTGTTTATAGTTTAAATAAACAGAAATAAACGTAGTTGTGCACTGCCACAACTAAACGAATTAAAGAGGAGGGCCAGTCAAAAAAAAAAAAATGAAAAGTCAGCAGCTACAAATACTGCAGCTGCTGACTTTTAATTGGACAATTACCTGTCCCAGGGCCCAGCGATGCGGGGGATCGAAGCCCCGCTCATCTCCCCCTCCGTTCAGCGGCGCCAACATTGCAACTGTGGGCGCCAGGCTGTGGCTACACAGCCTGGCACCCACTGCGAATGCGCGAGCGGCGCCGCGCACCGTGATTGGCTGCTGAGTCACCTGGGACCTGTAATGGGTCCCAGATGATTGACAGGAGGGAGGGAGCAGAGCTGAGTCCTTCCTGTGCCGAGACGGAAGTGATGTCACCAGCCCAGGCACTGAAAGAGGCAGACTACGAGGGACCCCCTAGCAACAGGCATTTAGAGGTGAGTAAAAAAAAAAAAAATCCAAATTTTTTTTGTATTTTTTTTTTTAGGATTTTTCATGTAGTTTTTTTTTTTTTGGGTGGAACCCAACTTTAAGGTTTATAGGTATAATCTCAGCGCTGAGCAATGTTGATAAACATTTGCCAGCTTTTTTTTGGACAACTCTAAACAGAGAACAGCTCTGCACTTGTTACATAGAATTGTAAAAATGCCGGATTAAGATCGTTAGGGGGGTTGAATCGAGATTTTTTTTAACGATTATTCCCACTTCCCTGTGTACCAATATACCATTAATGTACCTCGTTGCAGAAACGAAAAAGCTTTCTATTTGTCCTAGACCAGGCCTTAGCTTAGCCTGAGTTTCCTGTTGGAAACTGTTACATTAGCCATCCTGAATTTGGCTTGTACACTTGGCGGTCATTTATCGCAGCCGCGGGAAAACGCAAAACACGCAGGTCAAAACATTCCTATCCTGTACACGATTCTTCTACATTCAGGAGAGGGAGGTTGAGGGATGTTTAACTAACAGCAGCAGCAGCTCCTAAACTCTGCTAAAAGCCTATGTGTACTTTGAGACCTAGGCTTTTATGGAGTTGAGTTTAGGAGCTTTGGCAAAATTAAAACAACCAAAAGCTCCCCGCACCTCTCCCCCTCTTCCACACCTCCACAGGTGCATGCATTCACAATGCAATCAGTGATCACCATTCTCACTAAATATAAAGCCATCAATTTTTTTTCTATCTTGTATAGATTGCATAGATGACTCATTTGGCAGAGTGTGCAGGAGCTGAGCAATCACAGCCTATATAGAGATGAGCTGTAGTATTGAAAACAGAAGTGTGTCTTGTAAGTCATGTAAGCTCAACATACATTATACAATCTTGTTGTACAAATTCCTTTAGTTCGACCATTAACTATGTAGTGCAAGAGCCTACCTGATTGGACACATTGTTGTGTCTCCCTATTATATAGTTTTGGTAAATTTAAAGGATATTGTACAATCAGATTGTAGAGCTTATGGCCACCTTTATACACCTAAAATGAACTCGTAGCACTTTCAGTGCCATGATTTGTTAAGGGCACACCAAACGCAGGAGCAAACACACATTTCGCCGTGTGAGGAAACAAGCGACAAAAGCAGCAAAATGCAGAGTAAAAAACATGCAAGCACGCCAAAATATCATCATACATTACACAGTTTGGAGAAATAAAACCCTTAAAGCAGGGATAGGCAACCCGGGGCCCTCCAGCTGTTGCAGAACTACACGTCCCATCATGCCCCTGGGAGTAATTGTAGCTGCCAGCCTTGCAATGCCTCATGGGAAATGTAGTTCCACGACAGCTGGAGGGCCCCAAGTTGCCTACCCCTGCCTTAAAGGGTAATTCCACTTTTGTGGGAAAAAAATATAAAAAAAAAAATAATATAGCATACATAATTGCAACAAAAGTCATATTATAATTGAATGTTATTAAAAATGACCTTTCCTTTTCAATCTGCAGCTCTGTCATTTTCTGTAAAATGCAATGCAATATGACTACCTGGAGGTGTTCATTACACAGAATGTGTGTACAGAACGCCCCCCAGAAACATCATTTCCTGCTTGCGTGATTGGCTCAATGATTTTTCCAGAAGTCTGCACTAAGATACAGGTCAGATATCTGGCATCCCCTGCAACAAAAATAACATTTTTAGTGAGTTACCCCCCAAAGGAAAATCAAATCTGAAGGGATGCAGGCCCTGCGGCCTCTCCTCATTAGAGCCCTGCAGGTGCAGCAGCAGATTGATAATTATTAAACCACTCCCGTGCAGATTCACTTCCCACATGGATACAGACAAACAAACAGTTATTTCTTCAGAATAACAAATGGTAGGAAATCTGCAAAGTTTGTTATAATCCCTGCAATGTACATAGATCACCCAGAGGAGAATGTTTTTTTCTTAACAAAAGTGGAGTTACTCTTTAAAGTATTTATCATATTTTCTAAATGTATTTGTTACTAAGCAGTAAAGAAAAAAAAAAGCATTGCTAGTAGGCGTGATGACACCTAAGCATTGATGAAGCACTTTAGAGCTTTCGGGGGATGTTTTTTCCGCAGCTGGTGTTCTGGCTTCATACTGTGTCTTGAGAGACACTGAAGTGGCAGAATATTGGACATGCTACAAAAATAACTGCATTTAGATAAATAGGTCAGAGTATTTGTCATGGTCTGCTAGCTGGACCTTATTGACTTTAAAAATATAAAATAAAATGCCATTATGCTTTTGCGGGGCTTTAGAAGACACAAAGTTGTATTTGATTATGCACTAACAAAGGGGGTTATTTACTAAAGGCAAACCCACATTGCACTACAAGTGCACTTGGAAGTGCAGTCGCTGTAGATCTGAGGGGGACATGCAGGGAAAATAAAAAATAGCATTTTAGCTTGCACATGATTGGATGATAAAATTAGCAGAGCTTCCCCTCATTTCAGATCTACCCCTCAGATCTACAGCGACTGCACTTCCAAGTGCACTTGAAGTGCAGAGTGGATTTGCCTTTAGTAAATAACCCCCAATGTCATATGAATGTTGTCAATTTGGATATCTTTTAGATTGACTGAAAACAGGATTTTTATATTCAGTTTTTCATTTGCTCCTAGCTTTACTCTGAATTCATTGATATACCGTATATACTCGAGTATAAGTCGATTTTTTCAGCACATTTTTTTGTGCTGAAAGTGCCCCCCTCGACTTATACTGGAGTCAAGCACTTTTCTGCAGCAAAAAATTTCATTTTCCGAACCGACTTTGGGGCCCTGTATCTCAGAGCCACTTTGTGCTAGGAACTCCAAATTTGGTATGCAAACCCAGTGGAACTGGTACCATAACATATCCAAAGCTAGGGTTCCTAGGACCAAGTGGCCCCGAGATACGGGGCCCCAAAATCGGTTCAGAAAATGTCATTCTCTGCTGCAGAAAAGTGCTTGACATTTTCTGAACCAATTTTTGGGGCCCTATATCTCAAGGACACTTGGTGATAGAAACCCCAGCTTTGGATATTTTATGGTGCTAGTTCCACTTAGTTTGCACACAAAATTTGGGGTTCCTAGCACTAAGTGGCCCTGAGATACGGGGCCCCAAAATTGGTCAACTGTGTCCATCTGCAGCAATGTCATTTCGGGACCATTTGGGTTCAGAGACCCCAAATTTTGGCTTCAGCTAGGGGGCATCTAGGAACCTTTAACTACCGAGTTTGAAGTTTGGGGGACCTATGGCTGCAAATGGGCAAAGTGAGGCATGCAAATGGGCACAGTGAGGCTGCAAATGGGCATTGTTGACCCTCTTTTCCACTTACAGTAGCTGTGCATTTCTCACCCTCGTCTTATACTCGGGTCACTAAGTTTTTCCCATTTTTTTGTGGTAAATTAGGGCCTCGACTCGGAACGACTTATACTCGAGTATATACGGTACCCTGAATCATTTTTACAGCGTTTATATATTTGTATGCCATGACTGGCTTCAAGAATCTGTTGGCAGAACTTCCTTCACTCTTGAAGCCCAGTTCACCCTGTTGCGCTGTGTAAGACCCCTTTCACACTGGGGGCGGTTTGCAGGCGTTATTGCGCTAAAAATAGCGCCTGCAAACCGACCCAAAACAGCTGCTGCTGTTTGTTCAGTGTGAAAGCCCGAGGGCTTTCACACTGAAGCGGTGCGCTGGCAGGAGAAGAAAAAATCTCCTGCAAGCCGCATCTTTGGAGTCAAAGTTGATCTTTGAAATCAATGGGACAGTGCGGCTATACCGCGGCAATACCGCGGCTATAGCCGCGCTATACGAGTGGTTTTAACCCTTTTTCGGCCGCCAGCGGGGGGTTAAAACTGCACTGCTAGCGGCCAAATACCACGGTAAAACAGCGCTAAAAATAGCGCTGTTTTACCGCCGACGCCCCCTACCGCCCCAGTGTGAAAGCAGCCTTAGCGAATGAGCATTAACATGCATTGCAATAGGGAAGCCCCTTTCTTTGAATAAATTTGTAATAAATACTATAGTATACAAATCTCAAATGGCAGATTACCTTGGGTTGTGGTGTGCTGCGATGCGCGACCTTTGGCAAGGTTCATTCAGAATGAATGGTACTGTATTGCACCAATGTGCATAGCGCACACGTTACTGCAGCACAATGGAGTGAATGAGCCTAAAAATGCAGAACAATCTCATCAATGTATTTTTTTCAGGGTGTTCAGTTCCTAAACACATCTATATATTAGGGATAGGTGATGATAATCTGAGTATTCGACAGAAAGACTCAGTGGGGTTGATTTGCTAAAGCCAAATAGACTGTGTACTTTGCAAAATGCAGTTGCACTCTGCAAGTGCAGTTGCTCCAGAATTTAGTAAATGATGTAAAGCTCCACTTTGCAAAGAATACCCAATCAAGTGCCAGAAAAATAAAAAAAACAGCATTTGTGCTTGCACATAATTGGATGATGGAAGTCAGCAGAGCTTCTGCTCATTTACTAAGCTCTGCAGCAACTGCACTTGCAGAGTGCACAGTCTATTTGCCATTAGTAAATCAACCCCAAGGTGTCATAGTGGAGAAGTGTAAATATTATTTCAGAGATGTTTTCTGTTAATCTCCACTGGCTATAGGAATGTGTAATTAATTATTTGACCCATGTGGCCACAGAGTGGAGCTCAGTGCTGGTACCCTAAAAGGCTTTTATTTCCTACAAACGTGTGCGTTTGTACAATATAAACTGATGGTTTGATTTACGATTTGCACAATGTACAGATTGGTCTAGCCAACAATTTTCTCATTGCTCACATGCAAAATATAATAGAAAAATGTATCAGTGCTGTACCGGGTGTGTCCTTATGAATACTTGCATTAGTATTAGTCTTAGTCTTTGGACGATAATCATTAAAATGTCCTCACGTTTCGTTTGCTGCAGCATCTTGTGGCACATTGGGATCAATCCCTGTCTGATCTGCTGGGGGCACAGCTCTCGCATTGCTGGGGGCACAGCTCTCGCATTGCTGGGGGCACAGCTCTCGCGTTGCTGGGGGCACAGCTCTCGCATTGCTGGGGGCACAGCTCTCGCGTTGCTGGGGGCACAGCTCTCGCTTGCTGGGGGCACAGCTCTCGCATTGCTGGGGGCACAGCTCTCGCATTGCTGGGGGCACAGCTCTCGCATTGCTGGGGGCACAGCTCTCGCATTGCTGGGGGCACAGCTCTCGCGTTGCTGGGGGCACAGCTCTCGCGTTGCTGGGGGCACAGCTCTCGCATTGCTGGGGGCACAGCTCTCGCATTGCTGGGGGCACAGCTCTCGCATTGCTGGGGGCACAGCTCTCGCATTGCTGCAAACGTCGGATGATCTACTGCTGGATAACATCAATAAGGACGCAGGGTCACAAATGTCTCATCTGCAGTAAAAAACTGGCATGACAAGTGGGCTTACAGACACTGCAGTTAATACATACTTAAAATACTAAAGCATATACTGAGAGGAGCATTAAGGACCATAAACCAAAAGATATACAGTGCCTTGAAAAAGTATTCACACCCCTTGAAATTCTCCACATTTGTCATGTTACAGCCAAAAACATAAACGTATTTTATGTGATAGACCAACACAAAGTGGCACATAATTGTGAAGTGGAAGGAAAATGATAAATGTTTTTACATTTTCTTTACAAATAAATATGTGAAAAGTGTGGCGTACATTTGTATTCAGCCCCCCTGAGTCAATACTTTATAGAACCAACTTTTTCCCTGCAATTACAGCTGCAAGTCTTTTTGAGGATGTCTCTACCAGCTTTGTACATCTAGAGAATGACATTTGTGTCATTCCTATTTGCAAAATAGCTCAAGCTCTGTCAGATTGGATGGAGAGCGTCTGTGAACGGCAATTTTCAAGTCTTGCCACAGATTCTCAATTGGATTTAGGTCTGGACTTTGACTGGGCCATTCTAACACATGAATATTCTTTGATCTAAACCATTCCATTGTAGCTCTGGCTGTATGTTTAGGGTCTTTGTCCTGCTGGAAGGTGAACCTCCGCCCCAGTCTCAAGTATTTTGCAGACTCTAACAGGTTTTCTTCTAAGATTGCCCTGTATTTGGCTCCATCCATCTTCCCATCAACTCTGCTTATCTGTCACTGCTGAAGAAAGGCATCCCCACAACACGATGCTGCCACCACCATGTTTCACGGTGGGGATGGTGTGTTCAGGGTGATGTGCAGTGGCAGTTTTCCGCCACACAGCATTTTGCTTTTAGGCCAAAAAAGTTACATTTTGGTCTCATCTGACCAGAGCACCTTCTTCCACATGTTTTCTGTGTCCCCCACATGGCTTCTCTCAAACTGCAAACAGGTCTTCTTATGCATTTCTTTCAACAATGGCTTTCTTCTTGTCACTCTTCCATAAAGGCCAGACTTGTGGAGTGCATGACTAATAGTTGTCCTGTGGACAGATTCTCCCACCTGAGCTGTGGATCTCTGCAGCTCCTCCAGAGTTACCATGGGCTTCTTGGCTGCTTCTCTGATTAATGCTCTCATTGTCCAGATTGTCAATTTAGGTGGACGGCCATGTCTTGGTAGCAGTGGCATTGGAAGGGGGGGTTCTGGGGGGCCGGAGCCCCGAGTGGGTCCCCAAAAAGCCCCAGGTTTCGGGCTTTCTCAATTGTATTGTTAGCCCCAAGTCCAAGCGGCCGTATGCAAAAAATCAGACAATCACAGACTTTCTCACTCATCACAGCCAGCGGGGATCGATCCGACTCCGAGCGCGGCCAGTGAGTGACATAACAAGTCCCACCTCTTGGACCCTGCAGCGCCTATGATGGACATCACACTGGTTCAATGCCGGGACCGCGTGATGTGTGACATCCATCATAGGGCACCGCCAGGTCCAAGAGGCGTGAATGATACTGCGCCGTGCTGAGCACTATGAAATCCAGCACTCGCTCTGTGTAAATGGGTGAGCCACAAGGCGGCTCTTCTAACCTGGGTCTGGCTGCCTGGTGCGTACAACCTGCTGTCTGAATGGTCACGAATGGGATGGGCACACTGCACACTACAGGTAAGGCTGAGCTACAGAGGGTCAAGAGGTCACCTGAAGTCTGACGCGGAAAAGTTAGATAGGTCAGTGCAGGTGTCAGGAAGGTCAGCGCATGTGTCAGGTAAGTCAGTGCTTGTGTCAGGTAGGCCAGTGTAGGTGTCAGGAAGGTCAGTGCAGGCATCAGGTAGGTCAGTGCAGGTGTCAGTTAGGTCAGTGCAGGTGTCAGGTAGGTCAGTGCAGGTGTCAGGAAGGTCAGCGCATGTGTCAGGTAAGTCAGTGCATGTGTCAGGTAAGTCAGTGCAGGTATCAGGTAGGTCAGTGCAGGTGTCAAGTAGGTCAGTGCAGGTGTCAGGAAGGTCAGTGCATGTGTCAGGTAAGTCAGTGCATGTGTCAGGTAGGTCAGTGCATGTGCCAGGTAGGTCAGTGCAGGTATCAGGTAGGTCAGTGCAGGTGTCAGGTAGGTCAGTTCAGGTATCAGGTAGGTCAGTGCAGGTGCCAGGAAGGTCAGTGCATGTGTCAGGTAAGTCAGTGCATGTGTCTGGTAGGTCAGTGCATGTGTCAGGTAGGTCAGTGCAGGTATCAGGTAGGTCGGTGCAGGTGTCAGGCAGGTCAGTGCATGTGTCAGGGGGGTAAGTGCATGTATCCAGTAGGTCAGTTTAGTGGTCAGCATTGATAGGCACTGGTGAGCCAGGCAGCAACCAGCAAGTGAGCCTGACTCCACCCCCCCCTGCCGAGCGAACCCCCCCCCCCCCCCCCCGGTGCCAGGCCTGGACTTCGGGCTGAAGCCCCTGGTCTTTTTACCACCTAGCAACTCCCCTGCTTGGTAGGTTTGATGTTGTGCCATGCTCTTTCCATTTTTGGATGGCGGATTGAACAGTGCTCCGTGAGATGTTCAAATCTTGGGATATTTTTTTTTTATAACCTAACCCTGCTTTAAAATTCTCCACAACTTTATCCCTGGCCTGCCTGGTGTGTTCCTTGGCCTTCATGATGCTGTTTGTTCACTAAGGTTCTCTAACAAACCTTTGAGGGCTCCACAGAACAGCTGTATTTATACATTACATTAAATTATAAACAGGAGGACTCTATTTACTAATTAAGGGACTACTGAAGACAATTGGTTCCACTAAATTTTAGTTAGGGGTATCAGAGTAAAGGGGGCTGAATACAAATGTGCACCACACTTTTCACATATTTATTTGTAAAAAAATTTAAAACCGTTTATCATTTTCCTTCCACTTCACAATTATGTGCCACTTTGTGTTGGTCCATCACATAAAATCCCAATAAAATAAATTTTCAAGGCACTGTATATAGTGCACAGGTGGGCCACTGCACATGCTTGTAGGAATATTGGCCCAAGTACAATCTATGAAAAAAGTATGTAGAATATGAGGCAGAGCTGTGCCCCACTGAAACCTTGACATTTATTAAACTACGTTGAAAAAATCCTCCTGTTTTAAGTCCTGTTGGGTGCAACTGCTGCCTGCTTCATATTCTATATTTTGTGATATGGGGTGATTAAGGCTGGCCATACATTATACAATGTTCTTTTAGATTTGCTAAAACCACCTAATATGAGGTCAAACCTAAACACTTTCAATTTGTATGCCACCAGGCAGGTCATTGCACTACATAGGTGAAAGTAAATCTAAAGGACATTGAATAAGAAAATTGTATAATATATGGTCAGCCTAAGTTCATGTAGTCGATACGTTTTTAGTGTGTCATGTCAGTCTAAAGTGCAGTTAAGGGTTTTTTGGCCCACTTTCGTTAAACTGAAAGAATATAAACACTAGAGGTGCACCAAATGGACATTTTGGTGCTAAAACCAAAAATGCAGAATACACTTGTCCAAAAACTAAAACTAAAAATGGCAGTTTTTAAAAATATATATATATTTTTATATATAATTGTATTAACTTTTTAATTAAAATCATGAATTCAAATGACTATGAATTTATTGTCAGCCGTTATTGGCACCTTTAGCACAAGAACAGCTCAAGAGAAATGTATCCCTTTAAATTCTATGTATGTCTTCACACTGGTCCATTATGCTTCCATGTGGTGTTGAAAATCAACTTTTTTCTCCGCACGATCAGCATGAGGAGAGAAGAATAAAGCGGGTAACTGGCTTCTGTTACAGGGACAGTGGCCCCTGCCTCTGTGCCTACCAGTGCTGCTAATTAGTGCCACCTATCAGTGCCCACCAGGGCCGCTAATCAGTCCCCACCAGTGTCACCTTTCAAGGCCTATGAGGGCTGCCAATCAGTGCCCATTAGTACCTCATCATCAGCATCACCTACTAGTGCCCATCAGTGCTGCCTATCAGTGCCCATCAGCGCCACCTATCAGTGCTGCTTATCAGTCCCACCTATCAGTGCCCACCAGTACCTTATAATCAGTGTCACCTATCAGTGCTGCCTACCAGTGCCACCTACCAGTGCCTACCAGTACCCATCCGTGCTGCCTATCAGTGCCCTTCAGTTGCACCTATCATTGCCACCTCATCAGTGAAGCCTATCAGTCAGTGCCCATCAGTGCAGCCTCATCAGCGCACATCAGTGAATGAGAAAAATTACTGTTTGCAGAATTTTATAACAAACTTTGAAAAATGTTTTTTTTTTTTTTCAAAATATTCTGTCTTTTTTTGTTTCTTTAGCAAAAAATAAAAAACCCAAGTGGTGATTAAATACCACTAAAAGAAAGCTCCACTTGTGTGAAAAAAATGCTAAAAATGTTGTTTGGGTACATTGTTGCATGACTGTCTAATTATCATTCAAAGTGCAACAGCGCTGAAAGCTGAAAATTAGCCTGAGCAGGAAGGGGGTATAAGTGCCCAGTAGGCAAGTAGTTAAGAAACGTGGTAAAATAACGCATAGCGTTTTTCACACATTTTTTGGCCATTCGCTAAAAAAACGCTTCTAAAGTACCGCATGCAATATTTTTCCAAAATATACAGTATGTATCTTATGAACCCATGCGCTATTTTATCTCATGCAATATACAGTGGGATCAGCGCAGTCTCTGCAGCATATGTATTAATATAAAAGAAAAAGGGTGACTGGAATACCAGTCAAAGGGAAGCTGCTTTCACAAGACACATGTGGTGTATCAAAAATAACTAAGCTAAATTAGGTAAATACAAAATATCTTTATAACTTTCAAAAAATTGAATGAAAATAGCATTAAAAAAATCACATGCGCATATAAATACCGTTCTTCTACAATGTTGTCTTTTTTAATGGTGGAAGAAGGGTATTTACAGACAACAGAAACTACCCAAATGACCCTGATTAAAAAGTTTTCACACCCCAGTTCTTAATACCGTGCATTGCCCCCTTTAACATCAATAACAGCTTGAAGTCTTTTGTGGTATTTGTGGATGAGGCGCTGTATCTTCTCAAATGGTAAAGCTGCCCATTCCTCTTGGCAAAAAGCCACCAGTTCCTGTAAATTCTGGGCTGTCTTGCATGAACTGCAGGTTTGAGATCTCCCCAGAGTGGCTCAATGATATTGAGGTCAGGGGACCGAGATGGCCACTCCAGATCCTTCACTTTATTCTCCTGTAGCCAATGACAGGTCGACTTGCCCTTGTGTTTTGGATCATTGTCATGTGGAATGTCCAAGTACGTCCCATGTGCAGCTTCCTGGCTGATGAATGCAAATGTTCCTCCAGTATTTGATAACATACTGCATTCATCTTGCCAACAATTTTGACCAAATTTCCTGTGCCTTTGTAGTTCACACATCCCCAAAACATTAGCGATCCACCTCTGTACCTTTCATCATAGGCCTTGTTGACTCCTCTCCAAATGTAGCGTTTATGGTTGTGGCCAAAAAGCTCAATTTTGGTCTCATCACTCCAAATGCCAGAAGGTTTGAGGCTTGTCTCTGTGCTGTTTGGCGTATTGTAAGCAGGATACTTTGTGACATTTGCATAGTAATGGCTTTCTTCTGGCGACTTGACCATGCAGCCCATCTTTCTTCAAGTGTCTCCTTATTGTGCATCTTGAAACAGCCACACCACATGTTTTCAGAGTCCTGTATTTCACCTGAATTTATTTGTGGGTTTTACTTTGCATCCCAAACAATTTTCCTGGCGGTTGTGGCTGAAATTTTAGTTGGTCTACCTAACCGTGGTTTGGTTTTAACAGAACCCCTCATTTTCCACTTCTTGATTAGAGTTTGAACACTGCTAATTGGCATTCTCAATTCCTTGGATATCTTTTTATATCCCTTTCCTGTTTTATACAGTTCATCTACTTTTTCCCACAGATCCTTTGAAAATTCTTTTGCTTTCTTTTGGATTCTCAGAATCCAAAAACGTCAGTGCAGCACTGGATGAAAGATGCAAGGGTCTGTCAGGAGTCCAGAAATGCATTGACCTTTTACACACACACTAATTACAAGCAAACAGATCACAGGTCAGGATGCTTACCTTTAATAGCCATTCAAACCCCTTTGTGTCAACTTGTGTGCATGTCATCAGGCCAAAATCACCAGGGTATGTAAACTTTTGATCAGGGGCATTTGTGTAGTTTCTGTTGTCATTATGATTTAAAAAGAGTAAACACAGTTGATTGATAATAAATGACTTAAGCCAAACGCTAACCATGAGTGAAAGAAATGCTTTTGTGTTATCATTTATATTCTCTGAAAAATGGCCAAGAAATCATAAATTCTGCCAGGGTATGTAAACTTATGAGCACAACTGTAAATGTGTGTGATTTTTTATACTATTTTCATTCAACATTTGACATTTATAAAGATATTTTGTATTTACTTAAAGTATAGCTAAAGGAGAAACTTTTTTTTTAGTTTTAGGGTGGAGAGGTATTAGAGCACCTATTATTATTATCATTATACAGGTTTTATATAGCGCCAATAGTTTGCCCGGCGCTTTACAACATATTAGGCTTTTACTGCTGTCTGTGCCCCCATTGAACGTGAAATGAAAAGAAAATTTCAAATTTTGGGTTGTCCCCAGAAAAGTAAATGAGGGGACATTTTCCAATGGAGACACAGGTGGCATTTTTTTTTAATGGCAGGGGTTTTAACCCTCCCTTACTCTATCCAAAATTTTTAAAAAAGAAGTTTTCTCCGTAGTTCTACTTTACGGCAAATAGACTGTGCAATATGGGAGAGAAATTTTCCAATGGGGACACTAGTTCTGATGACCTGGGGACCCCAAGGGTTTTCCTTAATTTGCAGGGATCTCCTCTGTCTTCCTGTTTTGGCTATGGGACAGGAAGTGAAAGGAAATCTCCCCAATGAGGCACAGATGCCAAACAAAAAGAGACTGATCAGGGTTCAGGGGATTTAAAATGAAAAAGAAAGTTTTGCCTTTTTTTTACACTTTCAAGCAGCCTTTCTCAACCTTTTCAACACAGAGGAACCCTTGAAATATGTTTCCAGTCTAAGGAAACCCCTGCTAAAAATTGCTGCAGCTAGCAACTCATTATACATTAGTGTGATGGTCAGTGGGAAGAATGCTCCCTACACTTATGGTCAGTGGAATGAATTAACCCCTTACAGCTAAAAAGATCAAAGATGTCAGTGGGAACTTGTCCAGCGGGATGATATCTCTAAAAATAATTGTGAAAAAGTAAAGTATCCCCACAACATATGACATACTGTATGTTCTAACTAGGGATTGGACCATTGTGATATGCATGGACCTTGTATTATGTTTGGAGTGACTGGGAGTTTTTTTGCAGCAAATGATGTTTATTCTTGTATATTCACAAAAAAGTCTCTAAAAATCTGGCAAAATGACCAGGGAAAATAAGTATATTTTACTACATGTAATGGGATGGATTTAAAGTGGTGTTCCGGCCGCAATTATACTTTTTAAATAAAAAATACCCCTATAATACACAAGCTTAATGTATTCTAGTAAAGTTAGTCTGTAAACTGAGGTCTGTTTTGTTAGTTTATAGCAGTAGTTTGTTATTTTATAAACTTACAGCAGGCCGTGGCCATCTTAAGTCTGGGCATCTGAAGCCAGACTGTATTTCTTCCTGGATCTCAGCCTTGCAGATCTCGCACATGCTCAGTGCAGCACAAGCAGTGTAATAGGTTTCAGGTCAGGTTTCCATAGCAATGGCAGTGTCAGAGGAAGTTGCCGCCCCTTCCCAGAAGGCATTGCAAACAGGAAATGATGCGATGGGCCACGGCCAGGGAGGAGGAAGTGAAAAATGAATACAGCAGATATACAGTAAGTGCTGAGAAAAATAAATAAAAAAATATCCAATTTGTTTACAGTGCACAGTTTAGTGAGGGATGCTGAAGAGTTGTAAAAGTGGGTGGAACTCCACTTTAACCTCCCTGGCGGTATGATTATTTCTGATTTTAGGTGCTGAAAGCGGTACAATTATTTTGCACAGAAATTTGGCGTTTTATATTGTAGGCCTGTAATTCTTAGGAATAGTTCACTTAAATCTGTCCAAACAAGAGTCTAGTAGACATCCCGGGTATGATAAAGTTTGAAAAACGAAATAAAAAATTATAATATAATAAATAACTATAAATAATTATAACAAATAATAATATAATAATAATAAAAATTATATAATAATGTAATCAAATCAAAAACACTGAAATTTGCTCAGTTGCAGAATTGTCGCTTTTGGTACTTTTAGTGTTTGATGACGGATCTCCCCACAAATCACTATCGCTCAATTCTGCGAGTGATTCTAATTTATTATCGCTTTTTTCTAGCTGCTCTAAAACCACTTTTGATGTAAAGGGACAGTTTTGGTTGCTATGGACAATCTCCAGTTTCCTGGCAGAAAGAACAGTTTTATGTATATAAAACTGCATGCAGGACACTGGGCAAACCACTAGGGACAAAGGGGATGTGTAGTTATTTGATACAGTACTGTAATCTGTAAGATTACAGTATGCTGTATCTATACTATGTGTTTTACTTTTGAATTTACCGCCGAACTCCGTCCCCGTGCGTCGCACCGCTCGCAGGGAACGGAGCTCGGCACTGTGAATCGAGCGAGACACGGCGGCTCGCCGATCACAGCGGGGAGACATCGCAGGATCCAGGGGACAAGGTAAGTATACTCTTCCTGGATCCTGCGATGCAAGCCCGAGTCTGGCTCGGGGATACCGCTTTTGGTATAAAAAATCCAACCCGAGCCAGACTCGGGAATACCGCCAGGGGGGTTAATAAAAGTAATGGGGTGGATTTACTAAAAGCACATGGACTGTGCACTTTGCAAGTGAAGTTGCTCCAGAGCTTAGCAAATGAGGGGGGCTCTGTTGACTTCCATCGTCCAATCACGAGCAAGCAAACATGCTGTTTTTTTTCCTTGCATGTGATTTGGTATTCTTTGTAATGTAAAGCTTTACCTCATTTACTAAGCTAAGGAGCAACTTGCAAATTGCAGTCTATTTGCCTTTAAGTAGAACTATGGGCAGCACTTTTTTTTACATTTTGAATAGAGTAAGGGAGGGTTATAACCCCTGTCCTTTAAAAAAAATGCCATCTGTGTCCCCATTGGAAGATGTCCCATCTATTACTTTTCTGGTGACAACTCAAGATGTGGAAATTTCTTTTACTTTCACTTTTAGTGATAATGGTAAACAGAACAAATAGAGAGGGAGAATCTACCTAATGGGGCACAGACAGCAATAAAAACTGACAGATGTTCTAATTTGATGAGTCATTTCCATGCCAATGCGTCTTTTTGAATTTTATGCTTTTGTGATCACAGAGGAAATGTTTTACTTGATGCAATACATCTTGGAATGTAAAGCCTTTTTTCTATTTGAATTAAACCTGTAACCATATGGATTTTTGCTACGTGGAGGCTTTCTGTTGTTTTTTATGGATGCTGTTAACCATAAACCTACCAAACGGTTCTGTGGTGGAAGGAGGTGTTTTTACCATCTGGGACATTGCCAATCCTGATCCATATTCTCACATGCCGGGTCGAGGTTGCCTGAGGTGGCTCAGCTGAGGAGGAGGAATTGCACCACTCGCTATCCAGAGCTTTGATATCTCATGCCTGATTGATGCTAGTAAACGTATATTTAATCTTCTCCCCTGGGTGGTGGATGCACACACAGTGGTGACTTCTTTAGTCCTACACTCCTGGATTCCTTCCCATCAATATATACCAATGGATTCATGTTTTAATCACCAATGGGACTATACTACCAATGTTGCTCTTAGGGATGCATTTATTGATTTCATTCCTTATCTTTCAGCACCCATCTTTACTGTGCTTTCTCTGTTCAAGTTCCTTTGTAGCACAGTTATCCACTGCTCGTGGCTTTCATTCACACAATGCCACATGGTCGGTGCTCAGTTCATTCACATGGTGCCAAGGCTCCTCACTTGATGGTTATGTGGCTGGATCTTGCTTCATTGAGGGCTTATTCACACGGTGCCAAGGTTATCCACTTCCTTGTCCCAAGGGTGGTGTTCTCTTCATTGAGGGTTGATTCACATAGGACCAAGGTTACTCACCTGATGGTTACATGGCTGGACCACACTTCATTCACACGGTGCCAAGGTTATCCACTTGCTTGTCCTAAGGTTGATGCTCACTTCATTGAGAGTTCATTCACATGGTGTCAAGGTTACTCACCTGATGGTTACTCACCTGATGGTTATATGGCTGGACCTCGCTTCATCGAGGGTTTATTCACATGGTGCCAAGGTTGTCCACTTGCTTGTCATATGGTTGGTGACCCAAACAGCTCTCAGTAGACATCTGTTCTGGTATGCTTTGGGAATCGAACTCGTAGCCATCATATTCCACATTCACTGCTCTGCATGCTGCGCCACAGACCAGGATCCCAATGTTGATTTATAATTTGCACAGTGCACTTTATTTAGAGACACTATCAATCAGATGATGGTGTTAAGCCGCGTACACACGATTGGATTTTCCGACAGGAAATGTGTGATGACAGGCTGTTGACAGAAAATCAAACCGTGCGTATGCTCCATCGGTAAAATGTTGGCTAGCAGGTTTTAAAATTTTCCACGGACAAATGTCTGTTGTCGAATTTTCCAGTCGTGTGTACACAAGTCCGTCAGACAAAAGTCCAAAGTAGAAACACGCATGCTCGGAAGTAAGGATGAGACAGAAGCAGTCGGTCTTGTAAACTAGCGTTCGTAATGGAGAATTAACATTCGTGACGTGGCAAATTATGAAATCTCGAAATACAGCGTACAATTCATTTGAAGTAAAACACAAAGCCAAGTATTATTCTCCACAATTTTTGTATTGTGCATTAAAAAAAGAAAACAAAATTAGACATGCTATCTGCCAATAGAACTTAACCAAAAAGTGCATTCTGTGCATCCAAAAATATAGAAGATATACCAAATCAAATCATTATTCAACCAAAAAAATAATGTCAAAGCAATAACTTCAAGGCCATTAATAAATAACACGTTATCTCCTCCGATTCCACAACATGTCTGGTTGACGAATGGCCGTTCAGAAACGAACTGAAAAGTACGAAATGAAAAGCGCAAAATGAAAAACATGGAATGAAAAGCATGAATCAACACTTACCAAACTTCTACTAACATGAAATTAGCAGAAGGAGCCCAAAGGGTGGAGCTAAAGAGCTGAAAAACCACATAGTACGTCACTACATTTGTGATTGTTGGCCAATTGTGTGCTGTGTGTATGCAAGACAAGTTTGGGCCAACGCCCTTCGGTTTTGTTGGCCAACAATCTGATCGTGTGTATGAGGCTTTAGAGTGCTCTAAGGTGATCTATTGGATTGAGATCTGGTGACTCTGGAGGCCATTGGAGTACAGTAAATTCATTGTCATGTTTAAAAAAAACAGTGGTGAGATGATTTCAGCTTTGTGACATGATGCATTATTCTGCTGGAAGCAGCCAGTAGAAGATGGGTACACTGTAGTCATAAAGGAATGGACATTGTCAGCAACAATATTCAGGTAGGTCGTGGCATTTAAACGATGCTTAATTGGTACTAAGGGGCCCAAAGTGTGCCACGAAAATATCCCCCCCACCATTACACCACCAGCTTGAATCGTTGATACAAGGCAGGATGGATCCATGCTTTCATGTTGTTTACGCCAAATTCTGACCCTACCATCTGAATGTTGCAGCTAAAATCACGACCCATCAGACCAGGCAACGTTTTTCCAATCTTCTATTGTCCAATTTTGGTGAGCCTGTGTGAATTGTAGCCTCGGTTTCCTGTTCTTAGCTGACAGGAGTGGCACCCCGTGTGGTCTTCTGCTGCTGTAGACCATCTGCTTCAACGTTTGATATATTGTGCATTCAGAGATGGTATTCTGTATACCTTGGTTGTAACGAGTGGTTATTGGAGTTACTGTTGCCTTTTTATCATCCCAAACCAGTTTACCCATTCTTCTCTGACCTCTGACAGCAACAAGGCATTTTCGTCCACACAACTGCCGCTCACTGGATATTTTCTCTTTTTCAGACCATTCTCTGTACACCCTAGAGATGGTTGTGCATGAAAATCCCAATAGATCAGCAGTTTTTGAAATACTCAGACCAGCCCATCTGACACCAACAACCATGCCACGTTCAAAGTCACTTAAACCCCCTTTCTTCTCCATTCTGATGCTTGATTTGAACATCAGCAAGTTGGGTTCACCATGTCTAAATGCATTGAGTTGCTGCCATGTGATTGGCTGATAAGCAATTTGTGTTACCAAGCAATTGAACAGGTGTACCTAATAAAGTGGCCAGCGAGTGTATGTCTCACATCACATCATTTCCAGCACTCTGTTGAATCCTGATACTGCCACTAGCAGCAAGCACGGGAATGTGCACCACATAGAAAATTAGGCAAGAGATCTACAGCCTTGTTGAGGAAGGCTGACCATACGCCTTGAAATATGATTGAACAATCTTCTTTAGATCTACTAATAATTATGTAGTAAGAGAGCCTACCTAAATAGAGGCAAATCGAGTGGTTGTTTAGGTAGGGCTTCACCTTCATAGCATTGGTGGATCTAAAGGGGATTGAAAAGATATTGCACATTTTATGGCTAGCTTTAGGTCTAATGTGGTCACAGGTATCCCTGCGGTCCCCAAGAGCTTCGTTTTATAGTGGTGTAGTGCTACTTTCCAGCAGCAAAGGGATAAATATATGAATCCAGGTGAAATTAACTAATAAATCTGTATCATATAGTGTTTTATTACTCCTGTTTTGCTCTGCCAAGCTTGGTCTACACACCCCACCCTCAGTACAACCCCTTGTAGATATAAGACCAAATTATCAGAGCAGAGTGGATTTCCCTTTAGTAAATCAACCCCAGTGAGTCACTGAACAAGTGTGCAGGTCATTTGCCCTGACTTCGCTGCTTCCATTTTTATTCCAGATTACTGACTCACATTTCCATCCCGATTGGTGCATGAAAAGGACACATTTTATTATTGCAGGTTTACAAGATCCTTATTTGGTTGCAGTAACATGCTTTTGGTAAGTGATAAAATTGGATATATACCTAATAAAACAGTTTAACACCACACAGTATTTTTATACCATAATAACAAAAGGGCTGTTAAAATAGATGTAATTACATAAATGACCAAAATAGAGATATTTAAAAAGAAATAAAAAATTCCAGTTCCTTAACAGATTATATAGTGTGCATACTCAGAGTTCTTGCAGTGGTGACTATATTGCAGATGGAGATGTTTTTGAAGATGAATGCTTGCACATAATTATATGTTTAACCTTACTGGTGTGACTAATCCTCTCTTTGTCCTCAAAGTGTTGGATTTTAGTCACAGATGTTCCATGATTCAGGGTTTTATGAAACATTGGGTCCATTTATATTCATGAACACTAAAGGTTTTGGATTCTTTGATTCCTTTTTTAGTATTCTGATACACTTATGTTATTATACGTGCACTCACCAGGAAGTGTAAGACAGGCCATAGATGTTGCGATTTTATTTCCTGCAATCTTTCGATTCCCCTGTCAACATAGTCAGTGCTGATGGGGGAATCCCTCCCGTGGAGGTTTTGTGTTCTCCCAGCAGGGGGGTGTGGGGAGCCGTCCCTGCCGAAAGAACACAGTAATTATTGCTAGCGGCTATAACCACTGGCAACAATCACATGTACAAATCCGACATGCTGGTTGTACCCAAGTCAATCGATGGATCAACTTGAGTACAATCAGTCTGAGCATAGATGGTTCAGATCATCTATGGCCAGCTTAAGTGTAATATTCCCCCATCGGGAGAACACAATAGCTCTGCTACAACATGTGGTTACAGGAAAGAAAATTGCTTCATCTATGGCCTCAGGCCTGCCATAGATGGTTCATATCTCAGCTGGTTCAGCAGGGACCAGCCCAGATTGAATCCATCTATGAGCAGGCTGATTGTACCCAAGTCACCAGTATATCGGACTTATGTACAGCCAGTTTGTCAGTGGCAATAGCCGCTAGCAATAATCACTGTGTCCTCCTGGAGTGGGGCGGATGGGATTCCCCCCTCAACACTAACCCATGGTTGCAGGAAAGAAAATAAATCCCATCATCTATTGCCTTTCTTAGTAACACTGACCTCCACTAGTTGTGTTGAAAAAAAAATCAATCACGATTCTTCCGATTGTTCACCTGCTTTCTGTACTCATCTAGTCTCCATGTTCTGCTCAGGGTAGTCGGAAATTATCAGTAGACTTCTTGTAGTAATGGCTTTCAGATCCAAAAAACTCCAAGACAAGATATGTGCTGGTAAACAGATGAGCAGCATGGATAACAAAGAGCTTGTGGGGGCATAACTTGCATAGTAAACTACTCTCCACAAAGATTTCAGAAAGGCAATTTTTTATTTGTTTTTAAAGTTCACAAAAGATGAGTACCAGGTGCATAGCACACCAAAAGCTCCCCCGTACATCATTACTGTGTCATTTTGTGCTTGGGAGTGTGATGATGCTGATTTGCGTTCCAGGCAAGTAGTACAGGAAAGTGCAAAGCTTCTTTATTACTGGCTTTGATTCCGGGCAAAGGTATTTAGATTGCAAAATTGGCTTAATAGTCAGTAGTTTGCCTAAAGTTCCACTTTATGCTTTGTATAGATGTAATGTGCCCATGCTAAAACTAGCGTAGCAGAAATCCCTGAAATATAACAAAAAGGATGGAATTAGTACCTATGGAGAGTGAATGGCATGCTGAGCTGAACTGAAGTAACTATATAATAGATCTCTTGGGGTAAAAGAGAACAGCAAGTAAACAATAACAACTATGAGGCAAAGCTGTGATACTGAAATTAAAAAAAAAAAAAACAGAAAGGCCACATGTATAATATGTTATAAAATAAGCTTATATTAAATAATATAAGCTATAATTTAGAGCTAATTTGACTTGATGTTTTGTATTGAAGGTGAGAATAAGCTTATGGTCACTAGTGCCTTCAGGGGCATATTGTCCTCAGAGCCCCCCTCACACCAGTGTCCTCAGAGCCCCTCACATCTGTGTCCTCACAGCCCCTCACACCTGTGTCCTCAGAGGCCCTTCACATTAGTGTCCTCAGGGCCCCTCACATCTGTGTCCTCACAGCCCCTCACACCTGTGTCCTCAGAGGCCCTTTACATTAGTGTCCTCAGAGCCTCTCACACCTGTGTCCCCAGAGCCCCCCTCACACCAGTGTCCTCACAGCCCCTCACACCTGTATCCTCAGAGTCCCCTCACACCTGTGTCCTCAGAGGCCCTTCACATTAGTGTCCTTAGAGCCCCTCACACCAGTGTCCTCACAGCCCCTCACACCTGTATCCTCAGAGTCCCCTCACACCTGTGTCCTCAGAGGCCCTTCACATTAGTGTCCTTAGAGCTCCTCACACCAGTGTCCTCACAGCCCCTCACACCTGTGTCCTCAGAGCCCCCCTCACACCAGTGTCCTCACAGCCCCTCACACCTGTATCCTCAGAGTCCCTTCACACCTGTGTCCTCAGAGGCACTTCACATTAGTGTCCTTAGAGCCCCTCACACCAGTGTCCTCACAGCCCCACACACCTGTGTCCCCAGAGCCCCCCTCACACCAGTGTCCTCAGAGGCACTTCACATTAGTGTCCTTAGAGCCCCTCACACCAGTGTCCTCACAGCCCCTCACACCTGTGTCCCCAGAGCCCCCCTCACACTAGTGTCCTCACAGCCCCTCACACCTGTATCCTCAGAGCCCCCTCACACCTGTGTCCTCAGAGGCACTTCACATTAGTGTCCTTAGAACCCCTCACACCAGTGTCCTCACAGCCCCTCACACCTGTGTCCCCAGAGCCCCCCTCACACCAGTGTCCTCACAGCCCCTTACACCTGTATCCTCAGAGTCCCCTCACACCTGTATCCTCAGAGGCCCTTCACATTAGTGTCCTCAGAACCCCTCACACCAGTGTCCTCACAGCCCCTCACACCTGTGTCCCCAGAGCCCCCCTCACACCAGTGTCCTCAGAGTCCCTCACATCTGTGTCCTCACAGCCCCTCACACCTGTGTCCTCAGAGTCCCTCACATCTGTGTCCTCACAGCCCCTCACACCTGTGTCCTCAGAGTCCCCTCACGCCTGTGACTTCTATATGGACTAATTTACGAACAATAGAAACATTTTCTAATTATAAATCAATCCTCAGTCTATGCAGCAACTAGACTTAAAGTGATTCTAAAGGCTTAAAGAGGTTGTAAACCCTCATGGTTTTTCACCTTAATGCCTTATATGCATTAAGGTGAAAAACCTTCTGTTGTGCTGCAGCCCCCCCAAGCCCCCATTTTACTTACCTGACCTTGATCTTTCTCTGGCCGGGAATGAGCACACCAGCTCTACCTGGTGTCTTGTGTCCTGATTGGGTAGATTGATAGCAGCGCAGTCTTTGGCTCCCGCTGCTATCAATTAAATCCAATAACGCGGGGCCGAGTCCTGGATTCTGTGTAAATGGACACAGATGCGGGACTCGGAAATGCGCTTGGATGAGTGTCCACCAAGGAGAGCGCTTCTCCAAGGTGGACACTCAATGCGGGGAGGAGCCACCAGTGCCGCTGAGGGACTCTAGAAGAAGAGGACTGGGGCCACTCTGTGCAAAACGAACTGCACGGTGGAGGTAAGTATGACATGTTAGTTTGTTTGGTTTTTTTGTGTTGTTTTTTAAATGAGGATTTACAATCCCTTCAAGAAATTTTACCTTAATGCATTCTCTGTGTGCATCCTGTGCTGCAGGATCCCCCAGCCTCCCCTTATACTTACCTGAGCCTGGTATCAATCCAGCACTGTGGATTGGATAAGCTTCGGGCAGCTTTTGAAAATGGTTAAAGTGCACCTTCCTGCTTCCCTTGCCTCCCTATTGGCCTCAATGCACTCTGTAACCAATAACGTGGGTGAGATAGGCGGTAAGGGCTGTAATGCTGTCTCTAGTTTATAAGGTTAACCAGACACTAAATCACAAAGTAAGTGTCTCCACAGACATCTTGTATCAGATAGGCAGTATTCACCTGGGGTTGTAACAGCCACGGCTTTATTTAAAACCATGTTTGAACTGTGGTCCAGAAGTGTTGTTTACAAATATTTGGAGTGCGGGCTGTAGCTTTAAACAAGTGTTTTTCAGGCTTCAGGTCTGCCTAGTATTGTCTCCTAAAGCTGGCCATACGTGGTCAATAGATGGACTTCCTATGAACGGGAATAGGCATACGTGGATTGAAAAATTTGGGTCGGTTCCTGCTGGAGGTTCTTAGGAGCTGCTGCATCTTTTCTCAGTTGGATCACAGAGAATAGAGAAAGCTGTTTACCTCCAACTTTTTAAATGTGCCCTGGAAGTTAGATGACCATTAGTGGTATTCAAAGCAATGCTACATTAGCATAAAATGGTAGGTATTATTTATTAAAACCAGTAAATGCACAGAGCATCAGTTAGCATAATAGCACATCATCATGTTGTTATCCCAAGTCTGCCCGATGTGTTTCTTTATTAGCTGATTTTATAAGGGAGCCCTGTATAGGTTGTATTATTTTTTTGGTGAAAAGTCAGGGTGTAGTAATTATGTCTCATTAATTGTCAACAATGCTTAGTAAATTGGAATGAAACTTGTCTATAGTGCCTCAACCTGCCAGTTTATAAT
Source organism: Lithobates clamitans (assembly GCA_037952925.1). Classification (NCBI taxonomy): domain Eukaryota; kingdom Metazoa; phylum Chordata; class Amphibia; order Anura; family Ranidae; genus Lithobates; species Lithobates clamitans. The sequence goes on from JBBGZY010000031.1 coordinate 8,867,974, forward strand.
ACCAAACATTATATAGTTGATATATAAAATACAATTCCATCACGTTTAGGCTCAAGGATTCCAAATAAAAGGAAATGCAAGTTACTATAAAAAGGCTACCCCATATACACACGCCCATCCATATAGATAATGTTCATTTAAGCCATCTAACCAGTGTCATACTGATGCCATCAACACAAGCCCAATGCCCATCAACAATGGTCTATAGAGAAAGACAAATCCTGATTTGTTGTCTTGTTTTGCTTTTTCTCTAGGCCAAGGGTCTTGGGGCACTATTACTTCTATTGATACCAATGACGGGACATATTTTTCCCAATGATGAGGCACTGTTCCTCCAACTGATACCAATGATGTGGCACTAATCTTTCCACTGACACCAATGATGGGGCACTATTTCTCCAATTGACACCAATAATGGGGCAGTATTCCTCCCACTGACACCAATGACAGGGTACTATTCCTCCCATTGACACCAATCACAGAGCACTATTCCTCCCAGTGACACCAATGACAATGCACTATTCCTCCCAGTGACACCAATGATGGTACACTATTCCTCCCAGTGACACACAAATGACGATGCACTATTCCTCCCAGTGACACACTAATGACGATGCACTATTCCTCCCAGTGACACACTAATGACGATGCACTATTCCTCCCAGTGACACACTAATGACGATGCACTATTCCTCCCAGTGAAACCAATGATGGGGCACTATTGCTCCCACTGACACCAATGATGGGGCACTATTCCTTCCATTGATACCAATGATGGGGCACTATTTCTCCCACTGACACCAATGATGTGGCACTATTCCTTACCCTAATTCTAAAGATAGGGCATTTTTCACCTACACTGATTACCAGGACATTTTCTACTCCCACCCTACTACCTGCACCCCCTCCCCCCCTGGGGTCTCGTGGTCGGTCGATCATCCGGCCCCGCACCTACCCCATCTAGGTTGCGGGTAGCGTTCCTACGGGCAATGGCTTCTATCGCGTCTCCTTTCCCTCTGCTTCACAGCAGCTTCCGCCATGTGCCTCCTCCTCCTAGGCGTCCAATAGGATCGCCTGTCCTTTCAGCCAGTTGGGTGATGGGTCTCAGCTCCGCTTCCTGATTGGCCGGGAGGAGAATCGTTGTTACAATAGGGAATATTAATTCGCTATTGTCACACAACGCTCCGAGTCCACCCTTTTTTGAAGCCTATTAAAGCTTCTGGCTCTAATCACGCCCTTCAAAAAAAAAAAACACCTCCCCCATGCATTAGGGCCACCACTGACACCCAGTATTATAGTTATACTACTGAGTGCACCACAGTCACTAATAGCATCTAACTTATAAATATTGCTTTTGATTACTAGATTTGCAAGCTATATCTAATTGTGCACAATTAAAATAATAATGATAATTTTGTAAAATGTAAGCATTCTAATGGTGGCCATGCATGCTTCGATTATTTTATCTGTTCAAAATGATCGCATCAGCACGCAATCAAATAGCCATAGCTTCCCTTCCAATCAAGTCAATCAGCCAGGATGGAATTTTCAATTGTTTTGCATCAGTCAACAGCAATGAGATTTTATTCATGAATATGATCCTATTTTGATCAATCAGATTATGAGATCACATGGTGGAAACAGGGATGTGATTGACAACTTACGATCTCAAGTTATGACCATATCTTAACTATCGTTAGACAAATATAGACTGATTATCTCTACTAGAATAGATCGACGGGAAATCAAAATGATTGATTATCAAAGAATAACCACTATTAATAACAAAATCTAGACTGTATTATACATATACATTACCTATGACAGCTGATATAAGTAAACAGACATCATGCTCATCCGTGCATAGTTTCTTTCTGCAGACTTTAAAAGGAGTGCATGGTTTTAGACACACTTGTAAAAGTGGTGGGTTTGATGTAAATAACCTCATTGATCTGTGCTAATATTCTAAAAAGCTTTCCTTATAGAGTTTTTAATTACCGGTATATATGTACATAAAGACAGCCATATTTGAGCTTGGCTCTCCCTGTGTGGCTGACATCTCTGCAGCTGTTAAAGCCCAGCGACACCTTGTTTTGGATTTTAACAATCAATGTGGAAATAAATGTATTGTTTTACATTTTTACCATAGATGCGCTTTAAAAGCCTAATTCTAGCCTAATTATGTATTCCTTTATTTTAAACAGAGTGCCAACCCCTTTGTCAGGTTTGTATTGCTTTTGAGGTCTCCATGTCCCAATCAAAGGATTTTAATCCAGTGCACTCCTAAAGCCTAGTACACATGGGCCGAATGTTCGAGCCCATGTGAATGACAGCCGGTTTGACAGAAGCTTCGGTCAGACCAGCATACTGGGAGAACCAGCAGCCGACCGGCTCCCGATCAACGCTCTCAGCCAGTGGTGCTGACCGGAGTGTTTTGGCAGGGGGGGGGGGCAGTCCACTCTCAGAACACAATAGAACAGCAGGGGAGTTTGCTGTGCTAACATTGGATTGTTAGTACAGCGCCTCCGATCTAAGCTGTCGGTATTTTTTTCCTTCAAACCGCTGGGTTCAACGACAAAAAAAAACAGTAGTGTGTACTAGGCTTTACAGCAGTTAGAAACCTTTATAGGAACAGGTATTGAACAGGTGTTAAAAGTCAGCAGCTACAAATACTGTAGCTGCTGACTTTTACTGTTAGGGCACTTACCTGTCCCAGGGTCCAGCTGTGTCCTCACCCGAGCCAATTCTTGAATCAGGTCTTGGGTGCTGGTGCTACCATGTCAGCTAAGGGAAATCTGCTGGGCTGGCTGCAGGGGGCGGGGGGGGGGGGGGGGTTGTGAACTTCCAGCTTGGTCGGAGATGGGTGTAGGTACCTGTCAAAACCAGGTACCCTCTCCCCCCAAAAGGTGCCAAATGTGGCAGCGGAGGGGGGGAGGAGGCAGAAAAGCAGGGCTTTCCCTTTTGGGTGGCTTTAAATAGCAAAAGGATGGCCCCAACCCTCATTTCATGCCCTGCAAGGACAGCCATTGAGGGTAAATCTCCCCTGCAGTGACACAGACAGCAGTACAAATCTGACAGTGATCCTGTAGCTTTCCTACAGGGATGTGGTCATTGTTAAACTGACATTTTTCCAACTGGCTTCTTGGACATATGTCGATTAAACTATTGACTTTTGTTGAGCCAGATGGCGCCAACAGGGGCACCCACAAAGCACACTACCGATACCCCTTTGGTACTTTGAGGCAGCAACCAAACATTAAACATCTTTAAAAGAATGAGGGGAGAAAGGGGGGGTATAGCCTATTTAGCCCCCCCCCTTGCCTCATGGGGCCGCGGTGTCAGCTATTTCATTAATATTAAAGGAGTTTAAATGGGGCTTATTCTAATTGGTGGAATAGGGTCACATGATTGAGAAGCTTCCAGAAGGTTAATAGGTTAAACAGGGGTTGGTTAGTTAGGGTCAAGTGACCTTTAGAACCTTCTGGAAAGGCTTTTGGGAGGCTATTTAAGGAACCCCTGACAGGAATTTTGGCCAGTTGCCAGAGAGGAGTCCTCGAGAAGAGTTTTGCTTCCAAACCCCCCCCCCCCCCCCCCCACTGTCGTGGCTGGTTTACGTGGTGGGTCCCTTCGGTCGATTAATCAAAGAGGATATGTGAGAATATAATTTAAAAAGAGATGATGGTCAGCCCGAGTCTTAGTGGCTGGGCTGAGCTTTGGTGAATTCTGGTTGGTTTTTGGTTGATATAGGTATTTAAGTAAACAAAGTTTATGGTGTTATATATAATTTTGTTTTAAACCAATAAACCAGGCCTGTGGCCTATTTTGATCCAATTATTTTGTGTGGAGTGTTTTTTTGCTTAATGCATGTCTGCGAGTTTTTAGCCTGGTGTCTGCGGTCTCATATAATTTTATTTATACATGGTTAAAAGTAATTAACATGGGATATCCTAAAATATGTGATTCCAGTATGATATATTCATCATACAGTATACATCAATCCTCATGAAATATTGTCGATCATGGGTTCAGAACTAATTCTCATACAATACCCAGGTGAAAGCCACGTACGTTTCTATCAAAAGAGTCTAGATCTTCTTTAAGGGCTTAGCTGAATATCATATTTCATATAAATAATGAATAAACATGACCGGAACCATTAAAAGAACAGACACTCCCTCCAGACCACCAAAGCAGACCAGAATACCCAACAGGGAACCCTCATGAAGTCATGTGGGCCCAAGATGCTAATGGGAAAAGAACAAAAAGGGCCACCATCCCCACGCAAAAAATACAGAAGTTAAGCACAGTAAGGGCATCAGGTAGTTAGACCTCCACGTTAAAAGGATTTAATCATTTTGGAAATCCCCAAACATAAGTCCAAAAGTGTCTGTATGTGAGCAGGTAATGTGGCTCCCAAGAAGACAGGGGCACCCACTGCTCAAATTCAGCAGGAATCAGCCAAAATTCAAGCCGCATATGACAGCTTTTATACTAATGTGCCAGCTGAGACTTGCAGACAAAACCTGACAAAAATATTATTTTTAGGTTAACATTGAAAGAATAAATGAAAGCAGGAACTCACTGAAAGCACACTATATTTTCATTTTAATGTCCACTGCCTTACTTTGGATTAAACAGCGACCACTGTTAATTATTGTGACACCAATGATCATGATCTCTTTAGCTGTACAGACATTGGTATGAGTAGAAGAAAAATCAATACAGGCCGAGTGTGCAGGCAGCTAGTGTTTTTACAATGTCATTTAAGGACTTGCAAGGTAAAGGCATAATGTGCTAGTATGCACCGCATACTAGCACATTTTGTAAAACATACCTTGAAACAAAGCCATTCAGCGCTGAGCTATCACGGCTGCAGAGGCTTCCATCTTCACCCGGTCATGCTTCTGGGTTTGCGGCCGCTTATATGGCCAAGCCGTTATAACATCACTCCCGCGCGTGCGCATGGGAGTTTTGGCCATGGCATACAGCTCTGATGTAGGTATGCCATTCCTTCAGAGCGCATGCGTCAGTGACGTCACCGGCTGCTGCTCACTAGAATTTCTTCTAAAAGGTGCATGTTTAGGAAATATTCAATTAATATAAGCTTACCTGTAGGTAGAAATAAAAAAAGAGACTACCACTTTAAACTTGAAGAAGGAAAAGATAAAAAGAACAGAGGTGGGATGGGGTTTGGTAAGTGGTCAAGGGGTTGCCTTTAGCTCCCTAGAAAATTAATTTTTAAGGCACAGTCTTTTACATGTCATGACAATAACTGAAAGATAGTAGTAGGAAGAGCCGGCAAAACTGAAGAAGTGACAAAAAAACAATAAAGCTGACGCATTTCAGCAATAGCCTTAGTCGTAGCTAGCTACGACTAAGGCTATTTCTGAAATGCGTCAGCTTTATTGTTTTATTGTCACTCTGATGTACCAATAAACGACACTTCAAGCATTACAGTTTTGCCAGCTCTTCTTATTACTGTTGCATTGGAGTATGTTGGGACACATTGAGCCTCGGCACCTGTGAGTGGACCTGGTGTATGGATTGAGTTGTCCCTGCAGAGAGCACTGTTACTTTTCTTCTTTTCAATAACTGAAAGATAATCTTAATAAATAGAGAATAAACACAATTTATTGTTTTAACTTCACTGCAAACCTAAATCCTAGACAGAGCTTTAAAACTAAGAGCTAAAAATTAATTCCTCCGCACGCTCTGAAAACTATAAAGACTATATACTGTAATTTGAACAACCTTTATATATGCTATTATAGATTACTACTTCAGATGCTGCTTTCTTTAGGTTGATATTCTTCTGTGATAAAAATGAACTTTTGATGTCTGCTAATATTTCTGCAGTTTGGCTCTGTTTCAGAAACATTTGGCAGCAAACATTTCACACCTATAGGTACTATTCTGAGTTATTTGTGATGGTACATGTTCCAGGATTATCCTCTTCATAATCTGTAAGATTTATCCAATGCCAAAACATTTTTATTCGTTTTGGGTAGAGCGGGGGGTGTTTTTTTTGCTGTGTGAGATTCACCCTAATTCCATGTCCTGGTGACCATTATCACTGGGAAATCCAAAATGTTACAGCTGTCTCTGGAACAGAAGGTAAGGGCCAGTTTTATTGGTGACAACTGTCCAAGAAATGATTCCTCTTACTTCATGACGTAACTCTTTGACAAACAAGTGAACAGGAAACAGACATAAAACGCTGGGGTTTTAACTATTCTGTATGTAGCGCTCACCCCGAAAGGCCTACTGCTTTGTCCAAGGTTATCCTCCCAAGTTAGTGTAGCAGCAGCCAGACACACAGCAACAGTCATACTTTTTTGGGGGGGCTCAATGAACAGTCTTTGTTTTTTTGTTTTTTTTGTAGATTTAATGCTGATCAAACTTGGATAGGGATGGAAGGAAGCTGTGGATTAGCACAGTATAACATTTAAGAGGAAACTCTTCACTATATCAAAGCTTCTTAGCACAGTCCTTCAAGTAGTAGCCAGAGGATTGAACAGCGCTAAGACTCTATAGAAAATGTCCTGATACAAGCAGGCACCAACTCCAGTGCTCATAGATAGCGGTAAAATACAGTCAGTAGGATCCAGCACTCATATCTATACTCACAATGTCCTTAGAGCTGTCTGCCACCCAGCTTCCACAAGTAGATCCTCAGTGAGAGACAAAAAAGATCCTTAGTGGAGTCCCTTGAGCAGGCGCAAAGATTCTCAAGAAATAGGCCCCCTGCTCTGCCACAGCCAGGACCTGGAAGAACACATGCAGAACTTTAGAAGGGCTGCCTGGTAGGGCAGCAGCCTATCAGGCTGGGGACTCCTCCTGGACAAGACTGGGCATCTCCAGGCTTCAGACTATTTATGCTCACTCCCAACCACCATCTGGGCAATCACACACTCCTCCACTGATTACAGAAGAGCCAAAAGAACTGCATTTACCTAATCAACCTAGCATCCTATTTTGGAGGGTGCTACAATTTCCACATATACCACATATACACATATACACTTTTACTACTTAAAGTGGTTGTTAAGCCACTTAGTAAATCACATGCAATCCTCTTAGAAAGAACCCTTTTCTGCAGTGTTTGTGCTTTGTAAAAAATATGGCCGTTTCTACCTGAATTCACAGCGCCGATCGGCGCTCACGTGACTCCTCGCTGCTCCCTCTCCCGATCAGACAGCTAGAGCGGGAGAGGCCTAGAATCCCCCGCTGACGTCAATCTGGAGGATAGGAATAGAGGAGGACAGAGCCGAGATGTCAGCCGGGGAGGACGGGAGCAGCAGGGAGTCACATGAGCGCTGAGCGGCACTGTGAAGTAAGGTAGAAATGGGCATATTTTTTACAAACACATACACTGCAGCATAGGATGTTTTCTAACAGAGGGGATTGTGTGTAATTTACACTGTAATTTCAGCAGGGGGGGGGGGGGGTGGACACTGTCACTAGCTGGCAGGCAGGAAGGGGAAGAGAGAAAGAATGGGGGAGGAGAGGAGAGCTGTGGATGACGGAGGTACGTAAACTGACCACAGTGTCAGGGCTCAATGGCCATGATGAACCGTGGTCAGTTTACAGGGGGGAGGGCAGAACCAGGCAGGATCAGCCAGGTGATACAGGAGGCCAAATTACACAGCACAAGCACTGTGCTGTATAAAATGCTTTAAAGTAACAGGATCCATTTTTTTTTAGGGTTACAAGCGCTTTAATGAGTCACAGGCAAGGAACAAGTATGTACACATCAGGTACTACAGGTCAGGTACAGCTTAGTACCAATGTTGCTTTTGGGGTACAAACAGAAGTCTCAAAGGAAGATATACAAGCCTAAAGTCACAGTGTCCATTCTTGGGTCGCAGGTAGTGAGAAAAGTGAGGAAACTTACAAGAAATACAAATAACAAGAAAGTTAAAAAAACAAAAAAACAAATATACAATAAGGTAGTGATAAACCCTTGGTATAGAACAGGCATATGCAATTAGTGGACCTCCAGCTGTTGCAAAACTACAAGTCCCACCATGCCTCTGCCTCTGGGTGTCATGCTTGTGGCTGTCAGAGTCTTGCTATGCCTCATGGGACTTGTAGTTCTGCAACAGCTGGAGGTCTGCTAATTGCATATCCCTGGTATAGAAGAATGAGATGAAATACTGCACGTTTTTGGGGTGCAGTCCTTCCACCTCTGCCCCACAATTCACCTTGGTTCACTCTTCATCCTATGGAAAAGGAATTTTATGGTGAGCAATGTTGCCCCGAAGTAATATGTCTTGCAGTGGTGCCGAAGCAGGCAAAGAAACAGACAGATGCAGCATCAGGACTCAGGGCACCCTGCAAGAATTGTGGGGGGTATGCTTTGACTGCCCGCCACTAGCAAGGATTGCTATATAGAGTCAATGTCACTACTATTAAAAATCAAAAACTCTTCCCCTATTTTTGAAATAAATGAGAATATAGGAGATTTAAGGCCAGAGCTCTTTTGTCCCTACTTCTCCTGTAGGTCACAGGAGTGTATATAGTTCTGCACTCCTGTGACCCATATCCTGTGACCCATATTCAGCTGATAGTGGGCTAAATTCTGCTGTAGGCTGGCATCACTCAGTCGGTCCAGACTTTGGAGAGATCCTGATTTTAATGTTGGGATCCACCCAGATGCCTGACTGGTAGATGTCTCACGGGCCTGAGCCAGCCGCTTGCACCCCCTACATAGCCAGCACTCCAGTGCACGCTGGAGGGGCAGAGCAGACTGACAGTCATCGGCACTCTGCTTTCTGAAGATCGAAAACAGAAAAATCAGCGGTCTTCGATCCCTCATTTCTTGGTCTTAGAGGCAATGGTGGACAGATACAGCAGCAGACGCATGCTGCGTCCAACTAAGTGAGTATGTTTGTTCATTTTAAAGCCCACACTTCACTTTTAATAAACAATGATGTGCATGGAATCTCCATGTGAATGATAAATTGTATAGATGCAAGGGGATGGGCGGATCTGATAAATGGTGGGCAGCAATGAGCACTGACAGGCAGGAAGTTTCTGCTAAATTATAATAGTCCTGCCCACTGTTCTTTTTACGCTGATGTCATGAGTTCAGCACAATTGCTTGTCCATCTACACAGGGGCGGGAAGGGGACCAGTCACCATGCTTAGCATAAGAATGTTTGCAAATAAAGTTGATCTGGTGTCATGTAATGCAGACTTGCTGCAAATGTGTAACAAACTTGTGAAGCCTGGCAAGTCTAGCAATAGCTTAGCAAGTCATTTTCAAACTTGCAGCACAATTACTTGCTATCTGGTAATGTTCATTACCCTTAACTGGAAATGGCAAAGATGAAAACTTTGAATGATAACTTGCCACAAATTTGTGGCAGTGTTGAATTGTAAGCCTGTTAACTTGCTGCACATTTTCACTGACAAGTTGTACACTTGCAGAGCACTTGAAGCACAAGTTCTAGTTGAAACTTTTCCAATTTGTAGCAAATTTGCATGACAAGTCTCTAGCAAGAGTAAAGTTGCAGTGGTAAATCTACAGCTTAAAAATTCATCTACAGTGACCCCTGTGGTGGGATGACTAATAGACAACATAACTGAACCAGAACTTGTAGTAGACTGGCAGAATGTTTGCAAAGAGAGTTGATCTGGAGTCATGCAGTGTGGACTTGCTGCAATTGTGCTACAAATTTGTGAAGCATGGCAAGTCTAGTAATAGCTTATGCTAACAGATTACTAAAGATAGATTTTGCCTGGAGTGGGACTTTGTTGTATTTGTAGTTGTGGCCTCTTACATTAACATCCATTTAGGGCTGCCAATCAGGCCCTGTGCGCACTATGCGTAGCGGAAACTTGTGTTCCCGTTTATGATGTGTTGATGATATGATATGAAATCTCACGTGGAAACATGTGACGCACATCAGGCAGCCCATTCATTTACATGGACTGCCCTATGCGCGATTGTCACTCCAAAGAAGGTCAGGGACCAAATTTTGGCCCTGAGCCAGGAGCAATTTTATTACGGTAGTTTTGCCACGTTTGTTGTGGGTTTTGTAATGCGAAAATTATGGCAAAATTATGCTGTGCTTGGGGTACCATTGAAAATGAATGGCACCCAAATGCTTCTCGCGCGTTTTGCTGTGATTTGGAATGTCGGACAGATTCACTGCAATTCTGCCTGTGATTCCAAATTGCTCATATGTGAACGAAGCCTCCATAGTCCTTAACCCTTTCCAACTGCATTCCCATTGACAATCCCATGTTCAAACTAAGTAACATGAAATCTGATTTATTATGTTGGTTAGATTTGTTTATGCAGCACTCAGCCCTGCAAATGTAAAATGTACAGCATGTCCATTTTCTTTTCAATCAGTTTTTATGCATAATGGTTCAATGTAATGTTTCTAACCCTGTGTGAAGGGGATGTGTCCCTTCCCTCCAATCAACTCTCAAAGCTCTGCTCTCTGAGCTCTGCAGAGTGCAATTTCAACTCCCCACCCCCTTTTTTCTGAACTCTCAGACAAGCTTATCAATTCAGCTCAGCACTTTGAAAGCATGTAGAGAAGAGAAGACTGCAAATAAACAGGTACAACATATGTAGGAGTATTTGTTTAATCTCTGTGTATCACCTGAGGCCAGTCACTTCACTATGTATATGTAAGGGTTTACAACCACTTTAAGCCATAGGGATGTCCATTTGAGCCTTTTTGCCCACTAAAATGGTAACCAAACATACTTGCCACAGAAGTCACATTTTTTTTTCCAATAAGGGTTACATAATAATGTATAGCCTGTAATAAATGTACACACTTATGTTCATCTGTTGAAAAGATGGAATTTAAACATTTAGTAATACTATGTTGCTATGGCAGATGGGCAAGCTAAATATAATTTCCTAACAGCGAAGCTGGGCGGATAAGAAGGCTGGGAGCTAAATATGGAGCAGTATGTCTAACTAGAAGTATGATCAATAAACGGGTCAAATGAGACTAGACAACAGGGATGTGTTAAGGACAAGGAACCACTTTAATTGTAGTGTATGCATGCATTGAGCCAATGCCAGAAAGGCTGTACTGCATTCTACCTTGGACGTATGTGGTAAAGAGGACACAACGATAGGGCACTTCTTAGAATAGTCTCAGCACAACAAGAAAAATAAGGAAGGCTGGACATATGTGGAAGATGATTGGGCCACAGGCGCAAAGTTTCAGACTTAGAGCCTAAATGTTGTAAAATTTAAAGGATGGGTGCAATTGGTTTAAAAGATTAAATTAGGACAGCAAAATATGTACAATACACAGGACACAATGTTAGGGCACTTCTAAGAATATTCTCAGCATAGCAAGAAAAATAAGGAAGGTTGGACATACAGTGGAACCTCGGATTGCAAGTAACGCGGTTAACGAGTATTTTTTTTTTTTTAAATCCTGACTCGGTTTGAGAGTGTTGCCTCCAAAACAAGCAGGATTCAAGCCTCTGTGGTGTGCAGTACCGCATTTGGCCAGAGGTGCGGGGGGCATCGGTGACACTTGGAACGGTTTGGAGCCGTTATGAAATACTCAGAAACACTCTCCGGCGCCTCCAACTCTGGCCACATGCGGTACTGCATGCAATAGAAGTCAATGCAGAATGAATTATCTTCGTTTCCATTGATTTCTATGGGGAAACTCGCTTCGATATGCAAGTGCTTTGGATTACAAGCATTCTCCTGGAAAGGTCAGACTGCTTTAAATGACTTCATCTACAGATCGAGTTCATTACTTTTAATCTGTATATGAATGAACAGAAAGATACAAAATGAAACAATATTTCTTTGTAGCTTTCTGTATTTGCAGCTGAGCAATGTTGTTGATAAACATTGCCAGACTGCTTTTTGTCAGCTCCAATTGCCGGGACCTTCTCTGTGTACGCGGCAATGCAACTGTGATTAAAAGAGAAGTGTGTCTTTTTTTTTGTTTTTTTATTCATGCTTACCTAGGTGGATGCAGCATCGGTCCAATATTGCATCTGTCCCCCCCGGCGCCTCTACACTGAGAACCAAGCAATTGAACACTGCCAATCGCTCGGTTCTCCCAGCTCCTTGAGCAGAGAGCTGCTGAGCGGCTGAGCCGGGTGTCAGTCCAGGGATCTGGGCGGATCCCAACTCCATGGTTGTGATGATGCAGAGCCTGGACCGCCTCTGTGGCCTTAGCAGAGAGCGGATATCAGCCTGTTCTCTGCTGAAAACGAGTCACAGGAGTGCAAAACGAACTGCACCCACGTGATCCATAGAAGTACAGCCAAACTAGTTGTGGCTGTACTTCTCCTTTAATGAGAGCTGAATCGCCATGTACTGGGAAAGCAGGGCAGAAGGACTGGCTAATCTACACATGCCCTGTGTACAATGATGACATTTTTGGGGCGTGTGTAGAACCCCCAAAGTCTGAAAGTGGTTAAATATGTATTTGTAAAAATATGTTTAATTTAAATACAAAAAAAAAGTATAATTTATTTGTAAAAAAATATTTAACATGATAAACTTTAAAAATAAAAAGTAGAAATGTCATCATCACAGCCAGTAGGAAGATTTCAGGGTTGTATTTTAGACCTCCAAAATCTCACAGATTACCCTCTGGATTGTAGATAAAACGGTCTGTGCTAGTTTATAATGTGTCCTTTATATTCTGAGTCTGATTTTTTTATTTTTTTTTTATTTTACAGTGTCCATGGATAATATTGGAGAGAAAGGTGAGTTAATTCTTTTGTAATTTTTTCCAATTACGGGGTCACTGGGATTTGTCCAATACACCTCTTATTAGCACGTTTAAAGGAAACCTGACAGAACATGTGAATTGACATTGCTTGTGGATTGCGGGCATTGTGAGAGGCCAATTGATGCCTTTACTGTTATAAAACTCCAGAGGACCCCCCCCCCCCAAAAAAAAAAAGTTCTCCTTGCTGTATCCTACAATGCAATTCTTGGTACTGTAGCAGCATGATTTCACCTATTATCAGAGCTCAGGGTTTCTTTGGAAACATCAGAAAGCCATATGTCATAACTCTGTCAAAAGGAAATATATCAAAGTCAGCCGTTGAACGGTGAAGATCTGAAGATGTAGATGTGATCAGACAGTATGGGGAGCTGGAAAGTGCCCTTTTGCTTACCTGCTGCAGTTCAGTTTGTTTTTAAATAAAACATTTCCATTCTCATTAGATACCTTAGTTTAGAATTAGTGACGTGATCACTGGGTCTCTGTTCTTCTAGAATCAATGCAGGTGAGAGGTGCTGGCAGGGTGCTGTAAATATCTTCCTGAAAACACTATAGTGCTCTGTCTCAGTTTTTTTGTCAAATGCCCTCAGTACTGTGATGCTCTTGGGAGATCAGAGTAAGCTAATTTAGTACAGGATAGGAACAAGACTGAAGGTAAGGCTGAAGTTTAGCTTTAACTGTAAGGCCTCATGCATACAGGATGTTAAAATAACATTATGAAAACGCCAGTATCTTTGCAGTAATTTTTTTAAACTTTTTTCAGCTTTTTTCAACGTTTTTGCAATAGCGGTTTTTAGCGTTTATTAGTGTTTTTTAGCATTTTTCCGCGTTAGCGTTTTTTTTTTTTTTCAATGGATCAGAGCGTTTTTACAGCTGAAAAACGTCTCTCAGAACACACTGGTCCTGGGTTTTTTTTACAGCTTAAAAACGCCTATGCCATTTGCAGCTCAAAAACGCCTAGGTGGGCATGAAGCCATAGACTGACATAGACAGGCGTTTTAAAGCTGCAAAAAACGCTCAAAGCGGCTGTAAAGACGTCCGTGTGCATGAGGCCTTATTAAAAAATTGTTCATTTTAGTCTTTGGCCAAGAAGGTCAAGTTTTTAGCCAAAGCCATTTTAATTTTTTTTTGCTTTTTTTTGCTTTTGAAGTTTATAATATTTTTGTAGTATCGGTATGAATAAAATGAAGTCCTTTGAATTGTGTGACAAACAAAGAGACCTGCAACAATTATAACAATTAACTTTTTTGCCTTTTTAGGTTTATTTATAAAACTGATTGACATGCTTTTTCCCAATGTTCTATTACTCTAAAATTGTATGGCTCCCTGTTTTCTCTGCTGGGCTTTTGTTAAATGACGATGACTTAAATACAAAAAGGGTTATTTCTAACAGATGTAAGAAAGCGGTGTATTTTCACCGCAATCCATCATAATCATTTTGTACATTTTCTTTTTTAGTTTAGACTTAAAAAAAAGAAATGGATTTACATACTGTGTTCATTGTGTTCCTGTTTTTCATTTTTAGCAATGCCCTCATTACCTTTCCAACTGTTGGATGGTCATGGCCATAAGCTCTGTATGTGGAGCATTAACCTGGTGACAGACAATGCATAGCATTTCAATATTGATAAGCTTTGAAATTCAACCTACTAATTCTTAATTAACTAATTGTATGTGGTCTGGTATCAGAGTGCAATTGTAGTGCCCTCCCAGCCTCCTTCAATTGATAGAATGATGAGCCATGATGCCCTCCCTTGTAGACAACTGATTACCCATTCTCCTGGCCATCATTTTTTGCCAGTTTTAGCTAAACAATATAGTTACTGTTTAAATATTTTTTATTTGTTCACCCACACAAAATAAAAGATTTTTAGCACCAGTCTTGTGCACTCTAATGCCCTGTACACACGATCACACATTCCGACAAAAAAATCCATCGGATTTTTTCCAACGGATGTTGGCTCAAACTTGTCTTGCATACACACCGTCACACAAAGTTGGTCGGAAATTCCGAACATCAAGGACACGGTGACGTACAACACATACAACAAGCTGAGAAAAATGAAGTTCAATAGCCAGTGCTGCTCTTCTGCTTGATTCCGAGCATGCGTGGCACTTTGTGCGTCGGAATTGTGTACACACGATCAGAATTTACGAGAACGGATTTTGTTGTCGGAAAATTTTAGATCCTGCTCTCAAATTTTGTGTGTCGGAAATTCCAATGGAAAAAGTCCGATAATGCCTACATACAGTCGGAATTTACGTCAACAATCTCCGATCGCACATTTTCCGTCGGAAAGTCTGATCGTGTGTACAGGGCATTACAGAGTCCTGTTTTGAAGGTTAAACAATACAGTATTTTAGAACTACCATGTCTTTACTCTATTTCTCTACAATAAGGCTTTCTAAAGCCCCATACACACTATTAGATTTTCTGCAGATTTTTGTCTTCAGATTTACCAAAACCATGTAGTGCAAGGGCCTGCCTGATTGCATACAAATTGAAACTCTTAAGGTTTGACCTCCATATTACATGGTTTTGGTAAATCTGAAGACAAAAATCTGCAGAAAATCTAATAGTGTGTATGGGGTCTTAGTGTAAAAAATGACTTATATAGTTCATAAAAAAATAGAGAAAGGGATATTTAAGTGAAAAAAACAAGGTCACAAACCATATTTTATAAAAATTATATAAATTAATATTTTGTACAAAACCCCTAGAATTTGGAAAGACGTGTGGACCGTTGGTATGCCTTAGTCTGTCCAAATATGTTTTTTTATTTGTATAACCGGTTCCCAACCAGCTCACGCATATATACTGCGGCAGAATGGCTCTCCTGGGCAAAATCCCGTATGGCTACGTCCTTCCCCTTTTCGGCCACCAGAGGGCGCACCCACTGCCCGGCGGGGGACCCGATGCATGTGGCCGGTGGTCACGATCACGTGCACGAGCGCCAGCTTGGGGATTTGTGTGTGTAAACACACAAATCCTTGTGCTATCAGAGGAGAGGAGACATGTTGTTTGTTCCTAGTAAGTAGGAACAGCGATAGGTCTCCTCTCCTACTCAGTCCTATCCCCATACAGTTGGAACACACTGATGGGACACACATTTAACCCCTTGATCGCCTAGCGTTAACCCCTTACTTACCAGTGACATTTACACAGTAATCAGTGCATTTTTATAGCACTGATCACTGTATAATTGTCAATAGTCCCAAGAATGTGTCAAAAGTGTCCGATCTGTCCGTCGCAATGTCGCTAAAAATCGCAGATCACCGCAATTACTAGTAAAAAAAAAATAAAAATGCCATAAAAATGCCATAAATCTTTCCCATAGTTTGTAGATGCTATAACTTTTGCGCAAACCAATCAATATACACTTATTGCAATTTTGTTTACCAAAAATATGTAGAAGAATATATATCGGCCTAAACTGATGAAGAAATTTGTTTTTTTGTCAAATGTTGGGAATTTTTATTATAGCAAAAAGTAAAAAAATATTGCCGCTCTTTTTTTGTTTATAGCGCAAAAAATAACAACCGCAGAGGTGATCAAATACCTCCAAAAGAAAGCTCTATATGTGGGAAAAAAAAGGACGCGTTGCATGGGTACCGCATTGCATGACCAGGAAATTGTCAGTTAAAGCAAAGCAGTGCAAAATTGTAAAAAGTGCTCTGATCAGGAAGGGGGTAAAATCTTCCAGGGCTGAAGTGGTTAAATAAAGATTTACCGTATATACTCGAGTATAAGTCGTTCCGAGTATAAGTCGAGGCCCTAATTTACCACAAAAAAAATGGGAAAAACGTATTGACCCGAGTATAAGACGAGGGTGAGAAATGCACAGCTACTGTAAGTGGAAAAGAGGGTCAACAATGCCCATTTGCAGCCTCACTGTGCCCATTTGCATGCCTCACTGTGCCCATTTGCAGCCATAGGTCCCCTGAACTTCAAACTCGGTAGTTAAGGGTTCCTAGATGCCCCCTAGCTGCAGCCAAAATTTGGGGTCTCTGAACCCAAAGGGTCCCGAAATGACATTGCTGTAGATGGACACTGTTGACCGAATTTGGGGCCCCATATCTCGGGGCCACTTAGTGCTAAGAACCCCAAATTTGGTGTGCTAACCCAGTGGAACTAGCACCATAAAATTTCTAAAGCTGGGGTTTCTAGCACCAAGTGGCCCCGAGATACAGGGCCCCAAAAATCAGTTCAGAAAATGTCAAGCACTTTTCTGCAGCAGAGAATGACATTTTCTGAACCGATTTTGGGGCCCCGTATCTCAGGGCCACTTTGTGCTAGGAACCCCAGCTTTAGATATTTTATGGTACCAGTTCCACTGGGTTTGCACACCAAATTTGGGGTTCCTAGCACCAAGTGGCCCTGAGATATGGGGCCCCAAATTCGGTTCAGAAAATGTCATGCACTTTTCTGCAGCAGAGAATGACATTTTCCGAACCGATTTTGGGGAACTTTAGCTTTGGATATGTTGTGGTACCAGTTCCACTGGATTTGTACACCAAATTTGGGGTTCCTAGCACCAAGTGGCCCTGAGATACGTAGCCCCAAAGTCGGTTTGGAAAATGAAATTTTTTGCTGCAGAAAAGTGCTTGACTCAAGTATAAGTCGAGGGGGGCACTTTCAGCACAAAAAAATGTGCTGAAAAATTCGACTTATACTCGAGTATATACGGTATATAATTTACATAAAATATGGTTCATGCGACCTTAATTTTTTTACCTAACTATCCCTCTTTGGTCTTTGTTTTTCTTCTGTAAATTCTGTTTATTAGCGTATAAAGGTACAAAACAGGTGTCCTCAAGACAGAGTAAAGAAAAAAAATTGTTATTAAATGATGACCTTAGATTATATTCTATTGTGAGGGAACTGTCGGTGCATACATACATGAAAAAAAGAAGAAAAAAAGGAATGAAAACCAGACTGAGCTCAACCTCAATATGAAAAAAATGTGCAATATATCCTTAGATAAATGTATATTATAGGAGGGGACATGGCAAAGTTGTTGTGTTTTTAATAATTGGCCAATTATGATTTTATTTTATTTGTTGGATAGTGGGTTTTGTACTTTCTAGATTATTACTGTATAATAAAGCCATTCCTTTATTGTTACATGTTGAGAAAGGGGGGTAGGTGGGACTTTAAATGAGGCAGTGACTGGGTAGGGTCATATGCCTCCATCCCTGGTACAAATAAAAAAAGAGGAGAAAATTAGGACTTTAAATTAAGCAAACGGCTATACGGTGATGGAAAAAAATCTATATATAATGTTTTTTGGTACATATACACATGTTAAGTCATAACAAAATACAGTAAATAAATAGTATTGCTATGTGTTGGACAACTTTGCCAGGTCCCCTCCTATAATATACATTTATCTGCACATTTTTTCATATTGAGGTGGAGCTCACTCTGGTAATAAGACTCAGGAGCCAATAAAACAATCTTCCCTTTCTTATCTTCGCTCTTTTTTGTGAACTTTATGATTAATGTCTAATTAAAGATTTGGTGAACAAAAAAATGTTGATATACTCTGTTTAACCACTTCAATACCAGGCACTTTCGCCCCTTCCTGCCCAGGCCAATTTTTAGCTTTCAGCGCTGTCGCACTTTGAATGACAATGGCACGGTTATACACTGTACCCAAACACATTTTTTATCATTTTGTTCCCACCAATAGAACTTTCTTTTGGTGATATTTGATCACTGCTTTTTTTATTTTTTGCGCAGCACATAAAAAAAGACCGAAAATTTTGAAAAAAAAAGTTTTTCTTTGTTTCTGTTATAACATTCTGTAAACAAGTAAGTTTTCTCCTTCACTGATGGGCACAGATGAGGCTGCACTGACAGGCACTGATAAGGCAGCACTGATGGGCACCGATGAAGTGGCACCAATGAGGCGGCACTGATGGGCAGTGATGATGGACACTGATAGGCGGCACTGATGGGTACTTATGGGTGACACTGATAGGTGGCACGGATGGGCACTGATGGGCACCGATGAGCATGGATGGGCACTTATAGGTGGCACTGATGGACACTGATGGGTGGCACTGATTGAAACTGATTGGTGGCACTGCTGGGCATCATTGATGAGGAGACATCTGGCAAGCATTTGTGGTGGGCACTGACTGGCACCATTTCTGGGCACTGATTTGCATCTTTTAGGGCACTGTGTGGCATCCCTGGTGGCCATGGGGGACATACCTGGTCATCCATGTGTGCTGGCCATCCTTGGTGGTCCTGGCGGCATCCCTGGTGGACAATCAGCGCAGACCCTCCTTGTCATCTGTCAGACGCGAGTGAGGAAAAGCCGATAAATGGCTCTTCCTGTTTACATTGTGATCAGTCGTGATTGGACACAGCTGATCACGTGGTAAAGAGCCTCCATCAGAGGCTCTTTACCAAGATCATGTTGCGGTGTGTCCGACTGACACGCCACACCACCGATCGCCGCTCTGTGCGCCCCCACAGGCAGGCGCCGGAAGTTAACCTGAAAGATGTCATATATAAGTCAGGATAACCTAACCTCCGCCGGGCAGTGCTATAGGCCAGCGGGAAGTGGTTAAATAATAATTTCCTCTAATATATTTTCCTTTTCCTTATAAAATAACTCACCGAATTAGCTCTTCTGATTTATTGTTACATAGTTACATAGTAGGTGAGGTTGAAAAAATCACAAGTCCATCAAGTCCAACCCATTTGTGTGATTTTATGAAACCACCGCCTGTGGAAGGGAATTCCACATCCTTGCGGCTCTTACAGTAAAGAACCCTCTACGCAATTTAAGGTTAAACCTCTTTCTTCTAATTTTAATGAGTGGCCACGTGTCTTATTAAACTCTCTCCCGCGTAAAAGTTTTATCCCTATTGTGGGGTCACCAGTATGGTATTTGTAAATTTAAATCATATCCCCTCTCAAGCGTCTTTTCTCCAGAGAGAATAAGTTCAGTGCTCTTAACCTTTCCTCATAACTAAGATCCTCCAGTCCATTTATTCATTTTGTTGCCCCTCTCTGTACTCGCTCCATTTCCAGCTCATCCTTCCTGAGGACTGGTGCCCAGAACTGGACAGCTCCAGGTGAGGCCGGACCAGAGTCTTGTAGAGTAGGAGAATTATCGCTTTATTTCTTGAGTTAATCCCCTTTTTAATGCATGCCAATATTCTGTTTGCTTTGTTAGCAGCAGCTTGGCATGGCGTGCCATTGCTGAAATTGTAAAGAAAACCGCGCTGTACAAATAAGAAATTAAAAAATTGATTCTAAAATGTGCACATCAGAACATAGAGTCCATTTGTAGATAAATGTAAATAAATGTCCGACAAAGCAAAAGATCATCAAGGGATATAACTCTTCATCCATATAATCAGTGACATCACACTCAGTTCACCATTGGAAGTAGTGTTAGAGATAGGACAGTCCTCCACCTTCAAACAAACTGCCTCTTACCAGCTCCCTTGATCTCTGGTCAGGAGATCAATAGTGCCTCTTGGCTTATAACCCAGCCACAGTCTCAGGTATAGATGATTATAGGTGAGATCGACTCCTCCTGTTATCTCATACAGCCCATATACAAACTTTTCCAATGGCAAATCATAAAAGGAGAAAAGAAGCCTCCATAGTGTAAAAACGTATAAATGTTTATTAAATAAAAAAAGTATT
This sequence comes from Lithobates clamitans, assembly GCA_037952925.1. NCBI lineage: Eukaryota > Metazoa > Chordata > Amphibia > Anura > Ranidae > Lithobates > Lithobates clamitans. The sequence goes on from JBBGZY010000031.1 coordinate 8,888,386, forward strand.
GCACTCACATGTAGCGAATAGATTCAGGCAAAAACAGATGAAACGAGCCGGCCGGCTCTCTCTACAGAACACCCGTAGCTTCCGGGACTGCGTGTGTATGTTGTGGTGCCATTGCTGAGCCTATCATCTACTAGGACCCCTGGGTCCTTTTCCAGCCTTGATTCCCCCAGAGGTTCTCCCCCCAGTGTATAGATTGCATTCATATTTTTGCCACCCAAATGCATTATTTTACATTTTTCCACATAAAACCTCATTTGCCATGTAGTTGCCCACCCCATTAATTTGTTCAGATCTTTTCGCAAGATTTCCACATCCTGCGGAGAAGTTATTGCCCTGGTTAGCTTAGTATCGTCCACAAATACAGAGATTGAACTGTTTATCCCATCCTCCAGGTCGTTTATGCACAAATAATTAGGATTGGTCCCAGCACAGAACCCTGGGGGACCCCACTACCCACCCCTGACCATTCCGAGTACTCCCCATTTATCACCACCCTCTGAACTCGCCCTTGTAGCCAGTTTTCAATCCATGTACTCACCCTATGGTCCATGCCAACGAACCTTTGATTGTTGGTGTGTACAGTGACTTGCAAAAGTATTTCCCCCCCCCTGGCATTTTTCGTGTTTTGTTGCCTCACAGCCTGGAATTAACATGGATTGTTTGAGGATTTGCATCATTTAATTTACAGAACATGCCCACAACTTTGAAGATGTTTTTTTTTTTTTTTTTATTGTGAAGCAAACAACAAATAGGACAAAATAACAGAAAAAGTCAATGTGCATAACTATTCACCCCCCTAAAGTCAATAATTTGTAGAGACACCTTTTGCAGCTATCACAGCTCTCGCTTTGGATAAGTCTCTATGAGCTTGCCATATCTTACCACTGGGATTTTTGCCCATTCCTCCTTTCAAAACTGCTCCAGCTCCTTCAAGTTGGATGGTTTCCACTTGTGAACAGCAATCTTTAAGTCTGACCACAGATTTTCTATTGGATTGAGGTCTGGGCTTTGACTAGGCCATTCCAACACATTTACATGTTTCCCCTTAAACCACTCAAGTGTTTCTTTAGCAGTGTGTTTGGGGTCATTGTCCTGCTAGAAGGTAAACCTCTGTCCTAGCCTCAAATCACACACAGAATGGTACAAGTTTTGCTCAAAAATATCCCTGTATTTAGCACCATCCATCTTTCCCTCAACTCTGACCAGTTTCCCAGTCCTGACTGCTGAAAAACATCCCCACAGCATGATGCTGCCGCCACCATGTTTCACGGTGGGGATGGTGTTCTTTGGGTGATGTGATGTGATGTGTTGGGTTTGCGCCAGACATAGCGTTTTCTTTGATGGCAAAAAGTTCCATTTTAGTCTCATTAGACCAGAGCACCTTCCTCCATACATTTTGGGAGTCTCCCACATGCCTTTTCGAAAACTCAAAATGTGCCATTTTGTTTTTTGCTGAAAGTAATGACTTTCTTCTGGCCGCTCTGCCGTAAAGCCCAACTCTAAGGAGCGTATGGCTTATTGTTGTCCTATGTACAGATATTCCAGTCTCTGCTGTGGAACTCTGCAGCTCCTCCAGGGTTACCTTAGGTCTCTGTGCTGCCTCTCTGATTAATGCCCTCCTTGCCTGGTCCGTGAGTTTTGGTGTGCGGCCGTCTCTTGGCAGGTTTGCTGTTGTGTATATGGAAAGGCACACCACACCCAAGTGAATCCAATCTGCTTACCAGAAGGTAATGATATATGGGCATATAATCATCAATCACAGGAAATCGTGGTGTCGCTCTCCAAATGGTACAGGTAAAATGAAGAAGGGTCCAATCATCGATTAACATATGGCCACCAATTCATCGAACTCCAAAGCCAGAGTGGATGTGATAACCGTTCACCAGTTTAGCATTTACCCAAATGGAAACAAGCCAGCTGGCTGATGCAAGCGCGCTGAGAGCCGGGAATTTATTTTATATCATGATGACTGTATTCTACTATTTCCTGTAAGTGAACTACAATAAACGACTGCTTTTTACCTTAGTTTCACTATTGCTGCCTCTTGTTTGCATTTGGGCTAAAACTGGTGAATGGTTATCACATCTACTCTGGCTTTGGAGTTCAATGAATTGGTGGCCATATGTTATTCTATTTCCTGTGATTGATGATTATATGAAAATATATCATTACCTTCTGGTAAGCAGATTGGATTCACTTGGGTGTGTTGTGCCTTTCCATATACACAGAATCTGGTGAAGGGTCCTTCGTATCTTCTATCCATTTAGTGAAAGAACTTTCATGAATTCAAGCATTGCATTTTGGACTTTTATATATTTTTTTGTTTGATTATCAACAAACTGTACTGGCTGCCTTTACATATTAATGTTACTATAGTTAGCGCAGATACCCACCACCCTTTTTTGATAACAGGTTTGCTGTTGTGCCATGTTCTTTCCATTTGGTTATGATAGATTTGATGGTGCTCCTAGGGATCATCAAAGATTTGGATATTTTTTTATAACCTAACCCTGACTTGTACTTCTCAACAACATTGTCCCTTACTTGTTTGGAGAGTTCCTTGGTCTTTATGGCAGTGTTTGGTTATTGGTGCCTCTTGCTTAGGTGTTGCAGCCTCTGGGGCCTTTCAAAAAGGTGTGTATATGTAATGACAGATCATGTGACACTTAGATTGCACACAGGTGGACATAATTTCCCTAATTATGTGACTTCTGAAGGTAATTGGTTGCACCAGAACTTTTTTGGGCTTCAAACAAAGGGGGTGAATGCATACGCACATGCCAATTATCAGTTTTTTATTTCTGAAAAATAGTTTTATGCATATATTTTTCTAATTTTACTTCACCAACTTAGACTATTGTGTTCTGATCCATCACATATAATTCAGATTAAAAAAGCATTGAACTAAAGGCTGTAATGTAACAAAATACGTAAAAAGCCAAGGGGGGTGAATACTTTTGCAAGGCACTGTAAGAGATACAGTCATGATCAGTGAGCCTTTTAGTGATAAATAGGAATGGGCGAGCGGTTCGGCCCGAATATAAGTTTGGGACGAACTTTGGTTGTTCGGATGTTTTGCGAACACCGAACAATATGCGGTGTTCGGGGCAAATTCGAAAGCCGCCAGAACTCCGTTAAAGTCTATGAGACACTAACATGAAAAAGCAAAAGTGCTCATTTTTAAAGGCTTATATGCAAGTTATTGTCATAAAAAGTGTTTGGGGACCTGGGTCCTGCCCCAGGGGACATGTAATAATGCAAAAAAAGTTTTAAAAACGGCTGTTTTTTCAGGAGCAGTGATTTTTTTAATACTTAACCGCTTGCCGACCGCCTCACGCAGAGATACTGCGGCAGAAGGGCTCGTACAGGCAAAATCACGTACCTGTACGTTGCCCTTTAAGAGGCGGCCAGCTCCGTGAGTCGGGTTGCGGGTCGCGCGGACTCGATCGCCGCGGGGATACCCGCGATCCCCTTACGGGGAGGAAGAACGGGGAAATGCTGATGTAAACAGCATCTCCCCGTTCTGCCTAGTGACAGTGTCACTCGATCTCTGCTCCCTATAATCGGACACACACAGCCCATCCCCCTGACAGTTATAAAACACTCCTTATTACTGATTTAACCCCTCCCCGCCCCCTAGTGGTTAACCCCTTCACTGCCAGTGTCATTTACACAGGAATCAGTGAATTTTTATAGCACTGATTGCTGTATAAATGACAATGGTCCCAAAAATGTGTAAAAAATGTTCGATGTGTCCGCCATAATGTCGCAGTCACGATAAAAATCGCTGATCGTCGCCATTTAAAAAAAAAAAAATATTAACAAAAATGCCATAAAACTATCCCCTATTTTGTAAACGCTATAACTTTTGCGCAAACCGATCAATAATCGCTTATTGCGTTTTTTTTATACCAAAAATATGTAGAAGAATATGTATCGGCCTAAACTGAGGAAAAAAATTGGGTTTTTTTTATACATATTTTTGGGGGATATTTATTATAGCAAAAAGTAAAAAATAATGTGTTTTTTTCACAATTGTCGCTCTATTTTTGTTTATAGCGCAAAAAATAAAAACCGCAGAGGTGATCAAATACCACCAAAAGAAAGCTCTATTTGTGGGGAAAAAAGGACGCCAATTTTGTTTGGGAGCCACGTCGCACGACCGCGCAATTGTCAGTTAAAGCGAAACAGTGCCGAATCGCAAAAAGTGCTCTGGTCAGGAAGGGGTTAAATTCTTCCGGGGCTGAAGTGGTTAAAGTGAAACAATAAAAATTAAATATTCCTTTAAATATCGTGCCCGGGGGGTGTCTATAGTATGCCTGTAAAGTGGCGCATTTTTCCCGTGTTTGGAACAGTACCACAGCAAAATGACATTTCTAAAGGAAAAATTGTCATTTAAAACTTATCGTGGCTGTAATGAATTGTCGGGTCTCGGCAATAGAGATAAAACTCATTAAAAAGAAGAGCATGGGATCCCCCACAGTCCATTACAAGGACCTTTGGGTCTGGTATGTATATTAAGGGGAACCCCGAACCAAAATTTAAAAAAAAATTGCGTGGGGGCCCCCCTAGAATCCATATGGAAATAAAGGGGAAACCTGCGCCAAATTTATTTTAAAAATGGCGTAGGGGTCCCCCCAAAATCCATACCAGACCCTTATCCAAGCACACAACCTGGCAGGCCACAGGAAAAGAGGGGGGACGAGAGAGCGCTCCCCCTCCTGAACCGTACCAGGCCACATGCCCTTAACATGGGGAGGGTGCTTTGGGGTAGCCCCCAAAGCACCTTGTCCCCATGTTGATGGGGACAAGGGCCTCATCCCCACAACCCTAGCCCGGTGGTTGTGGGGGTCTGCGGGTGGGGGGCTTATCGGAATCTGGAAGCCCCCTTTAACAAGGGGACTCCCTGATCCCGGCCTCCCCCCCTTGTGAAATGGTAACGGGTACATCGTACCCCTACCATTTCACAAAAAAAGTGTCAAAATGTTAAAAAAACAAGACACAGCTTGGGACAAGACCTTTATTAAAAAATAAAAAAATAAAAATGTCCCACGATGTCCATTCATCTTCTTATATCACTCCGCCGACGGACCAAAAAGACGGACCCGGTTACTTAAACAGGTGACCCCGCCCCCCTCTGATGCCACGGGGAAGCCATGGGGAAGTCCCCGTGCGTCAGAGGGGGGCGGGGTCTCCCGGGTACGTCACCAGGTGGCCCCGCCCTCAGTTATATAAGAACTGTCAAAGGCGATGAAGCGTCATGGCGGGAGCCTCCCATGGAGGCGGATCGTTGGCGGATTTTTTTTTTTTGTTTGTTTTTTTTCGGTCCGTCAGCGGAGCGATATAAGAAGATGAATGGACATCGTGTAACATTTTTGTTTTTTTATTTTTTAATAACGGACTTATCCCAAGCTGTGTCTTGTTTTTTTTTAACATCTTGACATTTTTTTTGTGAAATGGTAGGGGTACATTTGTACCCCGTTACCATTTCACACAGGGGGAGAGGCCTGCATCTGGGGGTCCCCTTGTTAAAGGGGGCTTCCAGATCCTGATAAGCCCCCCGCCCGCAGACCCCCACAACCACCGGGCAAGGGATGTGGGGATGAGGACCTTGTCCCCATCAACATGGGGACAAGGTGCTTTGGGGGGCTACCCCAAAGCACCCTCCCCATGTTGAGGGCAAGTGGCCTGGTACGGTTCAGGTGGGGGGGGCGCTCTCTCGTCCCTCCCTCTTTTCCTGCGGCCTGCCACCTTGCGTGCTCGGATAAGGGTCTAGTATGGATTTTGGGGGGGACCCATACGCCATTTTTTTAAAATTTTGGTGCAGGGTTCCCCTTAAAATCCATACCAGACCTGAAGGGTCTGGTATGGATTTTGGGGGGGACCCCTACACCATTTTTTTAAAATTTGGCGCAGGGTTCCCCTTAATTTCCATATTAAACCCGAAGGGCCTGGTATGGATTTTAGGGGGACCCACATGCAATTTTTTTTAAAATTTTGGTTCGGGGCTCCCCTTAATATTCATACCAGACCCAAAGGGCCTGGTAATGGACTGGGGGGGTTCCCATGCTCTTTTTTTAATGAGTTTTATCTATATTGCCGAGACCCGACAATTCATTACAGCTGCAATCAGTTTTAAATGACAATTTGTGCTGTGGTACTGTTCTAAACACGGGAAAAATGCGCCACTTTACAGGTATACTATAGACAACCCCAGGCACGATATTTAAAGGAATATTTCATTTTTATTGTTTCACTATTCAATCACTACTCCCGAAAAAACGGGCGTTTTTTTTTTTGCATTGATACATGTCCCCTGGGGCTGGACCCAGGTCCCCAAACACTTTTTATGACAATAACTTGCATATAAGCCTTTTAAATTAGCACTTTTGATTATTCATGTTCGTATCCCATAGACTTTAACTGTGTTCTGCCCAATTTTTTGCCTGTTGTACTGAGGATACAGCATGGAAATGTGCAGGATATCAGATGGGATGGAACATAATGGAACATAAAGCATGCTTCTGCAACCCAGTACGGTGGAAAGATTACAGATTTCCTTTTTTTATTTGCTCAGAGTTGGGCTTAACACAGTTTAAACAGCCAGGCAACGACATTTTTCATAAAGAGGTCTGCAATGCAAGCCTATTAGCAGTGAAGTTTTCCAGTCCAGTTAAAAGGCATTAACAGTAAAATGAAAATAGATGACACAACTTTGAGCTTTGATAAATACACAATGAAAATGTAACTCACAAAGCTAATAATTAATTGCACTTCTAATACCATAATTGATACCATCATGTGCCATTTGTAGGGTTTTGTCTGAATATTTTCATCAAAGGTACAGCTGATTTGGCGTTCTGCGTGTTTCTAATTGTGGTTGTGTAATCTCTATGAACAGATGTTGTGGAATTAGCAGCTCCTACAGAATAGCTGTGGTGAATCTGGGCACAGCATTGTAAGCTTTTTACACAGCTGTTATCACAGGTTAGTGTTCTGTAAAGTGGAATTTTGGAGCTCATGTGCAGATTAACCTTATCTGCCAACTGTGATGATCAAGATAAAAGTAAAGTAAACCTGCCACAAACGATTCAAACTGAGCATATAAAGAAAAGTACAACATACAAGCTTATACCTGCAGTGAAAACTGAGTGTCAAAATGACCAGTATATTCAGAAACAGATAGCCAAATGTTTATACTGGAAAATCAGCCATGGCGAAGACCAAAGAGGAATGAACCTTTTCTGTAAAAGGCAAGCTTCTTTCCACTCCACCTTGTTTCCTAACCACCTTATTGGTACCTAAGGCTATCCATCACTTTAAAGGGCCAAGGGTAGGCTCAATAGAGTTAAGCTGGCCATACATGGTACAGTTTTTTAATTCAATCAGCCGGCAGATATCTTAAGTCAGGACTAAAGTCTTTTTTTTTGCTGGCATGCATAGCTCAGTGTCTGTATGTCTAAACTTCTGCACATGCATAGAAGTTAACTTCTGCACATGCATAGAAGTTACGTTATCCTGCACCTGCCAATCAAGATGGCCAAAGACCTATGCCTGAAAGAAGCTGGGCAGAAGATGCAGGCACCAGCGAGGAACTTTGTGGGCATTGAACCACTGGAGCTAATGTACGTATCTCACACTTTAGTTCCATTTTAAAACCCAACTCTGGCTATTTTTTTTTTTTGTATATATGTCCCCCTGGATGTTTTTTTGTTAGAGGCCAGAGTTGAACATTAAGGTGCCAACACGCACCTTTGTTCTTTCTCCGGAGTCCTGGGAAATATCTGGTACTTCATGTACCTGGTGCTATATGGAAACATGTAACTGTACCCTTTGCCTCCAACAAGAGTGTCCCAGTGCCAGGCTCCCATGTTGTCACATAAGAGCAGCACAGAGTTTGCCTAACGGTGTGTAGACTTCATCTTTCAGAACATCTAAGCTTGTACAGCAACTTCTGGCACCTGGTGTCAACTTTTGTCTTAGTTCAAAGCATACTCCACCTTCAAGACCCATATTTAAGATGTAGCACCCTGGAGTTTAGGCAGGGATGCTCCTGACAAATGTACTTGCCAGGAGTAATTACCCTGGTTGTTTGTTAGAGATCCATTGGTTTCTCCCTAAGTTTGGCATTGTTGTACTTTTCTCTTCTACCACTAGGTGGCCGGGCACTTGGTGGTACTAGATATGAGAAGGACAACCCAAAGTAGGGTTATGGGTATATGGGGTATCTCAGCCAATGGGCAGGGGTTTTCTTGGATCCATTGGCCTGCTGGGAGAGCCTATATATTCAGGTGGGGTCAGGTGACCTATGTTCTGTGCCACATGGACAGCGGTCTGGGTGGACGTGTGTCGCGTGCCCCAGGCTGCTAGGCCGGAGATTGGGCTTATCCTGGGGGTGTCTGCCTGCTAGGCTGGGCCTATCCAGAAGCAAGAGAGCAGCGCAGGGTTGGGATTGCGGCTTGCAATCCAACCAGAAGTGACGGTTCTGCCGACCAGAGAACCTGTCAGTGGTCAGAGGTAGAAGGGAAGCTGTCGCCACTAAGGGGCCAGCCACCTTGTTATCAGGGACCACAGTGAGTAACTAAAGCAAGTACCGGAGCAGCATTCTCACCATACGGGCACAGTGGAGAATCGGGAAACTTCAGGCGGTGATCAAGTCAGGGACCCAGCCAGCGGAGGTGACGCTTGCAGAGCAGACTTGTGTGTTAAGCCAGGGACCGAGCAGGCCAGGGGGGGTGAAGTTTGAGAAGTATCTGAGCTTCCATGCTAAGGACCCAGCAGGGAAACGGGGGTGTGACGCTTGAGGTAGATACCAACGTGAAGATTAGAGGAGCTCAAGGGATTCAGAGTTAGTGAATCAGAGGGTCTACTATGAGACCGGGAGCTCAGTGTGCTGAAGAACTACAAGGAGAAGTTGTAGTGAAGCTGAAAGAACTGTTACGTTTTGTGTTAGGAACTGTTAAAGACTGTTGCCATAGGAAACAGCATTCCTGCATGTGCAGATGTGGCGCCTTGCTGGGGCCTTTCCCTGCACGGCTGTCCTCCTATTGAAGTCTCGGAGTCTGCCAATTGAACTTGCAACTACTCAAGGGTGTCCTGGCCCTATCCCTCTTTACCCTATAAAAGTTTGTTAGAGAAATAAACATCTCTTTTGCACTCAAGAAGTGTCTGGCACCCAATAACATCCACCTTGCACCCACTATGCCTCTCAACCCACTACATACAGAAGGATGTCCGCTGGCCCTGAAGGTTCTCTCTAGACTGAAGGAGGCCGGAGACCTTGCTACAAAGATGTAACATAAAACATGTCACATTCCTCAACCCCTACACTGTCAAACCACCCCCCACTTACTTGAAATCCTAATGTAAAGAAAGAACAGAAATTCTGTTAGTTTTCTTTAATCTGTGAGTGGAGATGATGGGATATCAGCAACTCCAGGTACATTGTAAACTTTCTTAAATACAGCACAAAGTCAATGAGCCTAAAGATGGCCAAGATGCCACAAATTTCTCGTCTTATTCCTGCTGAATCAGCCGAAAGTCAGGCCATAAATGGCCCTGTAAGAACCCCCAACAAAACAAAATTTGATGTAAAAATCGGGTGGGAAATTATCATCCTGTTGGGATATTTGGGTAGCCTGAATACAATAGCAGGCAGTGAAGACTTTTCCATCCAGGGGAATCAACTGATTTTATTCAGTTCAGAAAATCAAGTTGTGTATGACTAAATTTATGCGTCAGCAAGGTAGATTAATACAACGTCTTAAAATGCTATAGGTGGTAGGAGATAGTGGATGACTACTGTTTGGCACCTGTGATTGTTTAAAGCACACTCAGGCTGTCTTTTGCAGTTGCTTAGCCTGGAGCAAGCTCAGGAGGGGGGGGGGATGCCGGGAGCCAACAGACAGTTGTGCTCCCAAGAGAAGAGCGACACAGTTCATGTAATCAGTTTATAAAAATATGCTTTTATGTTCCAAGCATGAATATTTATTTATTTATCAAAATACATAAATGCCTTTGGCCAGCTTAAAGTGTGTCTATACTGTTTACAGGATAAGTATCGTTTTTTTTTTTTCTAATGCAGGATTACGTTCTACAGCTTGTGTACTGCCAGTCTGTAAATATCAAGCTGTATATTTGATACAATAAAGTAGTCGTCCAACTGCCTGGCCAGGGATTCGCTCACAGGAGCACCTCAGACAGGGGGAGTGGTCAGATGACTAAGGGGGGACGTCTATGTTGGGACCGATCATACCAAATAACGACCAGTCTCACACTAACACCTCTCTATGGAGTATGTGCCCTGCCATTATTGTATGAGGAAACTGGAGATATATATTCAATTTCAGCAGATGGACTTTGTTAGATAGCACAGTTTAATATTCATTTGGCAGCACAAGATCTGACTATTGGAACCCAGAATGTTTAACCACTTCCCGCAAATGGGCACTGATTGGCACCATTATGTTGCAGTGATGCCCAGCAATGCCACCCCTAGGGGCATCACTGCAAACAACCAGTGTCATCAGTGCCACCCATTAGTGTCCATCGGTGCCACCTGTCAGTGCCCATCCTTGCCCATCTGTGCCAACTATCAGTGCCACCCATAAGTAACCATCAATGCCACCTACGAGTGCCCATCAATGCCACCTATGAGTGCCCATCAGTGCCGCCTATGAGTGCCCATCGGTGCCACCTATGAGTGCCCAGCAGTGCCGCATACCAGTGCCACCTATCAGTGCCCATCAGTGCCACCTATCAGTGCCCATCAGTGTCGCCTATCAGTGCCCGTCAGTGCCACCTCATCAGTGCCACTTCATTGGTGCCACCTCATCGGTGCCCATCAGTGCCGCCGTATCAGTGCCCGTCAGTGCAGCCATATCAGTGCCCGTCAGTGCAGCCATATCAGTGCCCATCATTGAAGAAGAAATCGTACTTATTTACAAAAAGTTTTAACAGAAACAAAGAAAAACTTGTTTTTTTCAAAATTTTCGGTCTTTTTTTATTTGTTGCGCAAAAAATAAAAACCGCAGAGGTGATCAAATACCACCAAAAGAAAGCTATATTTGTGGGAACAAAATGATAAAAAAATTGTTTGGGTACAGTGTAGAATGACCGCGCAATTGTCATTCAAATTGCGACAGCGCTGAAAGCTGAAAATTGGCTTGGGCAGGAAGGTGTTTAAGTGCCTGGTATTGAAGTGGTTAAAGAATAGTACTCTTATTTTTTACCTTTCCTTGAGAAAAATGAGACCTCTAATAAGAGAGTCTGAAAGCTACAAATAGTTGAGAAATGCCATTGCCAGTCATGTGATCAAATGCCAAAACATTGGTCACATGACTTCAACCAAAGGGACCTGGGAGAGTGCCATTCAAACCGAGCCAGCCAGTCAGCTGCTCTGAATGATTCAGATCATTACTCTAAACCACACTGTCGGCACTAAAGCGTTTGGGAATGCTACTGTCACCAATAGGGATTCCAGTATAAAGGTTTATTATTGAATCTGTATGTACCATTTATGCTGATTGCATAGAGGAGTGATTTTTTTAGGGAAAAAATTGGGCTAGAATATAGGTCTTTTTAAAGGGTTGACTAAGTAATGGATTTCATTTAATGCACATAGAAAGAAAGAATAGATTGTAAGCTCTAATGAGCGGGGCCCTCTGATCCCTCCTGTATTGATTTGTTTTCTGTGTACTGTCTGCCCTCATGTTGTAAAGCACTGCGTAAACTGTTGGCGCTATATAAATCCTGTATAATAATAATAATAATAATAGATAGTTATAGGCAACAGAATATAGAGATTGATTTACTAAAACCTAGGAGTGCAAAATCTGGTGCAGCTGTGCATGGTAGCCAATTAGCTTCTAACTTCATCTTGTTCAATTAGATTTGACAGTAAAACCTGGAAGCTGATTGGTTTCTATATAGAGCTGCACCAGATTTTACACTCTCCAGTTTTAGTAAATCAAGCCCATAGTCTTAAAGGCCATCTCAATCTAATATGAATATATAATATATATATTAATAATATATATAATATTAAGTTGTATGTGACTGTTGGCAAGTTGAATCAAGGTTTTCAAAAACTCTCAGGGAGTCTCATGCTAGAATTTCCGGTCTCACAAATCTAAATGATGGTATCTGGATAGATTCTACATACTGTAGATTCATGTATTGTAAAGTCCAGTTGTGATACCTAGATTATGGCCTTATGGGTAGAGATGTGAGTTACTGGAGTCTTTGATGGATCTAAGAAACCCACTGGAGCCAACACAGAGCTAAATTATCAGTTTTCATTGAGTTTTCAATTGTCAGTTCCTTCTTTTAGATTCAACTTTAGTTACATCAGTTACTCCGGTTAAAAAAACACATCTTCAGAATTTAATCTCCGTTTATTATGTGGGTTTTAGAGGAATGACCATTTAACAAAATGTAACTCCTAATTTGTAATACTGTCTTTATTTTTGTTTCTACAGTTCTCTGCTTGATAGCGTATCACTTCTTTATACTTCTGTTTGTCTGGTCCTACTGGAAGACAATCTTCACATTGCCAATGAATCCTTCCAAAGAGGTAACTTAACTTATAGCTATAGATTGTGGAGACACCCTCTATGAGAAAACGTTTCAGTCACGATAAAACGATAAATCGTATGACCAAAAAAAGTTGCATCACATTTTTGTTGAGTTTTTATATGGTATTGTATACATAAACCCAGTGACCATAATTAATGTAATTAAAGGAAGGGAATAAACAGGAAATATGTTGAAATGGGTGGAAAATATATCTTGAAACTGCAGTGAATCTTAATGCAACAAATTGTCTGGTAAGCTGGCTATTGTTCCCCTAAGCAGTTGATTGCATGGATATTCTGAGGGACATTTACTAAGACTGGTGCACTCAGAATCTGGTGCAGTTGTGCATGGTCGCCAGTTAGCTTCTAACTTCAGTTTGAGTAATTAAGCTTTAGCAATAAAACCTGGGAGCTGATTGGTTTCTATGCAGAGCTGCACCAGATTTTGCACTCTCCAGTTTTAGTAAATTAACCCCTCTTTCTATATATTTGCAAACAGGTTGCACTACGTAATTATTCACTAACCTGGAAAGATATTTGAGACTTGCCTTTTTGTCTTGAATTCCTCCTGAACCTAAGTAGTGCACTTCCTGATTTTTGAGGGTGCCTAGGCACTCCTGTGTATACTACCTAAAAGCTGTATATCTGCAGTGTGAGATCTAAGGAACTGTTGCGTTGGTTGTTAGTCTCAGGAGATTTGGAGTGAGATTTGTTGATGTCACTGCTGTGTTGCTCACTGTTCTGCTTGCTGGAGGCCCTGCTTCTACCAAGATAGCTGCCACAATAAGACCATTGGACGTTATGGTGACTAGTCTAGGCAATCATCATCTAGGTATGTTGATGGGTGAATGATCGCACTGCATCTCTGCACACAATCTAGAAATACAATGTGATATGAGAAAATACAAATGACTTTCTTGGTGCCATCCAATAACCAACAACACAACAAATTATGTTAAACTTTTTATATTTATATTTATTGCAAAAACGATTAAAGTCATATAATGAAATCGTGTACACCATTTTAATTCATATATGACAAGTAGTATGGCCCATAGCATATAGCAGAAGTGACTGGTGACTAATGTCCCTTTAGTTATCATATATATACCATATTACCAAGGGTATTGGGACGCCTGCCTTTACTCGCACATGAACTTTAATGGCATCCCAGTCTTAGTGTGTAGGGTTCAATATTGAGTTGGCCCACCCTTTGCATCTATAACAGCTCCACAAGGTTTAAGAGTGTCTATGGGAATGTTTGACCATTCTTCCAGAAGCTCATTTGTGAGGTTGGGCACTGATGTGGACAAGAAAGCCTGGCTCGCAGTCTCCACTCTAAATTATCCCAAAGGTGTTCTATCGGATTGTGCAGGCCAGTCAAGTTCCTCCACCTCAAACCCACTCATCCATGTCTTTATGGACCTTGCTTTGTGCTCTGGTGTGCAGTCATTTTGGAACAGGAAGAGGCCATCCCCAACTGCTCCCACAAAGTTGGGAGCATGAAATTGTCCAAAATGTCTTGGTATGCTGACACCTTAAGAGTTCCCTTCACTGGCCAAGGCCAGCCCCTGAAACACAACCCCACACCATAATCCCCCCTCCATCAAATTATTTGGACCAGTGCACAAAGCAAGGTTCATAAAGGCATGGATTGAAACCACAAGTCCATCTCACGATATAGATGAAGAAAGGGTCTCTATTGCGAGGAAAAGGTGGTCCTATGCCGGAGTGTCTGATTCCTTGCCTCCCAGCACCACCCGCCATTTTTTGGGCATAGCTTCCAGAGTTAATTTGCTCTTTAGGCTAGGTTCACACTGCTGCAAATTTTATTGCGAATTTGAGCCGTTGCGAACGCTCAAATTCGCAAGTCATTTTAATAACATCGTTTTCCATGAGTGCCGTTCACATCAGTGCGTTGCGAATCTAAGCTGCGTAAAAAAAGGGTCCTGTCTCAGTTTGATCCATTTGCGATGCAAATTCAGCTTCATAGCTTGCAAAATTTGCAGTAGAATCGCAGGAACACATAAAGAATCCGCAATGCAAATTCACAACGCAATCAGATCAAAATCGCGCTAAATTTGCACTGCAGCAGTGTGAGCCTAGCCTTAAAGTGGCAAATCTGGAACATGCATCTTTGAGAACAAGTCAGCAGGGGTAGTTGCTACTAAAGCGGTGCTTATGAAAGAGGAAATTCCATATCAGACGAGCCGCTGTCTTTTCAGAGTTCTTTCGCCATTTTAAAGCATTTTTACTGTTCCTTTATTAAATAATTATTTTAAAACATTAAGATGATATGGATCCACTTTCATTGTGTACTTTGATAACAAATGCAGCCTTTCCTGCCAGAAAGCAAATCGAGATTCCTTGTGACATTATAAATGGTGGTGTTGTAGGAACCAAACTGTATCAATTAACAAATGTATGCTTTCAGGCTTTTTATTGTTGTCAAGCTGATTAATGCGGTGGATTTGTACTGTACAGCCAAGCATTGGCTCCTGTGATGTAGAAGAGATTCTGTAGCTGACATTATTTGTATAACTACAGCACTCCCCCCTCTCTGTGTGCTCTGTGTAAGCTCTTCTTTCCAGAGGCAATTTATTCAATATTTCTTCCCTTTGATGTAGCAAGAAAAGATCGTTTAGCTCAGCTGTTTCATTGGTAAATAACAAACTACATGCCATCTATTTGATGTCTGTTTTTTATGTGTCACAGCACAAAATTGACAGTAGTGCCTATTTATACGTTAGCCTAAAAATACAAATATGAATTAATAGGTTTTGACCACAGAATATTATCTTCTTGGAAGGCCATTGCACTGACCAGTGTTCTGCCATACAATTTGTGCAGTTAAAATGATTTAAATATTATCAAATGAGAAGCCTTAACATAAGTTAATAATGTTTTCTCAAGGGAACTGCAGTTTGGTTATTTGGTCATTATTAAAGCGGAAGTAAACCCATCCATAAAAAAGTTTCATTTGCGGCACATGCCGGAAATGTAACGCTCCCATTGGTTGTGCTCTCAAACAAACTGTCAAACCACCCAATGGCTGATGTCATAACTGATCACATGTGCAGCATCATGGCAGTTGTAGATTAAACAGAGGCAAAGATGGCAGCTTCCTTGGCTGGAAACGGTAGGGGGGTTTACTTACACTTTAATATGGCAGTCCTTAGTTCTTGTACTACGGCACAGGGGCATGTCACTTTTATTAGGGCCATTCATATCTCTGTGCTTCTAGTGGGGTGTGTTTTAGAAAATCCTGTTTGCTGCATCTTTTGTGCAGTTCCAGAAAGCACCAAACACAGGTAAAATACTCATAAAACATTTAGAAAAAACTTTTATTTTCTTTCCATACAGCTGAGTTCAGGGTATGATTCGTATTGCATAATTACATGCTTAGAGACCAGTGTAGGTATGAATAGCTCATACCTGGCTGATGCTTGTGGGAGGCTACATCCATTATATATATATATATATATATATATATATATATATATATATATATATATATGGCTTTTTTTCTCAGAGAATAAGTGCAGGAACTCCCCCCTTCTGAGTCCCCCCCCCTGTCTCCGCCCCTACCCACCTCCAAGCACCGTCCCTTGATTCCACCCCCTACCCACCTCCCAGTACTGCCTCAAGTATCATTTGCTAAATAATTTGTATGGAATTTGTTCTTGTCTAATAACAAGAAAAGCAGTAAAAATAGATGCACCGGTGCCAGCAACAATAGACCCCACCCCAGTAATAATAGATCCTCCCAAGCAACAATAGATTCCCCTTCCACAAATAATAGACCCCACCCCAACAACCATAGGTCCTCCCAAGCAACAAAAATTCCCCACCCAGCAATAATAGACCCCACCCCTGCAACAATAGATCCCTCACACAACAATAGACTCCCCCAGCAACAATGGTCCCCACCCCAGTAACAATAGTCCCCCCCCCCCAGCAACAACAGACCCCATCCCTTTCTATTACATACATTTGGTGTTGGAGGTGCCGGAACTGCGTTCCCCCACGTTCCCGCTGAAAAAAGCCCTGTATATATATGTAGATCCCTACAAGCACCATAAGACACCCCCCCAGCAACAACATATCCCCACAAGCAATAATAGACCCTCACACAAAAACAGATCCCACCAGTGACCATAAATCCCCCAGCAGACGGCATCAATAGACCCTCCAGCACATCCCTTTCTATTACATACATTTGGTGTTGGAGGTGCCGGAACTGCGTTCCCCCACGTTCCCGCTGAAAAAAGCCCTGTATATATATATATATATATATATATATATATATATATATATATATATATATATATGAATATATATATATATACAGTAATCCATAGGCGTGCGCAGCCTATTACATTAGGGTGTGCACCTCAAACCAAAGCTCAAACACACGTGCGTCTGTGTATATATATATATATATATATATATATATATATATATATATATATAAAAATATAGTATAAATATATATATTACATATACAATTAAAACTATATGAACCCTGGCTTGTCAGTACTAATAGGTGGCACTGGTGGGCACGGATAGGCGGTATTGATGGGCATTGATGGGTGGCACTGATGGACGACACTGATGGGCATTGATTGACAGCAGTGATGGGCATTGATGGGCAGCACTGATAGGTGGCACTGATTGCCAGCACTGACTGGCATCGCTAATGGGCACTGATTGGTGGGACTTGTGGGCAGTGGTGGGCACTTATTGCTGCCACTGGTGGGCACTGATAGCTGGCATTGGTGGGCACTGATTTATGACACTGTTTTTCAATATTGATGATCAGTGCCCTGATTACATTCCTAAATGTCCCCCTGTGAGGAGATGCCGCTGATCGGCTCTCCTCTCCTCACACTCTGTCAGTGTGAGGCGAGGAACGATGATTACCGGCACTTCCTTGTTTACATGTGACCGGCTGTGATTGGACACAGCCGATCACATGCTTAAAGAGCCGCAGATGTGGCTCTTTCCACAGACCGGGGTCGCGCTGTGTTGCTAGGACACGGCGCGACCCCGATCTGTGGAAAGAGCCACATTTCCTCACACCTGCCTGAAACTTTTGCACACCTCACACTCACGCTGCGCGCCCCCGCGGGCTTGTGAGAGTGGCCGCTCTGGGACGCCGTCATATGACCTCGTCCCAGAACGAGAGCCGCACCACCCCGCCGTCATTTGACGGCAACCAGTTAAAAACAGTGGGGTAATCCAGCCCCGATGCTACCTCTATAGTTGTGGCTAAAGCATCCCTGACAGCAGGCGGCGGAGTGATATTCAGCTGTCAGGGATGCAGTAGCTGGAACTATAGAAGTAGCATTTGAAAATGCGGCCGCTTGCCTGCTCACTCCACGTTTAGTGTCTGCACTCACAGGAGTTATACAGCCAAATAAAAAACAGTCCCAATCGCATAGTCGCAGCGTTCCCATTGTCCATCAGCAGAGGTGCCAGAATGGAGATCCTGCCAGCAAAAAAGCCCTGGGGTGTGCCTGGTCATTAGGGTGTGCCCAGGCACAACCGGCACACCCCGTGCACATGCCTATGCAGTGATCACTGCTTTCTTCCAGGTCCTGTGCAAAACAGCTGCCCTTCTGCATAGTAACCTCAGGGGGTCGCTTGCTTGGCACTGTTCACATACACAGAACATGTTGCATTTTTTTTTTTCAAAGTCATTCTTTAGATAAGGTGGAGATCAACATTACTGCCCCTCTACTACTTTCATTGTAAAATTGTTTAGAAATATAAATGATTTATGTTACTTTTTTAAGTACAATACTGTTTTTTTTGGAGAGAGGGATTGTTAAAATTTTGGCATCACTGAAGAAAATGTATTTACCTTCACTGTTTTCAGTTGGATCTTGAACTGATGGGTCTTTATTAAAAGAGAAGTATGTTTTTGGCTTTTTTTGCAGAATCATACTTACCTAGATGGATGCAGTATCGGTCCGATGCTGCATCTGTCCCCCACCGGCTCTTAAGCCGCATACACATGATCGGATTTTCCGACAACAAAACCGTGGATTTTTTTCCGAAGGATGTTGGCTCAAACTTGTCTTGCATACACACGGTCACATAAATGTTGTCCCAAAATTCCGAACATGAGAACGCGGTGACGTAAAACACGTACGACAGGACTCTAAAAAGGAAGTTCAATAGCCAGTGCGGCTTCTTCTGCTTGATTCAGAGCATGCGTGAACTTTTGTGCGACGGACTTGTGTACACACGATCGGACTTTCCGACAACAAGTTTTGTTGGTGGAAAATTTGAGAACCTGCTCTCAAATATTTGTGGGCGGAAATTCCGACAGCAAATGTTCGATGGAGCATATACACGGTCGGACTTTCTGACAACAGGCTCACATCGAACATTTCCTGTCGGAAAGTCCGACCACGTGTACCGCGGCATAACACTGAGAACCAGACGATCCAACACAGCAGATCGCTGAATTCTCAGGGCTGCCCAAGCAGAGAGCAGTCACCAGCTCTCTCTCCCCCCCCCCCCCCCCGCACTCACTGGAGCATTGGGCTGTGGAAGGGGCAGGAGCGGCCGGCTCAGGCTCTCAGCTGGTCACTGAGAGGCTGAGCCCTGAGCCATGTGCCAGTCCAGACATGTGGGCAAATCCCGACTTCATTGTCGCGATCTGGCTCGAGCCTGGACCAGTTCTGTGATGTCAGCCAACAGTGGGCTTCAGCCCGCTGTCTGCTGAAAACAGGTCACAGGAGTGCAGAACGAACTGTACTCCTGTGATCCACAGGAGACGTACAGCCACGCTCGTTGTGCTGTACTTTTCCTTTAACGCTGAACAGAGACTTGATGCCCAGCACATCATGGAGGGAGGGTGACAGCATCAAAAGACAGACAAATTGTTTGGGGTTGGTAGGCCCAAGGTGTCACAGCCAGAGCCTGTAGCCCATTTTGGGTCTGGTTACAAGCATGACCGATTTCTTGGAGACATACACTACTGTGCAAAAGTTTTAGGCAGGCTTGGAAAAAATGCTGTAAAGTAAGAATGCTTTTAGAAATAGAAGTGTTAATCATTTGTTTTTATCAATTAACAAAATGGAAAGTAAATGAACAAAATACAAATCAACATTTGGCGTTACCACCCTTTGCCTTCAAAACAGCATCAATTCTTCTAGGTCCATACAGTGCACACAGTTTTTGAAGGAACTTGGCAGGTAGGTTGTTCCAAACATCTTGGAGAACTAACCACAGATCTTCTGTGGATGTAGGCTGCCTCCAACCCTTCTGTCTCTTCATGTTATTACAAGATAGACTTGATGATGTTGAGATCTGGGCAATACTAAGTATTATTTCTAACAAAAAAGTGTTACATAACATTTTCTGTTATGTTTTTATATGGTATTGTATACTTAAACCTAGTGACCATAAATAATGTAATTAATGAAAGGGAAGAAACAGAAAATATGTTTAAATGGGTAAAAGCTATATCTTTAAACTACAGTGAATCTAAATGCAGCAAATTGTATGGTAAGCTGGCTATTGATCTCATAAGCAGTTGCTTGCATGGGTATTGTGTTTCTTTGCAAACTTGTTGCACTACTTAATTATTCATTAACTTGGAACAAGTATTTGAGACTTACCTTTTGTCCTGAATTTTTCCTGAATGTAAGTAGTGTACTTCCTGGATTGTGAGAGTGCCTAGTAACTGCTGCTTTGGCTAATATAATATGTACAAATTAGGCTGATGTTCATGCCTCTCTTCACCAGTCTACCAGACTTACTCTCTTCACCATGACCTACCGCTTTGGAGATCTTCCAGGGCAGGGTAAAGGAAGATTAAAGCACACCGCTATCTTCCAGAGAGACCTGCTACATGTGGCAATCTCTCCCCTTGTAAGTTCCTGCACCATGCTGTAGCACTCACACTGTCCTTGCTCCTGCTGCCTCTCTGGGAAGGCTCCTTCCATTTTCTCCTGTTGTTGGGATCCTCCCAGGCCAGCACCTGAGCCCCAGCCCGAGGCTGAGCACCCCCTCAGACTAGGGGGTTCATCTCAAGGGCCACCGACAGTCCCCTCAGCACTCCATCTCCATCTTCCACCCGACTCCCCTGCTGCCATGACTCATTCCTATTTAAGGGTTCACTTAGTCCACTGCCAGGCCCACTGCCCGAGGATTGGTTAAGCTCCCCTAAATATGCAGAACAACCCTCCTAGCCTCTGCCCTCCAGCTTCCAGAATGTTCTCTTACTTTCCAGAACCAGGGGGAGACACCAGAGTTTCCTGCATGAGTCATCCAGCCGTGAACTCCAGTAAACCCTGACCCATGTTTCATGACTCAGACTTAGCCTTGAGTCAAACTATGGTTTACCTACTCTGTAGCACACTAGAGGGGGCTACATACAAAATTCCTGAATTTGTGCAAGCGTACAAAGTGGACAAATGTAAGAATTGATGCTGGTTTGAAGCCAAAGCGTAATCACACCAAACATTGATCTGATTTAGGTTTTTCTTCTGTTTGCTCACTTTGAATTTTGTAAACTGATAAGAAAAAAACTGTTAAAATATATATTTTTGAAAGCATTCTTACTTTACAGCATTTCCTCACACCTGCCTGAAACTTTTGCACAGTGCTGTTCTTTTTATTGATCTATTATAAACTCACACTTTTTTTCTTTGTTTTGGGTAGAGTCAGGAAGGGTAAAAATTCATTTTCAATGCTGAATCACTTGGAAGCTTTCCTGCCATTCTTCTGCATTGTCTGACACCTGTTATCTGGTCAGGAAGTGTAAAGAAATTTCTCAACAAAGTAGTTAAAAAGTTTATAGAGGTTCTAAACCTTATTTACCCTACTAGGAAAAAACAAGTTTGCAATGCTTTATGTTTTCCCATTTGGGAGACTTCCCCCATTTCATAGTGTATCTGACAGTGACAAATCAAAAGAAGAAGATGAGGAAAAATCTATGAAACACAAATGTTGACAGAGGTTTTAACCATTCCACCATACTTTTCATAACTAAGGGTCCAGTGATGCACAGTGGTAATGGATGTAAAATGTAGGTCTACTTTGTCTAATGCATTGCAGGGCCATTCATTTGGAATAGCACCCTAACATACGTGTACAGTGAGTCAGCATAGTCCTGAAAATGCATATAGCACACAATCTGGCCCTAAAAATGGTTTGGATGAAGTTAGTTTGGTGCACCCATGAGCCTTCCTTTTATTAGTTTTGCAGAAGTGCAGAAGATTGAAAATGTTCAGGTATGTTGGATGTACTATATGAGGGTGATATATGGGTGCCCTCATGAGCAGGTCTAGATGCTTTCATTGCTGTACATTATGTCCAAAGATTCTAGCACTGCTGCCTTTACACTTTGCATGTTTTGTACATTCAATGAATAGCACACCAGAGAAAGACATGTTTCCCTTACAAACTGAATGTTGTCTAGCGTGTTACAGGTTGTAGTGTGTGTCTAGTTTTTGCTTTCTGAAATAAATAGATGTCGAGTAATGCTCAGGCAGCATTAAATATTTACTCTGCCTGCTAAATGGAAATCAGATGCCAAAAACGGAAACCGCTGAGCTTCCAAATCTTCACTATCTGCTGCGTATATCTGCCAAAGGAAAGACTAATATTGTCAGCCATGTGCCATACTGCATTAAACAAATTACTGGAGCGATTGACTATTTGTGGGCTAAAGTTCTCCACATATTAAGTGAATGAAATGCATTTAACACGTGTTTGTAGTGTATGGATTCCTATAATCATCTTGATGCTGATCGGACTTGCCTTTAGAGCCAAGGGTTGAAATCTGACCTTCTGCTGCTTATATAAATACGCTCAGAGATGGAGCGGAGTTGTTGAATGTCAGTCTCTGGGCATCTGACCTACAAGAGTTCTCAGCATAGTCATGTTTCTAAGCAACCATTTTATATTCTTGACTTGATTTGTTGAGTATAGAAATTAGTTCCAAGATTGAGGGTATCAATAGTACTCCAAGGTACAAATGACATATCACTGCTGAAATCAATAACATAGTTCACTACAATTTACAAGTGATCAGCTCTTCTCTGAGTTGCCCATGCATGGCCGGGACAAGGGGAGGGCAGGAAGGGCAGTTGCCCTGGGTGTAATAGTTTATGGCAGAGATTTGGGTGCCCAGACCCTAACCCTAAGGGAAGGGGGGGCAAAGTTTGGTATTTTTGCCCTGGGCACTGGATGGCCTTGTCCCAGCACTGTGCCCATGACTAAAGATGTCCGCAATGCCAAGGATGGATGTAAACGGATATGTGTCCATTTACACCCGCCTGCATCCGATCCGATCTGGGCTCCCAAAAACAGACAGATGGGGATCCATTCCCAATCCATCTAGGCCAGGGATTGGATTGGATGGCAGTCAAAAGAAACAGACAGGTGGTCAGTTTCCATCCGACCGCCACATAGAGAACAGCGGGCTGTGCCGGTGTTTGCTTTTCAGCTCTCCGCCTCCTTTTTTCTGAACTCTGAGACAAGCTTTAAATATTCTGGACTTTGTAGACTGCAGATAGACAGGTACAATTTATGTACGAGGGTTTGTTTAATCTCTGTGTATCATCAGAGGCCAGTCACTTCACTGGGTATATGTAAGGGTTTACAACCACTTTAAAGTATAAGTGCACTTTCACTATGAAATATGCAACCTCTGAAATAATGCCAGAGCAATGAGTTAACTGCTGAAAATGATTTCTGTTTCAAGCAGGCTGGTCTGCAGCCTCCCATTGCTGTTATACCATCCTTGGATTGGGGCTGCTTATTCAGCCCAGTCTCACATCTCCGCCATATAACGGTGGTCCAGAGCTGCTTGTTCACGGGGTGCACAATGAAAACAGCCCTGGGAGACTGCAGGCCAAGCTGCATGAAACAGAACTTTTGTCTGTAAAGGTATACTAATGCATTGGCATTTTACGGAGATTGCAAGGACAATTGTAAATTATAATTCATAGTAAAAGTGCAGTCGTCTTTTTTAAAAAATGTGCGTATCCATATTTACAGACATTTCTAAATTGCTGTATTTTAGTTTCATCTGTCATATGCTGACAAAGAACTTATAGAACGAGAACCCAGAGGGGAAACCCAGCAAGATGTTCTCAGAAGACTAGCCAAGGACCTTCCCGTCTATACCAGGACAATGTCAGGGGGTATATATTATATATTACTTTCTTCATAACAGCATCCCTGAATCTCCATTTCAAAGTAATAAATCACTTCACTACAAGAGATTATTTAAATTCCATGCTACATCATGTGAAGTGGAAAGGATGTCAATACCAACTGAATGCAGCTGAATACAACTAAAGGCCATACAATACAGTGCCACGTTTTCTATGGTAATCCCTATAATAGGGAAGTATTACACTGTTAGATCCATTACCTGAATATCTGGGCAAAAATCTCTGAATGGTTTCTAGCACAAATGAAATCAGAACCCTTTGAAGAGTTTGGTGGGATTTTGCTTTAGAGACGTTGAAAGTCATTGGATTGAGAGGGCATGGCCTGTGTAACTTTGGTACTTACACATTTGCTAAGGAGAAACCTGCCAGTACTATATGCCAAGGGGGTCAGCCATAGCCAAGAGCTAACAGTGAGAAAATCGTAATTTGTTGGAGAATGACTATGGTATATGGGCATTAACTAAAAATAGGATCTGTAACACTCAAAGGAGCATGCCAACGGGGTCAAATAACCAACTAAGTTATAACCAACATTATGCATGACCACCCATATAAAAAAAGCACCTCTCTGTGTTAATATATAAAAAAATATATACACATTTATTAGTGTCCCAATGTAAATAGCCATAATATAAAAAAAGAATGATCATACAGAACTAAAACAAGACAACTAAATACAAAATATACATTCTAGAATAGCAATAATCACACAAGCTTTAATATTATTTTATCCATTTTTATAAACCTACTATTGGATTTATCTTTCTCTATCCCACTCACTAAATTTGTATTCCTATTACCCTAATTCACTTTTTTACTTTTTTAGGATTTCTGTTTATCTCATATCCTTTCATGTTTAAAGTAAATTGACAATCACCTCGTTGAGACTGCATATGTTGTTATACACAAAAATCTGCTGTACTGTAGTTCATTTTCCTAGTTATGGATACACTTGTACTATGTATATTGTACATTCATGTGTATTGTCTTCATATATCAATAAAACTTTATTGAGAGGAAAAAAAGAAAAAGAGAATTACACTCTAACCCCTAAAACACTTAAAAAATTTCCAAAGCAAAAGCAGCAAGAAACCAGTACACGCATAATTATATATAGCCTGTTGCAATAAATCAAATGAATGTCTCAATGTATGATGGACACTGATAGTGATACATTATTAAAAACGATCGTTTAGCGTTCTACATTCAAGAATTGATCCAAATCCAAATAATATTTGATAGGCTGTATCTCCAGCTTGTAATTCTGCCATGCATAAAAATATGATAAATATTCTATATACATACAGTACATTATTGCTATTGATTTCACCTCTTGCATTACATCTGTAGGCCAACAGCGATACAGGCATCAATGATTTCAAGGCATTGAACATATCTAGTGTTATAACATATGGCATTGTAATAAATAGAATATCTCTGTCTTGAAGCCCAATATGGTCTAGGCTCTTAAAAAGACCCTGTCACCAGACCATTTATTTCAACAACAATCTTCCTATAAGATTATATACGCATTTAACATATTTTAGGGATGTTATTTACCTGGAAAAGCCTCGCTTGTGTAGAAGCCCTGAGACTGCTGCTGGGCACTGCCATCTTGAATGCGATGTCAGCAGCCCCAACAGACTCCCCTGACAATTACATTGAGGCATCATGTACATGGATGGGGAGAGCCTGAAAATCTGCTGAGCATAATGTTCTGGGTGTTTTCCCATGCCTATGGAGCTGCAGGTGTCATGTACAACCTGCCATACAAGTGGATTCACAAAGAAGACGGTGGCGCGGAACCCAGGGTGCATTGGCTTTTGGCGGATCACAGCAGGAAATCGCTGGATTTACTGGGCTATTAAGTAGGCTCCTAGTTTTAGGCTGGTGATTTCTTTGTGTTTCAGTGAAGTACCCATTTAAGCATAAGCAATCAAACAGACCATTTGATGTGGTGACAAAATAATACTTTTGTAAAATAGAATAACACTTCATATTATAAAAAGATTTTCAACAATTGAATGTACATTTAATGCTGTAAAAGCCTGCACTTGGCCTGATTTGCCTTCAATATCTATGCATTTTAGTAGGACATGCTGCATTCAGCAAAACATAATGCAAAGCAGGTCAAACACAGACATAGAAATGTCATCCACACTGCACCAGTTTTAAATGCACTAAAAAATGCAGGAAACATAAGTCTACAATCTATTAACCACAATATTACACAACTCCTATTATTAACTAAGGATGCATTTTTTTTAATTTAATTTTTTTTTAAGAGCAGTAAAACACAAAACACATACAAGAACCATGTACACAATAGTTTTGTTCTTTTTACAGCCAAATAACCATTTTCAGTGGTACTAATGTGGCACAACTGAGAGCCTAGTGTTGGGCTCGCAGTTGCGTCAAGACCCTCTTTACTTGAATGGGTTATGCTCATAGGCGTCACTGTCTGCCAAATGCGTCAGTAGGGAGTTATATTGCTCCACAACTTGATGCTTTACATCGTGGCCGGAGCATGTGTACCCCCACGTCCGGCTGCCCTTGAAGGTCAACTGCCTATCTTTACTGCCCCAGGCCCCCAACTGCAAGTGTAAACTAAGGCTGGCCATACATTATTCATGTTTCCTAGATTTAGATTTATCAAAATCCTATAATATGAGGTCAAACCTAAACATTTTCCATTTGTATGCAATCAGGCAGGAAGGGAAAATCTAAAGGAAATTAAATAAGACAATTGCATAATGTATGGCCAGCTTAAGTCACCTTTAATAATTTTAGGAAGGTGTTAGTTTGTAGAAACCAAGTGATAATATGCTGCAAATCCGAACCTTCATCCTTGTTGCTGAAGAACCTTCTGAAATAACACAGCGGTAACAGTTTTTGCAGAACAAAGACAGGGAATATAATAAGAACCTAGACAATGCCGGCATCTCCTTTAAACTTTGAAATCTTTGGACTGAATTTACTGCCAAAATGAACATTAACTCCCAACTCTTTTCTCTGCAGCCATCAGATACTGTGACAGATGCCAGCTTGTGAAGCCTGACCGCTGTCATCACTGCTCTGTTTGTGATAAGTATGAACCCGATTCCCTGTGATCATTTGTACAAGATTAGAAGCCGAGGAGACGGTGGCAAAGCTCTCAGTGCTGTCAGTGTCTAAATGATGTTCTTGTTTCAGCTGATAGTCATATTGACAACGCTGGTCTATGCTGATGTTGATGATCTTAAATTGAAGAGAAGCCAGAGTACTCTAATTAGCCATGGCGAATAATTGGGTTGTGTAGGAGAGGAAGTCTATACATGACACAAGCTGAAGGGTGCTTCACATGACCAAGAGACAGAAATATTTGAGTGGTACTTGGGGATAAAAGAAGAAAAATACATTATTTTAGCGCATTACACAAATATGACTTTTATTTTCTAAAAGAACTGACTTTATAGTCTGTATAGGGAGTACACTGATAGTGGCTGACAGTCTACTGTGTAAGGGTATATGTGATTTTCCCATTAATTGGGAATTGCAATTCATACTAAATCCTCGTACACGCGCTTAGATTTTCGGACGTCTGATTTTTTCGGTATGCTAGTCTCATGTTGAAAGTGAAGAGGTTACTGACAATACGAAAATTTTCGGATGACAGAATACAATGTCAGAAGTGACGTAATGTGTTGAATAGTTTTGTATGTATTTTTTTGTTTCTGAGCATGCGTGGTCTTGCTATTACGATTTTTTTCATACAAAAACTGTACTAATGAAACAAAAATTGAACGTTGAGTTCACATCTGACAAAAATTTTATAGTCTACACATCCAACTTTTGTCTGATGAAAAATCGAATTCGGCTGTCGAAAGCACCGTACTAACGATCTGAAAATCGGCAGACAGCTCATCGCACCAATTTTCCCTTTTGATTTTTGTATAGCGTAGCAGAAAAGCATAGCTGTAATTGTTACTGGTCTGAGAACTACAGCATTCTGTTGTGCCTGTTGGCTGGATCATCACTTAGGCTTTGGTAACACCACGACCACATACCATCTTTTTCCAGGCTGGCTTTTGCATGAGTTTTGTTAAATTCCAAAATATGACCATGTCTACTGAATTAAGATCTTTATTCATCTACACCAGCCATTCTCAATCTTTTTACCCCTGAGGAGCCCTTGAAATAATTTCCAGGTCTTGGGGAACCCCTGCTAACACCAATTAATTGTAGGTCAGTGGGAAAATGTCCATTGCATTGGTTGTCAGTGGGAGGAATGCCCCATTACAATGGTAGTAAGAATGTCACCCTTATGCCGCGTACAGACGATCGGATTGTCCGACAACAAAAACCAAAGATTTTTTACTGACGGATGTTGGCTCAAACTTGTCTTGCATACACACGGTCACACAAATGTTGTCGGAAATTCCAAACGTCAAGAACGCGGTGATGTACAAGACGTAGGACGAGTCGAGAAAATGAAGTTCAATAGCCAGTGTAGCTCTTCTGTTTGATTTGGAGCATGCATGGAATTTTGTGCGTCAGAATGGTCTACACACGCTCGGAGTTTACGACAACGGATTTTGTTGTCGGAAAATTTGAGATCCAGCTCTCAAATTTTTGTTGTCGGAAATTCCAATAGCAAATGTCTGACGGAGCCTACACACAGTCGTAATTTCCAATAACAAACTCACATTGAACATTTGTTGTCGGAATTTCCGACCGTGTGTACGCGGCATAAGAGTAAAGCCGGCCATGGATAATTCGAATCTCGGCCAGTTTAGCAGGGACTGGCCGAGAGTGCAAAGATCAATCAACTTGGGTACAACCAGCCTTTTGGATTTTACACGGGATTATCACTAGTGGCTATTATAGCTGCTAGCGAAAATCACTGTGTTCCCCCCGGAGGGGACGCCCCCCCCCCCCCCCCTGCCCCCTGGCTAGGAGAACGCAGTGGCTCTGTGGGAGGGATTCCCCCATCAACACTGACTGTATTGATGGTGGAATAGATGGAGGAATAGCGATGTTTTAGTCCTGCCACCTGTGGTTGCAGGAAAGAAAATAGCTCAGTTTATGGCCGGCTTTAGACAGAAGGGTCAATGATGTCATGCCTCTGACTCTGCCAAGTGGTGTTGCAATCAACTGGGAGGTCAATATGTCACAGGTCAAGGAGCCCCTAGCAACCTCTGGAGGAACCCTAAGTTTCCAGAATTCCACAGAACCCTGGTTGAGAATAACTGTTCTAAATTATTGCCCTGATATCGCAAGCGAATATACAACAAGGAGCATTTTAAACTTTGTTTTTTTCACTATTTTAGGTGTATATTGAAGATGGATCATCACTGCCCTTGGTATGTACTAACACAAAATATTTAATGTTGATATTTCATTAAGAGAACACCTCTAAGCACTAGTCATGTTTTAAAGTGGCCATGTAAAATGTCCTATTGTCATTTTAGAAAAAAAGTGTAGCTGTTTTATATGATGTCCTTATGCCCTCTTGCTCACCGTGTTACAATTAAATAGGCCTGGAACAGGGAAAAGCTTTTATTGCTTTGAAGTGTGCAAAATATACCATATCTAATATTGATGTAATGGAAGAGCAAAAATCTTCTAGTGTGTCAGGTCCCAGACTGAAAACTGGGCACCGCTGCTTTGAGAGTAGATAAAAGAATTATATCTTGGCTTCTCATTGTAAAAAAGTATCCTGATTCTGTAAAGTGATATTAATATTAACTCTGCCAGTTACCTTTATTACTATGTTAAACTAAACTACAGCCAAAAGCAAAATACGCAGTTTAAATACATCTCTTTAAATTGTTTTACCTGACAAAATATTATTGACGCAGCATTTTTTTTGTGATTTACACCCTGCATAGCCAGGATCCTGACTAGATAAAAGAAAAATGTCCATAATATGCAACCAGGTTCCAATTATTTTTTTAATGCAGGATCATAAATGAAAGTAAGCGTCTAATTGTAATAATTTAAACAAAAAAATCAGAGCAGAATCTGACTCCGTATATACCTGTGATTACTTCCTCAAAGGTACCATCCATATACAAGAACCCCCCAACAACCCCAACCCCCCAACAACATTTAGCGCTCTATTTTGTACTTGAAGACCTCAGTTGCACATGCTCTGATGCCTGTAGTCTGTGAATGGACCATGTTTATGCAGCTTGAGCCACTAGATTATGCATGCAGGCAGTTTATGTAATTGTAAGTCTTGGATCCCATTCACACCTGTGCAACTTAAAAATTGTGCGATTTCCATTGCGACTTGATGGGACATTGATGCAACTTTGATGCGACTTTGGATGAGTGCGACTTGTGCAGAATGGAAAAATGTATTAGGTTTCTTTATTTTCCCCATTTTCATAACGATTGGAGCTCAAATCAGTTGAAATTTGTTTGGATTGGCCGATTTGAATTCTTCCGGGAAGCCAGCTACCACGTCCTTAACAACCAATGACTCGCCAGCTGTCAGCGGGTTGAAAAAAGTATGCTGGCAATAAAAATATATTTTTTAGAACAGCGTGACCCCCCCCCAAATCCATACCAGACCCTTATCTGAGCATGCAGCCTGGCAAGTCAGGAAAGCGGGGGGGGGAAATGAGTGCCCCCCCCTCCTTCTGAACCATGCCAGGCCACCCCAAAGCATCTTGTCCTCATGTTGATGATGACAAGGGGGCCTCTTCCCCACAACCCTGGGTGGTGTTTAAGGGGGTCTGTGGGTGGGGGGGTCATTGAAATCTGGAAGCCCCAGATCCTGCCCCCCTTATGTGAATGAGTATGGGGTACGTAGTAGTAGTAGTAAAAAGTGAGTAAAGACAGTACACCAGTTTTTGACAATTCCCTTATTAAAAAAAAAAATGTCCCCCAGTGTAGATTCACCATTAATCACGCTGCCCGCCGCACCGCTGACCCGAAAACAGAAAAAAAACCTTTAAAGGCTCTCGCCATCTGCCTGCTTCGCCGTGTGACAGCTTTTAAAAAACTAAAGGGAGGGGCACCTGGTGACGTCGCCAGCGGGCACCGCCCCCTGGTGACGTCATCGGCCAATGGTTGTTCAATTTTTGACAAATTCAATTCCAATCGTTCTGAAGATTTGAAATTTTTCAATTCTGTACAAGTCAAACTCATCCAAAGTCACATCAAAATTGCATCAATATGATGCAGGTGCAACTTTCATGGGACTTGTGAGGGTTTACATTGAGGTCTATGGACCTTGGGGTCCAAAGACGCATGACAAGTCGCATAAGTGTGAATGGGGCCTTAAGAACACTTGACCAGAAAAGTTGAGGAACATTCAACCAATATAGAAAAAAGCCTAACTCTGTAAGCTAAGAACATTTGACCAGAAAAGGAAGTAATATGAGGGGGAGACCTCAAGCACTATAAACTAAGGGGTGTGTTTATAAAAAAAAGACACAGCTATACCTCCTGTTAAACTACATGTACATTAATTTTGTGAGAATGCAAAAATGAATGTTATTAGACTATTTTTTCTCCAATATTTTTTAGGATGAATAAGAAATAAACAGCATTATGACCAATAGATGGAGTGTCTGACATTCATAGTAAATAAATATTTAAAGCAAAACTAAATTCTTTAATTAGAAAGCAGGTGCGCTAATCCGTTATCATAAACCAACAGTTCATATACATTGTGAACAAAACTTTAACAAACATTGATCTTATATAAATAATAAACACTAAATTGGGATAAAAACTATAAAAAGCACCCAGTGAAAAATGAAAAATGGTCTTTCAAAAGAAGACCAACATGAAAAAAAAATCTTTAGAAATGGTTAAATAAATACTCACCCAGTTCTGTGATAAAATTATGGTTTTATATCAGTATCCTTGAGCAATCCAAAAAAGGTGTTCAGATATATCTCATCACCACACACCACACACCTCTTACCAGAGTTTGTGGATCTCAGATAATAGACATCACATTCGCTTGATTACAATCCAAAAGACTCAGACAGCCGGGCTGTGGAAGGAGGAACCAATGCACAGACATCCGGTGGCAGTTATTCCCAATATGTGTGGAGAGAAGAGGAAAACCTCCTAGTGTAATAGGTTTACAAAGGAGTTTATTAAAAACAGTATACACTTACATTTAGGCAGCTAGTTATCAGCATAAAAATTCAGACACAGCAGCGGTCAGCACCAGCCTGCTAGTGCGGAATGACGTCACAAAATTGGAACCGGCTGACGCGTTTCCCCATAAATAAAAATTCTTTTCAGGTACGTTTTTGTTCTTAATTCAAAAAACTATGTACAGTATCTGTTGCTCGCTTGCTCTCAGCTTCTTCAAAGTCTCCAAATGCCCTTTTTTTTTCTGTGATCTAACTCCCGACTCTGTTAGATGGTGACTACGTTCATTCTCTATGGTCCCACTGTGTGTAGGAAGGTAGCCAACCTCTCTTTTTTGTTTGTTTCCCGAAGACAAACTAGGGTTATGAACTATGGACTGTGGGATTTATAGTGTACAGAGAGCAGTTCACATGACCACAACTAATGTGCACTGCTCATTCCATTCAGCTGGGAGTCAGGATGAAAAGAAGAGGTCCGGGAGGTCACAGAAAGAGGCAGAAAAAGAAGAAACGATTTTATGAAAAATAGATTTTTCTGCTGTTGAGTAGCAGATGTGTATGGATTATTTTTGCAGAATAGGATATTGTTTAGTGTCATTTTAAAGTGATTGTAAAGTCCCTTTTTTATATAAAAATAACAAACATGTTATACTTACCTGCTGTGTTACAGTGGATTTGCATAGAGAAGCCCGGATCCTCCTCTTTTTAGGTGCCTCTTCTATGCTCCTGGCCCCTCCCTCTTGTTGAGTGCCCCCCAGAGCAAGCAGCAAGCATTCAGACATGGAGCTGCGGTTCGGCCCCGTCCCCTCTCTCTCCTGATTGACTAACTGACTTTGAATGACAGCAGCGGGAGCCAATGGTGCTACTGCTTTTTCTCAGCCAACCAGTAGGAGCGTCCTGGACAGCCAAGACACTCGTGGACATCGCTGAACAGGGATGGGGTTCAGGTAAGTATTGGGGGGGTCGAGGGGGGCTGCTTCACACAGAAGGCTTTTTATCTTAATACAATGCAAAAATATAATAGGAAAAAGGAGTTTGTACCCCCCCCCACGAAGGATTGGGACTTTAAATTGGCAAAGACACTATGGATCTCGTTTAAAATTTTGGGGTTTATTACATGTAAAAGACAAGAAATACTATGCTTACAAAATCATCTATGTGATGATTGATAAAACAAAAGACACAATTGCACATATAACAAATACAGATGACAACTTGTAATTAATGAAAATACATATACAAAGTAGTTCACTCCAGTGTCCGGTAGTACTCTCCAGCGTCCAACATCTGGGATAAGTCCTATCGGTACCGATGTGTCTTTTGTCAATGTTTTGTTTTATCAATCATCACATGTAGATGGTTTTTTAAGCATAGTATTCCTTGTCTTTTAAATGTAATAAACCCAAAATTTTTAAACGAGATCCATAGTGTCTTTGCCAATTTAAAGTCCCAATCCTTCGGGAGGGTTACAAACTCCTTTTTCCCTATACATACAGGGATGTGGCAGACTCACTTTAATATCTGACATGGTGAGAACCTTTATTTATCTGCCAAATTTAATAAAACACGCAACGTGGTTGTGGTGCCGATATTTCTTAATGGCACCCCAAACACTGGTGGCAGTTACACGAACGCATGAAAAATGTGTAAAGATGTTCATCACAAAGCGCTCTTGACTCAGTGCCAAAATTTGATACATGAGCTTCTTTAGCACATTTTTAGGAGCGGAGGAAGGCACATTCAAATGAATGATGCTACTACAAAAACACGCTAAAAAAGCGATTACAGTAGTGATCAGAATGACACCCAAACAACAGAAAAGATCATTGGTGTCAAGTCGCTGGCAGGCACCATCAAATAGGAGGTCAGTCAGCCCACAGCTCAAGGAACCCCTAGCAAAATGTGGAGGTACACTGGGATCCTATGTAATCCTGGTTGAGAATGGCTGATCTAAAGGTAAACAACAGAGATCTGTCTTTGCTACATTGTATCAGTTCTGTACAGCAGTCCCCTCTCTGCAATAGATGATTCATTACTATGGGGGTTATTTACGAAAGGCAAATCCACTTTGCACTACAAGTGCACTTGGAAGTGCAGTCGCTGTGGATCTGAGGGGGACATGCAAGGAAAATAAAAAACAGCATTTTGGCTTGCACTTGATTGGATGATAAAATCAGCAGAGCTTCCCCTCATTTCAGATCTTCCCCTCAGATTTACAGCAACTGCACTTCCAAGTGCACTTGCAGTGCAAAGTGTATATGCCTTTCGTAAATAACCCCCAATGTCTGGTGAACACAGGAATATTCATAGACGTTATACACAGTGCAAGTCTTGCTAATATAATTTCCTTTTTCTGGTCAAATGTACTTAGCCTATTGTGTTAGGCTTTTCTCTATTGGTTAAATGTTCTTTACCTCTTATGGTCCAATGTTCTTGGGCCAATGGTTATATTCTTTTAGGAACAAATGTTAGGGAATGTTTCATGCACCCTGTGGTGCACCTATATTAAAAATATTGCTGCATTATTGATGGCATTCACACAGTATTTTTTTTACAAATAGACCCCATGGTGTTTAATGTCATATGGTATTATTTTATTATGCCTATTTTATTTTTTTTTATGTTTTGGAAAAAACTTTTTAGCATGTACAAATAAATAAAAATTACATTTTTATAACCCTATATACACTTGTTATTTAATATATTTTTTCCTCACTGGTACATTTAAATTCCACTATAGAGTGATAAATATTATTGGGATAAGTATCTGATTGGTTCCTATAAATATCAATGACTCTTTCCCGTCTTCATTTGTAAGCCCTAGTTTTGCTGTCTGACTTTTCTGGAATCCTTTTTTGGATTTACAAGGCAAGCAAAAAGTTAACCTACGTTGAAATAAAGTAAAAGTCTGACTGCATACAAAATCTACAAAGATCCTGATGAAATGAGTATGACTTCAAAAGGGTTTTTTTATGCCTTCTCTAAATCATGAACTCACCATGTTATTTGTGCAGTTCTCTCTGTGCAGGGTTTTAGGAGTTACAGCATATGAAGCATCACTGGGGAAAATGATGCCTTTGAGTTGAAGCCAGGCACATAGATGCTGAGGCAGCGTGTTATATTTACTTGAGAAGCTGCATACATACTAATTATGGCCAAGCATAATATATAATCAGAGAGGCAGGAACATTGTGCTTAAAATCTTCTGTAGGGAATCTTTCTGGATTCAGTCATAAAGCCTTTTCTGTTCTATGAGGCTTCTTGCACCTGGGAGCAGTACAGCCCCCTCCACATTTTAGTTCACCTGGGAGGGACAGGTGCAGCATCTGACTTTGCTGCAAGCAAGCTGTCAGCCAAAGGTCATCCCTGAATGCACAGAGCCCTAAACGTATTTATCACTAAGTATAGCATTCAGCCCGGTATAGCCACAGCTTGCCTTAGACTTTGACAGGTTGCTGCAGGGGGGCTAGAGGCTGCACCTGCCTTCCCATGTGGATTAAAACTCCGGAAGAGATGCACTGATCCTAGATGGCTCTGTGTGCATGGGGCCTTAGCGCTGTAGGTTTTGGATGCGGTTTTGTAGGTTCCGAGTTTGCTTGGCACTGCTTTAAACCTTTCCAGCATATTCATTCACAGCACCGCAAACTCCCCCCACCTCCGGCTGACCAACCCCGATGGCCACCTAAGCCCCCCCTTTCACTAGCCATTAGCCGTTCTACTTTATTTCTCTTTTAGGCAGTACCAGTGGGTAAGCTAGACATTGTTTTACCCGGGGCATAGAATCAGTTATGCCCCCCCCCCCCCCCGTAATGGGACAAGATTAGGCAGGAAAGTGAGAAATT
Organism: Lithobates clamitans; assembly: GCA_037952925.1. Taxonomy (NCBI): domain Eukaryota; kingdom Metazoa; phylum Chordata; class Amphibia; order Anura; family Ranidae; genus Lithobates; species Lithobates clamitans. Next base: position 8,924,103 of record JBBGZY010000031.1, read on the forward strand.
CTCAGGCCATAGCTGTTGAGTCAGCTGTCTGTCCCCTCCCCCGTGCTCTTTCTGGTCCCCTCGCGTACTCCTCTGTTCCCCCCCATGCTCCTCTGTTCCCCCCCATGCTCCTCTATTCCCCCCTATGCTGCTTTGGTCCTCCATGTGCTCCGCTAGTCCCCCCGTGCTCCTCTGGTCCCCCCATGCTCCTCCATTCCCCCCTCATGCTGCTCTGGTCCCCTGTGTGCTCCGCTGGTCCCCCGCATGCTCATCTGGTCCCCCATGCTCCTCTCTTCCCCCCCTTGATGCTCTGGTCCCCCATGTGCTCTGCTGGTCCCTCGCGTGCTCCTCTGGCCCCCCCCATGCTCCTCTCTTCCACCCCATGCTGCTCTGGTCCCCTACGTGCTCCTCTATCCCCTCCATGCTGCTCTGGTCCCCCGTGCTCCTCTAGTCCCCTACGTGCTCCTCTGTTTCTCTCCACCCCACCCCCCTGCACTCACCTCCTCTCCCTGGCTAGTTATGCAGTGCGACTGAATATAGATAAGTCCATCTAGATTCTTGCTACAGCAAACAGAATAGAGAGCAGGGGAAGGAAAGAGCAGGAGAATAAGTGCCGAGGAAGCCTTTGTTACAGCTGTGTGTGGCTGCCCTCCTTCCAGATCGTATGATGAGCTTCTCAGTGCCGACTCCTGAGGATCATGTCATTATTCAGTCGCACTGCATAACTAGCCAGGAAGAGGAGATGAGCGCTGAAACCAGCCCATGAAGCCATCGGCCCACCGGGAAACTCCCTGTAGTCCCGATGGCCAGTACATGCCTGCAGGTATCTGCATCTTATAGGGATACTATACATCAGAGTATAATTCAAGAGTGTTGGAAAAAATTCAGTAAAACCTCTGACTTTCCTTTACTGACTACCCAGCAATGGTAGCATGAATTTAAAGAGTAAAAGCTATTGAGCAATGTTTTAGCCTACTGTTCTATGCGGATCTTCTTATGTGCAATAATTAGTGTAAACTTGTCAAATTTAGGCCTCTTTCACACTAACGATCCGTATGTCCGTTTTTCATCCTTCCGTTTTCGGATGAAAAACGGACATACATGTATCTCTATGGAGCGTCGGATGTCAGCGGTGACATGTCCGCTGACATCCGACCCGCTCCGATCCGAAAAGTGTAACGGAGGAAAAACCTACTTTTCCATGCGTTTTCGGATCGGATCGGGTGACGACGGACACTATGGTCCGTCATCATCCGATCCCCCCATAGGGGAGAGCGGCGCTCTGCTCTGACAGGTCCGTCGCCGCACAGTGTGCAGCGATGGACCTGTCATCTTCCTGCTCAGCGGGGATCAGCGGAGTGACCTCCGCTGAGCAAGCGGATATTCACGGGGCGGATCATCACTGATCCGCCCCGTGAGAAAGAGCCCTTACAGTATGTTAGTCTATGAAGTAACATTGAGGTGAAAGAACAGGTACCAAAATGTGTCTGCGAGAACTTTTTCAATCATCCTAACCACAATCCTACCAGCAGTAAGACTCACCATACCCTTTGACAGTCCACACCCTGATTCTCAGTGGCTGCTACAGGCTCTAGGTATAGATAGTTGAATAACAGGGTAGTGCTCGTGAGGGCAGGGTTTGGGCTCTAGTCAGACAAGGTTAGGACTACACAATTTGGAGACATTGCCAGGAATAACAGTTTATGCATTTTATCATCGTTTGATTTAGCAGTACAGAATTTTGCACCAGAAATAGCATACTAGGATGATAGGTAGGAAATACTAGAGGGGACTTAGCTTAGCATGCTCAGACTTCACATATTTATGAACTATCAGAAAAGCTATTTCACTGACATGATCCAAGTTTCTCTGGCTGAAGTGACCTAGAGTATTAAAAGTTCCAGCTAGAAGACATGGCACATTTATACATCAGGCTGACAGGTTTTCTTTAGGCTAGAATGCCATAATTAATTGGCTTTGTACTAGAGGGAACTGTTGCAGCAGTAACAATTTCCCCTACTTGTAAAGGTAATAAAGTTAAGCTGAAGGAAAGACAAATGATGCCCGCAGATTCAAATGCACTCTTTCATTCTCTAATCCAGGCTAAAATGACAACAGCTGGAATCTGGTAATGCCAAAGTGTGTAGTACATAAGGCCTATTTTTCTTAAAACATAGCTTCATAAGTGGTTTGTGCTTGTTTGTTATTGTAGGGTGAACAACTGCGTTGGATTCTCCAACTATAAGTTTTTTCTGCTCTTCTTGGCCTATTCCTTGCTGTATTGCCTATTTATTGTTGCCACAGATCTGCAGTATTTTATCAAGTTTTGGACAGTAAGTATGTTCTATGTTTACTGTAGATGTTTCTAATCCTCAGCTTTGTGCTAATGTATCATTTCAGTTTGGATACCTACAGATATTGGTCCACCATAGTTTTTTACAAAATATGATCCGTTTTTTTCCCACAACTCTACTCCTGGAGTACCAACAAATCAAATCCTTCCAATATTCCCTCCAAAACAAAAACAAATTTTCTCTTACATACATTGAAGGACACAGCTTGTCGGTATTCTTGACTGTAGGGTTATAGCACAACCTTCAAAAGTAGGACACTAGGCAGAAAAAAAAGAAGAACACAGTATTACCTATGGGTAGTCCTTAACTGGTAGTCGAATCCCCCCATCTGCGATAGGCAACTCAGTTTTTTTCTGCCTAGTGTAGGAATTCAGACCTGGTTCCCTGCTGGGTCTTTTAGTTCCACATTTTTTCTTAGGATTTCTCCTGCATAGATCTTCAATCAACAGCTGAGCTAGGTGAAAAACTGAATAATCTAGATCCAGTATCACCCCTGCTAGGCTGGATGATCTAGGTCCAGTCTCACCCCAGCTAGGCCAGGGAGTGCATGCCGAGGCCTAAATACATGCGGGTTTGCCTGCCAGGGCCCTATCCTGGATCCTAGGGCACCCTGTTCTGTGTTGCTCACGGGGGGCACATATGATGGAGTGACCTTGTTGCTCGGTCACAGTGTTCCCCCTGGCAGACAGCACCCCTGTTCCTGCAGAGAGATGTTCTGTCGGGGCGGGTACCCTGCTTCATCTGAGGTGGTAAGTAGCATTGTATGCCCTCCTTCTCCCTCCTCTCCCTGGGTAACTGGAGTGGTCTACAGGTACCTTTTGTTTGTCCACTTGTTACTAGCACTGTGCTTCACAGAAAGGGACAGGTATATTGGGTGGCTCCATCCAGCCACTTCTAATGTCTCCAGATGAGCAGGTGGCTCCATGTCTTTGGCCAAGGAGGCCTGCCTGTGCTAATGTATCATTTCAGTTTGGATACCTACAGATATTGGTCCAACATAGTTTTGTACAAAATATGATCCATTTTTTCCCACAACTCTACAGTGGTCTACAGGTACCTTTTGTTTGTCCACTTGTTACTAGCAGTGTGCTTCACAGAAAGGGACAGGTACATCGGGTGGTTTGTGAACTGATATCATTTGGCTGCACAATAGAGTTTCTTTCCTATCCACCAGACGAGTCCTTTCCTTCCAAATTCCTATGGCTGTGTAGGACCTGTTTCTTTAGGGCATTATAGCCCCAGGCCCTTGCCCTGAAGAGATTCTGGGGATTCATTCCAACCTGTTTGAAGTTCTGAAGAAGGGAAGGGTCAGGCCGATTCTGGATCTCTAGGCCTAAATCACTTTTTGCGAAGGTACAAAGGTTTAATTTAGAATCCATCCGTTTGGACATTCTGTGGTGGCCTTCCTTTATCAGGGGGATCTCCTGACACCAAGGTGCTGGCTCTGGCCCTGACATTACTGAGACAATGGCAAATTGCTATCGTAAGCTATTTGGATAACCTCCTCCTGCGGCAGAGTCTCACTCATCCCTGATGGGCAATGTGGCGATTACCTTTCGCACTCTACAGAAGTTTGGCTGGATTCTGAACTTCAAGAAGTTTACTCTGACCCCAACCAGGCAGTTGGAATACAAATGGCTGATTCCGGGCTTGGTGCAGGCCAAGGGTTTCTTTTTCTGGACAAACTTCGGAAACTTCGGACTGCGCTTTGCTGATGATCTTCTTTGTGGTTCTTCATGAAGGTCCTGGACCTCATGGTGTCCACCTTCAAGGCGGGCCCTTAAGTGCAGTTCCATACCTGTCACAATTGTAACCAAGCAAAGGAAGTATCTACCCCCCATGGATTTGTTTGTAGGTGTAACTGAAGCCACTGTCAATTCTCCTACTGTTCTGCTATAGTTTGGGTTATGTGGTCCAGGGATGTCTGAAAATCGCTTGGATCATTAGCTGGCTTGACCATCCGTGATCTATATGTCAGTCCATCTCTGGTGGTGGGAGAACACAGGAGGGTGATGGCAATCTGTACAATCTCTGTTGAAGTTAATCTGTATGACATACATCTACCATATAAGATTTGCTTGTGTTGTGGTACATTGCACGCTTGAAGTTTACAAATTAAAATATGGTGGCCAGTGGACAGAATTTGAATTTTTAAAGGATTTTCTATGTTTAAATAATAATAATGAAAATAGCATGCATTGAATACTTCAGCAAATTGCCAAACGCATGTTTTCTAGAAGCAGAATTTATACAGATGGCAGAGAACTGTGCATTTTCCTTGACTGGCACAGATCAGATGCTTTTGCTTCACTTATCCAGATACAGTATTTTATACAGATTCATTCCAACTTCAGTCATCCTTCTCAGGCTGCATTTTAGTTTGGTAGCCTCCCAATGTTTTCCTTGCCCTCCTTATGATTTTAGATCTTTCCCTCAGGACATTACCAAGTGTACCAAGCATATAGTGTCTAATTGGGGTTTTGGTGCATAGGTGCACTACAGTAATGCCTTTATAATTTTAGGGTTTGGTGCACGTGTGAACTACAATAATACCTTTATAATTTGGCACTCCAAAGTGAATAGTAATGTGGCCCACATTGTGCCCCCTCACCCTCCTGTCAAGCCCAGTTCTGACCAACATTCCTGTCTAAATAATGTGTCCGAGTTTCAGGTGGACTGAAACTCGGACACATGATTCAAAACCTGGACTGTCCAGGTGAATCCCGGACAGGTGGCAACCCTAAATTAGACAAAAGCTACCCTTGCAGTTTGGGGGGACCCCACTTAAATGCTGATTAGGTCTTGGGGGCTGGCTGCACTATTCTCCCCTTCTTCCACTGGCACTATGGACAGTCCCTTGGCATTATCACGTACATTGTAGGATGAGGCAGGATTGCAATTATGGCTGGAAGCACCTTAGAGAGGGACCGTGTTATATGAGGAAGAAGGTAATATTAGATATTAGATCTCACTTCTGCATCCCTAGACAGCACGGCAGTTAACCTTTGCACTGCAAGAGGCCCCATTGCAAGTTTAGATTTTGTCCAATTCATGGAGATGGGCTTTAAATATCATCATGTAAAACATGGCTCAGTGAGTGATTTAAAATGTAAAAAGACTTCTAGCATTATAATAATAATAATACTCTGCAATTCCACATTTCTTTCTATTCATTCTGAATTCTAAATCTAGCTGTATTCAGAATAGGAACAGGAATAAGGTCTTGTAATTGTAAATCTTCCATTATAAATGCTGAATGTTCCATTCCCTAATGATGACCTTTGATTGCTCAGCAGTCTCCCTTGTGCTTGCACTGAAGGTTTAAAGGTTTTGCCATCTAATCACTTTTTCTTCCCTTACAGAATGGTCTGCCTGATACACAAGCCAAATTCCACATTATGTTTTTGTTTTTTGCGGCTGCCATGTTTTCTGTCAGTTTGTCCTCCCTCTTTGGCTATCACTGTTGGCTTGTCTGTAAGAACAGATCTACATTAGGTGAGTTTTAGTTAGTTTTATAATTTACGGGTCTTAATGAACAACCTACATGGAAATTGAAGCACCACACTACTGCTAAGAAGTCCAGCAAACTTCAGTTGATTTACATTGTGTTCAATCGAGCCCTGTTGAAAGGGGGGTTTTTGGCCCCCTAAATGCATTGGGTACTTTTTGGATTGTCCCCCTGACTTTTATTGGAATAAAGTTTTATCTGGACCTCTTAGCAGTGGTGTGGGGCTTCTATTTTCATTCTTGTTACTTTACACTACAAGCCAAGGAGCCTGTGAAGATCCTCTGGGGCAGGAGTGTTCAACTCATTTCATTGCTGGCCACATCAGCATTATGGTTGCCTTCAAAGGGTTAGTTGTAACTTTAAGACTATATAAATTTATCTAGTGCTTTTTTTATTTCAGAAAAAAGGTGCAGGAAGTTAACCACACCGCCCAGGCGAACCGCATCAAACAGTGGGTGTGGCAAACAGTGGGAGGATCTTAAAGGGGCGATAAATACCAAGAGTGCATTATGTGCAAAGTTCAGGAATGTGCTATATACAGAGTGCAGAGATTAGGGGTGCGCTATGTACATAGTGCAGTTTCAGGGGTGCCCTATGTACAAAGTACAGAGTTCAGGGGTGCGCTACGTACATATCGCATAATTCCAGGGTTCGCTACATACCAAGTGCAGGGTTCAGGGGTGCGCTATGTACAGAGTGCAGTTTCAAGGGTGCCCTATGAATGGAATGCAGATTATAGGGGTGCGCTGTGTATAGAGTGCTGGGTTCAGGAGTGTGCTATGCACAGTGTTCAGGGTTCAGCTCTCTTTCACAGGCTGTCCACATCTCACTTCCACCTCTCCTCAGCTCTGAGCTCTACACTGCTCTCCCCATCCCTCAGCTCTGCACATAACTCCCTCCACAGCCCTCATCTTCCCACCCAAACACTTTCTTGCATCTCACCTACCTGGCCTGACTCTAGTACCTCCCGGCAGTGTGGGCTGCATCTGTGCACCCAGGCAAAAATGTGGATCACAGTGCAGCTTACCACCCCGCCCTGCATCTGCATCTCCCTTGTCCCTGTCGTAAGCTGCTGAGAGGAAAGCTGTCCTTGTAAACACTGGAGGCTTCTGTGTTTACAAGTGACAGTGGTGAGCGGGAGGCGGAGGGTGAAGCCTTGGGTGGGAGGGCCACATAAAATGGCCTGGTGGGCCGATTCCTTGTTTTTGACACATGTGCTCTGGGGTGTAGAAGCCACCTGCCCAAGAACCAAACTATTTACATCAATACTTTAGGATAGCAATACCAATAAGATAACCTTATGGGTCCTGCACTTTTTTGCTTTTTGTTTTTTGCAGTGTATTACCCAAATTTACTGACAACCTCCCAATCCCCCTCTGGAGCTTGTCAGTTCCTGTGGAAGTAGACCTGCCCTTAGAACCCTTGTGTGCAGGCTTTTGGCAGTCAAGGCAGCAGTGTAATATGACAGAGCGTATTGAGGGATAGGCAGATTTCTGTAGTTGGGCAGGCAGGGCTGACAACACTTTTTGGGTTTTAAGCACAAAATAGGCACTGTGCTGTCCACTCAAACAGAAAGTTAGGAACACACTGGATTATTGGCAGATCAGCAGGTATTTTGTTGTATTGTAGATGGATAAAACATGGGGAACAAAATGTACATGTATTATAGAGGTGTACTAAATATGGTATTTTTCATTTTGCTCTGTTACACATTTTATGTTTTTAAAGTGATGTTTTAAATGTTTTATAAATTATTTGTTAAACCTCATTATTACATAAATCACATATAGTAAGATTCATCCATGTTATTCAATTTTCAAAGCATGTAATTTCTAGAGCTCAAAAAAGGCCAACGCTTGTTGGCAGCCTGTACAGACTAATTATTAATGATGTCCCTGGGGGTATCCCTCCTCAGAGTCATTTAGTTTTATATTTAGCACAACAGCTACATAGAGCATAAATCTTATCATTTACTGGCTGCATGTGGGAAATATTAAAGCAGAACTCCTAGCAGAATACAAAAAACACTGGGTAATGCAATATATGCATAAAAATATTGTTAAATTACTTACTAGTGTAAGTACCTGAATTTGATATGGCATCAGCATCTTGTAATTCCCGTACAGCAGAGCTTAGACTGGGAAGGGCAACATAAGCAGCTGGTCTGGTGTGTTGCATGTCGATATGCTGACAAGGAACATGCTGACAGAAGTAGAGAGCAGGGGGGTCATCTCATCATTGTGTTGTTGCTCTTTCATGGTCCACTCATTAAGCTGTGGGCAGGGAGGTGATAAAGCTGTATAGCTTAAATGCAGCAAAGATAAGTCAGGTCAGTGGCCTAGCTCTGCCATCTGATAGGGCTGTGTAAATCTTTTGAAGATAAAACTAACACGAGTGCACCAATCTAGTGCAGCAAAGTTACTTTAATGAACTGAAAAAAGTAATAAAATACACTCATGATCAGTGGCAGCTGGTGGCATATTCTTTTTTTTGGAGGGGGAGGGCGGCAAACAATGCACCCACAGGTACCTCCCGTCACTCCCCCCCGCTCGTTCATGTCACCGGCTCTGCACTTACCCCATGTAGGTCACGACGGCTCCGGTCTTCCCCTGCATCTCCTTCTCCCCTGCATCAAGCAACGTGTGTCTCCTCCCTCCTCTTCCTAGGTGGCCAATTGGATCGCCTCTCCTTTCGGATGACGGGTCTCATGACCCACTTCCTGATTGGCCGGGAGGAGAATCACGTGCTCCAAAAAAAAAAAACCCATTGGAATCCATGCGTCTGGTGCCCTGCATGTAGATTAGGGGGTCGGATGCATGGATGGGGGGGGGGGGGGCGGCACCCCTGCGCCCCGTATTGAACTGGCCACCACTGCTCATGATGGTGTGAAATAGACAGTTTTCTATGGTTCAAACAACAATCCTCCCTGTGGAATCCAGGAGACATTTTGCGATGGCCAGTGGGGGGGACAAACACTGAGTTACATCCAAGGATGCTGAGATCAGCTAGAAGAAGCAGAACCCATGACAAAGAGGTATTCCACACACAGAAATGTGTTGCCTTGGAGATGGACCACTCTGACAAAGGGAATGAAATTTGAAGAACTTTACCTTCTTGGCATTGGGGCACCATGATAGAACAATGTCACAGTGGATCCCCCTTTTTCTTGCCAATTACCACATCAGCGTTTAGTCCCACCTTTGGCCACCGCAATAGGGCTCCTTTTCACACAGAAGATAACTGTGGCCCTGCTCTTGACACCATGATTATCATTGCCAGGAGTGGCCAGAATGTAGTCCTGCTTCAACAAAGGAGGCTTGCATAAGGGTCAGAGAGTCCCACCCTTCTCTTTCATCTTTCAGTAAATACTCATAGTCCTTCAGAGCCCAACTCGCACTAAGCCCATAGGGCTCAAACCCAGAGGTCAGGTAATCACTCAAAAGCCTTCTGCGTGAAGGTGTGCCCCTACTTCTGCAATTGGGGTGCCTTTTGTACATTCAGGTGGTCCTTGGGGAGTTTGCCTTTTTGGCATGTGGATACTGAGAACACCACTTTTAGCCTACAGGCGAATCTCTTGTGGCTGGCACCTCCTTCAGTTGTCCTTCACAAAGCAATGTAGCTTCCTAGGTCTCCCAAGATTCCTCACACCTTTGAACCCTTTGTCCCTGTCTAAATCAGGTCCCGGTTTCTGGAGTTGTACCCAATCTGGACTCCCACTTTCTTCCTCAGGGAATTCTTATATCTTTAAGTATTGTTGAACCTCTTGTAGTACAGTACCTGGTACCCCTCAACATCCCTCTTCCTAAGAGTATTTCTCTGACCTACAGACTCGACCGGGACCAGTTCTGGTTGTTACCTGCCTTTACAAGGATCTGACCCCTCAGTGTCCTTTAGAGGCACCTGCTATTTCTTAAAGCACTGGACCTTATGTCTACCCTAGTGTCCTTTCCTTCTGATCACTGGAGGATGCTCAGACAACCTTCCCTGATGAGGCAAAGAGGTTTAGCTTTTTGGAAATTTGTAGTCAGAACCTTTGTGAGGGTCCTAACACCTGCAAGCCTCATCCATACAGGGCCTCTAAGGTGTCTATCATTATTAGCTATCTTTCACTGGTAGACCAGGTTGTCCAGCTTAAACCCTTGCTAAAATTGTCCAAGCACTGTGTGTTATTGGAAACAGTCCTTTTATTCACATTGGGGGCTTGTAGGGTGTTGAGGGAATTGTAGCATGGTCTCCTATTCTCTCAATTGCTTTCTATTCCTGGGGGGCTGGGCTCTGAACAAGACATCCACATGGTCTCTAGAGACCAGGAAGTCCCTGGCGCGAATCAGTCTTTTTGGGTACATGAGGTAATTTCTTCCTCCCACCCTAGGGGGACTTCTCTAGTTGGGGGTCCCCATATCAAGGGCTTTAGTCTGGTTACCTGAAACAGATGGCCCTCATTTTATTGGGGAAACCACCTATGAGTCAGCTTTCTGAGTTCACCTCTAGGAAGGTTTAGGAGTCCTCCCTGTGATAAGGCAAGTGGCCTGGTCCCTATGCTGGGTGACACTGAGACTACTACACTCAACCACACTGTCTTCCTTAGAAACGATACATTGGCATCTGGCTCTCCTAATTCAGTGGTCTCCGATCCGAAGGAAGAGGCTTTTGCACCTTGATGCTCCTCATCTCCTGCATGGCAGGCAGAAATCATTGATGAAGGGCTCCGTGTTCCTCTATATTGTCAGCAGGCAAAACATGCTGGTTTCCTGCTGTATGTATCCCTTGTTGGGGATAACACACCTCAAGAGGGCTTCATGAGATGTGATCTGTAGATTCTTGAGGAGGTTTCTCCAGAACCCATCCTCAGTTCTGCACTTTTATCAGCTGATGTTCATAACAGTGTGGCTCAGATTCCTTTCCTCCCTGACTATGGATGTTTCGCTAGACCGGAGCTGGTCAGGAGATTGTTAGACCCATGTTCTGTGCTCTTGTATAGGCAGGTCCTGCAGAGTTTCAGAGACACCGCCATTAGAGTTCCTCTCTTACTGAAGAATATGATATGATTGTTGTGTTGTGGCCTAAATTACATTATTGAATGAGGAATAAGTGATGGACTTTGTAGGCACCACAATAACAACTTGAAAATTCAATACATTTTTATTACAAAATATATACACATTCTGTATTCGGGTTGGGTGCTGTTTGGTAACTTGAAATTGTAGGAGATTATCAAAAACCTATCATACATTTCCACAGGTAATAGTGTGTTCCCATGTCTTCACCATGTGAGAAAAAATCCCGCTGCAGAGTTCCACTGTATCTGTACCATCCAGCGTGGTAATAGTACCTATGGAAATTTATGATAGGTTTTTGATAATCTCCTACAATTTCAAGTTACCAAACAGCACCCAAACCGAAATTATCTATGTCTATGCTATGTTGGTTATCTTATTAACTACAAAGCACTATTGAGCTGGGTCGCTATACTACATACAGATCAGCACAATTTTTGGTGCTACATCCCTGTATTCTCCGCGGTATCCTGCATATCTGCCTCCCTTTTTTTGTATGTTACCATGCTGGAAAAGATAATATGCCTGAGCTCCTGAAGAAGCGTTCACACGCGCAACATGTAGAGCTGAGCTGAGTTACGACACACCTCCTATTCTTCAATGGATGTAACAATATCAATGGATTACAATCCATGATTCCATTGATTAATAATTTAACAATTTTGTCATATTAGGGTGTGTTCATATATTCCAGTGGAGCAATCATTGTACTATGAATAGTTAATGTTTTTAGCATTGTTAATGTGTATATATTTTATAATAAAAATTTATTGAATTTTAATATTATTGTGGTGCCTACAAAGTCCATCACTTATTCCTCATTTTGTCCTTGTAATTTATCGGGATGTGGCACTTTTTTCCATATCTTTGTATCCACAGTACCACTCTGTGATTATACAAATACATTTTTTTTCTAAATTACATTATTGTAGTACAGCAAGGTGAAACTAAAACCTTACAGCCCCTCAGAACAGGGTCTCTTCATATTTTTAAACAACCTTCAATCCTGTTCAGAACTAGAGTATAATTTCTTAAAGTGGGGTTCCACCCAAAAAACAAAAATACCTGTAAGAATTCTAAAAAAAAAAACAAAAAAACATTTGGATATTTTTTTTTTTACTTACCTCTAAATGCCTGTTGCTAGGTGGTCCCTCGTAGTCTGCCTGTTCCTTTGCCTGGGCTGGTGACATCACTTCCCCCCAGGCACAGGAAGGGCTCCGCTCTGCTCCCTCCCTCCTGTCAATCATCTGGGACCCATTACAGGTCCCAGGTGATTGAGCGGCCAATCACGGCGCGTGGCGCCGCTCGCGCATGCGCAGTGGGTGCCAGGCTGTGAAGCCACAGCCCGGCGCCCAAAGTTGAAATGCCGGCGCCGACGAGCGGAGGGGGGGGGACGAGCGGGGCTTCGATCCCCCGCATCGCTGGACCCAGGGACAGGTAAGTGTCCAATTAAAAGTCAGCAGCTGCAGTATTTGTAGCTGCTGACTTTTAATTTTTTTTTTTTGACGGCCCCCCTGGGTGGAACTCCTCTTTAATTTAACCAATGACGAACAGCTGTCCTCAAAAGACTGCAGACATGTAGATTTCGTTTAATAATACTGTTTAAGGAACAATAATCTGAAAATATTGACAGCACTTAGCCCCAGTTCACACCGATGTGACTTTTCATGCGATTTGACAGTTTCAAATCGCATGACAAGTCGCACCCCATTACCATTCATATCGCCGCGACTCATGTCACAGCGATTATGAAAAAGGTTCCTGCACTGCTTTTTACCATTTTTATTGCGACTTATATAGACTTCTTTTAAATGAAGTTGCAAATCGCAATGAAATTGGCAGTGCAAATCGCACTGTGCAGCTTTGAAATCGGGCTGAAATAGCGCAATTTCAAAGGCACACCGGGGTAAACCAGGGCTTAATCAGATTCTTAACCTTTGCTAATTGTAATTATTAATACACATGATGCTCTCCTGCATCATGCGATCTACTCCCAGGCTATTTATAATTTTGCCATACTTGTTTCCATCATAAATAGTGTGAAACAAAATGGAACTGGACAAAACTTCTAACCCAGACAAATTGATTTTATTCAACTTTTGTGACCCTAATTGATCTTTCTGTCCACCTGAAGTTGAAGGGCAGATGCACTCACTAAAGCAGTATTAAACCCAAAAGTAAACATTTATTATATTGCAGCTCACCAGTTCTTAGATATAATGGTTGCATTCACTTTCTATTTTTAGGTTTTCTTTCCTTTATTTTTTATCTGGTGATCCAACCTGTTAGTCTGTTGCTTTCAAAAGAACAAGCTCTGCAGCAGAATGTTTCAGTTACAGAGATGAGACAAACCATGTAACACTAGCAGGGGCATTTACAATGATCCGCTTTTATTTATTCATGTAAAAGCTTTATACCAAATAGAAAATAACTGTTTTCTGGAGCTGTTTATAAAGTATTAGCTGGAGTTTGGCTGCAATTTTTAATGTATTTAAAGAATATGGAAACCCAACATTGTATATGCCTGATATGTGTCTGCTGTGCCATTTACTTGTAGGAAAATGTATCCTGTTCTCTTTGTATTGCTTCCCCTGTGTGAAATCCCTGGTGATCCTGCCAGTACCCCTGTTTTCCTATTAAAAACTGACCACACTAAGCAGGAGAGCACATTGTGGTCAGTTCTCTAGCTATGCTGGGAACTCAGTCTACTCTCCTTTGTAGATCAGACTTGTCCTGACACCCTTGTCCTTTCACTGGGAACATCAGTGTATTATTGCTTATCCTCCCCCCAGCTCTTATGCAGCTGAGAACAGAGGGAATATGATCACTTATAAGGCTCGATTTACACTAATGCGTTTTTTGGATGCATTTTGCAGAAATGCAGGGACATTTTTTAACATGGGTTCCTATGGAACATGTTCACATCAATGCATTTTTGTGCCTCTGCGTTTTTTGAAAGGGTCGGGAACTTTTTTTCCCACAAAATGCAGCGTTTTGCATGAAATAGACTTTAATGAACCCGCAGTCAAAGTACCACGTTTTAACTGCGATCTTGCCACGATTTGCGATTTGTGGGTTTTTTTAGCTGTACATTCACTGTAAATAACTGGTTGCTACGGAGGGGGATGGGAAGCCGGCCGCCGCGTCCTTAGAAACTGATGAGTCATCAGCCGTCAGCGGGCTTCCCCGCTAAATGTAAAAAAAAAAGAATTGCTAAAAAAACTTAAAAATAAAGAACATGGGGTTCCCCCCAAGGTCCATACCAGGCCCTTGAGTCTAGTATGGATTCGGAGGGGACCCCCCACGCCAACATTTTTAAAAAAAATCCATATCAGACCCTTATCCGAGCATGCATCCTGGCAGGTCAGGAAAAGGGAGGGAACAAGTTAGCAGCCCCCCCCCTCCTGAACCATACCAGGCCGCATGACCTCAACATGGGGGCAAGGTGCTTTGGGGTGGGGGGGGCAGAGCACCTTGCCCCCATGTTGAGGTCATGCGGCCATGTTGATGGGGACAAGGGCTTCTTCCCGACAACCCTTTCCCAGTGGTTGTTGGGGTCTGCGGGCAGAGGGCTTATCGGAATCTGGAAGCCCCCTGATCCCGGCCTCCACCCATGTGAATGAGTATGGGGTACATTGTACCCCTACCCATTCACCACAAAAGAGTAGTGTAGTGTGAAAAAATACAGTAGACAGTTTTTGACAAATCTTTTATTAAAAATATCTTCTTCTTCCCCGCTTCTTCCTCCGGTCTTCCTCCATCTTCCTCCTCTGGGCTTCTCCTTCTCCGCCACACCATGGGAGGAGGGTCATTGGCGGGACTCAGCATCGGAGGAGGGTCGGCGGCGGCAGAGGAAGAAGAACCCCGGACAAAGAAGGCAGGAGAAAGAAGAAGAAGCAGCGGGAGAAGGAGAAGACCGGAGGAGGACGATACGGGAAAAGATGGAGGAAGACCGGAGGAAGAATCGGGGAAAAATATATTTTTAATAAAAGACTTGTCAAAAACTGTCTACTGTATTTTTTCACACTACACTAATTTTTTTGGTGAATGGGTAGGGGTGCAATGTACCCCATACTCTATCACATGGGGGGGGGGAGGCCAGAATCTGAGAGTCCCCTTGTTAAAGGGGGCTTCCAGATTCCGATAAGCCCCCCACCCGCAGACCCCAACAACCACTGGGCAAGGGTTGTTGGGAAGAGGCTCTTGTCCCCATCAACATAGAAGTAAGGTGCTTTGGGGTTGCAGTAAAATCGCTGTAAAAACGCGTGTCCAAAAACGCGGCAAGCACCACAAAAAACAATGCAGAAACGTTCAAAAGAACTATGCACAGATGTGAATCGAGCCTAAACAAGGGGAAAAAAAGTGTTTATAATTTTTTTGTTTTTTTTCCCCAAGGTTTCCGTTTTTTTTCTTCATGTGATGTGTTCCCATGTGTTTTTGATGTGTTTAGATGCATTCCAGTACGTTCTGGTGCGCTTTTGATGTGTTTTGCCACATTCCAGTACAGTTCTTTGCAGGAAAATGCAGCATGCAGTACTTTTTTTATCTGCACTGGAACACACTAGAAGTGACTGCACTGGTGTGAACTATGGCATTGGAACCCATATGATCTGCTCTCAATGCGTTTTTGATGCAGGTGGTGGACTGCATCTGGTGTGAACTAGGCCTAAATCTTCTAGTACATTTACCACCCACCCCACCCCCAAGCTGACAATGCTGCTGTCCAAAGTTGCCCCCTGTGGGGACCAGGGCTTTTTTTCTCAGAGATTAGGTGCATGAATTCCCCCCTTCTAAGTCACTTTGTGTTTCCATCCCTTACCCAATTCCAACCCATGATCCTTGGTTCCACCCCCTAACCACCTCTTAGTACGGCCCCTTATATCTTATACAAAGACAAGTATTTTGTAATGCTAAGTAATTTGTATGGAATTTGGTAATAACAAGAAAAGCAATAAAATAGATCCCCCACAGCAACAATAGACCCCCACAACAAAATACCACCCCAGCAACAATAGACTCCCAGCAGCAACAACAGATCTCCCAGCAGCCACAACTAATAGACTCTACAGCATCCAGCAACAATAGACCCCTTTATCAACAGTAGATCCCTTCCAGCAACAATTAACCCTCCAGCAATAAAATATCCCCCACCATAAACAATAGATCGACACACAAAAATAGATCCCCTCCAGCAACAGTAGATCCCCCAGCAGCCAGCATTAGTAGATCCTCCATCAAACCCCAGCACCCCTTCCAATTATTATTATTATTATTTAGGGTACTTATATAGCGCTGTCAATTTACGCAGTGCTTTTACATATACATTGTACATTCACATCAGTCCCTACCATCAAGGAGCTTACAATCTACGGTCCCTAACTCACATTCATAGACTACGGACAATTTAGACAGAAGCCAATTAACCTACCAGCATGTCTTTGGAATTGCATACACTCAGTGCTGGAGGTGCCAGAACTGCGTTCGTCAATGCTCCCGCTTAAAATAAGCCCTGGTGGGGACACTCTAATACAGGAGCTGTGTTACTGGATATATCACCAGGTGAAAAAAGCCCAAGAAAAGAAAACAAATGCAGCCACTACATCTAAGCTGCAATATATTACATTTTAGATTTTTGGTTTAATACCGTATAATTGAAAAAAAATAATTGGGCTATTTTTTTTCTTTACTAGAGCTCTGCTTTAGGCCCCTTTCACACTTATACGACTTCAAAGTTGCGCGATTTTACCTCGATTTCGCGGCCCCGATTTTGCCGCGATTTTACCGCGATTTGGGAGCAGTACTACTTTGTACGACTTTGCCACGTTTCTTGGCATTAACAAATGAAAACATACAGTGGTTGGTATGAATCATAAGGGGGAACTCCACGCCAAGTTTTAAATAAAAAAAAACTGGCGTGGGTTCCCCCCAGGGGCATACCAGGCCCTTAGGTCTGGTATGGATTGTAAGGGGAACCCCTACGCCGAAAAATCGGCGTGGGGTCCCCCCCAAAATCCAT
Organism: Lithobates clamitans; assembly: GCA_037952925.1. Lineage (NCBI taxonomy): Eukaryota > Metazoa > Chordata > Amphibia > Anura > Ranidae > Lithobates > Lithobates clamitans. The sequence continues at coordinate 8,941,017 of JBBGZY010000031.1, forward strand.
ACCAGACCCTTATCCGAGCATGCAGCCCGGCCGGTCAGGAATGGGGGTGGGGACGAGCGAGCGCCCCCCCCCCCCTCCTGGACCGTACCAGGCCGCATGCCCTCAACATGGGGAGTGGGTGCTTTAGGGCATGGGGGGCACCCTGCCGGCCCCCCCACCCCAAAGCACCTTGTCCCCATGTTGATGAGGACAAGGGCCTCTTCCCGACAACCCTGGCCGTTGGTTGTCGGGGTCTGCGGGCGGGGGGCTTATCGGAATCCGGGAGCCCCCTTTAATAAGGGAGCCCCCAGATCCCGGCCCCCCACCCTATGTGAATGAGTATGGGGTACATGGTACCCCTACCCATTCACCTAGGGAAAAAAGCGTCAATAAAAAAGACAGTACACGGGTATTTAAAATAATTTATTAGGCAGCTCCGGGGTCTTCTTCCGACTTCGGGGGTCCTCTTCCGACTTCGGGGGTCTCTCCGGCGTCTCCTCCCGGTGTCCGAATCTTCTGCCGGCTCCTCCGCTTTCTTCTGCAGCTCAATTGCTAGCGGTGGTCCGGACTTCTGCCTTCTTCTTTTCTTCCAGAGATGTTGACACAACGCTCTCTCCAGCTGGAATGGTCTCTGAACGCTCCGCAGCGGACTTATATAGGCGGTGACCCCGCCCCCTTATGCCGTCACAGTCCCTGGGCATGCTGGGACTGTGCCGTCATAAGGGGGCGTGGTCATCACCCGGTGACCACGCCTCCTAAAACGTCACAGTCCCAGCATGCCCAGGGACTGTGACGGCATAAGGGGGCGGGGTCACCGCCTATATAAGTCCGCTGCGGAGCGTTCAGAGACCATTCCAGCTGGAGAGAGCGTCGTGTCAACATCTCTGGAAGAAAAGAAGAAGGCAGAAGTCCGGACCACCGCTAGCAATTGAGCTGCAGAAGAAAGCGGAGGAGCCGGCAGAAGATGCGGACACCGGGAGGAGACGCCGGAGAGACCCCCGAAGTCGGAAGAGGACCCCCGAAGTCGGAAGAAGACCCCGGAGCTGCCTAATAAATTATTTTAAATACCTGTGTACTGTGTTTTTTATTGACGCTTTTTTCCCTAGGTGAATGGGTAGGGGTACCATGTACCCCATACTCATTCATATAGGGTGGGGGGCCGGGATCTGGGGGCTCCCTTATTAAAGGGGGCTCCCGGATTCCGATAAGCCCCCCGCCCGCAGACCCCGACAACCAACGGCCAGGGTTGTCGGGAAGAGGCCCTTGTCCTCATCAACATGGGGACAAGGTGCTTTGGGGTGGGGGGGGCCGCACTGCGCCCCCCATGCCCCAAAGCACCCACCCCCCCATGTTGAGGGCATGCGGCCTGGTACGGTCCAGGAGGGGGGGGGGCGCTCGCTCGTCCCCACCCCCATTCCTGACCGGCCGGGCTGCGTGCTCGGATAAGGGTCTGGTATGGATTTTGGGGGGTACCCCACGCCGATTTTTCGGCGTAGGGGGTTCCCCTTAGATCCATACCAGACCTAAGGGCCTGGTATGCCCCTGGGGGGGAACCCACGACGGTTTTTCATTTAAAACTTGGCGCGGCGTTCCCCCTCTGGATTCATACCAGACAGCTGTCAGCACTGCCTGTCGCTCATCGGGAAAGGAAAGAAAAGTTTTCCTTTCCCGAATAGCGAGGCCAGGCTTGTGCTTACAAAGTCGTACTGAAGTCGTGTCTATATAATGATATGTCTATATAATATTCAGGCACGACTTGCATGCTACTTCAGGGTTTAACATTGAGGTCTATGGAGTACAACTCGCATAGAAGTTGGACCAAAGTAGTGCAGGGACTACTTTCAAGTCGGCACGACTTAAAGTCGTGCCAATATGAATGGTAGTCATTGAAAATCATGGAGAATGACTTGTCATACGATTTTGCAGTTAAACATATGTCAACGTCTCTGCTACTGGCTTAAAAGAACTGATATCTATGGTTATTTTACTCTCTAGGCTTAGTTTCTACAAGGAGTTTGTTGATTTAAAAAAAAAAGTCCATAGTGTCAGGTTAGATTCTGCCTTATTATTATTTAAGGTACTTATATAGCGCCACCAATTTACGCAGTGCTTTACATATACATTGTACATTCACATCGGTCCCTTCCCTCAAGGAGCTTACAATCTAAGGTCCTTAACTCACATTCATACATACTAGGGACAATTTAGACAGAAGCCAATTAACCTACCAGCATGTATTTGGAGTGTGGGAGGAAACCCATGCAGGCTTGCCTTCTTTTTTAATCTTCATAAGAAATGGTTGAATTTAAATTGGTTGGTTTGGCACAACAGACTCTGTGCTCACATACTCTTCTTTACAATGTATGATGCTCCTCGGTGCCTTTGACTTTGAAAGCAATGCTAAAAGCCCACACTAGAGACTAGATGGCAATAATTGCTATGCTTGGCTTCACAAATAAGGAGCAGGCACTTTGAAAGGCTTGCTTTGCCTCAGGCCTATTCCTGACCATTTCCAATAAATTGTTCTGTCCCTCATTTGCCAGCTCAGCTGACAGAGCACAGTGCCTTCTTTTATGAGACGTCGGTGGTTCTGATGAATCACGGGCTATTTCTGTGGTTTATAGATTTCTATTTGAAGATGCTGTATGTGTCCCTTATGTTTCTGCTTACATAGATTGTGAGATCTGCTGCTAATATTCATGATTGCATGTGTCATTGCAGCATGAACTTTAGTTTGTTCTCTTCTGATTGTACCCATAGCATGGCTTAATGTGTGCTTATATTATATTATCCCTCTACATTCCAGGGCCACCTTCTAATCTGCTCAGCTCTAGTCAGCCTGCCAGATAAATATGGAGCTTTATTGAATTGGTTTCCTAATATCTAATTGTAGATAGCAGCGGCTGTCTCCCGGGTCTCTTCCTTCTCATTGGCTGAAACAGCAGCGGCTCCCGCTACTGTCAATCACAGCACTGAGCCAATGAGGAGAGGGCGAGGGTAGGGCCAAGCCGCAATCTGTGTGTGAATGGATACATCTAAGCTGCGCATGTGTGGCTCAGATCACATTACCAGCTGACAGGCAGGGGGGACGTTAATGACAGAAGAGACCACTAGGGTCTCTTCTGTTATAATAACCCTGCCGATCTGCAGATTTTGATTTTGATTACAAATAGTTTACTACCACTTTGATATGATTTTTTTTTAAACGTACATTGGAGTCAAAAGACGTAGACAGCGTGGCTCGGAATTGAGCCTGCAAGTGTGCCACCAAAGAAAGCAGCTTCCTATTGTGGCACATTGAGAAGAGGAGGACTCAGGAGCACCGGTGGGGGACCCAGCAAGAGAAGCTCAGCGAAGCTGGCCCCCCTACAATCAGCACAAATAAAAACTCAAGTGTGTTTCTTTAGTGCTACGTTTGTGCTGTTTTGTGCCGTAAAAATTTTCATTTGTGCTGCTTTTATTTTTAAGATATTAGCAATTGTTTTTTCCAGACTATGACATCACCTAGCCCCCCTACAACGCCCAAATGACACAAAACTGGTCTCGTTGGTTAGTGCTACGTTTGTGCTGTTTTGTACTGCTAAAAATTCCGTTCTATCTTTTATCGTTTTTGCGTTATTAATGATTTATTAAAGGTCACCAAAGGTCACTCAGCCCCCCTACAACGCCCAAATGACACGAAACTGGTCTCGTTGGTTAGTGCTGCGTTTGTGCTGTTTTGTGCTGCTAACATTTCCGTTCTATGACTTATCGTTTTTGCGTTATTAATGATTTATTAAAGGTCACCAAAGGTCACCCAGCCCCCCTACAATGCCCAAATGACACAAAACTGGTCTCGTTGGTTAGTGCTACATTTGTGCTGGTTTGTGCTGCTAAAATTTTTATTTGTGCTGTTATGGTTTTTAAGTTATAACAGTTTATTTTTTTTTTTCAAACCCCATTCACTTTGCCCACCCTACAATCAGCACAAATAAAAACTCAAGTGTGTTTCTTTAGTGCTACGTTTATGCTGTTTTGTGCCGTAAAAATTTACATTTGTGCTGCTTTTATTTTTAAGATATTAGCAATTATTTTTTCCAGACTATGACATCACCTAGCCCCCCTACAATTTCCAAATGACACAGAACTGATCTTGTTGGTTAGTGCTACGTTTGTGCTGTTTTGTGCTGCTAAAAATTCCGTTCTATCTTTTATCGTTTTTGCGTTATTAATAATTTATTAAAGGTCACCAAAGGTTAGTCAGCCCCCCTACAACGCCCAAATGACACAAAACTGGTCTCGTTGGTTAGTGCTACATTTGTGCTGTTTTGTGCTGCTAACATTTCCAATCTATCACTTATCGTTTTTGCGTTATTAATGATTTATTAAAGGTTACCAAAGGTCACTCAGCCCCCCTACAATGTCCAAATGACACAAAACTGGTCTCGTTGGTTAGTGCTACGTTTGTGCTGTTTTGTGCTGCTAAAATTTTTATTTGTGCTGTTATGGTTTTTAAGTTATAACAGCTTTTTTTTTCAAACTCCACTCAATTTGCCCACCCTACAATCAGCACAAATAAAAACTCAAGTGCGTTTCTTTAGTGCTACATTTGTGCTGTTTTGTGCTTTTCAAATTTATGTTCTATCTTTTATCGTTTTTGCGTTATTAATGATTTTTTTAAAGGTCACCAAAGGTCACTCAGCCCCCCTACAACACCCAAATGACACAAAACTGGTCTTGTTGGTTAGTGCCTCATTTGTGCTGCTAAAATTTGTATTTGTGCTGTTATGGTTTTTTAGTTATAACAGCTTGTTTTTATATTTGTGCTTTTTTTGTGTCATAATAGTTAAAATTTGTGCTGCTTTTATTTTTAAGATAATAGTAATTTGTTTTTTCCAGATGATGACATCACCCCGCTCTCCTGTCACGTACCTGGTTAGTGAGCTCCTGGTTAGAAAGCAGCTATGGGAGCACAGTGAGGTATGAGTGCCTGTGATCAGTCCAGTAGACTGTGTGGTGGCAGCAGTCAGCAGGTGGATGTGGCGGCAGAACCAGCCGGTGGCAGATGAGCTGGCACTGAGCTTGGCTGGTGGCAGACTGTGGGTAAGAAGCTGGAAGCAGGAGACAGATGAGACCTTGCTGGGCTGAAGAGCTGTAGCAGGCTGGATGAGCAGGATGCAGGGTCAGATGAGCCGGATCCATAATGGTCAGGCAGATCAGGCATAGACGGCACACAACAGGATAGTCAGGTCACAAGCCAAGTCATCAACAGGAGGTAGATCAGGCAAGAAGAGAAGGCAGAAGCAGAATCCAGAGACAAGCCAAAGTCAGGGCAGGTAGCAGTCAAACGGAGATCAGGAGCAAGCTGGGTTAGGATCAGAGGTCAAACACAGGAATCAGGAATGAACACACAGAAGCCGCACACCAAATTGCAACCTGTTTAAATAGTCTGTCTGGTGCCAGCATTGGTGACAGGCTCACGCTCATCTGCCCAGCCAGTTGCCAGTCTGCGCATGCGCATATGTATGTACAGGAAGACATCATTTGTGCTATGGGAAAGCCTTCCCTGACACCCCCTACAACAGCCAAACAAAATCAAAACGGGCTGGTTGGTTAGTGCCACGTTTGTGTTGGTTTGTGCCTATTTACTTTCCATGCTATCTCCTTTTGTTTTTTAGTTATTGTTGATTTAATAAAGGTCACCAAAGGTTACCCAGCCCCCCTACAAGAGACAAAAGGCATGAAACTGGGCTGGTTGGTGCCTCCTTTGTGCTGGTTTGTGCTGTTTAAATATCAGTTCTACTGCATTTTGTTTTTCAGCTATTTACTATTTATTAAAGGTCACCAAAGGTCACTCAGCCCCCCTCCCCCCCTACCTACACATGAAACTGGGTTGGTTGGTTAGTGCTGCGTTTGTGCTGTTAAAATTATTATGTGTGCTGCTTTGATTTCTTAATTGTAAAAGTTTGTTTTTATTTGATCAAACCCCACCCACCCATCAAAACCCAGCCACCCCCTATAAAAGCATAAGGACGTGAAACATCCATTCTCTCAGGTTTTGATATATTAAGTTATTTTTTTTATATAGTATATACTATAGTTTTCCACCATGTTTTTGTACAATTTGTATGTAAATATAAGCAACTTTTGTTATTCCCTATGTCACTTATGTAACTGTAACTTTATGTACAGTATATTGATATATTACATGCTATAATTGGTTACTTTTAGACCTTTTATTTGTGTTACATTGTAACCATGTTCATGTGTCTGCACATAACAAAAAAACATAACAAAATTTAGTTTTAGGCCCCTTTCACACATGCTGTCCGATCAGGTCCAAATGTTCGTTTTTCAGGCGTACCTGATCGGACACTCCATTCACCTCTATGGAGCAACGGATTTCAGCGGTGACATATCCGCTGACATCCGCCGTTATCAGATCCACAGTGTATACACATGAATGCATCACTATCAAACACAACAAAAGTAAAAATAAGTGGGCTATACTTCCATTTACTTGATTTGCCCTCAGGTAGCAGTCAAAACATCAAACATGAGGTTGCATAAACTGTAAAAATAAGTGGGTTAAACTTCAATTTACCCTGTAATCTCTCAGGTAGCAGTCAAAACATCAAGCATGAGGTTGCTTAAGCTGTATTAGTGCCTTCCCCCAGGGTACTGTGTGCAGTGTTTACAGAGTCGGGTACAGAGGAGGAGCATTACAAAATAAACTACAGGCTGGGTATAGGGCCTAGCAAGGAACAATGTAAACATGTTTGCTATTATTACAATATGGATTTTACAGTTTAGAAAAAAATGTACTGACTAGTGAAAAGTGTTTGTGTAACTTGCACTCCTCTTTCACCTGTTTCCATGCATTGTTAAACAACAAGACACAAATGATGTCCGTTGCCCTCTATATATTTTATCCAGCAAACCAATAGATAAGTACAACTTGGAATTCTCCATTATATTTATGCAAGCATACATGAAAATCATTTTTATTTTTTTTCACATGCACTCTCATTTTGTATGTGAAAGAATAGTTTTAGACTGTTGAAGAAGTGGTGTCTGTGTGAAAGAGAAATGATTAGCATGTGATTCTCACATGTGGAGGGGGTTTGATGAAATATAATGTACAAGATCTCCAAAACCAAACCAGCACAAATGTTATTTTTTTCACAAGTTATCACAAATGCAGCACAAATGAATGGTGTAATTGTTATAGTATCTAATAACATGGGATGCCAAGGGGGTGGGGTTTGATGGGTGGGTGGGGTTTGATCTAATAAAAACAAACTTTTGCAATTAAACAATCAAAGCAGCACACATAATAATTTTAACAGCACAAATGCAGCACTAACCAACCAACCAACCCAGTTTCATGTGTAGGTGGGAGGGGGGCTAAGTGACCTTTGGTGACCTTTAATAAATAGTAAATAGCTGAAAAACAAAATGCAGTAGAACTGATATTTAAACAGCACAAACCAGCACAAAGGAGGCACCAACCAGCCCAGTTTCATGCCTTTTGTCTCTTGTAGGGGGGCTGGGTAACCTTTGGTGACCTTTATTAAATCAACAATAACTAAAAAACAAAGGGAGATAGAATGGAAAGTAAATAGGCACAAACCAACACAAACGTGGCACTAACCAACCAGCCCGTTTTGATTTTGTTTGGCTGTTGTAGGGGGTGTCAGGGAAGGCTTTCCCATAGCACAAATGATGTCTCCCTGTACATACATATGCACATGCGCAGACTGGCAACTGGCTGGGCAGATGAGCGTGAGCCTGTCACCAATGCTGGCACCAGACAGACTATTTAAACAGGCTGCAATTTGGTGTGCTGCTTCTGTGTGTTCATTCCTGATTCCTGTGTTTGAACTCTGATCCTAACCCAGCTTGCTCCTGACCTCCGTTTGACTGCTACCTGCCCTGACCTTGGCTTGTCTCTGGATTCTGCTTCTGCCTTCTCTTCTTGCCTGATCTACCTCCTGTTGATGACTTGGCTTATGACCCAACTATCCTGTTGTGTGCCGTCTATGCCTGATCTGCCTGACCATTATGGACCCGGCTCATCTGACCCTGCATCCTGCTCATCCAGCCTGCTACAGCTCTTCAGCCCAGCAAGGTCTCATCGGTCTCCTGCTTCCAGCTGCTTACCCACAGTCTGCCACCAGCCAAGCTCAGTGCCAGCTCATCTGCCACCGGCTGGTTCTGCCGCCACATCCACCTGCTGACTGCTGCCACCACACAGTCTACTGGACTGATCACAGGCACTCATACCTCACTGTGCTCCCATAGCTGCTTTCTAACCAGGAGCTCACTAACCAGGTACGTGACAGGAGAGCGGGGTGATGTCATGATCTGGAAAAAACAAAATGCTATTATCTTAAAAATAAAAGCAGCACAAATTTTAACTATTATGACACAAAAAAAGCACAAATATAAAAACAAGCTGTTATAACTAAAAAACCATAACAGCACAAATACAAATTTTAGCAGCACAAATGAGGCACTAACCAACAAGACCAGTTTTGTGTCATTTGGGTGTTGTAGGGGGGCTGAGTGACCTTTGGTGACCTTTAAAAAATCATTAATAACGCAAAAACGATAAAAGATAGAACATAAATTTAAAAAGCACAAAACAGCACAAATGTAGCACTAAAGAAACACACTTGAGTTTTTATTTGTGCTGATTGTAGGGTGGGCAAAGTGAGTGGGGTTTGAAAAAAAAATAAACTGTTATAACTTAAAAACCATAACAGCACAAATAAAAATTTTAGCAGCACAAACCAGCACAAACGTAGCACTAACCAACGAGACCAGTTTCGTGTCATTTGGGCGTTGTAGGGGGGCTGACTGACCTTTGGTGACCTTTAATAAATCATTAATAACGCGAAAACGATAAAAGATAGAACAGAATTTTTAGCAGCACAAAACAGCACAAACATAGCACTAACCAACAAGACCAGTTTTGTGTCATTTGGGCATTGTAGGGGGGCTGAGTGACCTTTGGTGACCTTTAATAAATCATTAATAACGCAAAAACTATAAGTGATAGAACGGAAATGTTAGCAGCACAAAACAGCACAAACGTAGCACTAACCAACGAGACCAGTTTTGTGTCATTTGGGCGTTGTAGGGGGGCTGAGTGACCTTTGGTGACCTTTAATAAATCATTAATAACGCAAAAACGATAAAAGATAGAACGGAATTTTTAGCAGCACAAAACAGCACAAACGTAGCACTAACCAACGAGACCAGTTTTGTGTCATTTGGGCATTGTAGGGGGGCTAGGTGATGTCATAGTCTGGAAAAAACAATTGCTAATATCTTAAAAATAAAAGCAGCACAAATGAAAATTTTTACGGCACAAAACAGCACAAACGTAGCACTAAAGAAACACACTTGAGTTTTTATTTGTGCTGATTGTAGGGGGGCCAGCTTCGCTGAGCTAGCAAGAGAGGAGGATTGGGGCTACTCTGTGCAAAACCATTGCACAGACCAGGTAAGTATGACATATTTGTTGTTAAAAAAAAAAGTTACAATCAATCCATCATCACAAGAAATGAATACCTGCAAGCGATACACTTACACACTATTTAGAAGGCATGCACTTAACTAACAAGTGACATTATGTCCCCTTCAACATTGTATTAGTATTTGTTATTCAGATGAAAGCTATTATATTAGCTTTATGACAGGCTAGAAAGGATGGCTGAGTTGAAGCCGACTTTATGTTTATTTATTCATATATTTGAAAAGATTACTGGACTGGAATTACTACATTTAGGGAAATATTACTGACCACATTCAATAAAGCTGAACCCTAGTTCATGAAAAAGACACAAATGAATGCAGCCCTGTATTCATTACTAAATTGTGAAATACATTTTAATTCAACTAGTTTTTTGGTAGAATGTTTGAATCGGGAGATACATTTTTTTTATGCATTTGGATCATTACCTAAAATGTATCCATGTGTTATGTCTTATGCCGCGTACACACGAGCGGACTTTACGGCAGACTTTGTCCTGCGGACTTTTCAACGGACTTTACGACGGACTTTCCGAATGAACGGACTTGCCTACACACGATCAACCAAAGTCCGACGGATTCGTACGTGATGACGTACGACCGGACTAAAACAAGGAAGTTCATAGCCAGTAGCCAATAGCTGCCCTAGCGTTGGTTTTTGTCCGTCGGACTAGCATACAGACGAGCTGACTTTTCAACCGGACTCGAGTCCGTCGGACAGATTTGAAACGTTTCATTTTCTAGGTCCATCAAACTTTTGAGAAAAAAAAGTCCGCTGGAGCCCGACTCAGGTTCGCCGGACCAAGTATGCCGCAAAGTCCGGTCGTGTGTACGCGGCATAAGAACACCTTTACACATTGCACTATTGGTTTATCATGTAAGTAGTTTAAAACTGAAATGTAAATATAAGATCAGCTATTATAGCTAAAATTTAGATCACTACTAGAGTTATCTCCACTTGGCTCCTGGTCCCATGCCATGCAGCTTCCCTGATACATTGCGAATACAGGAGGTCGCTCACTTAGCACTGGTGCCATTTAGGGAGCACTTTGCATTTTGTCAATGAATACAAAGTCTTCTCTGATTGGATGAGGTAAGTATCAGTACTTGTGCAAATGCTCCAATGCTTGATCCGAAACCTGTTGTATCAGGCCAGGCATCCTCAGTGTGGCAGGGAGTGCCGGGCAGCCTCACAGATGATGGGTGCGGTGGCAGGGGGAGGTAAAAGCACCGATCTCCCTGTGTGGCTTTCAATAAAGCATCTGACAGCGGCTTCTCCTCCTCTCCCTCCCGTAGCTGTCAAATGCTTTAATGAAACCAATAACTCCCCCCACCACCGCACCGATTGTCCTCTGTGTCCTCCTTCCCTGGCTCTCCAGGTCCCCCTCTGGCTCCTCCGCATGGTCCTCGCTCTCTCTGGGTCCCCCTCCAGCTCCCCCGTATGGTCCTCACTCTCTCTGGGGCCCCCCTCCAGCTCCCCCGTATGGTCCTCGCTCTTTCCAGGTCCCCTTCCAGTTCCCCTGTATGGACCTCCCTCTCTCCGGGTCCCCTTCCGGCCCTCCCATGTGCTTCGCACTCTCTCCGGCTCCCCCGCATGGTCCTCACTCTCTCCGGGTCCTTCTCCTATCCCCCCTGCCCCAGATCTGTCAGGATGGAGAGCAGAGGAAGGAGCCGGTAAATCTGTCATTTGCTGGCTCCTTCCTTTTCCGAATGCACAGAGTCAGTGATCACTGACTCTGTTCATTCATAACTGTCACTAAGCATTGTAAACTGTGTTTACGATGCTTCAGTTTATGATTGGAGAGGAGCCTCTGTCCTCAGTCTCTTTCTCTGTCTCAAAAGGGGAGATGTCAGGGGCCCTCAAAAGGGCTAATAAAAAAAAGAAAGAAGAAGAATTTTAATAAATATTTAAAAGGTTAAAAAAAATAATAAAATTAAAAAGAAAGCACTGACACCATCCACTCGTCCCCCCCCCCCCCCCCAACAAAAAAAAGCATTGTAAACCAAAAATATATCAATTGTAAAAAATTGTAAATAAAAATAAAAAACTACTGACACAGTCCATGCCTCATCGTGCCCTTCAGTGCCACCTATCAGTGCCACCTATCAGTGCCCATCAGTGCTGCATATTAGTGCTTCCTCATCAGTGCAACCCCATCAGTGCCGCCTCATCAGTGCTGCATATTAGTGCCACTGTCACATGGCATTTAAAAAAAGTATCAGTAATCTGTATCGGCGAGTCCTAAAAAAGTGGTATCGGTGCAACCCTAGTATATGTGGTACAGCAATAGCAACAGGCAAACTTTGAGCGTTTGGTAAGTACAGGTGAGGTTAATCATCTTGAATTTTAGGTGAATCATCAGCTTTACCACCTTCCATGGCCATTGCAAAGATGTCTTCTGCTTTATGTTATAAAGAATATGGAAGGAGGAGTAAATCTTCCTATGTAACTGGAGTTCCTAATAAACAGGGGTGGGCTCATCAGTATCCAGTGACAACAATATCATCGGTTTGTATGGTGTTGTCATTGGTGGACAGACCAATGACCTCATGCTTTTTTCTGTCTTGACTCACTGTAACATCACATATTTCCTCCATTTCTCCTAGAGGCTTTCAGATCGCCTGTGTTCAGGCACGGCACAGATAAGAATGGATTCAGCCTTGGCTTTAGTAAGAATCTGAGACAGGTATTTGGCGATGAGAAGAAATATTGGCTGCTGCCCATATTTACAAGGTATAATAAGGTAGAATTAAGATCCAATCATGTACACATTGCTGAAATATTTCAATGTAAAGCTAAAGTAAATGTTGAGTATAGAATGATAGGACCTGTAAATGGCTTTCATTGAAGTGTGAGTCTGCGCTTGGTGAATTCCATTGTTACTGACACTGAAAGTAAGGAGTCGGTGTAACATTGATAGAGGAGAAATAACTCAATGGGGTTTCTCTTCCAGTAGCACCTGCCAGGTTCAAAGATTAGAATTCTCTTACTTTTGGGTGAATTTCCTCTTACTTCCCATAATTTCTCTGGGACAGGAAGTGAAGACAAGACAAAAACAAGAAGTCTAATAGAGGTGATAAACCTTCCCCTCCCCTGTCTATTTGCATTTATAAAAGAAGTTTTGGCTGGAGTTCCTTTTTCATTGAGAACAATAATATTGTTGTGCTATGGTCTAAATTACATTATTGTGGTACCAAAAGGTGAAACTAAAAGCCTCATGGCCCGTTAGAACAATCACTCTCCATATTTCACAACAGTCCTGCGCAGAACATGAATATTGTTCCTTGTTTTCCAAGGAACCTAATAAACTTTTTAGAGCTAAAGAAAGATGGTAAAGAAAAATAAGATCTTTAAGATTTTAAGTCTTATGGCTTAAAGTGGTTGTAAACCCTTACATATACTCAGTGAAGTAACTGGCCTCTGGTCATGGTGATACACAGAGATGTCAATCTTCTGGAGGTCCATCCCCTGTCACAATTTTTCCATAGCTCCCAACTGTCCCTGATTTAAAGGGACTGTCCCTGATTTGGAGCAATGTCCCTCTGTCCTTCTTTCTCCCTCATTTGTCCCTCATTTTGGTCCAATCTATATAGTTGTATATAAAATGCACTTTTTATCTTTCAAAAAGTGTTTCCCAGTGCCAAACCTTTCATCCAAATTATAAATTGCTGCATTTGTAAATTTTAAAAGCCAATATAAAGGAATAGTAGTGGTAAAAAAAAAGTCACTTGTGGAGTTATTTAACTTTTTTTGGTTAATTCTCCTATAAGGGGGTGTGGCAGGGGGCGTGTCCTATGCCTACATACATCTGCTAGTAAGTGTCCCTCATTCCCATCTCAAAATGTTGGGAGGTATGATTTTTCTTTTGATGTCAGGAAAACTTGTCAGAATTGATTCATGTTGATAGCAGAGGAACAAAGCAGCAGACAGAAACAACACTTAGCGCTCTTAATTGAGACAGATGCACACTATAGAGGGATATGCTTTGTTCATATTTCATGTTGGAGGTTTACAACCACTTTAAGACTCCTTTTGTCTGCACATAATGTAATATTGCACCAATGTTTTAGCCTTATTGCCATCAGCCTCAGAGCAGACTGTGCCTCTGTACTCCTGTTAAGTCTTAGGTGACATCACCTATTCTTGTGGGAATAAAGGTACCTTCCTACTAGGAGGCTGATGGTCTTTTCCAAAGGGGCTTAATACTATTAATATTCAGACTAAATGTGTAAACTCTAATGCCCCGTACACACGGTCGGACTTTGTTCGGACATTCCGACAACAAAATCCTAGGATTTTTTCCGACGGATGTTGGCTCAAACTTGTCTTGCATACACACGGTCACACAAAGTTGTCGGAAAATCCGATCATTCTGAACGCGGTGACGTAAAACATGTACGTCGAGACTATAAACGGGGCAGTGGCCAAAAGCTTTCATCTCTTTATTTATTCTGAGTATGCGTGGCACTTTGTGCGTCGGATTTGTGTACACACGATCGGAATTTCCGACAACGGATTTTGTAGTCAGAAAATTTTATATCCTGCTCTCAAACTTTGTGTGTCGGAAAATCCGATGGAAAATGTGTGATGGAGCCCACACACGGTCGGAATTTCCGGCAACAAGGTCCTATCACACATTTTCCGTCGGAAAATCCGACTGTGTGTACGGGGCATTACAGTGTGCATTTGCGTTCTGAGGTAGTAAGCATTTATATTCACTTACATATCATTATCATCATTTTTATATAGATCAGATATGCGTAAATATATATTACAAGCATATTTTTCGGTGCTAACATTTTTCTGCTGATTTGCAGTCTCGGTGATGGCTGCTCCTTCCCCACATGCCTGGTGAACCAAGATCCTGAGCAAGCATCCACACCTACTGGAGTCAACATAACAACAAAAAGGTAAATTGTCTGTAGCTTTAACAAGACTTAAATTGTCTTACTAGGAGATTTCATGCAACCAGATTGTTCTGGTTCTGCTCCAGGGCAGTTCAGGGCTTTCCACAAGCCCAGAGGGAGTCCTCCAAAAGAGCATGCATAGAAAATACACAGATCACCTAAGCACTTTCTATTTAAGATTGACATTGTACTGTTTGGTAAATAGGATGTATTCAACCAAAGTGCACATTGTAAAAATAAACTTCTCTTTCATAAATTTTGAAACTTGTTAGGCGCTTCAGGCTTGCAGATTTATGGTACCTGGTTAAATGTGGTCCAAGTACACTATGCATGAATTGTGTGTGTATAGTTGTCCTTTGCTGGCATTCTGTAAGCTGCCCCAGTATGATGTTTCGGTATGAAAGAAAAGGCTGGCAATTTATTATTATTATTATTATTATGCTTACCTGTATCTTGCAAAGAAAACCCAATGTAAGGTCAATCGAACTCGTCAAAGGGTTTCCAAAAATTGATATAAACTCATAGCATAGGCAAACTTTGGGGAAGCCATATCTATTCAATACATACAGGTGTATATTATTACAGCGTTATAGTGGTTCATAGTGGTTGTGGTTTACCTTCTCTCTTTCAGTACAGATATGTCTGCTCACTCTGGGCTCCATTCACAAAGCAGTACCTTTCCACATCGGAGTATGCTGTAAGATACCATACAACGTTTTTCAAAAAAATTTTTGGTATTCACTAAAAAAACACTACTAAAATACCACATGAGTTATTTTATGAAGTCATGCAGTATTTTAGTAGTGAAAACATGCCGTAATTTACCACCTGTTGGTTGCCAGTGTATTTATTAACACTAAGAAGTAGGCGTTGTTTAGGAGTGGGCGGCCACCCGGGTCCTTAGCAACCACTAAAAATCATGGTTGTTAAGGAGCGGGCGGCTTATCAGCTGTCAGCAGGGTTCCCCACTGGCAACCTCAAGCAAAAAAAACAATTGTCAGCAATTAAAAAATGTGGAAAAAATGGCATGCCCCCCCAACTCCTCATACCAGGCCTTTTAAGTCTGGTATGGACTTTGAAGGGAACCCCTGGGGTCCCACCCCCCCAAAGCACCTTATTCCCACCATGTTGATGGGGACAAGGGCCTCTTCCCCACAACCCTGGCCAGGGGTTGTTGGAGTTTGCAGGCATGGGGCTTATTAGAATCTGTAAGCCCACTTTAACAAGGGGGCCCCCAGATCCTGCTTCCAATGTGAATACATAGTACCGCTACTCATTCACCCCCAAAAAATGTGTAGTATAAAAAAAGACATTAGACAGTTTTTGGCAAGTCTTTTATTATAAAAATAAAAATAAATGTCCCCCCGGTGTAGATCCATTTTCAATCATGCAGCACGCTGCCACCGCCAACACGAAAAAAGAAAAAAAGAAAGGTCCGATCGCACCAAAAGCTGACGCGGCCTGACAGTTCTTCAATATTTAAGCCGTTGTGATTGACGATCGATCTACACCGGGGGACATTTTTTTTTTTTTTTAAATACAGGACTTCTCAAAAAGTCACCATGCACCATGCCTTTTTTTTTTTTTTTAATTTCTAGCAATTGTTTTTTTTTTTGGTGAATTAACTTTCATTCCTGTTGTATGCGGTATTTGCCAAGCGATTTTGCTTTATGCGGTAAATACTGCATAAAGCAGTAGTGAATTTACATTTTCAGGATCACATGCATTATTTGGGAAAACACCTAAATACCGCATGCGATCTGGTTCTGTGAATGGAGCCCATAGACTGAAAATAATAGGATCTTTAGGTGGTGTATTCCTATATTTCAGCAATAAAGGATTGATTGTACTGACAGAGTATCTACACATTTCTATTAGGGATTAATTGTTTTTATTGAAAATGACCTAATTTGTCATCTGCAGAATTTTGCCAAAATTATCAGAAATTGAGTTGAGTTGAGCAAAATTTGCTTGGAGAAGAGGCCTAAACTAAAAAAAAAAACACCTAAAGTAGTACTTATATCTTTTGTAATAAAAAGATTCTAGTTGAAAGATGGTTATTGAGGAGGTAAGTAAAACCTTGGACAGAGGGGTGGCTGTGGACTTGGTATACTTGGATTTTGCCAAAGCGTTTGACACAGTTCCCCACACATGGATAATGTGAAAGGTAAAGTATACAGGCTTGGAAATATCAGTTTGTAAAATGATTAAAAACCGAATTCAGAGAGTATTGGTTAATGATTCTTACTCTGAATGGTCTAAGGTTATCAGCAGTGTACCCCAAGGTTCAGTGTTGGACAGTGGTGGCCTGTGCATTGTGGGTGCACCTTTCAGGATGCCGGACACATGAAATACTATGGTGGGGTGGGCGGGGAGGTGTGTATTTTGAAGCACGTGATTAGAGCCAGAGGCTCTAATAGGCTTCAAAATAGGGTGGGCTCGGGACGCAGTGCTCTCACCCTGTTGTGTAACATAGCAAATGAATTTTCGCTATTTTCACATTAACGTTCCTCCCTGCCAATCAGGAGGCAGGTCAGTGAGACCTGTCTCCCGATTGGCCAAAGCATTAGGCGATCCTATTGGATGCCTAACGCTTTGGCAGAAGAGGACACACGGCGGAGGACGCTTGAGGAGCCAAGCGGACACAAGAGTCGCCGCTTCCTGCCACTGCAGAAGAAGAGGAGGAGAGCCCTGTCACTCCAGGAGAGGAGCAGAGCCCCACCACATGAGTGGTAAGTGCCGCCATACCGGCCGCTGGGGGGTTGATTAAAGTGACAGCCGGGGGACACGCCTGGCTGCATATGATGGGCACAGTGGCTGTATTTGGTGAGCACAGTGGCTGCACATGATGGGCACAGTGGCTTTATTTGGTGGGCACAGTGGAGAAGGTGCAGAAAAGGGCAACCAAACTGATAAGAGGCATGGACAAGCTCAGCTATGAGGAAAGATTAGAGGAACGGAATTTATTTTTTCTTGAGAAGAGGAGATTAAAGTGGTTGTATACCCAAATCATTAACTTTTACCTGCAGATAAGCCTATAATAAGGCTTACCTGTAGGTAAAATTAATATCTCCTAAACCTGTACAGTTTAGGAGATATTCACTTTGCATGCAGCCGCTGACATCAGCGGCGCATCCGCTGTGAAAGCCCAGCTGAAGGTCCGGCAGGCGCCGCCGGACCTTGCCGGAAAGAAAACTCCCGCGCGCATGTGTGGGAGTGATGTCATTGCGGCTCCAGCCCTCACAGCGCGGGAGCCGCAAACCCGGAAGACACGCCGAAGGCAAAATGTCAGCTCCCTCGGCGTGGACCGGGTGAGATAGCGACACCTCGTTCTAAGGTAAGTATTTCATAATGAGCTAGCGCATTATGCCTTTGCCTTACAGGTTGTTTTTTTTTTGTCCTGCAGATACACAACTGCTTTAAGGGGGGATATGATCAACATGAACAAATACATAAGTGGTCCATATAGTGAACTTGGTGTTGAGTTATTCACTTTATGGTCAACACTGAGGACAAGGGGGCACTCTTTCTAGAGGAAATCTAGATGAAAAAAGATTTCATCTCCAAATACGCAAAGGTTTCTTCACAGTAAGAGCTGTGAAAATCTGGAATAGACTCCCTCCAGAGGTGGTTCTGGCCAGCTCAGTAGATTGCTTTAAAAAAGGCCTGGATTCTTTCCTAAATGTACATAATATAACTGGCTACTAACATTTATAGGTAAAGTTGATCCAGGAAAAATCCGATTGCCTCTTGGGGGATCAGGAAGGAATTATTTCCCCTGCTGTAGCAAATTGGATCATGCTTTGCTGGGGTTTTTCTCCTTCCTCTGGATCAACTGTAGGTGAAGGATTGTGTACATGGGATTGTATTTTTTTTTTTTTTTGGTTGAACTAGATGGACTTGTGTCTTTTTTCAACCTGACTAACTATGTAACTGTGTAATTGTCATGGATAAATTGTACATGTTGCTTAGTTCCTCTTAAGAATAGCAGCTATGATTAGAAAAAGTTATATATAATATAAATATATCTTTTGTCTAAGAAACTCCTTTCTCTGTCATTCACAGCAGGTGTACCTTCTGTCTGTAAAACATTTTAGTCTGTATTACTCTTTGCTGATTTTCAGATATCTATGTTTAATGTTTGTTTCCTGTTTTGTACCAGTATTGAAAATCATCCATTCCCAGCCAAACCTTTGCGTGAATCTCAGAGCCATCTTCTGACTGACACCCAGTCCTGGACTGACAGCAACTGCAGCGATGAGAAGGGTAATACTCAGGAAGATGTCCTATTGATTGAATTTGGTGTTCTGTTAATAAACGCTATTACTATTGATTTATTTAGCTGCAACATCTTTCAAAGCATGTACAGTGAGAGAACACACTGCAGCAATAAAAATAATACATTATAGCATACACATAAACAAGAAGCTTGGCTAAAAAAGCTCTAAAACATGGTTCCCCTAGTGGTTAATATTGACCCCATCCCAAGAGTTGATTATATTATCAAAGAGCCCATAAAAGGGCAGAGGGTCAAATGGGTGTCAGTAAATGCCTGGGGGTTAAAAGGTGGCCAATTAGAGTCAAATAATCTTTTAAGGTCTCCACCAGTTCTTAGTCCCGAAAGTAAGGAGGCTAGTTCAGAGACAGTGTTATCCAGGTTTGGATGGTCAGCCATCAGTGGCCTTGAGTTGTGTTTGTTAGCTGTGTGTTGATACTGGCCTCATTTACCAGCATGTTTTGTGTGTCTGTGACGTTTCACCCTCTCCTTTCTGAGAAGGACATACATACGTGTTCACTTCGTATACTAAGTGTACTGCCCCATCTCAAACGCTGTTGCAGAGTCAATGAGGGCACCCACCCTAAAGTGGAAGTCCATGCTAGTACTAAAATCCCTGCATCTATAGACACCCATGATCTAACACTAACCTATCTAGCCCTGTAAAGGAGAAATCAGTATACATACCTTTTTTGAATTCGATCCAACCCGATCTCCAGCGGCGGAAGCTCCGCAGAGGACACGGCCGACAACTGCTGTGACAGTTCCTATAGTTCCTATGGGGCTTCCGTTGTCGGAATTGTCCTCTGCACCCGCCTGCACAACAAAGTCGCGGCTGACAGCTCAGTGTAGGATCGGGTCGGATGGCCTGCGAAAAAAGGTATGTATACTAATTTTTTTTTACAGGGCTAGATAGGAGGTTAGTGTTAGATCGAGGGTGTCTATAGATGCAGGGGATTTCATTTCAGCATGGACTTCCACTTTAAGTTCACCTTTTTTTTCTAAATTCTAGTTCCCCTGTGTACCAATATAACATTAATGTACCTCTTTTGCAGAAAAGAAAAAGCTTTCTTTTGTCCTAGACCAGGCTTTACCTCAGTGCCCACTTTGTTGTATTAAAACATCTCCATTGCTTCCTGGATAGGTATTAGGATGGGGAAACCATTAAGACACAGGAAGGAGTTCACCAGCTGACCTCATTAACACACACTCTGCACCTACATTCCCCTTCTTGGAGATCACTCCCGCCCACCTCTGCAGGTGCAATGCAATCACCATTCACCGTTCTCACTAAACACACAGCCATCGATTCTTTCTACCTTTCATTCAACTTGCAGAGATTGTTCATTTGGCAGAGTGTGCAGCAGCTGAGTGATCAGATAACAGTCTATGTGCAGCAGAGCTGTATTATTGAAAAACAGGAGAATTGTGTCCCTGGAAGTCTGTAAAGCTCACCATACACTATACAATCTGATTGTAAAATCTCCTTTAGATCTTTTATCAACTATGTAGTGAAAAAGCCTGCCTTATTAGATACTGAGTGATTGGATAGATGTTGTGTCCTCCTATTATATCGTTTTGGTAAATCTAAAGGAGATCGTACAGAGATTGTACAATTAGATTGTATAGTGTATGGCCACCTTTATACATCTAAAATAAACTAGTCATACTTTTTGCCATTAACCTCCCTGGCGGTATTCCCGAGTCTGGCTCGGGTTGGATTTTTCCATACCAAAAGCGGTATCCCCGAGCCAGACTCGGGCTTGCATCGCAGGATCCAGGAAGAGCATACTTACCTTGTCCCCTGGATCCTGCGATGTCTCCCCGCTGTGATCGGCGAGCCGCTGTGTCTCGCTCGAATCACAGTGCCGAGCTCCGTTCCCTGCGAGCGTTGCGACGCACGGGGACGGAGTTCGGCGGTAAATTCAAAAGTGAAACACATAGTATAGATACAGCATACTGTAATCTTACAGATTACAGTACTGTATCAAATAACTACACATCCCCCTTGGTCCCTAGTGGTCTGCCCAGTGTCCTGCATGCAGTTTTATATATATAAAACTGTTCTTTCTGCCAGGAAACTGGAGATTGTCCATAGCAACCAAAACTGTCTCTTTACATCAAAAGTGCTTTTAGACCAGCTAGAAAAAAGCGATAATAAATTAGAATCACTCGCAGAATTGATCGATAGTGATTTGTGGGGAAATCCGTCACCAAACACTAAAAGTAACAAAAGCGACAATTCTGCAACTGAGCAAATTTCAGTGTTTTTGATTTGATTACATTATTATATAATTTTTATTATTATTATATTATTATTTGTTATAATTATTTATAGTTATTTATTATATTATAATTTTTTATTTCGTTTTTCAAACTTTATCATACCCGGGATATCTACTAGACTCTTGTTTGGACAGATTTAAGTGAACTATTCCTAAGAATTACAGGCCTACAATATAAAACGCCAAATTTCTGTGCAAAATAATTGTACCGCTTTCAGCACCTAAAATCAGAAATAATCATACCGCCAGGGAGGTTAATTGTAAATGGCACCCTAAACACAGAAGCAAACACATTTTGCCATGTGAAAAAAACAAGCAACAAACACAGCAGAACGTGCAGCGAAAAATGTGCAAACATGCCAGAATGTCCCATGAGCTACTTTGCCACGTGTAGGGCAGCCAGTCGAAATCAATGGGCTGCCCTATGCATGTTGTGGGAAAAATTAGCCCAAAAATGTGCACTCCCATTACACTAGGTGTGAATGAGGCCTAAAAGTGAAATCGGTGTGTTTACACAAGAACAATGAGGCGTTTCCGAACACACAGCAAACCACATTGAAAACGCACATTGCAGTGTGTTTTACAAACGCACATTGTACATGCTATGTCGTTTAAGGTTATTGGAACCCCAAGCGCGGGTAGCAGTTGTGCGTCTGCTATGCGACAAATGGGCTGCAAATGCATCAAAAAACATGGTAAAAAACGCACCTCGCTCCGCTCCAAAAATAGTTAAGCCAGAACCAGCCGACTTTCGTTATGTGTGTACCACTGTCTGTTCAACAGAATCCGGTCTAACGACTGGCTTCCTTTAAGTGGTCATGCTGGAAAACCAGTATTCGATCAGCGCTTGCAGCCATTCTGTGTATTCTGATGGTGGGGAGTACAGACACAGCAGGAGAGACTCCTGCATCAATGTCGCTTGATTTTTTTGTTTAAATTGCTGGTTGAATGAAAAAAAAACTCATCCCAGCTTTAATCGTAGAACAAGAGATATGAAGTAATAGCAGTGTATATACACATTATCTTTCATTTCTCACTTGAATCGTAAAGGTAAAGAGTCCTTTTTCATACACATTCTGGCTTCAGCTGGCATAGTTAACATATTAACCCCTAAATATACCCCCCATATGACTGTTAAATCATATGTTAAAATTGCATAATATAATTAGGGTAATATGTACACAGAATACGCTTACCCAAAAACCAAGAAAGTCAAATAGATAGAAAGAAAGGAAATAGCACTTATAAAAATACTTTAGGGTGATGAGTAAGCCTAGGTTTCCACTATTGCACCTAAAAGTCGCCCAATATTGCCACACTTTTTTGCCACGATTTTGATGCTACTTGAAGCAATGCCTGTGTATTCTTGAGGTCTATGGACCTCAAGTCGCATCAAAGTGGGACCAAAGTAGTGCAGGGACTACTTTGAAGTCGCTCAGATATGAATGGTACTCATTGGAAATCATGGGGTATGACTTGTCATGCGACTTTGCAGTTCCAAGTCGCATGACAAGTCGCACTAGTGGAAACGTAGCCAAAGTGATATTTTACCAGATTCTTAGACCAGGGGTTGCCAAGTTCTTCAGGTCATCAACCCCTTTATGTAGTTTCAGATTGTTATTTGACCACCAAACATTTTAATATGTAATAATACCGTGCAGGTTATTTACGAAAGGCAAATCCACTTTGCACTGAAAGTGCACTTGGAAGTACAGTCGCTCTAAATCTAAGGGGTAGATCTGAAATGAGGGGAAGCTCTGCTGATTTTATCATTCAATCATGTGCAAGCTAAAATGCTGTTTTTTTATTTTCCTTGCATGTTCCCCTCGGATTTACAGCGACTTTACTTCCAAGTGCACTTGCAGTACAAAGTGGATTTTTCTTTAGTAAATAACCCCCTATGAGTAATAATAATAATATTCTTGTAAATTCTGTTAACACTTCCTTTTGGTATTAGCAGCTGCTATTTTGGCTTTTACAATGCAGTATTTTTAGTAAATGCACAGTAATGGGTTGTTTGGCACCACTCCTATGGTTCTGGGTGACCTCACTGGCTTTCCAACAGTTTGAGGTGGGTGTACTCTATGGCTCTCCAACAGAGTGTAAGGCGGTGGGTGAATGAAACCGTACCGCTGTTCTGGAAAGCTGAAATAAACGTTATTATTCTAGCACATCAGGGAGCACTCCACCCCAGCACCTCTTTCTGACATATTTCATCCACACTGAGGTTTAATCGTAGAATATGAGGATCCCTCCTCCTCCTCATTTACTTTTCTTTCTCTTTTCCTTATTCTTCTATTCCAATTCTTCTAGTCTTTTTCTTCTCCCCCCCCCCCACTCTTTTTATTTGTCTTTTCATCTTCTACCTCTCCCTATGTCTTATCATCCTCCAGAGTGTTGATCTGTAGTTCAGTTATTCAATTCTCATTACTTAGAGCAAAAGTATATTCTGTTATCTGTAGGAAGCAAGGTGCAGCACAATGGTCATAGAATCATCCTGAGAAGGAATAAAGAGCACTACTTTCTTTAAGGCAATGCTTCACATTTTGTCATTTGTAGATTTACATGGGTATATACTCAAAAGTTTAAAGTGATGCTAAAGTCTAATTAAATAAATATTAATTAGATACAAATAACAAACCTGTTATACTTACCTGCTCTGTGCAGTGGTTTTGCACAGAGCAGCCCAGATCCTCCCCTTTTGGGGTCCCTCTTCGGCTCTCCTGTTGGGTGCCCCCACAGCAAGCAGCTTGCTATGGGGGCACCCGAACCGAGCTGCAGCTCCCTGTGTCCATTCAGACACAGAGCCGTGGCCCAGACCCGGCCCGCCCCCACTATCTCCTCATTGGCTCACTAACTTTGATTGACAGCAGTTGGAGCCAGTGGCGCTTCTCTGCTGTCTCAGCCAATGAGGAGGGAGAGTCCCGGGCAGCTGAGTCTCTCGTGCTACATCGCTGGATAGAGATGGAGCTCAGGTAAGTATGAGGGGGACTGCTGCACACAGAAGGCTTTTTCTCTTGCATAGAATACATTACCACTTTAACCTCCCTGGCGGTATTCCCGAGTCTGGCTCGGGGTGGATTTTCAGTACCAAAAGCGGTAAACCCGAGCCAGACTCGGGATCGCATCGCAGGATGCATGTAGAGGTTACTTACCTTGTCCCCTGGATCCTGCGATGTCTCCTCACTCTGATCTGCAAGCCACCATGTCTCGCTCGATTCACAGTGCCGAGCTCCGTTCCCTGCAAGTGTTGCGACGCACGGGGACGGAGTTTGGCGCCAAATTCAAAAAGTAAAAAACACAGTATAGATACAGTATACTGTAATCTTACAGATTACAGTACTGTATCAAATAATTACACATCCCCTTTGTCCCTAGTGGTCTGCCCAGTGTCCTGCATGCAGTTTTATATTATAAACACTATTCTTTCTGCCAGGAAACTGGAGATTGTCCATAGCAACCAAAAAATGTCCGTTTACGTCAAAAGTGCTTTTAGACCAACTAGAAAACAGCGATAGTAAATTAGAATCACTTGCAGAATTGAGCGATAGTAATTTGTGGGGAAATTCGTCATCAAACACTAAAAGTAATGACAGCGACAATTCTGCAACTGAGCAAATTTCAGTGTTTTTGATTTGATTACATTATTGAATAATTTTTATTATAATTATATTATTATTTGTTACAATTATTTATAGTTATTTATTATATTATAATTTTTTATTTCATTTTTCAAACTTTATCATACCCAGGATGTCTACTAGACGCTGGTTTGGACAGATTTAAGTGAGTTATTCCTAAGAATTACAGGCCTACAATATAAAACGCCAAATTTCCGTGCAAAATAATTGTACCGCTTTCAGCATAAAAATCTGAAATAATCATACCGCCAGGGAGGTTAAGAGGAGTCCACCTAAAAAAAAATATTAAAAGCCAGCAGCTACAAATACTGCAGCTGCTGACTTTTAATAAATGGACACTTACCTGTCCAGGGTCCAGCGATGTCGCCAGTCAAAGCCGATCAGTCCCTCGGATCTCAGCAGCTGCCGCCGCCATCCTCGGTGAGGGAATCAGAAAGTGAAGCGTTGCGGCTTCACTTCCCGGTTCCCTACTGCGCATGCACGAGTCACGCTGCGTGTCCTAACTGGTCCCCGCTATCTCCTGGGACCTGTGTGTTTCCCAGGAGACAGTGGGGGGTGTGGGAAGGGGCATGACTCCCGCGGGAGTCTATTCCCAGAAGTGGGTGCAGATACCTGTATTAGACAGGTATCTGCACCTCCCTCCCCCCTGAAAGGTGCCAATTGTGACACCGGAGGAGGGGAGGAATCAGATGAGCGGAAGTTCCACTTTTGGGTGGAACTCCGCTTAAAAAGCTATGATGACAGTTTTGCTGAGACTGACAAATAGTTCCTTCCTGTAATAGTCACATGTTTAAAAGCCTATGCATTTGTTTGTGTGATATGACCTGCAGGACCAGATTAAGTGACTCTCCCCTTTAAAGTGGTAGGAAAGTCCGCTTTGGGATTTTTACCTACAGGTAAGCTATTAATAAAGCTTAACTGTAGGAAAAATGAATATCTCCTAAACGTGCGGCCAGATTAGTAAGTGCACTTTATTCCTTGTTATGTTTGGCATTTGGATGCAGCTTTTAAATGTGAATTTCAAGTTTTGAAATAAATATTACACTACATAAGACCCTCCAGTGTGGCTCCATGCAGTGATCACTTCCAGACAGCCTTTTGAGTGCTTAGTGGGATATGTTGTTCCTGTGGTGGATACCGCTATCATTGGGCATCTGTGGAGTACTAAAGGAGCTGAGTGGTTGTGTGTGAGATGCCGGGAAGCTTTTTGTCATTTATGTGCTGTTTGCTGCTCATTCTTGGTAGCGTAGGGGCTGGTGAGTGCAGTAATAGCACTGTGCACAAACGGTGGTGTGATTTGGATAAAGGTGGAAGCTTATTCTTGGCACCAATGGACATTATTTAACATTTTCTTGGGACTTTATTTATTCTCACTATTGCAACTTTTGTTTTTTATTTGCCTTATATTGTTTTTTATGTTCACATAGTGAATAAGTATTTAATGAATGTTATTTTTTTTTAAGGCTCTGCACATATATTGTTAGCATTTTAATGTGTGCCACAGCACCCATAACTGAAGCAGTAAGCAAAAAGAAGGGGTATATAGCACAGATTGTTATTGGCATACTTCTACTGCCCTCTAGTTGACTGTTTATGTATCAGTGTGCTTAACCCTCATATTATTTAAAAGTGAAATTTATTACTACGATGCAAAGGTTTCTGATGTAAAAGTGGCTCTTATGGGGACCCTGATGTAAGGGGGGGGGGCTCTTAAGGTGAACTCTGATGTAAGTAAGGCTGTGATAGGGACCCCGATGTAGGGGGAGACTCCTAAGGTGGACCCTTATGTAAGGGGGACTCCTAAGTTTGACACTTATGTAAGGGGGACCCTGATGTAAGGTGGCTCCTAAGGGGGACTCTGATGGGGACCCTGATGTAAGGGGGGACTCTTAAGATGAACTCCAATATACAGGGAGGCTCTGATAGGAACCCTGATGTAAGGAGGGACTCTTAAGGTGAACTCTGATGTAAGGGAGGCTCTGATAGGGACCCTGATGTGGGGGGGGGGGATAGTTAGGGTGAACGCTGATGTAAGGGAGGCTCTGATAGGAACCCTGATGTAAGGAGGGACTCTTAAGGTGAACTCTGATGTAAGGGAGGCTCTGATAGGGACCCTGATGTGGGGGGGGGGATAGTTAGGGTGAACGCTGATGTAAGGGAGGCTCTGAGAGGGACCCTGATGTAAGGAGGGACTCTTAAGGTGAATTCTGATGTAAGTGAGGCTCTGATAGGGACCCTGATGTGGGGGGGGGGTTTAGAGTGAACGCTGATGTAAGGGAGGCTCTAAGAGGGACCCTGATGTAAGGAGGGACTCTTAAGGTGAACTCTGATGTAAGGGAGGCTCTGATAGGGACCCTGATGTGGGGGGGGGGGTAGTTAGGGTGAACGCTGATGTAAGGGAGGCTCTGAGAGGGACCCTGATGTAAGGAGGGACTCTTAAGGTGAACTCTGATGTAAGGGAGGCTCTGATAGGGACCCTGATGTGGGGGAGGGGGGGGGTTAGGGTGAACGCTGATGTAAGGGAGGCTCTGAGAGGGACCCTGATGTAAGGAGGGACTCTTAAGGTGAACTCTGATGTAAAGGAGGTTCTGATAGGGAGCCTGATGTAAAGGGGGACTCTTAAGGTGAACTCTGATGTAAGGGATGATCTGATAGGGACCCTAATGTAAGGGGGGACTTCTACGGTAGATTCTCATGTAGGGGGGGGCCCTGATGAGGAATCTGATGTAAGAGGGCTCCTAAGGGGGACTCTGATGGAGTACCTGATGTAAGGGGGGACTCCCAAGGTAAACTCTGATGTAAGGGAGGCTCTGATAGGGTCCCTGATGTAAGGGTGGACTCTTAAGGTGGACTTTGATGTAAATGGGGGCTCAGATGAGGACCCAGATGTAAGGGGGACTCTGATGTAAGGGAAAGGCTTTGCTTTGTTTTCCTGAAGTTCTTCCTCCTTTGTTATAAATCATATTATTATTATGCTGATTCCCAAAAATGGCAAGTAAAATGTAATCATTCATTTATTCATTGATTTGTAAAAGTGATTTTTTTTTTGGCTGGTGAATATTTAAAAAAAATATACAGTGTGCCCTCATACTGAAATGTTGGGAGACCCCTAATTTAGCAGACTCCCCTGTTTATTGGATAGCATTAATATCTGACTTAATGCTGTCACTTGGTATCTGGCATGTAAGCATAAAAGTTTTTCTGGAATCCTCAAGGTTTACCAGGTGTATCCCAGTGATTACAGATCCCTGTTACTTTGTGAGATGGAATTGGTTGGTGTGTGGAGCTTTCTACAGTTAAGTCCTGTTAGGTCATGCTAGGTGACTGCCGGTGGGGCTTTCAATGACTCCAAATAACCCAACAAGCAAACAACATTTTTAATTCAAAGGAACCCTGCCATGAGAGAAATAAATGAGCTGATAACTCACTTGGTACACGGCCTCCCCACTTAATGGCTTTAATTTGGCATCCCTCGTGCACAGCTAGCTGCCATGCTCTAGAAAGCCCTCTTCTTGCTGAACAGTCCATAATCAAAGCATGTAAAAATTAAAAAAATTAAAAATGTTTTCAGGTCAGAGTTCTCCACAGCACAGGATTCACAGCAAGCTGCCGTGTTTGAGGAGACTGCAGACCAATACACCTGGCTACAAGAAATATGGGAAAATCACATTGTCCGACCTTTCTTACTTAAAGTGTTACTAGGACCCTTCATTCACTATATCTGGTCTCCCACAGTACACAGAACACGGAAATGCAATTATTTTAGTAAATATAAACTGCTAAATACCTTTTCTCATCAGCAGTATATACAGTCATGATCAAAAGTTTGCATACTCTGGGAGAAATTGTGAGATTTTGGCATTAATATTAAAAATATGACTGATCATGCCAAAAAACTGTCTTTTATTTAACCACTTCAATACAGGGCATTTTCAGCTTTTTGAATGTAATATTTTGAATGGCAATTGCGTGGTCATGCAACACTGTACCCAAATTAATTTTTCCCCACAAATACAGCTTTCTTTTGGTGGTATTTGATCACCTCTGCGGTTTTTATTTTTTGCACTATAAACAAAAAATTTTGAAAAAAACACAATTTGCTGTAATATATATCCCAATTTAAAAAAAACGAAAAACAAATTGTTTCCTCAGTTTAGGTGGATATGTATTCTTCTACATATTATTGGTAAAAAAAAACCACAATAAGCGTATATATCATTGGTTTGCGCAAAAGCTATACAAAGCACCTACAAAATAGGGGATACATTTATGGCATTTTTATATTTTTTTTTTTTTTTACTAGTAATGGCGGTGATCAGCGATTTTTATCGTGACTGCGACATTGCGGCAGACATATCGGACACTTTTGACACTATTTAGAGACCCGTGACACTTATACAGCGATCAGTGCTATAAATATGCACTGATTACTGTATAAATGTCACTGGCAGGGAAGGAGTTAACATTAGGGGGCAATCAAGGCATTAAATGTGTTACCTAGGGAGTGATTCTAACTGTGGGGGGAGAGGACTGACTAGGGGAGGAAACCGATCGGTGTTCCTATATACTAGGAACACAGGATCTGTCTCCTCTCCCCTGACAGGATGTGGATCTGTGTGTTTACACACACACAGATCCACGTTCCTGTTCTGTCATCAGCAATTGCAGGTGCTTGGTGGACATCGCGAGCTGACGGGCACGCGCATCGGCTCCCGAGTGGCCCTGATCAAAAGTTTACATACCCTGGAATGTTTGGTCTTGGTACAGACACAGAAGGTGGCACATACAGACACTAATTGTGATTTAACCACTTGACAACTGGGCACTTAAACCCCCTTAATAACCAGACCAATTTTCAGCTTTCAGTGCTCTCACAATTTGAATGACAATTACTCATTCATGCAACACTGTACCTATATGAAATTTTTGTCCTTTTTTTCACATAAATAGAGCTTTCTTTTGGTGTTATTTAATCACCGCTGGGTTTTTAATTTTTTGCGCTATAAAAGAAAAAAGACAAAAAAAATGCATTTTTCTTCGTTTCTGTTATAAAATTTAGCAAATTAGTAATTTTTTCTTCATATATTTTGGCCAAAATTTATACCGCTACATATCTTTGGTAAAAATAACCCAAATCTGTGGATATTATTTGGTCTTTGTGAAAGTTATAGAATCCAAAACCTATGGTGCCAATATCTGAAAATTGATCACACCTGAAGTACTGACTAATTTCTTGACACCCTAACATGCCAGAAAAGTACAAAAAAAAACCAAAAGAGCCATTTTTGGAAAGAAGACATTCCAAGGTATTTAGAAAGATGCATGATGAGTTTTTTGAAGTTGTCATTTTTTTCCCACAATTCTTTGAAAAATCAAGATTTTTTTTTCTTTTTTTTTTTTTCACTAAATTGTCATATTAGCAGGCTATTTCTCACACACAGTATATGCATACCACAAATTACACCCCAAAACACATTCTGCTATTACTCCCGAGTATGGCGATACCACATATATGAGACTTTTACACAGCGTGGCCACATACAGAGGCCCAACATGCACGGAGCAACTTCAGGCGTTCTGGAGTGCCCAGGCCAATTCTGACATTTCTCTCCTACATGTAAAAATCATCATTTATTTGCTAGAAAATTACATAGAACCCCAAAACATTATATTTGTTTTTTTTAGCAAAGACCCTAGAGAATACAATGGCGGTCGTTGCAACTTTTTATCTCGCACGGTATTTGCGAAGCAATTTTTCTAACGTGTTTTTTTTTGAAAAAAAAAGTTTTGTGCTTTAAAAAAAAAAAAACAGTAAAGTTAGCCCAATGTTTTTGCATAATGTGAAAGATGAAGTTATGCTGAGTAAATAGATACTTAACATGTCACCCTTCAAAATTGCACACGCTTGTGGAATGGCGCCAAACTTCGCTACTTAAAAATCCCCATAGGCGACGCCTAAAAATTTTTTACTGGTTACATGTTTTGAGTTACAGAGGAAGTCTAGGGCCAAAATTATTGCTCTTACTCTACCGATCGCAGCGATACCTCACATGTGCGGTTTGAACACCATTTTCATATGTGGGAGGGACTTACGTATGCGTTCGCTTCTGCATGAGAGCACACAGGGACAGGGGCGCTTTGAAAAGATTGTTTTTTTTATTGTTCATTTTACTTTATTTATTTTAGTTTGACGCTTTTTTCAAAAAAATGTACTTTTATTCCTATTACAAGGAATATAAACATTCCTTGTATTAGGAATATGGCATGACAGATCCTCTTTACAGTGAGATATGGGGTCAATAAGACCCCACATCTCACCTCTAGGCTGGGAAGCCTGAAATAAAAAAATGATCCTGGCTTTGATCGTAGCGGTGAGTCGGTAGAAGCACCTGAGGGCGGCGGGAGGGGGGGAGGTCCCCTCTCGCCTCTCATAAGAACGATCAAGCAGTGGAACAGCCACTATGATTGTTCTTATGATGTATTGAATCGCCGGCTAAAAAAGCTGATATCTGAATGATGCCTGTAGCTGCACCCATCATTCAGATATCCCCGCACAAAGTCAAGAATGTCGTATGATGGCCGGCGACGGAAAGTGGTTAAAACGCATTTTTTTTTAACACAAAGTTGTCCATTTATACAATATTTCTAACACATAGCATGTACATACCAAAAATGACACCCCAAAATAGATTCTCCTACTCCTCCTGAGTACGGCGATATCACGTGTGAGACTTCCACAGCCTGGCCACATACAGAGGCCGAGTACAGCCGAGAATGGCTGAGCATGGCTGCTCATGGCAGGGTATGGCTGGGTATCACCGAGTATTGCAGAGTATGGCAGGGTATCACCGAGTATTGCAGAGTATGGCTGGGTTTTGCAGGGTATTGCAGAGTATTGCGGGGTATTGCAGGGTATTGCAGAGAATTGCAGGGTATTGCAGAGTATTGTGGGTATTGCAGAGTATTGCAGGGTATTGCGGGGTATTGCGGGGTATTCCAGAGTATTGCAGGGTATTGCAGAGTATTGCAGGGTATTGCAGAGTATTGCAGGGTATTGGGGGGTATTCCAGAGTATTGCAGGGTATTGCAGAGTATTGCAGGGTATTGGGAGGTATTCCAGAGTATTGCAGGGTATTCCAGAGTATTGCAGGGTATTGGGGGGTATTGGGGGGTATTGCAGAGTATTGCGGGGTATTGCAGAGTATTGCAGAGTATTGCGGGGTATTGCAGGGTATTGCAGAGTATTTCAGAGTATTTCAGGGTATTGCGGGGTATGGCAGAGTATGGCAGAGTATGGCAGGGTATTGTGGGGTATTGCAGAGTATTGCAGAGTATTTCAGGGTATTGCGGGGTATGGCAGAGTATGGCAGGGTATTGCAGGGTATTGCAGAGTATTGCAGAGTAGTAGTGCAGGGTATTGCTGAGCATGGAGGGATGGCTGAGCATGGATGTATGGATTGCTGAATGTGACTGCACTACACATCCAGCCCACAGCGCTGCTGCCATCCGATCTCTCCCCTCTGTACCGATCGGTACACAGAAGGGAGGGAGGAACCGGCGTCATGACATGACGCCGATTTGTTTACATGTGATCGCTCCGTCATTTGATTTGATCAGCGGCCATTTAACATGATCTGTGGTGAGAGCGGGATTCTGGGAGGACGTCATAGTACGCCCTCCCAGGATTAAGCAACCACCCTGTAGCCGTCATTCGGCTATGGGCTGGTTGCTAAGTGGTTAAAAAGCCATAAACGTGGGAAATTAACCTTTGATTGCCATTTTAACCCGTGTGTGCCACCTTCTGTGTCTGTACCAAGGCCAAACATTCCAGGGTATGTAAACTTTTTTATCAGGGCCATTTGGGTGATTTCTGTTATCATTATGATTTAAAAAGGATCCAAAAAACTATGTGATAATAAATGGCTTAATTTAATTGCTATCCCTAAATAAAAGACAGTTTTTTGGCTTGATCAGTCATATTTTTAATATTAATGCCAAAACTTCACAATTTCTGCCAGGGTATGCAAACTTTTGGGCACGACTGTATATACTGCTGATGAGAAAAGGTATTTAGCAGTTTATATTTTCTAAAATAATTGCATTTCAGTGTTCTGTGTACTAAAAACTAGGGTTCTGTGTACTTCTGTGTTACTAGGGTCCTAGTAACACTTTAAATAAGAAAGGTCGGACAATGTGATTTTCCTATATTTCTTGCAGGCAGGTGTATTGGTCTGCAGTCTCCTCAAACAGGGCAGCTTGCTGTGAATCCTGTGCTGCAGAAAACTCTGACCTGAAAACGTTGTAACAGTCTTGTGACTTCTGAGTATCTGATTAAAGAGGAGTTTTCATTCTACTCTGACTGTCACATGAGGCTGCATGACCCCTGACCCGCTGTCTGGACAGTGCTGATTGGCCCTATGCTGATCACATGCACCCTCCAAAGAAAAAAAAAAAACTTTCTATCAATACACACCAAACTGAACATGAGTGTCCCCCAAGGGTCTTTTCTATCAGGAGATGGTTTGGGGACTGTGGAAGAAGGGAGGATCAGAGAAGACAGGATTAAACAGTGCAGAGGGTTAACCCCTTAGGTTCCACAGTGAGTATAACAAGCATGCTTTACTGCATAGACAGACTGATTTTACTGTTGTGGGTTTATTAACACTTTAAACATTATAGGGTTTTCTGTAGAACATTAGCTATTCTTGGTTGATTTTACTTGGTGCCTAGAGATTGTGTATAGACATTGCTATAGATATGGCAGCCAGTCGTGGTATGTACAGTGTGTATAGTGTTATGTGTCACTGTGTTAATTGTCAGGTATAAATGGAGATGGTTCAGAAATTCATTGTGTGTGTCTGGCCTTTCAGTGCTGGTTATATTGGCGCAGAGCTCTGCACTTTGTATTGTATCATTGGCTCTTCCAGACGGTGGCTTTCTTTGCTCACACAAAAAGCATGACACTATTATGCTAAGCAAATAGCTAATAGACTTTTATTCATTACAAGGTTTTTTCAAACATTAACAAATGCTGGCAATATTACTTACCTCGTGGTTGGTAAATGTAATATATCAACCATAGGCTGTGTAAAAGCGTTACCCCTTATAAATTAGGTGCAATTGAGGAAAACAGAGCTGGGAAAGGAGAGTCCCCATAACTCTTATTGCACCGCATAATAAACACAATTAAAATCCAGCAATGATACTAGGGTTGATAAATTAAGGGCAAATAGACTGAAAGGGAAGTTGTACCATGCAAGGAAAATTTCCCCAGAGATAAGTGAATGAGGTGAAGCTCTACTGACTTCCATCATCCAATTATGTGCAAGCAAAAGTGCTGATTTTTTAATTTCCTTGCACGAGATTAGGCGTGCTGTCCAAAGTAAAATTTCACCACATTCATGAATCTCTAGGAAAAATTCTCTTGCAAATTACAACTTCCATTGCAAAGTAAACAGCCTTTTTACCTTTATTAAATCAGCTCCTAGATGTACTCATTATTAGAATTAATATAATATTGAAAAAAAGTTTTACAATAAAAACAGAGAAAAAGTATATATCGGTAAATAATTGTCCAGCTCCAAGCTTTGTACAGGGGCAAAATGTCATTAGAATACAACATTAGTAAATAAAACACAACCCCCTGAAGGCTTAGCATGAGGAGTAAAGTAAGCTATAGACCAAAAAGGCCTGGGTGCGTGATGAGCTTGAATGTCGACTTGCTACCTGGTGACAAATAGAACTTTCCTGACAGGCTCCATGGCAGCATACGTGTGGGTAGGCTCCGCCTCCATAACTACCCAATAGGACCCCTCTCCCATAAATCTTTGCTCTAGGCTGCTATCCATGTTCCTTTTTTGTCCTCCTCCGTAGGACCAGGTGTTGGTTCTCCTACCTGAAGATAAATCCTCCCTACGATCGATGATGCCGAGTGCCAAAGATTCCTCCGATAGGCCCTGACTGTTAAGCAGGGTATGGAGTGTAAAGCAGAGTAGCGCTGAAGATTGGATCGGTTCGTCTATGTGCGCACGGTCTATTGCCTAATGTTTCAGGCGACCATTATCTGCTGCCAAGTCCGGTGTGTATGTGTATGGATGGCGTTCCTCGGCCCAGGTGATCGTAGGTGGAGGGGTAAAGTTTTTACATTTCATTCACATATGGCAGCAGTGTTTATGTGTATCATACCTCTGTGTGTTTTTTTCCTGCTTCCTGGTGTCCTAGATTGGCGCTGACGCTCTCTGCGTTCCAGCAGCCGCTCTCTCTGTGACTTCCGGGTACCGGCGTACGTTCTGCGCATGCGCGGACCCAATACGAAGTCGAGGCTTGGTTCGCGCATGCGTGCGAGCGTCTCGCGTCTGACGTCGGCGATGACGTCACGGGCGCCACTTTTAAAAGCTGTGAGAAGCTTTCAGAGCCCTGGGAATGATCGTGGGGGATACAGCGACTTCCCGGGGCTACTATCTTGGCGGTTCAAGGTAAGACAATCTCTATTGTCTGGGGGTGGAGGTCTGTTGTCAGTCAGCTGATCCTGTGAATCTGTCTCTGCAGCTTCCTATTGTATTGACATTATGGACTCCTCACTGCCCCCTAGTGGCCAGCCCGCTTGTAGCAGGTATGTTTGCAGTTTTGCCTTTCTGCCTGTACAAGGATTGAGAGTAGGACACCAGCTGATTTTCTTTTCTATCTTCTCTGTGTTTCTTTCCTCACAGCCCTACTAGGTCTGATCCACACCGTAGTTCTCATAAAGGAAGTGGATCATCAAAATCACACCACCGGCAATCTTCCTCCAGGTCTAGCCATCATAAATCTTCCAGATCTGAACAGCGCAATAAAAATCCTTCTCACCTCCCTTCATCTCACTCTAAAGAGAGTTCAGGGAAATCATGCTGGGGATGTAGGATGCCTGTTCCAACAGACAAATCTCTCTGTGATCACTGCTTTTCTAAAGCCGCAGATGAGAGGGATGGTGCAGACCAGCGTTTGGAATCTATGGTTAGGCGGGTTGTGAAAGAATCTCTACAGGAGAGAGAAGCCCAGCAGCCCCGTGATTCCCCATCAGACCCATTATGCCCTCCAGTGGGCGAAGGTTCTGTGCATGAGACATGGGATTCCTCCCAACCAAGTCACCCTTCTGCTCCTGTTTCAGACAGCGAATCGGATCTGGAAGATCCTGGCGTGGGGTTTGAGTACGCTTTAGTTCCTTCATTGGTGAAGGCAGTAAAGGAGGCCCTGAAGTGGGAAGATCCAGTTACTTCCCCCCCAAAACAGAGGAAGTTTTTTAAGCAGCTCAATAAGGTGCGACAGTATTTTCCTTTTCTCTCTGAGCTGGGTGAGGTCATTTCTGAAGAGTGGAGCAAAATGGACAAGAAAAGTTCCATGCAGTCAAAGGTCTTGAAACTATATCCTTTCAAGGAAGAGGAAGTAAAGCACCTTGAATCAGCCCCATTAGTGGATGCAGCTTTAATGAGACTAGCAAGATATGTAACGCTTCCCTTGGAAGACACTGTATCTTTTAAAGATCCTTTGGAAAGGCGAATTGATTCAGATTTAAAGAAGATCTACCTGACGTCAGGAATGGCATGTAAGCCAGTACTTGCAATAGCTGCAGTTTCCAAAGCTTTGGAATCTTGGTCTGATAATGTGGATGAGTTCTTAAGAGGTATCTCTACTGAAACAGCTAAGGATTCTCCTATCCAAGAGATCAGGCTGGCATCAGCCTTTCTTGGGGAGGCATCTATTGATGTCATCCGCCTGATGTCCCGGGTTATGTTGGCAGCTGTTTCAGCTCGTCGTGCCCTATGGCTCCGTCCGTGGTTGGCAGACCCAGCTTCCAAGCAAGCTTGGTGCCGAATTCCGTTTGAAGGTTCTTCATTGTTCGGCAATAAGCTCGATAGTGCCATAACCCGGGCCACAGGTGGGAAGTCTGGTTTCCTCCCTCAAGACAGACGCCTACAAAATCAGAAACGCAGTTTTCCTAGAAGACAAAACTCTGATCGCGCTAGGGAGGCGCGCAGCTACAGACCTGGTCGGGAGTTCTCTAGATCCTGGAAAGCCAGGCAGTCTTCTTTCAAGAAACCCGTTAAAGGGGGTTCCTCTGGCAACCAGGACGCCACAAAGTCCTTTTGAGATTGGGCCCGCTCAGGCATGCCAGGTGGGGGCTCGTCTTCGCCACTTCGGGCATGTCTGGGCGGCCTCAATCCGAGATTACTGGACCGTCAAGACGGTCTCCTCCGGTCACAAGTGGGTTTTCAGCAATACCCCAAGACTCAGATTTGTTCCCACAGCTCTTCCAGGTTCAGAAGAGAAAAAGCAGGTCCTATTAACCTACGTGAGCTGTTTATTGGATCAAGGCGCAGCCGTCCCTGTTCCAGAAGACGAACAAGGCAAAGGCATGTATTCTCCTCTGTACATGATACAGAAGAAAAACGGTACATGGAGGCCAGTAATAGATTTAACACATCTCAATTCTTTTATCCGAAAAGAAAAGTTCAAAATGGAATCTTTAATTACGATCCAACATTCAATACATCTGGGAGATTGGATGATTTCAATAGATCTGAAAGATGCATACTTTCACGTGCCAGTGGCAACAGAGTTCCAACAGTTCCTCCGCTTTGCGGTAGGCAATCAGCATCTGCAGTTTACATGTCTACCCTTCGGCCTAACAACGTCACCTCGAGTCTTCTCAAAGGTCCTGTTGTCGGTTGTGGCTCTACTCCGTATCAAAGGGGTTCGCCTCCACCACTATTTAGACGACCTACTTCTCCTAGCTCAGAACGAAGGTCAACTGTTGGAGCACAGGAGCTTAGTCATCTCCACCCTGCAGGAATTCGGGTGGCTTCTGAATCTAGAGAAGAGCCATTTAGAGCCAACACAATCTCTGGTGTTTCTAGGGGCTCACTTCAACACATTGGAAGGCACCATCTCCCTTCCAGAGGAGAAGATTGGAGTGATTCGAGACAGAATACACGCAGCCCTGGCGTCGTCTCACCTCTCAGCTCTCCAATGCCTGAAAGTAATTGGCACAATGACAGCTACCATTCCTATGGTGAAGTGGGCCCAATGGCATACACGACCCTTCCAAAAAGGGTTCCTTCAGCAATGGGATTCTTCCAGCCAAGTCCAGCGCATACACCTTACGTCATCCATGAGGACGTCTCTTCTTTGGTGGCTTCAAGGGAAGAATCTGCGCAATCACCATTCAATCATGCCCATTTCATGGATCACGTTAACCTCGGATGCCAGCAATCGAGGTTGGGGCGCTCACTGCCTTTCAGAAGTGGCGCAAGGCCGATGGGGTTTCCCTGCTCGGGGGATTGTCTCC
Organism: Lithobates clamitans; assembly: GCA_037952925.1. Taxonomy (NCBI): domain Eukaryota; kingdom Metazoa; phylum Chordata; class Amphibia; order Anura; family Ranidae; genus Lithobates; species Lithobates clamitans. The sequence goes on from JBBGZY010000031.1 coordinate 8,978,949, forward strand.
AACATTCTGGAGCTGAAGGCCGCCTTTCAGGCACTCCTGTCATTTCGTCACCTAATAGAAGGTTCATCTGTGATGCTAAGGTTGGACAATACAACCGCGGTGGCTTACATAAAGAAGCAAGGTGGAACCCGCAGCTGGTCACTGCTACAAGAAGTGGAGCCAATAATGAGCTGGGCTCAGAAATATTTGTCCAACATCTCGGCAGTTTACATTCCGGGTGTCCAGAATGTACAGGCGGACTTTCTCTCGAGAGTACAAATGGACAACAACGAGTGGTCTCTCCACAGAGAGGTGTTCGAGTGGCTTTTGACCCTGGGAGTACTTCCAGAAGTCGATCTTTTTGCTTCTCCATGCAATCACAAGATGCCCAGATATTATTCGAGGTTCAGAGACCCTCAGGCTTACGGGATAGATGCTCTCTCAGAGCGTTGGAAGTTTCAGAGGGCTTATGCCTTCCCTCCGGTACCGGTGATTCTGCAATTCCTCCGGAGGCTCAGAACAGAGAAAGTGGAGGTCATTGCAGTGATTCCTTTCTGGCCCAACAGGCCGTGGTTTCCTCTGTTATCACTCCTGAGTTATCAAGACCCTGTTCCCCTTCCTCTCAGGCCGGATCTACTGTCGCAAGGCTCGACGTTACACCCATGCCCATCTTGCCTACACCTCAGGGTGTGGTTCTTGAGAGGGAAAGGCTTGAATCCCTAGGCTGTCCGGAAGAAGCTATTCCAACTCTTCTTAGTGCCCGGAGGGGAAGTACGAACAGAGTATACGAACGGATATGGTCTAAGTTCTCTGATCACATGTCTTCCCGGTCAAATCCGTGTAAGTCTCCAGCAGTAGAAGACATTCTAAGTTTTCTCCAATCGGGGCTGGACCTATCTTTAGCAGTCAGCTCACTAAGAGTGCAAGTTTCAGCCATCTCGGCCTTCACAGGAGTATCTTGGGCTAATCACACATTAGTCCGTCAATTCTTTAAAGGAGCTATCAGGCTTAAACCTCAAAGAAGACCTAGATTCCCCAAATGGGACCTTCCTATTGTCTTGGATTTTCTCTCCAATCTCGGATCAGATCCTGACAAACCTCTTTTCATGAGAGATCTCACGCTCAAGACCACCTTCCTAGTAGCCGTGACATCGGCTAAAAGAGTGTCAGAGATTAGAAATTTAGGCTCAGAAGAACCTTTCCTAACCTTTTTTCCAGATAGGGTAGTGTTGATTCCCATGCTTGGGTCAAACCCTAAAGTGACCTCAGTCTTTCATGAAAATCAAGAGATTGTACTTCCTACTTTCAGAACAACGGACGATCAGGATGTTCATCCACTTGACGTAGGCTACACTCTAAAGCAATATCTGGAGGTCACAAGTCCATTCAGACAAACGGAATTCCTTTTCGTTCTTCTTCATGGTAAAAACAAAGGAAAGCGAGCTTCGGTCAGATCAATCTCTTCTTGGATTGTGCAGACCATTCAGAGGGCATACAAGGCAAAGGGCTTGGCTCCTCCAGAGGCAGTGACGGCTCATTCGACCAGAAGTATCTCGACCTCGTGGGCAGCTTCAAGGCATGTCGCGCCTGAAATCATTTGTAGAGCGGCTTCCTGGTCTTCTATAAACACATTTGTTTCTCATTATTGTGTTGAGCCTGCGGCTCTGTCATCTATTAATTTTGGTTTACAAGTATTGTCGGTTGACAATGTAAAATAAATTTGGTTTCTTTGCTCAAACATTTTTGCCCGCCCGTGTGTATTTTGGGGCGAGTTATTTCCCACACGTATGCTGCCATGGAGCCTGTCAGGAAAACCTAATTTAACCTAATTTTTCATTTCTTTTGGTAATGTTACAATTATGTTATGTTTAGACAACGGAAAATTTATATCAAATACTTACCGTAATTTTCCTTTCCTGATAGGCTCCATGGCAGCAGGAGTCCCTCCCAAAATGTCTGGAGTAGGCTAGTTACGGAACATGGATAGCAGCCTAGAGCAAAGATTTATGGGAGAGGGGGTCCTATTGGGTAGTTATGGAGGCGGAGCCTACCCACACGTATGCTGCCATGGAGCCTATCAGGAAAGGAAAATTACGGTAAGTATTTGATATAAATTTTCCGTTGTCTAAACATAACATAATTGTAACATTACCAAAAGAAATGAAAAATTAGGTTAAATCTGTTTTATTAAAGATGAACTGCAGTCTGCTCACATTTGTAATAAAAACAGCTTCCCTCCAACCACTTTGCATATTATTTTATATATACTGTGATTCTGTACTTGCCAAATGCTGCAGAAATATTCATCCACTGAGTCTGGCTGCAACCATTTTAACCATGGGCAGCTGAAGCTGCTGCCTGTTCACTTCCTGGATTGACACAGACACACAGAGGCACACCTCCAGCTCTGCAGCTCTCATTGGCTCTTCCTCGCAAACTCTCATGAGAGTGAGAGAGCTGTGCATGATGTCATAAGCCTAGGCTAATGACAAGACAAGAAATAGGAAGTGTGCTGTATAAGGTATTTACTGGCAGAAAAAAAAGTTTTACTATCCAAAGTTAAAACAACAAGGGCAGAGGGTTTAATAGTAAAAAAATGAAAAATTGACTGAAGTTCCTCTTTAACCACTTGATTACTGGGCACTTAAACCCCCTCCTGTCCAGACCAATTTTCAGCTTTTAGCGCTGTCGCACTTTGGATGACAATTGCGCGGTCATACAACACTGTACAAAATGACATTTTTATCATTTTTTTCCTACAAATAGAGCTTTATTTTGATGGTATTTGATCACCTCTGCGGTTCTTAGTTTTTGTTAAAAAAAATGAAAAAGACAGAATTAAAAAAAAATAATAATTTATTTTTTATATTTTGTTATAAAATTTTGCAAACAGGTAATTTTTCTCCTTTGTTGATGTATGTTGATGAGGCGGCACTGATGGGCACCGATAGGTGGCAGTGATGGGCACTGATGTGTGGCGGTGATGGGCACTGATTGATGGCAGCACTGCTAGGTGGCACTGATTGGCACCACTGGTGGGCATTGATAGGTGGCACTTGTGGGCATTGATAGGTGGCACTTGTGGGCATTGATAGGTGGCACTTGTGGGCATTGACAGGTGACACTTGTGGGCATTGACAGGTGGCACTTGTGGGCACTGTGGGCACTGGCAGGTGACAATGACTGATGGCACCTGTTGGCACAGATGAGGCATATGTGCCTCCTTCCTCTTCGGGACCGATGTCCCTTTGACATAAGCCGGTGATCGGCTTGTTTTTCCTCCTCACGCTGTCAGCGTGAGGAGAAAACAAAACCGATCACAGAGGTTTTGTTTACATCATGTGATCAGCTGTCATTGGCTGACAGCTGATCACATGGTAAGGGGCCGGGACCGGCCCCTTACTCGGATCTGTGATCATCCAAGTCTCCGTGACTCGGTGATCACAGCGCGCACACCGCGCGCCCTGCAGGGTGGAGGACGTCCTTTGACGGCCTCCCGGAAATTGAGGTCCGCGTTGTAGCCGTCATTCGGCTATGGCCCGGACCTCAAGTGGTTAAGCTTTAAACAGTATATAGCATAAACATGAGAATGCTAGTCCATTTCCAGTGGATGTATAAGTATAAGTCCTGTTACCATTACAAAAGGAATGGTGGTGGATCTGGGTAGGTGGCCTGTAACAAAATCTGGTAAATCTGAGATAACGAGTGTTCCAGTCTATGAGGCTGGGATAACAATGACTCAAATGCCGTGTACACACGATCGGACATTCCGACAACAAATGTTCGATGGGAGCTCGTTGTCGGAAATTCTGACCGTGTGTAGGCTCCATTGGAAATTTTTTGTCGGAATTTCCGACAACAAAAATTTGAGAGATGGTTCTCAAATTTTCCGATAACAAAATCCGTTGTCGTAAATTCCGAGCGTGTGTACACAATTCCGATGCACAAAATTCCATGCATGCACTGAATCAAGTACGAGACAGAAGCGCTCGGTCTGGTAAAACTAGCGTTCGTAATGGAGATAGCACATTCGTCACGCTGCACATTTTTTAATCTTTTAATGCAGTGCATTCTCTTCTTCTTTATAATGCTAGAATTTTGAAGTTTTGCTGCTGATATTCACACAGAGTTCTGACAAACTGATTTCTTTATTATTTCTTGTGATCTCATGAATAATCTTTTTTATTTTTTCGCCAGATCTCCAGAATAATGTTTATAACTTTTGTTTATAGTGATCTCCTTTTTTTTTTAAAATCAAGATCTCCTGAATTTTTTTTTTTTTTTATAGTGATCTCCATAATATTTTTTCTCGTTTTGTGTGTCAAGTTACCACAACACCATTATTATCTTGTATTTCTTAACCTCAAAGAGATTGGTTGGTGTTGGTGTCCCTTGTTAATTTGACATTGTATTTTTGCAATGTACCTGCCTACTCACAAACAAACTGTCCTTTTTTAATTATAACACATAGTAGAGCTGCACAATTAATCGTCAAGAATCATTATCACGATCGCAAAGAATTCTCTCTGCTCTTCTGAAGCCACAGCCTTCAAAAGAAAGGAAGAGAAAAACTGGGCAGTCTGCCAAGAATCAAAACATTCTTTATCAGTTGAACTTAAGTATAAACATTGTAACAATTTGTCAATGGAATAGACTTTGTGTGTAAGGCTCCTTTCACACGAGGCGGACTCCGCTTCCATGGAGTCCGCCTCTGTTCGCCGGCTCAGCGGGAGATCAGTCCGTTGATCTCCACTGAGCCGGCGGATGACAGGTCCCTCTCTGCTCACTGAGCGGGGAGGGGCTTGTCAGGCGCCGCTGCCGCCTATGGAGGGATCGGATGAAAACGGACAGCATGTCCGTTTTCATCAGATCTCACCCGATCCGCCAGCAACGGACCTGGACGTAGGGCCATCCGTCTGCTTTTAGCGGACCGGACCGGTTTGGATGTCAGCGGACATGTCCCTGCTGACATCCGTCGCTCCATAGGCTGACATGGAGCACCCGTTCAGGACCGCCGTCAAAACTGACAGGCGGACCTGAATGGTCCGATCGTGTGAAAGGGGCCTAAGTGAAAAAACTTTAAGCACTTAAACACTAAACCTTTTTCTGACATTTGTTGGTTTCAAGTTAAAATTATTTTTTTTGCTAGAAAATTACTTAGAACCCCCAAACATTATATATATATTTTTTAGTAGACACCCTAGACAATAAAATGGTGGTTGTTGCAATATTTTATGTCACACTGTATTTTCACAGCTGTCTTTCATATGCATTTTTTTTTTAATATAATGAAAAAAAACAAAAACTAACCAGTAAAGTTAGCCAATTTTTTTTTTTTGTATAATGTGAAAGATTTTACGTCTCGCGAATCGTGATCTTTTTATTCTAAGCAAGAAAAACGGGATTCTCATTTTGGCCAGAATCGTGCAGCTCTAACACATAGCCAATGATTTAAGAAAAAAAATATACATTTATTAGGGGTCATAACAAAATAAAGAGGAAGGCAACGCTGGATAAACTGGTGAAATTAGCGAAGCCGATGTACCCCAGGGCACACATCAACTATTTGACAGGCAAATTTGTGAGCCTAAGGAGTCCATTTAATAGGGAGCACAATCCGCTCCAGGACTCTGAGAGATCAGGAACAGCAGCAGGTGACATATATGTCCCCAAGCTGTGGTCTTACAACAGCCTGCGTCTTTTGCCAGACCAGACCGAACTCAGGCCATCACTCTCTTGTCTTCCTTACACGCATCCTTCCACACTTGCTTCCAGGCTGTGGCTCTAGTGTTGGAGTTGTGGCAGGATGTGGAGGAGGAGGAGGATGGTCCAACTCACACAGGTGGGTTTTGCTTGTGAGTTTGCCCCTCAACCCCTTATTTAGGGCCATATATATCACTTCCTCACAAAAGAGGCATTGGCCCACCTCCATTTCTTGCATTTCGTTGGCAGTCATGCAGGCATAGGCCTCAAGAAGACTGGGGGGGGTTCTGAGGACCACAGAAGCCTGCCGAATTAACCCTCCCCTTCCTGGGCCTTTTTTTTTGTTGAAGGCAGAGGGGAGGGACCTGGGATTCATTCAGGCTACTGGGCCTGGCCACCTCCTGGCTACCAAGTACCCCACCACCTCCTGGCTGCCACTTACCCCTGCCACCTCCTGGCTGCCACTTTCCCCTGCCACCTCCTGGCTGCCACTTTCCACAGCCTCCTCCTGGCTAAGGATTTCCTGTGTATGAAAAAAGGACATGGTTTTAGTTTATTGTTCATCAATCACACACAATTTTGAGAAATATGTTGAACAATGCTATACCTGACTCAAGCTGGGCTCCTCCACATCTTCTTCCTGGGTGGAAGACCCAGGTTTGATGTCGGAAGTCTCAGCTGGGGTGGAAGGAAGAGTGGAAGGAAGGGTTGAGAGTGATGGCCTGATTTCAGTCTGGTCTGACAGAAATCGCAGTCTGTTGTAGTACCACAGCCTGGGGACATAAACGTCATCTGCTGCTGCTCCTGATCTCTGGGAATCCTGGACCTTCTTGCACTCCCTATTATAAGTGCTCTTCAGGCCACCAATTTTGCACTTCAAATAGTTGATGTCTGCCGTGGGGATCTGCGGCTTCACAAATTCAAGCAATTTATCCAGTGCTGCCTTCCTCTTTAGTCGATTTGTATAAAAGGGGTGTCTTGTCTGCCACAGACAGGGCAGCTCTCTGTACAAATCAATGAATTGGGGGAGGAAATCATGATCATGTCAGGCTAAACTCACATAATCTTGTCCCATTATAGGCCTCAGTCTATAAGCAGTATAGGCCACTGATGCCCCAAGTTAAAACTGTACCTTCGTTAGAACGATCGGCGCTTCCGCTACTCCGACCTCCGCTCACAGATCGTATGCACGACGCATGCGTGTTACGCTTTATATACACTGCGCATGCGTGAAACTCCGCCCGCCCCTGACCTTCTTTATAGTATATTCCCCGCCCCTTCTCTTTCGGCGCAGTGGGAGAGCACATGGCGGAGAAAGAACAAGTGCATGAAGACAGCAGCAGCAACGACGGAAGCCCAGAGCCATGAACGTCCCGATTCTGGAGGAGATTTAAGGCCTCTAATATATCCTTTGTAGAGATGGTGGAGATGGTGGACATCTTGAAGAGGGCCGACTATGATGGGAAGCATGGACCTTACCTAAACCCAAATGTCAGAAAGGACAAGATCATGGCTAAAGTTGTGAAAAGTCTGCACAAGAATTTTGGGGTACGGCGATCCAAGGATCAATTGAGGAAACGCTGGTCAGACCTGAAATTGAGGGAGCAGGATCAGCACAGAAGAATCAAGAGAGTGCTGCAAAAAAGTAAGTATTTGTCGTGTGTTCCTATTATTATTATTACGTACGTGCTAATCCATGTGCTTTTCTTTACTGTTGTACAGTTTAAAATGGCAAGTTTTAGGTTCGTGGGCACAGTAATCGTTCGTAGTAAACATCGTTCGTTCGCCCACTAATACAATGTTTTTGGCAGATGCAGGTTATCTACATTTGTTCATGCCTATTTGGATTAAAAGAAATATAATACATTGTTGTCTAGATGGGTTTGTAACTAGAATAAAATGCAAACTTGATTCAGTGCAAGGAGAGGACACTCAGCAGCTGTTTACACATATGGACGCAGGAGCACTAATATGGGACACCAGAACAAACTTTTTAGGGTGTCCCACACAGGTGCTCCAGTGGATATTAGGGGTCTCTACATGTGTGATACTTTACCAAAAAAGGAAAGTATTCCAGCTTTAAGAAAGGGAAAAAAATCATGTCTTCAGCTTGGAACTCTGCCAAAACAGACAATTGTACGTCACTTCCAAGCAATGTTTCATATTCCTATTTCTGCAGTCAAATATCTGTGTGCTAAGTATACCTTATTTTTATTCACATAGGGGAGAAAAGAATCGGGACATCAGAGGACACCAGGGACCCACAACCTCCTAAAGAAGGGGAAATCACAAAACCACAACCTCAGGATGTGGAGGAAGGAGAAGTTTATGATTTGGGCGAAATAGTGACCACAACACGTGAGTGTCTGAGACCACAGCTTCAGGTAATAGATGTATGCCTGCATATTTATAATACATGGTGTGTTTTTTTTATTTTTATTTTAGGTGATGTGGATGTTGTGGAAGAAGAAACACGTTTCACAAGTAACAGATCCTCATCAGGGAGATCATGGTGTGCAATCGTGATTTACAGAAGATCAAGGAAGACATCAATGATGTAGAAAAAAGACTCAAAAACATCATTTATGTTTTAGGCAGAATCTAAAACACACCAACATTTTTGTAATTGTTTTTTTTTTATAACTTTTCTAAAAAATGTTGAAAGCCAAATTTTGAAGATGCACACAGTGTGTCAACATGTGCTATCTGCCATCACGGGATGCAACTAAAGTAGCTGAGAGGAAGGGGTTGCACCCCTGAAACACATCCATTGAACCTCCATGATGGGAGCTAGCACATGTTGACCTTAGGCATGGGATCAGGAGGGAAATCCCCATTTTGACTCCCAATTTGTGTGCGTCTTCAAAATTTGGCTTTCACAGGGGTGACATCACCCCATCTGATGAAGGCAAGATCAACACAGTTTGGACATATTAATGTCTGATATTGCCTTCAATTTATCAAAGTTGAATTTTGTAAGTTCCTGAGTTGTGTATTGTTTTATGTTTTTAAAAACATGCCTGTGTACCACTAAAAAGGATATTTCTGCTGTCCAAAAAAAAAAATTATTCAAAAAATATGTTGGTTTGTTCAAAACCCCTTTTCTAATTGCACATGTGAATGTGCACAGAGTAAACAATTTTCGACTCAACAGTGTGTGGCTTCTTCTTTCAATGCTCAATAGCAGGTTTGGGCTTAAGTTGGTGTTTACAGTGACAACGGGGGCTATTTCCTAAAGGCAAATCCACTTTGCACTACAAGTGTACTTTCAGTGCAGTTTCAGTGCACTTTCAAGTGCTTTATAATTTGCATCAATCGGGCCATTTTCGTCACTCCAAAAAATGAATTCATGGTGCTGAATATGATAAATAGTTTTATCATTAATGCATTACATACATTAACAACAAAAACAAGGTGTGGGTGTAGCAGACCCACAACATAATAGTTAGCTGAAGAAGAGATTGTCACTTCATGTATCCAAGAAATTACATTTGCACTATTGAAGAAAATGGCCAAACAAAAAGCCCATTGGAGAACCTAGGAGACAGCTAAAAGAAACACAAGCAGTAAATCAAAGGAAATATTTTTTTCAGTTTAAAATACAAATTTATTTAAAAAATACATTTATTTAAATACATATAATGTGATGTGAAAGGAGAAATCTTACCTTAATATAGTCCTTCTGCGGGACCTGAATGATGGCAGAACAGGTCTCTGGAATAATGATCCCCGGAGCCTGGGGGGAGATGTCTGTCGAGAACTTGATGTCCTGCAGACTTTTCCCTGTCGCCAAGTACCGCAAGTACCCAAGTGTCGACGAGCCTCTGCTCAGGAGTGATGGCTTGCCACATGCAGGTGTCCTGCTTCGTAATATAAGGGGACAGCAAAGCCAACAGACGGTGAAAAATGGGGTCCGTCGTCCGGAGATAATTCCTGAAATCATCAGGATTATTCTCACGAATCTCGCGCAACAAAGGCATGAACTCTACGATGAGTACGTACCCGCAACATGGCTTCAAAACGGTCGGCTGGTCAGAACGAATGCGGTGAAAATCAGAAAGGCCTGAGAAGAGCGAGCTGAAATTCAGAAATGAGCGGACAAGAACGCACTGACAATCAAATACGTAATATAAAAATACGCACTGAAGATCAGATACAAACTAACTACACGCACTGAAAACCAGATACGAACCCACAAGCACAAACTGAAGAGCAATAACGATCTGAAAAGCACAAGGCTGAAAATCGCGAATCGTCTCTCACCAAACTTCTACTAACACGAGATAAACACGAGATTAGCAGAAGGAGCCCAAAGGGTGGCGCACTGGCTATTGAACTTCCTCTTTATAGTGCCGTCGTACATGTTGTACGTCGGCGTGTTCTTAACGATCGGAATTTCCGACAACATTTGTGCGACCGTGTGTATGCAAGACAAGTTTCAGCCAACATCCGTCAGAAATAAATCCCAGGATTTTGTTGTCTGAATGTCCGATCGTGTGTATGCGGCAAAAGGCTGCCTGAGGTCTAGTCAGATCGTCAATACTCGATATTCCGTCTAGAAAGTGTATCAATTGAATATGTTCAAGCCATGCTCCCGATGGATTATAACAGGCGGAGAGTATTCAGGAGAGAGGAATACATTTTCCGTCCCGAAGTGCATGATTCAGGAGAGAAGCATCAGGTTTGCGCCACGAGAGGAATTTGGAACTAGTAAAAATCGGAGAGAAAGATGCGATCCCAAAGAGTGCTCATAATTATAATTAGATTTTTTAAAAAGTAGCCAAGCTGTGGACAAGTATTTCAATCTTAACTAGCAGTAACTACACTTTGAAGGGTAACTCCACTTTTGTTGAAAAAAAAACAAAAAAACCAATCCCCTCTGTGTATTAATGTACAGTACATTGCAAGAATTTTAACAAATGTTGCAGATTCCTACCTGCTTCTGCTCTGAAGAAACACTTTGTTAGACAATGTCGTGTACAGAGTGATTCTGAATGTGAGTGACTAATTCATTTATATCAGCTGATGCACCTCCAGGGTTCTAATGAGAAAAGTTGCAGTGTCTGCATCCCTATAGAAGGGATTAACCCTTATGCCGCGTACACACGATCGGACTTTACGGCAGACTTTGTCCGGCGTACTTTTCGACTGACTTTCCGAATGAACGGACTTGCCTACACACAATCAACCAAAGTCCGACGGATTTGTATGTAATGACGTACGACCGGACTAAAAGAAGGAAGTTCATAGCCAGTAGCCAATAGCTGCCCTAGCGTCGGTTTTTGTCGGACTAGCATACAGACGAGTGGACTTTTCGACCGGACAGATGTGAAACATGTTTCAAATCTAAGTCCGTCAAACTTTTGAGAAAACAAAGTCCGCTGGAGCCACACACGATCGAATTGTCCGACGGAATCCAGTACACCGCACCAAGTATGTCGTAAAGTCCGATCGTGTGTACGCGGCATTAGGAAGTATCCCACTAAAAATGACATTTTTGTTGCAGTGGATGCCTAAAACCCTACTTGTATCTTAGTACAGAGGGCTCCATCAAAGAAAGAAGGCCTCCAGTTTGCCATATTTCAGTGAATTTTTTAGAAAATGACATTGCTGCAGATTGAAAAAGAAAGATCATTTTGTAATGACAATAAATTAAAATGTGGCTTGGGTAACAATTGTAGATGCTATATTTTTCCCTGAAAGTGGAGTTACCCTTTAACCACTTCAGCCCCGGAAAGTTTTACCCACTTCCTGACCAGGCCATTTTTTGGGATACGGCACTGCGTCGCTTTAAGTGAAAAATTGCGCGGTCGTGCGACGTTGTACCCAAATAAAATTGTGGTCCTTTTTTCCCCACAAATAGAACTTTCTTTTGGTGGTATTTGATCACCTCTGTGGTTTTTATTTTTTGCTCTATAAACAAAAAAAGGTCAACAATTTTGAAAAAAAACAAAACAATATTTTTTACTTTCTGCTATAATACATATTAAAAAAAAATGTAAAAAAATAATTTCTTCATCAATTTAGGCCAATATGTATTCTGCTACATATTTTTGATAAAAAAATCCCAATAAGCGTTTATTGATTCGTTTGCACAAAAGTTATAGCGTCTACAAGCTACGGGATAGATTTATGGACTTTTTTTTTAACTGGTAATGGTGACGATCTGCAATTTTTAGCGGGACTGCGACATTGCGGTGGACAAAACTGACCCTAAGTGACACTTTTTGGGGACCAGTGACACCAATACAGTGATCAGTGCTAAAAAATATGCACTGATCAATGAATAAATGGCACTGGCAGGGAAGGGGTTAACACTGGGATGGGCTTTCTAACTGTGGAGGGGTGGATTCACTGGAGGAAAAGAGAGATTCTGATTCAGCTTAGCTGAAACACGATTTCTCTCTTTTCTCTCAGAGCAGCGGTGTGCTTTGTTTACATGGGCACATCTCTGCTCCAGTTCTCTTCTGAACGATCGGCGGGTCGTAGCGGCCATCGGGGCTGGCGGACTCGCTGATTGGCTCCCGCTGTGTACAGGGCCGCCCTGCCGCAGTAAATGTACGTGGGGCGGTCCGGAAGCGGTTAAACAAGCCATTACTGACCTGTAGCTGCAAACACTGTGGAGTTACTTCATCCTCCAGGTTTACAGCACATGCACTAATTTACTTATGTCTCAGTAGCTCAACTCCCCCTGCATTGTGTTTACATTAAGTGGCATACCGAATGTTGGGCGGCATCAGTCGGTTCAGTAGAAACTGGTCGACATTTTGCCTGTGTGTCTGACAGAAGCCGGCCATCGAAGGGGCATGACCAATAAAGGTCTGAACGGCACCTGATCAGCAATCTTAGCCAATGAAAGCACCGACCGGTGTGTTCTGGTGGGGGGGGGGGTGTGCTCAGGGCGCCCCCCTGTCAGAACACAATAGCTCAGTGGGGGATCTCTATACTAACATCACATAGTTAGTACAGCGGCTCCTTCTGAGCTGTTCAGCCTGCTGAGTTGAACGGAAAAAAAAAACCTGTTAGTGCGTAGCAGGCTTTAGGGATTAGATGCTGCTGAGTCACTGCTGGGAGGGGGGAGTAGGGAGGAACAGGGAAAGTCTTATGAAAACACAAACTTGAGACACATTGTTTTGCTTTTGTAATTTTTTTTTTTTTAATGTAATCTTTTTTTGAACATTTTTTGCGTCATACAACATATAAAAGACATAAAACAAAACACATAAAGAAGAGTAAAAACGTACGTAAAGAATCCTCGTTGGTGTCATACGCATTACTCAATTTAAATGATTAGAAAAGGGGGGGTGAGGAGGCAAAGGGACATCATAATTCAACTATATCATATGAACACTAACATCAATGAATTGCCCCTGTCATTCCCCCCTGACATGACGCTAATGATGACTCAGACCCCCAAACGTGGATAAGAAACTGGGAGTAAACAAAAATTTTAAAAAAGTGAAAAATACCAAACAAAACAAAATTAACAAAACATATTAAGGCGTCATTCCATGTTGGTTTGTTTCGTTTAAGGATCGGGAGCCCCCACAATTCCTGAAACCCATCAACAGGAAGCACTGCCGCATGTGGGGGACCCCTGAGGGTCGGTATGACTTTACTAGTATAGTGCATCCAAGTGGCCCATGTATTATAAAACTTATCATAGTGGTCTTTACACTTTGCCATCCATGATGTTATTCACTAAGGTAATCCATTCAGCACGTGTAGGGATTTGTTGTCTCTTCCAGTATATCGGAATTAACCTTCTGGCCACATTGAGTAAATGAGGCAATGAAGACTTTCGATACTGGCTGAGAGGAATGGTAGGAACATGTAGCAAGGATTCCAATGGGGAATTGGGGAGCTCAAGGTCCAGAATGGTCTTAATCTTGACTCGTATATCTAACCAGAAGGGCCGTATCTTAGAGCACTCCCACCAAATGTGGAGGGATGAGCCCCTGAGGCCGCATTCCCTCCAGCAAGCGTCAGATACAGATGTGTATATCCTGGCAAGCTTAGAGGGAACTCTATACCACCGGGTAAGTACCTTAAAACTACATTTTCGTGTCCACCAAGCTCGTATGTGTGAGACGGTAAAGGTTGTCCTTTAAAGACATGCTGAAGGTCTCTCTCCAACTCCGTTATGTATCCTGGCTTCCCTCCGCTATCCAACGACTGTAGTAATTCATACAGTACAGATAAAGTGTGTGGAATAGCAGAGGTAGACATACAGAGCCATTCAAAGGGAGATTACTTTTGTAGTTTTAAACTTTTTGGGGAAGGGTTTGAACCTCTGCCGGGGTTGCTATTGCTATGTGTTACTTGTCTCCATCATGACCATTATTTGTATACATACAACATTTTCAAGATATTTATTGTCCTTCAGAGGAGCAAACCTCTCTCTCTCTTGTTTATCAAGCTGTACTCACACATTGGGGTATGTTCTGAAGCATCTTTCTGTGTCTGTATTCAGTTCCTCACTTCCGTATAAATGAAGGCCCTTCTTTCTTTCCTCTTATGCCCTTGTCTCTGAGCCCCGCATACAAGATGCTGTGATGTAGCAGCAAGGTGATGTCACTACGTTCCTTGTCCAAGATTTAGTGCTGTGATGTACTAGCTGCAGTTGCTTGAAGACATTCATAGTGGTATCGATTACATTGATGACATGCACGATAGATGTCAGTTGAATAAAACATTAAGCCCAGACAGCACAGTTATGTATTTTGTGTCTAGCCAGATGATGGTAAGCTATGACCTTAATGTCCTAGCAGCAGATCATTTCATTGTATACAATAACACTACACAGAATAATGTGTCTGGGGTCTCACGCTGTGTGATAATAGACCTCAAGAACAGCCTGTTATGGTCTATTAACTTCACGCAAATTAATTCATGTGGAATGCACTTAGCTGCTTCACCTAAGGGGAAAATATCACAAAATTACAGGTTTCCTTTAAAAGGTAGTAAATATGTTTCGGCATAACATAATATGTATAATTATAACATTGCGTAGTTTATTTTAATCCTATTTTATGGATCACTTACCAAAATATAGATAGTAAAATTAATTTTAGGGCACATTATATTGGCCATGCAGCCTGGTAAAGTGGAACTGAACTGAAAAGTAAAGATTTGCTGCTGTGTTCTAGGGCAGCGGTCCCCAACCTTTTTGGCACTGGGGAACGGCTGGTCAAGCACCGGGGGACCGGGGGGAGGGGCAAGTGGGGTAAACGATTTTTCGCAGGCAAATGCTGGTGTTATCGCTTCAGTCATCACGGCACCATGCTTGATATGGTGTCAGGGTGATTAAAGCGCATTATTTCTATTATTAAATTGTAGTAATAAATTAAATAGTTCAATTCACCATAATGAAGAATCAATGGGAGCCCTGAGCGTATCACTTGCCACGTCGCCTGTCACCGGATGCCGAATGTCACTTGCCACGCTGTCTGGTTGCCTGTCACCGGATGCCGAATGTTACTTGCCATGCTGTCTGGTTGCCTGTCACCAGATGCGGAGTGACACTTGCCACGCTGCCTGGTTGCCTGTCACCAGATGCGGAATGTCACTTGCCTGGTTGCCTGTCACCGGATGCAGAATGTCACTTGCCACGCTGCCTGGTTGCCTGTCACCGGATGTGGAATGTCACTTGCCACGCTGCCTGGTTGCCTGTCACCGGATGTGGAATGTCACTTGCCACGCTGCCTGGTTGCCTGTCACCAGAAGCGGAATGTCACTTGCCATGCTGTCTGGTTGCCTGTCACCGGATGCGGAATGTCACTTGCCATGCTGTCTGGTTGCCTGTCACCGGTTGCGGAATGTCACTTGCCACGCTGCCTGTTTGCCTGTCACCGGATGCAGAATGTCACTTGCCACGCTGCCTGGTTGCCTGTCACTGGATGCAGAATGTCACTTGCCACGCTGCCTGGTTGCCTGTTACCGGATGCAGAATGTCACTTGCCACGCTGTCTGGTTGCCTGTTACCGGATGCGGAATGTCACCTGCCACGCTGCCTGGTTGCCTGTCACCGGATGCAGAATGTCACTTGCCACGCTGCCTGGTTGCCTGTCACCGGATGCAGAATGTCACTTGCCACGCTGCCTGGTTGCCTGTCACCGGATGCAGAATGTCACTTGCCACGCTGTCTGGTTGCCTGTCACAGGATGCGGAACGTCACTTGCCACGCTGCCTGCCATCAATGCATTGGTGGCAGCACTGGTCCATTTAGCACAGAGGCAGGCCTCTGTGCAACAGTGGGTTTCCGAATGCGCCTTCGCCTCGCCCCATTCAGAATAGCAGCAGCAGTTCTGGCTGTAGAATGGAGAGGAATATGGAGGTTTTCATTGCTCATTCTGAAAATGCCAGGTGCTTGGCTGCCATGCTGGTCTGAAACCCCTCCCCCTTCCAAATATAGATCTGAAGCTGTGTCATCACTGGCTGCACGCTGCTCCCAGGCACAGAGGATCAGACCCCATGTACAGCCAGGCACTCCGCATTTTCAGGATGATCCAGCAAGCACTGTGAGTGGAGCGCCCCTTGTGGTATGCCAGGCAGACAGCTAAGGGGGTGAACTACAAGTCCCAGCACACCCCACCTGTACTCCCACACACAGCTCACCTGTCACTGATGATGTCACTTCTCTGTGGGATCGCCCCTCTGGATGTAGCAGGGTGTCTCCCGCCTCATGCTGCAGCCGGTCTCACCTGGCAGATGGAGGATCCAGGACTCTTACGGCTGTCACTCTCTGGCTCTGCCCTCGGCCATTCCTGATTATCTGTCTGGGGGGGGGGGATCTACGCCACTAAACAAGGAGAGCTCTATGCTCAGTTTTCTCACAGCGAGAAGCCGCAGGAGAGCGGTGATGCGGGGCGGGCAGTGAGAGATGATGTCATCTCTCTGCTCAACGCCGCACCTCTGACACTGAGGCTGACAGAACACCGGCTGTGAGGGTGGATGAGCGGTGATGCGGGGGCGGAGAGAGATGATGTCATCTCTGCTTGCCCGCCCACTCGCTTCTTCCATCCACCCAGCTCTCTCATGCTGGCCGCCCGACTCATTCATGCCACCCGCCCAGGTGTCTAATGCCGGTGTCTTGTCAAATACAGTTCCCTATCCAAAAGTGTCTTCTGCCCTGTACTGCGCAGGCGCAGTACGGAGGACAAACGAGACGCCGAAAGTCTCCGAAGTTCAACAGCTGATCGTCAGCTGTACACGGCGCCTGCGCTTTTATTCTCACCCTATGTCCAGGTTCATTCCCTACTATTCAAGTGGACATAGAGTAAGAATAAATAGTTGCCGAGCGCAGCGAGGCCGTGCCCGAAGCGTGGCGAGCGAAGCGAGCCCGCGAGGGGCCCTCTTGCAAAGCCATCACTAACAAGTGCCCGAGCGCCGTGTACAGCTGATGGTCAGCTGACCAACTTCGGACACTTTCGGCATCTCCTTCTCCCCGTACTGCGCAGGCGCAGCGCCTGCGCAGTACGGGGCGGACACTATGTGATAGGAGGACAGTTTATGTCAGAACACCGGCCGCCTGCACCCGCGGCCCCGCTGCAGAAAGGCCACAGCCCGGTAGTGGGCCGCGGCCCAGGGGTTGATGACCCCTGTTCTAGGGAACATTTAGAAATGTTAACTGTACCTAAACAGTATGCTGTTTAGGTAAATAACTTTGTGTGGAATTCCTCCTGAAAAAAATTACTTTTTTGGGGGGTATGTAAGTGTGCCTAGGCACTCCTGTGCCTACATTCTCATAGCTGTATGGGGTCTAAGGCACTGCTGCCTCTGACTGCTGATCTCAGGAGATTTGGAGTGACATTTGGTAGTGTCGCTACACTGCTTATTCACTTTTTGTTCTTGCTGACACAAGGAAGCAAAACCCTGCCACAACCAAGATGGCTAACTCCACAGAGTAACAAACAAGGCATGGTAATGGGGAAAATATAAGGCCATTACTGGTTTTTAGTCCTTTGCCCTCTGCCTGCCTTGGAGCACTATTCCTTCAACTGACACCAAAAATGGAGCACTATTTCTCTCACTGATGCCAACAATGGGGTACTATTCCTCCCACTGACACCAATGATGTAATTGTTTACTCCTTGTAATTGTTTACTCCTACTGACCCCCGAGCCTCTGGCATTCCTTACTGCTACTGATGCGCATTTTCTACTCCCACTGGCCACAGTCCAGCCCCCCTAAAATTTGAAGGGCAGTAAACTGGCCCTCTGTTTCATAGGTTTGGAGACCCCTGACCTAAACAAATGTTTCATATTAGTAGAGACTGGAGTGTTGACCCACCCAAGAGTATCTTATGCTTATGTTTGGGACCTTTTTCTTTGTTTTGTATATAGTTTTAGATTATAAAGTATTGTTTTATGTCTGAAGTTGACACTAAACTTTATTGCATACTACAATAAAGAATGTCTCTAAAGTATAAGGTGATCTAGAGGCACTACAGTGCACTTTGAGGTTATGAATATGCATGATAGTTTGGGTGGATACTACATTTTTGTGAATGAAAGATTTAAAAAAAATGACCATGGGGAGTAAATTAAAGGAGGGCATTAGAGGGGGGTACTAAAGTGAAACTGTTGCTTTGTTCCAAAAGGCAAAGCACATGTTCATATTAAAGCAGAGCTCCCGACTGTACTTCATTTAGGAACCAAGACCCTCCTTCCTCCGGCTGCAGATGTAAATTGGTTCTAAAGTTAAAAGGTATTTTACCTTAATGCATTCTATGCATTAGGATTAAAAAAAAACATTCAGTAGTTGTTGCCCCCCTGTCTCTCTTCCTCCAGTCAGTCCATCCCACACACAGTTAGAAAGCATTCCCTAGGAGCACATTTAACCCTTTGATCCCCCCCATGATGTTAACCCCTTCCCTGCCAGTGTCATTTATACAGGGACCATACATTTTTTTTTAGCACTGATCACTGTATTAATGTGACTGGTGCCCAAATAGTGTCACTTAGTGTCAGCCGCAATCCCGCTAAAAATCGCTGATCGCCACCATTACTAGTAAAAACAATTTAAAAAAAATTAAAAGTCAATAAATCTATCCCATAGTTTGTAGACGCTATAACTTTTGCGCAAACCAATCAATATACGCTTTTTGGGATTTTTTTTTAGCAAAATATGTAGCATGAATCCAAATTGGCCTAAACTGATGAAAAAATTAGATTTCTTTAAAAAAAATATTGGGTATGTTTTACAGCAGAAAGTAAAAAAAAAATTATTTTTTAAATTGTCGCTCTTTTTTTGTTTATAGCGCAAAAAATAAAAACCACAGAGGTAATCAAAAAACACCAAAAGAAAGCTCTATTTGTGGGAAAAAAGGACATGGACATGGAAAAGGACATTGTCTGTTCTGGAAAAGGACATCGCAGTGCTGTATTGCAAAAAATGGTCAGGAAGGGGTTAAACCCTTCTGGAGTACTTTTTTCCTAATAGATATACAGCTGCCACATGACCCAGCTCTTTCCCAGCCTGTCTGCAGGGAAACTTCACTGCTCTGGTCACATGTTGGAAAAAAACAGCATTTGGAATACAAAGTAAAAATAAATAATATCAATACACTTTTAAATTGTCATACAAATATATATTTGAAATCAAATCTTTATTATTTTGTGGAAATAAAGTAGTGTGGGCGGATTTCTACCAGTCACACGCTGTGTCACGCCACTCCAGCCTGTGTCTTAGAATAGGAGGGAGGTGATTCTTCCATATCCTGCCCCCATTGTGTTTATCTAATTAGTGGGCATGGAGGAGGAGGGAGGGAGTGGGTTGTCATTTACCACTGTGTATATGCCAACATGTGTGACTCTATAGTCACTTGGGCTGCTCAGATGTGATATAGAGATAATGCTAAACATAGAAACTCACTGAAAACTGAGCATGTGCAGAGTGGCCACCACAGCTGCGAAATCCCTAGCTGAATTAGGGTGGAGATAGAGAACAGCAGGATCAACCAGGTTTTTTTCAGAATACAGAAAAATCTCATAGTGACTGAGTGAATGTGAACAGCATGTAATACTGTACACCATTTATTGATATGGTTTTTAGGATGTGGGTTTAGTGACCCTTTAAGTATGTTAAAGCTGCTGGATAGCTTTAGCTTGTGCAGCACTGAGGAGCAAAATGGTCACTAAACTAGTAATAATATTAGTTTCTATTGTTAATTAGCAGATGACTTGTGTTGGGAATAACACTAACCAAACCTAAAGAGCAAGATTTGTCCAAACCTAAAGACTGACATACACAGACAGATTGCGCTGAGTGGGGAAGGTGTATGCAGAATCACTCAGAGGACCGATGTTTAGAGTTATTAGATCCCCAGATATATTAAAGCGCAGCTGTGTGTCAGACAGGCAGACTAGTTTGTGTATGACCAGCATAAAGTGGTAATAAACTCTTTTTTTTATATATTTTTTGCTTTGCAGATGGAAACATTTTTTTTTTTCCTTAAAGACTTTACTACCACTTTAAAGGCAAAAAGGTTCTAAGGGAAATATATAGGCTGCCATTGCCAACCTCCTTCTGCAAAATGCTTTAAACATTGTTCTTTTTGGTTTTAATACTTTGAGTCTGCAATTTGCAACACACATGTGGCAAGAGAAGTTAGACTTCCTGATCTACATATTTGTTTAGTGTCAGATCCAGAGCAATCTACAGCTAGACAACAGGACTTTTCTGAAGGAGAAGTCAGTTTTTCTCGGAAGACGCCAAGTAACTTAATTTCTGGAGGTTGTCAGGTGCCATATTTCTTCCAACTGGGAAAACTAATAAGAATTTAGTTTTATTGGATTATTTGTGCAACCTTTGACCACTCTGTTTCTGTCTGTACTCTTCTGCAGGTATGAGCAACCCAGCAATGACAATTGAGAAAGAAACCTAACTAATCCAAGTTCTGGCAGATGATGAAGAAAGTAAGTTTAATTTGTATTACTAGCAAGATTATAAAATATACAGTCCAACAGTATTACAGAGTACAGAGCATATTCTCACACATTTCTGCTTTAGTTTTATGTATCAAAGCTATTTTTTAAAGGAAGATGTATTTGTGTGGCAAAAAGGCAAGGTTTTATAAAAAGAAAAAAAGAAAAACTGGCAGACAAAGAAAAAAACTGTAGGTCAGTCCAAAATAACTCCTTCTGCTACAAGCATGCCTCAGTTTTGTAGTTAAGCAGTACTGAGGGCATATTCAAAAACACAGAGGGGTGGGACCAAGTCCCTCAATGTATTCCAAGAAAAGGATTTCATGGTGAGTAGACCAACTGAGTAGTGGGCGACACAGCAATTGTAAAGGGCCCAAGGAAACAATAGAAAATTGGAGACTGGTTGGGGCTTAACGAGCCTGAAGAATCCTACATTTGAAACTTACTTCAGCAACATCCACCTGGTAGAACATCTGAACAGAGGACCAGGTGGCAATCTTACAAATCTAAGAAACAGTTACTTGATGCTGAAAGTCCCAGGAATGTCACCTTGTGGATGACAGTAGAGTGTGAAGAATGTCTCTAATGGGTTCAGAGAACGTTTTCTAAAGCACAGAGGGAGACAGATTCAGATCCCACAGAGTCCCTGGGAAACGGGCAAGGAAAGCTATCCCCTGTATGAATATCTCAGTGTGAGAGACAGATGCTATCTGAAACAGAATAGAAAGGGAAGAAACCAGACCCCTAATAGTGCCAAGACCCAAACACTAGTCCAAACCCAGCTGAAGGAAGGAAAGGATTTGTCCGTGGAGAAGTTCCTGGTACAGAAGCCCTGAGCCTTCCACATTAAATGATAGACCTTGTGGGAACTAGAATTCTAAGCTGTAAACATTGTAGTAATCACAGACTCAGAGATAACCCTGTCTCTTAGAACTTGGGCTTCAGCAGCCATGATTAAAAAGTAAGCCTTAGTACAGGAAATTCCAATGAACTGGCAGTACCCATAGAGCATCTGCCAGAAGTTATAGCAGGTTGGCTTACCACATTTCCCTGGGCCAGTTTGGGACAATGGGGATCAGCTGAATGACCTCTATCTCAATCTTCCGGGGCAGATGAGGGAGAAGTTTCAAAGGAGGAAATGCATAGATCAGGGTGTACTCATCCTGGGAGCCACAACAGAACTCGTTGTTTCCTCCAAGGGATCCTTGTACTTGGATACAAACCTTTACAGTTTGTGGTTGAACCTTGAGGCCAGATGGTCTCCCTCCCACCCCCATTCTTCCTTGTTGTCTGCCACCTACGACAAAGGTCCTTGAATACCTTTGGGTACAGTAAACATTCTCTTGGGTCCAAGCGTTTCTGGCTGGAAAAAATCTTCTTGCCAGATGTCTGTGCCTGGAACATACATGGCTGACCAAGCTGGAAAACAACGTTTTGCCCAGGACAGGATCTGATCTACCCTTATTGCTGCTGAAAGACTTCTGGTCCCCACCTAGTGGTTGATGTACGCCATCACCACGGTGTTGATCCATGGAATCCATGTCGGATGATCCTCCATCAGGTTGGTCCAATGCTGAAGGGACAGCCATATCACCAGAAGCTACAGGATGTTTATTGGGAGCGGAGAGTCTTCTGAGGACCAACAATCTGACCAGGACTTAACAGGCTGGCATCTGTTATGCAAATGTTCCAAAATATAGTAATATGAGCCATAGAGCCAGGGATAGCATATGGTCCATGCCATCAACCAAATCCACCTAGACAGGACTGACTTGTCCTGTGATGATAGAATGTCTCAATACAGAAGTCAGGAGTGAAATTGGGTGAAGAGAATTACTTCTGCACTAAGCCCAAGACTCTCACGCAAAAGTGGAAAGTTGGACAGCTTCTTGGCTTGAGACTAGAGAAGTTTCTCTGGCTTGAGACTTGCCCACGACCAAACCTGAATA
This sequence comes from Lithobates clamitans, assembly GCA_037952925.1. Lineage (NCBI taxonomy): Eukaryota > Metazoa > Chordata > Amphibia > Anura > Ranidae > Lithobates > Lithobates clamitans. The sequence continues at coordinate 9,001,507 of JBBGZY010000031.1, forward strand.
CTCCAAGCGATGAGTTGGTTTCAGCAACTATTTCTTAAGATTCAGGATTTACTCAAAACTCTGGACCATCTGAACACTTAGCAATCCTTCATACTATCTGTGGTGACCTGCGTTTTTTCACACTGGATGGCATGTTTGCATTTCTCTGCAGTGCACTGAATGGCAACGCGTGTCATTGCACCACGGTACAACCAACCACACTGCTGTGCAAAGGCCTGAATTTAATGTCACAATGTGACTTCACATGAAGTTCAAAGTAAAAAATTTAGTGTTTCAGTGCATTGTACTGCTCCCTGCTGGAGCTCACATTGGCATGGAAAAACGCTGCCTTTGACTGTGCAGTATAAACATAGCCTAAGAGATACACTGTCCAAAAGAGCCCTCACCGACTTTTCTCTTAACAGGAAGTAGTGTCAGTATCCCACAGTGGGCATACCACAAGAATGCATCAGGGCTTACATTGGAGGCAGCATTTTGGTGTACACTCGTGGTTCAGGGGAGAGGCCAGAGGGAAAGACTAAAAACTGGTAGTGTAAAGGCCCCACAGCAAAGCGTTGGAATTGCTGGTGAACTGGAAAGATGGGCAAGTAAGCATCTTTAAAATATCTGCAGAGGCCAGAAAGTTTCCCTGGTGAAGAGGCAATGGCAAATCGGGTAAATTTCATCCAGATCTTTTGCAACATGTAAATGACACATTGATACAGAAGACCCCAGAAAGCTTGATGAAGATCCGGTAGGCTATGCAGAGACAGGAAGATTGGAAGTATGGAAATAAAGCAGAGCGTAGGGTGTAAAAGTTCAGTTTTTAGCCCTGGGACACCACCTCCTGCACCTCTAGGATTTGGCAGACTGGAAATGCCAAATTTTGTGGGTGGATGCAGACCCAAACTGGGGGGGGGGGGGGCTCGAAGTTGAAGTCAAAAGAGGGGAGAAACGAAAGGAACATTTGACATTCATACTTGGAGGAACGACTTTGTAGTCAGAAGAGATGATTTCCCTTGTGGATCAAACACAAGAACTGCAAGTTTCCATTGTCCAGCATTTTAGCCAAAGTTTTCCCACACATATCCACCAACATGAGGCACATAAGACAACATGAGGCACATGAGATGAGATAGGAGACTTTAAGCAAACTGTCACAGCTAAAATTCAATGATACAGCCATCTGCTCCATGCAGTAGGGAATCAGCCCCAGTAGCTTAGATCTCTTTTAAGGTATAAGGATCAATCAGCCATGGTTTGACAAGTAAAGTCACAGTCAGGATCACAGGTAGGGTAGGATCCTTTGGTGCTAACAATGCTCTGAAAATTGCGATCGACCACTTGTCATTTAAGACCTTAAAGACAGGTGCATCCTCTATAGTAAGTGGCTTGTAAAAGTGGAACGTTAAAAAAAATGGGGAACAGGATTTTTAATGCAGCAGAGATATACTATGTCTCTTTTTTATTAAAGTTTCTTACCTGCCTGTTCACCCTTGTACACTGAACTGCGGGTTTTGGCAGTGCCAATGAATGAACTTCCATGCATACACAGGAGTGACGTCACCTTGGCCCAGCCAATTAAAACAGCCAAAGATCGGTATCCGGCGGAAGCCACCCAGCCAAAAATGTCAGCCATCAGCAGGGAGCTCTGGGACACTGCAGCGCTGGAGTGAAGGTAAGTATAGTTACGCAAGGTGAGACATGGTCAGAGCCACAGTGAGAATGGACCACTTCTGATAAATACTGATACAAAGCCAAGCAAGTGCTTGAGGAGAGCAAGTAACTTAGTGTGCTTCTGATCACCATAGAGAAGGAGTTAGAAAAGCCTACTGTATGCAGAGGAAAAGTCTTTGTAGCTCCAAGAGTTTTAAATGACCAGATAAAAAGTACTGGTAGAAGCAGTGGGCTGATCCTCCTGCTTCAGAATGATGTGCACTGCATCAATAAGTGCCAAAACAGTTTCCTTTATTTGAGGAGTAATACTGCAACCCCTGAGAAGTAAGCTCATCAGTCAAGGACTTGCACGAATCAGAATCTGATTCTCTGCAGTCAGTAGCTCAGAAGTTGCTAAGGCTGCAGGTAAAACAAATACAAAATTTGCTGGAGAGGGCACAAGAACGTGCTCGTGGCCTCTGCAATCAGAGTGAGCAATTAACTCAGGAATTTGAATCATAAAGTTTTGCACGACCATGGTAAAACCTCAGCTGAGAGGGCACAGGACCCAGCCACACCTGATGGAGTCAAAAAGAACTCCAAGTATGGTACACATTCTAACACCAGAGGATAGCTCAACTCCAGGATGCAGAAGTTTTCATCATCAATAGGCTCAATGAAAGAAGACCTGGAGCCATCAGCAGAAAGTGAACTGGGGGCACCCGGTATAGCAGGACTGTTCTCCTGTCTAGAATTAGACATGTTGCAGTCACTGTACAGTAAGGCAACAAAAAAAGCCCAGCCTCAATTACTCACTAAACACAGACAGTTTCACATGGCTGTTTCCATGCAGGAGCAGCATCCCGGCATACAGCATCGTAGATGCTTTTATGGCGTTGTATGGCAGGAAAGACAGCATGGGTCAAGCTTGAGAGTCACCCAACCCAGTGACTGCCATCCACGTTCAGTCCCACAGTGTTAACCCCTTCCACAGCAAAAAAGGTAGGAAACATAAAAAATTCTTAAGGGGCCCCTTCAGTCATTTCTAAATGTTTGCAGGTATGGGATATTAACTTACTACCAAAGTTCTTAAGGGATTAAATTAACCAATTCGTTATTTGACTCCCCAGAAACTTCTATAAACTGCCATTAGCTTTGGGTGGATTTGTACCCAACTATTATCATCTTGTATGAATTATAAGATTTGGCAGACTGAGAAGAACCTTACAACACCTAAAGGAAACTTCAGTCTAATAAAACTCCTTTTGCATCAAATAGAAGACTAGCCAACCAGAAACGGCAATGCTAATGTTGGAGGTTTCTCCATGGCTTCCTTGGTGCGATCAGTGAGCTTCCTTTGCAGGGCAGCAGATTTTATGAGCAGACACCGGGAATATTCTCTACTATTAGACCTGAATGAGACAGATCTTGCCTGTCCCCTTGGTAATGTACATCAATAATATTCAAAGTAAAAGCTATGAGAAAGGATGACATTGTGCGAGGAAGTTGAATAACTGTTGGTTTGCTGTACTACAATAATTAGCCCACAAATACATACTTGGCACCTCCTATCTGCCCTGGGCTTTGTTATTTTTTTCTAAATCTTGGCAAAATTCAAGTATGCACAGTGTAATTCCTCTGGTTGTCAGTAACACAGTGTTCCAAGAATCCTGGTCCTGTGAATCTACAGTTGAGGACTTATGCCGCGTACACACGGTCGGACTTTTCAGCTACAAAAGTCCGACAGCCTGTCCAACAGACTTCCGGAGGACTTTCGGCAGACTTGCGGCGGACTTGTGGCAGACTTTCTAACGAACGGACTTGCCTACACACGACCACACAAAAGTCCGATGGATTCGTACGTGATGACGTACACCAGACTAAAATAAGGAAGTTCATAGCCAGTAGCCAATAGCTGCCCTAGCGTGGGTTTTTGTCCGTCGGACTAGCACACAGACGAGCGGATTTCGGGGTCCGTCGTAGTTACGACGTAAAGATTTGAAGCATGTTTCAAATCTAAAGTACGTCGGATTTGAGGCTAAAAAAGTACGTTGAAAGTCCGGAGAAGCCCACACACGATCGGATTACCAGCCAGCTTTAGTCCGTCAGCGTCCGTTGGACTTTTGTAGACGAAAAGTCCGACCGTGTGTACGCGGCATTAGTGTTTTCTAGAGAAATCAGATGATACAGTCAAATTAATAAGACAAGCTCAAGTGACAGGAAAAAGACTACAGTCTTGTCCAGTGGAATTAAACCCCAAAACAAAGATTTATTATATTGACACCTATTCTTAGATGTGGTGGCTGCAATCATTTTTTTTAGGGCCTGTTCACATTATGTGGTTACCTGTGTTTTTCCTCACTGGATGAACGCAGGTAACTGCAATGACACCTAGAAAAGAATAGTTTTCTATATGGCATGTTCACACTAGAACACCAAGTTTAAAGGCTTTCCAGGAATGTGTGTTGATATGAAATATATTTACATTTTACAAAAAAGACACAAAAACACGCAACAGGCATATAAACGCGTAGAAACGCATGTGACTGCAGCCAATAGAGAAGCGTTTTTTATGTGCATTATAGGGTGAACGGGCCTTTAGGCTTTTTTTGCACCTGTAAATCCCAAAACTTCTACTTCCTTTAACAGACCAAGATGTCCAACAAAAGTGCAAATTAGTGGGTGGAGATAAATCATTTAACACTGACAGGGGTGCTTAAAATGGTCAGCTTTTATTTATAAATTTATGCAAAACCTTTATCCTAAATGGGAAAAAAACTGTTGCTGTAACGGCCTAGAACTGTTAGCTGAAGTTTGGCTTTAATGTGTAAGATGCACTAGCAGGTTTAGAGGCACTTGACTAAGGCAGGCCATACACATTGCAAGAAAGAAATTTGCACGATACCCCCATCAACACACAGTTCTGATAGGGAAACCCCTCCTTCCGAGCAATTGTCTGCTCCTGGCAGGGGGGTGGGGGCAGGGGAAGCCGTCCCTGACGGGAGAAGACAGTGGTTATCGCTAGTGGCTATAGCAGCCACTAGCAATAATCGTAAGAGAATCCGGCAGTCTGGTTATACCCAAATTGATCGATCAACTTGGTACATTCAACCTGCTCATTAACGGTTCAAATCTTGGCCAGTTCTTGATGAACTGGCTGAGATTCGAACCGTCTATGGCCGGCCTAACACCCAGGGCCGTCTTAATAGCATCATGGGCCCCTGGGCAAAGTAATGCTCTGGGGCCCCTACAATGGAGACAGCGCAGGTAAACAGACATCAAGTAGGTAGGAGGCAGACAAGCGGAGCTTCCCCTTTTGGGTGGAGCTCCGCACTAACTACATGAACAATCATTCAGATATTCCCTCAGCACTGTGACCCCTCTACATCCCACATATCCTCCCCAGCACTCTGACCCTTCTACATCCCAGATATCCCCCCAGCACTCTGACCCCTCTACACCCCAGATATCCCCCCAGCACTCTGACCCCTCTACATCCCAGATATCCCCCCAGCACTCTGACCCCTCTACATCCCACATATCCTCCCCAGCACTCTGACCCCTCTACACCCCAGATATCCCCCCAGCACTCTGACCCTTCTACACCCTAGATATCTCCCCAGCACTCTGACCCTTCTACATCCCAGATATCCCCCCAGCACTCTGACCCCTCTACACTCCAGATATCCCCCCAGCACTCTGACCCCTCAACATCCCAGATATCCCCCCAGCACTCTGACCCTTCTACATCCCACATATCCTCCCCAGCACTCTGACCCCTCTACACCCCAGATATCCCCCCAGCACTCTGACCCTTCTACACCCCAGATATCTCCCCAGCACTCTGACCCTTCTACATCCCAGATATCCCCCCAGCACTCTGACCCCTCTACACCCCAGATATCCCCCCAGCACTCTGACCCCTCAACATCCCAGATATCCCCCCAGCACTCTGACCCCTCAACATCCCAGATATCCCCCCAGCACTCTGACCCTTCTACATCCCACATATCCTCCCCAGCACTCTGACCCTTCTACATCTCAGATATCCCCCCAGCACTCTGACCCCTCTACACCCCAGATATCCCCCCAGCACTCTGACCCCCTCTGCATCCTAGATATCCCCCCAGCACTCTGACCCCTCTGCATCCCACATATCCTTCCCAGCACTCTGACCCTTTTACATCCCAGATATCCCCCCAGCACTCTGACCCCTCTACATCCCACATATCCTCCCCAGCACTCTGACCCTTCTACATCCCAGATATCCCCCAGCACTCTGACCCTTCTACATCCCAGATATCCCCCCAGCACTCTGACCCCTCTGCATCCTAGATATCCCCCCAGCACTCTGACCCCTCTACACCCCAGATATCCCCCCAGCACTCTGACCCATCTACACCCCAGACATCCCCCCTAGCACTCTGACCCCTCTACACCCCAGACATCCCCCCTAGCACTCTGACCCCTCTACACCCCAGACATCCCCCCAGCACTCTGACCCCTCTACACCCCAGACATCCCCCCAGCACTCTGACCCCTCTACACCCCAGACATCCCCCCAGCACTCTGACCCCTCTACACCCCAGATATCCCCCCAGCACTCTGACCCATCTACACCCCAGACATCCCCCCTAGCACTCTGACCCCTCTACACCCCAGACATCCCCCCCAGCACTCTGACCCCTCTACACCCCAGACATCCCCCCAGCACTCTGACCCCTCTACACCCCAGACATCCCCCCAGCACTCTGACCCCTCTACACCCCAGATATCCCCCCAGCACTCTGACCCATCTACACCCCAGACATCCCCCCTAGCACTCTGACCCCTCTACACCCCAGACATCCCCCCCAGCACTCTGACCCCTCTACACCCCAGACATCCCCCCAGCATTCTGACCCCTCTACACCCCAGACATCCCCCCCAGCACTCTGACCCCTCTACACCCCAGACATCCCCCCTAGAACTCTGACCCCTCTACACCCCAGACATCCCCCCAGCACTCTGACCCCTCTACACCCCAGACATCCCCCCAGCACTCTGCACCCTCTACACCCCAGATATCCTCCATGTAGTACCCCCTTTTCCAGTGGAGATACAGTGCATATGAACTTTTGGCTGTGCCCACGTCCAGCACTGGACTCACCTACACCAATCAAGCAGGCAGAAGGAGGGACAGAGGAAGGAGCATCCCTCCGGGCATTCCAAGCCCTTCGGTGCAAACAGTGCTGGACAGTTGGGCTCACAATGAAACACTCCACAATGCTACTTCACAGGTGGGCTCTCAGTGCTGCCGACTCAGCAGCTCCCACTCCAGCTCCTACCCCGCAGCCCTCGAGTCCCGAGAATTCAAGCTGCATGGGGTGGGGACAGAGCATCACTGGTGCTCCGGCTCTGCCCCTCCCTGCTGGCTGTGAAATAATAGGTATCGTTCTGCACAGCACTGCGCACCGCTGCCAGCCTGCCGCATCCCATGTGTATCCATCACTCTCAATGCCATCATGGGGCCCCCAATTTCCAGACAGCATGGGTTCAAGGACGAGCTGCTTTGGGGAAAGTGCAGGGGCCCCCATGCAGCTGGGGCCCCTGGGCAGTGCCCAGGTGTGCCCACTCATTAAGACAGCCCTGCTAACACCCAAACCAAGTAAATCTGCTAGTGCATTCAACACTACCTTCTTCCCTACATTGACATAGCATTGCTCTTCCATCCAGAGTGGAGACACCTTAAGACAGAAAGCATTTTACTGGCTGGATCACCAGGTGAAAATAAAAGCATAAAACCCTAAAAAAAGAAAACGAATGCAACCTTCACATTTAGGCCTTATGTACACTGCTGCTGGTAAATGGACGTTTAGAGGCAGTTGGCGGATTTTTTCAGCTGCCCCTAAACTCATCCAATGTTATCTTATGTGTACATGTACACAGGTTTGTTTAATGTTATTTTTAGGCAGTTGAGTTTAGAGGCCTGTTTTGGAAAGCAAAAAAATGAGTTCAGATGCTGAGTTTAGAGGCATTTCAAGCGCCAAACGCTTCTAAACGTGGCTAAAAGCGGTAACACGCATTTAGCTGGGTTTCGTTTAAAGGCGTTTTACATTTTTGGCTTTTTTGAAGAAAAAAAAAATATATTTTTTCAAACGATTAGCCACGGCTAATCGTGTCTAAACGCAGCCTGTATGTAAATGCGGCAAAACATGGGTTACTATCCGTCAAGTTAAATCATTCAGGAGAGGTTGTAAAAACGTCCCGTGTACATTAAGCCTTAAAGCGAGTTCCACACAAAAATGGAACTTTCGCTTTTCGGAACCCTCCCCCTCCGGTGTCACATTTGGCACCTTTCAGGGGGGAGGGGGGTGCAGATACCTGTCTAAGACAGGTATTTGCACCCACTTCCGGCATAGACTCCCACGGGAGTCTATGCTTCTTCCTGTCCCTCCGCGCTGTCTCCTGGGAAACACACAGCTCCCAGGAGAGAGCGGGGACCAGTTACGACGCGCAGCGCGACTCGTGCATGCGCAGTAGGGAACCGGGAAGTGAAGCCGCAACGCTTCACTTCCTGGTTCCCTCACCTAGGATGGCGGCGGCAGCTGGCGAGAGTCAAGCGATTCATCGGCGTCGGCTGCCGACATCGCTGGACCCTGGGACAGGTAAGTGGCCATGTATTAAAAGTCAGCAGCTGCAGTATTTGTAGCTGCTGGCTTTTAATTTTTTTTTTTTTTGGGTGGACTCCCTCTTTAAGGATTGAAAAGCTGCAGTATATAAATGCTTTGGTTTTATTACTGCTTTAATCCAGAAATAGGATATGATATAAAATGCAAATAAAATGTAAGCAGGTAGCAGTATTTCTTGCATACCATTAGCAGTTAACTAAAAGATTTTAATTGTCAGATATCACAGTTTACCTTTTCTATGTTTATTTAAATAATTGCATATTGTTTTGATAAGTAAGCATGGAGGGGCTTTTGTGTTTATCTGGTAAAAAGGTCAGTAATATTTTAATCATAATACTGTCTTAAAGTGATCAGTAAACTGTTCCCAGACTGTGCACTTTAAGGGCTTATCCAGACATGCAGCAGCCCTTGAAGGCTACTAATAGGTGATATGTTGCCTCCTCGCTGCCTGTGTTAACCTCTTGGCACCGAACGCATGCAAATATGCGGTCTCTCGGCGACCGGGCTTTGTCGGTGAGTGGCTGAATATTTGCATGCAATAGCACAGACAGTGCTGTGCCGAGAGCATGCGTCTTGCACGCTTCTGGCACAGTGAGCAGTGACACGTGGAAAGTTTGTGACTTTTCCGATCATGTGACCATCATGACAGCCAATCACGGCGGTCATATGGCCATAAGCCCCGCCTCCCGGCATAGCAAACCCCTTAAAGGGCCAGCGGCAGCCGGCGCCAAGGGGTTAATTGTTAAAGGGCCAAACCATCGTACTACAGCCACCTGCTGAGGGTCTGCATGTTCTTGTTCAGGTGGATGGTCGAGGGTTGGTAAAACCATGGCTCAACCATCTGCTTTTACCATCCTCTGGCTGCATGTCTAAACAAATCCTAAATTCAATTCTAGACAAATCATGTAAATACTTACATAAAAATATAATTTACCTCTGTGGCTATAGGCATTGTGCAGAAATTGACCTTCAAATTTCTCAAATGAGGTACAGAAATCACAATTATGCATACAGAATCTTGCCAGCCCTCCAAGGTAAACACAGCAGGTGTTTCTAAGCTGTTAGAAACTGACTTTAGAAGAGTTGTTGCTGTCTTTGGGAATGAATTACTTCACAGTACAAGCAGCTAGAGAGATTAGAGATGACTTGTTAAAAAAACATTTTTGGCTTGTTAAGAAATGTAACTACTTTAATATCTATTCTGAACACAGATCCTAATATTCTTTTATGTTATGTCTTCTATAAGACAAAGTACATGTACTACTTTGCTCCACGTGCTTCCTATCCCTAGCTGTGAGGTCTAACCTACACCCCTCTCCTCAGCTTGTCTCAACTCTGAGCACTTTTCCCATACAAGCAATGGCAAGAGGAATGCTGGGAGAGGAGTGTGCCGGCCTAGGCATTTTTCTTACCATTGGTTGTATCAGGAAAGTGCCCACTATGCAGCGTCTGTCTCCTTAGCTGTTGTGGGAATAGCTGTGGCAGGAGGTGAAGGGGTGCAGGTCAAAACTCCTAACTAGGGTTGGGAAACATAGCAACGTGGGACAAAATATGAATATATATATATATATATATATATATATATATATATATATATATATATATATATAGGTTTATGGGAGATCTTCTTTAAGTATCATAATGATGTCTGTGGTGTTCTTTGTAGGTTGAGGCCCTTGTGCAGAAGTCCATGTGAGGAAGAAGTCATGCTTCCATTGGCTAGCTTTACATCTGTTTCTAGAGATGACAGCACTGATTGGCTCTCCATTGTTGCTACAAACATGCAGACTATTCCTCCCATCTGGTATAATGTGGACACCAGGCAATGTGAACATGCAAGCAGTTCGGTGGGGTACAATATTTCAGTGATGTGATGGACGGAAGAGGAAGTTTATGTAGTAAACACTTGGCAGTCCTGTGTTGTATGCAAATGTACGGTTGTATTTGACTGTGTTTATGATATTATAGCACAAGCAAGCATTATCATCATTCCTCTTCCAAGAACGAACATTCTTATATATATCTCGAATGCAAAGCACTTCTTTTGAAAAGCAGTATTATTGCAGCATATTTTCTATGTAACTCCAACAGTATATAAACGAATGAGGCCAATTAAGTGTTATTGATGAATTCAATAAAGAACAGACAGCTGATGAGCCTTCATTCCTATTTACTTATGACAGCGATGTTTATTAAATGGCTAAAACCATATCCACCCTCTGTATGGAAGTCACTTATGTTGTAGTGTCAGCTCTTCTAACCTCTATGGACTGTATCGTATCTTCTTATTTAGTCAATCTTTGCATGCAGTTTTTGTGCTTTGTGTCTTCTTGGATTGTTCCTCCTAACAAGCTTACTTGAAGTTTACACTGAGCTGCACATACTGGCAAGTACCACAAGATGGCTGACAACCGTGAACTTGGAAGAAGGCCAGGCAAAAAAGTGAGATCTGGAGAGATTGCGCGTGGAAGTTGAATTTCTGGAGCAGATATGAGTATTTGCTCACTTTAGTTCCCCTTTAAACAATAGCTAAACCCAAGACCAAAATGTAATATATTCCAACTTGCCAAGTCTTTAGATGAAATGGCTGCGTCCATCCATTTTCACCATTTAAAGTCTGTTCAAGCAACTTTAAGCCTGACTCATTAACTCCTTATTTGTAACAAAGTGTCCACTGACTATATTATTAATACTATAAAAGGTCTATTTTAGTAGCAAACTGTCTGAGTATGGCTAAGCACATCCCACATATGAGAACTAGCAAAAGGACCCCAAAGAGAACTGCGAGTCAACTCCAAGTCTAACCATGCTACTATAAGATCTTGGTATATACACTGTGTTTTGGGAAAAATGCATGCCATTGTCCATCATGGGTAGCATGCACTGGTGAAGTATCCTGTAGGCTAGCTGACAAAAAAGTGCTGATTAATTATGAACAGATACATTGTAGGAAATAAGACAGGAACAGTTTACATAAATCGTTACAGTTACACCTACATAGAAAGTCATGCATTATGGCCCATTAGAGTAACAGACAAGCAGGTTACCAAGGTGGAAAATAAGTGGCAGAAGTATTTCACCATGGAAGGGCTGTACAACACTCAGCTAGATGCTTTCATTTTAACATTGCACTAGAAGGCTGGATTGGCTGATCTGGCCAACACCATGAGACTTAGTTGAGATTGTTCACACTTGAAACTAAAATCCCAATTTACATATATCATCTGCACATGACTGGATACATGAAGTGAATATTCACACAATTTATTAAGTGAATGTTCTCAACTCCTATAATAAACCAGACCCTCATCTAGTTCTTTCCTCCAGTTCTAAACCTCCAAATAACAGCACATAGCATGGGTCTCTATCCCCCCAGGGGCTGCAAATTCAATCACCAAACACAACATGCAATTAACAGTGCATAGAACACTGATGTGCAGTCACCCAAAGCAAGCAATTCGTTTTCAGCGGTTTCACTTCATTACTACATGATGATTTGTCCCTATAAATGGCTATACATTAGTGTGCTATTCACAGTATAACTTCACTTTCTCTCGGAATAATGGATTTATATTTGTCCCTGTAGCCTCTGGGAAATAATATATGATTGGTTACATTGTTTATAGCAAAATCCCTTTTCAAACAGCCTGGCTTTTACTCTTTTTGACTGTAATTGCATTTTAGCCTACAGTGAGCAAGTTGCTCCTTGGTGTCAGACTGCTTATGAAGTCCAATGGAGAGCAGATCTTGCCAGTCAATGTCAATGCCCTCTAGTGGTGACCAGAAGCAGCTTGTTCACCTGATAGCTATGGGCTCACACCACCTAAAACTAATTTTTATCTTTATAAAGACGAGTTCTCACATTTTTCTTTAGGAGGCAATCAGCAATCCAAGATCCAGTGAAAGCACTTTTTTTCTATAAATAGGTCTGTTATGTACACAGCTCTGCCTGTAGGCCATCTTACAGCTGACCGGTGCGTCTTGAATGATAGATTTTAGAAATACAGACACACATATAGGGGTCAATTTACTAAAGGCAAATAGACTGCTCACCTTGCAAGGGATTTTTCCCCAAAGCTTAGTGAATGAGGCTTTGCTGACTTCCATCAGCCAATCATGTGCAAGCAAAAATTATTTTTTTTTCAAATTTTCTCTGAACGTGATTGGGTATTCTTTGCAAAGTAAAATTTCCCCAGAATCACTCACCCCCAGGGAAAATTCTCTTGCCCCTTTTGCCTTTGGTAAAGCAATCCCATAGTGTGTGTAATATTTGTCAAGTGTTAAAAAAAAAAATCACTTTGGTTTTATATTGCTCGGCCTGGTGACAGTAGAAGCCTGGACTGAGCACACCCTGAAGTAATAAACAGCACAAGGTTGTAATAAGGTGACAGTTTTTCTTACAACCATGCAGGTTTAGCTATATCTTTCATTGTGCTTGTATAATTCTCAGGATGGTGCATCTGAACATAGGATTAGAAAAGAGGGAGAGATGAGGGCACTCTGGTGAGGCTGGGTATCCGGTCCTTAGTAGCAGTGGAGAGATGGCACTGAAGGCAGCACTTTGTAGAGAAGAAGCAGCTCTGGAGGGTCATAAAGGAAAGAGAAAGGCACCTCTAAGTGCAGTGGTTAAAAGATTTATCACAGGCACAATGGAATTAAAAACACCTACAAGAGAGTAAGAGGTCATAGGCACATAGTGATCAGTCCTTATCGCTGATCGCTGTAATCCTCGTCTGTCTGGGGGAGAGAGAGAGCCGTCCTGCAGCTGTCAGAGCCCCTGGTGATGTGGATTGGCGATGTAACATCAGGGGAAGGGGGTGGACGGTAACACGTTTCGGAGCATACATGGCTCCTTCTTGCTTGCTCAACAGACTTATGAGAGGTATGGGGGAGAGAGGGGAGGGGTTGGTGTCTGCTGATAGGCTAACCTAACAGCAAAATGCTTTTCTAACATAAAAGACACTAAAAATGAATCCCCCCCCCACCCCCACCCCCACAGCAGAGACTACCAACCCCACCCCCACAGACAACCTCATCATTGACGATGGGATCGCCCTGGAAATATTAGACAAGCTGTACCAGGAAGGAAGCAGACCCTCCCTCAACCCAGATGACCCAGAACTAGATGCCCTCCTGTTCACCCAACATTTCCAATTCCCCCCCAGTACTGCACACCACCTTTCAGCCCTTGTCAAACCTCTATCCTACACAATCCAAAGAACCGTGCCTAGGAACTTTCTGCCACATGGTCTACTCAGACTTACTATTGCTGTGCCAAAAAGATCCACATCACCATGCCAGACACAACCTCACGCACCCCGAAAGACTAGCTCTAAACTCTCTCTAAACATATGAACATATCATCATCAAACCAGCTGATAAAGGTCATAGCATTGTGCTCCAAGACAAAAGCGAGTACATCCAGGAGGCCATGAGACTGCTGGGAGACTCACACACATATATAAACCTGAAAAATTACCCATTACCTGATTTCACTATGGAAGCCACAATGCTAGTGAACCAAGCACTCACAGACCACATTATTACCAAAAGTGAAGCATCATTCCTTGTCAAAAAATACCACCACATGCCTTTCCTTTCTAGTTTATAGTGAAAAACATCATGATTCAATAACACAATACACTTTTTGTGTAATGCAGTCTTCTGTTTTAATCCAAACCTGTAGATTATGGACTTCCACTGTAACTGGGACTAGCACCACCATTCTTTAGCAGGACTCAAATTGTAGAAGCAAAGACTTGGTTTATTACCTGCTAGTATATCTGCACAGTAATTGCAATATAAATATTTTATTTGTTCTGTTGTAAACTTTCATCTGCAGGTTGGAGTGTCACTTCTATGTTTTGCAAAATTTGCTATATTTTCCCCTAAAAATCTGGGTGGGTTGCCTGCATAGCAATGCAAATACTAATGGCAGCAATTAAGTACACATCAGATGATTGGTGAACTCACTGTTGTCAGCTATAACACCAGATAACTATGGTTCAGTGGAAACTAACCCTATGTTCATAAAGGAAAGAGAAAGGCAGTGTTTAAAAGATTTATTAAGTGCAGTGCAATGGTTAAAAGATTTATTACAGGCACAATGGGATTAAAAACACTTACAAAATAGTAAGAGGTCATAGGCATATAATGATTAGTCCTCATGCGGATCTCTGTAATCCTCATCTGTCTGGGGGAGAGAGAGAGCCGTCCTGCAGCTGTCAGAGCGCCTGGTGACATGGATTGGCGAGGAGGTGAAGATGTGATGAGACAGCCTGGGTTATGGAACCAAGCTGGAACGCACTGGGCCGATGTAACACCAGGTGAAGGTGGAGGGTGGTAAAGCGTTTCGGAGCATTCATGTCTCCTTCGTCAGACCTACGCCCATGCTTGCTCGACAGGCTTATGAGAGGTGAGGGGGAGGGGTTGGTGTCTGCTGATATGCTGGGGCATGTACCTGTCCATACATACATATGGGGGAGTACATTTAATATTCAATGAAAAAAGTTTGGTACATTCAATGTTGAGTGGGAAAAAGCAGGTACATATGCGTACCTATCCATATATATATATATATTTAGGGGGATAGATTATAACCAAAGGTACTTAATTGGGCCATATTGTGTATGGTGATAGAGGGAGTCAAGTACATTCCATTTAAAATGTTGAGTATATTCGATGTTGAATGGCCAATGTTAAGTACATTTGATGCTGAATTTGAGAGTGGGTTTGTCAAGTACATTCGATGTTGAATGGAAAATGTTTGGTACATTTGATGTTGAATGGGAAACGTAGAGTACATTCGATGTTGGATGGGAAAATGTTAAGTACATTTGATGTTGAATTTCAAGCTCGTTTGAGTGAAGAATCGAATTGTTCACAGTATTATGAATTGTACCTTATCTGTCCAAGTGTGTGTGACAAATGCAAGGATCGCAGTGGATGTTAATGATTGCTAATGATGTATGAGGATATTATATTTCAGTTCTAGAGTATGGTGTTTATTTCTATTTCCTCGTTTATACCTCCTGGCGAGAGTACGTCCAGGGCATATATCTAGTATGTTTCCCTTTGACAGAGACGTTGAAATCTCTCTGTCTCTGGGAAACTGGCAGGGATGGATTCAATGACCCATACTTTGAGGCCCATGGTAGATTTTATGATGGTATTCTGCGAAATGTCGGGGAACGCTATGCTCATCTTTGCCGGCTTCATTGAACCTGCAGTGTTCCCTGAAATGTTTTCGCATTGTGCGTATCATTCTGTCTACGTAATGCAGGCCACAGGGACAGGACAAGCAGTAGACTACATATTCGGTGGAGCACATGTAGAATTCTTTTATTTTGTATACTTTCCCTTTTACTATGAATTATTTTTGTCCGAGGTGGACAAAACGGCATGTGAGGCATAGAGGTTTTTGGCACTGGTACATCCCGATGATGGAAAAGAATTTGAGTGATGGGGATATATGTTCAGTGGTTTTGAGTTTACTCTGTGTTATTTTCCCTTTTATGTTGGGGGCTTTTCTGTAGGTGAATTTTGGTTTCGCTGGTATGCTATCTTTCAGGTGAGGATCTTGCAATAGTATAGACCAGTGCCTGTTTACTATGTGTTCCATGTTTCTGTGTGTGTTGTGGAACTGGGTGGTGAAGCGAATTACTTTTGATGCATTTTAATTTCTGTTAGCTGGAGTGTCTGGGTTTATATATGTGATATATGCTTTTTCGATGAGTGTGGGTGGTTACCCATTTTCAAGGAATTTTTGTTTGAGGATTTCGCTCTGAATCTGGTAGTCGGATTGTTTAGTGCAGTTGTGTCTGAGATGGCAAAATTGGCTCCTAGGAACATTATTGAGCCAGCGAGGATGGTGGCATCTGTTGTAGTGTAAGAAGGAATTTCCTGCGTTTGGTTTGCTGTAATTCTTGGCATAGATGTGGTCATTTTCGTAGTATAGGTCTAGGTCCAGGAATCCTAGGTGTGTGTTGTCTTGTACTGAGGTGAAGGCTAAGCTCATATTGTTATTATTGCAGTGCGAGACGAACTACTATATGTCGTTGGTGTCCCCATCCCAGATGATGATTACGTCGTCAATGTAACGACCATAAAAGATGATATTGAATATGAAGGGATTATTGGCCCATGTGTATTGTGACTTCCAGTAACCCATGGTTAGGTTTGCGTAGGAGGGAGCTAAGTTTGTTCCCATGGCTGTGCCTTGAGTTTGGAGATAGTAGTGGTCTTTGAACTGAAAGCAGTTGTGCGTTAGACAGAACAGTGTGGCGTCCAGGATGAACTGTGTTTGGTTTGGGTGAATGGATGTGTCTTCTATCAGAAAATTTTGTATAGCATGCCTACCGATGTCATGGGGGATAGAGGTGTACAATGATTGGACATCTAGAGAGAGACAGCAGTAAGTCGGTTCCCATCGATAGGGGCCTAGTAACTCGAGCAGGTGTATTCCGTCATTGATGTAGGATTGTAAGTTAGATACGAGTGGTTGCAGGGTGTAGTGCACGTATTGGGAGAACCCACTTGTGATACTGTTCATGGAGGCTACTATGGGTCCACACGTTGGGGTTGGTAGTAAGTTTATGTACTTTGGGTAAATGATAAAAATAAGGTGTGTGGGTTTTACTTTATAGAAGCAATGGATACTGTCACTTCATATATGGCTTGGGAATAGGGGAATAATTTTGATTGGCAGGGAAAAGTCCAGTTCCGGTTTTGTTTTGTTTTTTTTTGGGGGGGGGGGACAAATTCAGGCCTGCCTGCAATACTCATCTCCTGCTCAGTTGGCCAGCAAGGCTCGGCTTCCAGAGTAAATGACGCTGTATCATTTAATCATATTCCTGTGAGTGCAGCATGGACCAGCACCCTGCGCTCACAGTTCATAGATGCAGGGAAGGGGGAAGGTTGTAATGGGGCTTTTAATTTATATGTAAGTATTTTATTAAAGATTTTTTACTTAGAGTTGTTGTAAACCCTCACATATACCCAGTGAAGCCTCAAATGATACATAGGGATGAAACAAATCCTCCCACATATGTTTTACTTGTTTATCTGTAGTATTCTCTTCCCTACACCCCTTCAAGAGGGTAGAAAAGTGTTAAAACCCTTCTCTATCTTTAAGGAGCAGAGGGGAGGGGGCAGAGAGGAGGGAGCAGAGGGGAGGGGGCAGAGAGGCTGCAGTTACAGTGTGTGAGAGCTGATTGGAGGAAAGGGACACACCCCCCTCCACACAGCAGAACTGTCTTGTGAATAGGCAAGCTCCATGCTGAGTTCCCTCCCCGACACAAAGTTTATCTCATGTGTGGAGAAAACTTCTCAGAAGTGACTCATTCTGGTAACAGAGGAACAAAGCACCAGAGAGAAATAAGTAAACACTGCAGATTTACAGTATCTCACAAAAGTGAATACACCCCTCATATTTTTGTAAATATTTTATCATATCTTTTCATGTTACAACATTGAAGAAATGACACTTTGGGGGTTATTTACTAAAGGAAAATCCACTTTGCACTGCAAGTGCACTTGGAAGTAAAGTCGCTGTAGATCCGAGGGGGACATGCAAGGAAAATAAAAAACAACATTTTAGCTAGCACATGATTGGATGATAAAATCAGCAGAGCTTCCCCTCATTTCAGATCTACCCCTTAGATTTAGAGCGACTGAACTTTCAAGTGCACTTGCAGTGCAAAGTGGATTTACCTTTCGTAAATAACCCCCTTTGCTACAATGTAAAGTAGTGAGTCTACAGATTGTATAACAGTATAAATTTGCTGTCCCCTCAAAATAACTCAACACACAGCCATTAATGTCTAAACCGTTTGCAACAAAAGTGAGTACACCCCTAAGTGAAAATGTCCAAATTGGGCCCAATTAGCCATTTTTCCTCCCCGGTGTCATGTCACTCGTTAGTGTTACAAGGCCTCAAATGTGAATGCGAAGCAGGAGTGTTAAATTTGGTGTTATCGCTCTCACTCTCTCATACTGGTCACTGGAAGTTCAACATGGCACCTCATGGCACAGAACTCTCTGAGGATTTGAAAAAAAGAATTGTTGCTCTACATAAAAATGGCCTAGGCTATAAGAAGATTGCCAAGACCCTGAAGCTGCAGCACGGTGGTCAAGACCATACAGCGGTTTAACAGGACAGGTTCTACTCAGAACAGGCCTCGCCATGGTCGACCAAAGATGTTGAGTGCACGTGCTTAGCGTCATATCCAGAGGTTGTCTTTGGGAAATAGATTTATGAGTGCTGCCGGCATTGCTGCAGAGGTTGAAGGGGTGGGGGTGGGGGTCAGCCTGTCAGTGCTCAGACCATACGCTGCACACTGCATCAAATTGGTCTGCATGGCTGTCGTCCCAGAAGGAAGCCTCTTCTAAAGATGATGCACAAGAAAGGCCACAGTTTGCTGAAGACAAGCAGACTAAGGACATGGATTACTGGAACCATGTCCTGTCGTCTGATGAGACCAAGATAAACTTATTTGGTTCAGATGGTGTCAAGCGTGTGTGGCGGCAACCAGGTGAGGAATACAAAGACAAATGTGTCTTGCTTACAGTCAAGCATGGTGGTTGGAGTGTCATGGTCTGGGGCTGCATGAGTGCTGCCGGCACTGGGGAGCTACAGTTCATTGAGGGAACCATGAATGCCAACATGTACTGTGACATACTGAAGCAGAGCATGATAAAATATTTACAAAAATGTGAGGGGTGTACTCACTTTTGTGAGATATTGTATGTGCTTTGCTCAGATTTCATGACTGAGGTTTACAATCACTTTAACTGTCTAATCCCTTTCTTGGAGTACAGTATAGAACACAAGTTAAAGCTGAACTCCAGGAATTCAGCCAATCTGTAAAATGTGATTGCATACTTATTACCGTATTTATCGGCATATAACACACACTTTTTTCCCCTGAAAGTCAGGGGAAAATCGTGGGTACGTGTTATAGGCCGATCCCCGCCGATTTTGTGTGATCGGAGCGATCGCAGCAATTGCCGCGATCGCCGCCGCCATACATAGCCGTGGGTAGATTCAAATATGGCGCCGAGACTGCAGGGATTCGTCGGAGCCGAGATACACGTACTCAGGTATGTGTATCTCGGCTCCGACGAATCCCTGCAGTCTCGGCGCCATATTTGAATCTACGCACGGCTGTGTATGTCGGCGGCGAGTGCACAAAGCTGCACTGACATGGCTGCACTGGGGCAAAGGTGCACGGGCAAACCTGCACTGACAAAGCTGCACTAACAAAGCTGCACTGACAAGGCTATCTATATATATATATATATATATATATATATATATATATATATTTATTTATTTATTTATTTATATATTACACACACACAGAGTCATGCTCAAAAGTTTGCATACCCTGGCAGAAATTGTGAAATTTTGGCATTAATGTTGAAAATATGACTGATCATGCCAAAAAAAACTGTCTTTTATTTAAGGATAGCAATCACATGAAGTCATTTATTATCACATCGTTTTTTGGATCCTTTTTAAATCATAATGATAACAGAAATCACCCAAATGACCCTGATAAAAAGTTTGCATACCCTGGAATGTTTGGCCTTAGTACAGACACAGAAGGTGGCACACACAGGTAAACTGGCAATTAAAGGTTAATTTCCCACATTTGTGGCTTTTTAAATCACAATTAGTGTCTGTGTATAAATAGCCAATGAGTTTATTAGCTCTCACATGGATGCAATAAGTAGGCTAGACACTGAGCCATGAGACGGTAGAAAAGAACATTCAAAAGACCTGCGTAACAAGGTAATGCAACTTTACAAAGATGGAAAAGAATATAAAAAGATATAAAAAGCCTTGAATATGCCAGTCAGTACTGTTCAATCACCTAATAAGAAGTGGAAATTTTTGGGATCTATTGATACCAAGCCGGACAGTGTCAGTGTTGACGCAGGAGAGAGCAGACGTCTGAGTCAGCAGCTCCAGCCCAGCAACTCCAGCCTTCCGGCTCCAGCCATCCTAGGACTATCCCGGACTCCCCAGCAAACTACACTGAGCCTGACACCGTGGAGAGCAGACCTCTGTGAAGCAGCTCCGGCCTCCCAGCTCCGGCCACCTGGTCACTCATCCTTGGATTCATCCTGGACTCCCCCTGCAGCAGTACACCGGGACCCCCCCTATCCATCACACCGACATACTTCGGACGCCGCGTTCAGCCGGCCGGCCGCTCAGGATACCCCGCGGCTCCGGCTGCTAGCCCGGCAGCACATCACCGCCTCTCCTCCCAACAACCGACCAGTAGCTCGACCGGCGGGCCCGCGCCCCCCCCTCCTGCTCGACCATCCTCACTGGATCTATCCGCCCACCATTATCAGACAGTCCGGGTAACAACGCAGGACAGCCCGCGGCTCGGGCCTAGCCGGCGGCCATCTTGGCACTCCCCATCGCCGGCCAGCCCGCGGCTCGGGCCTAGCCGGCGGCCATCTTGGTACACCCAGTGCCAAACGGTGCAGCATCTTGGACCTCCCTCCTGAGGCCACTAGCCCTCGGCCGCGTCATCTCCCGGTTGGACCCACCATCCCTTAGGTCCCTCTATCCAGCCCCCCCGGGACACCACCGCAGCCGCAGTCTAATCACCCAGTTCTAGCCGCTAGAGTTGGTGGGACAGACCACGGCTGCGGCCTAGCTCCGGCCAGCTAGCCACCCATACCCCCTCCCACTCTCGTCCAACAGAGCCCCGTGCCCCTCTACACCTTGCATCACCCCTCCCGCTACTGGACCTCACCGCAGGGGCACTGGTTATTCACCGGAGGCCAGTCCACCTTAAATCGTCCTAGACGCAGCCACCGCACCACCTACCAGTAAGTAGCGTCAGATCCCCCTCCCTATCTTTCCTCTGGACCATCCGTACAGGTAAGCCACTGGGGGTACTCTAGCAGTTGAACCAGGGGCCCAAGTCCGAACGCCCCTCGGGGGGTCAGGAATGAATTTTTTCCTCTGCTGCACAATTGGCAAACGCAGCTAGGGGGTTTTCGCCTTCCTCTGGGTCAACAAGAGGGCGGTAGGCAGCCTCACCTCCTCCAGTACCTCCACACCAACACCCAGCCCATCACCCACACCACTTCAGAAGCAGTGGTAGCCATCTGATCCCTCCATCCCCCTGCAAGCTCGTCATCGCTACATCAGTACCATCATCAGAACACCCTTCCTTCAAGCAACTCTGGCTTCCAGATCTGCAGTCAAGCACAGGCTGGAAATCCACGACTTTATCATCGAAAACAACATAGACTGCCTCTTCATCACAGAAAGCTGGCTAACATCCGACGGCAACACCATCCTAACTGAATTGGTGCCCGAGAACAACAGTATCCTAACCGAGCATAGGAAAAAAAAGGAGGAGGCCTAGCAGTGATTTTCAAATCGCACCTTGGGTTCACCAAACCAACTTTACAGAACCCAGTGCCTTTCATTGAAACACTCTCACTGCATCTTCAAACAACACCTCAAGACACCATTCACATACTACTATGCTACAGACCACCAGGACCAAAGACCAATCTTCTTACTCCACTCACTGAATTCTTCTCAATACACACCCTTAAAACCAAAAACCTTCTGGTACTTGGGGATTTTAACCTCTGGGCTAACTCTGCCCAAGACTCTTATCGCAACCGCCTGCGTCAACCAAATGGAAGAACTAGGCCTTCAACAGCTGATAAATGCTCCCACGCACGGTTCAGGACACACTCTAGATCTCATCTTCAAACAGAATATGGACATCAACATATTTGACAACACTCCACTACCATGGACGGACCACCATGCTATCAAATTTAAAATCACCACTAACACCACCCTCCAAAAACAGAAACGCGCAACAACAACACACTGGAATAGATCTCAGAAGAAACTACACTCCGAACTCTTCAAAACTACATTATGAAACAAAATTCTTTTGCTAAACTCAAACCTCTCAACGGAACAAACACTCAACTCCCTAAACAAGGTATTACTACAAACAGCAGACTCAGTGGCGCCAAAACTTAGAACACTCGTCCGCAAAAAAAACTTGAGTTGGTTTAATGGCACTCTCACCCTACTCAAGCAAGAACGTAAAAGAGCTGAAAGAGCATGGAGAAGAAATCCCACCAAGGAAAACCATGCTAACTACAAAGCACTCACTGTGAAATACCACAAGGCAATCTTCAAAGCCAAAAAAGAACATTTCTCGGACACCATCTCATCTGCCTTAAACCGTCCGCGGGAACTTTTTAAAATAGTTGCTCAGTCAATGAACCCGACCTGCTTAGAGCCCCCAGCAAACGATACTCAAGAATTCTGCAATGAGTTATCAGATTTCTTCATCGACAAAATCGACAACATTCGGAAATCAATTCATCAGAAAATAACAACCAACCTCACTCAACCAAAGCAAAAAGAGGATATCGACACGAACATCACTCAACCACCGAATTTCTTTTTGTCCCCAATCACCACTGACACGACTAAAAACATCATCAGAAGCCTTCGAGATAGCACATCACCAAACAACATCATCCCCACTAAACTGTTGAAAGAATGTTCCGACATCTTGGCCCCTACCCTAACACACCTCATAAATCAATCATTCACAGAAGGGACTGTGCCAGAAGGGACTGTCCCTCAAGCAAGGCATCGTCAAACCCCTGCTAAAGAAACCCAATCTCGACCCTAAGGACCCTAACTGCCGCAGACCAATAACAAGCCTCAACACCATCTCCAAGATTATAGAGAAAGCAGTAGAACAGCAGCTACAACGCCACCTGGACACACACCAACTCCTGGACCCTCTGCAATCAGGCTTCTGCCCAGGCCATGGCACAGAAACAGCACTTCTTAAAATATGGGACAACGCCCTTGAAGCAGCAAATGACGGAGAATCGTCGTCTCCTGGTGCTTTTAGACCTTAGCGCAGCATTCGATACAGTGGACCACAATACTTTACTTGTCTGCCTCGCAGAAGTTGCAGGAGCTACAGATTCTGCTCTAAAATGGTTTGCATCCTTCTTAGAGAATCGCTCTCAGATAGTGAAACTAGGAACATTCACATCGGAAACCCGGGCAATCTCCTGTGGAGTCCCTCAGGGCTCACCCTTGCCACCAGTGCTATTCAACATCTACATCTGCCCACTTCTTAATATCATCAGGAAAACGGACCTCTGCTTCCACTCATACGCTGACGACACCCAACTCTACCTTCGCATGAATGGACAAAAAGCCCTTCATCAGCAATTACAGAAATGCCTCACTTTAATAGATGACTGGATGACCATTAGCTCCCTCAAACTCAACGGATCAAAAACAGAACTTCTTCTAACAAAATGCTAACAAAAATTCCAAAATAAAGACTCCGTGGACACCTCCCACCATCCTCGGACAGACCATCTCTCCAAGCACCAAAGCCAAGAGTCTCGGAGTCATCTTTGACTGGATGCACAAATAGGATCAGTAGTTAGCGGATCCCACCATCTCCTCCGCCCGCTACGCAGACTCATCCCCTTCATCCCAGAAGAGGACAAAGCGGCAGTTGTGGGAACAATCATCAATTCCCGACGCGACTACGCAAATTCGCTCTACGTAGGACTACCCCAATATCAGCTTGCGCGCTTACAACTCATCCAAAACACGGCGGCAAGACTGTTAACAGGAAAAAAAACCCTGGGAATCCATTTCCCCATCCCTAAAGAGCCTACACTGACTACAAGGAAATGCATACAAGGAAACGCTCCGCTATATCTCCGGGAGAAGATAAAACACTACACGCCGAATCACAGTCTTTGATCAGCTAACCAAAACCTCCTCATCATTCCCAAATACCGCTACAAAGCAAAGGGAGAACGAAGATTCGCAGTCCAAGGACCTCGACTATGGAATGCTCTTCCAACCAACATTCGCATGGAAGAAAACCACCAGGCCTTCAGGAAAAAACTAAAGACCTTCCTTTTCTAAGAAGCTGACAACAGAGAATGCATCTAGTGCCTTGAGGCGATTTACAAATCATTCATTCATTCATTACATACCCTGGCAGAATTTTCGATTTCTTGGCTATTTTTCAGAGTATGAATGATAACACAAAAACATGTCTTTCACTCATGGTTAGTGTTTGGCTGAAGCCATTTATTATCAATCAACTATTTTAACTCTTTTTAAATTATAATAGCAACAGAAAGTACCCAAATGACCCTGATCAAAAGTTTACATACCCTGGTGATTTTGACCTGATGACATGCTGTGTATAAAGGTCAATGCATTTCTGGACTCCTGACAGACCCTTGCATCTTTCATCCAGTGCTGCACTGACATTTCTGGATTCCGAGCCATGGGGAAAGCAAAAGAACTGTCAAAAGGATCTGTGGGAAAAGGTAGTTGAACTGTATAAAACAGGAAAGGGATATAAAAAGATATCCAAGGAATTGAGAATGCCAATCAGCAGTGTTCAAACTCTAATCAAGAAGAGGAAAATGAGGGGTTCTGTTGAAACCAAACCACGGTCAGGTAGACCAACTAAATTTTCAGCTACAACTGCGAGGAAAATTGCTCGGGATACAAAGCAAACCCCCCAAATAACTTCAGGTGAAATACAGGACTCTCTGAAAACATGTGGTGTGGCTGTTTCAAGATGCACAATAAGGAGGCACTTGAAGAAAGATGGGCTGCATGGTCGAGTCGCCAGAATAAAGCCATTACTACGTAAATGCAATAAAGTATCCAATTTACAATACACCAAACAGCACAGAGACAAGCCTCAAACCTTCTGGCACAAAGTCATTTGGAGCAGAGGCATAACTAGAACCTTCAGGGCCCCGGTGCAAGAAACCGTGATGGGCCCCCCTGCCCCTCTTCCATCCGAGCCCCCGGGCTTTCAATTTTGGAAGGGTGCCCATGGACATCCTCCCGCATGCCACCTGGGACATGCATCCAGCGCAATCACAGCGGCCCTCTACCATGTGATCAGTTAATCACATGTAAACAGGCTTGCCAGGTATCCACAGCCCTTTCCTCCCACGCTGTCTGTGTTAGGAAGGGACTGCCGTTAACTGTCAAGATTGTCAGTAAAGAGCTTACACTGATAATCAGTGCCCCAATCATCAGTATCATCTATCAGTGCTCATCAATGCCACCTATTAGTGCCCATCAATGCTGCCTATCAGTGCTCATCAATGCCGCCTATCAGTGCCCATCAATTCCACCTACAAGTGTTACCTATCAGTGCTCATTAATGCTGCCTATTAGTGCCCATCATTTCTGCCTATCAGCATCACCTCATTAATGCCGCCTAACAGCATCCATCAGTGCCACCTATCAGTACTCTTCAATTCTGCCCATCAATACTGCCTGAGTTCTGCCTATTAGTGTTCCTTAGTGCCCATCAATGCCACCTATCAGTGCTGCCTATCGGTGCTCATCAATGTGGCCTATCTGTGCCCATTAGTGTCTCCTATCAGTGCTCATCAATGCCTCCCATCAGTGCCCATAAATGCCTCCTATCAGTGCCCATCAGTGCCTTCTATCAGCGCTCATCAGTGAATTCTAACAGTGCCCATCAGTGCCTCCTATCAGTGCTCATCAGTACCTTCTATCATTATTCATCAGTGCCTTCTATCAGTGCTCATCAGTGAATCCTAACAGTGCCTCCTATCAGTGTCCATTAGTGCCTTCTATCATTACTCAGTGCCTTCTATCAGTGTTCATCAGTGAATCCTATCAGTGCCCATCAGTGCCATCTGCCTTCTCAGGACATTATGGCTCTGAGCGGAGAGCGTCTCTCATGGAACAGCAGCACAGAGACACCGGCATTGACAGTTCTATTTCCCTCTCTATCCGTCCTCTCTCGCAAGGGATGAGAGAGGACACAGCTGATATGCTGCCCCTTCTCCCCCCTCCTGTGTGTGCTCTGCAGGCAGTCAAGTGTGAAGCTAAGATCACGTTTCCCACGGAGCACAGGGGAGGGGGGAGAAGGGGGAGCAGATCAGCTGTGTCCTCTCTCATCCCGTGCGAGAGAAGACGGACAGAGAGGGAAATAGAACTGTCAATGCCGGTGTCTCTGTGCTGCTGTTCAATGAGAGACACGCTCTCCGCTGAGTCATGTGAATAGCAACCCACTGGGCTGGAATGTGACAGTGACGGAATGCCAGGGCCCGGTCACAAATGCGACTGTTGCGACCTTGGTAATTCCGCCTCTGATTTGGAGTGCTGAGACCAAAATTGAGCTTTTTGGCCACAACCATATGCGCTACATTTGGAGAGTCAACAAGGCCTATAATGAAAGGTACAGAGGTGGATCGCTGATGTTGTGGGGATGTGTGAGCTACAAAGACACAGGAAATTTGGTCAAAATTGTTGGCAAGATGAATGCAGCATGTTATCAAAAAATACTGGAGAAACATTTGCATTCATCAGCCAGGAAGCTGCGTATGGGATTTACTTGGACATTCCAACATGACAATGATCCAAAACACAAGGCCAAGTCAACCTGTCATTGGCTACAGCAGATTAAAGTGAAGGATCTGGAGTGACCATCTCAGTCTCCTGACCTTAATATCATTGAGCCACTCTGGGGAGATTTCAAACTTGCAGTTCATGCAAGACAGCCCAAGAATTTACAGTAACTGGAGGCTTTTTGCCTAGAGGAATGGGCAGTTTTACCATCTGAGAAGATAAAGAGCCTCATGCACAAATACCACGAAAGACTTGGGGGCAATACACGGTATTAAGAACTGGGGTATGTAAACTTTTGATCAGGTTCTTGGGTAGTTTCTGTTGCCATTATGATTTAAAAAGAGTAAACACAGTTGATTGATAATAAATGGCTTCAGCCAAACACTAACCACGAGTGAAAGAAAAGTTTTTGTGTTACATGGTTACATAGTAGGTGAGGTTGAAAAAAAACACAAGTCCAACCTGTGTGTGTGATTATATGTCAGTATTACATTATATATTCCTGTATGTTGCGGTCATTCAGGTGCTTATCTAATAGTTTCTTGAAGCTATCAATGCTCCCCGCTGAGACCACCGCCTGTGGAAGGGAATTCCACATCCTTGCCGCTCTTACAGTAAAGAACCCTCTACGTAGTTTAAGGTTAAACCTCTTTTCTTCTAAATTTAATGAGTGGCCGCTAGTCTTGTTAAACTCTCTTCTGCGAAAAAGTTTTATTTCTATTGTAGGGTCACCAATACTGTATTTGTATATTGAAATCATATCCCCTCTCAAGCGTCTCTTCTCCAGAGAGAATAAGTTCAGTGCTCGCAACCTTTCCTCATAACTAAGATCCTCCAGGCCCTTTATTAGCTTTGTTGCCCTTCTTTGTACATTTCCAGTACATCCTTCCTGAGGACTGGTGCCCAGAACTGGACAGCATACTCCAGGTGCTGCCGGACCAGAGTCTTGTAGAGTGGGAGAATTATCGTTTTATCTCTGGAGTTGATCCCCTTTTTAATGCATGCCAATATTCTGTTTGCTTTGTTAGCAGCAGCTTGGCATTGCATGCCATTGCTGAGCCTATCATTCATATTCTCTGAAAAATGGCCAAGAAATCATAAATTCTGCCAGGGTATGTAAACTTATGAGTACAACTGATTTTTTATATATATATATATATATATATATATATATACACACACACACACACACACATTTTTTATATATTTATATTGCACTTTTGAGGTTGCTGTGGAGCAGCAGGGGGCAGCTGTCCTGTGTTCCATGACTAAAGGCTGCTGGATAACCAATTGAAGGCTTATGCGGGGACCTAAGCCACGAAATCTGGAGCAGGGTAGAAGTTGGAGTGGTAGCTTGCCTATCTGCAGCAAAGCAATGTGCTCAAGATGGTGCCCAGAGTCAGGGTGAGGGCTGAAAACCTCGCACAGAGGGTTGCACTATGCATAGTTGATAAAATCACCTTAGCTTACGGAAAGTGACACATGCTATGGCAGCGACAAACTGTTTTAATGTGGTGCAAGCTAGGCAAACTATTTAGAAGTGTTGCAGCACCCCTGGGACACACTGCTCCTAACCTAAAGTACTCTTCACCACTCACCCCTCTGTACCTGAGGCAGAGGCCCAGTGTCCAGAGACTACCACCAGGCTGGACTCACTACACCAATGTACTGGCTCTTTCTCAGGGGAGAATCCACCAAATAGCTTCCGGAGGCCTTTTCTCTCCTCCATGAGGGGGGTCTTCAGGGATGGAACTACCTGGATGCGGAATGCCACTGCCCTGGGCCTAAAACCCGTAGAGCACTCTGCAGATAACTGCATTGCTGTACTGGGTCCAATGCCAAAGATAACATTACAAGCTACTTTGCGTCTTCTGTGTGGTGGGACCAGGGTACAATTCTCCAAGGAACTGCTGAGGGGAGACACATCCGGAAACTGCAATCATATTGCGACAGTGTTGTAAATGCAGTTAGGGGGTGAAGAACCAAGCCTTTTCTTCAGTCATACAGTAATATCAGAATTACAAGCCAGAAACCTGCTGTCAGTCATCGATCACCTAAGGACACTAGCAAAAAATTGAGGCTTGCTGGTTACAGTGAGGGAAAAAAGTATTTGATCCACTGATTTTGTATGTTTACCCACTGTCAAAGAAATGATTAGTCTATAATTTTAATGGTATGTTTATTTTAACAATGAGAGACAGAATAACAACAAAAATATCCAGAAAAACGCATTTAAAAAAAAATTAAGGTCTGGAGGCTGGCTAGGCCAAACCAGGACCTTAATGTGCTTCTTCTTGAGCCACTCCTTTGTTGCCTTGGCCATGTGCGTTTTGGGTCATTGTCATGCTGGCATACCCATCCACGACCCATTTTTAATGCCCTGGCTGAGGGCAGGGCATCTTACCCAAGATTTGATGGTACATGTCCCTGTCCATCGTCCCTTTGATGCGGTGAAGTTGTCCTGTTCTTTTTGTGTGAAACGCGTCAACTGATCATCATTGCAATTTTGTCTGGCTCATGACAATAAAGACATTTCTACAGCATCTTTTGGATTCAAGTGTGCGATCAATCTTTTCTTCTCTTCTTAACAAGCTACAGCAGTTTGTGTCCCAAACAAGAGATCCTCTGGCAATCGGAGCAGATTGTCTGGTAGTTCCGTGGAGCCAGTACTCCCTGGTTTATGCTTTCCCACCGATCCCTCTCCTTCCACAATAGTTGCGCAGGATTTGGAGAGAGGGAGTTCCAGTCATTCTAGTGGCACCAGCTTGGCCCAGAAGGCCCTGGTTCCCAAAGATTATGAGACTGACAATAGACGGGCCATGGACGCTTCCACATTGCCCCGATCTACTGTCTCAGGGTCCAATATTGCACCCCAATTTAGTCTCTAAATTTGACGGCATGGCTATTGAAGCAAGGGTGTTAAAGGACCGTGGCATGTCGGGACCGGTTGCATCTACCCTAGTGAATGCTAGAAAAGCTGTCAATAGGAAGATTTATCATAAGGTCTGGAAGACATATTGCTTGGTGTGAAGCCAAAAAATGGCATCCTCAGAAATATGTGATTGGGAGAAATCTCTTTTCTACAGTCAGCTGTGGAAATTAAATTGGCTTTGAGTACAATCAGGGGTCACGTTTCGGCCCTATCAGTATTCTTCCAAAGGCCTTTAGCCTCCCATTCACTGGTCCAAACCTTTATGCAGGGGGCAACTCACTTGCTTCCCCCTATTAGGTCACCTATGTGTCCTTGGGACTTGAACTTGGTGCTGTCTGTGTTACAGAAACAAACATTTGAGGCTATCAAGAAAATCCCATTAGACTTGCTGTCACGCAAGCTAGCCTTCCCGATGGTCATCACCTTGGCTAGAGGGGTGTCGGAGTTGGCAGCCCTTTCGTGCAGGGAGGGAACCATACTTGATCCTTCACCACAACAGGGTCGTGTTAGGACCTGTTCCATCCTTTTTGCCAAAACTGGTGTCGGCCTTTCATTTAAATCAGGACATTATTTTGCCTTCTTTTTTCTCTCAGCCTCGTTCGGCGGAAGAGAGACGACTGCATTCTTTGAACGTAGTCCAGGCAGTCAAGGTTCATTTGTCTAGATCTGTGGAGATCAGAGGATCAGACTCTTTTTTTTTTTTTGTTTTACCAAAAGGACCCAAGAAGGGGCAGGCAGCTTCCAAAGCTTCCATTGCCAATTGGGTCTGTTAATTGGTCATTCAGGCCTGTCTGAAACGTAAAGCTCCTCCCTTTAGGGTGAGAGCTCATTCTACCAGGGGTGTAGGAACCTCCTGGGCTTTTCACCATCAGGTATCTGTGGCTCAGATTTGTAAGGCTGCTACCTGGTCTTCAGTGTATACGTTCACAAAATGTTATCAAGTGGATGTTCGAGCAGCCAAGGATTCAGCTTTCGGCCGCAGTGTACTGCGGGCTGCCGTATAAGTTCTGATGGCTATTGTTTGGCAGGGTGTCTCCCTCCCCTCAAGGCTATTGCTCTGGGATGTCCCAGCAGGTAATGAATATTAACCTAACTCTATGTCCCATGATGTATAAAAAAGAAAATATGATTTTTTTCGTCATACTTACCTGTAAAATCATTTTATTTGAGTACATCATGGGACACAGAGGTCCTTCCCATCTTTTTGAGGATTCAGGGCTTGCTACAAAACTGAAGTACTTCCTGTATGGGAGGGGTTATATAGGGGATAACGTCCTGTCTGAAGACATTTGGTCTACCAGTGTCCATATACCTGGAGATGAAGTATAGCCAGCAGGTAATGAATATTAGCCTAACTCTGTGTCCCATGATGTACTCAAAGAAAAGGATTTTACAGGTAAGTATGACGAAAAAATCCTATTTTTTTTCCTCATAGTATATGGGCTGTACCTAACAACTATGTTTGCCAGTTTTCTCACCAAAAGGTGGCTGAATTCAACCCATGGTCAAAATATAAACTTGAATTCCAGGGAAAGGAAAAATGCTCCCTTGAAGTGGGGCAGCTCACATAAATGCAAAGTGCTAAATTATACAGATAGAAAGTGAAAATAAGCATGAACCTCTGTTGGCTAACTGAACAGTGATCTCTGTGTATCAGGTATGGTGTGATTAAAAAATAGGGCTCATGGACATTGGTAGTATCGTGTTAAACCAAAAATGGTTCTGACGTGCAAACCATTCTAAATTTTTAGTTATGGTGTCAGATCTGACATACAAGAAACACTCAGATTTATAACACCCAGCAACAACATCCAGCAGTCTCTGACCACTGCTCAGTTCAAAGTCGGCAAGGATTCTGACCACATACCAATATTTTTTTAAGCCTTTATTTACAAAAGCTCTAAAAACAAATATCCTTTGTTTGCAAACATTTTTTTTTCTTTTTTTTTTATATGCATTAAAAAGGATCACACCGTTACAACACTGTAACTTATCTGGAAAGAAAGAAAAAAATCAAGTTATTACAAAGTATAAAGGTAAGTAGTTCTGAATGACAACTTTCCATGTATTGAACAGGGGTCAACAGTGTGTGGATAAAAACACACATGTAATTTTGTAGGGAAATAATGCATCATTAACCCACTTGAAAAGAAAATCTAATGACAGCATTGAATGGGAGGGCCATGAAAGATAATTTCACGTCTCTGACAATATAAAAAATATATATTGAAAAGATACTGTCAAAAAGGAACGAAAGCATCAACAAGACCTGCAATGTTGATCAGTCGCCCTGGGGAGAGGTGAATGCTGGAACCTTTGAGGTTGTCTATTCACCTTCTTCCATAAGGCTAACAATAGACTGAGTAACATCATAGTCATTATAATTCATCAACACCTGGTATGCTGATCAATGCCCATCCACAAACAATCTTAGTTTTTTGTTGTTGCAACAAATAATTACAATTCTGTAGCAATACAAAAGGTGTATTGTATTTTCCTCATCAAATCCAATGTAGTTAAAGTTTTGTTTTCACTTGCTGAACTGTTCGATTGTACTTTTACTGAATATTTCTATCAGGCCATATATTGTTTCCAGAGATTCATTTTGGAGATCCAAAATTAAGCTCTTAATAAATATAATTTCATAAAAATAAAAATGGTGACTGTAAACACTAATATTGGGATAAAAGTTGAGTGTTGAGATTCATAGGAGTGCAAGAAAAAAAATGGGAGAGGTTGGATTTTTTTTTGCTCGAGAAAGCTAGCAGCTTTACATTCAGCTGTCAACCTGAAGGCAGATTTGTTTCATGTTTTATGCGCTGGTTCCTCATTTGCACTATACACATACATTTTAGAGCTTTTATTAATGCACCTAATTACGCCCTTGGTTGGTGCAAAATTTGCTCCATAAGACTGGTAGAGAGGGTGCACAAAAAGCTAAAGATGTGAAAGCTGGTAAATTGACATCAAAAGATCAAGAAGATCTGTAATGCTCTTCGGCCACCTTAAGAGCAAAAAAGGTGTAACAATAGTCATCTGACATCATAGCACTTCAAGGCAGTGTAATGGAAGATGTTCAGAAGGTTGCACCACCCCAACTACAAGGGGCCAAGATTATCACCTTCACAAATACTTCTGAAGAAACATCCTGGGTAGGCAGTGAGATAATGATGACTTTAAATCTAATCAAATTAAGCATCCATGCTGTTTCAGGGCTAGGTGGTTCTGTATGGGTACAAAAGAGGACAGGAAATACTGTAAATGCTGTTGAGAGATGAGTGAGTAGATGTCCAACCAATGTGACCAGAGATAAAACATGGAGAAAGGAATAGAACTTGGCAATGAAAAGTGCTAGCTGTCTTTTGGAGGTCATGATTGCTTGTTGGCTTCCTCTTCATACGCATTCCCTGTGCCATTCTGAACATACGATGATCCAGATCCCAGGCCATACAAGTGACCACAATATTTTGCATCATCTATATGATCTTCAAAGAACATCTGGAGGACAAAATTTATAACAACATTTTGATGAACAAGTCCAAAAAATGATTAAACTGCTATGTTAAAATATTATTGCTAATTGTTTTCATTTTGACAACCTAAATGTAGACTTGAACCAAAAAACTAAAGATTTACCATGTTATAGGGAACATCTAAAATGTCAATTGTGCCCAAGCAGTACCCTGGGGAAAAAAAAAAGATACCTTTTGTCTTGAATTTTTCGTAAAATATAGCAGTGCACATCCGGTGCCTCAGGCTTTATAGTTGTGCATTTGCAGTGTGAGACCATCTGGACAAACTCCTGGTTGCCAGGGGCAACTGTGACATAATAAAAACTGTATGGCTACTGGGTCATCAAGCTATTGCTATTGGAGAGGAGAGTGCTGAAATGCTGGGGCTATTAGGTAAAGTCAGCATTGAGTTGGGAATAGCCTCCCCTCTACATGTATGTTAAAGGGGTAGTAAAGTCAGAAGGTTTTTATTAAGATAAAAATCATTCTGTGTACAGCAGCCGCCCCAATACCCCCCAATACTTACCCAAGCTCTGTTCAGCGATGTTGCAGGAGTGCCTTGACTGTCCAAAACTCTCCCTAATTGGCTGAGACACAGCAGTGGCGCTATTGGCTCCCCCTGCTGTCAATCAAAGTCAGTCAGCTAATCAGGCGAGAGAGGGGGCAGGGCTGAATGGACACATCGAGCTGTGACTCTGCTCGGGTGCCCCCATAGCAAGCTGCTTTCTGTGGGGGCAGGAGCACAGAAGAGGGACCAGAGAAGAGGAGGATCCGGTCTGCTCTGTGCAAATCTACTGCACAGAGGAGGTAAGTATAACATGTTTGTTATTTTTATTGAAAAAAACAAAAAAACAAAACAAGACTTTACAAATCACGTTAAGCCGGCAATAGACTGTTCAAATATCAGCTGGTTCGGCAGGGACTGGCTGAGATTTGAACCATGTATGGGCAGGCTGTTGGATTTTACATGAGATTAATGTCAGCGGATATTATAGCTGCTCGCAGTGATCAACTGTGTTCTCCTGGTGGGGACAGCTCCCCCCACCGGAACACAATGGCTCCGTGGGAGAGATTCCCCCATCAACACGGACTGTGTTGATGGGGGAATTGGGCGATTTTCTTTCCAGCAACCTGTGGTTACTGGAAAGAAAATAACTCCATCTATGGCCAGCTTTAGAAAAAACTAGCTCCGGCCACACACTGGGGGGAATTTACGGATACCGATACAGACAGATTCTAGAACAGCTGTACACAGAAACCAGTCAGCTTCTATTTTCATCTTGTTCAGCTTTGAAAATTAAAGCTAGAAGCTGATTGGTTTGTCATGCGAAGTGGATCCAGATCTCAAATCCCCTCATCATATTCAAGGAAGCTCAGAGTGCTGTATAGAGATGAGACGTTGGAACCCAGAGTGTTACTGGATGCAAGTTTGACAATGAGGGGCCTTCTAGGACTGACTGTGGGGGGCCGGGCTGTGATTTTGTGTTTACGGAGTCAAAGCCAGCAAAGACAGGAAGAACCATGTGACAATTGGATGTTTACCAGAGAAAAACGTCCAACATGACCATACAAGTGTATTCATTCAAGAGATGCAAGTAACTGTAAATATGAGCTTAAAGACATTTCTCACTTCTGCTGTACACAGCTGGACTTGGCTCAGGATTTCCCACAGAGCATGTTATATGTATTTTTATTGTGTTTGAAAAGGGCTGGTTCACATTAGCCTGCCTGGTAAAATGCACGGTTTCACGGTGTGAACAACCATTAGTGTGATGTCTGGCAGGGAGTGGTGCAATGTACATTTCAGCGAATCAAATTGTTCACTTTTTTCTTGTTAACATTGTTTGAGAACCACGTGAAGTGAGACTTCATTCATGTCTCCGTACAGCAGTGTACATCCAGTGTGCTGAAGAAGAATGCAGCATTTCTGCATTTTTATGCACTGCACCACGTCACACACCAGTGTTGTGGTGTGAACGAAGCAGATAGTAAACAATTGTTTTCCATGTGCCCTAGTAGTGACCTTCTGTGATTCAGTGCAAAAAAATGCTAGTGTAAAGCCCCGAACACATGGGCCAAATGTCGGACGGGATCGGCCAGTTCAATAGAAACTGGCTGATATTTGGCCTGTGTGTAATGTAGCCGGCTAGCTTCTGTCGAAGGGGCATGACCGAAAGAGGTCTGCCGACCGGGTCCTGATCAGCGCTCTCAGTCCTCAGCCACTGGCTGAGAGTAATGATCAGAGTGTTCTGGTGGGGGGAGATCAGCAGGGGAGATATCTGTACTAACATCGCATTGTACAGCAGCTCCAAACTAAAAAAACAACAGTGTGTACTATGCTTAAGAGAGAAGTATGTTTTTTTATTTATTTTTTGTAGATTCATACTCACTTAGGTGGATGCAGCATCAGATCAATGCTGCATCTTTTCCCGCCGCCTCTGCACTGAGAACCGAGCCACCAAAAACCGCCGATGGCTCGGTTCTCTCACCTCCCTAAACGGAGAGCTGGTGAATGTCAATCAGCAACTCTCCTGCTCTGCTCCTCTGCGTTCACAGGAGCGCGGAGCTGTGGAGGGGAGGGGAGCGGCCGTCTCCATCAGTCCAGCTGGCGGATCCAGACTTCCCAAGTCAGGATGACGTGCTGCCTGGACCGATTCCAGTGACGTCAACGGAGGAGCGGACTTCAGACCGCTCTCCTTTGAAAACGGATCACAGGAGTGCAAAACAAATTGCATTACTGTGACCCATAGGAGAAGCCCAGCCAAACAAGCCCAGGCTGGACTTCTCCTTTAAATAAGCCCTGTGTGAATAAGTGGATCTGCTTATTTGTATGGAAGATTGCATCATGCTGGGGCTTTTCATCTTCAGCTGCATCTCATTTGACTTATTACCTTTTATTTTGTTGCACCTGGCCTGATTTTGAATAAATGGTTAATGGGCACAGCACCAAAAAAATATATACAAGTGTGTACTCTACCAACCTGATGCTGCTCCTAAATTAGTAAGATTACTAATAGCCAATATGACAAAACAATATAGGGCGCATCATTAGTGCAATATATTAAATTTAAATGTGAACTGATTTTGCCTCAAAATATTGCCTAGTCTTCCTCCAGTTTTTGAAACCTTTGGACCGGTTTCACACATTTGCAGAGCATTACCACAAATCTCTTTCACGGCTCACAGCGCACAGTGGTGCTTTATAATGTGGTGTTGTGCGCCATAATACGCATGTGTTGGCAAGGTGTGTTTGGGGGGGGCCATAATAATGAATGACCCAGATTGTGTGCATTCCTGCTGTGCAAAGGTGTGAACCCAGCCATAACGCTGTTCTACTTTAAAGTAATATTCTATATTATTATAAAGTAATAGTTCTGTATATTTATTGTTCATTTAATTGATAAAATAAAGTTGGTTTAAAATTAACAGAACAAATGTTTTACTTTTAACTGTTGCTTAAATATATATCGTTCGGCTACCTATATAGTCATATGCAAATAGCATAGTGCCAGCTACTAATTCTGGGTAAGATTCGACCAGAAAGGGAGTAAAAGCACAATGAATCATTCAGACCTAATTTGTTATCACAACATGTTTCTGGCTCTGGGTGCTGTAGCTGGGTGATTAGGCAGGCTCATAGGTTGAAGCTTATGGGGATTGCGCACATTTAAAATCTGCTGGTGGGTAGTCTTGCTATTGAAAAGGGACAAGGGCTGAAATTAATTAAAAATATGTTGACAGTATGGCCTTTTCATAAAATATTCTGTAGTCCTCAGCAGAATAGTTATTTGCTTGTAATTGCTATTCTTTTACTTCTAATATACTTTGCCCTGTTTTTTCTGAAAGAGAAAACACAGAGGATTGTCTCAATTTTTTGAGTCAATGGTAAAGAAAGAAATTCTCTACTTCTTGTCGGTCAATGACTGGGTAGTCACAGAAGCAATGCATTACAGCACTTTATGTTGGACCTGAAATTCTCTAGAAAGTCAGAAGTCTCATCAGTCGACAACTTGCAGTTTAAACATGGGTACACACAGTCAGTTTTTCTTTTTTTTTTGGTTGAACAGTAAAAAACAGATTGATTTCTGTATCCACACAAGCAATGCTTGTACTCTAACAGCGGGGGGGGGGGGCTCTTCACTGTTAGAATACACTGATCAGCACAGCAGCAAGCCAAGGTATTTCCGCAGTCCTGTTTGACAAAAACCGTTCAGCTTATGTCAAACTGGGAGGGCTAAACACAGTTCGAACGTCATCCGGTCCCTGCTGAATCGGCCGAATTTGAATCCGTGTACCCAGCTGAAGAAAAAGTAGAACAATATTTGCAAACAGGCAGTATCTTACAGAAAATCAGCCAGCAAAGGGGTTTGGAAAACTGGGCTAAGGGTGGAGGTTTATTTTATTAAAATTCAGTCAAGCCGTAACAATCACTGAACACTGTAAAGAATTTTTAAGTTTTTTTTCCCCAATCTATTCTCTATGTGTGTCTTACTTCTCTCATTTTGAAGAATGCCATTCCTGTCAGTAAAGAGTCTGAGCCTGCTTGGTGCTGAGGTCCTATCCGCTCCAGCTCCAGCTGTTCAGCCACTTCTTGCAGTCCACCCTGATGAAGAGAACACATTTCTGTAGAACCTTAATGTCTTTTTACTGCTACATACATTTTATCACTAGCTCAGTTTTTTCCACTCCCTTTGAGCATGCCAACAAAAAGGAAAACCGTCCAAGGCTATAGAAAAATATTTAGAGCTTGAAAAACAATGAGCTGGATATCGGAGCTGACACATGATGAGAAATATACACAAATTTAATGTTCTGGTGATATATCAGAACTACAAACCTGTGAAGCTCCACCTATGCCGAAGTTATCTGCTGTGCAACTCTTAAAGTGTTACTAAATCCACAACAGTAAAATCAGTCTGTATATGCAGTAAAGCATGCTTGTAGTACTCACTGTAGAACCTAATGGGTTAATCATCTGTATTGTGTAAAAAGGCTGTTTGATTCTGTATGCACAGATTCTCTCCTTCTTACATTGTCTCCAAAACATGTATGGATAAGACAGCGTTACTGGATTCAGGCTGCACATCCCTAGTTTGGTGTCTTTTGCTAGAGAGAGTTTTGTTTTTTTTCCTTGGGAAAGTACATGCGAGATCAGCACAGGGCCAATCAGCACCGCCCAGACAGAGGGTCAGGGGTCCTGCAGCCTCATAGGACAGTCAAAGGAGAATTAAATTCCTCCTACAAGCTTTAACCAGGCACTGATTGAAGTCACAAGACTGCTATATACTGCTGATGAGAAAAGGTATTTATCAGTTTATATTTACTAAAATGATTGCATTTCCATGTTCTGTGTGAGACCAGATATAGCGAATGCAGGGTCCTGGGTTTAGTAACACTTTAATTCATGTGAGCAGCAGTGCAGGAACTAATGAGCAACAAAACTCTAGATGGCAACACACTGTATTTTAAAGGCAATAAAACATTTACTTTGAAGACTTTTTCCTCCTGTTGGAACATTGGACCCATAAATCATGCTGCAATGCAGAAGATTTCATCTTCCACTGACCAGGGTATTCCATCTACAGCAGTTCCTGTTTATGTAGCAGTGTAGCTTCAAATCAGATGTATACTTTTTTCATGCGGACATCACCTGACTGGACTGTAGAGCAGGATTTGTTTAAATTGATCACCCAGCTGTCGGCCTGGAGCATCTAAATTGCCCTGTGGACATTTGACATCGGGAAGGGAGAAGAGACCTTCAGAAGAAGGTTGTCTAGATAGCCTGCGACTTGGAGTTCTGAGAAGGGTATGCATAGGTGCTAAGACCTTTGTGAACACTTATGGAGCAGAGGGTAGGCCAAAGGGCAGTGCAACTAACTGAAGGTGGTTGTCTGTCAGTGCGAAGCATAGAAAGCACACAACAAGAAGATAGACATCTTGGGGGTCCACAGATGCCATGTTGTTCCCCCTGTCTCAGAAAAGGAGAAATGTTCATCACCTTCAGACACTATCACAAAAACTCAGGACCCATGGAGGGTGATAGGGTTAGAGGGGAGGTGCCCAGGGGACATGCCCTCTAGAGCTTTGCCAGTGTCCAATCACCTGACGGTACACACCTATAACCCATGGTGTATGCATACTCTGCCTTTGTCCTGTACTGTACAATTAGATTACTAGTGACTTTTTCCTATTTAAAGTGGTTCTAAAGGCAGAAGGTTTTTTTTTATCTTAATGCACTCAATGCATTAAGATAAAAAACCTTCTGTGTGCAGCAGCCCCCCCTCAGCCCAACTAATACTTACCTGAGCCCCATCTTGATCCAGCGATGTCGCACAAGAGACTTGCATGTCCAGGACTCTCCCTTCTGATTGGCTGAGACACGTAGTGGGCCCCATTGGTTCCCGCTGCTGTCATTCAATCAAAATCATTGACCCAGCATCCAATATTATTTGAATTTTTTCAGATGTTTGAAGTGGTTCTAAGGGCTCAAGGTTTTTTTTACCTTCATGGATTCTATCCATGAAGGTAAAAATATTCTCTGTGCAGCAGCATCCCCCTAATACTTACCTGAGCCCGATCTTTCTACAGCGCTGTGCACAAGAGCCTTGGCTCTCCGGGAACTCTCCCTCCTCACTGGCTGAGACAGCAGCAGAAACTATTGGCTCTTGCTACTGTCAATCACAGACAGTGAGCCAATTAGGAGAGAAAGGGGACGGGGCCATGGCGGGGTTCCGTGTCTGAATGGACACTGAGCAGCGGCTTGGCTCGGGTGTCCTCATAGCAAGCTGCTTGCTGTGAGGGCATTCGACAGAAAGAAGGGGCCAGGAGCGCTGGCGAGGGGCCTGAGAAGATGAGGATCTGGGCTGCTCAGTGCAAAACCACTGCACAGAGCAGGGAAGTATAACATGTTTATTAAAAAAAACACACACAAGACTTTAGTATCATTTCAACCCCTGTATTAAAATTTTAGCTTACCTTAAACAGTTATAATTGCAGTAACTCCTTCTCCCCCCCACGGAAAAATTAAGGTCAACAGCTACACATACTGTAGCTGCTGACTTTTAATATTGGGACATTTACCTGTCCTGGAATCCAGCGGTGTCGGCACCCCAGCCAATGTTTCTATCGGCTCGTGGGTGCTGCCGCCATAAGTGCCTTTAGGGGAACCGGCAGTGAAGCCTTGCGGCTTCACAGCCAATTCCCTACTGCGCATGCACGAAGCGTGCCACGCTTTCTGAAAGGTATTGCGGTGGGCCGAACATCTAAAGGACCACGTCGCGACGAGGTCCAACTGAAGCTGGGATGGGTACCTGTCAAAAACAGGTACCCGCTCCCCCCCCTCTCCCCCGAAAGGTGCAAAATGTGGCACTGGAGGACAGATAACGAGAGCTTCCACTTTTGGAAGACAGATAAGCGGAGCTTCCACTTTTGGTGGAACTCTGCTTTAAATGTTATTTTCCTGCTGATTTTTTTTTCATAACCATTAATATTTAAACCGTTCTTAATTTTTTTCTCGTTTAGTGCTTTAATGTTTTTTAGCGTTGCATTAAAAGAGCACAATTTAAAAAAATAAGCCCTCATGCACACAGGCTGTTAAAAAAACGTTATGAAAACGCCAGTATCTTTGTAGTGAATTTTTTTAACTTTTTTCAGCTTTTTTCAGCGTTTTTGCAATAGCGTTTTTAGCGTTTTTGAGCGTTTTTCCGCGTTAGCGTTTTGAGCGTTTTTGAGCGTTTCTGAGCGTTTTTGAGTGTTTTTCAGTGTTGGAACGTTTTTAC